>JALIZF010001912.1:0-1431534 GCA_029948255.1 Telmatactis stephensoni
TTTCTCTTTTTTTTTTTGTTTTTGACTTTTGTACTCAATTTTTTTTCTATCAAAACATCTTTTTTATAAAATAAATGTAAGTAGAATGTAACCATCCAATAGAGGGATTTCACAGCAGCCATGTTTGTGGTCAAAATAATAGACCCATAATAGAGCTCTTTTCCCAAGAGAAATGGAATCTTTTCTAATTCAAAAACTTTCTATTGTACTTGCC
Organism: Telmatactis stephensoni; assembly: GCA_029948255.1. Lineage (NCBI taxonomy): Eukaryota > Metazoa > Cnidaria > Anthozoa > Actiniaria > Isophelliidae > Telmatactis > Telmatactis stephensoni. The sequence goes on from JALIZF010001912.1 coordinate 215, forward strand.
CACAAACATAGCTGCCATGAAATCCCTCTATAATTTCTTGAATTCAAATACTGTATTTACTCGTTTAAGCGCCATGGTGCATATTACATTTTAAAGACTACTGTACTAAAGGTTAAAGTTATACTGTACTTGTTTTCTTCCTTATTCCAGATGATAGCCAGATAGTTCTTTGGATGAGTGCTGTATTGTGTGAGTACATGTGGTGCTTATTTGAGGGCAGTGGTTATTAAAAATCTTGCTTTCAAATGCAGTACTTAATCAAGGGCAGCATTTAATCATGGAAGGAGCTTAAACGAGTAAATACGGCACATGTAAATAGCTCAAAAGCCTGTGGCAAATGGTTTCAAAATTTGCTCTGGTTGAAGTACTGTAATTTACTAAATGAATCCTTATCAATGATGTAGAAACCTTCCATTCCATGATGGCTTCAGCATTCTTTTGTTCATGACAAATGATGAGATCCTCTTTGATTGTTCACAAGCAGTGGTTATCCTTCAAAACTTTGGTATGTAAAAAAGTGACATTGATCTAAACTTCTGGCTGAGTTTTTGAATCAAAATTGGAAAAGTTTTGAAACATCGGCACCATTATTTTGTTAGACAAATTACGTGTACATTATCTCCTTCCATATAAAATGGATTTCCCACATAACTGCTGCAATGTTAACCACAAAAAATCATATTCTAAGCCTCTGACTGAGTTTTAGAATGATTCTGCATGGACATAATTTTAAGTTTAATTTGATCATAGTCCTGTAGAGCTTCAGCAAGCCGTCGTCTTAGCTTTGCTACTCGATCCTCCTGGGACTTGATGTCACTTTCAGATATAACAAATGGTGTACATGGAGGTTGATCCACATTTATCCATATTTCAGGATGTTTATCTAAAGCAACTACTGAAGTATGTTGTCCCTTGATCGGTGTTTTACTATGAATCTTAGCCATGAGGGCATGGAGTAACCCCTTTTCATCCATTCCAGGTCCAACTATTTTAAATCCTTTGGAAAGATTAAAACTGTCAATTTTTCTTCCATCAGAAGCATCTACTGGTATCACACCCTGTAATCGTTTCTCCCAAAACAACTGTTTTGGTTTGTCTTTGTCAATTTTGGCATTTTTACAGGAATTTTCAATCTTCCTTTTCTTCTGTGGGCTTGGTTCTTCAGGGTTTGGATAATAAGACACAGGTTGCTTTGAGAAGGACTTGGTTGACTGACGAATGGGTGCAGCTAACATAGTTCCATTTAAATCTCGTGAATAACTTTGTTGGTTTGTTCTTCGCCTAGTCTTCCTACAGAATGTCCCACTTCTAAAGTCAAAATCGGTGAGATCTATCCCACCGAGTTCCTTTTCTAGCTGGGGTTTGGAGCGACACTTTTTACCATCGGGACTAAAAGAAGAAGGAAAAACTCTAAATAATGACATATAAAATAAAGATAAAATGGTAAAAAATAGAAGGTTAAAGGACCATATTTTAATTTGGTATACCCAGCAAATGATATTCCTGCAGTGGGTCTTTTTTAGAACGATGCAGAAACACAATAGGATGAATTTCTTGAATATCAATTGCCGGGTATTCTATAGTTGTGCGGATTGTCCTCCTATATTTTTAAAATCAGAAAAAGGGGGAGTAATACCAAAAGAACAGCCAGGACAGGCAAGATGGCCTTCGTGGTTTACCTCTTGCCTCTCACTTCTATGGTGGGGTGTGAGTCCCAGCTCAAGTGCTGGAACGTGCGTTGATCAGTAAATTATTATTTCTTAACTTACAATAAAACTTTTTAGTGAACTAATCATGTTAATATGGCATTCATATTCAGAAATGATCTCAGCTAGTGAACTTAACGTCAGTTGTTTACCACTGAAAGCATAGAAAAGCACTTTAATATACACGAAAGTAACGCATCAGAAGCCAAAGGTGAATAAACTAAATTACACTGAGAATATTGACGTGTGCTAATATTATGTCTTACATAACAAAAATCATTCGAAATCAATAGCCCTTCTCATAAATAAAGCTTTTGTCTTCAAAATAAGTAGTTTAAGCGACCTATCGGGATAACTAATTATATTTAACCTCGTGCTCTTTGGTCATCAAATAAACAAACTTGGTCAGCCATCATATGCAGTTATATCAATGAAATTTATCACGTGTACCAAACTATCGACAAATTCTACTAGATTCATTGCTTATAGTAGTGATTCCTGCATTTACCTGTAATAATAGACATCCGATCGACCAGCAGAAAGGCCACCTTTTCTAATGACAATCTCCCTTTGCCATCCTTTTGGCAAGCTCGTGCATTCATTTCTTACCGGTTTTTCGTCCATATTGAATACTTTGTGACTAATTACTGGAAACCCAGAGAGAGAACTTGACGTATAGTAAAGTATATGCGCTAAAGAAATATTATTTTGTGAGCAATGAGCAACTAAGAGTCTACAACAGAAGCAATGTCCAAAATGGCGGTCAGTCAGAATGCATTTCTTTGGGAGGCTGGGCCAACCTGTCAATCACGCGCGCGGTGGTATTTAAGGGGGCTCTATGCCTTACATGGCAACCGCATATAACAAAGCTTTTGTTGTTATTTCTTTTTACTTGGAATTTCATTGATTACAGATTGGCTAGTAATAGTCTGAAATCGAGCTAATTTAAAATTGCTCTACGTGAAAACTAGAAAGAATTTTTCTACATTTATACTGTACATTTCTATTTGCTTGATTAGCAGTTTTGCTAACCAATTTGGGATATGATAAAAATAACTCTTTATAAATATGAAGAAACTTCTGTTATGATACAGAAGTTATTAATTATTTAATTAATTTAATTAATTTTTTCCCAAAACTGAGTTTTTCTTTGCTTGCGTTGCTATGGCAACGATCGCCATCTTTGTTTCCCTTCGTCCATTTCGTCATTTCATCTTGAGAGACTAGGCCGTCCTCCAACCGTCCTCCATCTTTTAAAAAGTAATTTTTGAGTACTGCTATGTAGAATTGGCGCCTTTTTTCGAGGAACCTTTTTAAATTCAGCGTTTTAGTTTGTACGATGACTACATTTGGCGGGAAAACGGCGTGGTTTTCATCTTGCGTATCTCAATTTTGCCAGAAAGTTTGGCGTACGTAGTCTGAAAATTGAAGTTCATCTTCTTAGCTTAGCTTCTTCTTTCGTCAATTTAAAGTCGAAAACATCTGCAAATGAAAAAAAAAACTTTTTATACATATTATGTAACTTAACTTATATGAATTTTTCTGCAGTGAACAGAGGTGGGCAGATTACAAGCGATATAAAATGTGCAGATTATATTTTCGCAAAAAAACCCGAAGAGTCAGACATTGCATGGTAAGTGTGGTTTGTTTGTGAGCAATTTCATCGTTGATAATTACAGCGCTTAGTATAAACGAAAGTCACGTCCAATACAAAGGAGCATTTTTCATTGGAGTAATTCCAAAAATACAAATAGAATCGAAAAGTACTGTACATTAGCTATGATGGCCACTTTGCAACTTTTTGAATTTTAGGTTTTTCAACTCTGACTTATATTTGGAAGATGGCATACTCCCATTCAAGTCAGAATGGCTCAAAAACCCTTCCAAAAACATCCTGGATTTCGTGCTGTATCCAAAAGGCTTTAAAGGTATGCAAATAGAAGAATATAGCAAAATAATTCCATACCTAATACAGACTACCACCTTGCAAATAGACTAATATAGCAAAATAATTCCATACCTTACAAACTACCTCAGTGGGTGTGGTCGACCTATCCAACCTATGTTGTGGCCATTTTTAAACTTGTCTGTTTACTCTAGATGCATGCTTCCAAAGCTAACAATACTGTGTTTTGCATATTTAGAAATGTTTCCTGAAGAATGGGATTTTGAGGATGAAGAAGGCAATCCCAGATATCTCCATCTCAGTGATTTTAGAAATGCAAAAGATCAAAGTGAAAAGTGTACATCAACATCTCTGGACACACCACCGATCAGTGCTCCAGAGCTCAAAGCAAATTCATCTAGTCTATGTGAAAATAGCTCTGAAAAATTCCCTTTATCTGCAAGAGAAATTCCAGTGAAACAAAATAGGAAAAAACAGAGAAGGACGTCAAGGGAAAAAGAAATGGAAAGCAAGGATTTTGAAAGTGAAACTGACTCTCCATTGAAATCTTGTAGTCCACCTAAAATTAACCAAAGAAGAAATCTGAGAATGGAATCACCAAGTTTGGCAACTCAGAACAGTCCAGAAAGTGAGGAGAAAACTTCAGAAAGTGAATTAATTCATTTACCACAAAATTCTACAAGCCCTAAAGTGAATGCAAGGAGAAATCTAAGATTAGAATCACCAATTGTGGCAGCTGAAAGTAGTTCAGTAATAGAAGAAAACAACTCTGAAAGTGTAATAAGATCAATATTAGATGACAGTCAGGCTATTAAAGAGACTGAGTTAAATTCACCAGTTGTAGCAACTCTACATGATCTGGAAGTACATAACCATGAATTTCACTCTAGTATGCATGATGGTAAGTCAATAATAAATAAATAATCTTAGGTTATCCATATACTTCTCCTTTACTGTTGTCTATAGATCCTTTCCTTGTCATTTTGAGGACAAAGAGAATGATTTTTGCAGCATTGAAAGACACCTTTTCCAATGATTGACCAGGTAACAGCAGATTCAAGTCAAGACTGAGGGTTTTGAATCCATACATTTACTGTATTTGTTAACTCCAGCCTTGTCTTGAATCTACTGTTCCATGTTCATCCAAGCAAATCCAGGAAAGGTCTATCAAAATGAGTTATAGGTGTAAGGAATTGATGGAAGTGGGTCTTTCACTTGCTTCTTTTAACTTCTAAATATTATGTTTATATAGATTATATATATTAGAATACGTTAGGAGGGGACCTGGCGCCTTATAAGCCTAGTGGTTTCAGCCAAGTCTCCTCGCCATATTATATCTTATTTTCAATATAGATGTGTTGTATATTTAAATTCTAAATATATTGTAATTAATTAATATATTTAATTTGTATGAACTGGCAAAAATAAACTTGAACTTGAACTTGAACTTGAACTTTCTTTCTACCTTCTCTCTCCTATCTTTACTGAACAAGCTACTGTAAGTAATATTGATAATTAGAAATATATTTGGGAATGAGCTTTTATCATGTAATTCCAAAAGTCACAGTACAGAACTATAATTACCATAGCTGGAAAGAGCTTGTTAAAATTAGTAAGGCAGTGAAGTTTGAATGAAGTGAGTTCAAAACTCACGAAGATATGAATTTTCAAAATCGAAATTTTGTATGAAAACATTTGCTGGTAGGCAAGAGATGCCTACCAGCAAAGGTTTTCTTACAAATTCATACTTTTCAAAAATTCATATTCTCGCGAGTTTTGGATTTAATTCCTTCAAACTTCACTGCCTTACTAATTTTAACAAGCTCTTTCCAGCTATGGTCATTCTTTTTTACTGTTTTACGAATTTAAAAATACCTGATAAAAGCTCATTCACAGTACAAGTTAAAAATAACTATCAACTGATGACATCGAGGATATGTGAGCAAAAACTTACTCCACTTTTATTCATTTTCATCTTAAAATTATATACATACCTTTTCAAACTATATTCTAAGGGGCTGTTTACATGGAGAAAAGTTTTCCCTAGTAGAAGGGTTACCCTAGCTACCACCCGAGCTAACTTTACCGGGCGTTTACATGGGAAAATCAGTGTTCGCTATACGTGGGTGAACTCGCAGTTTGAATTGCAATGCGCATGATCAACAAAAATTAACTCACGTCCTAGGGCCAAAGTTGTCTCCGCCCGGGTTCCAAGGGTTATGGTGTTTACATGAGAAAAGTTGTCCCTGTTAGTAGGAGTACCCTGTTTCGCAAAGAGGGTAACCCTACCAGTAGGGTAACCCTTCTTGCCGAGGTAAGTGTAAAGTATCTCATGTAAACGCTTGGCATTGATTTACTAAGAAATCAGGAAAAGATAGCTCGGCCAGGGTGACCCTGCTGGTAGGGTAACCCTTCTACTAGGGACATCTTTTCTCCATGTAAACAGCCTCTAAACATGTTTTTGGTTATCATGGTTCTTGTGTCGTTACTCATTGTTTTGAATAACTCATCAATATTAATTTTTGTATGACTTTGTACACTACATACAGGTTTTATTCATCTAGAAGACTTACAGATTCCTCAAGGAATTCACCTTCAAGACTTTGTGCTTAAAGATAAAAGCACTGTAGCATATCAAGTGTTTCTCAAAGATCCACCATGAACCCACCTAAAGTTTTATAGCTAAGGTATGCTTAGTGTTTGCAGTGTTCACCAATATACACCTATTTCAAAAAAGGTTTGGTTGAGCGAAAGGCTTCAAGCCTACATGACTAAACCAAAAAGGAGTATATGGGTAGGTACTAAACTTTACTCACTTTTCAGCTTTGTTCTTGATTTTTAACATCAACGAATTGAAGTTCTTTTGTGCATAAGCTCAAGGCAAGCTAGTTGAGAAGAGTTGTGTTGCTATTCTTTTAGTTTTATAGCTTTTATTAATTCCTACCCACATTCCCTCGCAGGGGAGTCGAGTAGGCTTGAGGCCTTTTACCCAACAACGTTTTTTGAAACAGGTGGATAAGGGGTTTTGTGTGATCTGTGATTTGACTTAAAATGAGTGCATGAACCATGAAAATATGTCAGTTTTTCCCATTATTTTCATGGATTTGTTTTTAAAATATGCATGAATCCTGAATTAACAGAAAATACGAAAGTGTGAATCATTCATGAATTGACAGAAAATTGAAGCATGATTCATGATTGAGCCCCCCACCCCCTCCAGCCCCAGTTGCAATATTCACTGTATGTCTCATCAGAGTATTTAATATTAGTTATTGCAGTATTCAAAACATATGGTATTAACCATTGTTAATGGTATAATATTATTGAACTAGTTAGTTAAATTATAGCAGGGTTCCCAGGTGTCAGGGAAAAGTCAGGGAAAAACACAGTCAGGGAAAATCAGGGAATTCTTTATTCAGTCAGAGAAATTCAAATTTTCACAATAAATCGGGGAAAGTCAGGGAGTTTCTTTTTTGGGATAGCTGGGAACCTGTATAGTTATATATTCTGATGAGACAGCAGCAAAGCGTGTGCATGTTCAAAAGGAATGAATTTGAAAACTTGAAAAAGGACATGATCTCCCTTTAATAGTTCTGGAATTTCCAAATTGCAACATTGCAAACATTGTCATTTTTGGAATTTCGAAGTTGGAACCTTGGAATATCCAATTTGCTACAATTTCAAGGTTTGCAATTTCATTACCTATTAATTAATTTCCATCTATATGATGTTTCTCTAGGGTATAGTTTCATATTGTTACACTATGAATCATACAGATTGTGGAATATGGTTATTAACTGCACTATCATATCTACCAGAATCTGTCAACTGTAATGAATTAGTGAAATCTTCAGTCCCTACATGTCTAATTGCAGGTTCATAAGGTGTCAGAGGCCCTTTTATATATACAAGAGATCTTGAAAAGTCTTGGCTGAGAGAGGACATTGATCTTGAAGGCTTACTAGCACCAGAAAGAAGACACTGTCTTTCATCATTCTCTTTATTAATACTTCCCTTAAGACCTGCAAGGAAAAGGCCAATTTTGATTATAGATTGTAATATATACATTGCTAGAGTGCTTGCCATTTACCAAGAATAACCACTGAGAAAAAAGAATGGTATATGGCATTCTGATCATAAAGTTTGGTAAAACTCGGTCTTCTGGTTCAGGTTATCCACTTTGCACACTCTTTTTGATTCTTTCTGTAGATGCATGTACCATTTATTTTAGGCAAATGATTTTCCGACCAGATGGATTGGAAAATGGGAAACACGTCCCAGAGTTTTTGTGATTTAATTGATTAGTTTGACAATGTGTGTTTTATTGATTTAATGATTCTAATCATCATTATTGTACCAGAAAGTTTTACATTGCAGCAATAATTTTCAATTTATTTGACCTTGACTTCCATCTGTTCTTCTTTATGACTTCATGTAGTAGTTGTGTCACTGACCCCTTCCCCTCTGCCCTTGAAAACTATAACCTGACTAATGTTGCCTTTGGCCGCCATCTGTCTACTTCTTTGTTATGTGATTAGTAAAGTGATAAGCTATAGCTGCAGCAGTCTGCCAATCCCCCATTGTTCCCTCCCTCCCTTGCAAACGTTAATTAGACTGTACTCACCTGGATCTTGACTGTCCTCTGTGTGTTTCTTTGTTTTATAAGTAGTTAAAAGAGTAATAACGGCTATGGTTGCAGCACTGCCAGCTATAAACACCATTATACAACGATAGTAATCACCACCAGCATTAGGCCTGTAGATTGGAAGCAGAAATTGAACAGTTCAACATTGCTCAACTTCCAGTGTGAGAAGCCAAAATACTAGGTACTAGCACAAAGAGTAGCTAAAATGTCTGTCAATATAGTTATAAGAGGTAGGTTTGATAACAATGCTATACTTACGATGATGGAGTATTTTTGGGATAAAATGCCTGTATTATCTGAACTGTAATTCCATTGGACATCTTGTCCATAAAACTCATGGCACCATAAACAAATGCACCAGTTTCCTTAAAAACACAAAGCAGATCAGATATACTACATCAAAAACAAGAGAGCATAGTAGGTTATACTTTCTTCATCAAACAGAGCTTTAAGTCCACTTCTAATCCACTGTCTTCATACAACTTAGCTTACAGAATCCCTTTTGCATCACGGGCAACATTATTACAATGGTGCAAGAATGCTAGGAGCCTAATGCTTCAGCTTACATGTAATTTTGGAACATAACTGGCATTTGCGGTGAGCTATACAGTTGTGGCACAGGAGCTGTCCCTTTTCAAGTCTCCCCCCCCCCCCTCTTCCTATAATAACACCAACATTACCCATTCTTCCTCATTTTTTTTTTTTTTTCCAATCCTTTAATCACCCTTCTTGTTTCCAGTTATGCTACGGTATAATTATAATGACTTAATAGTCACTAATCTGTAGTGATTTCTTTGTGTTCCCAATTTTTTTTTTTTTGGGGGGGGGGGGAGGGGAGTGAGGGTGGGGGGGGGAGGGGAGTGAGGGTGGGGGGGAGGGGAGTGAGGGTGGGGGGGGGGGTTGCCTTAATGGAGCAACTGATAAATGCACAAGTTCACTGCCACTTTGATATCTTGTAATCATCATTTTGGGTTTTATAACCAATTTTGTGTCTTTAAGTAGAATCTTACCACATTTTCTCCTATTAAGTCTGCAAGCATTGTTAAAGCTGTTACAAGCAGTGTAGATCCTCCTACACCAATAAGTACACTTGCACCATAGATTTGGGCATTACGTGGTGGTAAAAACCACATCCATGTACTAAAAAATAATGGAGAACACAGTTATAGCATGAATTTTCAATGACAGTGTTATTTTTGACCTCCGGAACATTTTTATCGTATTTATAATATAAAGTACAAACACTGAAAAATGTGTAGCATAAATAGTACTAAGTGGTGTCATGCTAATTCTATTGTTTGATTAGCACTATTTAGCACTAAATCAAATCAAATTTCTATTTTAACCAATGTAACAATGTGAATTTTAAAGACAGCAGGACTTACCATACTGCAAATATCACTATTGAGCCAAACAGGAATACGCCCTAGGGGTAAAAACATGCTTGTAAACATGATGCTCTTTGAAGATTATAGAAAAGAGGGTCTTTCCTTTTTCAAACCCTCTTCCTTTCCATTTCATTTTTCCCCTTTCACTTATCCTTCCATTAAAGGTGTGGACCAAAATGGGCATGAGTTACGTTTGATAAATCCCAATTTGTTTCCAAAAAGAAAAAAAAAGTATTCCAATTTACAATTTTATTAACTGTGACTGTAACCATTTTCTAAGCAAGTTTTCCCCACCCAGTCCCACGTGTGTAATTGCTGCAAACAGGGTTGATCAGTTGCGTGACTATTAGGGTAGAAAAGGGGAGTACCGGTCACGCCATACTTTCTCCATTTGCAATGATGCATCGCGCGAAATTTTGACTCGATGACACCGATACTTTTTATGTATAAAATAGCCAATCACGCAAGAGTTCATTCCGGCAGCTCACGATGCAAGTTTTGTTAAAATCATGCGCGAATTTATTCACCGACCGCGCGCGGTTTCAATCTCGTACCCAGAGCCTGCGTTCCTCTTGGTCAGGGTACGAGATTGGCGCGGTTTTTGGCCCAAATCACGCGAAAACCCTTTGCTACGCAGTTCTATAAAAGAATGAATTTACCAACCCCAAAATATTAATTATTTTCCGTACCCCATAGCATCGGCATCCAAGGGGTAGTTGTACTTGTTATATTGTTGGCCGATTTTATAAGATAAAATTAATGGAAGTCAAAACTGCCGTACCTGTCGTCCAATAAGTTTATTAAGAGGCTTTGATAAGAACGTCGAAGCAAAACCACTCACATATATAATCAATGGCATAATTGCAATTTTGTCCTAAAAAATAATATTAATATATTGATAATTTTAGATCCATATGCGTAACGAGGAAAACTTTCCAAATTGTAGCAGGCTGAAATTACACCAATACACTTAAACTTGGAAAATTCTCAGATCACTGCATACACCCCCTTCCACACCAGCCCTACAAAACCATTACCTTAGTGAGATGCAATGTCTCTAATGTATACATAGGTATGTACACTTGAGTGATGTTGACGATCAGACGCACACACATGTACATTATCGCTGTCTGCAAAACAACAAGGGTACCGGTTCGTTAATTACATTTCTATGGAACACTATAAAATATTTGAGATATAACGTGCGCGCTGATTGGCTGGCTTCCATGTTTATATCAGAGGACAGAGACATGGCTCGCTCAAAAAACGTCGAAAATATTTTATAAAAGCAATATAAAACGATCGCTTATGTCTCTGTACGGTGATATAAACACTCTGGAAGATGTAGGGCACTCGAAAAGCAAGAGAAACACTCGGCTACGCCTCGTGTTCCTAAGCTTGCTTTTTTCTTGCTCTACATCTTCCATCGTGTTTATATCACAGTACAGAGACATGCGCGCGCGTTTTATATTCCTTAACTATAAATACATCAGACTACAGCATGAGAAGTGTCGGAAACTGAGGTGTGTCCGCAAAAAGCTGGCGCTTCCAGGCGCACAAGTACTAGTGGCACAGTTCCTCGATGCTATTCTTGCTGTAACGAGAAAGGGTTTGACTAATGGTCTAAAAGCGCATTTCGCTTCTTACTAATCATGTTCTTGACGTACGGTCACGGCGGTGAACACACGACGCCACTTTTCTTGCGACATTGCACGCATCAATAGATCAAGAATTACACCTTGTTACCAACTTTGCAACAATGCGCGCGACAAATAATTTCATGTAGACGGATGGCTACTGACGTTCGCACTAGTTCCAATAAATTTGAAAACGCAATTGTGACTGATCAGTTTTCACACCTTAGACAAAACAAAATTAAAATAAAAAATTTAGTGTGGATGGAAGACCTGTAGAACCGTAATGGAAACGATGCGTTTTCAAATTTATTCGCATTAGTATGGACGTAGCCCGAGACTTAATCAGATAAAGTTTGCCTCCGCTCTCAAGCTAGTAAGTTGCGCGCAACGTTGCAAAATCGTACATTATCCTTCCTGCTTACTCATTAGCATTAGTTAAGGTATGGAGACACCCCTGACGAGCAAGCTCGCAGGAATTAAACCAATGAGTAAGCAAGAAGGGTGGGTGGGAGGGGCGACTCTGTCTTGCAGTCAACTTCGCGGCAACTGACACTTATGCATAATTAATGTATCCTTAAATAATGCTAATGACGTCATCCGGAAGGCTCATGAATATTCAATGAGTTTGAATAGTACATTATCCTTCCTGCTTACTCATTAGCATTAGTTAAGGTATGGAGACACCCCTTCCTCGCCGTCTATACGATGACTAAACCAAACCGTGGTCTACAACATACATTACTTCCCTGTCCTTAACCATCCAAACCTTATCCCAACCTTACTTACTTCACTATATGGCAACAACCCCTAACCTCAATATCCAAACCTTACATATTTGTTCAGTTCCCAACCTTAGATACGCTTATTTCCATCACTTAACATCGTGCATTTCTTAGCCTCAGCTAAAATTCGTTTGAGATTCCATCCTCACTAGTACAGAAATATATATCTAATCGGGCACAACCAACCTAGGCTTTACCCCTAAATTTTGTCACGAAGTCAGCTCAACCACATGCAATCTATGGGACGAGCCAAAACGTACCAAAGACCAATCCTTTTGTTTTGTTTTGTCTTATAGCATATCCTAAATTCGTCTCTAGTATAACAGATTCTTGACCATATAGCGAAACACTCAGCTACTCTAATTTAGAGCACATGCAGAGCTATCGCCCGATTTACAATCATAGATCATTCAGTTTACACAAATTCAAAAACAAACTACGGAATCCCAGATGGATTGTCCAACAGCTTAAACCACCAGTTTTGTCCACTCCACGTTCGAGAATTGAGCCAAGAGCTCCATCTTCCTTTAGAAAGTCCAGAAACTAAGTAAACCGAGTTGGAGAGTTGGCCAAATGATTCAGAAAGACGATTATTTTTTTTACAATTCCTCCTCAAGGAGATAACAACTATTTTAGAAAACGTTACGCACCACCCAAGGTCCTCACTACACGGCCTGGCTGCGTTACCTGGTACGCTCAATCCGGAACCGTTAAAATAGATATCTTGCCAAAGCCTACGCAATGACCATTGACTTTGGGGCCAATCAACAAAAACCGACAGAGGGGCGTTGCCTTAACTTAGGAGACGGGACTGGTCTTGATTATTTCCGAATCACGTACCAATTGCAGGTCAATCACGTAGCAAGCAAAACTCCCATCTCATCCCACGGATCACGCACGCAATTAAGGAAAATTCCAAATCACCCGGACACTTACCCCTCCCTGGAAATTGTTGCACAGAAGAAGGAGAAGAAAAACATTGTCGATCACATCTCAAGTCAACAACAAGATATGACACACGAGATCATGTTCCACAAATGCTGCACACGCAAGTGAACCTTAAAAGACGACGTTGTTTTGGGAGAACGGGGGAATCTACTTGCCTCATCACGACTAACCTATACATTTAGTCGAATACCGTCTTAAATGCCAGGTGGATAGGTGACACGAAACCAGGCCCCACCTGAGCCCGCATTGTCCAGTCACGTTTTCATCGAATGTGACGACCGCATGCGGGAAGCAAAACTAATTTCAAGAAGAAGATATTTTGTCCAACAAATAGTCCATGCTTCCAGCCAGTCTTCAGGGGAACATGTAACTACGAATCATTTCCCAATTCAAACTGTACTTTCCGGAAGAAATCCACTTCGATGAAACTAAAAAACGCAAAGAACAAACCGAGTTTCCGAAACGTGATTTGGGCACTCCCAAATAAGGCATGTATAGACACTTTACTGAAAGCCATTAAAAGAGAGACAAGAACTCGAACGATGACCTATCCATGATTAGAAAAATACGCAGTTCAACATGTGAGACCACACAGCATACACACGGGGCATTCGAACATTGCAGCCGACCTCGGGAATGTGTTAGAGATTCGAAAGCCGACACCCGCCCCCAGCAAAGTACAGACAGTAACTCCATGAAATGGCTAGATACCCTACTTGTCTTGACAGACACTGATGCAAAGGTTTCAGAGCACGCTGATCGGTAGTCCTGCCGAGATTGCCCAACTCAATTTAGACATTCTCCCGGTGAAACGCCATCGCGTCTCAAAAGCAAGAACGTTTGGCTTGCCTTCCTGAAAACAGCTCACCCAAAAGAAAATTCAGGACACGTCGAGGTCATTTGTCATATATATACGGGACCCCGGGAAAAGGCGGTCACTTTGGCCTTGGAACTCGACTCTCCTAGGATAGGAAAGTAGTTCACCGAAAGGAAACAGACACCGTACTTAAACTCTCACATTTGTAGGAGTATCATCAGACACAACCTTGAATTCACATCAGAATTATCTATCACACTACTTCAAATTTCGTTTTGTTTGTTTGTTGTTTTTTTGTTTGTTTGTTTTTGTTTTGTTTTGTAATTACAATAAAGAATGTTGACGCAGGTCGTCAATCCGGGTTTGGTGAAATATAACATTCAATGGCACTTCTCCAATGAATCAGAACCCGGCAGCTGATAGACAGTAGATGGCGCCACCTTGACAGCACTGTCAACCTCTCTCAATGTTGACAATCCTACTAGAAAACGATTGAATTCTTCCCTCGAAGAAAACATGAAATGAAAGATAATGCAAAGACGTGCAAAGAAAAAACGCCGAATGAATGCCAAAACTCATTGGAAAAGAGTATCTATTTTGGGGGTTCAAAAACTGCGAATGTATGAAATAACGATGGAGGACAAGCTTTCCTTCGAGAAAGAAGATTAATTTCACCCAACTTGGGCATCAAAAGTCGGCCTTTCGAACATTTTGAGCGCCCCTTGGCTTTATAAAACTGGATGACTACTCCGCAGGAAAAAAACATTCAGGCAGGGTCACCTGTCCCCCAAAACTCATCGCCTTTACGGGTCATTTTTCCCGAGCTTGGCGTCCCTAAACTCATGGACGAACTTCACCTCCGACTAGGGGGAGATTCCCTCCCCAAAAAAGGTCAGGGAAAATGAAACAAAACCAAAATAACAGAACTAATCCAAGCCCAGGAAAAATGACCACCGTAGTTCGCTAAGGCGAGCTCAAGGGAATGCCCTATTGGACAATACGCTTGTGGGGTCATTTCCCTATACTCGAATCAATTGTTTGGGGAAAGATGGATACTTCCTAGCTGTGAGAAGAACCCGCGGAAGAAATCTTTGAGAATGGACTTGATCGGACAGCATTCGGTAGCCGAGATGATAGGAACGATACCAGGTGAAGAAATCACGTGCCCGCATTGACATTTGCATAAGAAAAACAAATACCGTGCAAATATGCAGCATACTCTGTAGGACAAGCTGCTTGCATTCCATACCCTTCTATTGCGTCTACCATGCAGGGACTTCTCGGCAATCGTCCGCCCAGCAGTGAGTTGTGTCCTGCATGCAGGATAAAACTTGACACTTTAAAGTTTTCGAACCTCTACTGAAGACCTTCTCTGCACCGTGCCTCTGTTCAAAATATATTTGATTTTGGAAGTTGAAAACGAAAAGGAGAAAACAAAAAAGAAAAGAACTTAATTTACAGCTCCACCGCTGTTCACGATAAATTCGGTTGAAAAGGGAAACAAAAACCACAAGGAAAAGAAAACTGTCTTTACAACAAAACTTTATGATGGCTCAGACCCTTGTCTAGCCCTTACTACTATATGCGGCTAAAATCCTTATCCATTCCAGACCTTTAGACGCCCGACATGGACCCACATCCGCTAGCCTTAACTCGACTTAGACCCTTTGTCGGTCTTGTACTTAGCTCCACTTAGGACATTAATAAGCCAGATCTTGACACGGCGCGATCACACAACCTATAGCCCTTGACTCGGCTTAGGTAGGAATTCGACCATGCAGTCTTCGACTTGATTAGGCCCTCACTCGGTCTATCCCTATAGCTAGCTTGAATCGTTGCATGTAGACGCTAACTTGGTCAGCCCTTGACTAAACGTAGGCCCTAACTTGGCCTTACTTGGTTTAGGCCTAACTCGGTTTGGACTCTAATTCGGTCAGCCGTTGACTAGGCTCAGGCACCCACTCGGTCTAGCCCTTGACTAAACTTTAGACACTAGCTTGGCCAACCCTTGACTCGGCTAAGGCCCTCACTGGGTCTGGTCCTTGACTAAGCTTAGACCCAAACAAGGATAGAAGAACTTCTCTGCTCCACCATCCACTATTTGCAATAAATTCGGTCTGACAAATCTTTGAGATGACTCAGGCCCTTGTCTAGCTCCTACTACCATGTACGGCTAAAACCCTTACCTGCTCCAGACTTTTAGGGGCCCGACATGGACCCTCATCTGTTAACTCAACTTAGAACCTTTCTGGATCTTGTGCTTCACTCCACTTAGGACATTAATCACACAACCTAGCCCTCGACTCGACTTAGATGCAAATTCGACCAGCCTTCGATTCGACTTAGGCTCCCACACTGTCTAACCCTTGAATTGGAGCAAGTGGACCCTTACTTGGTCGGTCCTTGACTAAACTTAGGCCCTAACTTGGCCAGCCCATGATTCTGCTTACACCCTTTCTCGGTCTTGCGCTTAGCTCCACTTTGGACATAAATAGATCAGATCTTGACACGGCTAGCGCTTAATCACACAACTCGACTCAGCTTACGCCCCCGCTGGGTCTAGCCCGTGACTTGCCTTAGGCCCCCACTCGGTCTAGCCCTTGACTAAGCTCAGATCCAAACTTGGCCAGCCCTTGACTCTGCTTAGTTCCTCACTGGGTCAGCCCTTGACTAAGTTTAGAACGGCCTACTTAGCTAGCCCTTGACGCGGCTTAGGCCCTAACTCGGTCTAGCCCTCGACTCGGCTTAGACCCTAACTCGGCCAGCCCTTGACTCGGCTAAGGCCCTTACTCGATCTATAGCCCTTGACTCGGCTTAGACCCTAACTCGGCCAGCCCTTGACTCGGCTAAGGCCCTTACTCGATCTATAGCCCTTGACTCGGCTTAGAACCTAACTCGGCCAGCCCTTGACTCGGCTAAGGCCCTTACTCGATCTATAGCCCTTGACTCGGCTTAGACCCTAACTCGGCCAGCCCTTGACTCGGCTAAGGCCCTTACTCGATCTATAGCCCTTGACTCGGCTTAGAACCTAACTCGGCCAGCCCTTGACTCGGCTTAGGCCATTACTCGATCTATAATCCTTGACTTAGCTTAGACTTTAGCTCAGTCAGCCCTTGACTAGGCTAAGGTTCCTCTCGGTCTAGCACTTGAAATTTTGCAAAAACAAAACTATGACCGCAGCAAAACAAAACACAACTATTTGAAAAATTGAAGAAAAACGCGAATTGTAGCAATAATTGCACAAACTAAAATTAACACGCCACAATGAAACCGTCACAATAAGCCGAACCAATCGAGCACGAGGTAACCGAAGCGAGAAAAACGACGCCTAATTAGTATTCAGCGGCGGCAAATTTGAACTCAACAAGCAATGGAAATTATAAAATTTCAAAAACAGACCACAAAGACATGAAGCCGGATTCGTTTAAGAGCCAAGAAAATCAATACTACGGCTTAAATCACAAAACCTTTCCACGGCTGGCAGCTCTCTCTCGGCTGGCAACCCTCCGATCCGCCGATGGTTCGTGAAAGTTCAACAAAGCCAACACTAACATTAAATACCGCAGACTCACCGCAATAAGCAAAGAGAATATGCCTCTCATCCTCATTCTCCCGAGCAGACGAGCAAAATCGCCACGTTTGATTCTGATCCATTGGACAACTACAGCAGCTTCTTCGACTCGAAGACATAATTATGTTTCATTCACGGTTCCAAGAACGACGGCAGAAGTAAATAAAGCCATCAATGGTTTCCAAGCTGACGATCTTATTTTGAAGATCTGGGCTGAAGATCTATCATCTTGAAGCCATGAAAGGTGTAGAAACTGCTGGGCGGACGATCTGTCATCTTGAGCGACTCTGTCTTGCAGTCAACTTCGCGGCAACTGACACTTATGCATAATTAATGTATCCTTAAATAATGCTAATGACGTCATCCGGAAGGCTCATGAATATTCAATGAGTTTGAATATGGACACGCTGCATCTTTTCTTGCAACATTATATTGCGCGCAACAGTTGGAATCGAAGGTTCGCGCATTTACAAAAGAAAGATTGAAATTTCAGTAAAGGAAGACGAAAATAATCTCGATCCAAATCAGATTGGTCTAAAATTAGTTGCAGGCAACAAAGCTGAATTACTTTTATATCGGCCGGATGTGACATCACTCGTGTGAAAAACGACTTCCGGGCAAAATTCTGTGATTCTAATTTCAATCAGTGATGTCACAATCCTTAATTCAGTTGATTTTTAGAGTTTCGAACCGAGAAGATTGAAAGTTAGTTCATGCTAAACCAAAAGAAATATATGCATCGAAAGCAGAAAAATATCCAAACAAAATGAGTAAGTATCCCAAGCTGCAATTTTTAACTATCTTGTTACTGATTCTTAAGAATCATCTATTGAAGAAAACGCCATATTTTCATAGAAGTTGTCATTAGTTCGTTGTCAAGTTCGTGCGCGAGCGTGCTACAATCATCACTTTTAATGGTGCACCACTAAAACAAAGATATAACGACAACATAAACCCCCAGCCGCGATAATGACTTGTTTTTAATACTTCAAAAACGATCATGAAAATGTCAAAACTTTCAACCATGAATTCCTTTTTCTATTCACAGGAATAAAAAGTCCATCAGAAATCTGCAACGACTTCATGGCGTCGTTCTACGATATTCCTATAGTGGCCATAATAATGGACATCCTTGATATAATTCCTCTTGTCAAGGCGATCATGCTGACTGTATGCCAAGTCGCACTCCTATCCTTATTCCCAGTCTGGTTGTTTCTGGCGATAGTTTTTACCATATTTTACTCTTTCTACGTGAGTTACTGCGTTTGGATGAAAATAAAATTGATGTTCCATAACATCCGAACATGGATGCGATGCTACAGTAACTATGTATTCACTATGGTGGCGTCCAAACTATTGGGTGTGGTCAAGCCTATGCTATCAATGGCACGAGATGTCCAATCTTCGTTGGCACGTTGGACGCCCTCCTTTCTGAACCCACTTTGGTGCGTTTTTGTATGGTGTTCACTGTCACCAGTTCTGTTTGTGCTAAACCGAATCGTGGGCGCAACTAAACATTTGTGTAAAGTCTCTAAACGTATGATAAAACAGAAAGGAAGAACGGTGCGTACCAATCAAATTTACCGGTTAGGAAATGGTGTTCTTGGAAACGTATACTTAAAAGTTGCATCATTTCGCGACAGCTTGGAAATTTTGATCGAGTCGTACTCGAGCGTGCCAAAGGATATTCTTATCAAAGCGATTGAGCAGCGAATCAGGAACAGCAAAATAAATCGTGTGAAGGAGTGGCTCAAAAACAACGCTGATATCCCTGTGATATACACAGATGCTGTAAGAGGTGTACAATTTGATATGAGTTTAGTACTAGAAGATGGACAACTAAGTCTGTATAATACAGATATTTGCCATAGATCGCGATCAGAGCCTGCACTCTGTAGAAGGGTACCACAACTTCGTTTCGCATATTCATGCACCCACCTTGGAACAAGGTGGTGAAGGACATATACTATGACATAATTTATTTACGCGTTTGTAAAATTTGTTTTCATGTTTGAAAAGGATTTAGGGTCAATGTGCGCTAAAGGTTGTTGACCAATTTGTGAATACGAACAGAAAAACTATTTAGCAATTCAGTCAAGTCAAGTAAACCTCATCCCAGGGTTCTGTAATGCCCTCATAGGCTTTATTGTATTGGGCTTGGGTGATCATAAATGTCGACAATCATCCAGGAACGACAGTCCTGGCGCTATCAGCTACTACGCCGGTCTCTCTTTCAGTAGTTAATAGTTGGACTTTGAACTATACTTGCGCGCTACTTACTTTAGCGCAAAGTCGAAATGGTTGTGATAACAGAGCCTTGTGTTCTGCGTCAAGTACAACGACTTACTCCTCATCCGATCGCGATGGCACAAGGATGTATGCATGAGAATTTCCATCCAAATGGAGACTACATGGATGAGAAACGAGAATTCATACCTGATAAAAGAGTGGCACTCTAAACCACATGGCCCAATTCGAAGCTGATCGTTTACTCGACTTGGTAGCCATTTCATGTGAACATTCTCTTGGTTGTTCCTTGACACCCAAGTGAAAGAGTGCAACAAAGAACAGGCCAACACCAATCACAATAAACACTACGTACTGAAACAGAAACAGGACACTTCAATATCGATTTATAGGATAGTGAAATTAGAGTTAATTAACTTGTCTGGTGTAATATATGAATTTATTTACGGCCGGAGTGGCTGTAAGGCGGGGTTGCACTGTACATTGCGCGCGCGCACTGATTGGTCGAGAACCGTGTGGTTACAGTACAGACGCACGGGTGACGTCACAGTTTTAAGCGCGCGCTTGAAAAATATTACATAAAACAAATAGATTCAATCTATTTTACTTTTACGGGGAAAATAGATCCATCCTTAAAAACTAGAACTTACCATAAAAGCTCGTGCGTCTGTTTTGCTGAGTTGGTTAGGATTTCCTTCTTCTGTATCTGAGCTCAACATTATCCACGTGATTATAAACACAAAAATATTGGACGCCACTGTGGCAGCATATCTGTACGATTTAATAATATTTAACATTACTGGCATATCTCTATCTCGTCAATGCTACAAAAGCACCATAAATACCATGAATATTAACTACGTCTTTACATATGTTCAATTTTTTTCACTCACGCGTTAAACGTTTTTAAGCACAATTATCTTTATTCGCGCGTACAGATTCACGTTTCGTTCTCAATTGTAACAGGAAAATCAGTGTACAAGAAACAGTGAGGCTACAAATACCTAGAGATCCAAATATTATGCACTTATTGACTCATAGGAGGGCGAGACGGTAAAATACTTTGCTAAAGGTGATGACAGCACAGAACCAGCGCATCACCAGTCCCCCTTCCCTCTCCCCTTCCCCTCCCCTCCCCTCCCCTCCCCAGGGCCGCTACGCAGGCTAACGCATCAGGGGCCGTACCGAATGAACAAGAGCAAAATACTATAGTTTTAAAAATCACTATAGTTTTAAAAATCTTTATACCAATAGTAAAAAGCGTATAATAGCTGCTACAGATGTATACTTGACACCCGTTCAGCCAACCATATGACAGATCATGAATCAGGGAACAATTTTTAAAAACTTATTGCTCGAAAGGTTGCTATAGCAAAGTCACGTCAGCTTTAACGAACTGAAGGTCATTTTTCCAATATAAGTAAAAATGCACGTTTTCCACGGTGAATAGATGAATAAGATCCCTATTTTCTCGTCCAGCCCGACCTAACTTAGGCAATAAGCATTTGGATTTATCATATGACTTTACTAATAAGTTATTTCTATTTCAGTTAGAAGCACGCGCGGGTCCGGGTTCGGATACGGGCCACCCTCGAAAATCAGTACACGCCCAGTTATGCGCATGACTATTTCCAAAATTATTCTTAAGGTGTGGTATTCGTGCAACATTGCCAACGTGGCGTGCAAAATTGTTGCGTATCAAGTCAAAGAGCAAACGTGCTCGTATTACCGCACCTTTAGACCCTTTCGCCCTTTGCAAAATGAAATCACGCAAAAATATTTGGTCTTTCCACGCGTAACGGATAATTAAAAAAATTTCTTTCGCGTTCACAAAAAAATCAAAAGTTACTTTCACGCGGATGCAAAAAGATTTTAGACCTTAAATCACGTTTCACGCAAAAGGTATAGGGCGGGACGCTGTTAGAAGCGCACGCGAGTGCAAATACGGTTAATATTTTAGCAACCTTTACCGAAATTATGTGCATTCAGTTCACCTGAAAACTGTCTCTACGCAGCTCTATGTAGTTTCGTCTTTGACGAGAAGGAGGATCGAGAATATCTGAAAACAGGAACATGCCGAGAACCATTTCCACATCTCCGACTTCAGAAATTGGATTTCCGGCTCAACACCTCGAACCTTCTCCATACGTGTTGTTTTTGAATTCATTTCATCGGAAAAAGAACAAAATTTGGTACATGCATGTTATCAGACCTTCCTTACATTAGATCATTAAGATTCTAACTAGTGCTTAGCTACTCCTATCGGACTTGCAAAAATGTACAGTGGGCTTCCTGTGTTAGGAGACACCACGAAACCCGATACCACTGTTAAACCCGCTACTAACATATTTTCTGTTATCACAAAGCCCGCATAAAGAGGTTTGCTTGATCTTACGATAACAGAGCGTCGAGTGGTAGTATCCATTCATAAATTGCAGGGTGTGTATGAAAACTATTTGCCTCAATCCGACCTCGGGTTTCCCGTTTCAATAAATATAATGCCTCTGTGTGGTATCGATTATAGCCCTTACCTCCCAGCGTTTAATTCGCATTTATCATGGACACTGTCAGCCAGCTCTGGGATCAGAGAAAGATGAGCTATTTGCGCACACCCCCAGCCTAACTGAAGCAAGAATATGAACGGTATATAGTAGAACATCATGGCCCAGTGATCAGCATTTTCACACTTGATGCACAAGTTAAATACAAACGGAAAAGCAATCGCCAGTAAGAGGCTTCCACCGAGATGCCAGTGCTTTTTTGAGCCGTATTTCATTTCTCTGGTGTTGTCCATCTCCATTGCCACAAGCGGTGTGAATACAGCGTCAAACGTCTGGCCAAGTAGAAGCAGGGTCCCGGCAGAGGCGCTGGAAAACTTGATCACGCTTTTCATGTAGATCAACAAATACGTGAACCACGTTCCGGCTGTGAGGTCGTTTAGGATGTGACCGAAGCCATAACAGATAAGATTTCGCCAGCTAAGAACTCTAGGCCTTGGTTTTGGCTTGTAGTCGTCCATCTTGTAAGTGCATTAGTCGAATACCCCATGGGGGGAAAAGCGATAAATTAAAAGTCACGTGCTCGCTTCGTAATCGCAGTGTTTGGTTTCAAAACAGCACTAGAACTGGTTATGGTAATGAATGCAATTCTTTGGTGTGTTTCATCATGTTTGTTTGCTCATGTTTATTTTCCGTTTACTTTGTAACAAAATTTTATTTCTTTACGATTTCGGCTCTTTTTGCTTGTGCTTTTGTTAGTCTATCCTTCTTTTTCTTCAAAACAAAAGCTGTGTTGGAATCCAATTAAGGCCACGAAGTATATTGTGATAAAACGAAATCCACGGGTTTTTTGCTTTTTTGTGCTCTCGAATAATAAAAGCGCAAGCTGATTCTATTTACCGATCAGGCTCCAGCACTAGTTTGCATTTTTAAAAAGGCAAGTTAAAACAAAATTCTTATCTCACAGAAAACTTTAAACAAATAAATGTTTCGTTAAACCAGCTATATATATAAATGGATATGTAAAGCCAATATGTAAGTCTGCAGCGTTAATTTGTTTTGGAAGTAGAATTTTACACAACATGAGTTCCATAAAAGAGACCCTTGCGTGACATAAAATTAATCTGATTTTAATATAAGATTTGATTTAAACGAATCTTTCTATTTACATCTAGAGATGTACGTGTGTGTTTTTAGTTATGTATGAAATTTGTATTTAGGATTTTGCGTGCAGATATTTCATTCCACTTATCAGATTTTTAGAAGTACACGTCACGCTATGTTTCGTGTTGGCTTCATTGCTCGTTGATGGAAACTTACCAAACTTACCTCAGTGAGTTCAAGCTACACTTTTCACTCTCATCTCTTGCCAACTCTGGAATCATTGAGAGATGCGAGATTTGAGTAGCAGCCCAACCAATTTGAAATATAGCGATGAACGGCGAGTAGTAAAAGAATTGAGCCCAGTGGGCAGTATTCTCGCAGTTTATACACAAATTGAAAATAAATGGGAAAGAAATGACCACACATATGACCCCAACAAGATGCCAAATCTTTCGCCTTCCATAGCTACAGCGAGCTGTTTTATCTGACTCTATTCCCACGAGTGGCGTAGCAATTGCGTCTGCTACTTGTCCTATAAGAAGCAGCACACCAGCCGCGAGACTGGAGAATTTGACAACTTTGTGAAGGTAAACCAGTAGGTAAGTGAACCACATCGATGCCGTAAGGTCGTTTAGAATGTGGCCGACACCATAACATAGTTTTAACCGCCAGGGTAGTGGTGTTTTTGGCACTGATAGACTTCTATCGGCCACTTCCATTAGGCCAATTGAAGAATTTTAATACAAGTCGCGTTTACGAGGAAGATATAGACCAATAATTAGTCTTATAAAATGAACAGACTCTATGATGCTGGGTCACATTGTAGTCAGTTGATCATCAACTGATGTGATGCCTTAATGCTTTCGTGAGTCTTACGAGTCATTTCACACTGAGTTTTAATTGTCTGTAAACCACTTGGGGGCATCATGAGGCTATCCCAAGAACGATTAAACAAACCAATCACGTACAGAGCTGATTTTTGTCAACTGCGGTTTGACATTTTCTTTTAGACAATATTTTAGTATTGACACGTGATGTTGTACATTGTACAAACAGGTATTAACAATTACGCTATTCAAATTATTTTGGAATTAAAACGTTTAATTTGTAGCTAGTATCTTTTCTCCCCAAAAAAATCTCCCAGCTGACTATACGCCAATGTGGTGATTCCCTTCTGTCGGTCACCTCAGTTCTGACCCTGCGTTGCTACGGAGTTCAGTGCAAAGTTCCATCCGGCACGTGATTGCAGGCGTTCGGCGCATTGAAATGATCATACCACTGCACGTGATCTTTTCGTGAGTTTTTCTTTTAATTTCCAGTATTTTGTACTTTTATGGGCTTAGTTTACAGTTTTCGACCATACTGATTTCGCGAGTATTTGCTGTATTACGAGCCTTGAAAACGATGGTCTCCTTCGCAGACATTGTAAGGTTCGTCACGCAACGCTCTCACCACGTTACGAACATGACGTTGCGTGACGAAATAACGTCTGCGAAGGTGCTATGAAAATTAAGGCGCCCAAAAACTGAGAGACAAACGCAAGGTGATTGGATATAATTAGCAATATTCACCAATTCTTGGGTTTCATGTGACGTCATTTTCAATCTCGCTGGAATTTTCATCAGCTGAAAGACAAGTTTTCAATAGAATATTCCCCGGTTGAGAGCACATGGTTGACCACCATTTGAACAATTGAAATTCAACAGCTGTTTGATACCCAGCAATATATCAGCGAGCTGTTATGCCCGACTGTTGTGTCATTACGACTTATATATTGTTTTCAATATGGATAATTTGATATTTAAAATCCCTTTATCAATGAAAGAAATCAATGTTGTACATTTCTATTTGTGTAAAACAGGCTTTTATTTTGACTTTATATCAATTCTTATTGCACTTATTCATTCTATCTAATTTTATGACGTCATTTTCTTCTAGAAACACGTGGTGTGTGTCATATTGATTTTTATAAAATATTTTTTGCATGTCAACTTTTCTTGGTGTTAAAATTTTCAAAATCCATTCAATTTAAGATTTCGTATCTACAAATTTCATTGAGCTAATGTTTCCATTGAAAATTGTCACGGCTTGAGTCATAACGTGTCACGCAACGACGTGATTTTCTTGTAACTGCTGAAAATGAAAAACGAGAAATTCTTAACAAAAAGCTTTGCAACTGAAAGATATCAAAAGGAAAGACGTACTGGGCGAAACAAATCTAATTTACATCTTTTCTATCCGATATGCTTACCTTTATTCTAAGGGTATTGGGAGCCTCTCTTGCTCTTTGAACATTCGTCATTCTAAAAGAAATACGGTAATTGAAATGTAACTGCAATGTACTGGAAAATAGGGCTTGCGTTGTTTCTCATCCCCTCCCCTCCCTTCTCCCCCCCCCCCCCCCCCCCTCATTCCTTTGGAGGGTGGGGTTCCAAAATCAAGGCAAATAATTTGTGTATGCTAGAATGGTCAATTCGGATAACTACTGATATAGCTATAGCTTGATTATCAGGCTCTATAAAAGGGGTGGAGGAAAAGCCACTCTTCTTCCCCCTGTGCCCCACCCCAAGGGCCTGATTCTCAGGCTACGACGTTCTACGGAACGAGTTGGGGATAGCAGGGTTTATACCGTTGATGGTTTCATTGTCCGTACCTTTCTTGATTGGTAACACTGTTTTTCCTCAAAGATGGTCCACTATCCCCAAGGCCATCTGCTCTATGTAATATTGGTGCTGGTCCAGATATCACAGACAGCCCTAAAGACGCGGTTTGTTGTGGCGTTACCTTGGTAACATTTGGAAACGGAAACGTTGAACAAGCATACTGCTGGCTCACATTATACGGTGTTCCTCCTCCTGAACTGGAAAAATTACTTTGTGTGCCTCGCGGGTTGGCCCGCGCGGCGTTAGGCGGGTCTTGTAGAGATTTAGGCCCCGAGGCGCTAAACGATCTTTGTTTTGGTCCTGAATTGGGATGACTTTCACCTCGACCATCGTAAAATTGTCCTAAAGTGTACAATTTCGAGTCGTCGTAGTTAGCATTAGTTCGCCATTCCATATCTGCTCCAATTAGGTTTGGTACTCTGGCTACAGTTCTTCGTGGTCCTAGTCGATGTTTAGGCACTCCAACACTACTAAAACCAGTAATGGAACCAAGCGTTCGACGATCGTTACGGTTTAAATGATGATAAGAATTAATGTTCACGGCGTTTGAAAGTTGGGCAGCTTGGTAAGGTACTCGCCCATAGTTACTAGATTGGATTGATGCTGCCCCAGCAGTTGTCATGCCAACAGATGTCGCATGGAGACCGGAAATGACGCGATTAGCCAAGGATTCCTTTTGACTACTTCTATCGTCCTGCAAAGTAAACGACAAAGTTGGTTAACTTTTCTTTTTGTCTTTTTTTTTAATTTTCCTTTCACGTGTTGCCCCTCCCTTTCTAAGTGACTAAGCTGGATGATCAGCCGCATTACAGTCTCAATCTCTAGCCGTTAAAATTACGTTTCTCTTCAATAGAGGGATTTCATGGCAGCCATGTTTGTGGACAAGTACAATAGAAAGTTTTTGAATAACCAAAGATTTTATTTCTCTTGGGAGAAAATCACTATTATTTTGACCACAAACATGTCTGCCGCGAAATCCCTCTATTCGTATGAAGGAAAAACAAGAAAATCTACATCTAAACTGATCTAAATTTGTAAGCTCAGCAACACTTTTTTGCTCCTTTAACGTACCTTATCGTGTAGACAACAGTTTTTCTGTGGTCCTCCAGTACCAGGAGTACAATGTAACAACTTGTAGACAAATTCCACCACACCCAGTCCACGTATTAAGTTATCTCGTTGTAACAGCGCTGTTATTCTTTCTAGTTCTTCTTCTTCTAGGATATCCATAGGTTTGCTTGTGTCCAATGAAATTGTAGAGCTACTGGCCTTTAGGTCCTAAACAATCAAACAACATATGGTTAAAAATACTAGAGGAAAATCAGAGTACCAATGCATGTATTATGAATGTCTCTGTAACAACAAAAAGCTCTTTATGAAGTCGAGGTACTGTCATAGTCATGACTACTAACTTCTTTGGAAGTGTGACTAGTGTGTCTTCACTTTAATTTCTTTAGATAACTCGACGGAGAACGCAAAGTGAGAACAGAATCACACTCAGATCACCATGGTAACGTCGTGACGGCAAAATTTGATCAGTGTCACTTTCTTTTCACATCTTACTGGAGTACAAACACTAAAAGTGTGCAATACTTTGCACTATTTAGTAGTAAATAGCACTAATTAGACAATAGGAAACAAAAGAATTTGCATAATTTAGCACTATTTAGTACTATTTATGTTGCACACTTTTAGTGTTTGTACTCTAGTGGACGATCAAAAAGTTTTAAAAAGTGTCGCGTTACCAAGTTACGTTACCTGATCAGCCTTTTTCTTGCCCAAATACGGCCTTCTGATTGGTGGCTTTTTAGACGTTGGTCTTCCGTGAGGACTTTCAGGTCTTGGTCCTTTTGACTTTGCGTTTTTCTGTTTTGCAATATCGAGTTCTTGTTTGGCTTGAATTTGTTCACGTTGTATTCTACAATACAACACAAACATAGAAAAAAATATATGAAATCATTCAGTTTTTGATCTGTCCAGCTCAATTATCGCGCGTCCGGAATATTCTCACAGAAATCCCCAATTTCCAAACTCCAAAAAGAACTCCAGTGTTGCCAAGGTTCTGTATGGGTTCTACATGTATATGGGTGTCCATCTTGCTTTACATGTAGAATGGCAAAAGCAATTCAGCAAAACAACTTCATACCTTGCGCACTCGATTCTTGCTTTGGAGGCTGCAGTTTCTTGGAAAAGTGAACAACTATTTTCAAAGAATCGCTGGTACTTCTCTTCGTTGCCTTGTGGGTAAATACGCCTTCAGAAAATACAGATATTCATTAATTATACAGTCATGTAGACAACAACTAAAGGACTAATAGAACTATGAAGTACCTGTATTTCCCTAAGTTTTTGTCTTCATATTTAGTTAGCATTTCAAGATACTGGCTCTGATTTTCTTCGCCTTCGTCACGTCTGTACGAAAAGAAAATTACCACTGACTTAATTCACAGTATCATTATGAACACTAACGCATCTACGGTTACGGGTTTATGGTTGAATTAAATACTGTAACTTAGAATGTCGACACTTCAGTAATTATAGAGTAGAAACAACTTAATCGAAGCCTTACTCACTTACTGTCACTGCGCGCAAATGTTGGCAAACTATTTTTTTATACTTTTGCCAGTCTTATGGAATTTTATTGAGAGGTTTCTTGACGCGCGCACATACTCATTGGGATTGTTACTTTACGGAAGCACGTAAACGCCCGTAAACATTCCCGTTTAACGCATAGAGACTGAAGAGGGTGCGCGCTTTGAGAAACACCAGAAACTTTATCGTGAGCCTTAACGGGTATTTCAAGAAACGACCCAACCTACGCGTGCAAGATCCAGATGATGATGATGAGGAGAAGGACGGTGATGATGATGATGATGAAAGTTTTAAAGAATAACTACTTTCTTCAGCGACTTACTTTGGTTCCTTTGGCCTTTGTTTTTGTAGAAGTCTGTCACGAACTTTCTTCTTGTCTTCTTCAATGATCTTCTTTCTATCACATGCACCAAAGTTTACTAAATTCAATGCATCATTAATGAGTCCTTCCTTGATTTCTTTGTCAAGCAGAGAATCCGTAGAAAAACTAGGCGAGAGATTGACCTACAAACATAGAAAGAAACTGTCAGTGACTGAGTACTATATAAAGTCCTAAGAAATGCTTTGTGTACATAGGAAAAACATCTAGATCTTTGATGAGTAACAATTAGCACGACCTCCCAGCTCAAAATTAGTCTGCCTGCCTCGCCCTCTGAACAAAGGCATGGTTCAAGTTTTTCATTTAACAAAGTCTCCTGTGCTTTTAGCAATAACAGCTCACTTTATTACAGTACCTCAATGATCCATGGCTTTAGCTTTCTGTCTAATAACACATCAAAACCAAGAATCTCAAAACATGCACTGCCTTTGTTGTGGTTTGGAAAACATGTTCTGTAGTTGTGTTTTAGGATAGGATGAGCAGTTATTAGGGTCTTGATAATGACATCCTGAAACACAAAACATAATCATCATAAATATAGTATAATATATAATTTCAGGTGGCAGCAACACAGCAAATTGCTCTGACATTATTTAGAGCAGAGAGGAACGGTTTAGGGAGGAGGGAGAAATAGCCCCCAAAAAGTAGGGAGGAGGGAGAAAAGAGGCAGAAAAATCGGTTTGGGGGGAGGGAGGAAAACAATTATGAGATGTAGTGAAGGAGAAATGTCCGAAAAAAAATAGGGAGGAGGGAAAAATAGGCTCAAAAAGTAGGGAGGAGGGAGATTTAGACTCCTGTTCCTCTCCGCTCTATTTAGCAGCAGCAAGTTATCATATACCGTAAGTTTGGGTGGGGTCATCCAACTTCATTTTCTTGGTGTATATGTGAAGAATCCTTTAATGAGGATAAGAAAACCTACACAACACTGAACTTACTTCAATACGCTCCCATATTTCCTTAACGTTATAGCCATTATCTTCAAACCATCTATTCACAGTGGTAAGTCGTCTGTAAAGAGAGGGTAAAATGTTTAAAAAAAGCAGCAGTGTACATAGTTATAATGATTATTGTCATCATCTTGAACTCTTTAGAGTAGTCATGCAGCTAGTACATTTGGATAATAATTATCTAAGTACTAGTTTGAATAAATTACATGATTGACTATTCTTTCATGTATTAGCATGAGTATTAACAGCCATCTTTTTGCTTGCTGGTAACTCTGGAGTGAGCGAAAATTAAGACGGCTGTTACTTAGATTATCCCCATATTAATATAGCATGTATTTACAGCGTAGTGCCCTGAGGGTTAATTGTTAATCACCTTTCAAATAAGTGGGCCCAGCAGCATATACTACTAAAATCACGACTGTTAGCACCGCCAATTGATCGATTGATCAGCAATGCTAACAGTCGAGCAATTTCGGTAGTACATGTAAGTATGATTTTTACCTTTTGCTTCCACTTTCTTCATCTCTAATAAAATCTTTACTGTGTTTGTTGATAGAATAATTTGTAAGATGCATACAAATGTCCTCCTGGCAAGCAAACAAACAAAAATTTAGAATTTAAATACTTTGAATAATTCAATTTTTTATCATTTTCCTTTAACTTGATGTGCTGCATGAAAACCAGCCAAGAAATGACATTTAGTAATATCATGGAAGTACAAAATTTATATGTAGCAAAATTAATGGTCTAAAATTAAACTCACCAAATTATTGCTTTGTGGCTCAGTATACTGGATTGTAGCAAATCGGCCTAATCCATCTTCGTAAACAAAAATTCTTAAAGGGTCACAAGATGTGACTAATACATAAATCCTAAGATCAAACTTGAAACCATCGATAAGAAAAGGTTTAGAGATATACTGCTGGCAAACCATGTGCTCCCCTGGTTTGATTTCCTACAAGAACAGAAATATACAAAAACATATTTAGTACAAAAAGGCAAGGAAGACATTTTATGGCAGCTGCATATATGATACAGTTATGTAAATGTTTCCTATGGGATAAATTCACTAGGGCTAATTTGTTTCATGGACTTATTACTTAAATGTTTCATGGTTTTATTACTTAAATTTTTTGTGTTATTAGATTCTTATAATGGTTCTTTGAAAAAACAAACAAATAAATAAATAAATTATGATTTTCCATATTGTTGGTTTTCACCTCCAATTGATCCCCCAAGGTTAAATACCCTCATTAGACTTAGTGTCAATCATAGAATTACATGTATCTGCATGTATCCATCTATTATCATATTTCTGTGTGGCCAGCCAATGAGAACAACAATAGCCCAGGAACAATAGACAATTACAATACCTTTGGATTCTTTATTACTGCTATTCCACGACCTTGACTACCACTCTCAGGTTTTGTTATGTAAGTTTTATTCTTTTTCTGTCTACAGAAAGCTTGTAAATCCCCATAGCTAGAGAGAGAGAAACAATTAGAACAATTATAAATAAAGCAGTTTGTACAAGTACTTGTATGAAATGTAGAAATGGCAAGGCCATGGCCAAATTTCAGGGTGACCGTCATGAATTACACATTACCATGGCCATTTGCATTGCACCCATTTGACACTTATATGAATGGCTGTAGAGATACTTGGCTATAATAGCATTTTTACATGTACATTGTAACACGATCCTATAAAGCAAAAGGGATCTACATGACAAAGCGATTAACACATAGAGGTGTTGAAGCCTTTTTAATGATCTCAATCTATACATGGCCAGTGTATTGATAAAGGTGACATATTTTCATGAAAAAAATATCATCTGATTTTTTTTCCTCACAAAGATATGAAAAATATTCATCCAAACATGCACTAGCTATTATATAGCGTGCTCTACCACATACAGTTAACAGCATGTTCCAAATGTGTATTGTCTATTATATCTATTAAAATGCAAATTAAACCAGGCCAATTATGGCAGGAAACACTTCAATACATGATTAAGTCATTCGCAAAATAAAACCATCATCTTCTAAAGTCTGCAAAACACCTGAAATGTGAGGTGACCCCCTATTGTTTTGCCTTGTGGGTAATTAGTTAGATGTCAATATTTATGTGATGATTAGTTCAAAGAAAATTAAAAAACTTACTCTGATGGAAGACACCAGGTTCTGGGGAAGACAGCATAATCTTTTGGAAACTGTTTCCAAAGTCGATTCATGTTTCTAGCAAGACAGTCTTTTCTGCATATCTCACCCATTCCAGGAAAATGATTTATTTTCTAAAAATCAAAAGAAAAGAGCTCTGTCAGCATGATTTATCTCAGGCATAAATCACTTGCGACGTGCTAATCCTATATGAGGATTACAACTACTTTCTACTATTAAACTCTGTTGTATGTCATTCCTTGGCAAATTTTTGAAATTCCAAAAATGTTAATTATAAACCAGCTCAAATTATTTTGATAAGCATAATTACCTGTGTCTATTCTACATGTATAAAGTTTTAATTTAAGTTCTTTAATTTAGTTTCAAATTTATGTTCTTTATTTACAAATGACACTTCCACTCTGAAATGGAACCACTGATCGCGGATGTCAATTAGTATCAATTCTTCTTAAATTCTCGAATTGCACTTCTTTAGATTCTAATTTCACTTCGTATTGATTTCGTCTGGAAGTTACAATATTACTATCAGTGGAACCAGCGATCATGGATGACCATGTCAGTTTCTGGTACTCACTTGGTATCGTTTCATATCGATGCACCGTTCCAAAGGTATTGTAGAATCCGACCAATATAATGACCAGTCCTCGTCCTCCCCAACTTCTTTCATCCCAAATCGCTTGCTAACACGACGAACTAGAATTGAATAAAGGTAGACATTCGTGGAGGATATTAGGCAATAATCAAAACAATAAACTCTTACAAACTTTTGATCAATTGCCACTTACCGCTATCATATTTACACGTCGTTAGGCAAACGCTAAGCCATCTATAACATTAACACAGAACATTATAATCAGAAAATGTGGCTTAAACAACTGTTTATATTAAGAAAGATATCTCATACTTTTTCTTTCTCTTTTTTGGCTTTGATTTCTTGGGTGAGTCAGGAGTTTCAGGTCGTTCTTCAGCAACAGGCAGTTGTGTATCGAACAAGTCTCCAGTATTTTCGCCTTCGCAATCACTTTCTCCAGCAACACTTAGTTCATCATCGCTTCCATTTAAATCTTCTTCAGCATCCTTTATAGTCATTCTTTAAAATTCTCTGGAATTGCTTTAGATTGATGTATTTTTGGGTGTTATTCTAATACAATTCATGCTCGTTTGTTTTGTCGCTACCTTCTTTTGCGGGATAGCAACAGTTTATTGGAGTTGATTGGTCCTTTTGTTGCTATGGTGCTTGATGCATTGTGCATGTGAGCCCGCGATACCACAGGAAGCCCAAAATGAAAATGTGACGGAAATGTATTCTATTTTAGTTTTTTCTACTTTTTTTCTTCTGTTTTTCTACTTTTATTATCTTTTTTATTTGAAAAATATAAAAAACTCAGCAGCAAAAATCAAAAAATCAAACACAACACACTGATAAGGAACAGATACTGTAGCACTGCAGAGAAAAACTAGCACTGAAATTCACGATACTGGATGACTGGACACTCATTCTATAGTTTTCTGGACTCTCGACATGGTAGTCTTGACACTCGACTTTTACTCTCGACTTTCGATCTGGTACTCTCGACTCTCGACCAAAACCTAAACTCCGTGATAAGTGGCCAAGAGTCTGAAAACCAACATAAATCCCGATCGAGGAACTCTTAGTAAATTCTTAACAAATTTGGTCTAAACATCTGTGAAATTTACCCAATATCAAACAGTTCTTCGAAAAGCCCTTAAAAAGTCACCTAACAAATTAGTCCGATTAGTTGGAAAGAATCAAGCACCCACACAAACCTTCGATCAATATGACGCTTACAAATCTACGAAGGACGTCCTCAATGATTTCCATGCAAATCATGAGGATAGACTTCAAAATAATCTGGTCTCCCAAGGTCTCTTCTTTTCAAGCGTTCTAGAAAACTCCATGTCAAAGCCGAAAGTATTTATTACTCGGGCTTCCGTAGGAATATACCCGTATCATAATTATTTGTGCACAAACTAGCTGATTCCTTGAGAGGAAGCTAACAAATCGCCTTCCTAGAAAGGACAAGGGATATAAATGAAAATGCAAAGACGAAGGGATAAATGAAAATGAAAAAATGAAAAGACGAAAGGATAAATGAAAATGCGTGAGGGGAGAGGAAATATGAAGGGTGCCTCAGAATTAGAGAAAATGACGTCATTTTGGCATCATTCCTACCTTTCCACTTGTAAAAATAATATCCAGTAGTGCTCATTAACAAATGACCACAATTGTAAGATAACAGGCTTATCATGTTAGCATGACATTATAAAATATTTGATTTATTGGAAAAATGAATTTACAATCAAATTTGTCACCATCGATATTAGTAAAATTGCAGAGCTTTATAAAGGTTGCCCTTAAACTGACGGATATATGAATTTTTGAAGCTAAATTTATTATGTTGTCAGTGGAATTTTTGTAAAAAAATGTGTTAGGCATGATAACGAGGTATAGCTCGGCTGGCATGTGACTGGCCCGTCCACTAGTACTGAACATTTCTCAGCTGTAAAACTCTCAGTTTTAAAAATTCATATTTTCATCAGTTTAAGAGCAATCTCCCGAAAACTTTGTATGCAGTTTTACTAATATTGATGTGACAAATTTGATAGTAAACTCCTTTTTCCGATAAATTAAATAATTCACGTCACGCTAGCTAGCGTGATGTAGGTCCATGAAATATTAAACATCCTTTACAATAATAACATTGTTGAATGCGATTATTTGCAAAAAGCAGCGCAAGTTGAACGAGTTGAGGCGATGGCTGTGTATGCGGCTATTGCAATTGGTAAGTTGAACTCTCCCCTTCATTGTCACTTTTTTACTTTAAAATATGATTAGCGCTGATATTTTATATACTAGCCGTTTCTAACAGAAAGTGAAGTGCTGCGAGCCGTTTAAGTACTCATATCTGTATTATTCAAAATGTTTTCAAACAGCTCGACTAGTGATTGATACAACACAAGTTTTAAGAAATGTAGAAATACTATACATTTTATTCAAATTTATTACCTTTTCAAACAATTACAGTCTTTTAATTTAATATTTTTAATAGCATCAGTGATTATAAAACTAACTACAGTTAGTTCATAAAAATATGAATCGCACCCTGTGGCGGATAAAGAATACGAATCTGCATGACAAAGCCAGAACTGTACATGTAAATGTTATCTTGGTTGATGTGCATAAATATCTGTTGATTTTAATAGCTGAAATAGAGTAGTCTGTGTAAATAAAGCAAAGTGTCGATTCTGTCACCAGAAATTTTAGCTGCTGCTCCAAATCATACTAGCCGTTCCAAATTGATTCAGAACATTGCATGTATTTGATGGAAACAATTTAGCACTGACATGCTTGGTATACGGCGCGCATAAAAAGAGTTTGAGTATCTGATAGAGGAGGACATTGGGGTTTACGGTTTGGCGGTTTTGGCAGATTTTTAACGCGGTTTTACGGTTTTTGTCTATTTTATTCACGGTTTGGCGGTTCTCTAGATAGCTGCGGTTCGCGGATTTTGTTATGTTTGGACTGCGGTTTTCGGTTAAATCAAATTATGTTTGCGGTTTTACGGTTTCTAGTTACGACCACTTTCCGGTTTACTACAACAGTTGACAGTCTTGACGGCTGTGTTTACCCAGCGATGACATTGCTTTTTTAAAACGTTTAACCTCCATTTTCTTCGTTTTCACTATGTTTCTGCATGGTGTTTCACTGGAAAAATGTTTTGTTTAAAACGAACATTCGTTTGGAAGGAGATATCGAGATAGGTCGTAATTTCTTCGAATAAGTTTCTTCCTTCGTAAATCGTGAAGTTTCAAAATGCGGTTTGCGGTTTTTGCCGATTCTCGTTGCGGTTTTACGGTTTTTGTGCGTTTTTCTCTGCGGTTTTGCGGTTTTCGTACCCCCCCCAATGTCCCCCTCCTGATAGTTGTTTTTGAAATCTCTCAATCGATCGTTCGTACAGTGGACAATTTCATTATCGCCAATTAGTCATTCGGAATGCCCAGATATGCAAAAGCTGTGCATGCTTCAGTCAAAGTTAATGCAGTGGAAAACGTACTTTACTGTACTTCACAGTTACTTTACTTTACAATCAATCAATCAATCAATCAATCAATCAATCAATCAATCAATCAATCAATCAATCAATCAATCAATCAATCAATCAATCGATCAATCAATCAATCACTTTATTAAAGTGTCAATGGCTTCTAGCTGGCCACAAGTAGCCTAGTACTTGGGGACACTGTAAAATAAATTCTAAATAAATTTAAAACTGCTAAAACTTTACTTTACTTTACTTTACTTTACTTTACTTTACTTTACTTTACTTTACTTTACTTTACTTTACTTTACTTTACTTTACTTTACTTTACTTTACTTTACTTTACTTTACTTTACTTTACTTTACTTTACTTTACTTTACTTTACTTTACTTTACTTTACTTTACTTTACTTTACTTTACTTTACTTTACTTTACTTTACTTTACTTTACTTACTTTACTTTACTTTACTTTACTTTACTTTACTTTACTTTACTTTACTTTACTTTACTTTACTTTACTTTACTTTACTTTACTTTACTTTACTTTACTTTACTTACTTTACTTTACTTTACTTTACTTTACTTTACTTTACTTTACTTTACTTTACTTTACTTTACTTTACTTTACTTTACTTTACTTTACTTTACTTTACTTTACTTTACTTTACTTTACTTTACTTTACTTTACTTTACTTTACTTTACTTTACTTTACTTTACTTTACTTTACTTTACTTTACTTTACTTTACTTTACTTTACTTTACTTTACTTTACTTTACTTTACTTTACTTTACTTTACTTTACTTTACTTTACTTTACTTTACTTTACTTTACTTTACTTTACTTTACTTTACTTTACTTTACTTTACTTTACTTTACTTTACTTTACTTTACTTTACTTTACTTTACTTTACTTTACTTTACTTTACTTTACTTTACTTTACTTTACTTTACTTTACTTTACTATGTGCATGTGGGGAAAACTTGAACAGGAATAAACTTCTCTTATAAAAAATATATTTTCTATTTTGGAATTCTTTAGGCCATCGGCTCCAACTGCTGCAACGAACCATTTCAGATATAAATAGCTCGATGGTCGCAAAAGTCAAATCTCTCTTTCAGGGTCTTTTCGCTTTTTGCTTTTTTTCAAAATGCGCCGTTTAATTAAGTGGAGTGCATGTTGGCTCCTGAACGGGGTAGTCTTGTGAAAAATTTTAAAATAATTTTAATTTCTCTCAGTTTATTAATCTATCGCTTCTTTCAATTTATTGTAGTTGTACTTAGTCTCATCTTAGTCAAAGAATCCACTTCTGTGAATTCCACGTCTGTGAACTCATGTAAGTAACTTATATCAGGCTCGTAACATGGTATATTTTCGTCTCACTGATCCCGGGTTTTTACGGAAATTTTGATCCCTGAGCCCATATTATTAGAAATTTTTGATCCCTAATCCTTGGTGCAAAAACCTGAGCTGATCCCTGATCCTGATTCAATGTCCCTGATCCTCAACCCCATCCATTTGATCCCTGAGCCCTGGCCTCTGATCCCTGATCCTGGCCATAATTTGGGGCTTGATCCCTGATCCCATATACCATGTTACGAGCCTGTTATATTGTTTTAGTGTTATAAGTAAAAGGATATTTTCATATTTTAAAGAAATTTCCAAGACGACAGACCAGAATTACAATGTTTATAACATCTGCTCAACGTAGAATTGTACCTTTCTATCGAATTGAAATTCAATGCGCTGACGCGATTTTTTAGTTCAATGACCGTTGCCATAGTGATCCGTAAGTTCCTTTTTCAGCCTGTCCCAAAGAGTTGACAAAGAGGTCGTCATTAAAAATCTCATCCAGCCAAACTGAGAATTAACATCGATTTTTCCGGCTAACCGCTACCCATCTAATACTGCCTGATTACCTTCAAGCTATTTCAATTATTTTTCTCTTTCTCAGCTTGCCCTAAAGATGCTGTCAATATCAAACTTACCCTCAAACCAGGCCAGAAACACGAAATCCATTCTCCTGGATTCCCTAGCAGCTACCCACCTAATGCTACATGTACTTGGCGAGTCACTTTATCTGATTCTCTACCACGCATGTATGGTATCGGCTTGATGATTGACACTTGGGAAATGGAGACCTGTACCGATTGCAGCTGTGACTATTTGTCCTATACGGATTGGAGAGGAGTTCAACACAAAAAGTGCCCTATTTATTCTGAAAACTTCATTGCATTACAGCGATTAAGGATCGTCTCTGAGCATTCCTTGTTCATCATCCAAAGCGTTAAAAGAGAATTGTTGTTGAGGTTTCATTCTGATCTCTCTTCACAATTCAAAGGTTTCAGGGGAAGGTTGCGAGTTTATAACAGTCGGCATTGTCAAAACTATATCAATGCTACAAATAGTAGTTTTGCAAGTCCTAAATACCCATCGCTTTACCCCAAAGGACAAACAATCACATGGTGTCTAGCTGTACCCGAAGGTTTTCAAGTCAAGCTGAAGTTCTCGGCCTTTGAGTTGGAGGACACTAAGAACAAGGACAATGACTGCATCAACGATTTCGTGGAGATTCGCGATGGGGGAAAGGAGTTAGCTGTGCAGGATGGCAGGAATGGTGAATTACTTGGTCGTTTCTGTGGTAATACCATCCCTACAGAAGACATCCACTCCATATCCAATCAAATGTGGGTACTGTTTGTAAGTGACAACAATGCTACCACCGTCTTTAAGGGGTTCAAAGCTAATATCGCTAGAACCCTTGTCAAGGGTACGACCGCCGCTACAAGTTGTGAGTACTAACCTAAGGGCCCTTTTGTTTTTCTTGATGTAACGGTACTGCTATAGAGTCGTTTTCGTATGAGTGGGAACTGAAACTTACCGCGCCGTACCGTGACCGTGTCAGTACCGTAATGTCTATAAAAACATTCGAAATTCATGCCGTAACCGTATCGTATCGTAACCGTACAGTGTTCCCACTCATACGAAAACGACTCCAATATGGAAGCAAGCATGTGGTGGCCGAGCGGTGAGAGCGTCGATCTGTGATCGCATCATATCTGTGGTCCTGTGTTTGATTCCTAGAAGGGACATCACATGTGTGTGGAAGGTAATAATAATAATAACTATAGACTTTAATTATTTAACTGATTTATTAAATCTGGATCACTTTGGCTTATCAGAGGGTCTCAATGGGGTGGTGGCTATTACGGTTAACGGTTAATATTTTGGCTTTTTTACGATTGCGGTTAAAGTGCATGGGTTAATAACTAATTTCCATTGTTGAGAACGCTGGAAAAAGCTATTACGACTAACTTTTCATTACGGCTAACATGCAGTTAGTTTTTTCCCGTTAATTATTATAACGGCTTACAGTTAAATTTTTGGCCCTTTTACGGCTATAACGGTTAACCCCATTGAGACCCTCTTATCATAACTCGGCTAATTTTTATCGTATTCTTAAAAATTATTTATTTTTATTTTTTGAAACGATACTGGCTTTTGTTATATATGACTGTTCATATGATAAATATTGCAAGACTACAAGATGAGAAAAGAGGATTTTTGTTCTCAAAATAAAACATTCGGTCGGCGTAAATATTAAGATCATTCGCGAAAAAAAGATTGACTTGAAAACGTAGTTAAAATACTTGTATTGGCTTAATTCCACTTGGACATATGGCATGCATGTCTGCAAATCATTGAAGTTTAAATATTTTGAAAATCCGACAAAATCGAGCCGAGTTATGGTAAGTCAAAGTGGTCTAGATTTTTATAAATTTTGCCGCGTTTGTCCCAGTTCGATCACTGAAAATGGTGGACGAAAGCGTGAAGTGGCCTATTAGTATGCAAGTTTTACGTCTGTTTTTTTCCGCGCTCATGTATGTTCTCGAAATTTTACGGAACAAATTAAAAGATATAACGCTTTTTCTGATTACACTACAATTTTTTATGTCAGTTACAAACCAATTAAATGCGTGTGCTCAAAAGGCAGTTATCTATCCTTGGAGTTATTTCAATTATTTCAGTGACGTCATTTATGGCTCTATTATATTCCCGCCTTTTTTACAGGTGATGATGGCGTGAAGTCAACTGCTGTGATATTCCCCCTAGCAACAGTGGCGTGGTTACTTACGTAAAGTTATGGAAACTTGGTGCTGACTAACGAATTGAAAAGTTACAAATCTAATTTTTGCACCATTGCAGTGAATGAAAATTTGTTTTGCGTACCAATTTTAAATTTTTAACAATTTACAAGCTTTGGCACTAATAGTATCAGATGCTAATTAGCAATTTTTTTCACTTGTTTTGCTCTTTTTGTAGAATTTTTTAAAAACTGAAAATGTAGCTTCAATAGACCCATATCACGCAAGTGTGAGATTATAAATTATTTGATTTATCGGAAAAAGGAATTCACTATCAATTTCATCACACTGATATTAGTAAAATTGCAATTTTTTGGGGAGATTGCTCTTAAATTGACAAAGATATTAATTTTTAAAACTTAACATTTTTACAAACGGAAATGTATGAGGATGGGCATCACATGCATGGCGAGCCTCGTTATCATGCTAAACACATACATTTCTTTACAAAAATTCCACAAAAATATCTAGCTTCAAAAATTCATAACTTCATATATCAGTTTAAGGGCAATCTTTATGAAACTCTGCAATTTTACTAATATCAATGTGATGAATTTGATAGTGAATTCGTTTTTTCAATAATTAAAATATTTTATATTGTCACATTAGCGTGATAAGGGTCTATTATGACAAATAAATGCCGGTACCAATTTGCCTTCTGGTAAATCGGAAAACCCTATTCCACTCAACAAAACAACTTAAGAGCTTAGAGGATTGCTTTGATGAACAATGGCGCGCAATCTCCAGCTAGTTGTTTCTGGGATATAATCTTAAAGGCTGGAAGTAAGTTGAGTTTAGGAAATGGTGCTCGATTTAGTGTTGAATGCGTATACTTAATTTATTTTATTTATTTATTTATAAACTTCGCCCTAGGGCGGGAGCAGCTCACAGAACAAAGGTTCCAAAAACGAGACTCCCTGGTACAAAAAATACGTATACAAGTGAACAAATTAACTAGGACGTAAAGACACTTAACAACAGACACTTAACAACAGGGCTTTAACAATAACTTTTTCAATGGCCTGCTTACATGACATTTAACACAGATGCTTTTATATGATTGAGGCACTGTAGGATCATAAACTTTCAGAGTTAAGTCTAAGTAGTATTTGCGTAGTTCAGATTTAAAACTGTCAATAGATTTGGTGATGTCCCTTAGGGATTCAGGAAGCGTGTTGAAGGTTCGGGAGGCTCTCGGGTAGAAACTGTTTTGAAATGTGACAATGCTACTGGCACGTATTTGGTTGTAAATCCAAATGCAGAATTCAAAGTGAGCATTGACTCCCAAGGCACAAAACTGGCTTTCAATAACATCGATATCAAAAGAAAAATGGAACTTTCTAGAACCGCACTCTCAAAAGTTAATTCTCGCACTGTGTTAGTAGGAGGATCCTTTATTACCAAAAAACTCAACATCGGCTCAGGGTGGTCAAGTCTTGTGGTTTCGAAAACCGGACATTTTAAGGTTCATATCCTGTTAGATGGTTTGGATTTGACCACTTTGTGGTAAATGGAACATTTAGGGTGATGAACCCAATAAAACTCAAAGGATACTCACAAGACAACTTACCAGAGGTGTTTGTTGGCAATCAGATGGAGGCATGTTAGAAATCATCCTTAATAACCCAGATTTCACCCTTTGTGATCGCACAAACTTTACTCAGTAAAGGAAAGCAAAATTCGAAAGAAAACAACTGATAGAAAGAACAGCACCAACATGACAAATAGATATTCGAATCGACTTTTATTGTAACATGTAGAGCGTATTGTATATACATACAATTATTTAAGACTAATTTACTCAGTATACTACACGGCCCCGGTAGAATTTGATATGAGGAAAGAGGTCTAAGGCACTCTTAGAACATCAGCCCTAACTCTAGCTGAGAGACATCGATACTGACTAAGAATTGAAGGCCCACACGTACTTCCTTCGGTATCATAGTTGCACCGTGTGTCCATCACCTGCAACTGTTGCGCGCAACACAGTTACACCGTGTGTCCACCCCTGAAGTGTTGCGTGTAACGTTAAAGAAAAACGTTGCAGAAGTAGAACTTGATCCTAAACCTGCAACTGCCGTGTTGCGCACGGGACGCTCTGTACGGTAACCCTGTGTTATGCGTAATGTCGCAAGAAAAGTTGCATCGTTTGTCCGGGTCTTCAATTCGATCTTACTCACTATCGGTGTCTTCTAGTTTGAGCCCGGGCCTTTTGACTACCGATCTGTCCTCCAAGTCTGAGTCTGTACGTACCATAGGTAGCGCTTCGTTCTATCTCTAGTTGAATGCCAGCGCGCACACAAAGGCAGACATTTGTGACTAGGTAGTGGAACTGTCTTTGGTATCACTGTCGGATTAAGTTCTTAAACTACAATATAACGTTCTACCAAAGTGCGACGGATATTATATACAGCGAGCGTAGAGGGTGGGTAATATCTACAACGTTAAAGTTTCACGTTAACCATGGATACCTTACGCAACGACGACGGAAACGTAAAGAGCGCGATCACTTTTTATGAGCGCACCATCATCTCTCTCTGAGGTGGGCGTTCTTGTCACGATATACAGCATCTCATGTGATAAAATCTTGAAGAAAGGTATCAATAGGATTTAACAGTTTTACCATGAACTATACTTGCCCTAAAAGTTAGTAGCTAACTGATGCTCGGGTGGTCAATTGACCGAAGCTAACTGACGATGGGGTAGCCTCATTGATACCCCCTGGAAGGTGCGCGCATAAAAAGGAGCAGTCTATATCCGCGCGCGTCACCATCATGTTTCCTTGCGTAAATCATACGGAACTCCAGTAACAATAGTAAGACTGATTCCGCTGCATGAATATTCCAGCTTGCTATCCAATGCTGCCGAACCGACATCGCGTTTTAGAGGTTGGGAATTGATTTTCCTTGAAAAATCTTTAGGGGCTTTTAGTAATTTATTGCGAGGTCGGAAAAGAAAAAACTTCAATCCACCTCGACGCCGTGATTTGCCGTGTTGGGGTTTGCTTGATTCAAAGTGAACTTCGACTCCAATGTCACAAAGAGGAATCTGATCGTAATGTCTGCTCTCCATTGCAAGTGCCAGTCGTTCAATTAACTCAAAGCTTAGGAGACCTGCGGTGAAAAACAAAATTCTTCAAATAAATTGAACCACTCATACATAGGTCCTGGACTAAAATAGAA
Source organism: Telmatactis stephensoni (assembly GCA_029948255.1). NCBI lineage: Eukaryota > Metazoa > Cnidaria > Anthozoa > Actiniaria > Isophelliidae > Telmatactis > Telmatactis stephensoni. Next base: position 43,614 of record JALIZF010001912.1, read on the forward strand.
CCTGAGCCACAAGACAGTGCCATTTTTGCATATACAACCATTATCCTTCGTAATGCAACAACAACAACAACAACAACAACAACAACAACAACAACAACAACAACAACAACAATAACAACAATAACAACAACAACAACAACAACAACAATAACAACAAAACGCGATTATTCTTGAGTATTGAAATTAACACAGTACTCCCAAGCTGCACATGCGAGCCGGAGTAGGTGAGGTCTCTCTGCCGCGTATTCAATTCATTATTATTTACAAAGCTTTAGCCAACATTGATTTATAAAAGAACATGGTATAGGGACAAGCCAGGAAAACATGATCGAAAAAGAAATCAATATAAATATGACTCCAATATGAGTCTGCGTTAATTTGTTATCGGCCTGCGGTTTGGGCGGTCTCTTCATTTTTCTCCCTTCCCCAGCCCCCAAACAACAACAACAACAACAACAACAACCTGTTTTTACCCGCGTCTGACGATTCTATTTCAACAGGGGAGTCGATCATTTCGTGCTTTCGTGCTAGCTGTAAACGCGAAGCGACACGCTTGGCATACGATTCAATGCGAACTGACTCAAAGCCAGGCAAAAGCAGGCCGCGTAATCCTCTTTGCCGTCTGCCGTTTTCCGCGTGGACGTAAACTCTGGTCTATTATCAAAACTCCCATATGAAACGGACATCTTCGGGATCTGATCGATCGCCATATCCGTTTTTGAGCTCATTAGACGGATTAGCAATTGGACAACAGAACCGGAAGTACAACGTGCAATGAATGTGCGCCATTTAAAACATTTCAAACAATCAACTTAATGGGATTATAAGGTTAATGGACGACAATAGTATAAATTGATCTTTTTATGTACCCCTTTCAAAAGTACCATATGTTTAAGCAATAAAAACTATCACTTATATGTCTCTGTGCAGCATCTGCTTAATGATTCAGGGTGCGCTTTTTTTACCTATTTGAAAGAGTTTCCGCGGGCCGGTCCACTTATTTATAGAAAAGACATATCAAAAGGGACAAACGAAGGCTGCGCGTTTTCATGCTCAGTTTATTAGGAGAGATGTCTGTCAGCGGCCATCCACCTCTCCCCCTCCCCACCCCCTTCACACATACACACACGCCCCCCTTAGAACACTTGAACTCTATAACTTACCTTCAAAAAAATAATCCATCTCGCCCTCTACCTCTGACGAACGATTACAAGCCGTTTTCTTGTGAAAAATCAACACCATACGACGAATTGGCTCATGATCAGCAGCCGTAATGGTTTTGGTGACGACTTCTTTTGTGTATCCGTGATTCTCTATGTCATGTGCGTCGAACAGACGCTGGAAGATACTCGTGTCTTCAGGGTTACAAGACGACTTGAATGCTCGAAGAGATACAGACTCTTCAACTTGAACTTCTGTAAATAGATATTATAAATTAAGTACAATAGATAGAATAAACAAAAAATATTTTTAAATAAAAAAACTGAGACAAATAGATAAATAGACAATTGAGTGCAAAGGATTACTTTTAAGCTTTTTCGTAACGGAAAAGATTAGTACGCTGTACAATTAAGATTTCACGGCAAATGCGATTAGGAACAGGGTCACACACTTCATTATAACTCCATGATAGCTTGAAAAAGTCTAAACTGAATAGAATTGATAAACTTTAACAGAGCGCATAAAAACTCAGTGAAATTGTGAAATTCAATTGTAGATACGGAAAAATAAGTAAAGTGTCCTAAAGTGATTTCCATTACGAATACTTAGAAAATTTCCAAGGATCGATTTTAAGGAAATCCACTTAATAATTAAATACGTAATAAAATGACCCTGCAGAACCATGTTGACAGAAAACGTTGCGCACGAGTGACGAAATAGTTTAGGCAAAAAGGAAGGACCCTTCTTTGCGATTTAATTTTGAGATATAATTCTGAAAAATACTTAGAAAATATTCTATAAAGGATTCCAAGGAAATCCACTAAATATTTAAATGTGTAATAAAATGACCCTGAAGAGCCATGTTGACAGAAAAAGTTGTGCACGAGTGGCGAGATGCTTTAGGCGAAAAATGGACCCTTCTTTGCGTTTTAATTTTTAGCCCGAGGTTTTCTATCGCTAAGGTGTTTTCAAATAAGTTCGAGATTCCGAGTCCCTAACTGAATTCCGTTGAAAGACAAAATTGTAAGACGCACTATGCAGATACCATCACGAAGACTTCACGAGAAGGGATACATTTGGAGGGTTAGACTCTTATTTCGGAGGCCATTCGCGCACTGGCCCTTGATAATGTCCTTAACAGTTTGGTCTCCCACAGAGCGTCTTGGCCGGGCGTACACCACTTTTAGTGAGAGGACGCACGTACAGTTTGAACATAGCCTTAAATATCTGAAAACTATATATAATCACAATTATACACATTGTCGATGATGATCTGCAGTGATTCACTGTGCATGCACAGCCGATCGCTAGTGATATATGCGGCGAACTCAGGTACTAAATAGCTTAAGGGCGAGAAGATAGCTACAAGTAGTGAAGCTTGTCTAAAGGCGCTGTTAGAAATTGAAACTTTTATTTGACACTTGTTTCGATCGCCGTTGCGAGATCAGATAAGTTTCAAAATTAGGGGTGTTACACGCTGAAATATCGTCCTGAAATTGTTCGCGACACAAGTTTGAAATTGTTTTCGAGTAGAAAGCAGTTCTAATTTTTTCGCTTCGCGAAAATATCTCGTAACAGAGATTCCTAAAACTTTCTGGTGATGGTACACGGTGCAATGCGTCTCACAACACAAGTTTCAGATAAATGTTTCAGCATGTAACAGCACCTTCAGGCCCTCAGGTTTACATGAAGATGACTTGTTCCTAGCAGCGGGGATCTAGTTACCTTTGCCTTCATTAGTAAATGGGGCTTAAATGCAGCTTATTAAATGCAACAGATATTTAGAGCTACAACAGGAAGAACTTGGGTATTCACTCAGCCTACCTGCATTATCTCCATTAACCAGCAACAACAGCAACACTGAACACAGTAAAAACATTTTGTCCTCAAATTGGTCAAACAGCTGTGTGTATAACCTTCTCCTGTCTGAAATGAATGCGTGTTTCTATCAGACAAGTGTTCTTATATTTGCACGTCGTTAAGACGTGATATCCCTTGAGGACTTGACGCATTTTATAAACACTTAATCAAAGTTCAACAAGTCTTGGGCAGTTGTCCAATTTGATGAACATCGAGGTTGCAATTTGGTAACCTTGCATGACAACTGGTCGTTCAACAACTTGTTAGCGGGTACTTAGGCATCGTTAAAAACATAGTTAATAGAGCAGAATGGTTTGGAAACTCGGCAAACATCAAAAGGACTGACAAAGAAGCAAACATGGATGTTGAGTAAGGCCTTGACCGTACACAATCTTTTGTTTTACCTTCATATATTATGCTTGACTGACCTGACCCAAACATTTTCATTGGCTGATTGTCTAATATATGTAAGAATGCTTTTGTTTTGTGCATTGTCATGGTTGGCAAAAGTGAACAAAAAGGTTCAACAATGGGCTTCACAACCAGATCATTCTATTAACTTTGCTAAAAATGAGGAATTAGATAAACTCCACTGCTATAAATAAAGTTAGTGCTCTATAATTCACATTATCATCGATGAAATTGCAAATTCTGCGTTGTCTTCTATCTGGTAGGACCATGCAACTACAAATGTTTCGGTACTCATCGACAACATTTCCGGGGAAGAGATACTCGTAGAACTTTTGTGGGGGGATGTTCCACCTGGACTCTCGACCCCTTACCCTTTTATATACCAGATTTTGGCAAAAAGGTATACCTTTTCTATACATTTACGATCGAAATTAAAGGTATCGCTTTTATATATCTCATTTACATACGCAGAGCACGCAAAGCGTGCTCCAATTAAAACCTTCAAGGGCCTTAGGAATAGCCCTAAACACAATGTTTGGCTTGAATGGTAGTTACCGCTGTCGTTTTTTGAAACTAGAATCCCTTTGTTATAGTAATACCCAAAGTCGCGAGTTACCTACTCTTTTCTACACATATAATCGTTAACTCCCTACCCTTTCGTGTCACAGAACCCGACCTTCATATCATGAAATCCACTATTATATATGAAATGATGCCACCGTGAAGAGGACCAAATAATACAAATATACACGAAAAAAAACTTTCTTCTCACGAGAAGAAAAGTTGTTTTGACCTTCCAATTGAGCGGAAAAAGAAATTACTGAAAGACTGGTTGTAGCTACAATACACCCCTATATATACACGAGGTTTTTAAACAACTGTGGATTGTAATCGGTCGCGTGGCTAAATAAATCCAATGCGAGGGCTTTCTGGCTGGAATTCAAGATCTGGACGTAGCCCTTAGTTAACCCTCGATCTTGATAACGAATAATTTCAACTGAACACCAACCAGAACAGTCTATAAGGTGATCACAGATTGACTGCTCCCCTATTTTTTCAACGGTCTTTGTCAGTCTATCATTGCCTACACCAATGGTAATTTATGCTACATCTCACTTTAACGCTTTTTCGTAAGACAAAACGGAAAACGCCATTTTAGCGTCAATCAAGCTAGTAAAGGTTGCACGTAAAAGTTGAACCTAGGGTGTCTACGTTTTCAAGCTTACCTGGATTAGCTAGTATTGACGTAGCTCCGTTGTGATAAGAGTGGTGACTACGTCAAGTGTTTTACGCTTAAAGGAAGCCGTTAGAATTAATAGTTGAGGAAATCAAGAACCCACTTATGAGTTTACCCAGGTCAGTTAATATGTATTGATAAGTACATATATCCATCAAGTCAGACATTTAAGTATCAGTTTTCCAACAGTACTTACTAGGACAGTATATAAGCGCATAATAGATGCATTGTTTTGCAACGGGCTTATATGTCAGATGTCAAAAGAAAAACATGTATTATGTTTTTTTCAAATTATTACTTGTAACTAGTATACTCGCTTATATGCTGTGACCCTGTACGTGTATTTGATCAGATAGATATCTAAATGGAATTTGGGGAATATATGTAAGCGGCAGACTGATGTGATATATGAATAGGGTATCATGACGTTTTTAAGAAACCATTCAAATCAACCATTACATCATAATAAGGTCTAACTTTACCCTATGTAGATACCTTAGTGACGTCACAATGGTTTTCACAGTGGCCGTACAGAAGGCAGTCCAAGTAGTTAGCGTTGAAAATACAGTCATGTCTTGGCTAAAATCTGATTTGAAACTAGCTCATACCCCAATGCAGAAAAAAATTAAGTGTCAGTTATGTGGCTATTTCTTGGGTCAGAAATCTATTGTATGGACAAAATCCTCAAGCAAAATTAAACAACTGTGAAGAAAAGCAATTGCAAAATATGTACTCAAAATTGCATTGCGAGGTTTAACTACCATGACTAAGGAGCAAGGATGGCACAGTTGGTTAGTGCGCGGCCTTCGGTGCGAGAGGTCCCGAGTTCGATCCCCCCAGACCTCACATCCTTGTTTCGACTTCTTTCCAATCTGTCTAGCTTTGATTAGCTTTAAATACCCCTTAAAACGGAGCACTGATGGAGAGAGGGGAGTAAAATGAGCGCACCGTCGACCTCAGGTTTGAGTTGAATTACTGTTACGAGTTATCGACGTTAAATATGGTCGCTTTACTTTACTTTACTTTAACATTCACCCTACGAGGAAGTCTGATAAAGCAGGCTACGAGGTTTCATGGTGCATGTGAGAGCATGTGAAATACCAGACATTTTTAAAGCCTATGCGAACTTCATATCAGTCATTCAATATAATATAGTTTTGCTGACTAAAGGATTCTCAGCTGCAGCTGAAAGATTCAAAATTAAAAGTTGTCTTAATGGTGAGTTTTTGCTTATGAAGTTATGTTTTCATACAATTCAAAAACGACAAAGGATCCCTGATCTTGGTACTGCAGAACTGGGTCCCAGACTTCTATAAGTAAACATTTCCTTTTTCTTTAAAGTTCGGCTCTTTGCCGGCATTATTTTACGGTACTCAACTTCGTGAATAAACGCTTAAGTACTTACAGCCGTTATCGATAACACGTAGAGGTTCGTTACAAATCTCGTGCTTGACTTTTGTATTTTGCCGGACATCAATCATCTGTATTTCTATGGCAACCAAGTTCTAGCTCCTCCCACTTATTTATTTCTCTAGAATTCAAAACTTTCGAGTTTCGATTCAAGTTTATAAAAGTTGTAGATTTTTCTTTTCTCGAAATAGAGAAATCATTTTTAAACTCTTTACAAAAAAGGAGAAGATTGCAATACCTCGAACTGTATGCGTAAAGCGAGCGATTGTATTGACAACCTAATGGATCGAATAAATCTATCGAAATTCTTCAGTCGTTCGTTTAGCTACTGACTGCGAAGTCTCTTGGTTCTAGGTAATAGTGCCACGACGAAATTCATGCATAGACAATTCGACAGAGTGAATAGACTTCATTATAACAATATTATAATGTTATAACATTATAACAATAAATAGATATGTTAGGACGCTAATAAGATTAGCTGTTATCTAACAACAATATCCTGTTGGTTCCCAGCTAATGATACGTACGTATTTGGTAAAATTTTGTTGACTTTGTGAGTGCATTTGTCTCTGCATGCCTCTGACGGAGACTACATTTCACTGTCCTTCAGTTTTTTTTAGCCATTTCTTCGGAAAAAGGAAAATATGCGATCTTTAACTGTGAGGGATCGAGCGAGGAATAAACACACTGAAGAACAACTTGACAAGAGGGCGGAGCTACAGCTTAGTTGCCATAGAAATCAGACAGATGATTGATGTCTGGCAAAATCAAAGTCAAGCTCGAGATTTTTAACGAACCTCTACGTGTTATCGATAACGGCTGTAATTAAGCGTATACAGCTATTTCAAAAAACGTGGAATACTGAATACTGCATTCTGCATACTGAAGAGTGCATTCAAAGACCAAAATGCCTTGTAGTTGAGAATGTTTTGAAGATGGCATAGTGAAAATCCTCTAAAACAGCTATAACTAAGGCAAATGCGTGGCAAAACGACAATGGAAACGATCAACAATAATGCAATTTGTAAGTCTTGGAATGCACTATGCAGTATGCAGAATACAGAATTCAATATTCAACGTTTTTTTTGAAATAGCTGTATTCACGAAGTTGAGCACCGTAAAATAATGCCGGCAAAGAGCCGAACTTTAAAGAAAAAGGAATTATTAGTAAAACATTACCCGCTTTTATTGTGAAGAAAGCCGCAGTGTGAAAGCAGTCTTTTAGTATTAGGTTAGAAGCAGTGGGGATGCGATTGACTACATAATAATTGTATTTGGAGGTGACGTCGCAGTCGGCGGTATATAATCAAAAGCCGTTTCTTCAAGGCAAGAAAACAAACACCCTTGAACAAATAAATGAATTCTGCGGAGGATTCACAATGTTTGCATAGGCTTTATTAACAAAAAAGATCAAGGTGGCCATTCTTGATTAAAGCTCATTATATCAGTTTTAAATCTATAAAATCCACTAAGAGAGAGTCAAGAAAGTCACTGAATCCGAAAGCAGCTTTATTGTCAAAACATTGAATCTGGTCGTCTTGTGTTAACAAACTGCCAAATAATTTTAGGCATAAATAGACCTGCTCACTATGCAAACATCAAGTCATTGAATGCAAATCGTCTGCCGTTCAAATTGCTTTAATTTGAGACAAGTGTTCAATAAAGGAGACGCACGTCGCCGCGGTACACATAATTTCCAAAGAGAGACACAAAAGCGGACGTGCATATTCTCAATAATATTCTCAATTGAGCAATCCATCCGTTAAAAAGGAAGAAATCTTCCAAATCCAAGCTCTAAATAGATAGAGTATACAGAATATATGCATGAACTAACTATACCTAAAAACGTTTCTTTATTAAGAGTACCCCATCAGTTACTACCCAACGAGCTGACTGCTAGCTGCAATTGGAATAGATTTAAGGTTACCAAATAAAAATAAAATAAAATGTCTCTAATTTGTTTGTATGGGCTGTTTTTGTGCTAATTGTTCTTATTCAATTGCACTCTTTAATCGAGGAATGACTGTTTCCGCCTACTGGCCTTTTGAAATACTATATTAATGTTGTAACATCTATCCCTGATGATGGGTCTGGAACCCGAAAGCTCGGATTAAATATCTGAAAAACAGCATAAATGAGACGTCTATTTAAAAATATATTAATGTCATTATCCCCAGAAAAGACCCATTGCTAACATTAACTTAGTGCTGTGAGTTCCACTGAGTTTCGTCCCCAAGCAGACAAGATCTTACTGGCTTTGGCATCACGTTAATCATCGCTCTGCGTATGGGCCGCATCTTGATGCAATAAATGATTGGATTTAGCAGTGAATTGATGAGCATTATAGTATAAGACACATTCATAGCAATGAGTCTTGTCTTGAAGTGCAAGCCTTTTAAAACAAACACTACTTTTACACCAATGAAGGGTACATAGCACAGAATAAACACTAAGTAGACCCAGAGTATAGTGTTGGAGGCTTTCCTTCTCTGGGCCATGCTCATATTTCCTGTCTCTCTAGCCAATGTTTGGTGTTGACTCTGATTTGCTCGCACCTGTTGTTGTTGTCGATGAATATCTACTTGATGGCGACGGAGAATTCGGAAAATTAACGCATAGTTAATTGAGCAAATCACCAAACATGAACTGAATCCTACCACAGTGGACCAGTTCAGCAACTGTGAAGACCACAAAATAGAGGACGAAATAGCTAATGAAATGACCCAAAAGAGAACTTGGCTGCAGACAATACGACGGTTGGTTATGACACTAGCGTACTTCATTGCAAATTGTAAAGCTATAACTTTGTCTATACTGATTGAAGTTACAGTTATAAGCGACATTGCGGGGAATGGTGATACTGCGGCATTCATGGCTAATACCAATAGTCTATTACAGCGCCATGTAGGTCTAGATGTCGCAAACGCCAACGACATCACAACATATATCGGCATCGCCACAGCGCCGGCTCCAAGATCAGTGAGAGCCAAACCACAAAGAAGAACATTTGACGGACAATGTAGTGATGGAGTCTTGTATATACCAACCAGAACTAAAGCGTTTAAGAAGATGGTTGGAGGTGTAAGGATTGAGGCAAGTACTGCTAAGGATTTAAAAAATTCAGAAAGGTTGCGAATTAAGTATTCGTCTTCGAAGTTCATCAGGCATTTGTCTCTGCTTAATGTAATATTTCGAAAGCTCATTTTTTGTGTGGGCCGTTTCATACATGTAATTACCGATCTGGTCACGTACGCGTAAAGATGCGACTGTCCTACTTTACGTATATTCCAGTAAATACGACTGTTTTGTCAACAGCGTTCTGGCCGGACACAGCTGATCAAACGATTTAAAATAGCTGAATTTATATTAGAGACGAGAAATTTGTCTTGGACAGCAAACTCGTCTGATATGAATCCGGTGAAGGACGACGAGTTTCTCGTCCCAAATTTATCCGTTTATTTTCAGCCAAATATACCCTATTAGAAATGCTCTCAAAATGACTAATTTTTTCAAACATCATGGCAAATATTGAGTTCAAAAATAATGATTAATGCTTATTTAAGTCTCGGAACTCAGGGATAGCTTGTTACCTCATTCCCTCATCCCTCTCCTCCCCTCACCCCTATTGCGTGTTCAAATGGAACGTTCTGGTGTACGTCGATCAGGTGGCACATACAGCACAATCGGAGAACAGTGAAAACGATAGCCTGGTTTTCACTATCGAAGCAAGACAACGCCAAGCTCGTGTTTTTACTTGTAAAAGTAGCGACGCAAGCATAAACGCTAGCGCAAAAGAACGGAAGGTTTTATTTTTCTTGCGCGGGCTTGCGTCGTCTTGCATCGTCTTTCGTTGTCTTTCGTTGTCTTTCGTCGTCTTGCGTTGTCTTGCTTCGTCTTACGTCGTCTTGCGTTGTCTTGCGTTGTCTTGGTTGTCTTGCGTTGTCTTGCGTTGCTTGCGTCGTCTTGCGTCGTCTTGCGTCGTCTTTCGTTGTCTTGCGTCGTCTTGCGTCGTCTTGCTTCGTCTTGCTTCGTCTTGCTTCGTCTTGCGTCGTCTTGCATGCGTTGTGTTGAGTCATCGTGCGTGGTCTTGCGTGGTTTTCCGTTGTCTTGCGTCGTCTTGTGTTGTCTTGCGTCGTCTTGCGTCGTTACCGTAAACCATGCATTATATCGTATTTATCCCACACCATAGCGAATACAGCCATGCAATCAGAAAGCAGGAAAGCCGTTGTATATTCAGCGGTATTCAACTGTCTCTTCCCATGACACATTGCCATTATATTTGCTGTATTTTCTATGGTGTGGGCTTAGTGTAGGATAAAATAATTGTATGTATTTGCTACCTGACGCATAAAATCAAATCAAAGCGATTTGATCGAATTCATGCTACTGGGACAAATTCTAATGTAAGTCAGGAATTTTGTAAGAAATGGTTTCCAATTTTATTATTCAAATAGGTATTTATAAGTAAAAATATTATCACATGCGAGAAAAAAAGTCCTGATATTCGAAAAAAGAAAAAAATAGGAAAAAACGTCCAGACATTCGAATAAAAGAAAAGGAAAAAAGGAAAAAAAGAAAGAAATTTGTAACGTCTAGGAAATGCACCCCACAGAAACAATGCAGTAAGATATATGAATAATTCTAATTAAAAATAAAATATTATGAAAATGAAATTTATCACAAAAAATATCAAAAACACCAAACATTTAAAACAAGTTCAAAAAGATGTAATTTTATCTTAAGGCTTGGGAAAGAAACGGAAAAAATGAAGAAAAAAAGAAGTCAGAAAAGAATCCGGCGTCGGCGAGGATCGAACCTGTAACCCCTTAAAGAGCACCCCCCGGAAATAAAATAACAGACTGAATAAATAACTGTAAAAAGAAAAAACGAAAATGAAAATGAAAATGAAATTTTGGGACGATTCTCCCGAGACATTCTGAGAAGCTGAGACATCGAATCGACTTACGTTACGGATGAAGATTTCGGCCTCATCCACGCTATCCCGGTGCTACATATTACAGTTATCTTAGCCCGAAGGCCAGGGAGGGAGACGATATCCGGACCCTAATCCATACCTTTAGATATCACCTTAGACCGCTGCGCTACCTAGACACTTAATAAATTTAATGACTAATTGGGGTAGTCTATTCGGCGAAGTTTCATTGTAATGCTAATACTCCCCAGGGAAAGAAATGAACCAATCAGAGTCCAGCTATCAAAAAAATAGCTGTTTTGTAAATAAATAGAAAGAGAAAATAAAAGATTAAGTTTTCAGGAACATCGAGCTTGTCTGCATTGTTTTACTCCATCGATTTGTCCCAATTCCCTAGCGAGATAGAAGAACCAATCAAAATCTAGTCGATTGAAGAGGGATCAATAAATTTCCATGATTATTTTAAGTACAGCAAGCTTCAAGCCGTTACGTACGCTATTACTTATGGATTTTTATTTCCGTTCCAAAGTGAAATGATCGGCCTCACTAAAGATGTTCAGTTGGAATCCACGTTTCTTATTTCAGGAATATCCCTAGAGCGTAATCAGATTAAGACATCAGCTTGAGGTAAGTTCTTTTATAAGTTAAGGTGATTTAAAATTTAGATTGATGCTTTCAGCTCATCGTTTTAAAACAAAGCTCGTAGTTGTTTACATGTACACGTTTGTTCTTCAATATTAATACCAAATTTGTTAGTTACATGGTCGATTTGAGTTTAATTGTGTAAGTAGACGAGAAATTATTATATTTGAACTGATCTCGTCAAAATGTATCCCCGAAAACTCCACAGAGAATCTCGTAATGCAGAATGCCAAACTCGCGCAAGCTTTTATATTGTCGTATTCAAAAATATTGGGAAATGTCATTTCTGCCTAGAAACTTAATAACTGACACAAAAAAGTAAACTTTTTAAATCTTTCACAGTGCATTACATGATGAAATCTTTCAAGTGATTCACTGCTCTGCCTGACGAATTATCCTATACATAGTCTAGATAACTAAAATTACACGATTGTAAAAACCAGAGTAAGCACCAGACTGAGACTTGGGGCTTGTTGCTTGTTGCTTAATTTGTAGAAACCCAGAACACAATGTGTTATTTTCCCTGTAGCTTGTAACATTGTACACAACATGCATCGTGCGTGTGTCCGACCCTGCAACAGGTGCGCGCAACAGTTAGAGAAGTAGAAACGAGTTCTTTTTTCTGAAGCCATACCAATCTTGCAACAGATCGCGCAACGTTTTGTGCAACAGCTACAGAAGTACAACCGAGCTTTTTCTGGGGCATTGCGCGCGCCTGTTTGATTGATTGTTGATTGTTGTTTATTTGCACTCTTTTTTGTACATTTTTTAAAAAAATTATAATTTTTTTTGCAAAAAATTAATTAAATTGTAAATTAATGTTGCAGGGTTAAAATTGTTATGAGTTGGATTTTGGTATTTCAAACCTTAGTGGCTACCTTTTCCAGAGCTAATGCACACATTCCAGATAGCTCGGAGCTTCAGTAACGATAATTCGGATAAATTTCGACGGATTTTTCGTTCTTTTACTCAAGTAAGCATACGTCTGTTGTGGTCAGGACCAGAGTTCAAACGTCGCCCGAACAAAAATTCTTACACATGTTCTAAAATGAAACATTTATAATCATGGATAAAAACAGTTTTCTGATAAACGTCTTTAAAATCCGTTTCCTTGTGCTTGTCTACTGACACCTATCGTTTCCTTGACAGCCTAGATATGAGCAGCAGTCTGGAGTCGGTTGTACGAAGGGTGAATAACGCTATCCAGCGGATAAATCCTTATCCAGCGGATAAAATCTATACAAAATCTATACAGTGGATAACTCTTATCCGGTGGATAACTTTATCCAACCTTCGTACAACCTGTACAACCCGGCCCTGGATTTTAACCTTCTTCTCCGGATGGACTGCCTGGAGAAGGTCGAAATATGGCACTTTGTATTCTAAATGATGTATTATTTTTAGCAAGCAGCGCTATTAAACGTTTGATAGATAAAACGGGTTCTCTGATTTACATCGTTAAAGATCCGACACGAGTCGCGAAGCGACGAGTGCGATATCGTTTTTTCGAGTGAAATTCAACGTAGAATTCCCGAGTCGGGAAATGAATTTTCCTTGAATCCCATAGCAGACATAGAAAAAATAAATAGAGAAGATTTTGTCCATTTTTTCAAAGCGCACGGCAAGCCATTCAAGAGCAAGTACATAAAAATAGCCAGCGAATGAGAATAAAGCTGTAGTCGTGAATGAAAATCGTCTCACTTGCAAACTTACTTTGCTTCAACCTAGCCTCGTGTCGAGTATTTGAGGAACAAAATTATTGTCAAACTACTGGAAAATGTACTATATTTTACTGCAATTGGAACTGGAGACCATGTAAACATTGTCCTGGAGGAATGTCGATCTCATGAATGGCAAAACAACACTTGTTTATCGGGGAAAAATGGTCTGGAGCATTTCATTGACACTGCGGAAAAAGTAAGTTAAAGTAAATTAAGTCGAAAATTTTGTTCCCCTAACTATCAACAGCTTGCTATTCAGACATGATAATAGTTTTCTATTCTTGCTGGTTTTTTTGGTTATGTTTTGAATGCCTTTTTACCGGTGTTTTTTGGATAATTCGTTCTGACAAGTTCAGCTGAAATTTTAAGCTTATAGGAAAATTGTTGTGTTCCACGAAACTTTTTTGTGTTCAGTGAAAGATTGTTGTGTTCCACGAAACTTTGTTGTGTTTTCAAAGCAATTTTGCACTGCGTTTTGCCCCTGTGGGCCACCGTAAAAAGTAAGTGAAATCGAAAATCTTGTTTCCCCAACTTTCAAAACCATGGTATCACATGGCGGGTAATAGTTTTCTACTCTTGCTGGTTTTGTTATGTTTTGAACGCCTTTTTACAGTGGATCCGGTGTACATAATTATTTAAAGTAAAACATGTCTCGTTCAAAACTTCAGTCGAACATAAATTGCCGTCAAACAACTCTACCGGACTGTGTGTTCCTGACGTTTTGTCTCCGAAAACGTCTATGACTGCAGCCGGAAACAATACGCCGAGGACTGAAATATTGGGGTCGAGGGACCACGAAACAAATTCCTTTTCCCGAGGTTCCAGTAAATAAGTGTTTTGTCAAAGAACAAAAAGCAAAACGTCGTTACAATGAATGTTTTTATTCAGTCAAAAATCACTCAAAACTCGTCAACAAACTGGCTGACTTTTTTTCGCACAAAGTTTTTCGGAGAATTTTCCAGCTTGTATGGTGACATTCCTGATTGATCAATCTTTTTCTCGGAATAAATTCTGTTTATTCGTCTCATAGTTTGAAAATAAAATAAGCACAAGTTTTACCTTATGTCCGAGTGAATGAATTTGCAAACGCGCGCTGCCAAAAACGCGCCTTCAAAGCTCAATCAACTTCCGGTTTTGTTATTACTGAGGAAACATCAAATCTTGTTCACGTTCACGTGATACCCTCTCGGCCAATGAGAGTACGAGAAAATTGGACTTTGACAGTTGGTATATACTAGTAACTATCTATTTTTTATCTTTAGTTATTGAAATAAGCTAAAGTGAAACGTTTTGCTACTGAGAGAATAAAAATTATCATGTCGAAGTTGTCGAAGACACCAAGTTTAATACCAAGTTCAATCGCTTGCTTGTGTCCTTTTGCTGTTAGCTGTTGCGTCTTTTCTTGAATTACTTGTCAGTTTCTCGTGATAAGTTTTGGCAGCGATAGAAGTTTGTTTTCAAACTATTTGAAATTATCAAATCAGTACGTAGCTCAAAAGAAAAAAGAAAAAAGAAAAAATCGCGGGCTACCTGTATAAGTGGGTGATTCCAGCTGAATCGTCCACCCTCTTTTGATCGTCAATATCTTTTAAATTTTAAAAATAATTTTATTTTTCTTCAAACCTATTTCATCTTTTTTATTTGATTGTATCTTCGTTTTATCTTAAACTACGAAAAAAAAATTTTCTACACCGATTATAAGAATGAGAAGGAAACAAAACAATCGCGGGCTGCCTGTGTAAGTGGGTGATTCCACGCTGAATTCTCCCTCCTCGATGGATCGGACTCGATAGCAAATCGCATGGGTGCTATGGGATTCTAACCAAAGTTGGAAAAATACAGTCGTGATGTAACGATTTTTAATTTGCTTCATGTACACACCATTTTCACAAGATCTTTTCACAGGTTGCTTTGATTAAACAGCAAATCGCTCTCTGGTTGGCATATGAATGACAAAGACCTACATTACTTGAAGTATCGCTATCAGATACCGAAAGAAAACGCGAGTTTTCACAAAGTTAATTCCCTCGAGGGAACTGCTAAAGTTTTGAATATTTCTTCTTTTTCGTTAAGACTTTCTGAAAGTTTGTGGAAAGGATGCCATTATCCCGGATTTGATATTTATCTTCAAGAAAAGAACGGAAAATTCACGATTAACTAGAATGTGTTTTATTTTATACAACTTAAATACGCGGACTGACGCACCCGGAGAATTATGCTGTATCATCGCACAGATTTACGTTAGGCATGGACCTTAGAACACAGCTTCGCTGACAAAGAGGTAGGAAACAATCGGATCCTTGGTTGTAAACTGTTTGTTACCGACCCATAGCTATAGACAAGCTGAATTTTTCTTTTTAAATCCAACAAAATTCTCGTGCTATTAAAATGGGGATCTTGCGAGACCTCTTGGAGGCAAAATTGATTAAATTGTGCGATCGGTTTATAAAAACTGAATAAGACCTCTGCTTATTATACTTTCTCTCGTGCAGCGACTGACAACGCTGCAGCAGAAATGTCTTATTAATAGTCTGTGTTATATGTGAATTATGACGTACCGTGAGCCGAAAACTAATATAATGAAAAGTCACTTTAAAATTTACAAACGAAATTTACAAACGAAACTTTAATCACAAAAATCCGTTGACAAGTTTGACACAGCTTAGCTTGAAAACTTTAAATTGAAAATACAATAAGAATGTTTGCGTGCTACACAGTTGGATCTATGTTGACTTCGTATATATTAGCTTGACTTTAATTGTTACTATATTTAACACATATATACTTTGAATATGCTCTATTTATGACTTGATCGTGTGCAGTGACAATCACTGAGAAAACAGAATTTTCATCTTGTTCTTGGACGAACACTGTGACGCACAAACTGATAAAATAAACAATATTCATACTGACAAAGTGAAAGCTAAATAAATATCATTTAAAAAAAAGATATTGGGATTGAGATTCATTACTCAAAACTGTCAGTGAGCATTGATGTGAAATGAAGAAGAACTCGAGTGCACAGGTGGAGATCATATATATATATATATGTAGATTGACTTTGTATTTGCTCTGGCCGCTCTACTTACAGACTACCACTTCTTTACCACACTATGGAATGAGCAATACTTCATGTCTATATGATGCAGGTATTACATGATCTAAGCGAAAAGCTTAGAATCAAACTAATATTACAAACATCTACAATTTCAACGCTCCGCGCGTCGTGATGAATAACTCTTCATTATTGCCCTCGCCCGATTGTACTTTTGATATTTCTCAACAAGAAATACACGACCTGTACGGTTTTTTCGTGTGTTTGGCTGCCGTAATGTTTGTGACTTTTGTGGCCAGCAACTGTTCTACTGAACAGTTTAGTGATAGTTGGTATATACAAGACTCCATCACTACATTCTCCATCAAACATTCTTCTTTGTGGTTTGGCTGTCACTGATCTTGGAGCAGGCGCCATTTCCATGCCATTGTTTGCTCTTGCTTCTATTGCCCACATCGTAAACATTCCTGGAATATGGTGTAGCTTGAAGGTGATAAACTATACAGCCGTGCCATCATTTGCAGCCATTTCCTTTTTGTCTATGACTTTGGTAAGCTTTGATAGAATGTTGGCCTTGAAATTCCACATGCGGTACTCATCAATGGTTAGTAACTGTGGTTATGTAACAGTTTTGATCATTTTCTGGGTCGTAGGATTTGCCTTTTCTTTTCTTTGTTTTCTCAATCTTTGTCACCCAGAATTATTAGGCGGTGGTGTCTTTGCTGTATTTGCATTATGCCTGGCAGTAGGTTCCATTAACAACGCGATAATTTTTCGAATTCTTCATCGTCATCAAGTAGACATTCAACGCCAACAGCAGCAGGTGCAGATAAACCAGAATACTGACAATGCCATGGCTCAGAGAAGAAAAACTTCCAGCACTATGCTTTGGGTGTATTTGTTGTTTCTTTTGTGCTATACACCATTTTTGGGAGTATTGATTCTGCGCTTGTATAAAGAAAAAAGTGACAAGATATATTATGTTACAGTACGGGTGGAGTATACATTGATGTACATGAATTCCTTCCTGAACCCTATTCTTTACTGCGCTAAGATACGTCCAATTCGGAAAGCAATGCTCAGCTTGATCCCAGAGACGGTTCGATCTATATTACATATTAGCATTCCACAATAAATACCACTTATTAGATATTTTTTGTGCATGTATTACGGGCTGACATTTTACTCATCGCTCGCATTTTGCGATGACGAGTCGCGTATGTATTTTTATCTTAAAACAGCCCTTTTTGCAAACCAGCGTGCGCGGGAAACCGTCAAACCGTCATAGTTGAAGCCTTGACGTCATACAGGGCCGAATACGCAAACCGGATTTCTATTGGCCCTCAAATGATACCTTATTTGGTAAATTTACGTCACAATTGTATAATAAAGCCAGTTATTATGACTTTGTGAAAATCATGATCCACTTTCATAATGAAAGCGTTTTCTTTTCATATGGCTATCTCTTAAATTCTTTAATAAAGCTGTGAACTACGTAACATCACCTAGCACAAGGTTTCGGATTAAATCCAGCGACAGCGTCTATAAATCTGGAATGAGTTGTATGATGAGTTTTCGATCGATTGTGCGATTGAGCATGCAGGAACTGAGCCAGATCAGTGCTAAAAACTCATAAAAGAACATTCCCTTCTCCTTGCCGTAAACGTCAGAAAATCGTTCGTGCATGACCTTGATGAATACTTCCAGCAATAAATAAACTGGGTTTTGACTTATTTAAATTTGTCGACCAAAATGGACTTCTGTCATCTGCTGCACAATGTGTGACATCTGCTAGATCGCGTGAAGTTCAAGTTCAAGTTCAAGTTTATTCAAAAATAATTAGATCTACAAACTGATAAGTACAACCTGCAAGTAGCTTTGCTAATCGAGGCAGGTTGTGAATAATAATAAATAAAAGTAGAAATTAGGTATAAATATATATTAAAATAGCAGGCTCGTAACATGGTATATGGGATCAGGGATCAAGCTCCAAATTATGGCCAGGATGAGGGATCAGAGGCCAGGGCTCAGGGATCAAATGGGTGGGATCGAGGATCAAGGACATTGGGTCAGGATCAGGGATCAGCTCAGTTTTTTTGCACCAAGGATCAGGGATCAAAAATTTCTAAAAATATGGGCTCAGGAATCAAAATTTCCGTAAACACCCGGGATCAGTGAGACGAAAATATACCATGTTACGAGCCTGAAATAGCATAAGTCTAATTTATATGTTATTTACAAAAGTACAGATTAAAGAATATTACAGTTATCAAAAGCACCGCAGGTCTTAAGTAACCAAGGCTCAGAAAATCGTCTCCACAAAGAAGTGACAAACTCAAATCTCAATTTTAGCTCATTTTGGTTTGTAATCACACAGGTAACCCAACATGTAAAAATAGTATGCAATGAGTAACAGAGTTTCCGTTGTTTTCAAAAATTTGTTAACTGCATAAGAACGTCAGGCCGGAAACATCTCTCCTAGTGCCTTTCTGCATTTAGAATAAATATTTTAGTAGATATAGCTATGAGTGTTAAAGCATCTTGAATGATATCGTCGTAAAATATTTTACTCTCCCCTGCTGCCTTTTATTATTTTTATTTTTATAGTTTTTCATTTTCTCGTTTTTCTTTTGAACCAGCATTGAGGTAGATATAGATATCAATTGATTTAAGAAAATGGCTTTTCAGGCAGCTTCGGGTTGTGTGCTTCAGTACGTAATTATCTAAAACATATTTCGTGGTGGTGTGGTGTTATAGAAAGTTTGTTTACCGCCAGTGGTGAACATGGACGCGGAAATCTTCTTAAATCCCTATGAAGCAATTTTGAAAATCAATTTCTTTTTTTTTTTTTTTCAATTAAAGGATAAAAGCCTTTGAATCTCATTATCTAGCTTCAAATGACGGGCAACATTGCCCTTCATGTGCGCTCAATCATACAGTATTCTACTGAAAATTCGTCGTTTAGGCGAGAAAAAATGTTCACGAGAGCGGATCGATATGACGTCTATTGCAAACAGGCATTCTTGCTCAAGAGCATGCAGGGAAAATAGTTATTTTCTGAATTGGGTCAACAAATCTTGAAATGAACATGAGTGAAAGTATATATCATTATTTAATTCATATATACAAAAACAAGCCAATCCAAAATACTAGTACTAGAATTTTCCATTCAGTAATGATTTCCACAGATGAAACCTGCAGTTTGGCGAAAAATTTGGACATCTAATCAAAGAGCGCTTGTGGTAAAAGGTAAAAGAAGTTGGAGCAAATACCCTGTTGGACCTTCGTCTTTTTTTTTTTTTTTTTTTTTTTTTTTTTTGAATTTTCATGACTTTTGACAAATTTTGGAAATTTGCAGTCAAATCACTAAAATAGAAAATTTTTTACTATGTTCTCTAAAAACAAATATTCGGATTTTCAAGAACTGATTAATGGGAGGCTTTAAACAGGGTAGTAATGGGGTCAACTGACAACTGACAAACAAGGCTTTTTTGTACTGATAACTGACAACAAAAATGGTAACTGACAACTGACTTTTTTGTTGCTTATCTAAAATGTACAGAGAAAATCTTAAAAACTCGTATAAAAGCCGCTGAAACGGACCACAAAATGGCACTTATTTGCTTTTGGGTTCCCTGTGTCGACTTTGAACATGTCTGCTGAGTCAATGTTTAGATTGACTGGACTCTAGTTCTGGTAAATATTTAACTGGCCACGTGTAGCAATTATATACCGGCTCGGATTACTGTTGTTTTTGTGGCCGAAGACAAACGAAGGTCAATTTAAACCTCGGGCATTCTTCCACAGGAAGCCCGAGTAAAAACTGAGATGAAGCCGGTAAACACAACTGAATGCCGGTTAAGAATAGGATCAGTAGCCAGTTTCACAATAGCTACGTACTCTAGACACGCCCATATAAATAGTGAAAAAGCAGTGTATTTTGTTTATAGGGGTATCAGAAAATGAAATATTCAAATAATATATGCATGTAATATATTTTGTGCCTTAACATGTACATGCACGATGGTCCTTGTAGATCCTCTTGGCATCACAAAAGCAAAACAATACATGAAAAAAAGTTTTAAAAGCATCTTTTCAATAGTGAATTATTGCTAAAAACATGCGCAATGTGAAAAAGATTGTTGAAAATTAATGTTTAACTAATATTTTACTGACAAACTAAGAATTGTACTGACAACTGACAAATGACTTAATTTTTAGCTGACAACTGACAAACGAGCTAAATTCTGACTGACAACTGACATCAGATCCCCCCCATTACTACCCTGTTTAAAGTATTCTACGCTCTGCCCTGCTGCTTTTATATTTTCAGGAACAAAAGTGAAGTAGATATAAATATCAATGTTTTAAAACAACATTCCGGTTGTTTTTGAAGTTTCTTTACTGCAACCAATATAGAAAATCGTCTGAAAATATTTTACTCTCACCAGGTATCTTGTTGTTTTTTCAACAAACAATATTTCTAATCGATTGTTTTTAAAGTTTGTTTACTGTAAGCCTGGGAATATCCTCTCAACACGAAAGCAGATACAGCCAGGCCACAGGCCTTTAATTAAAAGTAGGTTACTTTAAAAGATATCAGTCACAGTAAGTTGCCATTTCAATAGAATCTTAGTGTTATATTTACTATAGCCCCCTGAAGACAATGCTTTTAAAGGTGTTAAAGTCATTAGTCTTGACTGAACCAACGGACACTTTAATTGAAGCTTTTCATAGTTGTCTAACTATAACTCTCATCGAAGTAAACAAGTGATCTCAAGTGATCACATCGGGTAGAATTCTATTGTTCTCGCCGACACTGTACTTACAGATGACTAACCAGCAACCAAATGTAAACGCTCGAACTTTAAGTACAGTCTAAGTATCTGAAGTGTCGCTACAGTATCGTGATATCGGAATGAATAACACTTCAAAACTGCCCTCTACAGTCGACTGTACCTTTGAACATCCTCAACATGTAATACAAGACCTTTACGGCTTTTTCGTTTCTCAAGCTGCTATCATGTCTCTTCTGGTTCCACCAACTGTTCTACTAAACGCTTTAGTTCTGGTTGGTATATACAAGACTCCATCACTACATTGCCCGTCCAATATTCTTCTTTGTGGTTTGGCTGTCACTGATCTTGGAGCAGGTGCTATAGCAATGCCAGTGTTTGCTCTTGAATCCATTGCTCTGGCCACAAATCAACCGACATTACGATGTAACATGAAGTTGATGACCAAACTCATAGTTCCGCCTTTTTCTGGAGTCTCATTTGTAACAATGACTTTAATAAGTCTTGATAGAATGTTGGCCTTGCAATTCCACATGCGTTATTCTTTAGTTGTGATGAGTTGCGGTTATGTCACCGCTCTCATCATCTTTTGGATCATAGCATTAATCCTTTCTTCGTCCAACTTTTGGTGCCCTAAAGTGATGGATTGGTCTGCTGTTATTATTTTCGTAGTATGTCTGACAATATGTTCCGTTAACAACGCAATAATTTTTCGAATTCTTCATCGTCATCGAGTAGACATTCAACGCCAACAGCAGCAGGTGCAGATAAACCTAAACACTGACAATGCCATGGCTCAGAGAAGAAAAACTTCCAGCACTATGCTTTGGGTGTATTTGTTGTTTCTGTTTTGTTATATACCATTTCTTGGAGCAAGAATTCTGCGCAACTTCAAGGGAAATGCAACCAAGACATTATACGTAGCATTCGAGGTCCCTTATACTGTAATGTACATGAATTCTTTACTGAATCCCATTCTCTACTGCGCAAAGATGCGAGCCATACGAAAAGCGATGTTCAGCTTAATTCCTGAAAATATACGTTCCCTTTTACGTCTCAGTTAAAAATTCTCAATAAGGTGAGAATCGAAAGTACAAATTAATCAGGATTATGGACAAATTAAAAAAGAACGTATGTTAGCATTGGTCGGAGGTATGATTAAAAATACAAATCCACAGTTTTATTGTATTAAGGATCCTTGTTTTTTTTACTGCCGAAACTAAGATTGAGCGTCTAAATTAGTAATGTGGTTAATCAAATAGATAAGTGACAGATGGTAGAGAAATTTTTCAATCACTGCTTGGCGCGTCAATACACTTTCCAAGTCAAATAATTTATATTCTACTAACCCAGCACTTACTATCTTTTCATATCTTATGTATATTTATATGTGTTCATTTAGAATACTCAGACTGTAACTGCAATCTATTTTTTCGTTAATTTTTTTTTCATAAAAAAAGAAAGTCTTACAACGTAACTAGCACAAAATTAGGGTATTATGACTTTCTGTAATATATGAGATATCAATTAAAAAGCTTAGTTGATCGTATATTTCTATCATTTAAGCCACCACTGGTAGAAACAGCAAAGAATTCCTACTAGAAAATGACTTAAGGAGAGCTGTCTAAAGAAGCCTGTCGATCAGTCCTTTACAGCCAAAATAAAACCAATATAAAGATATGCCTGATGACGTTGAGTTGGAGTCAAAATTACAAGACCAAAAAGGTTGCTCTTTATTTACTTAGGTTAATTTATGATTACACGGCTAGATATACCCAGCTTGAGGCTTTTAACTATATAAGAATGCCTGTCGATTCCACCAGACAGCAGTCAGTGAATGAAGCCAATGAAATGATACGAGTTTGGAATCAAGATTACTTCAGTCAATATCCGTTCTGTTAAGTTTACAGACACAAATGAGCCATTTCCTTTAAAGAAAGGCGCAAGCTGGTAAAATCATTTCAAGCTCGATTAATGTGTGAACTTACCTAGCTTCAGAGTACGAATTGAAATAACTTACATCATATTTTTCTGTATGTTGTGGACACATTTCTATAAGTGGATTCATCATATTTTTTTCTGAAGTTTGTGGACACATTTCTATAAGTGGATTCATCATATTTTTTTCTGAAGTTTGTGGACACAATCCGCTGTAAGTGGATTGAGATATTTTTATAGCATTCCATATCCTGTTTACATCCATTCAGTTCCATCGCCAATATTGCTTCAGTTATAGTATTCATGAGCCTACAACCATCATTTTCAGGTCCAAATTAATTTTCAGGTCCAGATTAATTGAAGAAACATCTTTTTACGTTTAAGCTTTACGGTTTTAAAATTCATCCGAATATTAGTTTGGATATAGTGAATGGAAACGAAGGTTTGCTTATAAACTGGCAATGTGGTTTTCCAGTTTCTGCATGCAGCAGTAGAGATCTCTTCCTGTCAAATGAACATACTTTATGCAGATTGAACCTTCCAAAATATCATTCATGGGCAGTTTGTTTCTTTAATTGTAGTTTACTTCATTATTTTTCGTATAGTATAAAGAACGAGAGAGAGTGTTTTATCGGATATAAAGATCCGAGCCGTAGGCGAGGATCTTTATACCGATAAAACACGATCTCGAGTTCTTTATACGGCTTAAAAAACTCCAACACATATTAAAGTTGTTCTCTAAAAGAAAATCAAAAATATCTTCATTTATCTTGGAGAAAATCGAGGTTAAAGTTGATGTAAATTAGGCCGAATCTTTATCAGATTTAAAGACACTCGTCACGGTGGCGATTTTCATTGTGTTTGCCTTATGAATTATTAATGAGTTTTTTAAGTAATGTATAAAGAACGAGAGAGAGTGTTTTATCGGATATAAAGATCCGAGCCGTAGGCGAGGATCTTTATACCGATAAAACACGATCTCGAGTTCTTTATACGGCTTAAAAAACTCCAACACATATTAGAGTGGTTCTCTAAAAGAAATTCAAAAATATCTTCATTTATCTTGGAGAAAATCGAGGTTAAAGTTTATGTAAATTAGGCCGAATCTTTATCAGATTTAAAGACACTCGTCACGGTGGCGATTTTCATTGTGTTTGCCTTATGAATTATTAATGAGTTTTTTAAATCCATATAAAGACATATTTAATGTTAATGAAGGTTTTAGTGTCTCTCAATAAAATAAGTATAAATTAATTATTCACCTGTATTCGATCCATACAAAATCAAACTGTGAATATCAGGGGTGGCGAATGATAAAATCCGAGACTCGCCGAGACGTCGAGACCGGGTTATAGACACATCTTTGTACAGAGATGTATACCATATACCATATCTTCGCACTGAGTCCTAATGCCCCTCTCCAAAGACTGAAAACAAATCCGAGACTTCGCGTAGACCATGCGTCCTGAAAAACCGAGACTCCGAGACGGGAAGAAACACACAAAAACGAGAATTTGTGACCCATCACAAAGGCTTCCGAGATTCCGAGATCGGATCAAAAGTTGCCGAGACCCCGCGATTTTCTAGGTACCATTCGCTACCCCTAATATCAGACCTTTTTTGTGATGTTATCTTGTGCTTTCACCTAAAATAAGTAAACAAACGACATGGTACTTTTAAACAATTTCATTGATGACATACAGCCTACGGAAAGCTGACTAAAAATACACAGGAATTAAAATTTGATTCGCAGGCAACATTTAATTAGCCATTAACGAAGCGAGCAGGGAACTGGGACCCAAATATAAGTTAATTTCCAGACTCCATCATAAGAAAGGACACATAGAAAATAGCAAGAATTGAAAATTTGATCAGATTTGAGCAAATGGAATTCGAAATAGAATCTTGATGTTTTAAAGTTGTCTAAACTGAAATACACGGAATGTATGATTTGGCTGGAGATTTTGTCGCTGGACACCATACATTTTTTGTAATTTGGGCAAGGTTTAAAACCCATAACATTGTTTCTATTAAGTCAAACATCCTCAAACTTGGTTAGCGCTTGTTGTTATGCTACACTTTCATGTGATGCGGAATATTAGATATTCAAAGAATGCTGAATTCAAACGGCTCCTATGTTCTGTCAACCAATCAGAATGCTCCAAATAACTGTCTTGGTCAGGACCTTTCGTTTCTCGGTCGCTGACCAAGAGGAACGCAGGCTCTGGAGACGAGATTAGCGTGTGGACTGATACAAACACAGTAGCCAGCCAATCAGCGCGCGCGTTATATCTCAAAGCCGGGAGTTTAACTACTCTCGCGCTAAAAATTAGTATTTTGTAAAAGCTATAATAACATGAAAATTCTGCGTTGGGAAGCTTTAAAACGTTGTTTTGTTTCTTTATTAATTTATTCTATGCTTTAATGTTAACGATATCTTTTTATTTTCTCTCAATCAGACCAGATCGGAAAAAGTCATTAATGTATAAATGTAAAACAAATTGTAAAATGTAAATAATCTTGCTGTAGAAGGAACGAATTAAAAAAATGTCTATCACTACTTTTAATTTAATCATTTAAAAACATAATCAGCAGATCATGTCTTCATTTGTGTTGATTTTGAGTTTTCCTTTAATTTAATTTAGAAAACTAGTAGTGATGCCGTCAAAATTCTGCGTTAATCACTTTACAGATTTGACGGCATCATACTAGTTTTCTAAATTAAAAAGGAAACACCCAAGCCAAAACCAACGAAGACTTCACTTTCAACGGAATATTTGTTAAATGTTGTGAAAGACGCATTTTAATTCGTTTCTTGTACAGCAAGATTATTGACATAATACAATTTTGTTCTATATATGCTTTCTTGTAAGTCAATCAAGTCTTCTGATAACGCCGGGTTCCGATTCCCTAATCTCGGATGTGTCCAATATTCTAGCGGTAAAACAAGCACTTATAGGATTCACTAACTCTTAGCCAACATGGCGAGATCAGTAGATGAATACAGAAGTCTTTAGTTTTTAGAAAGAAGCGAGAAGTGAGCCAAAAAGACAGCTTGATTTTGATTCCAATTTTTAGTTTATTTGTTGAACGAAATATATATATATTTTTTTACTCTACGTCGGATCGTTTTTGTGATGTTATCTCGTGCTGCCACCGTGAATGAGCAAACAAAATTTTCAGTTCATGATGATATGCGACCTGCAGAAAGGTTGATTAAAAAACACTGGGACAAACATTTCATACACGTATGGGCCTCCTAGCATCGCTATTGTGGGCTTTGGCAGGTGATTTACACAATTCTTTGAAGCGCAGTTTTTTATCTATATCATGAGTGGTACAAAGGTAAAAATCATAAGAAGCTATGTATGGGTGATATTCCATCACGTTCCACTGATTCCATCGGCACAAGATATCGCAATAGAGAACAGCTTACATTCTTGACAACTCAACATTACACCATGATGAATAACACGTCAATTTTGTCTTCAGGTGTCTGTAACTTACCTCTTTCTAAAGAAGATATACACGATCTTCAAGGCTTTTTCATGTTTCTTGCTGTCATTATCTCGCTTCTGCTACCACTAACTGTTCTACTGAATGGATTAGTTCTGGTCGGTATATACAAGACTCCATCACTACATTGTCCTTCAAATGTTCTTCTTTGTGGTTTGGCTCTTACTGATCTTGGAGCAGGGGCTGTGGCGATGCCAGTTTTGGTTCTTAAATCAATTGCTTACGTCTCAAGCATTCGAGGTATCTTGTGTAAGATGGATTTGATGCTAAAAGTAATAGTACCGCCTTTTTCGGGAGTTTCATTTGTAACAATGACTCTTGTAAGCTTCGATAGAATGTTAGCCTTGCAATTCCACATGCGCTACTCGTCAATGGCTAGTAACTGTGGTTATGTAACAGCATTGGTCATTTTCTGGGTCATAGGCTTTACTGTTTCTTCATCCAATTTCTGGTGCCCAAAAATATTGCAGTGGTTCAGTGTCCTTACGTTTGCATCATGCCTGACAATATGCACTGTTAACAACGCTATAATTTTCCGAATTCTGCATCGTCATCGAGTAGACATTCAACGCCAACAGCAGCAGGTGCAGATAAACCAGAACACTGACAATGTCATGGCTCAGAGAAGGAAAACGTCCAGAAATATGCTATGGGTATATGTGTTGTTTCTCCTCTGCTATGTACCATATTTGGGTGCAAGAATTCTGCTCAACCTCAAGGGAAATGCCACTAAGACATCGTTTGTGACATTCGAACTTACGTACGCTATGATGTACATGAATTCTTTTTGGAATCCTTTTCTTTACTGCGCAAAGATGCGTCCCATACGAAAAGCAATGTTCAACGTGATTCCTGAAAATATACGCTCTCTTTTACGCCTTAGTATTCCTCTCTGGGGGTAGTTCTTATCAGTTTAGTCAGTAAGATGAGAATACAATTCAAAACATATCTATTCCATATATGTAAGAAAGTACAACGGTGATGCAGCTTAAACAGGGTCAAACTCAAAGCATGTGAAGGCTCCGAACGGCTGCCCATATAGAATCCACCCATGACCCTGAGCAAACTCCACACACACAACGGCAACTTCATGGTCTATGAGTTCCATATCCACTTTCTGTCAGTACCATTAACTGACAGAAACACTTAAAATATTTAGTTCTCGTATTTGAATTAAGGTGGAGCATCCGTACTTTCATTCATGATGTTGAAATCGTTATACACGATTATGTACAGCCTAATAGAGGTACGGATTTTATCAACGAGCATTGAGGTTATACCTTACAAGTAAGCGCAGCTAGCGAACGGTTTTTTAGGACTGGAGCCGGTAACAATCCACAGATAGCTATAACAGTAGAACTCTGTAAAAGTCATAATAAAAGTTCATCTTATTTTCTGTTGAGTAGTATTCAATGTTACATGCCAACTGTCAAAGTCCATTTTCCCGTGTTCTGATTGAGTTTTGATGTTTTTCTGGGCAACGGGCAACATGTGTGGACCGGTAATAACAAAACCGGACGAAGTTGATTGTGCTTTGAAGGCGTGTTTTTGGCAGCGCGCGTTTGCAAATTAATTCATTCGGACTTAAGGCAAAACTCGTGTTTATTGTCAAACTATGAAGACGAATATACAGAATTTATTCCGAGAAAAAGATTGATAATCAACTGAATAAATGCTACCAAACAAGCTGCAACAATTCTCCGAATTAGGTTACTTCTGGCCTGGATTGTAAAGAAGGATCCTCTCGTCCAATATGGATTAAAAAGCTGCATATTACAGTTAGAAGGCGCATTTTTGAAAAATCAGATACCTGGAGGCATTTTAGGGTAGAGGCTGGTAACATAACTATTCTAAACCGATTATTCATGCTGAATGCGAATATGACTGTTACCAAGACGCATTTTGCAATCTTATACGTGTAAATGAGGTATTTTGTGAATTGCTACAGTCATTTCATACTAACGGCTTTTTCATGTAATTCCAAAAGTTCCCAAACTTAAAAACAATTACCATAGCTGGAAAGAGCACATCAAAATCAGTAAAACTGTGAAGTTTGAAGGATATCAGTTGAAAAAAAAAGGAGATACGAATTTTCAAAAAACGAAATTTTGTATGAAAACATGTACACTTACAGTTATGCAAGATATACAAACAAATTTCGATTTTTTGAAACAACACTTTCTTCACACCCGAAAGAGATGGATAAAATTGTCAAGGTTTTTGACATCTAAATCGTGAGTAAGTGACGTCATTATGACGTCGATTACTCAACCCTATTACTCTTTTAGGTTTTAACTCAAAATTTCTTTGTGATAATGAGCTTGAAATGTAGATGTTTTTGTCGAAGATTACGTAGTTATCTAACTATGTTAATCTTCATACAGAAATAATCAGTTTCCAATTTTCACCGATTTTCATCCGAGTGGGCCTTTAACTAAGAAGACGGTTTGAATAATATCACTATATTACCCTTCTGGTTTCGATTCCTCGCCGTTTGATTGTCTAGTTCAATGCTTGGAGCATTAGACTTACCTAATATCGATTGATTAGTAAGCCAATTCAACTCTTAAAGTATTCGATGTTTAGTCTAATTTTATAGTGGAATTTTATTGGAATCGATTTAGACCTTTTAATACAAGCAAGGCTATTAAAAAGAGAGTATCCTCTCGAAAGTCTTTCAAGTTGGACATTGATATCAGATCCTTCAAAGACAGTTGAGATATTAAAAACTAGCTGGTGTGGCTGGTGGCTCAACATTAATTGATAGCCTTTGCAAACGTGCATCAATCTTCGTCAACTGCCGGCCTCAAGTTGTTTTTCTTAGTTGCTTTTAATCAACTCGCAGTTGGATGATGTTTGCGTTAGTCTCATTCAAATTTTTCATTTGATTTGTTGTTGTCAGTATGATACAAAAGAGAAATGAATTCAACATTTCATGCTTTAATTTCTTTAAAAAAAACCCTGTGTTTTTAATTAAAAGCGGCGGAAGCCTCTCAGTTTCTCATCAGTTAATCTGGTGACACAGACGTTATTGCTTTACTAGACATGGAACTCAAAGTAAAAAGACAAAACGTTGGGAACAAAACAGAAGAAAATATGTGTTAATGGAGGGATTCCTTAAGAATACATCTTTACAAGACAGTGAGTGTTTTCTCAGTGAAATGATAGTGAAAGATCTTTACAATATCGTCGTGTTGGAATCAGTATTGTACTCACTTCTATTTCCACCAACTGTTCTACTAAATAGTTTAGTAATTGTTGGTATATTCAAGACTCCATCTCTACATTGCCCATCAAATGTTCTTCTTTGTCGTTTGGCTCTTACTGATCTTGGGTGACAGGTGCTGTGGCAATGCCACTATTGGTTCTTGGTTGCATTGTCCATGCAGCAAATATTCCTGGGTTGTGGTGTAATGATGTCTTTAAGTTTATTGTCCAGGCAATGGCTCCACCGTTTATTGGTACTTCATTTCTATAACACTGACTTTGGTGAGCTTTGACAGAATGTTAGCCTTGTATTTCCACATGCGTTATTCTTCACTGGTGTCTAATTCGGGATATAAAACAGCGCTGACCATTTTTTGGATCGCAAGTTTTACCATTTCGTCAACCTATTTTTGGTATCCCAAAACGATGATAATATATTTCATTGTCGTAGTTTTGATATTATGTCTGACAATGTGTTCCATTAACAACGCTATTATTTTCCAAATTCTGCGCCGTCATCGAGTAGACATTCAACACCAACAGCAGCAAGTGCAGATAAACCATAACACTGACAACGTCATGGTTCAGAGAAGGAAAACTTCCAGGACTATGCTTTGGGTATATTTGTTGTTTCTTCTGTGCTATTTTCCATTCTTGGGAGCAACAATTCTTCGTAATATTAAAGGAAATGATGCGAAAATACTGTATGTAGTCACACGTGTTTCGAATGCAGTGATATCTTTTAATTCCTTACTGAACCCCATTCTTTACTGCGTAAAAATGCCTTCAATACGTAAAGCAATGTTCCGTCTGATTCCTGAAGAGGTACTTTTTCTAAGTGTTCCCCAGTAATGCTTTGAGCACCAGTTCTTCTGGACTCTGTTTTACCGAAGCAGAGCGGGGTAAAAAGAGCCCTGGGTCTGGACTAAGTAGCCTCGCTTATGATGGGGATGCAATTTCAATGGCTTATATTAAAAAAAAGGATGAGTGCAACGAACGGAATCGGAATTCACAAGTTCAGAAAAAACTGGACAAATATGGAGATGCTTGACGACAAAAACGTCAACCCGAAGAAAGCGGCCTAAAACTTTCACGTTTTTACAACTTATTTTGGATGTTTTACAATGTTTCAACGGCCATAAAATGTGTAGGGTTAAGACCCAAGTTAGGTAAAATAATAAAAGATTTCTGTTTCACAAAATCGCGCAAAGCAATTTTGTTCTATTTTTCCAAACAATCAATTAAAATATTGTGTCGACAAAATGAGCTCTTTTTCTGAGTCCTTTAAGTAAGGGTTTTGGCCAAGTAAACTAAATGCTTGGAATTATTTACTTTTTTGGTGCGTAAAAGGGGCGTTTTATTCGAAAACGCTTGATCCATAGAAATCTTTTAAACATAGTAACAGTGGAGAACTTGATCTGGTTTCTATGAACAAATAAACGCAAAACTTTATTTTGCTAAAAATTTCATGTTTATGAAAATCGCAATGCCGTC
Source organism: Telmatactis stephensoni (assembly GCA_029948255.1). NCBI lineage: Eukaryota > Metazoa > Cnidaria > Anthozoa > Actiniaria > Isophelliidae > Telmatactis > Telmatactis stephensoni. The sequence continues at coordinate 74,998 of JALIZF010001912.1, forward strand.
ACTTTAAATTATTGGTAGCTCCGATCATAAAGATTTAAACGTCAACAGAAACTTGAAATTATCCCAAGACTTGCTAGTATGAAATCCTCTCATATGTTTAAATTAGGTTTTTGGCCGCGACCCATTTCGGAATCAAACATCGGAAGTACGCCTCAAACAAAACAAAACAAAACCCAGTCGAGCAACTTTAAAAGTATAGTCATTTTTGTGGAAACCTCAGTGTACAGATCAAACAAGATTCAATTTTTCAAGATTTCAATTTTTCCTAATTAGTCTGTGAATTGCTAATCCTTAAAGTTGAGTCTCATACTTGGACAAACGAGAAAATTCATCGAAAAAAACTGATATCGAAGAAGTATACAAATTACATCGGTACTGCATGAACTGCTCACAATAGTGACACCAGGAGTCCTATAGCATCTGCAGGAGCGACAAAAAATGAAAATTTTAAATTACTTAAATTCATCATTATTTTTCTCTGGTTTACATTATGCAATGATTAATTGCATTTTTTACGTGACTTTTGTTTTCTTTGTTTTCTTCTGTACATGTTTCACTGTCTCGATTACAAAAAGACAGCTTGGGTCTTTCATTTATGGTAATTAGTTCAATTATTCATAAGAGCTTCCTATTGTATTTTAAATGATGCATTGCTTTTATGAGGGACGCAAAGTCAACGCACTCGGTTCGACGTCGACTGATATCTAAGTTAGCCGTTAAAGCATTGAGTCAAACGATTTACAAAGTACTCCACCCCAAACAACTTTGTCCCCACCGTGAACATGGAAGGAGAACGAACAAACTCGTCGTCATTCCCAACAAATGGATGTACCTTAGACATACATGGGGCTATTCTAACCGATTTGTATGGCTTTTTCGTAACTGGATCAGTAGTGTTATCACTTCTAATTCCACCAACTGTCCTACTAAACGGTTTAGTTCTAGTTGGTATATACAAGACTCCATCACTACATTGTCCTTCAAATGTTCTTCTTTGTGGTTTGGCTCTTACTGATCTTGGGGCAGGGGCTGTAGCGATGCCAATGCTCACTCTTTATTGCATTGCCCACGCAGCAAATCTTCCTCGTTTATGGTGTAACGCGAAGTTTATCACTGTAATAGTGCCGCCATCTTTTGCAGGCATTTCATTTTTAACGATGACCTTGGTAGGCTTCGATAGGATGTTGGCCTTACATTTCCACTTGCATTACTCCTCCATTGTAAGTAATTGTAGATACGTAACAGCTCTGATCATCATCTGGGTCATAGGATTTACTGGATCTTTACTCATCCCTTGGTATCCTAAAGTGTTACATTGGGTAGTTGCTTTCATTTTAGTATTATGCCTGGTAATATGTAATATTAACAATGCCATAATTTTCCGAATTCTGCGTCGTCATCGAGTAAACATTCAACGTCAACAACAGCAGGTGCAGATAAACCAGAACACTAGCAATGTCGACATGGTCCAGACGAGAAAAACCTCTAATACTATGTTTTGGATATATTTAGTGTTTCTTTTGTGCTATTTACCATTTCTGGGAGCACATATTCTTCGCTACTTCATACCCATTCAAACTAACAAGATATATTTTGTGGTGCATGCGATTTGCGATATACTAATGTACCTCAATTCCTTACTGAACCCTATCTTTTATTCCGTAAAGATGCGTCCCATCAGAAAAACAATGATCAAACTGATTCCTGATAAAATACGGTCTCTTTTCCATCAAGTTTTCTTTTGCCATTACAGTGAAACTAGTGTTTAGGCGGATTCACAATTTTTTTAAACGAAAACTTCAAGCATCATCACATATTTAACTGAACACAATTTGTGTGCACCTATTTAAAGAATTAAAGAATTGTGAATAAATTCTGAAAACAACGACCGTACAACAAATGGTAATGACTAGATTACAGTAGCATTAGTGGCAAATCTGTAGTAAGATGATTAAGTGCTACGTTATTTTACGAGCTTTTGCTCACAAGATTTCCCAGCACATCTACGAACAACTTTGCAAACAACTTTTGCAAAAAATCACAAAAATGAGTGCTCTTTGAAATAAAAAGTACTTTGCTTTGGGGCAGACGTTCTAGCGATGCCACTTTTGCGGGTTTTTGTATTCGCTGCCTCAACACAAGTATGTCCAGAATCACCATTAGATACCATTGGTAAAATGTGTTTTACCAATGGTGTCTATTGGTGAATTTACACAGGGTTCCCTCTAAAAACCCTATCACAATATGTACGCTCGTGTTTGGTATCAATTGCTTGGCTTTGGGATTCCTGTGGTATCAACTTCTACGGCCGGCTTTACCAATGGTACCATTGGTACCATTGGTAAATCGAATTCACCATTGGTGAACCATTGGTGAAGCATGGTCCTTTTGGTAAATTGATACCCTCTGTGAATAATTGGATCACAACCGGCCACATAATATGTAATATTGTCGTTTTCAAAAGCTGAAGTTCTTTATAAAAAGTCCTTTGATTTATTGAATAATTCGACTGTTGGCTTAGCAATCGATCGACAAGCGGCCATATAATATATAATGTGTGTTATCGTCGTTTCAAAAGCTGAAGTTCTTGGATACAAAAGTCCTTTGATTTATTGAATAAAAGTCTTTTGATTTATTGAATAATTCGACTGTTTGCTTAGCAATCGATCGACAAGCGGCCATATAATATAATGTGTGTTATCGTCGTTTTCAAAAGCTGAAGTTCTTGGATACAAAAGTCCTTTGATTTATTGAATAATTCGACTGTTTGCTTAATTTAGCAATCGATCACAAGCGGCCATATTGTAATATAATGTGTGTTATCGTCATTTCTAAAAGCTGAAGTTCTTGGATACAAAAGTCCTTTGATTTATTGAATAATTCGACTGTTTGCTTAGCAATCGATCGACAAGCGGCCATATAATATAATATGTGTCATCGTCGTTTTGAAAAGCTGAAGTTTTTGGACTAAGCGATAAAGCGGCTTGTAATATACAAGGCCAAGGTCCTTGATTGTTGATCACAACCACGCAACCGATATAAATTGTAGTTAACCGGCTATCTAGTTTTTGTATACCGTCGTTTTCGAAAGCTGAAGTTTTTATGTTGGAGAAAGTGGCTTGTAAAATACAAGGTATTTTGGTGATTTACCCATGGAGAATATTTCGATTAATCACAACCAGGAATCGGCTACATAATGTGTGTTATTGTCGTTTTCAAAAGTCGAGGTTTTTGATAAAGCCATCTTTAATTTTGGTTAATTGCACTGTGTTCAAATAATAATATACGACTGTTCGCTTTAATTATCAATTATCAGTCAATCGCCCACTGAATCGATCACATTCACAAGCGGTTGCTAGTAATCTTTATTGTTGTTTACCTAATTTATCATATATTACCGAGTAAAGATGGAGCGTCTTGCTTAAAATTAGAAAGAAAAAACTTCATAGAACATTGCTTACGTCTGCTCACGCATGAATGGCAGTGTTCCAATTTCAATTGAAACAATATTGATTTTAAATGTAATGTTTTCAGTTTATATTAAATAATATGTACTTACATTTTTAGCTTTATAATTTTCCAGATTGGTATAAGTTTTTTTATAACACTGATCTGAAATATTTATTTTAAGTCACTTTGTAATTGACTTTGTACAGTAGTGCTACATAAAATATTATCTGAAACAAAATCCGGTATCATAATGTGAAGTTGATTGTTTTTCTGCACAACAAACAACAATACTAGTAATACTGTCTTCAAGTTTATATTGATTAATGAATAATAGCTACGTACAAACAAGTTTTTTCAAAGTAATCTATAGCTATATTCCAAATAATTCTAAACATTGATCTAATAGTTACCTTCATTGTTGAATTCCAACTTCAGAGGAATTTTTAAGACGTTTTACTGAAGGCAATTAACTGAACAGACGAAGTAAGCTAGCTTATATACAACGTAACGAATCCTAAATTACTCATTCACAGGAAAACCGCAAGGACCTTTGTATCCAAATTTCAGTTGCTTTAATATTTAGGAAAAAAAATCCATGTAAATCACACCCGATTACTGTTCGTACGGAAGTCAAAATTATTTAGATTTTCAAGGTGATTCTGAATTAACTTAGACTGCCAACTCGACCGCATTTCACGCACATCAATATTAGGACTTCGATCAAATTTATTGCAACTTTGATAGTATTGCATACCAGACGAAAACATTAAAACAGAGAAATTAACGAAGAAATCGACCCTATCTTCGTCCAATGAAATAATACCAAATTACGGTGAAAATCAATCATAATTTAGAATCCCGTACGAACAGTAGCGAATTGAAATCCGCTGCCGTTCGCCGAAATGAGTGCAAAAATAGTTCTTCAAACTCAGTCTGAAACAAAAAGTGTCTCTTTTTTAACCTTTTCTTCTGATATACAAGACTATTAAAGTTGTTATATACATGATCGAAGTCCTAATTTTGAGAGCTTGACATTTGATTGAGTTGAAAAGTGTCGCGACGTGAGACGTTCGCCAAATGTGTAGCTTAGACTCGTATAATTAATACCCTGAATCAGTTTAACTTAACAAGAATCACTTACTCCCTCTTAACAAAGCCATCATAATTTTGTTCCTGAAATAATACAGAATCACCGTGTAATCTAAGCTTAAATGATTTTGACTACCCAATGCCTTAATTTCACCATTAGACAAAGTCATTTACCAATGGTGATTTCAGTTTACCAATGGTACCATTGGTACCATTGGTGAACACCTTCAAGCCCCTGCATCTCTTAGTCTAAATGCCTTTCAACACAGGATACCCAATGGCCTAATTTCACCATTAGACAAAGTCATTTACCAATGGTGATTTCAGTTTACCAATGGTACCATTGGTACCATTGGTGAACACCGTCAAGCCCCTGCATCTCTTAGTCTAAATGCCTTTCAACACAGGATACCCAATGGCCTAATTTCACCATTAGACAAAGTCATTTACCAATGGTGATTTCAGTTTACCAATGGTACCATTGGTACCATTGGTGAACACCGTCAAGCCCCTGCATCTCTCAATCTGAATGTCATTCATCACAGGATACCCAATGGCCTAATTTCACCATTAGACAAAGTCATTTACCAATGGTGATTTCAGTTTACCAATGGTACCATTGGTACCATTGGTGAACACCGTCAAGCCCCTGCATCTCTCAATCTGAATGTCATTCATCACAGGATACCCAATGGTCTAATTTCACCATTAGACAAAGTCATTTACCAATGGTGATTTCAGTTTACCAATGGTACCATTGGTGCCATTGGTGAACACCTTCAAGCCCCTGCATCTCTTAGTCTAAATGCCTTTCAACACAGGATACCCAATGGCCTAATTTCACCATTAGACAAACTCATTTACCAATGGTGATTTCAGTTTACCAATGGTACCATTGGTACCATTGGTGAACACTTTCAAGCCCCTGCATCTCTCAATCTGAATGTCATTCATCACAGGATACCCAATGGTCTAATTTCACCATTAGACAAAGTCATTTACCAATGGTGATTTCAGTTTACCAATGGTACCATTGGTACCATTGGTGAACACCGTCAAGCCCCTGCATCTCTCAATCTGAATGTCATTCAACACAGGATACCCAATGGTCTAATTTCACCATTATAGACAAAGTCGTTTAGCAATCTTCAAGCCCCACACTTATCACAGGATACCCAATATGACTTATTTCACCATTTGAAATGTTATTTTTTGTAGCCTCTATGGTCACCAATGGTACCAATGGTACCATTGGTTTCATTGTCAATATCCCCCCAGAAAATTTTTTTTAACCAAATACATGAAACTACAGAGTGAAACACTTATACATTTTTGTATTACATTTGTATGTACTCCCTGTGAATTTTTACCAATAGATGCCATTGGTGATCCCCCCCCCCAAAAAAAATTTTTTTTTAACACAACATCAAAATACAGAGTGAGACACGCATTTGATAAATGTGATGTAAGGTAGTTATGTAATTATACCACAAGCAGAATGGGATGCACATTTTGTATTGCATTTGTTTGGACCTCCTGTGGAAATTATCAGCTAATGGCATGAGTTATACATTTTTGTATTACATTTGCATGGGCTTCCTGTGGAAATTTACCAATAGACACCATTGGTAAAACATATTTCACCAATGGTATCTAATGGTGATTCTGGACAACCCTCCCTCAACACGGACCAGAAATTTTACCAGAAACGGATAATATATCAAATTTCGACTGTCCAGTTATCTGTAAAAAAGCATGTCGTTTGGACGTGTTTTAGATGAAAGACGTCTGTTGCTTTGAAATTATCTTTCTCTCACAAAAACACAAAAACTGTGTGTGCTATTAGTCTTTTTCAAATTTCCACTCCAGCATTCCAGCAATCCTAACATGAATCACTTACTGAATGAATACTGTTAGTTTCATAGAAATATTAGAAATTGAATTTGATCACCATCAGCTTTTCTAAGCATTGATAATTCTTAAGGTCAAATCTCTTATTTGCACAACCGAGAGAATTCATTGAAAAAATCCTGATATTAAAGAAGTATGCAAATTACATTAGTACACAAGTGCCCACAATGGTGATACCAGGAGGCCTATAGCATCTGCAGAAGCGACGACAAAAATTGAAAATCATCAATGTGTAAAATTAATCAATCAATTAATCAATTTCTAGTTTACATTAGGTAATAATTTATTGCAATTTTTACATGACTTTTGTATTCTTTCGTACATGTTCCATTGTTTCGATTACAGAATAAAAGCTTGGGCTTCTCATTCCTCTTGTCAGTTAAATGAGAAAGTGATTCTTCGAACAAAAAAGGAAATGACAGTAACTAATTCAGTTTTTCATAAGAGCTTGCAAGATGCCTTGCCTTTATGAAGGACGCGAAGTCAACGCACTCGGTTCGACGTCGACTAATATCCAAGTTAGCCGCTAGAACATTGAGTCACACAAACTACTGCGCCCCAAACAACTTTGTCCCCACCGTGAACATGGAAGGAGAACGAACAAACTCGTCGTCATTCCCAACAAATGGATGTACCTTAGACATACATGGGGCCGCTCTAAACGATTTGTATGGCTTTTTCGTAACTGGATCAGTAGTGTTATCACTTCTAATTCCACCAACTGTCCTACTAAACGGTTTAGTTCTGGTTGGTATATACAAGACTCCATCACTACATTGCCCGTCCAATATTCTTCTTTGTGGTTTGGCTCTCACTGATCTTGGAGTAGGCGCTATGGCAATGCCAATGTTCACTCTTTATTGCATTGCCCACGCAGCAAATCTTCCTCGTTTATGGTGTAACGCGAAGTTTATTATCGTTGCAATAGTGCCATCTTTTGCTGGTATTTCATTTTTGACGATGACCTTGGTAAGTTTGGATAGAATGTTGGCTTTACGTTTCCACCTGCGTTATTCCTCAATTGTGAATAATTATAGATATAAAAGAGTTCTGATTATCTTCTGGGTCATAGGATTTACTGGATCTTTACTCATCACTTGGTATCCTAAAGTGTTACATTGGGTAGTTGCTTTCACTTTAGTATCATGCCTGGTAATATGTTTCATTAACAACGCTATAATTTTCCGAATTCTACGTCGTCATCGAATAGACATTCAACGCCAACAACAGCAGGTGCAGATAAACCAGAACACTAGCAATGTCGACATGGTCCAGACGAGAAAAACCTCTAGTACTATGTTTTGGATATATTTGTTGTTTCTTTTGTGCTATTTACCATTTCTGGGAGTACATACTGTTCACTACTTCCTACCAAGTAAATCTAAAAAGTTATTTTTTGTGGTGTATATGATTTGCTTTATAATGGTGTATTTCAATTCCTTACTGAATCCTATTTTTTATTCCGTAAAGATGCGTCCCATAAGAATGGCAATGGTCAGCCTGATTCCTGAAAATATACGTTCTCTTTTCCCTCCAGTTCTCTTTTGCCTTTCCAATGAGACTAGTGTTTAAATGGATTCACTAATTTTTAAAAAGACAACTTCAAGCATCATGTTTGGCCATTTGCTCAATTTTGCATTTACCAGATATTCAGTTAAGAATCTGACTAAATTGTGGAAACAACGACCGTACAACAAATGGTAATGACTAGACATAGAGGCATTACAGTAACATGAGTGGTAGATCTGTATATATGTAGTAAGATTATTTAAGAGCTACGTTATGTTAAGAGCTTTTTCTCGAAGATTCCCCAGCAGATTTTCAAACAAATTTGCAAACAACTTTTCGAAAGAAATGACAAACAAATGCTTTTTGAAATAAAAAGTGCTTTGCTTTGGGTCAGACGTTCTAGCGATGCCACTTTTGGGGGTTCTTGTGTTCGCTGCCTCAACACTGCCCACGCAGCAAATATTCAAGAATTGTGGTGCAATGATATTATGAAGTTTATGATGAAACTCAATGTGCCATCCTTTTCAGGCGTGTTATTTTTAACAATGACTTTGATAAGCATCGATAGAATGTTGGCCTTGGAATCAGTCCGCATGCGCTACTCACGCATCAAGCAATAGAACTCGCGAGACGAAGCCATCGCGACCCGGCGCGGAGATATGAATCGCCTATCGACCACTTTGCCCAATAAGATCTTTACTGCATGGTACCGGCATTGCTTGGGTGTATTTAACTAATGAAAATGAAGCAATTCTTGTTTCCTTTCGATCGTGCAATTGCCAATCAATTGCCATTCCGTCAACCTTTCCCCGTCAACCTTTATTGAAATAGCTATATGCATTCGTTGTTGTGAGCCTAAAAGATTAAAAAAAAAAAAAAAAAATCAAAGCTACAATTAAATTCTTATGTAGTTTGATTGATAACTAAATTGATAATAATATGACAGTCAGCCAAAAAAAAAATGCTGAATATATTGGTCCGCAGAAAATGAATATGAAAATTAATGAAAACAAAAACAAAATCGAGAAAAAAGAAAGTTATCAAATATGCATTCTTTTGTTTCACTTTCTCTTGAATCAATCAATTTTCCAAGTAGACCCCCTTTCAAGGAACTACCCTCCCCTCCCCCTAGCTACTCTCCGTAAAAACATTGAATAATCCGTAAAAACGTTGAATCCAGTTGAGTCTCAACTCCAATTGGGATATTTTTCTTTTCCAAGAACATTGTGAACAGCCAGTTGCGCTACCTCTTTACTTATACATTTGTCGGGAAAAAAATCTGAAATAAATACATGCCAATCGAATTCTGACCACCACCCTCTTGGTCAATGTTTGCTTTTATTTGCATTCTTTCAACGCCCAGGGGACACGAAAGAATTTAACAGAATTTCGAGTCACGAGGCGCTCGATTTGTTCGCGCGCTTTTACTCCAAATGTAATCCTATTAAATAAACTTTGAAAACCACCAACCTTCTTATAATTGGTTTTATAAAATACTTGAGATATAGCACGCGCGCTGATTGGCTGGCTACCATGTTTATATCAGAGGACAGAGACATGGCTCGCTCAAAAAACGTCGAAGATATTTTATAAAAGCAATATAAAACGATCGCTTATGTCTCTGTTTTGTGATATAAACACTCTGGAGGATGTAGAGCACTCGAAAAGCAAGAGAAACACTCGGCTACGCCTCGTGTTCCTAAGCTTGCTTTTCTCTTGCTCTACATCTTCCATCGTGTTTATATCACAGAACAGAGACATGCGCGCGCGTTTTATATTCCTTAAATATAAGACATTCAAACAATCTATTTTTTCTGCTAAATATTTCCCGCCTATTCCTGCGTGAAGTCATAATACCCACAAGCCATTTTCAGTAACGAGAAATAGAGTCCACTTTGACGTCATATTATGATCCCCATCTTTATATTTTCTCATTAAATATCTATGATGATATGTTCTTTCACCATAAAACGTTAGAATAAAAAATGTGGTTAGTTTATTTGGCTGCGAACGTCCTTATGCTAAATTCGGACCAGAAAGGGGTGATAGATCAAATTTCGACTGTCCAGTTATCTGTAAAAAGCATGTCGTTTGGACGTGTTTTAGATGAAAGACGTCTGTCGCTTTGAAATTATCTTTCTCTCGCAAAAACACAAAAACTGTGATATCCAACTGCGTGTGCTGTTAGTCTTGTTCAAATTTCCACTCCAGCATTCCGGCAATCCTAACATGAATCACTTACTGAATGAATACTGTCAGTATCATAGAAATATTAGAAATTGAATTTGATCACCATCAGCTTTTCAATGCTTTGATAATCCTTAAAGTCAAATTTCTTATTTGCACAACCGAGACAATTCATCGAAAAAAACCTGATATCGAAGAAGTATGCAAATTACATTAGTACAGAAGTGCCCTCAATGGTGATACCAGGAGGCCTATAGCATCTGCTGCAGTAGCGACGACAAAAATTGAAAATCATCAATGTGTAAAATTAATCAATCAATTAATCAATTTCTAGTTTACATTAGGTAATGATTTATTGCAATTTTTACATGACTTTTGTATTCTTTCGTACATGTTCCATTGTTTCGATTACAGAATAAAAGCTTGAGCTTCTCATTCCTCTTGTCAGTTAAATGAGAAAGTGATTCTTGGAATAAAAAGGAAAATGACAGTAACTAATTCAGTTTTTCATAAGAGCTTCCAAGATGTCTTGCTTTTATGAGGGACGCGAAGTTAACGCACACGGTTCGAAGTCGACTAATATCTAAGCTAGCCGTTAAAGGATTGAGTCAAACGATTTACAAAGTACTCCGCCCCAAACAACTTTGTCCCCACCGTGAACATGGAAGGAGAACGAACAAACTCGTCGTCATTCCCAACAAATGGATGTACCTTATACATACATGGGGCCTTTCTAAACGATTTGTATGGCTTTTTCGTAACAGGGTCAGTAGTGTTATCACTTCTAATTCCACCAACTGTCCTACTAAACGGTTTAGTTCTAGTTGGTATATACAAGACTCCATCACTACATTGCCCGTCCAATATTCTTCTTTGTGGTTTGGCTCTAACCGATCTTGGAGTAGGCGCTGTAGCTATGCCACTACTGACTCTTTCTTGCACTGCCCTCGCAGCAAATATTTCTCGTTTATGGTGTAACGCGAAGTATATATATATTACTGCTTTTGTGCCGCCATCTTTTGCAGCCATTTCATTTTTAACGATGACCTTGGTAAGTTTGGATAGAATGTTGGCCTTATACTCCCACTTGCGTTACTCCTCAATTGTGAGTAATTATAGATACATAAGAGTTCTGATGATCTTCTGGGTCATAGGATTTACTGCATCTTTACTCTTCCCTTGGTTGCCTAAAGTGTTACATTGGGTAGTTGCTTTTATTTTTGTATCATGCCTGGTAATATGTACCATTAACAATGCTATAATTTTCCGAATTCTGCGTCGTCATCGAGTAGACATTCAACGCCAACAACAGCAGGTGCAGATAAACCAGAACACTAGCAATGTCGACATGGTCCAGACGAGAAAAACCTCTCATAATATGTTTTGGATATATTTGTTGTTTCTTCTGTGCTATTTACCATTTCTGGGAGCATTTACTACGGACTTCTTCGTACCAACACAAAGTAAATCTAAAAAGTTATATTTTGTGGTGTATATGATTTGTTATATAACGATTTACCTCAATTCCTTACTGAATCCTATTTTTTATTCCGTAAAGATGCGTCCCATACGAAGAGCAATGATCAAACTGATTCCTGATAAAATACGGTCTCTTTTCCCTCCAGTTCTCTTGTGCCTTTCCATGCAATGAGACTAGTGTTTAAATGGATTCACTAATTTTTAAAAAGACAACTTCAAGCATCATGTTTGAGGATTGCTCAATTTTGCATTTACCAGATATTCGATCAGTTAAGAATCTGACTAAATTGTGGTAACAACGACCGTACAACAAATGGTAATGACTAGACATAGAGGCATTACAGTAACATGAGTGGTAGATCTGTATATATGTAGTAAGATTATTTAAGAGCTACGTTATGTTAAGAGCTTTTTCTCGAAGATTTCCCAGCAGATTTTCAAACAACTTTGCAAACAACTTTCTCAAAAATGACAAACAAATGCTTTTTGAAATAAAAAGTGCTTTGCTTTGGGTCAGACGTTCTAGCGATGCCACTCTTTGGGGTTCTTGTGTTCGCTGCCTCAACACTGCCCACGCAGCAAATATTCAAGAATTGTGGTGCAGTGATATTATGAAGTTTATGATGAAACTCACTGTGCCATCCTTTTCAGGCGTGTTATTTTTAACAATAACTTTGATAAGCGTCGATAGAATGTTGGCTTTGGAATTTCATATGCGCTACTCACGCATCAAGCAATAGAACTCGCGAGACGAAGCCATCGCGACCCGGCGCGGAGATATGAATCGCCTATCGACCACTTTGTCCAATAAGATCTTTACTGCATGGTACCGGCATTGCTTGGGTATTTAACTAATGAAAATGAAGCAATTCTTGTTTCCTTTCGATCGTGCAATTACCAATCAATTGCCATTCGCCATTTGCCCCGTCAACCTTTATTGAAATAGCTATATGCATTCGTTGTTGTGAGCCTAAAGATTAAAATAAATAAATAAAAGCTACAATTAAATTCTTATGTAGTTTGATTGATAACTAAATTGATAATAATATGACAGTCAGCCAAAAAAAAATGCTGAATATATTGGTCCGCAGAAAATGAATATGAAAATTAATGAAAACAAAAACAAAATCGAAAAAAAAGAAAGTTATCAAATATGCATTCTTAGCTTTTGTTTCACTTTCTCTTGAATCAATCAATTTTCCAAGTAGACCCCCTTTCAAGGAACTACCCTCCCCTCCCCCTAGCTACTCTCCGTAAAAACATTGAATCCGTAAAAACGTTGAATCCAGTTGAGTCTCAACTCCAATTGGGATATTTTTCTTTTCCAAGAACATTGTTTTCTGGGAGAGTGAACAGCCAGTTGCGCTACCTCTTTACTTACACATTTGTCGGGAAAAAAATCTGAAATAAATACATGCCAATCGAATTCTCACCACCACCTTTGGTCAATATGTTTGCTTTTATTTGCATTCTTTCAACGCCCAGGGGACACGAAAGAATTTCTGTTTCATGTTTGTGCAATTAAAATAAAAGACCAGAAAGCTGCAGTCTTTTACATTTTCTTATTAACTGACAACAGAATCAGCTAAAAAGATTTAGATGCTTAGTGTCAACATTCAAAATCAAGGAGTGTGTGTGTGTGTGTGGGGGGGGGGGGGGGGGTGGTGAGATTTCGATATTTTTTCATTTATAATTTCTAGATTCGAAAGGAATTGGCTAGGCTTTATTGGCATTTTAACCATCCCCCTATCGGGGTAAACTGGGTTGATTAACTTTCGATTCTTGAAATAGTTTAGTGTTTGCAGTCCGTGATTCTTGGAACGTTTGGTGTGACTCATGGGGGTAGTGGTTGGGTCTTCAAGACGGCCGTTTCCACCAGTCATCCATACAACACGGTGTATGGTTGAGAAAGTAGTTTTTGGCCTGCCTGTAGATGACTGGAATGTAAGGAATGTCGCCTGATAGACTTGACAGATGAAGGCCAAAAGCTAAATTTGAGGAGAAGTTAGTAATACTGACGTAATATTGGAATGGAAAAGACATATGTCCAGGAATTGAAGGTATGTTGTGTGTGTCTATCTAATGAAGATTTTCCTGGCTGGATTCTGAGGTTTTAGCTTGAACTGAAAGTTCTAGAAGTTATTGGCGTTTGAAGTGAATGTTGTGGTTGAGCAGTTGACCGTGTTGATTGCCAACGTTGTCACATGTAAGTTCATAGAGGAAATCAGAAGGCATTAGATAACGCTAAAACTGGAACCAAATCAACACTTAAAGTTTAATTATTGTACTTTTTATTAGAACTTTTCGATCCCTAAATCAAACAATCATGTCATAAGAAAGAATTTATCGAAGTCCACACAATTTTTGTGGTTACAGGCTTGGTTACAAGCCGTAACCATAATGTCATCGAGTGTGTAAGCGTGTGTGTAATTCGGGTTTGCCGAAGTTGACACGAAGTGATATATTCGGCAGGCATTCGGAATTGACTCGAGGTTTACTTAGTCAGTTTTAGTCGATTTTAATGATTGAAATATAATTCACTCCAAGAAATATCGTCTTTTCATTATCCATTGTTGCTCTTCTTATATAAATCTCTTCATCTACGTGAACTGTGTTGCACATTTTTCGATAAATATGGCGTTTACGACGATCTCCCGAAAGAGACAGGAAACCCAATGCTAGTTGTTTGATTTTGTGATATATTTTACTGAGAAATATTTGCCATTTATAGTCAATAGTTGCGACTATTATATGAATATTTCTGCTAGAGTGAAAGTTTTTGCAAGTTTTTTTGGATAAACATTGGGTTTACGAAGACATTCTGAACGAACTGAGAGAACCTGTGGAAGCATGGGCATTTATACTAACCGATTGAGAGCTTTACACGGGTGAGTTTATACCGCTTTGAATGAAATAATCTTGTGCTATTTTGCCTACACAGCCAGATGTAGTTTTCAGCGATGTACACAAACTCTTTTCGATTTATGATTTTGCAGATTTCTGTAATGCTTGTTCGGAGAATTTCGGTGACCCTGTAGTTTGGATCACGGCGTTCGTCGATCGCACTGACGATTGTTGGTTTTACACTAGTTAGTGCAGCATTTTAAAATACAGAAGTTTCCTATATTTCTTTGCATTCCTGCCATCAATTTCACTGTTGATTAGGTTTGAAACCTCGACGTGTTTACTCTTAGGTTTAAGTCTGGGTGAGTGAACTGGGTTTTATTCAATTAAATATTTTTAATAGTCAAATTAAATTTACCTTTCTTGTGTGATTAGAGCCTTTGTGTGTCCTTGGGGATGTCTATATAATGTTTTGGAAACTTTTATACCTCTCGATTGAGGCGTACTGACCTTGTTTTTGTTGTTTTGTTTTAAAATTTGAAATGTCACGGTGATGTCACGCAAGGTGTGCAGAATCCCATGCATGAAAGCTTGAAATTTTGATTTTGTGACAAAGAACTTGCATGTGTGTGCTTTTGCTTTCATGTTTAATTTTCATGAACTGTATTTAATTACTTCAAATTAAATTTATTTGAATAATTTTGTAATCTTAGAGCAAACATAGTTAAACTGTGAAATACAATCAAAGTAATTAATATTAACTAATTGTAAAAATTCTTTGTTTTCCATATTTGGCTAGTACGTAATTTCACAGTTTAAGTGCAATCACTCTACTTCTTTCATGGTTTTAGTCATTACATATATTTCTACAGTTTTGTTATCTTTTCTCTCGACTCGTTGAGTTTTTGATTATTTTACCTGTAACCACATGTCCTCTTAGAGGGCTTTTATTTTATATTTCAACTGACCATGACCACAGGTAACCCAAACACTTGTTCAGCCGTTGGAGCCTGTGATTTTAGATTTTGTCCGCTAGAATAACACATTTTATTCGGAGGAGTCGCGCAGTGACGGAACCCAATACACGGCGCGATAGAATGCATTTTATCCATGATCCAAACGCCGGTATGGTAGCTAATTTTTTGTTTTATTGGTTTTGTTGTTTTGCCGGGCTTTTTGTTGTTGTTGTTGTTTCACAAAATATTGACGTCTCAACATAAAAGAAAGCCATTAGAGAATCGTGATACAGACGTATATTCCGCCCTAAGGACATTTCCAGCCATCTGCGCATTTATCTTGCATCTGGGCGTGACGATCAGTTTTACCTTCAAACTCTGAAAATTTGAAAAAGCTTTTGTATCTGTACGAGAGAAGATGAGGCAAGAGAAGCAATCGCGCGCATTAAGTCTTTGGACAATCATATGCCCCGTTTGATGCTACGTTTAGAGTGAATCTGATTGGTCGAGAGCGCACGAGCTTTCGCACTGCCTCAAGATCACAATGGCGGAAAAAGGGTGTATAACGTTTGCTAGGAAGTGCTTATTTTTGACATAAGCTAGTAATAATAATGAAGAATTATAAATGTATCGTGTCAATCTAATTTGGCAAGAACATCTAACGCCACACCCTATAAACATGCAAGTATTTGATCGGCAAACACTTGTGTGTTAGGAATTTTCCCACAGCGAACAAGCTTAAATAGAGTACCATTTAGATGCTCTTGATAGAAGAAGAACAGTTGTTAGAAGACTGTGCAGAAGGATTGTTAAAAGGATTTCTCAAAAAAGATACGTATACGTTGCAAAAAAAACCGACCCGGTTACACGTTTCTCCAATGAAAAAGAGTTTAAGAGGAGATTTGTTTCAATGACGAGCAATAATGGCGAAAAGCGCCAAAAACTAGACCTTCGTGCGAACTTTAATCCAAATTTTCGTTCTGGATTAACACTCAAATCCTTTGTCTACCGGTTAAAAACTGATGTACAAAGATAAAATACCTGTTTAAAACTGATTTTTGAATTGTACAAGACTTTTTCTTGGCGTTGTGTTGGTATTAAGCTTTTTCAAGCTGAATAAAAAGAAAACATACAGCAAATGAGCAAATGAAGGCCTAAACCTCATTTTCGATCCAAATTTTCGTTTTGGATTAACACTTTGATTCAACTTTCATCGGCCAAAACTACTTACAAACAACTTAAACTTTCTGACAGAAATGATTTTAATTCTGTACAACAGCTATTCTTCAACTCAGGAGTTTTTGTCATTCACTGCTCGAACTTGAAAAAAGTCTCCTCTTAAACTTAAAGGCCAAATGGAGCACAAAACAAAAGAACCCCTGAAAACTCGAAAATGGCCTTGGTTAAGTCGAGGTCATGGTGACGAGGTTCTACAAATAGCATCAGACGGGGCATATGATGTGTCGCGGGGATTCCTTCTCTTATCTCATTTTCTCTTGGTTTGCAATGTTATGTAAAAGAATTTAGAAAAAAAAAAAGAAAATCAGCGCGCATTTTTGTATAATTATTTCAGTAGTTGATTTTTGAGTCACGAGGCGCTCAATTTGTTCACGCGCTTTTACTCCAAATGTTATCTCATTAAATGAACTTTGAAAACCACCAACCTTCTTCTAATTGGCCATATTAGAAATACAAACAATCTATTTTTTCTGATAAAAAGTTCCCGCCTATTTCTGCGTGCGGTAAGTCATATTACCAACAAGCCATTTTCAGTAACGAGAAATAGAGTCCACTTTGACGTCGTATGACTCCTCAGGGAAGTCGATGATCCCCATTTTTTTTAATTACTCGTGCCCAGGCCTTTAGGCCGGGACGAGTCAAAAAATACCGTTTCGTGTTCAACGTCGGGTTTTTGCAAATGAGAGGGACTGGGACTAGGGACTGGGAACGATAATGCCATGAGGTTTCTCGGTAACTACTTCATGTAATCATTCGTTTTACTTTGTTCGATAAAGTGTGCTGTAGAATGGTATGTAGAACCATAATGTGAATTTCTACAAGAAGTAATTACCCGTCTCAGTTGATGTTCCCTCGATGAAAGTCAAGATGTGGAAGGTATTATTTGTCTTCTGTTTTTCCCTATTTACGCTCCAAATGCTTACAAATGCACACACTGTTCGCGGTAGATCTACACTAAAAGACGTCGAGCGTTTTCGGCATGGATTGTTCCGCGAACACATGAAAGCCATGAATATCTTGAAAGCCTTGAATAGCTTGAAAGCAGCCATGAAAGCCTTGATTAACAGTTTGTATAAGTTTACCGTGGAATTATTATATTATGCTATTTAATATGAAGACTTTACTTTATATTATTTGTGTTTTGATTGTTGTTAAATTTATTTTCAAACAAGTTTATATGTGCTGTTACTCTGCAACCTACAGAAGTTTATACATTGATGATTGTGATATATTTGAGAAAGCAACCGAATTAAGCTTATCTGTCAATAATTGCGAGAAGAATTCGAAAGCAATCGAATTATGTATAAATGCTGATGACAACAATACATGTACAGAGCTTATATCAATAAAGAGCCGTAGATCTCGATATGCAAAGTTTATTTAATACAATAGTAGTATTTAATAGATACAAATGCCATAGCGTTCGTGACCGTGAACCAAGCGGAATTCCAGTGAGACGACTTACACGTGCTTTACGTAAAAGCAGAAAAATAAGGAAGCTTATAAGAAAATACATAGCAAAACATGTACCCAGATCATCAAAAATCCATCACATTCATGCATTCAGTCTTGGAGGTAAATTATACAGTGATGAAGACAAAAGGTGTATATATGTAAACCAAGAAAAAAACATACAAGCTTAATATGACAGGGAAGTCATCTAATACAGCATTCAATAAAGCAAACAGTGCTAAGGCAATAAGACAAAAGACTCGAGCTTTTAATAGTTGTTTTAGTTTTAATCTACCCGTTTATAAAAATGTATCTCCATGTTTCTTATCGACTTATAGCACGTAATAAAAGTAGGTACCGGTATTTGCAATGATTCGTGGTAATTTTCCTTTTGCACCTCCCTTTATAGGTGGCACGAGTGAACGCCTATATGGCGTCTAGTTTTCTTATTAAATATCTATGATGATGTACTTTCACCATTAAATGTTAGAATAAAAAATGTGGTTAGTTTATTTGGCTACGAACATCCTTATGTTAAATTCGGACCAGAAACAGTTGATAGATCAAATTTCGACTGTCCAGTTATCTGTAAAAAAGCATGTCGTTTGGACGTGTTTTAGATGAAAGACGTCTGTTGCTTTGAAATTATCTTTCTCCCGCAAAAACTCAAAAACTGTGATATCCAACTGCGTGTGCTATTAGTCTTGTTCAAATTTCCACTCCAGCATTCCAGCAATCCTAACATGAATCACTTACTGAATGAATACTGTCAGTATCATAGAAATATTAGAAATTGAATTTGATCACCATCAGCTTTTCAATGCTTTGATAATCCTTAAAGTCAAATTTCTTATTTGCACAACCGAGACATTTCATCGAAAAAAACCTGATATCGAAGAAGTATGCAAATTACATTAGTACAGAAGTGCCCTCAATGGTGATACCAGGAGGCCTATAGCATCTGCTGCAGTAGCGACGACAAACATTGAAAATCATCAATGTGTAAAATTAATCAATCAATTAATCAATTTCTAGTTTACATTAGGTAATGATTTATTGCAATTTTTACATGACTTTTGTATTCTGTCGTACATGTTCCATTGTCACTAGTTTCGATTACAGAATAAAAGCTTGGGCTTCTCATTACTCTTGTCAGTTAATATATTGGGAAAGTGATTCTTGGAACAAAAAAGAAAATGACAGTAACTAATTCAGTTTTTCATAAGAGCTTCCAAGATGTCTTGCCTTTATGAAGGATGCGAAGTTAACGCACACGGTTCGAAGTCGACTAATATCTAAGCTAGCCGTTAAAGGATTGAGTCAAACGATTTACAAAGTACTCCGCCCCAAACAACTTTGTCCCCACCGTGAACATGGAAGGAGAACGAACAAACTCGTCGTCATTCCCAACAAATGGATGTACCTTAGACATACATGGGGCCGCTCTAAACGATTTGTATGGCTTTTTCGTAACTGGATCAGTAGTGTTATCACTTCTAATTCCACCAACTGTCCTACTAAACGGTTTAGTTCTAGTTGGTATATACAAGACTCCATCACTACATTGCCCGTCCAATATTCTTCTTTGTGGTTTGGCTCTTACTGATCTTGGGGCAGGCGTTCTGGCGATGCCACTTTTGGTTCTTTTATTCATTGCCCACGCAGCAAATATTCAAGAATTGTGGTGCAATGATATTATGAAGTTTATGATGAAACTCACTGTGCCATCCTTTTCGGGCATTTCATTTTTAACGATGACTTTGATAAGCATCGATAGAATGTTGGCCTTGGAATTCCACATGCGCTACTCATCAATAGTGCACACTCCTGGATATGTGAGATCTCTGATCATCTTCTGGATTGCATGCTTTCCCACATCCTTGTCCCATTTTTGGTACCCTGAAGTAATAGGCTGGTTAGTTGCTTTAATTTTCGTATTATGCTTTACAATATGCTCCATTAACAATGCCATAATTTTGCGAATTCTGCGTCGTCATCGAGTGGACATTCAGCGCCAACAGCAGCAGGTGCAGATAAACCAGAACACTGATAACGTTATGGTTCAGAGAAGGAAAACTTCAAACACTATGCTTTGGGTATATTTGTTGTTTCTGCTTTGCTATTTACCATTTCTGGGAGCACTAATTCTAACACACTTACTTCGAAGTAATATCAAGACATATGTATCTTATAAGGCCTCATATACAGTAATGCTTGTCAATTCATTTCTGAATCCTATCTTATATAGCGTAAAGATGCGTCCCATAAGAAGAGCAATGATTGCTCGGATTCCCGAAAATATACGTTCTCTTTTGCATCTCGGCCCTTCTCAATAAAACTAGATAAAGACATTTTAGAGGATGACCGGGAAAAAAACCTTCCAATTTGGGTGAATTATTGTTGCATCTTTTGTATATCTACTTAGTAGGAACGATAAGAAGAGCGAAGAAGCAATGTTTATTCAGTAGAATTCGAAATACCAGTCTAGTCCCCTCTGCTTTTAGGAAAGTTTGAAAAAGAGTTTATTAGAAGCATCACAATTACTTCTGTCTTCAAAGTAAGCTCCATGAGTTATATAATTCTCTTCGCCACTGTGCCAAAAGGCGAATATTCAAGAGTATTCAAGAACTGAATACGCCTTCGACACTTGTGGTATTCTTGGATATTCGACACGGATAATATACGTAACGTATGGTAATAGTATTCATTTTGAATTCTTACGCATACGCTACGTATTTTATATTTCTGTGGTATTCGGACTTGCATATGTGAAGTATAAATATACCGAGATTTGCAACTCGTATACTCAAGATATCGGAAAATGAATATCCCTGCAGGACTTGAGATGTTATCATATATTCTTGACGAAAATTATACGCGAAGTATGGAAGGACGAATACTTATGCATACTTTACGTATTTTATATTTCTGTGGTATTCGGACTTGCATATGTGAAGTATCAATATACCAGAATTTTCAACTCGTATACCAAAGATATCAGTATAAGAATATTCCTTCGGGACTTGAGATATTATCATATATTCCTGACGAAAATTATAGGCGATGTATGTTATGGCGAATACTTATGCATACTTTTCGTACTACATATAACTAGATATGAGGATTTGCATACTTAAAGAATGAATATACCGGAATTTTTGGCAGGCATTCTTAAGCTATTTCGGAATGAATACTTGCTACACAACATGTTATCTAGTATGCCAGTATTTTAATACAATATATATACATCATGCAATGATATGGATACACAACAATCAAATTAACTTTTTCGTATCGTGCCTTCCAAAAGTATTTGATTTGTAATTACCAGTCCAAACAAACAAATCCAATCTTTTTCTAAGCTGTCTGCATTGCATTTATAATATCTCATTCACCTTGAAATCAAATAATTGATGATGTTGCATAGCTAAACAAGTTTGAATTTTGATGCACTTTCAATCTTATTTACTGCATTAATTTACACCATAATGAATTTACTTGAATAAATCCAAATTAATTTTAGTCTTAATACTTTGGAACTAACTTATGCAATAATACAAAAATGCATAAATATTGCAAGCACTCCACATTGCAGACCAGCATGAAGATCTCATGGTCACTCCCATGGTACTGCAAATTACAAAGATCATGCAACAATTTATACAGTCTGGTATTATTACATAAATAAAATATGCCAAAACTGAATTATTACAAAGTTTAAGACTTAACATTAAAACATGGGAAAAACAAAAATAACAACAAAAACAAAGCAAAAAATTCTTGTTGATCCTCAGATATCTAATGATTCCCAGCTCAATCTGAAGTGATCAATGCAATAATGCAGAAATATATAAATGTTTCAAGCACTCCACATCACAGCCCAGCATGAAGATCTCATGGTCACTCCCATGGTACTGCAAATTACAAAGATCATGCAACAATTTATACAGTTTGGCATTATTGCATACATTGTAAATATAAAATGACCAAAACTGAGTGAATAATACCAAGGTTTAACTCATAACATTAAAACATGACAATCAAACAAAACAAAGCCAAAAACAATCTTGTTGGTGCTCAAATATTCTCAAATGATTTCAAGCTCAATTTGAAGTTGTCTGCATGAAGATCTCAATGGTCACTCCTAAGGAACTGTAAATTACAAAGATCATGCAACAATATAATACAGCAAGGCATTATTACATAAATTTATACAAAACAACAAAAAACAAAAAATTCCAAAGTGCAAAGTCATGACATTCAATTGCAAATCAATTTAGTTGTTAAAAAATAAATCATTGCTATATTGCTATATAGCTGTATCATTTGTAGAATTTGTAGCAACTATTAGTTCTTGTTTCATAGGTTTTTTGCTCCAATTTTTGCTACTTTGCTCCAGTTCTTTTGTTTCATGTTGTATTTATCTGAAAAAATTATAATAATTATTATGGCATATACAAGTACTAGCTCTCACTGACATTTGACTACAGTAAAGTTCTTTTCTTGAAGGCTTTATTTGTGTAGCAGTGCCAGATTCAGTTGAACTCCTTTTATACTGGTACTCTCTCCTTGAAGACTTTCCCTCATAATTGATTTCCTTTCTTATAACATTTAATTTTTCAGTTATCTTCTTTCTTTCCAAATTATTTTCATTCTGAAGTATGCATCCTAAAAGCAAACATTTTATAGATATAAGATGCAAAGTATCATTTTGAAAGATTTTGTATCTGGGTTAACAATCCATGCAGACTGTGGCAAAATGCAAGACTCATGTATTCCCACAGGTAGCCCAAGCTTTTGGTTTGTGTTGATTTACTATAGAATGTAGGGAGACTTTTAAACAGTCGATTTTTTGCCCTAAAATTTCATAAAATTTAATGAAATACTCACAGTGTCTTCTTGTTGCTCTAAATAACCCCCTGACTGAGTTTCAGACGATTTCATTCGGGTTTAGGTACTTTCTCCCCACCAAACATAAGAGGGGTAAAGGTTGGAGACACAGGCCTTCAAATCGCCTTCGGAGGGCTCCAGTTCACGACGATTTTTTCACTGAAATATACTCTCAACCGAGGTCTGCACGCGTACACAGTTGAAGGGATTATTTCTCGATCTTCGGACGGCAATCAAACGAAGATCGGCGACTTCCCTCAGCCACCAGCCCACTCGTTGCTCGACAACATCACAGGCAAACGACGCCATTTTATTCGCCGTTATCGAAACTGTGGACAGCGAAAGCCGTTAAAAAATCTGAGAGGGCCTGGAACGAGGAAAAATGAGACACCAACGGGTGGTACAGGGGAGTACGATCACACTGTTGGGAAGACATTGTACTCCCCTGTACCACCCGTTGGTGTCTCATTTTTCCTCGTTCCAGGCCCTCTCAGATTTTTTAACGGCTTTCGCTGTCCACAGTTTCGATAACGGCGAATAAAATGGCGTCGTTTGCCTGTGATGTTGTCGAGCAACGGGTGGGCTGGTGGCTGAGGGAAGTCGCCGATCTTCGTTTGATTGCCGTCCGAAGATCGAGAAATAATCCCTTCAACTGTGTACGCGTGCAGACCTCGGTTGAGAGTATATTTCAGTGAAAAAATCGTCGTGAACTGGAGCCCTCCGAAGGCGATTTGAAGGCCTGTGTCTCCAACCTTTACCCCTCTTATGTTTGGTGGGGAGAAAGTACCTAAACCCGAATGAAATCGTCTGAAACTCAGTCAGGGGGTTATTTAGAGCAACAAGAAGACACTGTGAGTATTTCATTAAATTTTATGAAATTTTAGGGCAAAAAATCGACTGTTTAAAAGTCTCCCTACATTCTATAGTAAATCAACACAAACCAAAAGCTTGGGCTACCTGTGATTTTGAAGAAACGTTGAAAGTACAAGGAGATTAAGTGAATATTTTCTACAAAAATCTCTATTTTGAGCCTAAAATATGGCCTACATTAATCTCAAATTGAGGTAGAAAGATTGAGAAAGCTTTAATACATGATTGGAAAGAAGAACAAGCTTCATCAGAGTACAAATAGTCAGTTATTCTACTCTGAGGGAAGGGACGCCGAAGTCGCTCGGTAAGTTGATAAGTAAGCTTATATTGACCGAGATTAATTCACTCTACAAAACTTTTAAACCTTCTTACAGGCAAGGAGAAGGTCATAAAGGCCGGGTGAAGGATATCCTCTTAGGATGGCCATGTTTTGATTTCACAATGTCAGGAATATGATTGTTCTTTCCAGTAAATCAGCTCGGGTATAAATACATGTAGCCTGCACATTGAGTTGTGCTCTCTTGGTTGTGATTAATGTTTTTAAACGAAAAGATCTTAAAATATATACTTTTATATCTTCTTAGTTAAACTGGAGAATCTTGGATTGCGACTTTAAAAGCGAAGAGGCCAAAAAAGCTCAAGCATAAAGGGACTGAACCAGTGATCAACGTCTATTTCTTGGAGGTGCTTCATACCCAGGTGAACGGAGATTTTATTTTCAACCAATCAGAGCGCGTTCAGCATTTTTGCGAACGGCCCTCGTCCCCAGGCTACTTACTTCACGGTCGAGTATGTGAATCCGCCGTTTTGCAACTGGAGTTTATAATAAATTGTTTTCCATCAAGATATGTGGTGAACAACTGTAAATTTAGTCTTCTTCCTGAGTCTAACGTGTAAGTAACTGTTGTACAAATGTTTGTAAGTTTTTATGATAAACTTTTTATTTGGCAATGTGTACTGTACTTAATTATTCCGTTCAGTTGATAAATATATAAGTTATTAGCAAATTCATGCAGGTGTAGACTCGCCAAAACCTTCAAGTATACTTCCATATCGAAAAAACTCATTTTTAAAATCATAGCCCTTATTTACTGTGCTAGCTGTTAAGCACGATATTCTGTTTGTCAACCGATTTCCTTTGGGAGACTCGCACTATCAACACGCTCGCCTCGGTCAACTCTCAAAATCAAATTTGATAAGAAAGATAGGCTGGATTCGTACCGAGTGATTCTAGCATGACGATGCATCACACGGACTTGAATACCAATCGAATTTCCCTGAATACTTGAAGTATGCATGTCCATATTCAAGCATATTCTTCTCGAATATTTGCCTTTTTGTACAGTATTCCTTGATTATATCATCATGTGTACGGGAATCCAGCCTACATGTTGTAATCAACATGTTGTAAATCAACATGTGAGTCGAGTGATTATTTGCAAGATACTTCATGTAGAGGTAGCGGGTGTGAGAGTACAGTGTCCCCCTGATTAGTGCTCAAGCGCTAGAAGACTTGGGCACTTAAATAAACAGTTATTTATTTATTTTATTTATTTTATTTATTTTATTTATTTTATTTATTTTATTTATTTTATTTATTTTATTTATTTTATTTTTTTATTTTATTTATTTTATTTATTTTATTTATTTTATTTATTTTATTTATTTTATTTATTTTATTTATTTTATTTATTTTATTTATTTTATTTATTTTATTTATTTTGTTATATGAGGAAGGCATTATGTTTATGTTATGGATTGTCAGACGATAACAATGTTCACCTTTACCCTCTTTACTCATTGCTTACACATATAATATTCCTAGATTGTGACAGACCAGAAACTTGCAAGATCTGATCTTACGTTTTTGACCTTAGGAATAGTGCCATCTTTTGCGGCCAAATTTCATTTTTGGTAACGACACTATGATGAGCTTCGGTAGTCAAGAAGTTGACCTCAATTTTAAGTAATTGTGGATACGTGACAGCTTTGGTGATCATCTCATATGAAGTTGTGGATTTCAGGCTGTACCCTATCTATATCCCATTTTGTTAGGTTAACTTTGATGTCATTTATGGCATTTTGTCTAGAAATATATTTCATTAATGTCATGGAATAAACATTCAACGCTAACATCAGCAGGTGCTAGAGGAATACCTTTTGCATTTCAGCATCCCCCCTCACAAAAAAACTAGTTGAAATAAGGATTTTACAAAAATAAGCTGACATTCAGCATTACAAAAGTTATGACATGCCATATATATGAGATATAATCATACACATTGCTAAATTAATCAAACAAAATGAAAAGTTAAAAATGAAATGTCAAATTTATATTTGTATTTGTGGACAATTGTCTTCCCTTTTTATGGAAGGTTTAATTTTCATGAATGTTATTCTTTCATTGCAAGTAATTATAAATATGTGACAGCTTCTATTAATAATCTTCAATTCTAGATCATAGTTTGATTTCTTCGCATTACTCGGTCCACAGTATATCAGTAGTGATGCTAGGAGGCCTATAGCATCTGCAGGAGCCGCAACGTTGAAATTAAATTTGTTCATATATGTTTTTCTTGGCACATAACATTAATAAGTTTACAAATGACAGAGTAACAAAAAAAAGCAAAGGCAATTAATTTTCGAACCGCGAGGAGTGGTTGCTCAATTCTCCCGAGCCAGGGACTCATGTATAAAGCGTTCGAACTGTGCGCCTTTCACCCACTCTCTATCAGTGTTCCGTTTTAAGGGTATTCAAAGCTAATTAAAGCTACATGCACGGAAAGGAAAGAAGTCGAAATAAAGATGCGAGGTCACTGGGAATCGAACTCGGACGTCTTGCACCGAAGGCCGCGAACTAACCAACTTGCTTATCAACGTGCCATCCTTGCTCCTATGAGTAACGAGAAGTTACGATAGCATGATGTTTAATGTACTAGATATTTTGACCAAAATCCATCAGTCATGCATCATTAATTAGTATAACTTAATGAAATTTTGTTCACTAATCAAATTAATTATAAATCCAGTACCTTACTTCACAATGTCACTGATATTATTACTTTCATTCCCCCCTGTTATGATTGAATGGAAGATTTTCATTTCATGTGTAAAACCCCAACGGCTAACTCCGTCTAGCCTTACTCTTAGTTTGTCTTTTCTTGATGCCTTGGTATATTAGAAGCTTTTCTCCTGCATCCTATCAAAGTTAATAAAGCGGAATGGTTAGGACGAGTTACATCTTTCTCACAATGAGAAAGTAGTTTTGAAGCATTTCTCAAGGTTTGTTTTAATTTAAGAACGAATTTAATAAAGTCTACCAAGCTATCAATTACCAGCATCGCAGAGATTGATGCATCAGAACTGAGACTAGAAATGCCTGTCAATGCCTTGAACAGCAGTGTATACCCAGATAAAACATGAAGTTATGATATTTTGTGGGATCCGGCAGTGAGAATTACTTTTTAGTATGGTCAAAGTTTGCTTTTTTTCATCGACATGGTATGAAAAACTATTCAAAACAACCTGTAAATATCCCATTGTAATAGTGATGCAGGCTTGGCAAAGTTTTGAAATTAAATTTTGTTCAACAATCCAATATCTTAGTTTTCAATCTAATAATCAGTTATATTGCTTTCGTTCAACTTTGATTGACATGAAGTACCTGTCTCATTCATGAAAAGGAAAAAGAAAAAAGTATGATTAATGTGTAAAAGCCAGCGGTAGACAAAAAAATATGATCACTTCCACCTCTTAATACACTCCGTCTACGTTCAGATTGTGTTTCAGGATTCTGTGTGTAGTCGATATAGACAATCATCCACAAAAAGGACACAGATCTATTTACGACATAACCCAATACCGAATTTTCATGTATTCATTTTTTACACGTATAGCCAACGAAGGCAGGGGCTGGCCCACAGAAATACGGTCCCTGCTCATATAATTCTTCACATAAAATATGGAGAGATCACTTCAAAACCCCTCATCGGCAAAACATAAATGCACCTTTGATTCAGATGAAATAATTATAGAGGATTTACAGGGATTTTACGTGACGGTATCAGTGTTGCTTTCACTTGCAATTCCACCAACTGTCCTACTAAACGCTCTAGTTCTAGTTGGTATATACAAGACTCCATCACTACACTGCCCGTCCAATATTCTTCTTTGTGTGGTTTGGCTCTCACGCTGACGTAGGCTGATCTTGGAGTAGGCGCTGTGGCAATGCCAGTTGTATTTCTTGCTTGTGTTGTCTATATAGCAAATCTTCCTGAACTATGGTGTTCTATGAAAGTGACGATGCAAGTAACAGTAGTGCCCTTTACGGTCATTTCACTTGTAACAATGACTTTAGTAAGCGTCGATAGAATGTTGGCTATGCAATTCCACATGCGTTATTCTTCAATTGTAAGCAATTGCAGATATGTAATAGCTCTGACAATCTTTTGGATTATAGGCTTTGCCATATCTATATCCTTTCTCTGGTACCATGATATAGTTTGGTTGATAGCATTCATAACAACACTTTGCTTGACGATATGTTCCATTAACAACGCTATTATTTTTCGAATTCTGCGTCGTCATCGAGTAGGCATTCAACGCCAACAGCAGCAGATGCAGATAAACCAGAACACTGACAATGTCATGGCACAGAGACGAAAAACTTCCAGGACTATGCTTTTTGTATATTTTTTGTTTCTTATGTGCTATGCACCGTTTCTTGGATCACTAATCCTTCGATAATTCTTACGAAATACCACCAAGACATTACACGTGGTATATGAAGTTTCGTATACAATGATGTACCTCAATTCCTTTAAATGAATCCTATTTGTTATTCCGTTAAGATGCGTCCCATAAGAAGGGCAGTGGTCAGCCTGATTCCTGAAAATATACGTTCTCTTTTGCATTTGACTTTTCCCCAATTATGATATTAGTATTCAGCTGCATGTATTTGGTAGATCACTATACACAAAATACTTCCCCACCCTCCCTTGATAACAAATAATTGGACAATTCATTTGGCAGTCATGAACCAAAATAGGCCTAAAACTAGTAAAAAGTCATTGAAAAAAATTGTTATTCCTTGTTTTCAAATTTCATATGGAATTGACAAATGAGAGAATTGTGCATGTTGTATAAATGTTTAAAAAAAACGTTTGACATTTTTTCAAAATATGGATCGGAGATTTATAATTTTTTTCTTTGGGCCTCTAGAATACGCAGATTTTGCAACATTTGATGACGTGTAACTCATTAATATGCACGGTGACCCCCAGTTTTTTCTTGAATTCTAGCTGCCTATGATGGGTTCTTTGATACCCACATGGTTTTGGGCCAAAAAATTACCTTCGCATTAGTAGGCACCAACCTTAACGACATAAGCAGCGATAAACTATTGTGACCTATCTATGTGGTATTCTTTCTGCACATTTGTAATTCAATGTGTTTTATTCTGATATATTTGTTTTGGACATTTAAAGCTTTATAGCCTATAAAGTTATTTCATAGCCGTTCGTATGATCTACCAAATGGGTAGGTTAATTGGGACAGACAGACAGACAAATTGTTAACGTCGAAGCTCCAGCAATTCTATTTTGCGGTCATGGGGGGATCTTTACACAGCACAGAAGTCGATCCAAATACCAGGTTCGATCAGATAATCTAGGGTTTTTGGTAAAGTTTGCATGATTTTCGAACGCGACAATTCGTTTTCACTGCCCACTTGCAAATTTGGTCACAGCAATGAATTCTGTGAGAACAAATAATGAGAATTAGCTTTGTGATTTAAACAAAGAGAACTTCACCAAAATTGATATTGGTCATCAGTTGCTTCAGTACTTTGTAATGACCTCTACTGAGTTTCAATAACACTGATGGGCGTTTCAATTTTCTAGTGTCTCATTAAACTTGGCATGCTATTTGACGAACAAAAAGAGACGGAAACTAAGGCTTATATTGATCACTTTAAACTTATGGCCTTTTTACCAGTGTCAGTTGATGAGAACTTGCCAGTTATAAGAGCGATAGCTAGCGCCTTAACTTTCTCTTGTTACTACTGTTGCCGTCGACTGTGGAACTTAACTATTGCCGCAACAAAATAGACCGACACAAAGGCTACTAAAGGACAAAGGCAGTAAAATCAGCAGTATATTCTAGTTGAACAAGCAACAAAAAAACATTAACCCTAGAACAAGGACACTGAAGAAAATATACCAGCCTCAAACTTTTGACACTTGAACATGGAAAAAACTCTTGAAAATTCATCGTTGCCAAGGGAAAGGTGTTTCGACTTTGATCAAAAAGAAGTGGAAGATTTGTATGACCTTTTTGTAACAGGATCCGTATTATTTTCACTTCTAATTCCACCAACTGTTCTACTAAACGCCTTAGTTGTGGTTGGTATATACAAGACTCCATCACTACATTGCCCGTCCAATATTCTTCTTTGTGGTTTGGCTCTCACTGATCTTGGAGTAGGCGCTGTGGCAATGCCAGTTGTCATTCTTGCTTGTGTTGTCCATCTAGGATATCTTCCTGGATTGTGGTGTTCTGTGAGGTTGGCGATGGCAATAACAGCTGCAACATTTTCGGGCATTTCACTTGTAACAATGACTTTGGTAAGCGTCGATAGAATGCTGGCTATGCATTTCCACATGCGTTACTCGTCAATTGCAAGTAATTGTAGATATGTAACAATTCTGACCATTTTCTGGTTTACGATCTCTATCCTTTCTCTATGCTATTTTATGGTATCCTATCTATATAAAAATGTGGGTTGCATTTATAACTCTATTATGTTTGATAATATGTACTGTTAACAACGCTATTATATTTCGAATTCTTCATCGTCATCGAGTTGACATTCAACGCCAACAGCAGCAGGTGCAGATAAACCAGAACACTGACAATTTCATGGCTGAGAGAAGAAAAACTTCCAGCACTATGCTCTGGATATATTTTTGGTTTCTATTGTGCTATGCACCGTTTGTGGGAACATTTATCCTTGGATACTTCCTACGAAATTTCACCAAGACGTACATTGTGGTGTTTGAAGTTTGTTTTAAAATGTTGTACCTCAATTCCTTACTGAACCCAATTGTTTATTCCGTAAAGATGCGTTCCATACGAAAAGCAATGATCAGGCTGATTCCTGAAAACATACGTTCTCTTTTGCATCTGAGCATTCCCCAATTAGAAAATTAGTATTTAGTTGTCTTACTTGATCAATGCAAAAAATAGATGTACCTTTTAACTAGATAAAGCTGTTATCGAGGATTTGCATGGATTTTTTTCCATGACAGCATGCAGTGCTGAATTTCCAGGATAAAGTGTAGAAGGTAATTATCCAATTCTAAAGGAGGGATTTCTTTCAAATCTCTGTTTTCTGAGAACGGTGGTTCTTGGATGAACTCTAAAAACTCACTAAAAACATGCACTGTCTTCCCCGAGATAAAGTGATCGTGACCTTGATAAATACTTGCACTTAATTACAATCAACCGGAGAAAACAACTCGCTTTAACAATATAATAGTTATCTCTCAATCCTCATAAACATACTCATAATTCAACCATAACTAGACGCAGAACACCGGGGAGACTCCATTGTAAAAGGATTGGGTATGCTCGGCGGAAATTTTAAAAAAATACCCCTAAAAAGTAAACGGAACTGAGTTTTTTATAAAGG
The DNA here is from genome assembly GCA_029948255.1 of Telmatactis stephensoni. Taxonomy (NCBI): domain Eukaryota; kingdom Metazoa; phylum Cnidaria; class Anthozoa; order Actiniaria; family Isophelliidae; genus Telmatactis; species Telmatactis stephensoni. The sequence continues at coordinate 106,564 of JALIZF010001912.1, forward strand.
GCTTGGCTGGACGACTTTTATCCCTCCGCCAGAGATATCAGCGATAACAAGCTAATGAACATTATTATGATGAACATAAAATGGAACGGTCGACACGCTTTAATTTTGTTGGGCACATTTCTTGCATTTGAGAACAAGATAATAAGCGATGGGTTCTTTTGATACCCTAAGAGAGACCATGCGGAAAATGCTAAAACTAGAGTTTTAGCTAAAACTAGAGTGACGGCAACACCCTGAACAGCAGCAGGTGCAGATAAACCAGAACACGAACAATATCATGGCTGAGAGAAGAAGAACTTCCAGGCCACTATGTTTTGGGTATATTTTTTGTTTCTTCTTTGCTATGCACGCACCATTTCTTGTATTGCTAATCCTTCGATACTTCCTACCTAATACCATGACAACTCATGACCAAGACATTACACGTGGCGTACGAAGTTTTCTATACAATGATGTACCTCAATTCCTTACTGAATCCTATTTTTTATTCCGTAAAGATTCGTCCCATACGAAGAGCAATGATCAGCCTGATTCCTGTAAATATATGTTCTCTTTTGCATTTGACTATTCCACAATTACGATATTTGTATTTATTATCACTAACATAGAGTTGATGTAGGATTATTTATGAGACCTTTTTTTTTCTTCTTTTCTTGAAAAGAGAAACGATCGAGCGACAGTATAAGTCCCTGGGCAATGAGAATGTTCGGTCGGTAGGCGAAATTATCTTCTGAGTATATGACGCATATTAATACATAATTTGTTTAACGACATAAGCAGCGATAAATTATTGTGACCTATCTATACGTTTGTTTTTCTTTGTGTATATTCATATTTCAATGTGTTTTATTCCGATATATTTCATAAATTAAACTCAACTCCAAGTTCCAGGATTTATTCCGCAAACATTATCATTTTGGCACATCATGAACATTCCGATATATTTGTTTTGGACATTTGAAGCTTTATAGCCTATAAAATTATCTTATATATAGCCGTTCGTATGATCTACCAAACGGACAGGTTGGGACAGACAGACAGACAAATTGTTACCGTTGAAGCTCCAGCAATTCATTTTGCGGTCATGGGGGAACCTTTACACAGTCGATCAAATTAAATATCAGGATTCGATCAGATAATCTAGGGTTTTTTGGTAAGGTTTGCATGATTTTCGAACGCGACGATTCGTTTTCATGGCCCACTTGCAAATTTGGTCACAGCAATGAATTCTGTGAGAACAAATAAAGAAAGTTAGCTTTGTGATTTAAACAAAGAGAACTTCACCAAAATCAATATTGGTCACCAGTTGCTTCAATACTTTTTAGTTTCAATAACACTGATGGGCGTTTCAATTTTCTAGTGTTTCATTAAATTTGCTATTTGACAAACAAAAGGAGACGGAAACTAAGGCCTATATTGATCACTTTAAACATATAGTATTTTTACCAGTGTCAATGAGAACTTGCCAGTTAAAACAGCGGTAGCGTCTTAACATTCTCTTGTTACTTCTGCTACCGTGGACTGTAGAATTATAGCCGCAACAAGATAGATCGAAACAAAGGTCACAATAGGACAAAGGCAGTGAATATCCGTCAGCAGTATATTCTAGTTGAACAAGCAACAAAAACACGTTAACCCTGGACCCTAAACTTTTGACACTTGAATATGGAAGGAACTCTTGAAAGTTCATCGTTGCCAAGGGAAAGGTGTTTCGACTTTGATCAAAAAGATGTCGAAGATTTGTATGTCTGACCTTTTCGTAACAGGATCCGTATTATTTGCACTTCTAATTCCACCTACTGTTCTACTAAACGCCTTAGTACTGGTTGGTATATACAAGACTCCATCACTACATTGCCCGTCCAATATTCTTCTTTGTGGTTTGGCTCTCACGGATCTTGGAGTAGGCGTTGTGGCAATGCCAGTTGTCATTCTTGCTTGTGTTGTCCATCTAGGATATCGTCCTGGATTGTGGTGTTCTGTAAGGTTGGCGATGATAATAACAGCTTTAACTTTTTCGGGCATTTCACTCGTAACAATGACTTTGGTAAGCGTCGATAGAATGTTGGCTATGCATTTCCACATGCGTTACTCGTCAATTGCAAGTAATTGTAGATATGTAACAATTCTGACCATTTTCTGGTTTACGATTTCTGTCCTTTCTCTATGCTATGTTTGGTATCCTATCATTATAAGTTTGTTGGTAGCATTTATAACTTTATTATGTTTGACAATATGTACTATTAACAATGCAGTTATATTTCGAATTCTGCGTCGTCATCGAGTGGACATTGAACGCCAACAGCAGCAGGTGCAGATAAACCAGAACACTGACAATGTCATGGCCGAAAGAAGAAAAACTTCCAGCACTATGCTCTGGATATATTTTTGGTTTCTATTGTGCTATGCACCGTTTGTGGGAACATTAATCCTTGGATACTTTCTACGAAATATTTACTTCGTACGAAATACCACCAAGACATTCATTGTGGTGTTTGAAGTTTTTTTTAAGATGTTGTACTACTGAATCCTATCTTTTATTCCGTAAAGATGCGTCCCATAAGAAGAGCAATGATCAGCCTGATTCCTGAAAACATACGTTCTCTTTTGCATCTGAGCATTCCCCAATTAGAAAATTAGTATTTAGTTGTCTTACTTGATCAATGCAAAAAAATGATGTACCTTTTAAATAGACGAATATCGAGGTTTTTTTTACTAATTAAAATTCAACCACAACTAGACGCATAAGCCCGGGGTTCACTGGCGGCCGGGCGCATAACTGCATGTGATCAAGCGCTCCCCTTAGGTACTGCTTAATTATAATAAATATAATTCGTATAATGGATCTGATGTTTTCTCTAATATTCATTGAGATTACTGAATCATTGTATAATTTCATGTGCAGTCAAATATTGGCTTGATCTAATATATCACAATCACATTTAATGATGAACTTACAACACTTGTGCACAGGCGTCAACACACAACACGAAGTACTTGGCTAAATCTCAATACACAATATTACGACATGCATGCAACTGTAATCATTATAATAATGAAACCATTGAAAGATAAAATCGTCCCTTTAATTACTGATTTCCGTAGGCAAACCGGTAACTAGTCTAAATCTTCAGCGCGTGTCCTTTTTTTTTCGGTGTCACAAATCTGAAAAATTGCGCAATAGTTCCCAGCATGCTTTGCGTAGTGTGTAATGATTGGCTGAGAACGTAAAAAAACAATGTCCTACATTCATCAATGTCATCATTTCAGCGACTGACAATGTCTTCGTCGAATCACCCTGCATTACCATGTGCTCATAAATGACTCATTCTACGTATGCGCTTAGACTTTACGCATGCGCTTTATATAGTGTAGAAGGGCAGACCACACACACCGGGATCTCCCAGTGTCCCTCCAATGCATAAGTTTTTTTAGTTGTTTTTTTTGGAAAGGCAGGACCCACGTTTTAACGTCCTTTCCAAGATGACGGGATGCTCTAACCTTTGATAATTTTTGGGATCCGGCTATGTGAATTACTCCTTGGTTATAGTCGGAGTTTGTTTTGCTTCATCGACATAGTATTGAAAACTATTCAAAACAAACTGTAAATATCCGGCATTGTAATAGTGATGCAAGGTCGGAAATTAAAAGCTTTGAAATTAAATTTTGTTCATTAATCCAATATCTCATAGTTTACTATACACTCTCATCAGTTATATATATCAGAATATCAGATATATTGCTTTCGATTCGTTTTTCCACTGCTGTTAACTTTGATTGGCAGCACCTCTCTCAATTCATGAAATTAAATGAAAAAAGAGATATCCGATTAATGTGTAAATTAAAAGCCAGCGGTAGATCGACAAACATAATGATCACTTTCCTCTCTCGAAGCAACGTAAACATCTACGTTCAGATTGTGATTTCACGATTGTCTGTACTGATATTGATACCAGTCTACCCCCAATACTAATATCGTGGTCATCTTAACTAGCTTTATTCATTCATTTTCTTTTACACGTTCAGCCAACGAAGGCAGGGACTGGCCCACAAAGACATTGGAATAACGTGGTCCTCGTTCATATCAATTCTTCATATAAAATATGGAAAGACCACTTCAAAACTCCTCATCGGCAAACCATAAATGCACCTTTGATTCAGATGAAGTTTTTATTGAGGATTTACAAGGATTTTACGTGACGGTATCAGTGTTGCTTTCACTTTCAATTCCACCGACTGTCCTATTAAACGCTCTAGTTCTGGTTGGTATATACAAGACTCCATCACTACATTGCCCGTCCAATATTCTTCTTTGTGGTTTGGCTCTCACTGATCTTGGAGCAGGCGCTGTGGCAATGCCAGTTGTATTCCTTGCATGTGTTGTCTATATACATAATCTTCCCGAATTATGGTGTTCTGCGAGATTGGCGATGCAAGTAACAGTAGCACCCTTTACGGTCACTTCACTTGTAACAATGACTTTAGTAAGCGTCGATAGAATGTTGGCTATGCAATTCCACCTGCGTTATTCCTCAATTGTGAGTAATTGTAAATATTTCACAGCTCTGGCCATCTTCTGGATTATAGGCCTCAGCATAACTATAACCTTTTTCTGGTATCATGACCTTATAGTGTGGTTGGTAGCATTTATAACTTTATTATGCATGAACAATGTGCTCCATTAATAATGCTATCATTTTCCGCATTCTGCGTCGTCATCGAGTAGACATTCAACATCAACAGCAGCAGGTGCAGATAAACCAGAACACTGACAATGTTATAAGCACAGAGAGGAAAAACTTCCAGGACTATGCTTTGGGTATATGTTTTGTTTCTTCTGTGCTATGCACCATCTCTGGGATCGCTAATCCTTCGATACTTCCTACGAAATACCACCAAGACATTACACGTGGTATATGAAGTTTCATATACAATGATGTACCTCAATTCCTTACTGAATCCTATTTTTTATTCCGTTAAGATGCGTCCCATAAGAAGGGCAGTGGTCAGCCTGATTCCTGAAAATATACGTTCTCTTTTGCATTTGACATTTCCCCAATTATGATATATATTAGTATTAAGCTGGATGTATTTGGTTGATCACTATACGTGATGAAACACAAAATACTTCCCCATCCTCCCTTTAGAACTTGGCTGATAAGAACTCAGTTGTCTTGATATTAAGGGAATAATTATTAAAGAATTATCACACAGCTGTCAAGAGTCCGATCCGTCAAACTTTTATTTCCGAAACATATCATCCTCGAGTTGGCCCGGAAATGCATGTCTGATCGAATGCTTTTGAAATAGCAAAGTTTTTCCCGATCAGTCATAATTTTTTGCCTTTTTTCATATGACATTCAGAAGCTGTGCAAAAATTCCTTATTGCCGGTCGAAGTTTGTATTGCATCGCCGACATAGAATACATATTAAACCTAACTACGAAGAAAATGAAAAATAGGGACCCAATCAAAGGCATATCCTATTGCGGACAAAGCTTTCTTTGTAGTCATGCACACGAATTGCTTTCTGAATCCTATTTCTATATTACACAACGATATGTCCTGTAAGAAAAAATTAACAATGAGACTTATTTTTTATAATCAGTATCATGATGTTCTCTTTTTAATCTTATTCTTCCTACATGAAATCTGATTTTGAAGTAGTTTTCAAGGGTTTCCTTTAATTTGAAAAAGAAATCAATAAAGACTACTGATCAAGCTACTAAATAAATTCCCAACATTGCAGAGATGTATGACTAGAAATGCCTGTCAGTGCCATTGAACAACAATGTCTACCCAGATCAAACACAATTTTATAATATTTTGTGGGTTCCAGCTGTGCGAATTATTTCTTAGTTATTGTCGGAGTTTGTTTTGATTACCTATAAATATCCTACTGTAATAATGATGCAGGGTCGGAAAAGTTTTGAAATTAAATTTTGTTCATTAATCGAATATCTGAGTTTACAATCAAATACTGTCAAGATATAATGCATTCTTTTCTTCCACCACTGTTGGCTTTGACTGGCAGTACCTTTCTCATTTCATAAAATGAAGAGACAAAAAACTAAGATATTGGATTTATGTGTAACAAGCCAGCGGTAGGCAAAAAATAAGGATCACTTCCGTCGTTCCAAGCACCATCAACATCTATACGTTCAGATTGTGTTTTCACGATTCTGCCTGTCTGTAGTTGATATTGAAAACAGCCACTAAACAGACACAGACTATCACTATTTACGACAGATCTGAACACTAAATAAATACCTGTTCATTATTATTTATTCATTTTTTACACGTTCAGCAAACGAAGGCAGGAGCTGGTCCACAAAGACATAGTACTCTCGAATACTGACGTAATCCTCGTTCATGTAATTCGAATTCTTCATATAAAATATGGAAAGATCACTTCAAAACTCCTCATCGGCAAAACATGGATGCTACTTTGACTCAAATGAAGTTTTTATTGAGGATTTACAGGAATTCTACGTGACGGTATTAGTGTCTCTTTCCCTTTCAATTCCACCAACTGTCCTACTAAACGCTCTAGTTCTAGTTGGTATATACAAGACTCCATCACTACATTGCCCGTCCAATATTCTTCTTTGTGGTTTGGCTCTCACTGATCTTGGAGTAGGCGCTGTGGCAATGCCAGTTGTATTCCTTGCTTGCATTGTCTATATAGCAAATCTTCCCAGACTATGGTGTCCTGTGAGATTGGCGATGCAGGTAACAGTAGCGCCCTTTACGGTCATTTCACTTGTAACAATGACTTTAGTAAGCATCGATAGAATGTTGGCTATACGATTCCACCTACGTTATTCCTCAATTGTAAGCAATTGCAGATATGTAATAGCTCTGACAATCTTTTGGATTATAGGCTTTGCCATATCTATATCCTTTCTCCGATGCCATGATACAGTTTGGTTGATAGCATTCATAACAACACTTTGCTTGACGATATGTTCTCTTAACAACGCTATTATATTTCGAATTCTGCGTCGTCATCGAGTGGACATTCAACGCCAACAGCAGCAGGTGCAGATAAACCAGAACACTGACAATGTCATGGCAGAGAGAAGAAAAACTTCCAGCACTATGCTCTGGATATATTTTTTGTTTCTATTGTGCTATGCACCGTTTCTGGGAGCACTAATCTTTCGATACCTCGTGCGAAATACCACCAAGACATTACACGTGGTGTATGAAGTTTCCTATACAATAATGTACCTCAATTCCTTACTGAATCCTATTTGTTATTCCGTTAAGATGCGTCCCATAAGAAGGGCAGTGGTCAGCCTGATTCCTGAAAATATACGTTCTCTTTTGCATTTGACTATTCCCCAATGATATTTGTGTTAAGCTGCATGTACTATACGTGATGAAACACAAAATACTTTCCCATCCTCCCTTTAGAACTTGGCTGATAAGTACTCAGTTGTCTTGATATTAAGGGAATAATTATTAAAGAATTATCACACTGTCAAGAGTCCGTTGAACTTTTATTTCCGAATTCGAACTGCATCTTAGTAGATCGCGAGATGGCCTGGGAATGGATATCTCAATGCTATTGCAATAGCAAGGTATTTCCAGGTCAGCCCTAATTTTATGAAATAATGTTGTCATACGACATCCAGGAGCTGTGCAAATTCCTTCTTATTGCCGAAGTTTGTTTTGCATCGTCGACATAGACTACATATTAAACCTATCTAACTGAAGAACCTATCAATCTACCTTTAAAGGACCACAGTGGTGATTATAGGAGGCCTATAGCATCTGCAGGAGCGGCAACGTTGAAATTAATTTTTTTTCATGTTTTTCTTGGTATATCAGTTTCCAATAAACAGTAACGAGAAGTTGCGATAGTATATTTGTTTTACTATACTATATAGAAATTGTGACCGAAATCCTATCCGGTCATCATCAGTAACTTAATAAATAAAATTTTGTTCATTTTAATTTTAAATCCAATACTTTTGTTCACAATATCATTGATATTATCGCTTTAATTTTTTCCCTCCCGCTGCTGTTATGATCGAATGGAAGTTTCTCATTTCATTTCATATGTTAAAAGTCAGCGGTAGACAAAAAAGTACACATGACCTTACTTGCAGCCCGGGATGGGGACTTTCAGTTGGTCTTTTCTTGATATGTTGTGGTATATTGGATGTTTCTCCTCTGCTATTAACAATCACCATAATGCTCTTAGTCTGTTTTTAGGGGGTATTAATTGTAATTCAAATGAGAAAGATTAATATTACAATTTGATTGATTTGAAAAACAGAAGGCATTATGGTTAGTGTGAAAATAGAGATTGAGGAAAAACTGGTGGCTTGTCACGGGACTTTCCCAGAACGGACCAACCAAAGCACCTCATTACATCACGTGACGTTTGAACTCATGGCGGCCATGTTTAGTAGTTCGTTTTTGTGGAACGTTTGTGAAATTAATCGGCTCCATGTATGAGCCTTATATCACACAAAAATAGCTTTACGTTTGTTTAGTTGCATCTTGAACTTGTAGAAAGAATATCATGTTAGAGGAAGAACAATTTAAAGGGGCAAAATCAAGGTTCTGCGCATGTGCGACAGATTGAATTGCGAATTTCAAATAGTAGGTGGTGGCACTGTATTTGAAAGGCAATTGTCTTCAATAAGTGTTATTTTTGTTTGGTTTTGTTTTGTTAAGTTTGTCATATAGAGAAACTGCTATTTAATCACTGTATTTATTTAGTAGCAGCAGATCTAGATAAATTTAAATGAAAGGAAAATCATTGATTATGACTCAACATAAAGTAAATAAAGGTATTGAATTTGAAGTTGAACGAGCAACATTTAATTTCAAAACCCTGTCATTCCTGGAGATGTCAATGAATGTTTGATAGCAGGAAGTTTGAACATTTCTTCAAACTCAGGTTTCAAGTCTATCTGGCTGGTCAGTGTAAAATAAACTGCGGCCATAAGAAGTAATTCGTATAAAAAAATTGTGTTTAATCTGGATGTACCCTGCTATTTCAAAGCTAAGACAATGACTCGTCTGACTTGTATTCCTAACCCATCTTGAGGTGATGCGAATCGACTGGTTGATAGTTTCATTATCAAATCAACGTACGCCTCACATGTGAAAAATACTTCAAGATGAAATTATCTGAGCTGGAAAGATGTTACTTGTCCATCCAATTGCTGGAAGACAAGTTTGTATGCTATTAAACATAAAATTTGGAATTGTAAATCGCCGTGTAACCTTTTCATATACATTCATAGAAAATTGGGCACCTCACTGCACAATATTAATAATAATAACTTTATTACTATTCCATAAAATGGCTTTTCAAAGTAATTACACAAAACATTAATGACACATTAACCATCTTAAGATTATTTTCAAACCTTTCACTATAGAATCCCGGCTATTTTTCAAATACATGAATAAGCTAAGCCATATGGTGCATATATATTTCAAAAGACATGAGAAGCTTTTACATATCAACTTTTACACTACTAGCCTTTTTTCTGATTTTTTTTGCTTTCATTAAGGGTGCTTGGACATATGGCGTAAACATTGCTATTAACTGGCCGCGCGCGCATTTATCCACTGAGGTCTACTACTTAATGGTTATCAAGTGGTATTATGATATTCATTTCTTAAAATTATCAATATATAGCCAAAAAACAAACAAACAAACAAAAAACAAAAAAATATCAATTTCCAAAACCTATAGCATATAATTAAGAATTGAAAGATAGCCCTCCTTTACATGCGAAATGTCAACAGCTAGGGATAGCGTTATCAAAACCTCAATTCCGTTGAATTATCAAATTATCTCGAATTTCGATATAAATTTCAAAATATATTCACTTCTTTGGCTAGCTTGCTGCTAGATCGGTACGGTAAGACTTTGTTTTCATCGGTAGGTCCTTCATATATGGTACATTATAATGGGTCCTATTGTGTATAACATAATAATAATAATAATAATAATAATAATAATAATAATAATAATAATAATAATAATAATAATAATAATAATAATAATAATAATAATAGTATTTCGTTATATACAATAGCCAAACCCATTATAATGTACCATATATGAAGGACCTACCGTTTTCATCACGGTTGGCTGCTGACCGAGTTGATTCCAATTTCAATGTGATTTTGTCCTTATTTTGTGTCTCAAGAAATATTCACAGCCAATAACGCCAAACATAATCTTTCTCTAACTCTTCATTACTAATTTTAACAGTATGTTTGCTAATGGAAATTATTTCGGCCTCAAATCTCCCTAGGGTAACCCAGGCCTAGCTGTAATGTAAACACATCTAAAGAAATGTATTAGAGAAGGGTAACCCTTCTAGTAGGAGTTTTTAGGAGGGTTACCCTATCTTCATGTAAACAGGTTCTTAATGTTAACAGCCAGTGGTCAGGTGAACGGAATTTAATGTACCGACAATTCTATGATTTTGACACCGCGGAATGAAGGTCTACTCCAGGACCATAAGTTGCCTTAAAACTGTTAAAACGCAGCGTAATCGTCATTGGGGAAGGCTAAGATGTAAAAGAGAACGTATATTTTCAGGAATCATACTGAACATCGCTTTTCGTATCGGACGCATTCTTGCGCAGTAAAGAATAGGATTCAGTAAAGAGTTCACTAACGCTATTGCATTGCCAACATTAATTGTAATAAACAATGTTTTGGAATTGGTTCCATGTCCTTTGAAGAAATACAGAATTGCTGCTCCCAAAACTGGCAAATAACACATAAGAAACAACAAATACACCCAAAGCATAGTCCTGGAAGTTCTTCTTCTCTGGGCCATGGCATTTTCAGTATTCTGGTTTATCTGCACCTGCTGCTGTTGGCGTTCAATGTCTACTCGATGACGACGCACAATTCGAAAGATTATAGCAGTTGTTAATGGAACATATTGTTAGGCATAATGCAATTATAGAAACGGTAAGCCAAGCTCGCACTTTAGGATACCAAATATAGACTGAAGAAACTATAAATCCTATAACCCAGAAGACAATAAGTGCTGTTACATATCTACCGTTACTTACAATTGAGGAATAACGCATGTGGAATTTCAAGGCCAGCATTCTATCGACGCTTACCAATGTCATTGTCAAAAAGGAAATGCCCACAAAAGGTGGAGCTACTACTTTAGTCATTAACTTTACAGAACACCACAACTCAAGAAGATTTTTCACGTGAGCTATAGAACCAATAACGATCACTGGCATAGCAAAAGCGCCTGCTCCAATATCAGTGAGAGCCAAACAACAAAGAAGAACATTTGACGGATAATGTAGCGATGGAGTCTTGTATATACCAACCAAAACCAAGGTGTTAAGTAGAACAGTTGGCGGAATCATAAGAAATGCCAGCACTGATGCTGTTACGAAAAAATCATGCAGATCCTTCACTAGTAGTTTGATCAACGTCCCAAAAGCAAGCGTCACTTGGTAACGATGTGTTTCTAAAGGTTTTCGCCATGTGTTCAGTTTCTATTTTCAATAAATTTTGGATATGGTATATATCATTTTCCTCAGTCTAGGCTTCTAGGTATTGTTCATAATGTTGAGGTCTTGCCCTACTCACGAGCATAACGTATCTGTAATTCGAACCTCTGCTTACAAATAAAAGTACGCATGGTCTAGTTTATTTATATAAAGTCGCGGTAAGGACGAAATATATAAAAATAATGAATTATTCTTTGTTTATTTTGGTTTTGATTTTTGTTATTCGAGTACTGCCAACTCAATAAAAGAAATGAGACTTCAAAAGTAATTGAAAACACCGAATACCATTCAAACCGACGAAAACTTTAGGTGACAAAACTTACAATGACTTTGCCCGTTCTGAAGTATATATGTCGTCAATCGTTTTGTTCCTTTCAGTAGTGGCTGCGGTAGTTTCGATATCGACTACAGCATCAGGAAAATACAAACTGAAAGTACTAGATGTTGACTCTTCTTTAAGAGATTCAAGTCAGTTAATAAGTATATATTTATTTGCCTGTCCGCTGTAATTTTAATACATTAATTAAAATGAGAAACTTCCATTCAATCATAACAGCGGTGGAAAAATGAAGGCAGTAATATCAATGGCATTGTGAACTAAAATAGTATAATTGATAGTAGATTTAGAATTTGATGAGGCAAAATTTAATTTCAAAACGTTGCCGGCCGCTCCTATAGACAGCTATAGGCTCTCCTAGCATTGCTGTTGTTGACCGTCTGTTTCGTAGTTGAATATAGTATAATATTCATCTCTAGTGTTTTGTTGTTGTTGTTTTTTGTTGTTTTTTTTGCCTAGTTTAACCGGAGACATGCCACGTTGCGTTAGGTCATTAGTGCCAATTTGAAGAAGTACTATTTCTGGTTGAAACGCTTTTACAATACCAAGATCACATTCTTCGATCTTAGTGAGCGTACGACCTCCCACCCCGTGCCAACGTATAGTCACCGGTTCAGTCAAATTTTAAATTCAGATCGCTATGCGGTAAGTATTTTTCTCAATAAATTCACCAAGACGTCGAATAAAGGAATGTCCCTAGTATAAGAACACGAGGATGGTCCATTATTAGGAAAGGGGGACAAAAAATGAGGATCGACAAAGACAAACTGAGTGAAAATAGAAATAAAATGTACACTCACTTGCCTTTGAAATTTCGATAACGCTTTAGCTGGACTCACGACTGTGTGCAAACTGCGCAGGAGGAGGGCGAGGTAATCTGTGCACAATGCCCACGTGGTCGCCTCAGCCCCAGGTCACTCGACCAGTGCTTTTTATTATAAAGAGGAGACATCGCCATGTATACAAAGAAAATACAAGTGACGAGTGGGATGTCCACAGTATGCCACAAGAAACCATTGTATAACTATTTTATCCCACGCCAGAGAAAATACAGCAATTAGCGCAATGTGTCATGGGAAGGATCAGTGGAATACCGCCGAATATACAACGGCTTTTCTGCTTTCTGATTGGCTGTATTTTCTTTGGTGTGGGATAAATACTAATATACTAATATCAAAATTGGGGAATAGTCAAATGCAAAAGACAGCGCGTATACGTTCAGGAATCAGACTGATCATTGCCCTTCTTATGGGACGTATCCTTGCGGAATAAAAAACTGGATTCAGTAAGGAATATTGAGGAACATCATTGTATCGGAAACTTCATACACCACGTGTAATGTTTTGGTATTTCGTAGGAAGTGTCCAATGATTAGCGATCCAAGAAATGGTACATAGCACAAGAGAAACAACAAATATACCCAAAGCATAGTGCTGGAAGTTTTTCTTCTTTGAGCCATAGGCATTGTCAGTGTTCTGGTTTATCTGCACCTGCTGCTGTTGGCGTTGAATGTCTACTTGATGACGACGCAGAATTCGAAATATCGTAGCGTTGTTAATGGAACATATTGTTAGGCAAAGTGTTGTTATGAATGCTACCAACCAAACTATCATGTCAGGATACCAGAAAAGGAATATAGCTATGGTAAAGCCCGTAATCCAGAAGATGACCAGAGCTGTTACATATCTGCAATTACTTACAATTGAGGAATAACGCATGTGGAATTGCATAGCCAACATTCTATCGATGCTTACCAAAGTCATTGTTAAAAGTGAAATGCCCACAAAAGGTGCTACTGTAAAGTACATGGCCAACTCCACAGAACACCACAATCCGGGAAGATTTGCTATATATGCAATAAAAGCAAGGAATACAACTGGCATTGCCATAGCGCCTACCCCAAGATCAGTGAGAGCCAAACCACAAAGAAGAATATTGGACGGGCAATGCAGTGATGGAGTCTTGTATATACCAACCAGAACTAGAGCGTTTAGTAGAACAGTTGGTGGAATTAGAAGTGAAGTTAACACTAATTCTGTCACGTAAAATCCCTTTAAATCCTCAATATTAGCTTCATCTACATCAAAGGTACATCCATGCTTTGCCGCCGATGAGGAGTTTTGAAGTGGTCTCTCCATATTTTATATGAAGAAAATCATGAAAATACAATGTGAACGTAGATGCATGTTGGCGGTGGTTTGAGAGAGGGAAGTCAGTGATCATCGTTTTTGCCTACCGCTGGCTTTTTACACATAAATCCAATATCTTAGGGTTTTTTCATTCTTCTTTCTTCCTTTTTCATTTCATGAAATGAGAAAGGTACTGTCAATCAAAGTTAACAGTAATGAAAAAATCGCAATACAATCAACTGATTATGAGATTTTACACTAAGGTATTGGATTTAGAATTTGATTGATGAACAAAATTTAATTTCAAAACTTTAATATGCCAACCCTGCATCACTATTACAGTGGGATATTTACAGGTTGTATAGTTTTTCATACCGTGCCGCCGTTGACTGAAACAATCGCAAACTTAGACCGTAAATGAACAGTAATTCCCACAGCCGGATCACAAAATATAATGAAATCGTGTTTTATGTGGGTATACACTGCTGTTGAATGACATTGACAGGCATTTCTATTCTTTCTAATCTATCCGTCTGCGAGTCTGCGGTGTTGGGAATTGATAGTATTTATTAATTTCGTTCTCAAATTAAAGGAGACCTTGAAAAATACTCAAGTTACTTTCTCTGGGATAACTGGTCCATATCCATTCAAGTGATGGTTTGTATTTCAATGAACATAAATTAAAGCATGAATTGTAAAAATCGCTAAAGGTAAACCTTTTCATATACCTTCCATAGAAGAGGGTCTCAATGGGGTTAACCGTCAACCGTCAAACGGCCTAAATTTCAACCGTCATTCGTCAAATGAGGGAAATTTTAACCGTCAAGCGTCAAAAGAATTAACCGTCAAATACAGTGAATACACTCTGGAACAATTTTTCTAAGTTATTATATTTTTTCCAAATGCGTGTATTTTTTAAGACGTTATAACAATTTCACTATTGCAATACCGTTAAAACTTTATAAAAGTCATACTGAACTTCATATTGTTGGCAGAACTGCTGGCTGGTCGCAAGCACATTGATAGGGGAGGTTCGATTTCCACCATTTTCGGCTGGATTAGGGAATCGCTTGAGAATGACCTGTATAAGTATCCGGAGGTCCCGCTGGCTTTTGGAAAGTGGAATGAATTTTTTTTTAGATAACTCTTATTTCAAGGAATGTGCATGTTTTTCTAAATTACGCAAAATTTGAAAGCATCAAGCTAATGTACTAAAGCCGGTTTATGTAGTTTTTTTCCGTTTGAAACCTGAATTTTAAGCCAAGAAAAATTAGAGAAGAGAAAAAGAATCCATTAAAAACAGAAAAAAGGAGAAAAAAGAAAAGTTGTTGGCGCAGGAAGGACTCGAACCCGTTACCCAAAGAAATTAGTATGCTAATTTTATGCAAAACCCAAAAAATCGGACCATGCATCCAGACAAATCGCTGAATCATCGCATGTTACGTATAGGATGGAGATTTCGGCCCCTTCCGCGCTATCCGGTAGAACGCAGCGAGCTTCGCAGTCAAAGAGGGAGGAAACAGTCGGATCCTAGGCCGTAAATAACTGCACCTTACCACTAGACTAACTGGTCTACTGAGGGATTTGGAGGACAAAATAACCTAGTGTATCGCGTGAATAACTGTCTATTGTTGTGCAAATTATGCGATGCCGTGGCGCAATTGGAAAACCCTTGAATTGTGAAGCAAGTGAGCAGATGTAAGAGCCGGGTTCGAAACCGGCTAGGGGCCCAATTTTTTTTTTTTTTTTTTTTTTTTTTCAAAATCAATATTAGCTAATTGTTAATTAAAGGAGAGAGAAAAGACAGAAACACAATCAATCAATCAATCAATAACTTTATTTATACACGCTAGCCCCGACAACATTGCGCTGATTTCCACAGGGGGCGTGTGGAATAACAGAAATAACAGAAAAAGATTATGAAAGAATAAATAAAAAATCGTGGAAAATACTTTAAATAAAATAATACTTAAATACTTATAGCTAAAGGTCTGAGTTTTGATCAAACCATAATTCACCAGCATTTACCAAAGGTTCATTTAGAGAGAAATGTAACAATGTGACTGTAGTTTGTTAATTAGGAAAAGTACTAGTAGCCTAAGCTAATATAAGCGGCCATTATTTTCTGTTGGAGGGGAGGGGGGCTCGTTAGATCGAACCACCCCAAGCGACGGGCCTGGAGCTAAAAAATCCTTCACGATATCGAATTTTGTCTAATGCATCGATAATGCAGCATATTCATTCTATTTTCTGGTCAAATACTAAACCGCAATACAAGAAACGGGCAAGGTAGACAACAACAAGTTGCAACAGTAACAACTAGCGAAAAATTGATGGTTAACTATTGGTTAGTAATATTTAATTGGCTTATTTTCGGTATTTTAACCGTCAAAGAGTAGAATTAACCGTCAACCGTAAATTAACACCGAATTTCTTACCGTCACCCGTCAAAAAGGCAAAATTTGAACCGTCAACCGTCAAAGCTATACCCCCATTGAGACCCCCATAGAAGATACTCGTGCATGAACCATCATAAGTCTTTTGCTTAACGTTTCACTTGAGAAACGTTTGAAAATGGTAGCCTTCTTGGCAGAGAACTCTTATTGGGTGTCCTGTGGTGAGAGTGAAGAAGGCGGAAAACTGGTGACGAGAGAGAGGGGAAACGATAATGTTATGGGGGATTGATAGATCAATGCGTGTAATTCGTTACAAGAGTCGGCGTTGATCTTTTAACTCTGAGACGAGACCTGAGCCTCAGCCGCAAGGACGGGTGTTTTGGTAAACATAAACCAGATTGGATGGCGCTTATTCCAATGAGATTGATATATTGCACGTAAAAACATTTCCAATTATGGGAAATGGAGGCAAAATGACAGATGTCTACTAGCACATTATTCCCGAGATGTCAAGGTTAAGTCTTTTCCTAGTTAGTTAGTCACGTGACATGCTTCTATACTTTATAGATCTAAGTAGTATTTCGGTTTTCTATTCCTTGAATTTGTGTTATTCTTTATGGCTATTGAATAAAGTTGCTCTCTGTGTTACAACAAGTTTCTCTAAAACGACATTTCTATTTCTACAATCTAAGCGAAACATTCTGATGAGGGAATTTCCCTACTTTTAATATCTAAACTGAAACTATTCCTGTCAGCAAAGTCACAGCTAAGGACTATTAAACCACCAAATTAATATTGGAAAAGTGCAGCATAACCGATAAGCAGGAGTTAATTGGCATTTCCTTCGTTTTTCTGTCACGATTTGTCACGTTCTGCCATTGTATTTTCATCTACAAATGGTTAGACCATCCCGACTTCTCGAAAAGGGTATATGTAATTCCAAAAACAACAAAGAACTTATTTATTCGAGGGACACTGGGAGGTCCCGGCGTGTTTGGTCTGTCCAATAGCACTACAGGGCTACAGGGCACTACTGGCGTAAACTTGAAACTTGAACTTGAACTTTTGATTGAACTTGAACTGGCGTAAGCTTTTTGTTGTCCCTGCCTTCAAACGAAGGAAAGCCGGCTTAACACATCGGAAATAAGAAACTGCCACACAACACAATATCAAAATAGCCGCAGAACGAGGTTATTTTGGTAAGGAGAAGGGTAATATTATGAACGTTAATTTACTGTCAAATAAATAAGAAACATTAATTTTAAGATTAAATAACAAAACTTTGTCGTTCTTGCAGATGCGAAGAAATAAAAATACGTCGAAATCGTAGTGTTGATATACTTTTCTTCTTCTTAAAGAATAGGCCGTTGGTACGATGCGACAAAATCGGGTTTCATTTACAAAGATTCAGATGCAAAAGAGAACATACTGATATCAACAATAATTGTTATTGTTGCTAATAAAAGATAGGATTTAGAAAGGAATTATGTGCATGAATGCATAGGAAGCTTTGTACGCGATAACATATCCTTTAATTGAATTCTCTTTGAAGCTGAGGGATTTTATCTCTCAAAAATGGTACGTAAATAGTCACAGAAGCCAACGCGCGAAAGACGTGACTTTAGAATTTTAAAGTATAGAAGAGATATACAAGGCTTAATTCTAACCACTTAAAAGTATTTGTGAGGTTTAACTATATGCACGGAGTAGAGTGGTTTTCATAAATCCGTGAAATAAAAACTAGCTATTAATGTGTAATACTCAAATGAGAACAAAAGAAAACAAAGGAATTAGGGTCTCCTAACGTGTATTAATTTAATAACTATTTCACGGGTTTATGAAAACCACTCTACTTTTAATTTTCACGCCATTATCGAGCCTCATTACCACGTATGCAATAATATATGATCACTTGGGAATTAGTGTCCTTTCTTCTCCGTTCTTGCTCATTTGTTTAGTTTTTGTTATTTGCTTTATTTCATTTTATAAGTTTTATGCAAAACTAAAAACGGACTCAACTACTGAAAAACTGAAAAGCTTTAAAGTCAACATTAATTCATTAGGCATTAAGTATGTTTACGCATTTAGTATTGTTAGTATTGTTTACGCATATATTAATTGTTACCGTTATAATCACGCGTGCAAACGTTTTTGTCACACTGAAGAAGGTCCGCGTTTGGGCCGAAACGTCTGTAAACTTATCATCTAAAAACGAAGCTAGAGACAACCAAATAAATTATCATGAGATAGATAGCTTATATTTGTTTTTTAAGATATGGTGTAGGTCAAGCAAGAAAATAAAGGAAAGAAATATATTAAGAAGAAAGAAATGGTTGAAATGTAATTATTCATTTTGGTTGTATAGTAGGATGTATACACCAAATGTACATGAATGTATATTGATATACAAACTATGAGGTGTAGATACCCTCTTAAAAATACATTAGAAATATATAGAGAAAATATATATCACATCTTATGAAAATGTGTAATTTTTTTTGTTTTTATGTTCGATGTATACACGAAATATGTACAAACAACGTTGGTTCTTTATATGATGTATACAATGTAACCCTAAATGTATATCAAATTGTGATAAGGGCATCTTGGATTGTTTCTCTCTGTTGTAACTGCCTTACATACGGAAATGAAGCTATTAGATAACAGCTGCTCCTTGTGGTTTCAAAATGCTAATGGCCTGCAATTTCACTTCAGTAGTCAATCTTAATCCGCGATCAGTTGTCAATGGCTGCTTTGTTTTGAAGCAAAAACATGCCCATCAATGTAAACTCATAGTAAATGTGATGCTCGGAGGCCTATCGTATATAAGGCCAGTTACGGCAAAGTTTTGAAATTTTTGTTTGTTAATCCAATTCTCAATCCAACATTGTAGTTTACAATGTCATTATTAGTTATGTTGCTTTTATTTTTTCCACCGCTATTATGGTACAGCGGAAGTTTCTCATTTCATCTGTGAAAAGCCAGCGGAAGACATTAAATAATGATAACTTCCATTTCTCGATGCAACGTCAACATCTACGTTTGTTTTTACATGATTTTGTCTGTATTCGATATTGAAACAAGCTACTGAAAAGACACAGAACGATCTACGACGTGATCTGATCCGAAAAAACACAGATTGAACGATTTACGACACATCCAAATACCATACCGTATTCTTTATTATTCGAGTGAAATATGGAAAGAGCACTTCACAACTCATCGGAAGAACATGGATGTACCTTTGATGTAGATGAAGTTATTATTGAGGATTTACAGGGATATTTTGTGACAGAATTAGTATTGTTTTCACTTTCAGTTTCACCAACTGTTCTACTAAACGCACTAGTTTTGGTTGGTATATACAAGACTCCATCACTACATTGCCCGTCCAATATTCTTCTTTGTGGCTTAGCTCTCACTGATCTTGGAACAGGCGCTGTGGCAATGCCAGTTGTCATACTTGATTATGTTGCCCATGTAGCAAATCTTCCGGCATTATGGTGTTCTGTGAGGTTTACGATGCAAATAACAGTTGGACCTTTTGCGTACATTTCGCTATTAACAATGACTTTGGTAAGCGTCGATAGAATGTTGGCTATGCAATTCCACATGCGTTATTCCTCAATTGTTAGTAATCGTAGATATGTAGCAGCTCTGGCAATCTTCTGGATTACTGGCTTTCCTGAATCTATATCTTTTTTCTGGTATCCTAACTTAATAGTTTGGTTAGTTGCACTAATACTGATATCGTGCTTGACAATATGTACTGTTAACAACGCTATTATTTTCCGAATTCTGCGTCGTCATCGAATGGACATTCAACGCCAACAGCAGCATGTGCAAAGAAACCACAACACTGACAATATCATGGCTGAGAGAAGAAAAACGTCCAAGACCATGCTTTGGATATATATTTTGTTTCTCCTGTGCTATGTGCCATGTCTGGGAACAGTAATCATTCGATATTTCATACCCAATATCACCAAAACACCATATGTAGTGTATGACGTTACCTTTAAAATGGTTTACCTCAATTCCTTACTGAATCCTATTTTTTATTCCGTAAAGATGCGTCCCATACGAAAAGCAATGATCAGCCTGATTCCTGAGAATATACGTTCTCTTTTCCATCTGAGCATTCCTCAATTATGATATTTGTATTTACTTGTCTTATTACTTGATCAATACTCGTGAATAGCTGACAAAATGGTTCTCCCAACCTCCCTCTATCTCTTGGCAGAGATTATCTCAAAGCCATTGCGTTGTCAAGGTCTGCCAAACTATCAGTTCCTGAGCGACCCCGAGATTGCATGAAAATGACTGTTCAGAATGTTACTAAAATATAGCAATGCATATATCCAAAACTCATTTTTATGAAATTTTATGGTATGACCCCCATCAGCTGTGCGAATCTAGCTGACTTCTTATGGTCAAAGTTTGTTGGCAGTCAGTACCGACAAAGACTTTATATAAAACCTGATCAGTATGTATATGTGTGAGGAACAATTCAACATATACATGACAGTCAACAATTGCGATTCTGGAAGCCTATAGAGGCTACAGGAGCGCCAAAGTTTGGAAATTAAATTTTGCTTATCAAAGTTTAAATTCAATATCTTAGTTCCCAATGTCATAGGTATAATTATTGTTTCATTTCCTCCACCGCTGTTATGATTGAGTAAACATTTCTGATTTAATTAATAGAGCAAAAGCAAGCGGTAGACAAAAAGAAATGATAATAAAGATAATCAATTATATACTGAATATCTTATTAAAACCTGACTTAATCTCATAACGTAGAGACAATATATAACAATGCTAAAAAATCAAGCAATGAAAGTGATTGGGCAAAATATAGAGTAGCCAAAAAAAAGCTGAGACAAGAAATCACCAAAGCAAGAAATGAATATGTATCAGGCTTTTTAACCGAGTCTATACAGGAAAACCCTAAATCATTCTGGTCGTACATAAAGAAAACTAAATCCAGTGATCAAGTTGGTATTCCAGACCTAAATATCAATGGAAAGCTGACAAGCGATCCCCATCTCAAAGCCAAAGCACTAAATGATCATTTCTCTAGTGTATTTACTAAGGAGGATACCACCTCAATCCCTGTCCTCCCAACATCTAATACTACTACGAAAATAAGCCCTATCATTGTCACCTGTAAAGGCGTAGAAAAACAACTTCAAAATCTTAAGTGTGATAAGGCCAATGGCCCAGATGGTATACCTCCATGGATCTTAAAATTGTTGTCTTCAGAGTTATCTCCAATATTAGCTGACATATTCCAAGCATCCTTAGATCAAGGTGAATTACCATCCAAATGGAAAGAAGCTAATATCCATGGGGTATTCAAAAAAGGAAAGAAAGATGAGTGCAAGAACTACAGACCTATTTCACTTACTTGCATCGCATGTAAAGTCTTGGAACATATTGTACATAGTCATGTCATGAAATTCCTTGAAGCCAACAACATTCTGGTTGATAACCAACATGGCTTCCGACAAAAACGATCTACAGTCACACAACTGCTGTCCACCATTCATGAAATATCGTCATCATTAAATCAAAGGAAATCATCACACTTGGCGATCCTGGACTTTACCAAAGCCTTTGATAAAGTCCCCCATGAAAGACTTCTATCTAAGTTGCTCTATTATGGCATTGATGGCAATTTAAACATCTGGTTCAGAAACTTTCTAACACTCAGAGTTCAACAAACAGTATGTGATGGAATTTCATCTCCTACTCAATTGGTCACCTCTGGCGTCCCTCAGGGGACAGTACTGGGCCCCTTGCTTTTTCTCCTATATATTAATGACCTGACTGATAACCTTGAATGCTCAGCCAGATTATTTGCTTGATGACTGTCTATTATACATTCCTATAACAACCCACAGATGACATGAATAAATTGCAGTCAGATCTATATAAACTTGAGCAGTGGCAGAATACCTGGCAAATGGAATTTAATCCAACCAAGTGCTTCATTATGTGCATATCCTTGAAGAAAGATCCACCTCACAGAACTTATATGTTCTGTAACACTGCTTTACCCTACGTTGACACACACCCATATTTAGGTGTAAACCTAGATATGAAGTTGAGATGGAACCACCACATTCATGAAATTTCCTCCAAGGCAACTAAAATCTTAAATTTAATCAAACGTAACTTTTGGTTCTGTCCAAAGGCCACCAAGGACATACTATATAAGTCTCTTGTCAGACCAAAACTTGAATATTGCTTCAGAAGTCTGGGACCCACATTTCCAATGTGATGTGAAAAAAATTAGAAAATGTACAGAGAGCAGCAGCACTGTTTCTGTAAAAGGGACTATAGTTACAAATCCAGTGTTACCTCTATGTTAAAAGATCTGGAATGGGAACCACTTGCTCTTCGCAGAAAAAAATCAAGATTAATGACAATGTATAAAATTACCAATGACATTATTTCTTTAGATAAATCTAAATATATGATTCCGCCTACAGAAACCGTACACGCAGGTCACATAATTTCAAATATTTCCTTGAACAAACCAACGATGTATTTAAATTTTCGTACTTTCCAAGGACAATAAGAGAATGGAACAATTTACCTACTGACATTGTGTCTTCTACTAGTGTAGATGTATTCAAGAAAAAAATAAGCCTTTTCTTGAGGGAAGATTAAATTTTTTTTTATTTATTATCACTCAATATGATTTTTAATATATATATATTTTTATTCAAATTTGTTAATTTATTTATTATTATTATTTTAATTTATAGTTAGCGTGATAACTGTAATTATAGTTTTTGCTAACTCAATAAATGTAGATGTAGATGTAGATGACAACACCTACGTTTGGTTTGTCTTTTCTTGATTCTGCAGTCGATATTGAAACTGCCACAGCCGCTCTGAAACTCACAAAACGCTTGTACAAAAACTTCCAGGACTATGCTTTGAGTATATTTTCTGTTTCTTCTTTGCTATGCACCATTTCTTGGAGAATATAGAACTCAGGGTCTTTTTCTTAGTGAGAAAAGAAAATGTTGGTGTCGTCGGCAAACATTCTAAAATTGAATTTAGAAGAAATGTTAGGAAAGTCGTTGGTATACAAAAGGAAAAGCAAAGGACCTATAGGGTGCTGCCTTGTGGAACTCAGCACTGAATATGTTTGAGGTCGTTATTGATTTCATGATTAATTAAAATTACATAGTCGTTATTATCACTAACATAGAGTTGATATAGGATTATTTACGAGACTTTTTTTTTCATTTCTTGAAGAGAGAAATGATTGAGAGACAGTATAAGTCCCTGGGGAATGAGGATGTTCGGTGCGGTCGGGAGGGGAATTTATCGTCTGAGAAAATGACACACATTAATACATATTTTGTTTTACGACATTACAGCAATAAATTACTGTGACCTATACGTGTGATTTTCTTTCTGCAAAAAATAATTTTATTGTGATTCAATGTGTTTTATTCCGATATATTTGTTTTGGACATTTGAAGCTTTATAGCCTATAAAGTTATCTTATGGCCGTTCGTATGATCTACCAAATGGGCAGGTTGATAGATGACAACCAGTGACAGATTGCTAACGTCGAGTTCCAGCTGCAATTCATTGTGGCCATGGGGGAATGCACACAGGGCAGAAGTCGATCAAATAAGACGTTCTAACAATTGTTGTTGTTGTTGTTGTTGTTGTTGTTGTTGTTGTTGTTGTTGTAAAGTTTGTATAATTTTAAAACCACAATTCTTGGCCACCCATTGTGCAATAAAAGAAGTTAGTTTTGTATATTAAACTAAGATATAACTTCACCAAAATTAACAGCTACATTGAGTACTTTTTAATAAACTCTTCTTTGAATGGTGCCGACGTTTCAATTATTCTCTCATGTCTTATTAAACTCGGCATGCTATTTGACTGACAAAAAGACACTGACACTGAGATAGGATTATTTATCACTTTATCCCTATATTATGCTTACTATATTTATTGTCGATGAAAACTTGCTTCTACCACCGACATCGTCAGTATCTTTCTCCTGTTATTGCTCCTGACGTCGACTGTGGAACTCGCAAGAAGATAGATCGAAACAAAGACCATAAACGGACACAGGCCGGCAGTGTACACTAGCATTACATATTAAGCCCTAGAACAAGCACACTGAAGAAATTAAAGAACGTTTTGCACTGGAACATGGAGGGAACTCTTCATGAAAATTCATCATTCCCAAGATCAAGAGGAGGGTGTGTGATTTACGGAATTGATGAATTAGCAATGAAAGATCTAGATTTGTATGACTTTTTTGTAACAGGATCAGTATTAGTATCACTCCTAATTCCACCAACTGTCCTACTAAACGCCCTTGTTCTGGTTGGTATATGCAAGACTCCATCACTACATTGCCCGTCCAATATTCTTCTTTGTGGTTTGGCCCTCACTGATCTTGGAGTAGGCGCTGTGGCAATGCCAGTAGTCATTCTTGCTTATATTGTCCAACTAGCAAATCTTCCTACATTATGGTGCTCTGTGAGGTTTGCGATGCAAATAACAATTTTTTCTTTTTCGGGCATTTCACTTTTAACAATGACTTTGGTAAGCGTCGATAGAATGTTGGCTATGCAATTCCACATGCGTTACTCGTCAATTGCAAGTAATTGTAGATATGTGACAGCTCTGGTAGTCTTCTGCATCACGGCCTTTATCATATCTATGTTCACTACCTGGTATCCTTTTACAGTTTGGTTGGTAGCATCTATAATTATATTATGCTTCACAATATGTTCCATTAACAACGCTATTATTTTTCGAATTCTGCGTCGTCATCGAGTGGACATTCAACGCCAACAGCAGCAGGTGCAGATAAACCAGAACACTGACAATGTCATGGCTCAGAGAAGAAGAACTTCCAGCACTATGCTTTGGGTATATCTTTTGTTTTTCCTCTGCTATACACCGTGTCTGGGAACAATAATCCTTGTATACGTCCTACGAAATACCACTAAGACATTGTTTGTAGTATATGAAGTTTTTTTTCAAATGATGTACCTCAATTCCTTACTGAACCCAATTGTTTATTCCGTAAAGATACGTCCCATAAGAAGAGCAATGGTCAGCCTGATCCCTGAAAATATACGTTCTCTTCTGTATCTGAGCATTCCCCAATTATAATATTAGTATTTAGTTGTATTACTTGATCAACGCAAAAAATAGATGCACCTCTGAAACAGATGAATTTATATACAAGGATTTTCCGTCACAGGATCAGTGCTGTTATCACTTTTAATTTCACCAACTGTTCTACAAAACTCTTTAGTTCTCAGATTGGTATATGCAAGACTTCATCGCTATACATTACCTGTAAAATGTTCTTCTTTGTGGTATGAATGTCACTGAGATCCGAGTAGACGCAGCTGGGTGATACCAGTACTGTTTCCTTTCTAGCTTACCCACGCAGCAAATATTCCAGGATTGGTGTGCAATTATATCATAGACTTAATGAACAAAGGGCCTTGCGCGCGCAATGGCGAAGTTACTAAAAATAGCCTTAGTCGCCGCGAACATCGCACAGACATCAATACTGAGTTTCGCTCTCTTAGTATTATGGTCTCTTGAAAGTATTGATTCCACCTTGTGTGGGTGCTTCGTTTTTAACATGACTTTGGTGAGTTTCGATAAAATGTTCGCTAGTTGCAATTATATTCCACATTCGTTAAATCTACTCCTCAATGGTATCAATTTTAGATATTTGGCAGCGCTGATAGGTAGTATTCTGGATCTTAATCCAGAGTCAAACTTTTTTGGTTCCCTAACGTGGCATATTGGCTTGGCTTGTCCACTTTACTATTATGCTTGACAATATGTTTCATTAACCACGTTATTGTTTTCCAAACAATACTGCGTTGTCAACAAGTGGACATTTAACGTCAATGGCAGCAGGTGCCATGATGAACCAGAACTGTCACGACTCAGAGAAGAAAAACTTCTAGGACTATGTTTTGGGTATATTGGATGTTTCTTCTCTGCTATTTACCATTTCTAGGAAGATTGATCCGGATTTCTTACAAAAGACCAACACCGCATTGCATTTCTATATAACAATGTACCTCAATTCTTATTCACTTATTTACCCCTACTTTTTATTGCATTTGTTAAGATGCGTCCCATAAGCTAGAAAAGCAACTGATATTCAGCCTGATTCCTGAAAACATTCGTTTCCTTTTTTGTTTAAGCGTTCTCCAGTGAACCCATTTTTATTTCATCAGTAAAGTCATGTATATATTCCTCATTATCACTAACATAGAGTTGATTCATAGGATTATTTATTTTCTTGAAGCGTGATCCATGGATACTGAGGATGGTTGGTCGGGAGGTGAAATCATCTTCTGAGTATATAACCCATCACATCTTTTGTTTATCGACATAAGCAGCGATATATTACTGTGACTCTTTGCCAATATAATTTTATTGTAGTTGAATGTTTTTTATTCTGATATATTTGTTTGTACATTTGAAGGTTTTTAGTCTATAAAAGTATCTTGTCATCGTTCGCATGATTTACTTTATTAACAGGTTAATAGATGACAACGAGTGACAAACTGTTAACGTCGTGCTCCACCAACTCATTGCGGCGACCGCCTTCATTGGGAGACCTTCACACAGGGCAGAATTCAATCAAATATCATGATTCGATTCTAGGAGTTCTTTTGTAAAGTGTGTATGATTTTCAAACTATCTAACAATTTATGTTCATTGTAAATTTGGTCACAGCAATGACAATTGTGAGATCAAATAAAAGGAGTAAGCTTTGTGATTAAAATTGAGAGAACTTCCCCAAAACCAATATTGTTCAGCTCAGTTCAGCTGCTTCAATGCTTTTTAATAAACTCTAGTTTGAATGGTACTTGCGTTTCAATTGTCTCATGTCTTATTAAACTGGGCATGCTAGTATTCAGTGACACGGAAACTGATATAGAATTATCTATTAGTTTATCTTTTTAGTATGCTTACTACTGTCAATGAGAGCTACTTGTTTCTAACAACGACAACTTTAGTAACTTTCTCTTGTTATTGCTGCTACTGTCGACTGTAGAACTAGCAAAAAATTAGATCGAAACAAAGACGATCAAAGGACAAAGGCAAGAAGTCTACGACAAAAAACTAATATAAGTCCTAGAACAAGCACACGGAACAGGACGGAAGAAATATACCAAAGTATAACAGCTGCAATTTTTTGCGACATGGAGGGAACTCTCGAAAATTTATCGCTGCAAAGTGAAGGGTGTTCGCAGGCTTTCGAAATTGATGAAATGGCAGTGAAAGATTTGCATGACTTTTTCGTAACAGGATCAGTGTTGGCATTTCTTATGATTCCACCAACTTTTTTACTAAACGTCTTAGTGCTGGTTGGTATATACAAGACTCCATCACTACATTGCCCGTCCAATATTCTTCTTTGTGGTTTGGCTCTCACTGATCTTGGAGTAGGCGCTTTGGCATTGCCAGTTGTCATTCTTGTCTGTGTTGTCCAACTAGCAAATCTTCCTGGATTATGGTGTTCTGTGAAGTTGGCGATGCAAGTAACAGTTGGACCTTTTTCGGGCATTTCGCTTTTAACAATGACTTTGGTAAGCGTCGATAGAATGTTGTCCTTGCAATTCCACATGCGTTACTCGTCAATTGCAAGTAATGGTAGATATGTAACAGCTCTGGTTATCTTCTGGATTACTGGCTTTACCATATGTCCAACCTATTTCTGGTATCCTAACTTGATAGTTTGGTTGATAGCATTTATAACTACATTTTGCTTGGCAATATGTTCCATTAACAACGTTATTATTTTTCGAATTCTGCGTCGTCATCGAGTGGACATTCAACGCCAACAGCAGCAGGTGCAGATAAACCAGAACACTGACAATGTCATGGTTCAAAGAAGAAAATCTTCCAGGACTATTCGGGATTCTTAATATTATTTGGCGTGAACACGAAAGCGAGGCTAAGCACGCACGCCACGCCAACGAGTAGGCCCGCCATCTTGGATTTTTGCGTCGCGTGCGTGCTTAGCCTCGCTTTCGTTTCGCGCCAAATAATATTAAGAATCCCGAATGCTTTGGGTGTACTTGTTGTTTCTGCTGTGCTATGGACCACTTTTAGGAGCATTAATTCTTAATGACTTCAAAGGAAATGGAACGAAGACATTGTTTGTCTTCATTCTTGCTACCACTGAAATAACATTAATAAACTCCTTATTGAACCCTATTCTTTATTGCGTCAAGATGCGTCCGATACGAAAAGCAATGTTCAGTATGATTCCTGAAAATGTACGTTCTCTTTTACGTTTAAGCATTCCTCAGTGAAGCCGACATTTCAATTATTTAGACCATTTAATTTTTTAAAGGTGAATAATGGATATAAGGATATCAATCACAACACAGCGTCAGAAAAAGTCATGACTGTATATTCCGTCGAAATTCGTTTTCACTATAGTCCTACTGGAGTAGGTGTCTTCACTTATCAGAAATTAATATATCTGTTTTGCTCTCAGTCATTTCTAGGCTTATAAAGACACTCAATATCCATTCTAAGACTACTTTTGTTTGATTTTTTTTTGAATTCCTAAGGGGCAAGGCACTCGCTGCAACCGTAGATTTATTGGAATGCAGCTACTACAGTCGGTTTTGGAATTGTCGATGAACCTTCCGGAGTCATGTTTTGTGTTGTCTAAGTCCAACATGATCAAACAAATCGTCGTGCTACAAGATGAAATGTTTGTATGCAAATTTTCAGAAAAAGAACTTGGTGTACATTACTACGAATTTAGACATGTTTTAATAAAAATAATTATGACTTTAAGCGGACACAAGATCCCGAAAGTGTCCAGTAAATAGAGGTTCCACTGCGCTTTTTATCAAAATACGTTAATCTTATAATCCTGTTAAATATGCAAAATAAGAAATAAAAATGTTCATTGTTCTAAACAACAACATTTCCT
Organism: Telmatactis stephensoni; assembly: GCA_029948255.1. NCBI lineage: Eukaryota > Metazoa > Cnidaria > Anthozoa > Actiniaria > Isophelliidae > Telmatactis > Telmatactis stephensoni. Next base: position 135,945 of record JALIZF010001912.1, read on the forward strand.
TCCTCAAATAGAAATGCATGCATGGTGCTATTGACTACTTTCATAATTCAGTTTTTTCAAGTAGAGGGAATGGGTGCTTCTTGCAAGAAACGATAAATGCTATACAAGAAAGTACATATCTATAGTATCTATCTCTATCTATCAATCCCACAGGCAGCCCAGGCTTCGCTCCTGTACACTATAGCTAATATGGCCGCTTTGCGATCGCGGCGGCTAGGGCTGCATGTAAAGAGAGTTAAAAGTTATCAATTTTTGGGGAATATAAAACAATTCAAGCTAGTAAGATAATATTTAACTAATTGATGCGAAAAAAGCGTTCTCCTAAACGCTTGGTCGATTTTGTCGTCTATCTTTCTACACTCTGGGGGTGTTTACATGGCACTACAATCATCCTAGCAGGCAAACCAACTTTACATTTAGTTTTCATGACACTGAATTTTCCCGTCATCCGAAGCAACCCGAAGCAGAGTTCAAAGAAATGAGTGGCTACTAAGTCTATTATAGCAAGCGCGAAATGCTTGATTGCTCGTCCTAGGTCATCCAAACTACCAACAGTAGCCCCAACATTAGCGTTTCCTAACCCTAGTTGGCGAAACGAACTCCTAGTACTAGGATCGATATTCCTACCGGCGAGACAGATGATCCTTGTAGTAGTACCCAAAGTGAAGACAAATTTCCATGTAAACAGAATGCAGTAAATGTATAGCAGGTAGGATGATTCGCTCGCTAGGATGATCCTAGTGCTAAGATGATCCTAGTGCCATGTAAACACCCCCTTTGACTTTGTGTGTTTTATACAAAACGACATTTAAACCAATTTGTTTTAAAATCACTCCCTATTTTAGTTTTGGCGATTCTAGGGCCAGTTCTGCATAGTCTAAAGTCGACCCCCGAGAATTCCATGGCCGGTTCGATCTGCATAGTCGGAGGAAAAATCATTTTTCGAAGGTGACATTATGCAGTTGTTTTGATGCAGTTGAGCGAACCTTCAAGGATGAACTCCATTATGGGTGCTTATTTATATTGGTTGTTTTTTTAATCTTAATGCACTTGCACAATCTATTTGATTTTCGCTACAAAAAGTTTAAGAAACAAAGGAACAGGGCTGGGTCTTAGCTTGAGGCTGCCAACTGCATCTGAAACAATGATACTGATACGAATGTATGAAATCAATAGATTGTTACGTATTTTCTTTATTCGTGTCCAAGAAGGGTACAAAAAAATGTTCCTGTCAACAATCATAAAGCATGCAACCGTAAGAGTGCATTTTTAATGTTCAGATGAACAGGTTTATAATGCCGATCGAGGCCACTTTTGTATTTGTACTTTTTCGCACAGTCGCTGCATTGGAAGGTCAGTCCGTCTGCTTCACTGATACAAACGTTGTTCAGATCAATTGAGTGGTCATGTCTTCTAAACTTGATCCAATTTCTTTGCTTCTTAGTTGAGACTGAAAGTGAAGATTGGGCTCGAGGGGTGCGCTTTTATAGCCCCGGTGGTTCACTAGAAGGGCAGGTCATAGTTTAATATAGAAGTTATTGCTCAACACACAAAATCGCTGAAATGAGTCAAAATCTGCGTCTAAAAATAATTCCTACCGGTCGTGTTGAAAGAAAATGCATGCTAGCGCTTTATTTCAGTCATGTGACTAAATGTGGTTGAGAAAGATAAGGTAGTCAAGAAGAATTTGACTATGCAGAGGGGGTCGACTTAAGACTATGCAGAACCGGTCTTTCCATAAACTATTTATTCTCAAAGTATATACATTTAAATTATACACTCATATATACATTTATCTTTATGAATGTGACATGAATTTATTTTCATTTCCTTAAAAATCATTTGAGTGGTAATAATTGCATTCATGTTCTTACGATGTTGAATACTGTAGCTCTAAAAACACATAAAAAAGAGGCGCCTTTGAGATGAGCATTGAAACTAGTTTACACATAATTTTTCGTATATTTCTACTGATGATGAATTTTGCATTTTCAGTATTCGCCGAGTAAAGTTTGATTGTGTTTCACCATGCAAAAGTTCATTGTGAATATAAGAGAAAACACTGAGTGATCCAAACAAATGTTTATTTATTTATTTACAAAGCTTTCACCTAAATAATATCATAATTACACAATTGGATAAAAAGGAAGAAAGATAAAAAATAAAACTAGGTACAATGGTGAGGGTCACATGCACTACAGAGCTAGGCTCCAATTGAAGTGAAAATAACTTATAAAATAATTAAAATGGAATTCACAAACAAATTGAAAAGGAACTGAAGGGCTTGTGAAGGCCAATTTAAACAACACGCAACAATAACAACATCAAAATTCAATAAAATCCTTGTCATAAACTCATTTGTAAAATCTGTTAAAGTAACAATATTCGGTGTCTTTTCCACTAATCAACAGGAAATGAAATTATATATAAATAAATATATATGGTCACATGCACTACAGAGCTAGTAATAGCTCTGTAACTGATAAATATATATATATGTATATAAAGATTTGATATGATATATAACGTGTTTGCTAAAACATTTAATGAACGGTCTAAATCTACTCATTATTATGACAACAAGCATTAGTCGTTAAGATGTTACGACAAGAGCAGCACTTAAGACGCAGACAGATTTCCAAGTGTTAAGAGTGTTAATTTCAATGTATACATGACATTTGTTGAGCTAACAAGCAAAACGCATCAACTAATTATAATCTGGGTCCGCTATTAATTCCACTGTTTAAAGTTTGATTTCCCAGACAACATTATAATCAGTTTTTAAAACCTTTTTTGTTGATCTGTTAATTATTTGCCATCAATATTAAATCAGTAATGGATATCGTTGCCTAAAAAGTCAACTTCTAAATTAACACACGTACACACGCACTAGCAAGATCTTCATCAAGGTGCACTTTCACTTTCACTGTTTACAGTTTGGTTTCCAAGGCAACATGACGTCATAGTATTCTATCAGTTTTTAAAAGCTTTTTTGTTGATCTACTACTTGACATAATATCAATATAATGGTGCATATCGTTATCTGAAAATTCAACTTTCACGCAGCAATTAAACCTCTTAGTAAGAGCTTAGACGCTATTTCACGAATTCGCTGTAGTTTTATACAATACAAAGTTGGATTCACAAAACGAATTATTTAGGTATATATATTTTAGCACATGATAATTCTATCTATCTACCTACCTACCTACTTCCCTACCTACCTACCTACCTACCTACCTACCTACCTACCTACCTACCTACCTACCTACCTACCTACCTACCTACCTACGAACGAAACATGTTGTTTGGGGTTTTTCTCTTTGTGCCCTATTGATATTGTTCGTGTTCTGGTTTATGTGCACCTGTTGGTGTTGTTGTTGAATGTCTACTTGATGACGACGCAAAATTTTGTTATTATTATCATCAAATTCTAAACCCAATATCTGAGATTATGATCAATGAAGATGGTGTAATCAGGCATGATAAATTACTTATGTTGAGTTTGGTTGTCTCTGATTGAAAGTTTAAACTCTGCATAGCCACTACATGCACACGAGCTGAAGAAGGCCACAGCTTTGACGACCGAAATGTTCTATAGGTATAAGTTTATACTTTCAATTAGAGACAGCCAAACTCAACATAAGTAGATTATGATCAGTTACCGTTATTATGAACATGTCATGATCAGTTAATATATTGCTTCATTTTTACGACTGCTGTTGTGATTGAACGGAAGTTTCTTATTTCAGGTGTTCAAAGCCAACGGCGGATCCGACAAAAATATGGATCAATTCCATCTCTCGAACCACCGTCAACGTCTACGTTTGTGCTTCATGCATGGTTCTCGCTGTAGTCGATATTGAAACAAGCCACTAAAAAGACACAGGACGATTTACGACGAATCCAATCCGAATACCATACCTCCGTATTTTTTATCCAATTGTATAAAATATGGAAACAGCACTTCAAAACTCCTCATCGACAAAAAATGGATGTTCCTTCGGTGTAGATGAAGTTATTATTGAGGATTTACAGGGGTTATACGTGACAGAATTAGTGTTGCTTTCACTTGCAATTCCACCAACTGTCCTACTAAACGCTCTGGTTCTGGTTGGTATATACAAGACTCCATCACTGCACTGCCCGTCGAATATTCTTCTTTGTGGTTTGGCTCTCACTGATCTTGGAGTAGGCGCTGTGACAATGCCAGTAGTCATTCTTGCTTGTGTTGTCCACCTAGCAAGTCTTCCTGGATTATGGTGTTCTGTGAAGTTGGCGGTGCAAATAACAGTTGGACCTTTTTCGGGCATCTCACTTTTAACAATGACTTTGGTAAGCATCGACAGATTGTTGGCCTTGCAATTCCACATGCACTATTCTTCAATTGCAAGCAATTGCAGATATGTAACAGCTCTGACTATCATGTGGATTACAGGCTCTACCATATCTATAGCCTTTTTCTGGTATCCTAACTTTATAGTTTGGTTGGTAGCATCTGTAATTATATTGTGTTTGACAATATGTTCCATTAACAACGCTATTATTTTCCGAATTCTGCATCGTCACCGACTGGACATTCAGCGCCAACAGCAGCAGGTGCAGATAAACCAGAACATTGATAATGTCACGGCTGAGAGAAGAAAAACCAGGACTATGCTTTGGGTATATTTTTTGTTTGTTCTTTGCTATGCACCATTTGTGGGAACACTAATCCTTCGATTCATCTTGCGAAATATCACCAAGACATTCTTTGTGATAAATGAAGTTTCCTTTCAAATGATGTACCTCAATTCATTACTGAACCCAATTTTTTATTCCGTAAAGATGCGTTCCATAAGAAGAGCAATGATCAGCCTGATTCCTACAAATATTCGTTCTCTTTTGCACTTGACTATTCCCCAATAATGATATTAGTATTAAGTCGTCTTCATTGGTCACTACTTGTAGAGGGAGGCGTAGTGACTGTTCAAACGAGGAAAAACTTGCATCAGCTTGCGATCAAATTTGAGCATGTTCAAAGTGCTCGCAAGTAGATGCAAGTAAGCGCAAGTCAATGCAAGTTGGTGTTAAAACGAAGACGCAACTGAAGCTCCTGCAAGTCAAAACTTGCATTGACTTGTGTTCTCGTTTGAACAGGGCCTAAGATTAAATAAGTTACCCTGGAGTAAATTGGGCCATATGATGCACGTAGGAATATTATTAGGTTTATTGTGAGATGGTAAAGTATTAGATAGTGCGGTGTATTATTTTATGAGATTCTGTAGGAAAACTGTGCCACAATACATGATCACTTGTTTAGCTTGGTTTACTCTAGCACAAGAATGGTGTACTATACCAGTACATGCAAATGTTCAGAAAAAGAACTTGGTGTACATTGCAACGAATTTAGTTCTATTTTCCCCGAATCAATAAGAGAAAAACTCAATCGACGTGTTTTTATAAAAATAATTATGACTAAGTACAGTAGTACCTAAGGTATCGGCGAAGAGCTCTTCACATTTTTACTGTAAATTGAACCTCTATACTTAGCGGACATCTCTATAAAGCGGACACAAGACAAGGTACCGAACGTGTCCACTAAATAGAGGTTCCACTGCGCTTTTTATCGAAATATTTCAATCTTATAATCTTGTAAAATATGCAAAATAAGAAATGAAAATGTTCATTGTTCTAAACAACAACATTTTCCTTCCTCAAATAGAGATGCATGCATGTGCTATTGACTACTTTCATAATTCAGTTTTTTCAAGTAGAGGGAATGGGTACTTCTTGCAAGAAACGATGAATGCTATACAAGAAAGTACTCAACGAAAAATATTTCTAGGCAGTTTCATTTTTTTTGGTTAAAATACCAAGGAAGTCAAGTGCAGTCACAATTATTCTTGATTTGAAACCACATTCTCAAGAGAGTGCACGTGAAGTGAACAAAAGTCATGGCGGCCATGTTGGTGGTTTTTGTCTTGATTTTGTTTTATCAAGACCACCAACATGGTGACCATGTATTTTGTCTCTAAATTCTTCGGAGATTGCTTGCAAACCAAGAATTAGCGAGATTTGTGTGCGCATTTTTGAGTGGATTCCTGGGTGGCCTCGTTTTGGTGCATTTTCAAAATTTTAAATCCTCATATCTTGTCAAGGATTTTTTTTTCTTTAGAAACTTGCTCACATTATCTTATCTAGCTGCAACTCCAAAAATATTAGTTTTTAAGCATTCTGATGCTAATACAGAATGATACGATACAGATTGTTCGTTCATTCGTTCGTTTCTTCGTTCGATTGGTTGGTTAGTTGGTTGGTTAGTTTGTTTATTTGTTTCAGCGCCTCGGCCATTGCAAATTTTAGGTCTCAGGCGCCTCTCTTGACTGATTTATAACGATCTTGCAAGTGCCTTTAATCAACAATTGATAACAAGAAAAATGTTTGCTGCAAAGACTTTTTATTCTAACAGTATACAAGTACCGATCCTACGACAGGGGTTCCCGCGTGGCTTCGGGGCAAGCCCGGCACTCAGACCCACCCCTCCCCTCCCTGTTTAGTTCCCCCCCTCCCCCACCCATGAGACTAGACTAGACCTATTTTAAGAACTGGGTTTGAAAACATGGTAAGATTTTAGCCAATTAAAGCGAAAAAAATGTGGAGGGGGAAAAGGAAAAGGGCTGGGGCTGCATGTAAAGAGAGTTAAAACTTATCAATTTTGGGGTAATATATATGTTTCGTTGAAAACAATTCAAGTAAGGTCATATTTAACTAATAAATGCGAAAGAAGCGTGCTCCTAAACGCTTGGTCGATTTTGTCGTCTCTATCTTCCTACAATCTGGGGGTGTTTACATAGCACTACGATCATCTTAGCAGGCGAACCAACTCTACGTTTAGTTTCCATGACAATTTCCCGTCATCCGAAGCAACCCGAAGCAGAGTTCAAAGAAATGAGTGGCTACTAAGTCTATCATAGCAATCGCGCAATGCTCGATTGGTCCGCGTCCTAGGTCACCCAAACTACCAAGGTAGCCCCAACATAAGCGTTTCCTAATCCTAGTTGACGAAACAAACTTCTAGTGCTAGGATATTCCTACCGGCGACACAGATAGTTCAGATGATCCTAGCTCTCGATGTGAAGACACAAACTTCCATGTAAACAGAATGCAGTAAATGTATAGCAGGTAGGATGATTCGCTTGCTAGGATGATCCTAGTGCTAAGATGATCCTAGTGCCATGTAAACACCCCCTAAATGTATAGCAGGTAGGATGATTCGCCTGCTAGGATGATCCTAGTGCTAAGATGATCCTATAGTGCCATGTAAACACCCCCTTTGACTTTGTGTGTTTTACAGAACGACATTGAAACCAATTCGTTTTAAAATCACTCCCTATTTTGGTTTGGCGATTCTAGGGCCGGTTCTGCACAGTCGGAGGAAAAATCGTTTTTCAAAGGTGACATCATGCAGTTGTTTTGATGCAGTTGAACGAACCCTCAAGGATGAACGCCATTATGCAGTGCTTATGTATATTGGTTGTTTTTTAATCTTAATGCACTTGCACAATCTATTTGATTTTCTCTATAGCGAATAAATGGTTAAGAAATAAAGGAACAGGGCTGGGTCTTGAGGCTGCCAGCTGCATCTAAGGCCCTGTTCACACTACAGCACTAGATCATCGCTTCAAGCTGGATCGAACTCAGATCGATCTAGAGCTGTGTGAACAGGGCCTAAAACAATGATACTGATACGAATGTATGAAATCAATAGATTGTCACGTATTTTCTTTATTCGTGTCCAAGAAAGGTACAAAAAATACATGTTCCTTGCAGCATTTATACTGGTAAACATGCAACCGTATGCATGAGTTATAGAATTCACTGACTTTACAGATTTTAATCGTAGTGCAATAATTGTTTAACTGTTAACTCTAACGTACCAGTTCTAGTAGACTACGGGGTTAAATGAAGACAGTCAATAAGACACCCATAGGAGTTAATGTTAATTTTTTTTTAAATAATCCCTCCAGCCGGATTTGAACCGACGGCCCTAACCAGGAGCTACAGTCCCGCGCTCTAACCAACTGAGCTAGAGCGATAACACTAGAACCGTGAAATAACTTAGCAACAAAATAGAGACAAATAGTAGCAAAACCCTTTGTTTTCTATTGTTTCATTAGTACTATTTGTACTTTTTAGTTAGTACTTGTTTCACGGTTTTAGTGTTATCGCTCTATGGAGGGAATGCGTGTAGAGGATATAGTGAAGTTTGACAATTTATTCTCCACCTTTACGAGGTTGTTTAGAATCACACAGGAGTTACTGAACCATGGTTGTCCTGACGTGTAAAATTAGATATTTTCATGGCTGAAATGACTCCGCAAACTAGACTCAAACTGATTGACAAAGCATTTTATTCGAGTCATTGTTTATACAATTCAAATTGATTCTTTTTGATCATCATCATATTATCATCATCATGATCATCAATGAGTTTTATTTCTTAAATAAATTTAAACGACAACTGATGAACTGCATCACAGTCTCAATAACGATAAAACTTTGCTTCCATGGTTAGTATAAGACTTAAGACTATATGCAGAACCGGCTTTTCCATACTACTCAGTTGATATTCTCAATGACACCAAATCTCTAAAACTTTGATGTTTTTGTGATATATATATATATACAAATATCATATTTTCTATTGTCTCTCCTTGAAAAGCAAAATGGCTGCCGTATGAGAGACAATAGAAAATATATATATATGTATATATATCAAAACTGAATCTCAAAGTTAGGATTTAGGTGTATATACATTTAAAATATATACAATTCATATTCCCGGCCTTTATCTTTATGAATACGAATGACTTTATTTTCATGCTCATTTCCTAAATAATTATTTGAGTGATAATAATTGCATGGTCTTACAATGTTGAATATTGAAGCTCTAAAAACACATAAAAAAGAGGCGCCTTTGAGATGAGCACTGAAAATAGTTTACACATAATCTTTCGTATATTTCTATGATCAATTTTGCATTTTCAGTATACGCCGAATAAAGTTTGATTGTGTTTGGCCATGCAAAAGTTGTGAATATAAGAGAAAACATTGAGTGATCCACACAAAAGCTTTATATTTATTATATTTATTTTACAAAGCTTTCACCTAAATAATATGATAATGACACAATTGAATAAAAAGAAAGATAAAGAATAAAACTACGTACAATGGTGAGGGTCACACTACAGAGCTATTGGCTCCAATTAAAGTGTGCCATATGTAATGAAAATAATCTATACAATAATTAAAATGGTATTCACAAACAAATTAACAATTAAACAACACGCAACAATAACAACATCAAAATTCAATAAAATTTTTGTCATAAACTCATTTGTAAAATATGTTAAAGTAGCAATATTCGGTGTATTTTCCTCTAATCAACAGGAAATAAAATAATATATAAATGTATATATGTATATAAAGATTTGATATGATAATATAAATGTGTTTACTAACTGAAATATTCAATTAAGGTCTAAATCTACCCATTAACATGACAGCAAGCATTAGTCGTTAAGATGTTACGAAAAGAGCAGCACTTAAGGCAGATAGATTTCCAAGTGTTGAAAGTGTTAAGTTTAATGTATACATGACATATAACAAGCAAAACGCGTCAACTAATTATAATCTGGGTCCCGGCACTATTAATTCCACTGTTTGGTTTCCCAGACAACATTATAATCAGTTTTTAAAACCTTTTTTGTTGATCTGTTGCCTAAAACCTCAACTCCTAAATCACGTACACACGCACTAGCAAAATCTTAATCAAGGTGCACTTTCACTGTTTACAGTTTGGTTTCCAAGGCAACATGACGCCATAGTACTCTATCAGTTTTTAAAAGCATTTTTGTTGATCTACTACTTGACATAATATGAATAGTCCATATCGTTATCTGAAAATTGAACTTTCACGCAGCAATCAAACCTCTTGGGTAAGAACGTAGACACTATTTCACGAATTTGCTATAGTTATATGCAATACAAAGTTGGATTCATAAAAACGAATTCAAGTATGTTATAGCACATGCATGATAATTCTATCTATCTTTCTTTCTTTCTTTCTATCTGTCTGTCTGTCTGTCTGTCTGTCTGCCTGTCTATCTGTCTGTCTATCTACCTACCTACGACCGAAACATAATGCATATGTTTGGGGTTTTCTTCTTTGTGCCTTATTGATATTGTTCGTGTTCTGGTTTATGTGCACCTGCTGCTGTTGTCATTGAATGTCTACTCGATGACGACGCAAAATTCGTATGGTATGAATGAAACTACCTGTACACGTGATGATAGGAAGTTTTGAAATTCAATTTTGTTATTATTATCATCAGATTCTAAACCCAATATCTGAGTTGAATATATTAATATAAAGTTAATATATTGCTTCATTATAGCTTTCATTTTTACGACTGCTGTTGTGATTGAACGGAAGTTTCTCATTTCAGGTGTTCAAAGCCAGCGGCGGATCCGACAAAATTATGGATCACTTCTATCTCTCGAACCCCCGTCAACGTCTACGTTTGTGTTGCATGCATGGTTCTCTCTGTAGTCGATATTGAAACAAGCCACTAAAAAGACACAGGACGATTTACGACGAATCCAATCTGAATATCATACCACCGTATGTTTTATCCAATTGTATAAAAGATGGAAAGAGCACTTCAAAACTCCTCATCGACAAAAAATGGATATTGCTTTGGCGTAGATGAAGTTATTATTGAGGATTTACAGGGGTTATACGTGACAGAATTAGTGTTAATTTCACTTGCAATTCCACCAACTGTCCTACTAAACGCTCTGGTTCTGGTTGGTATATACAAGACTCCATCACTGCATTGCCCGTCCAATATTCTTCTTTGTGGTTTGGCTCTCACTGATCTTGGAGTAGGCGCTGTGACAATGCCAGTTGTCATTCTTGCTTGTGTTGTCCACCTAGCAAATCTTCCCGGACTATTGTGTCCTGTGAAGTTGGCGATGCAAGTAACAGTTGGACCTTTTTCGGGCATTTCGCTTTTAACAATGACTTTGGTAAGCGTCGATAGATTGTTGGCCTTGCAATTCCACATGCGTTATTCCTCAATTGTTAGTAATCGTAGATATGTAACAGCTCTGACCATCTTCTGGATTATAGGCTTTATCATAACTATAACCTTTTTCTGGTGTCGTGATCTTATAGTTTGGTTGGTAGCATTTATAACTTTATTATGCATGACAATGTGTTCCATTAATAATGCTATTATTTTCCGAATTCTGCGTCGTCATCGAGAAGACATTCAACATCAACAGCAGCAGGTGCAGATAAATCAGAACACTAGCAATGCCATAGCTCAGAGAGGAAAAACTTCCAGAACTATGCTTTGGGTATATGTTTTGTTTCTTCTGTGCTACGCACCATCTCTGGGATCGCTAATCCTTCGATACTTCCTACGAGATACCACCAAGACATTACACGTGGTGTATGAATTTTCCTATACAATAATGTACCTCAATTCCTTACTGAATCCTATTTGTTATTCCATAAAGATGCGTCTCATAAGAAGAGCAATGATCAGCCTGATTCCTAAAAACATTCGTTCTCTCTTGCACTTGACTATTCCCCAATGATGATATTAGTATTTAGTTGTATTCGTTGGTCACTACTTGTGGAGGAAGGCCTGTTGAAGGTCTGCGAGATTGGGCAAGAAAGGGCGAGATTAAGCGAGGTTATAGCCTGATCCGGGAGGAGCAACAGCTCGCGAGAAGTAGCAAGATCAGGCGAGATTGGGAAGATTAGAAAAAAAAAGGAACTTGCATGCATGTGGGACATGGTAAGCTGAGATTTGGTTCTAAGATTAAATAATTTACAGCGGAGTAAATGGGGCTATATTATGCACGTAGGAATTATTTGGTATATTGTGAGATGGTGCAGTATTAGATCATAGTGCGGTGTATTATTTTATGAGATACTTTAGGAAAACCGTGCCACAATACATGCTCACTTGTACTTTTAGCATGCATGGTTTACTCTAGCACAGGAATGGTGTGCTATACCAGTACATGTGTACTATGAAGAATTGCAAGTGTACTGTGTCATATTCCTAGCATAGCATGGTACAATATATAGCATAATCGGTGAAGTGTGATGAGAAAAGAGATGATATACGATACTGTAAAGGCACTGCCACACGCTGAAACTTTTCTCTGAAACTTGCCTCAATCCGGCGCCGTGGCGAGACAAGTTTCACGACGCATTGCACCATGTAACATGGTCATTTAGTTGAAACTTTCCCCGGGTCGGTTTCACGAGACGGTTTCACGAAAAGTGGAACTGCTTTCTACTCCTGCAACAGTGTGTCGCGAACAAGTTTCAGGACGAAATTTCAGCGTGTAACACTCCTTATGAAACTCGTCTCGCATCGGTGAACGACACAAGTTTCAGATAAAAGTTTCAGCGTGTAACAGTGCCTTAAGATACATACTAGATATACCAGGGGGATTATGACGACACTAAAACAAAGCTAAATTTATTATCAGCACTTTTTAATTTATTTCAAGATTACGTAATTAAACGCTTACACTAACAGTACAAATGACTCAATATTTAATTGAGCAGTAGGTATAAGCAATTCAATGTAAGTACTATGCAAGCTAAATTACAACTATACTTTTGTAATATGGAACCTGACTGCAAGTTCTACATTTTTAAAGTCATTATACAAACTATACAAGCGGTTTGAAATACAAATTGGGTGAGATTAAGTTAACTGTTCTTGCCTTAACTGTATAAGTTTGACCTTCAGTTGTACATTCTTTGACTTGGAAAGAAAAACGCTGTGCCAAAATATACTGTCTTCCAATGGTAGCATTTAATTTGGCTCCAGGATAGTACAACAACTTGTAAAAGCACAACATTTTTTAACAGAGATGTACGGAATTCGAAGCTGATATAAGGGTCACGAGTAGTCCGGAACTGGTTGTCGGGAACAAGCTGTCGTCGGGACGACTTGTCGGAAACGGGTTGTCGGAATCGAATTGTCCGGGACGAGGAAGACTGGTAACGAGTATGCGAAAGCTGTCTTGCAAGATAGGAATCTGGTTCGCCGAGAAATAAAGATGGCGTCCACTGCAGGTAATATAAGTTTACTATTTTTTGTCTGCTGGTTACAAGTACTCCGTACGGTGGCCCACAGGGGCAAAACACAATGTAAAATTCCTTTGAAAACACAACAGAGTTTCGTGGAACACAACAATCTTTCACTGAACACAACAAAGTTTCGTGGAACACAACAATCTTTCACTGAACACAACAAAGTTTCGTGGAACACAACAATCTCTCACAGAACACAACAAAGTTTCACAGTACACAAGTCTTTCATAAGCAACAAAAATCTTTCATGGGGCAACACTCTTTCACAAGCACAGCTGCCACAGGCTTCCCAGTCTGATTATCTGTTGATTATGTCTAGTAACGGTCATTTCCAGGTTGAAAGCCAAATATACCCTGTTAGAAATGCTCTCAAAATGACTGATTTTTTCAAACATCATGACAAATATTGAGTTCAAAAATAAAGATTAATGCTTATTTAAGTCTCGGAACTCAGGGATAGCTTGTTACCTCTTTCCTTCATCCCTCTCCTCCCCTCACCCCTGTTTGCGTGTTCAAATGGAACGTTCTGGTGTACGTCGATCAGGTGGCACATACAGCACAATTGGAGAACAGTAAAAACGATAGCCTGGTTTTCACTATCGAAGCAAGACAACGCCAAACTCGTGTTTTCACTTGTAAAAGTAGCGACGCAAGCATAAACGCTAGCGCAAAAGAACGGAAGGTTTTATTTTTCTTGCGCGGGCTTGCGTCGTCTTGCGTCGTCTTTCGTTGTCTTTCGGCGTCTTGCGTTGTCTTGCTTCGCCTTGCGTCGTCTTTCGTTGTCTTGCGTTGTCTTGCGTACGTCGTCTTGCGTCGTCTTTCTTTGTCTTGCTGCGTCTTGCATTGTCTTGCGTCGTCTTGCATGCATTGTGTTGAGTCATCGTGCGTGGTCTTGCGTGGTTTTCCGTTGTCTTGCGTCGTCTTGTGTTGTCTTGCGTCGTTAGCGTGAACCAGGCATTATATCGTATTTATCCCACACCATAGAAAATACAGCCAATCGATCAGAAAGCAGGAAAGCCGTTGTATTCGGCGGTATTCAACTGTCTCTTCCCATGACACATTGCCATTATTTGCTGTATTTTCTATGGTGTGGGCTTAGTGTAGGATAAAATAATTGTATGTATTTGCTACCTGACGCATAAAATCAAATCAAAGTGATTTGAATTCATGCTACGGGGACAAATGCTAATGTAAGTCAGGAATTTTGTAAGAAATGGCTTCCAATTTTATTATACAAATAGGTATTAAGTAAAAATATTATCACTTGCGAGAAAAAAAGTCCTGATATTCGAAAAAAGAAAAGGAAAAAAAGAAAAAAATTTGTAATGTCTAGGAAATGCACCCCACAGAAACAATGCAGTAAGAAATATGAATAATTATAATGAAAATAAAAAATGAAAATGAAATTTATCAGAAAAAATATCAAAAACACCAAACATTTAAAAACAAGTTCAAAAAGATGTAATTTTAACTTAAAGCTTGGGAAAGAAACGGAAAAAATGAAGAAAAAAGAAGTCAGAAAAGAATCCGGCGTCAACGAGGATCGAACCTGTAACCCCTTAAAGAGCACCCCCCGGAAATAAAATAACAGACTGAATGAATAACTGTAAAAAGAAAAAAAGAAAAGGAAATTTTGGGACGATTCTCCCGAGACATTCTGAGAAGCTGAGACATCGAATCGACTTACGTTACGGATGAAGATTTCGGCCCCATCCACGCTATCCCGGTGCTACATATTACAGTTATCTTAGCCAGAAGGCCAGGGAGGGAGACGATATCCGGACCCTAATCCATACCTTTAGATATCACCTTAGACCGCTGCGCTACCTAGACACTTAATAAATTTAATGACTAATTGGGGTAGTCTATTCGGCGAAGTTTCATTGTAATGCTAATACTTCCCAGGGAAAGAAATGAACCAATCAGAGTCCAGCTATCAAAAATTAGCTGTTTTGTAAATAAATAGAAAGAGAAAATAAAAGAATAAGTTTTCAGGAGCATTGAGCTTGTCTGCATTGTTTTACTCCATCGGTTTGTCCCAATTCCCCAGGGAGATAGAAGAACCAATCAAAATCTAGTCGATTGAAGAGGGATCAATAAATTTCCATAATTATTTTAAGTATACAACAAGCTTCAAGCCGTTACGTACTTACTTATGGATTTTTATTTCCGTTCCAAAGTGAAATGATCGGCCTCACTGAAGATGTTCAGTTGGAATCCACGTTTCTTATTTCAGGAATATCCCTAGAGCGTAATCAGATTAAGATATCAGCAAAGGTAAGTTCTTTTATAAGTTAAGGTGATTTAAAATTTAGATTAATACTTTTAGCTCATCGTTTTAAAACAAAGCTCGTAGTTGTTTACATGTACGCGTTTGTTCTTCAATATTAACACCAAATTTGTAAGTTACATGGTCGATTTGAGTTTAATTGTGTAAGTAGACGAGAAATTAGGACTGATCTCGTCAAAATGTATCCACGAAAACTCTACAGAGAATCTCGTAATGCTATTCTATTCTATTCGATCTATATATTCTATTCTAGAATGCCAAACTCACGCAAGTTTGTATATTGTCGTATTCAAAATATTGGTAAATGTCATTTCTGCCTAGAAACTTAATTACACAAAAGAGTAAACCTTCTCTGGTTTACCCCCTCTGACCTTGTCATGCGACCTGCGCTGGGGTTATTGTTAATGGGGCTTGTTGCTTAATTTGTAGAAACCCAGAACACAAGATGTTATTTTCCCTGTAGCTTGTAACATTGTACACAACATGCATCGTGCGTGTGTCCGACCCTGCAACAGGTGCGCGCAACAGTTAGAGAAGTAGAAACGAGTTCTTTTTCTGAAGCCATACCAACCTTGCAACAGATCGCGCAACCTTTTGCGCAACAGCTACCGAAGTACAACCGAGCTTTTTCTGGGGCATTGCGCGCGCCTGTTGCAGGGGTTAACACACGTTATGTTGCGCGCAACATTGCAATAACCTTGGACTACTTAAATTGTTATGAGTTGGATTTTGGTATTTCAAACCTTAGTAACTACCATTTCCAGAGCTAATGCACACATTCCAGATGGCGCGAGTACCATGTATTATAACTGCTGCATTATTTCTTTAGCAAGCGGCGTTATTAAGCGTTTGATTAACTTACCATTTATATACAATATAGAACATAATGAGACTATATACAATTAGCAGTGTTGTTCGTCCACTTTGAAGCTCCATGTCCACGGACCTGAAAAATGTTCAACCAAAACGACATTAATATAAAAATCTGAAAGAAATTTCTCATGCTCATAAACTAATTAGTTGCTTGTGAAAGACTTGTATACTGTAAAACATTGTTAGGTCTTGTTGTGTTCTGTGAAAAATTATTGTGTTCCACAAAACTTTGTTGTGTTCAGTGAAAGATTGTTGTGTTCCACGAAACTTTGTTGTGTTTTCAAAGCAATTTTACTTTGTGTTTTGCCCTTGTGGGCCACCGTAACTCCGATATATTGAGTCTTCTTTTCGTTCGTCATAGAGTAACAATAACTGGTTTGAAAAAAATATGCAAATTTAAGGTCTCATGAACTTGACTTTTTCAGCTTAATTATGTCACATCCTGGTTGCGGATCTTCAGTATTTCTACAAGCATTTATAGTCTTGCGATGTTGGACTGCGAGCAGTCCCACTTTTCCCTCCAGCTGATTCAGTCAGCTCTAGTATGTTATGGGATTTCCCTAAATCCATTGAATTCGCCTTAATAGTGTTTGACTGCGAAAAACAAAATGATTTTTTGACACATGATATGTTTTATCAAACTTAACATTTTGGTATGACTTTTTGGTAATGGGGGAAGTCACGTGACCTATTACGTCACAAATCACATTTATAGACTTGTACCAAGCCGTAATAATAATAATAATAAAAACTGAAAAAAAACTAAGTCACCCTCCCAGCTGTTTTTTCAGTAAACGAGCTACAGGATAGCAGCATTTTTGGGGGCCTAATGGGAAAACATAAAAACTATATCGAGTCACCTTAAATATCTCCTTGACTATTCTTGGTGGGCGCGTGACGTCATCGTTGACCAAAACATTCAAAAAAACATCCAGAAAAGTCAAAAAGTCCATTATCCTACTAAGGAACTTCAAAGAAGTCTCTCATAAAAATTTTGGATACCTCTGTGTTTTTTACGTCGAGTTATTGTCGGTTATTCGTAATCAAAAATGCGTCACGCAGCATCAGTCACGGCCTTTCAAATAGCTTAAAACTAATCAAACCGCCTAAGAATCGAAATATTGTGTGGATCTTATTATTCTTAGTAAGATTTGCAAAAGATCTGGCTTAAAATCAGAAAATTAAATGTAGTTTTTAATGATTTTAACATCGTATCATGATCATTTGATAGCTGTCCGCCATCTGGTGTACAACTTCTGTGCACAAGCATGGCGGCTCCATACATTCTTACTAAAATATTGGCATATTCAATCGCTCATATCATTTTAACGAAAACCCATATTAGCTTGAACCTTTGCAGTTCTACAGAGTTTTAGGTGCTCTATTCAATGCTAGAATTCAAATTATATTTTGAGCTCTAGAAAAGGACCAGAAATTTTCGATTACGTGAGCGCCCACCAAGAATAAATGATGGTCCAAGTATTACATTGTAAAATGGAAGCATAAGCACCACATAAAGATAAGTCTAAAACTGTACTGATAAACAATTCTAGTTCCAATTGTCAACCTCAAATTGAAAAACGTTATTTGTGACGCAATAGGTCACGTGACCAATCTTGTAACAAGAAAACTGCATCAAAACGTAAAAGTTTCGCAAAATATATTATGTAACTCGTTTTATTTTGTATTTGCATTTGAAAGACAGCAAATGTTAAATTATAATCGTAAAGGCAAATTCTTTAGAATCCCAGGCCTTAAGACATTTGTTAAGACACTTGAGCTAGTAAAGACGAGTTTTAAGAATACGCTGACTTTTCCTCTCCTCCCCTCCTCAACTCGTCCCCATTGCCGCTCGTCCGCGTATTCTAAAAACTCATCTTTACTGAATCTGGAGGAAAAAGTGGGACGTGCTCGCAGTCTATGCGATGTTGAACAGCTCTCTTGATGTTGAGTAGTTCTAAAAACACATAAAAGACAGACACCTTTGAGATGAGCATTGAAACTAGTTTACACGTGATCTTTCGTAATTCCGATTCGATTTTACATTTTCAATATTTGCATAAAGTTTGATTGTGTTTCACCATGTAGAAGTCAGTGAATATAAGCGAAAACATTAACCCAAATGTATACATGAAATTTAATTTACCTAACCAACAATACAAATAAGCAAATTCTACGGCGTACATCAACTAATCTGGGTCCACTATCAATTCCATTGTTTACAGTTTGGTTTCCCTGACAACATTACGTCATAATCTGCAGTTTTCAAAAACTTTATTGTTTATCTGTTGCTCGCCATCAATTTATATCAATAATAGATATCGTTGTATGAAACTTCAAATCGTAAACACTAGTAAACATGTACTTTATTGAACTAACAAGCAAAACCGTCATCAACTAATTTGGGTACTCATCACTTTCAATGTTTACAATTTGGTTTCCCGGGCAACATGATGTCATAGTACTCTATCAGCTTTCAAAAGCTTTTTGTTGATTTATCACTCGTCAGAAATATTATATCAACAATGGATATCGTTATCTGAAACTTCAGCTTTCATGCAGCACTTAAACCTCTTCGGTAAGAACTTAAACACCACTTTACGTATTGGTCGTACTTTTATACAATACAGAATTGGATTCAAAAACGAATTGAAGTACATAATAGTATAGGGTATATTAAATGCAAGAAATAATGATTTTGTGCTTTGTCCATACACGTTTCTCACAATTCTCACTCCTAAGAAAGGTGTATAGCAAAGTATGAACAATAAATACACCCATAGCATGGTCTTGGATATTTTTCTTCTTTGCGCCGTGTTGATATTGTTCGTGTTCTGGTTTATCTGCACCTGCTGCTGTTGGCGTTGAATGTCTATTCGATGGCGACGCAGAATTCGTAAAATTATAGCGTTGTTAATGGTACATATTGTCAGACAAAATGCGAAAATGAAAACGGTGGACCAGTGTATTATTTCAACATACCACAAATGGGATGAAGAAATGAAAAACGCAGTGACCCAAATGAAAACAAGCCCGCTCACAATCCGTCGATTTGTTACAATGTTGGTGTATCGCATGTGGAAGTGTAGAGCTATCATTCTTTCGAGGCTGATTAAAGTTACAGTTACAAATGAAACACCCGAGAAAGGAGTCACCAGCACCTTCGACGTCAGGTTAATACCACACAAGACATCTGATGAATTTGTAATGTACGCAACTGATGTGATTACAAATATTGGCATAGCCACAGCCCCTGCCCCAAGATCAGTGAGAGCCAAACCACAAAGAAGAACATTTGAAGGACAATGTAGCGATGGAGTCTTGTAAATACCAACTAGAACTAGAGCGTTCAACAAGATGGTCAAAGGAATGAGAATCGACATAACTGCTGCTGAGATTATGAAGAGTGCGTAAATATCAATCTCATTTCTGGGCCATTCCGTATTGCATTGATCTAACGAAGGTGGAGGGGATGTTTCATTAGTCATCGTGCTTGTCTACCAGTCTAGTTCTTCTTGACCAGGTTACTCCACTGCCTCTATCGCTCACTTGGGTTTGGAGATTGTGCCTGTAAATGACTTGTCCGAGTGGATTTGAAGAGTTGCAGTTCACCTCAAGTAGGAAGTCCTTAAATCGCAAATGTATGTGTATATATACTTTCAAGTCGAGACAGAAATCACGATAGAATATTTCGCAATTTTGGCTTTTCACCTTGTACGTGTCTAATTACATTTAGTTTATATATTAGTATATTATTGGAGAGTTTTTTTGGAATCCTTGCAGGTTGTTTTGACGCACAGGTGCAACCCCGCTGGCTCAAATAATCTAATGCCACTTCTTCGAAGTGATATATTTTAAATAATTTGACAGTTTCTATTGTCAGCCGTAAAGCCCTTTTCACCCCCAAAAACAGTGACTTTGAACAAAGGATTCTACTTCCACAGAGATGAAATTGGAATAAATAAATCTTTCACGTAAATAGCACGAGCATAAGCGGCAGCATCAATAGCTTTGAAAACTGAGACAGCACTGCTAATGAAGATTATACACTATTGAGTCTGCATGTGCCGCTTGAACAAGTTGGTTTTCGGAGTTATAAATTAAAACAATTAATCTCTGAGGTCTTATCACTCTAACCTGAGAGCGTTAATGTTGGTCCTTTATGTGTTGCTACATTTTCACATGCGAAATTTGCTTTCTAAATGTCTATAATCTCTGTTCCTCCAAACACATTAAGCTACCCTTAAGTAATCTTCATTTTCCTTTAGATTATTCCAAAAGCTTAAGTGCACTTTTTTCTTTTCCGGCCTACTGTAAGCTATCCTAAGCTATCAGTTAACGGAACGGATATTGAAAACAATTTTGAGCTCAACTCTGTATCGAAAAGTTTTAGGAATAAAGCTCAAGCCGGATTAAAACTGTTAAAAATTACAAAGAACGGATCTTCTTGATCTTATGAGTTATAAGTTGGAAGCAATATGCATGCCCACGCACAACACATTCAAGGTTTCATTTAGTCTAAAATTGACAACCATTCGTGATGTTTGTAACAAAAGCAATCATAAATATATCAATCAATGAAATTTTAATTAAGTGGAATAGCTAGAGTAAGAATAGAGTGTAACTTTTAATATCATATAACTTATGTCGGATTTCTAAAGTACTGTGACATAGTCCTTATTAAAATAAATAGAGACAATAAAATCTCATACATTCTGAGCATTTCGTGTGTTTGTTCATGTCAATGTGCTCCGGTGTCGAAAAGAATATCAAGAGTGCCGATATATCAATACCACAGGCTTCTCATGCTCTGTGTGAGTACGGGGAAGACGGGGGTAATATGAGTTTTGGTCGTTGGGCTTCCTGTGGTAACGATCTCAACATTGAAGATATTTAATGTTGAAATTTCAAAAATGGCAAATATTAAATATAGTTATAGTTTATTTAACACTTCTAGTGTGGTTATTTTCCATTTTGAGTCCGTTTTAGTGGGTTTTGGGAACTTTGAGTTTTGACGCTGCTGTATAAGTGTTCAGTAACTATTAAACTATATTTATTTGCCATTCGTGATGTTCAGTAACTATTAAACTATATTTATTTGCCATTTTTGAAATTTCAACATTAAATATCTTCAATTCAGAAGAGAAAATTTGAACACATATGCAAGACCATTGAGATCGTTACCACAGGAAGCCCAACGACCCCAACTCATATTATCCCCGTACTCAAACAGAGCATGGGAAGCCTGTGTTAATACCGAGCTATTTCTCACAACAAAGCGCATACTTTTATCAGAGTCGTACACGGCATAGCCTGCTTAGCGGCGTAAGGGGAAAAGGGGAGGGGGAAGAAAGGGGATTGGGGATAGGAAGAGGAGGGATATGAGGAATGTGGGGGTTTCATTGCAGGCGTTCCCTCCCCTCCCCCTCTTCTCCCTCCCCTCTTCCCAATCCCCTTACGCCGCTACGCAGGCTATCCACGGCACGATTCACGAAAAATTAAAACGTCAAATCACGAATCAAGGACAACTGTCCGATATATCCCCGAAATAAAAGGAAATACAACTAGAAAGCTGCTTAATTTTGCTCCCAGTACACCGTTCATGCATTTTTTACGTTACATAAGCGCTTTGAGATCGAATAAAACTAAAATAAAAACTATAAAATAAAAACTATTCTGATCATGCGCATGATGCACTATCTATCTATATGATGCACTATACATCCCACATTTGAAAGAGTTCTTGTATTTGTTAATAGAAAGAGCCTCACCGAGTTAACATTAGTGGTCAGTTGATGAAATTCCTGCCGTAACGGTGCCGTGACCGTGCCATAGCGTTTTCACAGTCAACGAAAACTGCTTTAAGAGTATGTAATGTACGAGCGACTGAGACAAATTATTGTATTCCACATGCACTTATTCAGCACATTCATAGATAAAACACATGAAAATCCAGTTATCACTAGTGTATCCAGGAGCCATTTCGGTCTCAGCTTCTAGCTTCGATGAATTGGAAAGGGTCAATGTTTGTGCAAATAGCTATATGGGAAAATCTTCTAAAGTACATTTCTACCTGATAGAAAAAGACCAAAGATCCCTTTTTATTAGTGAAGACTTGAATCAGTGTACTGGAAGGCTTTCATCGCTGGAACTCTTTCGTCTTGGCGTCGAATCGAATCCATGATTTCTTGCTTATTGCAAGTACAAAGTCTTAGCTCGTGGTAACCTTTGGATACTGCAACGCCATCATTAATACCTGGATGATCAGTTTTGCAAATGAAGTTAAGGCCCGGACACATGGTGCAACTTTTCCCGATTTACTGAAACACCGCGCGCAACATGGTTGCAACGTGTGTCCACCACTGAAACATCTCGTGCAACGTTGCGCGCAACAATTCTGGACAGTTGCAGAAGTAGAACTCGATTTCTGCGGCTGTTGCGCGCAATGTTTCGCGAAACATTGGAATGGGTGGACACACGCTGCAACATTGTATTGCGCTCGATGTTTTAGCAAATGTTTCAAGAAATGTTGAACCGTGTGTCCGAGCCTTTAAGGCACATTGGAATGGCGGCCCTATTTCGGAATAGGAATACAAGGAATAGGAATACATTCAAGGAATAGGAATACAAAGAATAGGAATACACGGAATAGTCACTTCAAATCGCTTGTTCCAGCAAATAAAAAATTGCTTCTTGTACCATAATTATGATAAAACAAGGAATCTTTTACTTTGCTGTAGAAAATTACCACTGCAGCGATTTATGAATGTTATTCCGTGTATTCTCATTTTGCCATATGATCAATCGAGCACCCGAAATATTGCGTGGTAATACATTCCCACCCAACCTGTGGTAACGGGCTCAATTTCTGATGTCCGCAAGTTGACTAATTGGGTTGTTTCTCTTTCTGACTTAAAACGTTTGACATTTTGTGAAAACCATTGTTGAAGGCAAGCATAAAAGCGAAATTTGCATAAGTTTACAAAAGCACGAAGACGTGACTACGAGCATGCGCAGACGTTTTTCACTAGTGTTACTGATAATACTCTCCGTTGCTGAGTACTTTCAATAGGAAAAATCTGAGTGAGAAAAATGAAAGGCTACTGTCAGTCAATTCTAAACATGAATTTCACTAGTGTCACCGAGACTTCAGATTCACTTCCATGCACTAAACTACTACGCATGCACCACGGTTTCACATAATTAATTACACAACAATAGACCGTCCATTCACATGAAACACTATAGGTAATTTTGTCCTCTAACTCACTCAGTAGACACTGATGGTCGAGTTGTATGGTGTGATTATGCATGGCCTGGGATCCGACCGTTTCCTCCCCTTATGGTAACGGATATCTTCGACATATAGTTTACGTACTTTCACGGACCTTTACGGACTTCCACTAGCTTAATTTGGGATATGTGCTATTTACGTACGTTTATTTACTTATATTCACGTACCCTTTACGACATGTCATTTACTTGGTGTTTAAAGCTCTTTACGTTTCCTTTGCGGCTAAGATAACTTTACGTTTCTTTACTGCATCTTTACGCTTATATTCCTTCTTTACGTAACTTTACGCTTTCCGTAAAAACAGCTTAGATATCGACCGACCTTTATACGCTTATTTACGAATGGCGTAAAGGAACGTTAAAATGGGAATTCATGCTGTTGCTTACATGGCTTAGAAGGTAAAACATAAAATTACAGGATGTAATAGATTTCAATTTTATTTGAAAATGAACAAATTCAGAAGAATTTAAAAAAATGAGAGACTTACGATTGGACTTAATTTATACAAAAAAGAGAAAAACAGGAATGACAGACACACACAGAAATACAGACATATAGACAGACAGACAGACTGGCATGCCGACATATAGATAAACAGACAGACACAAACAGAATGTTGCTAGTCATCAGAAGGCATTCTCAAATTTAAGATTGATTGCAATTTCACAGGGATTTGCTTGAACACGGCTTTGCGAATGGCACGCATCTTGATACAATAAAGAATTGGATTTAACAAAGAATTAAAATACATCACAGTGTAAGGAATTTCAAAAGTCAAAAACAGCGCCATAGTATCAATGCCTTTCAAGTTTCTTATGATTCTTCCTACAATAAATGGTGTGTAGCATAGAATAAACAGTAGATAAACCCAGAGCATATTACTGGACGTTTTTCTTCTCTGAGCCATGACATTGTCAGTGTTCTGGTTTATCTGCACCTGCTGCTGTTGGCGTTCAATGTCTACTTGATGACGACGCAGAATTCGAAAAATTAGAACATTGTTTAGCACGGATATAATCACACAGATAGTGAAGATACCAACTGAAGACCACTTGATGATTTTATCATACCAGAAATGGGAGGAAGAAATAAAGAACGACGTAATCCAAAAAATAATTTGTGTGCTCACAATACGTCGATTTGTTACAATGTTGCTGTATCGCATGTGGAAGTGTAAAGCTATCATTCTCTCAAAACTAATCAACGTTACAGTAACAAATGAAACACCCGAAAAGGGGGCGACTAAAGCTTTGGACGTGAAATCTATATAACACCAAATATATGGTGAATTTGTAGCGTAACCGATAGAACTTGCAACAAATATTGGCATTGCCACAGCGCCTGCTCCAAGATCAGTGACAGCCAAACCACAAAGAAGAACATTTGAAGGACAATGTAGTGATGGAGTCTTGTATATACCAACCAGAACTAAAGCGTTTAGTAGGACAGTTGGTGGTACCAAAAGAGTCATTGTAATAGCAGAACATACAAAAAATCCTTGGAGATCCCTTACTACAGCATCAGGAGCATCAAATGAACAGTTTGTTATTTGCGTGGCCAAGGTTGAATTGTAAGCATTCATTTCTACACCTGAGAATTCACCATGAAAAATGGTTATGGAGCGAATAAAATTTGTCAAATTTGCATTCACAACTTTCGAGCGCAATTCGTTGTCCTTCAAGAAATGGACAGCTGGTTCTATTTATTTGGTTCCACTAGGTCCTTCAACTTATTGAAACGCTCAAACAATAGAAAAATACTAATCTTTCGATCGCTTTCATTTATTAGAAGTCATCTACATGACATTTTGATGTTACAGACGTCAAACGTAGCTCCTTCAAATTAAAGAGAATAAAACGTTTATTTGAAGGAAATGATAGCGACATTACGTTTTAATTAGCTTCCGTTCGGAATTCAGTTTTCTCCCGAAATATGAAGTACAATTGGTAAAAACGAATGCATTTCCATTTGTTTTCGCAGCATTTGGCATTCTGTCATTAAAATCTAAAAATTCGAAGTTCTTTGTAGCTTATACTTAAAGTCCCATTCGGTTATAATAATTTGATCTTTAGATGACGGCATTAATTGCAAACGTAATACTTTATAAAAAGATTTTCATCATATAATGTAGTCTTAAAATGATTCTGAAATGGTTTAGTTGTGGAGCATAATAGTCCAAACCTTGATGCGTGTGCTCATTTGTCTTGCGCAGTAAACACTGAAGCTGAGCTGAGGAAATTACAAACAATGCTTCTTAATTTGATTTGGATGGTAAACATAAGCTGCTATAAAGGTGGAACGACAGAACTGAACTGTTTTACTAGAATATATTGACACTAAAGTAAAGTAAAGTAAAGTAAAGTAAAGTAAAGTAAAGTAAAGTAAAGTAAAGTAAAGTAAAGTAAAGTAAAGTAAAGTAAAGTAAAGTAAAGTAAAGTAAAGTAAAGTAAAGTAAAGTAAAGTAAAGCGACCATATTTTACGTCGATAACTCGTGACAGTAATTTGAATAACTGATAAACTTGAGGTCGACGGTGCGCTCATTTCACTCCCCTCTTCCATCAGTGCTCCGTTTTAAGGGTATTTAAAGCTACTTAAAGCTATACAGAAAGGAAAGAAGTTGAGCTAAACAAGGATGCGAGGTGGCTGGGGATCAAACTCGGGACTTCTCGCACCGAACCCGCGCACTAACCAACTGTACCATCCTTGCTCCATCCTTGCTCTTACACTGAAGCCTTCTACTGTTTACCGGTCGTTTTCAAGTCGTCTTCGATGATGAGCGAAGCAGAAAGGAGACGACTAAGAAGTATGTAATCACGTGTCCTGTCCTGTCATACGGCTTCCAGCTCGCGAGCGGCCAGAGTCACTTTGATTTCCGTGATGTATATTTACAGCCCTCAAAATAATCCTGTGCCCAATAGTCCCCGCCTCCCAAATGATCCTCATCTTGCACCCGCGAGAAGAACATCATCAAATAACTTATGGAATAGGTCCCAAATGTAGCAGAGAATTCCGGAATGGAAAAATTTAATTCATCACTACTGCTAAACAATGTTTTACTTCTCTATTGAAAAAGTACAAATTGAACAAACAAACAACATCAACGGTCACGTGACTAGCACCTTTAACATCTTGCAATTAAGTCATTAATAAATTAATCACACCAAGATTGAACAACTCACGAAATTAAAGTAAACAAGTCCTGACCTTCGTGGACTTGTTTTTTTTTTGTTGTTGTTCAACATCTGCATTTAATTATTTGGGGCGAGGTAATAAAGCTCCTTGTCGAAATCACGTGACCGATAACGTCACACCCCATGGTATTCATGGCATTTCTAGTTCTCCGGCTTGAATGCCAAGAAAAGATCGGATTCTTTGAGGAAATAACATGAAGACCGCCTTTCGAACTTTTCGCATCCTGATACAATAAACTATGGGGTTTAACAAAGAATTGAAGTATATCATGATATAAGTCATACTGAATGCGACGTAAAAGGTTTTGTTCCTTTGCATGATTTCATTATCTAAGTTTAACTTTCGCACAGCCATCGTCACCAGGAATGGCGAGTAACATAGTATAAACAACAAATACACCCAAAGCATATTACTGGAAGCTTTTCTCCTCTGAGCCATGACATTGTCAGTGTTCTGGTTTATCTGCACCTGCTGCTGTTGGCGTTGAATGTCCACACGATGACGACGCAGAATTCGAAAGATTAATGCATTGTTGATGGAAGACATTACAAGACAAAATGCAAAAACATAAACAGCAGCCCAGGTTAGCACATCTCGATTCCACAAATATGATAATGATATTGCAATACCTGTGAAGCACATGAAGGCAAGAGTTCTGATTACTCGAACATTGGTCACGATACTGGTGTATCGCATGTGAAATTGCAACGCCAACACTCGATCAAGACTGATCAACGTTAGAGTTACAATGGAAATGCCAGCAAAAGGTGGTATCACTATATTTGCCAACAACGAGGTGTCACACCAAAGTTCTGGCATATCTTCAAGGTACGATATCGCTATAACAAGAAATAAAGGTGCTGCAACAGCGCCTGCTCCAAGATCAGTGAGAGCCAAACCACAAAGAAGAATATTGGACGGGCAATGCAGCGATGGAGTCTTGTATATACCAACTAGAACTAAAGCATTTAGTAGAACAGTTGGTGGAATCAGCAGCGATGACACAACTGATCCTGCTACGAAAAAAGCGTACAGTTCCTTAATAATTCTCTCATCCAGATCAAAGGTACATTCTTTAATTGGTGACGATGAGTTTTCAAGAGCTTTTTCCATTACAATTAACCGCAGAAAACACGCAATATTGGAAAGGCTTTTTGCCTTAGGAAGTCCGAACTGTTTGCTCGACTGATGAGCTTCAGTAAAAGGCGATGGAAAAAACAAACACGATTTAAAGAACAAAAGCAATTCATCTACTTAGTACACGGATTGCACTTTGAGAAAATGACTTATTTTTCAATTTCAGCAGAAACGCTTGCTGATATATTGTTAAAAGGGATCTTACTCCACAAGACAGCGGAATTGAAACAATGAAAAGAACTCTAGACCACTGATTGCTTAGAATATGATTACATCCACTCGTCCAATCAGCGCTCGGTATTTTGATGCTTTGGAACACTGGGACATTGTGGGGTAAAGAAAAAAGTGCCGTCAGTCAGGTTCTCTCTAACTAATCATTTTTTTCTAAAAATAATAAAGCCTTTGTTCCCCTTTGTTTGAATTTTTATTAGTTTGCTCTATATAAAAATAGAGAATCGGCTGATTAATAAAAACTCACCGTAAAATTGTAATATTGATAATAAAGAGAATAGTGTCAGAACATCAGGATATCAAGTTTGTCATAACCCATTCCACTTTTAAAAGTAGCGAACATACACACCGTTTTTTTCTGAAAGTTTACTGACATCAAATCCATTTCATAACTCTTTGGGACTGTCAAATCAACTGTGAATGTTAATCGTTGTTACATCTTGAGTAGTGTACTGACTTACAATGCAGTGCTCGATGTAGATAAATATATAATAATGATAACAGTTCTGATTCAAACGATTCAACGATATTGCTAGTTATAAATGAAAAATAAATAAATAAATAAATAGATAGATAAATAAAAAATAAAAAATAAAAAATAAAAAAATAAATAGATAAATAAATAAATAAATAATAAATAAATAAATAAATAAATAAATAAATAAATAAATAAATAAATAAATAAATAAATAAATAAATAAATAAATAAATAAATAAATAAATAAATAAATAATAAATAAATAAATAAATAATAATAAATAAATAAATAATAAATAAATAAATAAATAAATAAATAAATAAATAAATAAATAAATAAATAAATAAATTTGGGGTAACTCATCACCCTTCCTTGCAGCCAAGTGCTGAATTACGAAGGGTGCAACTCAACGTGATCGAGTCGAAGGAATACAAGGGCGCATTCATTACGAGACAGTTGTACATTTACACATTTACATACAAATTTACATACACACACACGTAGCAGCCACCATACGACCCATGTCTGATCACGGAGCACAGCTTAGATCGAAACTAGTTCGTTTTTACTGAGGGAGGAAAAACCGGAGAACCCGGAGAAAAAAACCCTCGAAGCAAGGGAGAGAACGAACAAGAAACTCAAGCCACATGTGATGCCACGTCCGGGAATCGAACTCGGGACCACAGAGGTGACATGCCGGCGCTCTCACCGCTCGACGTACCACCCTTGCTTCCCTAAACATAGATTTGATCATGATACAACGCGCGCTCTCAATCGGATTGGCCAGAAAGCTGTGAACTATTTGCCCATGGGCTGCACCGCGCGCGCACTATCTTCGTCATCGTCCTTTTCAAATCGTTTTCAAAATGGCGACACATATAATGCGCTCTTATTGGCTGATAAACCTATGAACTATTTCCCCATGGGCTGCACGGCTTCGTTTTTAACGTTCTAGGCCCTTTTTAAATCAATAAGGCAACAGAAAGCCGCTTGCCAATTGCGCTATACACGCACTCGAGAAAATATAAAGAGCTCTTAACAAACTAAAGTCGCACTCGGCTATGCCTCGTGCCACTCTAACGTTTGTTTTAACAAACGATATTAAAATATCGTTCTCTTTATTTTCTCTCGTGCGTCTATAACGCCATGGGCGCGCGGCTTTCTGGGCCCAGTTATTCGAAAGCCTATAAGCGTTAACCCAGGATTAAGTCTAAAGAAAACGATTAATTTTAATCCAGGATTAGTGTTAATCGCTCTGCAAACAACCGGGCCCTGTTGTTTTCATAAACACTGTCCATCATCAAGGAAGTGACGGACAAACAGTTCATGCGCGAGCCTTCGACTTAAGGTGACTGACTACGTTGAAGCGGCACCATCTTGGAAATTAAAGACCACATGGCATTGTGGTCTGCACCATAATGCCAAGCGGTCTTCATTTTCCACGATGGCTGGCTTGCTGTTCAGACTATTTTCGCTGTTTTCACACCTTTGACGGCTAAAAACCTTTCATTTTTGCACGGGACCATATATCTTTTTTGTACTTATTATCTTATATGCTACCAGTCCTGTGTATTGTTTAAATTTAATTTATTGTAACCTTATAATATAAAGTCTGTAACTGAATGTTTGCAAATAAAGTCAAAGTGAAGTTGAGCATTTTCCTGAACTTTTACTCATTTATTAAATAGCTGTATAATATACATTTCAGTTTTAATTACTAATAGTTTATTCGCTTCATTTCCTTTCATCGGCTGACATGAAATTTCAGATTGAACAATTTCATCGTTACAGACTAAATAAACCCGTTAAACGACAGGTTTTTTTTACAAAGGTTACAATTAACTCTATAATACAGGCACCTTCAAATTGTCAACAGTTTTGCTTGTGCCATTTGGTTTATGATTCTGTGAAATGACGGATACTGAAACGGACATGCGCATTAAGCCTATAGCTGAAGTCCCCGGATGAGGCTGTCTGGGGTCTAGCGCAATTCTATTATCCTCCCTGAAGGCTATTATCCTCCCTCTAGGCAAACCACGCGCGAGCCAGCAAAGGCCTACTACTAGTTTGGATATTTTGAATGGAAGCCTATCGGATTTAGCTGGAGAATTTATGTCTATACATTTGTCTGGATAGATCATAAAATATGAAACAGATACAACAATCGATAACATCCAAATTCCACAAACTACTAGAATGGCTTTTTTAACTGTAAGTTTCCTTTGATGCGCAAACTTGGTTAACGCCTCCCATCTATCATAACCCAAAACTGCCATTACTGCTGTAGACGAAAATAGGCTAAAGACCATTGTTGACATCTCTATTCCATGAATTCTGAAAGCGATTTCATCTTGTGTACAGACAATTAACTCTTCGTATCTTAAGACGAGTACGATTCGCATTGGTAAGCCAGCGACTAGGGCAACCATGTTGGTTAGAACAAGGCTAAAAATCAGGATTTTATCTGGGGTCTTGGAGTTTTTCCATTCCTTGTAAGTGGCATATAGCAAGGAGACGTTCAAAAAGAAACCAACAGCAATTATTGAAGAAATGAACGCAAAATGAGATGATGTTCCTGGACAATATGCTCCTGTGGTGAAATTGCTATATTGAGAAAAGTTCAAAGCCAAAGTCAAATTTAAAGTGGCGTTAAACATGACTTTTTATCAGGAAAAAGTTCGGAGTCTTTATACGCGCCTTGGTTCTCGGTTCTCAGCGTCGAGGGCTAATTTCTGGCTAAAAATACGACAGCGAACAAATATCAGTAAAGGTTCGACTGTTTACTTTAGTTCTATGTTGTGCAGCCACCGACACTTCTGAACTTTCGATCGGTTGTCAGTTGCGATTACGTTTCGTAACTCAGGGGAAAGTACGAGTACAGAAAAACGAGCGTGTATAGTTAGCCTTTTTGTGATCTCTTTTGCGTGGTCGAGCCTATAGGGTTTGAATTTGAGCACTATAATGAGCAAGGCTTTCAAGTTTGAAATCCAAACATCTGTGTTTTCATTTCTAATTTTAACACGTACAATGATAGATTTGATGCAATCAATGAACTCGGTTAGTTTCGCTTTGTTATAAGTCATTACAGCGTCCTTCAAAAACCTCTTTCTTTCAATAGAATTTCGTAAACCCCCCTTTGGAAACGATGACATAAAACGTTAGTAGATAATCCTCGCAGCCCTACTTACTTCCAAAATTCCCATCCGTAAATTCAGCGACAAATCGTTGTGCTTTTCTAACTTGAGGACCTCTAAATACATGATGTCATTATTTGTACAGCAAATATTATGGTTTCGAGCACAATAAGAGTGGATGTCTCCTTAATTAGAACAACACTGTTTTTAGCCAATAAGCATCGAGAATGTTTTACTGTGTGCTATCAATCATCTCAATCGCTTATGTGTGAGTATATGAACCTAGGTGAAAATTACTAGTTTACCCAATAAACTGTCATTGTAATTTTCAAGTACAACTTCTATTTCTGATGTTTTTTACTATTTCGGTTTAACCATGCACGTCCTGAATCCAATTTCGTCCTTGAATTGTTATATTTTCTGTGAGGTAAGGGTCCCCGGGGGGGGGGGGGGGGGGGGGCACTCCTTATATTGGTGTGCTAGGGATGATCGTCTTATTTTTTAGGGGTTGAAATCGCCAATAAACGAGACGATTTTTTGTACTTACTGCCTTTTTATTAGAACACCGTTAAAATCAATTTGTTTGATTTTTTGGTATTTTTTAGGGGTATTTTTGAGCTGTTACGTATTTTTTAGGGTCGAAAATTTTGGCATTTGGGTATTTTGTTAGGGTACGTTTTCGAGGTTTCCGACGATCATCCCTAACGTTTTGACCCCGAAGAACCCTCCCCCCCCCCGGGTGAGGGTCTCAACGAATGGAGTAGTAGCTATACGGTTAACAATTCGCCGCTTTATTAACGATTGACAGTTGGAAATGTTCGACGCTAAACGGCTAAATGCTCAGACATGAAGGTGAATTTTTTCGTTAATTTGATGGTTGACGATAAAAAATTATAACGTTTGACGGTTAAACCCATTGAGACCCTCCAAGATGGACAGATTGACTCTTCAGGCGATATATTTACGTATTTATTATTTATTATTTATTATTGTTATTATTATTATTTTATTATTTATTATTATTTAGTTATTTATTATTTATTTATTATTATTATTTATTTATGTATTTATGTATGTTTTAGTTCCAGTTATGGTCATGCACTAAAATCACTAACCATTCTTAATAACAGCACGGTCATGCACTGGGTGTGGCACAGGAAAAAAATGGGTGTGGTCCAGCGCGTAACTCGACAAGCGCATAACTCGAAAAGCACGTAACTCGAAGCAAGTAACTCGAAAATTACCCGATCCCAATGCATGAGTTAGTTACATTCTGAATTTACTGAAAAGAGGTTGCGTCACCTGTAGCAGACACAAAATCCTAAATTGATTAATAGTTCAACACATTAAAACTATAATTTTCTAAACCCAACATTGAAAAGTGTTCAACAGTCACATATATAAACTAATTTTCGAACTATTAATTTTAAATCTAACTATATTTTTTATACAGTGGAGTGGAAATTCGTTAATGTGGACACAAAAGGTAAGAAGGAAAGTGTCCGTAATATAAAGGTGTTCGTCTTTTAGAGGTTTTATTTACAAGGAAATATATGGAGATTCCAGGCTGTTGGGGCATAGACACCTGTCCGTTATAGAGAAGTGTCCGTATTATAGTGGTGTCCGTTTTATAGAGGTTTCATTTATAAGGAAATGCATATAAAGACTTAAACGTTTATAAGGCCCGCCGCACACGACGAGAAACTGTGAAGAGAAAACTGCCACTCGAGGTACTTTGCTCACCGTCAAAGGCGAAAAGAGCAAAATAGTTTTCTCTTTGCATTTTCTCACAGTGTGCGGCGGGCTTAAGAGTTCGAGGTGGGCATACTATGTTCGCAAAGCCCGCCGCACACGTTGAGAAACTGTGTGAGGAAACTGCCACACGAGGCACTTTTCTTACCGTGCGCTCTTTTACCTGCTCTATTTTTGGTCTCGCGTAGCCAAAGATGCAACATCTGCGGCAAGAAATCGTCTGAGCTAAGTGCCTCGCGTGGCAGTTTCCTCGCGCAGTTTCTCAACGTGTGCGGCGGGCTTAAGGAGAGGTTCTACTGTATTTTATCTTTAATTTATAAAATTCATCTAAAGTTGTCCCTGGTAGCCGGGATACTGAACTCTTTTCTTTCCTTCCCAGTTAGGAAAAAGAAAAAAAAAAAAGAATATCATGCAGACCGTTTAAAAATGTGAAAATAAGTAGCTTATAATAGGTAGGTTAGCTTATGGAATAATGCAGCTAAAAGGCACCACCACGTACCAACATCATCATCAACAGCAACAACAACACATCAACACATCCAACAACAACAACAACAACAACAACAACATCTACAACAACAACAACAATGAAAAGCAGGCAGATAAATGAAAGAGAGATTGTTTGTGTCCTACGAGAATTCTTGGTGGCTCTCAAAATTACCCCTCCCCCCACGACATTCCATGACCACACCGTGGGGAATAGAGTGACAGACAATATATTCACTACTTTCATAATTCAGTTTTCTTGCAAGAAATGATGAATGTTATGCGAGAAAATACTTGCTGAGGAATATTTCCAGACTGTTTCATCACTTTTGGTTCACTACAAAAGAAGTTATGTACAGTCAGAGATTTGTATGTATTTTTGACAAGCTGATGCCTGGGTGGCCTCATTTTGGTGCATTTAATTTTCAAAATCAGATCTTAAATCCTTCTATCTTGTCAAAGATTGATTACTTTCTCTAGAAACTTGCTGGCATTAACTAAATCAACAATCTTTACAATTTCGAAGAGTTGCTCATTTTCGCACAATTCAAACGCGCGGAACGAAAATCTTTTATGTCCGAGTTCTTGTTTGTAACGTAAGAAAAACCGCGAGCCAATCGCGTGATCTGTCGGAATGTTGGACATATGAGGTGCAATACTGCGACACCGACGACTAAGTCCAAAGAAAAATATTCGTATTCCACAGATATTCGTCAATTGTTTGTCTCGAGGGCTTGACTAATCTTTAAGACAATAGATGTCATCTATAGTCATCAACCCGTCAATCAAATACTGATCACTAGAAGACGATATCCGTGCCCTTTTCGCCTCAGTTTATTTGACTGGACATGGGATGTTGTAGTTTAGTCTCCCTCGAAAACATCACAAAAATATCTACCGGGAACTGCAGATAAATCGATAAGTTGGCAGCCAGACACGTTGTGAAGGATTCTGAGAGTTTTGTGCAGTGCTTACGAATGTTTCGTCATGGAGGGCCGAACAGAGGATTAATAAAAGGGTGAAGAAACCGCAGAAATCAACATACTGAGAAGAACCATCGATATGAAAGGTATGACGAGATTTTAAATCAGTATCTGGTTCAAACAGTTTACATTTTTATTAGTTTTTCTAGTGTTTAAAGCTATAACATTAAACATAAACTGTTATTACGCTTTGTGAGTTCTTCCGTTTACCCAAAATTGAACCTACAATTCTAATACTCATCGTGGCCTCCGTTAGTTTCTCTCTTTTGTGGAAACACTAACAGTGCAGACAAGACCAAATACTCATGTTTTGTGGTAGAACTTTCGCATTATCATAAATTCTCAATTTTAAGTTTCGGAAATTATATCGCTGGGTAAAACGACTCTAATGTTTGTACATGTGTCGTGAGCTAACGTTTCCTTTTAACTTTCCCTCTACGCAAGAATGATTAACCTCTTGGCCTAAGACGTTTCCATGAACGGATGTAATATATAACCTTCATGCTGAGCTTAAATATCAAATGTTGCAAGATTGGGATTTTTCATGGAAAAATCGTAGAGATATGAATAATAAGTCATTGATACTACAAATATTTTAAGCTAGACGTAGAGTATGAGATCTAGAGAGCCAGGTATGAAAGGTGCTGGACTTGACCTATTCCAAAATGGGATTGTCTCAATTCGCTTCGCTTAATATATTCCACGTTTAAATTTCAAGCTAATCTTCTTCTTTAGTAGGAATTTATACCTATTTCAAAAAAGGTTGTCCTTGGTTTTGCTGCACACTGAATATTGTATAGTGCATACCATGCCAATCATGAACAGAAAGTAATTGGCAAACAAGAGATACAGGGTAGTAACGAGGTATATGGGATCAGGGATCAGTGTTATTTTGGGGCTCAGGGATCACATCAGCGTTATTGTTCATTTGGCTCAGTGATCAGATTTTTAGCCTTGGGATCGGGATCACTGTCTTTAGAATTTCGTTCGAAAACGGGATCACTTTTTTAAGACGGGATCAGGGATCAAAATTGTCCTTATTTTGGGGATCAAGGATTACAATTTTAGCCCTGGGATCGGGATCACTGAAAAAAATATATACCTCGTTACTACTCTGCAATATAACTACACATCATGTCTCTCTATAGCTTTTCAGGTTGAACAAAGTAGACAGTTTGCATTTTGATCTTTGAATATATATTTTAGTCATAAAAAATCATGAAAATTATATATTCACAATACATTTCAAATCAAAGGACAACCTTTTTTGAAATAGGTATATTTGGTGCGGCGACTGGAGTGCTCCGTTTGTTGCGGTTCATCAATTAACGTCATCGTTTGCGAAACCTTTCATTGGTTCCATTACAGGTACTAGTGAAAAACGTCTGCGCATGCTCGTAGTCACGTCTTTGTGGTTTTGTAAATTTATTCAAATTTCGCTTTTACGCTTGTCTTCAACAATGTTTTTCACAAAATGGTAAAACTTAAGGTCAATTCTTGAAACAGGGTTCCCTATACCCCTTTGCAAAATGAAATCACACAAAACTATTTAGTTTTTTCACGCGTCACGGATAATAAGAAAATCTCTCTCACGTTCACAAACAAAATCAAAAGTTGCTTTCACGTGAACGCAAAAAGAGTTTAGACCTTAAATCACGTTTCACGTCAAAATAAATCAGCCACTCACGTTTCACGCTTAAGGTAAGGGACCCTGTTGAAACTTAGGGCCAGTATTCACATAATGTCTTCATTAATGCAATGTCTTTGTCTTACAAAAGTATACAAGAGAAATGTTGTGTATACACCGAGAAGACGAGCATTTCATTTCAAGGAAAAACTCACATAATTCTTAAGGAAACATCGTAATATATGCACGCATGCGCAAACGTTTATCTCTAGTGTCTCTATTACATACAAACACGAAAGGCCACGTGCCAGGCAAATCCTGATCGTTTTTTAGGTTTATTAAATGCATTCGTAGAATCTTAGTTAAACCTTTATATCAGGAGCAAGTTAGTTTGCGGCTTTCTGATGAGAGAGGTCACGAGTTCGATTCCCACTGACTTCACAATTGTTTCGAACGGAAGATTGAAAGAGGGGGAGGGGAGGGGAGGGGGTAAAGAGCGCACCGTCGGCTTCCTGGGAGACCAGCTTCTAGCTGAAAGAACTATTGATGGTAAATATTAGTGCATTTTTCTAAAACCGATATTATCTACCATCTCATATACCCTTGTTATCTTTTCCTAAATAAGGCGCCCACCTTAGTTTTCGACATTTTCGACATCTGAGCTGTTAGGGTCAGTATCATAGCAATATGTGTACGTAAACTGATATACGTTGTAGTGGCTATTTATCGTTTATTTGTTAGTTTGTTCGCCGGTTTGCTTGCTGCTTGCCTGCTTGCATATTGCTTGCTTCTTGCTTGTTTGTTACGTTTTTCTTTTTTTTAATTCTTCGTTTGTCTATTATGCTTGTTTTTCTTTCTTTCTTTCCTACTTTAATTCCATTCCCACAAAAACTCCAACACCAATAAGATGATATAGCATTTTTGCCGACAAAACATGCTAACTAATAAGTGCTATCCAAAGAAATTCCTTAAATATTCCATAATGTGTATACACAGGGGCCTTTAAAATGAGATTTAGAAGACTTAAAACTTGTCAAGGACTTGTGTACCACTGATCGTACGTACTTAAGCTAAAGTTTATTATATCATTATATGGAGACTTTCACCGCTTAAGCACTCATCTAAGTAATCCCTCTCGAACTTCGATGTTGTTTACTTCAATTGAATGAATAAAACTGGCCAAAAATGCAAGTTTTTGGGTCTAACAATGCAGACAAAAATGGCGGGAAATTGGACATCGTGTGAGAGCTGTTTTCTTATTGCATGGCGTGCAAGAATGTCTGAATTCCAAAATGTCTTCTTTGCATATGTCTTCTATTTTGAGAAAGTTATTTTGATAATGACCTCGGGAAATATTCGTAGAATTGCAAGAGTTTGTTCTTTTGGCCTCCTTAATTGGTTTTTCTTATACTTATGAAGCACCTATAAGGAGTTTGAATCAATACAGACATGCCTAACGAAATATGTTAGCTAGCAAGTCTTTTCCGTTATGTTCATTCAGACAAATAATTCTCTTGACTTGCTGCTAATTGTAAAACTCATTTCTGATGCTGATGGACAACTTGATCAACAATATTTGATAAAGGAAACATCTGAGATATCATCGCACTCCACCCCTCTCGACCAAGAACTTGGCAAGTCGTGTAGCTATGCAGACAAATACCACAGACATAAAAACAGATTTAGTAAAACATCAAGAAAATCTCCAAAATCTCCAAAGAAAATGTCTTTTTTTCCGAGGGAAGCATCCGTAACTGTCCTAGGCAGACGATTTTGCTCGTTCACTTCACTACTAGGGGTGTCGAATGGTCGAGGCAAGACTTTGCCAGACCGCAAGACAAGGCATAATTTTGCGAGCCCGAGACGTTTTATTTATTGATTTCCATTGTTTTCAAAACCGAGACGCTGAGACGGTTGTCAGCGAAAAATCGAGACTTCGAGACCCTCAAAATTTGACTAAACTTTTGCGCGACTCTGACTTTTTTAGGGGCCATTCTACACCCCTACTTCTGAGAGAATCTGTGGTCTATGAAATTCACACTAGCCACGTGTAAGTTTCGAAATGTTGACAGTGACTACAATGTCTTTGTTGTCCAAAAGGTCACTTGAAAATTTGTTGACAAAGATAGTGTCACGTTTACAAGGGCTAAAGAAACGCAGGGGAGGGGTGGTGGGGGGTTAGACGAAAGACAAGGGAAAGGGCATGAAAGAGTGGCCTTGTGCATCATGTGCCATGTCTGTAACAAAATCGTTATATCAAATAAGTGGACTAGGATACTTCCACCTAGTGAGAGAAATGTTATCAACAAAAATGCAAAGGGCAAAAGAGAGCAGTCAACACGTAGATTCTTTGCGGACACTATAGTGACACTGGGTGACAAGGACGTCTAGTTCAGGATGGTTATCGTCAATAAAAGGAAATAATCGTATGAAGGGGAAGTATATTATGTTGTGACACCATATTTTGTTGGAACTTTTCGAGATGCTTGTGACACTACATTTTGTTGGGATTTCTCCAAATACTACTTGGATCTAAGGAATTGCCTTAGAATTATTTTGCAATTGTTTTTAATTCCCAAACATCATTTTATATTTGCCCGATTCTTTTGAACAAACCTAATTCGTATCATCCTGTCATCTCACCGTCAGACTGAGATATATAATCATTTCTGTACAGATTTCTATAAGTGTTTTCTATGATTATCTTTCGTCTGGAATTTTTGAAATTTTGAATGACAACTGTCAGCGAAGTGATATTTGATGCGAAAGTAAATATCAAGATTTCAGAGAAAGATATACTGCCGTCCCATTAATTAAAAACCCACGCATTCATTAATGAGGTTCCTTAACTATGAAAAAGCATAAGGCGAGACAAACTCTGTCACTTAGGATAAAGGGGCCAAGGTTACACTCTAGAAGAGTGGACTTCCACAGATTTTTAATTACGGATTTACTTGAATGCAAGCATAACCACAAAGCACAAGGAGCACGTTTTCCGTAACCTTGCGCTTGCGTTCGTTTTACGTCAATGAAAACGTTGCGTTTGTGCTTGCGTCACTAGTGAAAACTAAAGGCGCTTTTACACAGTACAATTTTTTTCTGCAACTTGTCTTGCAGTGGCGTTGCGAAACACGTTGCACGAACCATTGCAGGGTGTTGCACGGTGTAACGCCGAAAAATGTTGCTGCAATCGTCTTCTCGCAATGATTCTGCACGATGCAGGATATGTTACACGGGCAATGATGGTTCGTGCAACTTGTTTTGCAACGCAATTGCGAGACGAATTGCAGACAAAATAGCACTGTGCAACAGCGCCTGAAGCTCGAGCTTTAATAAAAAAGAGATATATTCATTCAATAATGATGTAAATATGCACAGGATTTCAATTAAGGATATCTGGTGCGTGCGCACTTGCTGCCGTCAACGTACAATTAAGTTTTCTGCAACAAAGGCTGCTTGTAACATCGCTCGCTTTACAAAGCTTCAATGAATTAGGAAATAGGTTTAGCCCGAAAGGGTTACTGGGGGAGATGGGGGAGAGGGGAGGGGGGGGGCACGCACGCACGGTAACTCGAGACAAAATATACTAATTGCCCCCTTTATCTCTCATGCAATTCACTACTATTTACTGACCATCGTTTGGGCTAGTGGGCTTTACAGTATACACTATACTTTGTATTACAAATCATATTTTCTAATGATATTGAAAGATAATATTTTAAGCGATTTTCTTTTATTTTAGTTGGTTGGAAATTTGGCATATACATAGGCGTGGCATCTGGAGCAGGGATCATCCTTCTCTTTGCTATCTTTCTTTATATTCGCTACTACTATACCAGAGATGCCCAAAAGAAATCCATGTTTAAAAATGGAATCATTGGCCAACTCAACCTTCCCCAACACGTGCCCGATTTCACTATACCTTTGATGATGCCCATTTTTGTACAGAGCAACCTTTCCGAAGAGGGGGCTGAAGTTACTGATCCGGTGAGAGAGAAGACCTGTTCAGTGGGGAGCAATTTACCAGTATTAGTACAGCCTGAAGAAAGTGTCGATAACTTGGAGGATGTAGAGGTAATGAGCATTTCATTCTGATGGGATCCCTGTGGATGCCCTGGAGACATTATCAAGATGCCTTCCAATGAGCGAGGGAGCGAGAGGGAGACAGACAGAGACAGAGACAGAGAGAAAGAGAGACAGCCAAGAGAGAAAGCCAAGAGAGAGCCAATTTAAAGGAAACATCCACTTATAAGTGTAGTCTCTCAATTGCTCTGGTTTCATTCTCATTTTAGACTTTCAGACCGAACGTTTCAATAAGTATGGATATAAAACCCTTGTGAACTTCCCCTGTCATTTCTATTACAACAGACCAAAATAATTAGGATTACGGGGGGTACAGAAACCCTTTAGAGTTCCCTCTGATATTCCTGTTATTTCAATAGTCAGGTACTGGGCCAGTTATAAGACGCCTTGAGTCGGTCATGGATGTGTCAATGTTTCCCGCGCAAGAAAATGATGAAAACAGACCTGAAGCTACAGGCCCGTGGACCAGCTCACGGAGGGAGTCACTGTTCTTTCCTTATTTGTGTGGAGGACGACCAAGCACACGTAGTACCACAACACCAACTGATGAGTCAATGCCCTCGCCACCTTCAAAATTCGGTAGGTGTGGAAGTGTACCAAGAGACCGTAATACTAAGAGAGTGAAACTCGCGGATCGATGTCTGCGCGATGTGGTTGGTTATTTTGTATAACAGGAAGTTACCACCAACTTGCTGTTACTAAACAATACCAGTTTTGTTCTCTTAGTATTATGGTCTCTTGAGTATACCTGTTATTCTGAACTCTATTTCTGAATTGCTGAATCACCATGAATCATGGGATTAATTGTCTTATGGAAGCACCTTTTAAAATTCATCTTAATATATATATACGTGATCTAAAAAATGAGAATTGAGCTCAACAAAGAAGTGAACGACGATATGATGGAGAAATGTTTTTCCATTTCAGGATGGCGCATTGAAAGCGATACATAAACGTGATATGTTACGCGCGCGTGGTTACGATTTTTAGCGCAATATTGTTGCGTTTAAAGTTGTCGTAGTGTAACATGGCACGTGACTACGATTTTTAGCGCAACATTGTTACGTTAAAAGTTTGCGTAGCGTAACATGGCGCGCGCGTGGTT
This sequence comes from Telmatactis stephensoni, assembly GCA_029948255.1. Taxonomy (NCBI): domain Eukaryota; kingdom Metazoa; phylum Cnidaria; class Anthozoa; order Actiniaria; family Isophelliidae; genus Telmatactis; species Telmatactis stephensoni. The sequence goes on from JALIZF010001912.1 coordinate 177,782, forward strand.
ACGACTTTTAGTGCAACATTAATTGTTGCGTTTAAAGTTTGCGGAGTGTAACATGACGCGCGGATCCAATTTTAGCGCATCACTGTTGCGTTAACGTGCGATTTTACACTATGCTAACTTTTAACGCGAAAATGATGCGCTAAAATTTTCCACGAGTCGGTTCCTAGAAGACCTATTAGTTATTATCCAGTGTTATAATGAATTATTTTCTTAAGAATTATCCCTGGATTAGCGCTAATCGTAACACCCGACCAATCCCTCGGTCACTAGTTAATCGACTTTATGTCCTAGAGAGACGATTTACGCAGAAAATAAGAACACAGTCAACTTCTTCTGACGCTGACCAAAAAGGTTCCATTCGTCCACGAATATCTTCCGATGCATCCAGCATTAAACGCAAAATCACTAAGCCCCTACTAGTCAAGAAAACAAGTTGCCCTGAAAGCACGACGAAAACAAAAGTACCATTTCAGAAGCGATTCCGCGAAAGTTATCGTCGTCAAGTGTCGAGTGATAGCTTGTTGGGAAGCCTATCCTCCAAGGAACTTCCAGCTTCAAAGAGAGGGAATTTGGCTCTTACAGTGAGACAAAATGTAGAGGAGAAAACGTGTATAGTTCATTTAGTGAACGCTACCGATTTACCGATGAAAAATAATAATTTATTGGACACGTTTGCAAGGTTGTACTTGATAATGCCATCAAAACAACTAAGACAGCAAAGCAAGGTAAGACTGGAGCCAGGGAGGGAGGGGGAGGGGGCAAGAGACGCACTGTCAGTCATTCTCTTTTCATCAGTGGGGAGACATCTATATAGCGAGTGCACAGATTGTCAGTGAAGAAACTCCATTCGGTCTCTATCACTGAGTGAGTGAGTGAGTGAGTGAGTGAGTGAGTGAGTGAGTGAGTCAGTCAGTCAGTCAGTCAGTCAGTCAGTCAGTCAGTCAGTCAGTCAGTCAGTCAGTCAGTCAGTCAGTCAATCAGTCAGTTAGTCAGTCAGTCAGGATTCCTCATTCCCACAAAATCTAAAATACATTTATGTCAACATTGTAGGTCATCAAAAAGACTTGCAACCCAATATACGATGAAACATTTGTATTCGAAGACATAGAGATTTCAGAACTGTTGCAGTCCCATTTACGAATCAAGATCCTACACAAGGATGGCTTCACACGTGGGGAGATGATCGGCGAGTTGTCTATTGACCTTTCTGAGGAGAACGTCATGAATGGCGAGATGATTTATAGAAACCTGTTACCCAGAGCTACTAGTGTCTCTGAGGTAAGGAACACTTACGGAGAATTTTATTAAATGAATCATGGCAAATCGTACGTCACGTGCGGATCATTACGCAAGCTCTTGCGCAAACACGCATCACGCTAGTTTTCGAGTAATCACGTAATTTGTTACCCAGAGCTACAAGTGTCTCTGAGGTAAGGAACACTTACGGAGAATTTTATTAAAATGAATCATGGTAAATCACGTGCGAGTCATTACGCAAGCGCTCTTGCGCAAACACGCATCACGCTAGTTTTCGAGTAATCACGTGTAATTAATTGTGAGATGGTTGGTTGAGACCTTTTATTAACCAGAGCTACCATTGTAGCCGAGGCAATGAGGAGCGCCGGTCAGTCTCCCCTGTGGTCCCGGGTTCGATTCCCGAACGGGGCAACATCACTTGTGGCTTGAGTTTGTTAGTTGTTTTTTTTTCCCTTCTTGTTTTTTTCCAAACTAATGAGCTAAAATTTGTACTCATAAAATATTACAGGCGCTGTTAAACAGTGCAATTTTGTATGCAACATTGCAGCATCGTTTTACTGCATTGCGCTGTATACGTATAACAATCTTTGTTTTTATATACAATTAGGAAGGTCCTGGAGAGTTACTGCTCTCTGTTTGCCACCACGCAACTACAGCACAACTCAAAGTTCTCATCATGAAGATGAGAGATCTACCAAAGTCATGCAAAAGTAAGGATAAATTATATTCGTTTGAGGTGATATAATGTATGGGACTTGCATGCAAGCATAAATCGTCACAGTTTAGGACCCCGTTAAATCATGGATGAAACTGTCAGCGAATTTTCCTTCAGCTGCAGTGTTTTGGAATGGAATCAAAATCAGCTTGTAATTGTATGAATTTTTTTGTCTTCCACAAGAGTTTCTTCCTCTCTTTTGCCCTTGCAAGAATTTTTTTGGGTCCCCTCCCCCCATGCATCACTTTTCTAATGGTCCGTCCCTAACTGACACGTCTGTTATTCCCTACAGATCCCTCAGTATCCGTTGAACTAGTCTACCAAGACGAGCTACTTCAGCGACAACAAACCCGCTCCAAGAAACAACGCAAAAAACTCGTCTTTAACGAAGAAATAGTCTTTCACATTCCAACAAGCAGTTCCAATCCACTAGAAAACTATACTCTTCAATTCTCCATCTTTAACCAGGACATCTTGAAGGGAGCGGTTTGCTTAGGCTATGTTACATTAGGTTTAGATGCGCCAAGGGAGTCTGAGGTGGAGCACTGGAAAGCTGTAGTATCCTCCCCTCACAAACCGGTCACCGCGATGCACAAATTTCATAGGACTCCGGTTTAGACTTGAAGGGCCACAGCTAAAAACAGCATAAGTGATGCACAAATGTCATACGACTCCAGTTTAGACTTGATGAGCTACATGTGAAAACAGCATAGGTGATGTACAAATTTCATAGGAAACCAATTTAGACCTCAGAGAAGCTCATGCAATTTTCAAAGGACACCAGTTTTTCATGAAGGGCTACATGTTAAAACAGCATAGGTGATACACAAATTGCATGTAACGCCAGTCTAGACCTGAAGGGCCGACATGTAGGACAGCATAAGTGATTTCTGGTCATATTAAAATCTACGTTTTCGTCGAAGATCCGGCTTGAATTGCATTGCAAAAGAAAAGCTCAAAGAAAGCAGTTGTGTTGTTCTTTACCCTGCGAGCTGAGGCAATTTTCCTCCCGTTTCTACAAAAAAAGGAACATTTTCCTTCTTTTCGTAGAAGAGCGAGGGAAATTACCTCTGCTCGCAGGGTAGCTGTTCTTACATGTGGAAGCCACAGGTAGCCCGCAAGCCACTAAAACATTTTTCTATTCCGTGTGTACTACTCGTGAAAGTAGTCGCCGAGATGTCTTTTCAGAAGCGCACAGTCTTAGTTATCTAACGAAGTGGAGTATCGAGACCCTTACTGATGACTCGCACAGCAATATCATGATTTCAAATTAGCCTTGAAACAGTCTGCGTAGCGGTCTTCGTTAGGGGACTGGTGAAGAGAGGAAACGATGGCCCCCCCTTTCCTTTCCTCTCCCCCCTCCAAACTCCCCACCGCCTCCCCCTCCGGCTGCTACGCAGGCTACCTGTGCAATAATTACTTTTGTGGCTTGGGGTTTTTTCTTTGCACGACGAGAGGCTGACGATAGGTCATATCATTAATATGATGAATTATTGATAGTAAATTAGTAACTTATATACTGATAATGAAAATATGAATTATAATATAAATTAAGTATTATTGAAAATGAAATAAATTAATAAATACACATTTGTTTAAAATCAATCAATAATGTAAAAACTGATAAAAGTTGTTTCGTTGTTCAGTTTTATTCTCTAGTTTTTCCGACAGTTCGACAATGTAGGGGAAAAATCAGAATTGAGAAATGAAAAAAGTTAAGAAATACCGTGACTGGTTATAACTGAAGAAAGACGAAATTGAAAGGGAATTTGAAAGGCTTATGTTAGACGAGTAAACAAAAGTTCAAAACACGGAGAAGACAACTAAGGGTGTGTTTACATGGCACTAGGATCATCCTAGCAGGCAAATCATCCTACCTGCTATACATTTACTGCATTCTGTTTACATGGAAATTTGTGTCTTCGCTTCGAGTACTAGGATCATCCTACTGAACAGAATGCAGTAAATGTATAGCAGCTAGGATGATTCGCCTGCTAGCTAGGATGATTCTAGTGCCGTGTAAACACCCCCTATCAGAAAAAGCAACAACCACAGGAATAGACAAAATAGGATTATTTGGCCCTAACGACGATGTGAGCAGGAAATCTTTTTTCCTGGTATTGTCCTTTTGTTAATAGACCACATCAAATGGCTCTCGTCAAAATGAAGACATATTGATGTTTTCTATACCGGGTTTCCTGTGTTTACCTTAAAAACCGGAAGTGTAACGCAATTACAATGTTCCACTGCACGTGTTGACAGAAGGATCTAAAAGCTGTCATCATTTCCTATTCCGTTAAAAATTACCTGGTAAAGACATGTAGGGACGCCAGAGAGAATCGCAAAGTTTTTTATGTTTTCCCTCGAATAACAGCCGATTTTTATAACGAATTTCTGTTCATTTGTAAGAGAATCCAGCTATCGACTTGAGGTCAACGTTTACAGTGTAAAGACAGTAGGCGGGAATTCCTTAATCTACAGTATGGCGGGATTAATTTGAAATAACGAGAGTTCAAGCTAAAAGCGGCAAACCAAGGACTTAGTGAAGCGTCTTCTTCAAGTTGGCAAGCTCTATTTGGACGAAGAAACTTCATTCTGCTCATAATGACTAACACTGTCCGATATGTTACTTACGCCATTGCAATCATTTTAGGTCTTGTTGTCCTGGCTATAATTGTAGTACTCGCCGTTACGTATTTCGTTAAGAAACGAAGAGCTCTACAGTCTAAAAGAGTTAAACTATATTCACAATATTCGTACATCTCTCCTCTTGAAACGCCACAGTTTGTCATCCCGCCTTACGCCTTCGACGACGAAGACTTTGAAGCAAGCAGTCTAAGCTCTTTGGGCACTATCACAGAGGAGAAATCTTACGACAGGAGGGACGAATGCGAGTCCCCTGTGAGTTCATCACCGTTGGGAACACCGACAATAACTCGTCCACAGTTTGAAAGATGTTTTAGTGAGATTGAGAGCGCTTACAATCGCGAGAGGATCAGGCCTAAGTACCGTAGAACCACCTCAAATCTTGCAGGATCGCTAGCCCATCATCCGGTGAAAAGGAAAACATCAGGTGACTCCATACGGGAAAGATACAAGTTTCAATTCAATATGTTACAGGCAAAAGCTTGCTTGTTGTACAGGTAAGTTTGGTAAATATTTGAGAATACATTTCGTCTGCATCAGCCAAACGAATGTTATTTTTAAATTTTTTAATTTTTCTCGACTCATTTAGTTGAAAGTTGTACCTCTGAATTAATTACTCCTTTTAAACAAGTTGTACGTGACTATTATTGCAAATATCGTCTTAAGAGTTGGATATACAGATTTATCATATGATAAAAAACTAAACTAGTTATTTGACATATTACTAAGGCTTTCTACTGCTCTTTCTATTTCGAATTAGAGATTTCCCTTTCTGTTAATAGATATTGAAAGTATGAAAGATCTCAGAATCATTTCAAATTCCTCTTTCAGACTTCCTCTTTTTGTTTTCAATTGAAGAATGTCACCTTTAGAAGAAACTGAAATTACAAATTTACCTTTTTAAATATACAACCATTTCCTGTTTTATCGGGATTAATTACAAAGCCCTGCTGTTAGAGAATTCGAAGAAAAAATAATTTTTAAAACAAATTTATTTATCCTGCCGATATTTTCAGTCATAATCCCTCTTTATAGTCTCAGCAAACAGCCTGGTATAAGCTGCTTCCAAGATGTACTTTAAAAATAGCAGGTTTTAAAGAACAAGAAGTGGTGACATTCACTACATCATATGACAACAGGAACTTACTTGCTTGCTTGGAAAACTTTCGTGTTCAAACACATCGGATACTGATCTTGTTATTCTTTTCGATTTTAGCGCTAATATCCTATTGCACTGAACTTTGTCTGATTGGCCGAATGAAATGACCTTTGGTAATCGAAACCTTAAATTCTTAGTTGTGTTCTTGACATTACTAGTAAAGTCGTAAGGAAAAGTTCTTCTACTATTTCATAAATACAATACAATTCACTTAATTTGAATTCAGATTTTCTAGTAATATCTCCGAATAAATAATTTACAATAATATATATGTGGCAATATATAATCTAATATATCGAACGTATATCCAAAATTGAAACTAAGTAAATAGGTGCCGGAAACAAATTAATAAGATAAAACTATATACAAATTCCACAATTATGTAGAATTACAAAACGTTAATGAGCAGAAAAGCTAAAATTCTTAATATATGACTGATTTAGTTCAAGAGAAGATGAGGCAAGAGAAGGAATCGCGCGTATTAGATCTTTAGACAATCATATGCCCCGTTTGATGCTAGTTTTAGAGTGAATCTGATTGGTCGACAGCGCGCGAGCTTTCGCATTGCCTCAAGACCACAATGGCGGAAAAAGGGTGTGTAACGTTTGTCGATGAAAAAGAGCTTAAACTTGAGAATAAAGGCCAAATGGAGTACAAAACAAAACAAAAACAAAACAAAAAATCGAAAATGGTCTAGTTTGGAAGAGGTTCTAAAATTGGCATCAAACGGGGCATATGATGGGTCACGTTTGATCTCTCATTGTTTTTGTTTTTTTAGGTGAATGGGATGTACGATCTACCACAGCTTCGTACATCCGGGGTGTCTACACCCTATGTCCGAGTGAATTTAATCAGCGGTGACAATGAGGAAGACATGCGTACAAACTTCATGAATCTCTCGTCCAACAGAATTTGTGTATTTGATCGAATCTCATTGGACACAGCCAAGGAATCCACTCTGAAGTTCATTGTCTTGGACTACGACAAATTTTCTCGAAGGTTAGCATGTCATAATCTAAAGTTTCCTCGGATATTTTATTTCAAATAAACGACTCTAAGGACAAGTTTTCGTCCAACGGATTTGAAATTATGTCTTTGATGGTAGTACCCCAGGCTGGGGACATTTTCCGAAAGTTCAAATCCCTCCCAACGGTATTTACAGATTTCAAAGTACGTTGCGCAAAACAATGTGTTTTCTTATAAAAACGTTTCATGGTTTTACAACGTAAGACGTTTACGCGCGTTTCTAGGAAAACGCAACGCTAGACGCCGGCAGCCGCATGATTGCGCATGAAAAGTGACTTAGCATTTTCTTATGAAAAACTAAAATTTGTACAGAACTAAAAAGAGAGCTTCGAGTATAGAATCTAGACTTAGAATAACGGTAGTCACCTTCACAGTTCCCTGCGCCATCTTGAAAGGTAGCCGTGCCTTTGCATCGAAGCGAGACGAAAGGTGAGTGTGCAATGATAGATACATTTTTTTGACACCTAGGACAATTATTCACACATCTCTATCATTGCAAGCTCACCGTTCGTCTCGCTTCGATGCAAAGGCATGGCTACCTTTCAAGATGGCGCAGAGAACCGTGAAGGGGACTATTCTGTAACCACCGTTGGGAGAGAGTATGAACTTCAAAGAACTTGGTCGTTGCTCATAAGCAGCCGCAATAGGGTGTTAGCCTTCGAATAAAGCCTCTTACTTAGTCCATGCACCAAAAAATTGAGGTGCACTAAATAAAGAGATGGAGACCTCTTCCGATCGCCTCGTTTTACAAAGCACGATATAACCACCCGTGTTCGCCAGCTGATGGAACTCAGTTATGATGACTATAGGGTTTTTATGTTTTACAGTGAATTTGTTGCACAAGTTACAGTACAACTATCTGAAATCAATCTAGAGGAAGGAGAGACTATCGTGAGAAAACTTAAATCACATTCTGCTCCTGAAGCGGTAAGTAAATACCCTCTCCTCCTCTTTAACTTCACAAGAATCCTCTTTAAATTTACTAGCTTCGCATCTAATGCCAACATGGTCCGCGGTATCCGAAAGAGCGATTGGTGGTAATCTAGGATTAAAACTAATGGTTTCCTTAAGATTTAATCCTAGCCTGTCTACAGGCTCTCCCCTCCCCTCTCCCCCTGGAGAGCCTGTAGGCAGGCTAGATTTAATCCTGGATAAACACTTATCGGGCGACAAAGGCCAGTAGATTGCAAATTTGGCTGCACTGTAACTAGTCACATGAATCAGTTGTCAATCTTGATATGATTTTAACAGAAAGACGATCTTGGGACGCTGACGGTATCCCTGTGGCAAGAGCCAAGGGTAGGTCGCTTAGTGGTTCACGTGATCAAAGCTGAAGGTTTGCTGTCGACAAGTAAAAGTGAAGAGCTTGGTGAGTGATCAGTCTTGATAAAATGCATGTAAAATAAACGTCGCAGTGCGAAAGAGTTATGGCGGTATGAGCATTTTATGCACATGAATGAATTTGAAATACATTTAATACTTGATCTGAAGAGATTTCTCGGTTGTCATTAATGCATAAATATGTATTACTAGTTTCTTGAAGCCTCATATTTCAGTAAACGTTCCGCGAAAAGTTTGAAGGCTTTGCTTCTCGCACGCAGGGTCGACCCGTTTCTCGAAAGACCCGGTATTTTTACGGGCCCATTAATTACTACCCTGGGTACCAGAGGGTAATTCATTACGATAATTTACGATAATTTACGGAGAAAAGTACTGTAGTGCGCAAGCACCCGTAAACTTGCCCGTAAAATCGCCGAAATTGAATTAACGTGCGCTTCTAGAAACACTCACATGTCGTTTTGTTCGTTCCTTGGGCTTCCTGTGGCGGTCGCTCACCCACCGTCTCTAATTGAGCGACCGAACGATACGAAGGAGCGAAAACTGTGACTTATTGTTTATTCCTTTTTCTTTACAGATTCGTATGTGAGAATAACGTATTACGTGCACAAGCAGTTAGTCAGCAAACGTAAAACAAAGATCGTCAAAAAAGCAACAAATCCCGTCTACAACGAACCGTTTGTTTTCCAAATGAAAGAGGAAGAACTCAAACACTCTAGCGTCGTCTGTGAGGTTTTTGAAAGTGATTTACTAAAAACTGAGAAAATTGGAAGAATCACCTTAGGGACGGACTCATATGGGAGCGAGATTCGACACTGGGATGAGATGATGTCCACGCCTCAAAAACAGATTATCCAATGTCATAATTTACACTCATGACGGGAGATCACGTGACGAACAATTTCGGACAACACAGGAAGCCCAAAATAAAGTTATTGACTCGAACGAGAATAACTTGAATTTGTAATACGAAAGGTGGTGGATCACACAGGATCTCCAGTGAGACGATGCCTTTGTCTTTAAATAAAATAGATTGTATTACAAAAATCGTCGTCCAGAGATCAGCATAATGAAAGAAAGAAAGAATTAAAGTAAACTAATTAGTTTCTAGTTGACAAACGAATACCCATCTTTTCTGTCCCCTTGTGTCATTCATGGATTCAAAAGTACTTTCTCTATGTTTTGCCCTATAGTAGCCTTCTTAGCGGCCGTAAAGGGGGAGGTGGAGTGGAAGCGGAGTAAAGAGGCCTTGGGTCTGGACTAACTGTGTACCGGTCAGTGGCGGATCCAGGATTTTTCCAAGGGGGGGTTCCGTTCCTTAAATCCAGCTGTGTATAATATTCTATTGTTTGGTCGATGTTTGACAAAAAATGGCTTAAAACCTTCAAGGGGGGTTCCGTGGAACCCCCCCGGATCCGCCACTGCCGGTGTGAAACCCACGAAGTCCCGAAAAAGCTCGTATGATAAATTTTTCTATACCTTTGCAATACCGATATGCACGTACATGCTTTTATTACAGTATATTCACTGGTGAGCATTTTCACCTTTAAACAAACAAACAAACTGATAATATTGCAAAATTGCGCTGTTGTACGATGCGGTTTCTACAACTCGTCTTGCATTTTGCAGTGAATCCTGCAGCGCAACGCAAAACGTAATTAACATATCAAAAAACTGACACCATTTTGCTGGATATTTTTCTAAGAATCGAACAGTGAAAAAAGTTTTTGAAAATTAAAAATTGCTTTGTACTTATATCTCGCTAAGGGAAACCCTAAATAAATATATAAAGCACTTTAAAAGTATCATCATCATCTACGTTTTCATGCGACATTTTTTACGAGGTGACACCGCGAGCCTTTATGAAGATCTTAATTAGTCGTTCAAGTCTTAGGGGGTGTTTACATGGCACTAGGATCATCCTAGTAAGCGAATCATCCTACCTGCTATATATTTACTGCATTCACTCTGTTTACATGGAAATTTGAGTCTTCACTTCGGGTACTAGGATCATTCTACTAAACAAACTTTAGTTTTTTATCAACAGCTAATAAAATAATAATATCTTTCTTTCACGGACGAATGGAAACTACTCTAAGGATTACTCTTTATTGTTGTGCAACAAAAACATCCATTCTGATAATTACTTCTTCCTTGACAACCGGTTGTCAAGGATTATAAATAAACTGTAAAATGGAGCCTGGGCAAGTCTTGTCATGGACATTTATCTGGAAAATTGACAGCCATGGTTAACTTCGGTATTGTTTATGGCTGCTCTAATAGTTCAATTAGAAATAAGGACGAAAATCATTTTGGATTTGCCAGCAATTTATGCACAACATGAAGGTAAGTCCTTCATATATGGTACATTATGTAATGAATTCATTCTTTTTGTATAAAGGCATATTACAATGTACCATATATGGAGGACCAACAAAGCCTGACGCTTTAGCTGGGGTCTTAATTATTTTCTTAGTAAACCAGTTTTCCTGCTAAACAAGAAAACAGGTAACTTTTACGGAAGTGTTTTAAAATACTTTAAATAGCTTTCTAAACTTTGTTCCTATACGGGCAAGCTTGAGTCAAACGATTTGTCAAGTTGGAGCGCAATCGAGTACTGTCAAATCGTAAGTTCATTTATTACGTACAATACTAAGAACTGTAAAATCCAATCAGTGAATGTATTCCTAATAATCTCCCTGAAATTTCGACATTTTCAGGATCGACAATATGAAATGACTTCCATTCTGCAGCAAGCGTTTGTCTCGTTGGTCATCGTCGCATTAGTACAAGAAACTCAGCCGTGGAGAATCCGAAGACGGAGACGGAGGACTCCTAACCCACGTCCATGTGGGCCCAGAAACTGCCAAGTAGGCCCATGGTCACCATGGTCGAGTTGCAACCATAGATGTGGAGATGCTGGAACGCAATACCGAACGCGAGCTAAAACAGTGGTCGAATGCGGTAGTGGTATAGTATGCGCTTATCACCTGAGAGAAGAAAGCGGTTGTAATAGAAATGCCTGTCATAATGGTGGTACATCAACGTATGGACGATGTATATGTAAGCATGGGTTTTCAGGAACATGTTGTGAGCTGGGTAGGTACTATTTAGTACACGTTTTTCATAAGTTTAAGCGAACCGGCGTTTGAGTTCTCAAAGTTGGCAATTTCAGTTGAAAACGGTATGAAAAGTCTGGTTTTCACGAGCGACATACGCAGACTCAGAGTTGCACTATCTAAGGGATTTTTTTTTGCGTCACGGCATTTGGTTGCGCTGATCGCTTAATCCACTATTGTTACAGAGAACAATAGGGCAGAACCAAAATATGCGATGTATTGAAATAGAATGGAGCAGATTTTATTTGTTCCTGCTCTTACTTAATTTCATCTTTGATCAATTTCCAGCCAAAGGAGTGAAGTTTACTAGTGCTTAATCGGAAAAGTTTAAACTTTATATGCAGAATCGAAATTTTAATTAATTAATACAGGGTTTAGAGAAAGCTAAGAGAGTCTGACTCCCCAATTTGTCGACGCTTGTGCATGCTAAAAAGTCATCTCTCTTCCTGAGACTCTAGCTCCGTAAAAGTAAAGGAATTGTCTCCAAATTACATTTCAGATAAATAAAGATTATGATAAACAACTACTGGCATAAAATCAACTGATGTACATCAATAATAATAAGTTTTTACATTGCTTTTCGCAGAAATATATTTAGAAACTGAGACACATGCACTAAATACAAGTCTTGAAGCAGGAAAATAGCGCCAATTGTGAGGAATTTGAATTGAATATTGTAACAAAAATATTTTAGATAAATGTTTCAGTTGGATAAAAATAATTTTTAGAGAAAAAATATATGATAAGTTCCTTAAAAAGTGTTTGTGTGTGTTTTGTTTTTGTTTTGTTTTCATATAATTTGTATTGCAGCCGTTTCTACATAATGAGTATAATGAAACAGTTTGTAGAATAAAGACTCAAATTCCACTCGATATAGCTATTTCAAATTACGTTAGTCGCTGAAAAAAAGGCTAAAGCTTCTGAAGTATCTTTTGTTTATCTTCCCAAACTTCAGCTGTAGCTATCTAGAGAAATTAAGAAATGTTGTCCAAGTTGTAGAATTTGCAAGCATTATACACAGTGAGTTTCTTATTGTAATGATATGTCACGGTGATAAAATTTTTCATGATTCCGCTCTCAAAGCTTTAGGCTTTTTTCAGCGACAAAAAGTTAATTGAATTAGCTATATATGAATTTAAAAGAACCTTTACGAGGTATTTTATGGTGACCCTTCGGCGTTTAAACCAGAAGGTGTTGTTCTCTTTGCAGTTCGGTGCATAGACAGTCTCTCCTCCCAGAGAAGTCACTGTTCAACTGGACAAGTTTGCTGCATAAAGAAAGGAGCTGCAAGTTGTTGTAGCAAGTCTGATGCACAATTGGAATGCAATGATAAAGGGAGTGAATATCGAAGCCACTGTAAATCTGGGCAAGTCTGCTGTATCGTCGATGGCATTCCACGCTGCTGCTCTCAACATGAGGCAGACGATCGTTGCTCAGATAATAGAGCAATTAGAAGTCATTGTCCGAAAAACAAACGTTGTTGTACGACAGTTGAAGGCACTGCTACATGCTGTGACCCGGAACCTATCCAATGCACCGACAAATATTCCTATAAGAGAAAGCAGTGCAAAGCAAGCCAAATATGTTGTGTTCAGGATAAGCATCCAGGATGCTGCGAGCCTAAAGATGCCGATGTAAGATGCACAGATAGAGGACAGATAAGAAGCCATTGCGCAAAAGGCAAAGTGTGTTGTACTTTGAGTGGTGTTCCTGGCTGTTGCTCCAAGCTATATGTTCGTTGTCATGACAGTGGTTCAACATATAGAAGCCACTGCCCAGTTCATAAGAGATGTTGCATTGTGGGTACCACCAAGCCCTGGTGTTGCAGTGGAAACAAGCTGAAGTCATGGTAAGTGCATCCTTGAGCGAATATTTTGGGGGTGAGGAAGAAGAAATGCCTTTTCTTCTCCCTTCCCCTTTCTTTAGCCCTAGGGTCTCCCCCAGGCAGTGGTAAGTGACAAAACTTTGTTTACTTATTAGAGCTGTTCCGCATAAGAACTTTACGAATGTAAATTAATTTCAGTGGACCTTAGATATGCAAATAAGACGAACAAAGTACTGAGATGAACAGAAACTGGATAATTTTAAAGCTCTCTGTAGCGCTGTTACTAAGGGATGATGCTCTTTCATTTAACTAGTTGAATAATTAACTGCAATAGTTACGGTGTTTTCGTTATCTTAAACGTTTTCAAATAATCTTAAACGCCGTTCAGTAAGGAAGGTACATAATTCTACAACACACGGTAAAAGCCATCTAGGGTGGCGCCAAATTCCAGATATGCATCTAAAATCCTTCAAGTTTTTAAATATATGTTCGATTTTGATCCTCCTTCTAGACAGTTCTCGGTTAAATCTCCTAGCTCTTCGCCTTTGTTGATTATTCATTCTACGTAATTGTACCGGTCTAAATGGTGTTAGTAAAGGTGGGTTATCTGGATATCCTTGATCACCCAAAAGTGCAACTCCTTGTGGAAGGTCGAGAGTTTGTCCAGGTCCAACTGGCTCCATGAGGCGAAAGCTCTGTGAGTCATGTGTACTTCCTAAAAAACCAGCCTGTAAAAATCGAATTCGTCCATGATTGTCACAGATCATTTGAGTGTTTAGTAGGTGGTAATGTCGGTGTCCACTATAAAACTGGCGTTGTGGTTCAATAGAAGGCTTCAGTATTTCATGGGGATTGACGTCTATACATCCAACGGCATGGGGAAATTTAATCCAAGTGTTACGCATACCATTCCATTCTTGGTTGGTAGGCCAAGTCACAGATGAATTGAAGTGGTGCCAGAGAACACCAATTCCTTGGTATAGCAATGCTTTTATGGTTTGAGGACTGACATCAAACAGTAATGAAAGCGTATGTAAATGTGGGTATGTTCGTAACCACATAAATACTACAAGCACCCTATTTACAATGCTTAGTTTGAATCGTCCAAGTCGTTGTCTAACGTTTCCTCGCCTTGTTAGTGCAAAAAATCGCGGTGCAGTCTGTCTAACAATTTCTAAAAATGATTCTGGTGTTTCGCCAGTGTTAAGCCAAAATAAATAGCACTGTCGAGAAAAGAGAGCAAACACATCCCTTCCATGAAACTGTTCACCATGAAAATAATAAAACAGTCGATCCCTTAGTGGTAGTAGAACATTTGCACTCGGAGGAAAAAGGAGACCCAGTAAACCAAACAGCTGTAAACAACAAGTCAGCACCACGGCAAGTAATGCATAGATTTGATCATGGCGATTCATTTTTATAGATAATCGGATATGAGAGTCTCGAATACTTTCTTGTTGCAGCTGATTTGAATCAGGCGAACAAAAGGTGACAATCCTATAGCCCTGATTAATTACCCAATACAAAAAGGGATTAGTGCTCGTAAATTTCCAGATTTTTTCCTTTCTTTCGCTCTAATTGGACTGTGATGTTTGGCAGTGCTAGCGTACTATTTGTCACCTAAAGTGAAATATTTCTCCAACCGCACTATAAAAAGCTTTAGTTCACTCGTGGCATTTCTCTTCTGAGTTGCCCTACGTTCGTTGTTGCAAGCAAATGAAAATGGCCAGCAAAAGACTCAAAATAACAGTTGGAGAAACAGAAAAAAATATCGTCATGGAAGCATATCTTCACCTAAACTCAAAAGGATGGACTGAAGTGCTAAACAAAGTCAAAGAACTTATTGCAAAAGAACCCATAAATCCACGCTTGTTGGACTACTATACTAATATGCCGACGACCACCTCTGTTGGAAGAATACAGAGAATAGTGCGTAAAGAAATTCAGAACAGTTCTATGAAAGCCACATCAAATACAACAGTGACCAGTGCTGTAGATAAGGTGACAAAAGGACAAATGAAATACGCTGCAAAAAGAACTCCCGAAGAACGATTTGACGAGAAGTTATTAGAATTCATAGATAGCAGTAGTCAGTCTGAGTCTGAGGAAGTGGCAACAGACGATGTGGCTTCAAAAAAAGGAGCCAAAAAACAGAAAACCACTCGAGAGACAACTATGGAAGCACATGAGGCACATACTACAATGTGCAAGCAAGCAACTGCAAGCATAAGTTTGATGGAAAGAGTTCTTACTAAACTGGAGTCAAAATTGGATGACTTGTAATATTCAGCTGCTACGACAGTTACAGAACTTTAGTTTCAGTTTATAGTGTTCATGGACTGCATATGTAATGTTATGCTTATAAATAAATTCAAGTACGTATACGCACGGCAACGTTCCTTGAATTTTTGTTTGTTTGTTTGGTTTTGTAGCACACAAGAACTACCAAATTAAGACTAGAAATAAGAGGTTTCAACTGTGATGATTGCTTTCCTTGTTTGTTTCGTTTTGTTTGTTTGTTTGCCCGGAGTGTATTCGTAAAATAGCACCATAAAATATTACTTTTTTCGAAACGTCCTCCAATTTTTTTTCTCCGTTGAAATAGAAATCACATGCATAGCGTTTTCTTTCCAAAAATCACTGTTTTCTGACCGACAACCCCGTTTACATGCGGTTGTAATGAGGTAAAAACGAAGAAAAAATATTTGTTTTCAGACATATCTGGACACGTGTGGACTGGGCCTAATTTGCATCTCTAAAGTTGATTTACATTTGTAAAGTTCTTATGCGGAACAGCTCTATTGATTAAGTTTGCCTGCATATCCTCCTTTCAATGCGAGTAGTTCCAAATGTTTTTGGCTGAGCTCCATATTAAACCCACGCCTGGTAGGTTGAGTATCGGTCTTCAGTTCGAGTCCCGAAAGGTTGGGATTCGAGCTACCCGACCACAATGTACGGTCGTGAAACTAAGCTGAGGAGAATAATTAGTGCTGCCTGGGTAATTACGCCTGACATAATGGTTAGACTCCTCACGGATAAGAATGTTAAACCATAGCCTCCTCCGCAGGCAACTCCTTTTATCTCTTGGGCTTCCTGGGCTTCCTGTTGCAAAGAAGAGAGACTGAGAGCGAGCCAAAAAAGATGAGAGGGGAGGGGGTCAGGCTCGGAGACTTCGCAACACAGGAAGCCCCAACAGCGGCTTTTTTCCGAAAACAAATGCGGTGTTGCCTGCGGAGGAGGCTAGTTAAACCACTGGTCCTCCATCATTGGAGGTGATGTTAGTGAGGTGATGTGAGGTGAGGTGAGGTTTGTTTGTGAGGTGAGTTTGCAAGTTCGGCAATCATTAATTTGTGTTTCATTTTTTATAGGTCATTAGTTGTCACCATATTGGCAGTGATGTCCATGTTGATATAAGCTGTTCCCAAACAAATTACATAATTTATTCAGCAAAACAAGTTTCTCGGGTAATTAAGGCCTGGGTCAAATCTTGAAAAATACCCCCAGCGATTGGAGTTAATTGTTTATTTACCAACTTCAAATAAGGACAAATGGAAAGTTAACATCAGTTTTCTTGGAGTGAAAATTTGGAACTCATTATCTCAGGATTTTAAGATCAAGACTCGCAGATTTTATAAACGAAATTAAGTGAATCATTTTTAAGTTTAGCTTAGGATTTCTGTGTGTTTGATTTCATTTTACATTTTTAGCTTTAGCTTTACACAAAAACAAAAACAAAACAACAGCAACAGCAACAATTGACAACAGAAGAAAAACAAAACAAAAACAAAAAACACGGAACATTTAAGTATCTGTATTTAACATTTCCGTGTAAATTTATAATAATTTTAATAATATAATGTATAATAATATAAATATAATAATGTTTATTACGTACTAGAGTGCAAATAAAGTTTCAATCTCCTTCATCAAGTCGCAGTTTTGATACAATTTTAAAGTTTTTCCGCTCCATCTTCAACTTGAAAATTATTCCGATTGCTGGCGGGAAAGGTATTTTGTAACATTTCAATGTCTTTAATTCAGTTTAATTTTATATCCAAACAGACTCTGTTGAGTGTGCACTCGGCGGGCTATCGAGCCTCCTCGGCTGAACATTCGCTCTAAGACTGCATTTCGTGGCAGACGACAAAAACACTGCATGTCATTGACTTTAATTATAATACAAGGGGATCGGAGGCAGGTAGTCTTACTGATGATCACTGGAAATTTTTGCTCATTTCCTATGATAGGAAATATCTAAGACATTGCATTTTCCTATGATAGGAACTGGACAAAATGTAGGACAAATGTCAGTAGGAAAATACATTTCCCTACATATTTCCTAGATATTTCCTATAATAGGAAAATGAAAAGGTAGGAAATATCTAGGAAAATGCAATGATTCCCGAAAAAGCTCAAAAATTGACCCTTCAAAACATAGAAGCTGGGATCGACCGAAATGAACACTGGGGAATCTGTTAATTAGATGATTTTAAAGAAGCGCGTGTACGTGGACGTTTTTAACAGTGACTGAGACAAATTCTTGGTATTCCAAACACGATTATGTGGCAAATTCATCGATAAAACATATCGGAAAATCCATATATTACTAGTGCACGTATACCCAGGAAACATTTCGGTCTCAGCTTCTAGGTTCGATAATTTGAAAGAGTCAATGTATGTATTTATTGCAATTTAAGTTTCACAAAGCCCATAATGCCTTCTGTTTTTTGGGGGGTAGGTATTGTAATTCAAATAAATTTAAAACAAATTGTTATTCAAACCAAACAAATTTGAATTAAAACTACTATCCCCCCCCCCAAAAAAAAAAAAACAACAACAACAACAACAACAACAAAAAACAGAAGGCATTATGGATATGCGAAAGTAGAAAATAGATCTAAAAATACGTGTTTTATGTCGTAGGTGACATACGCATTAGATTCAAAAGTAATGTTTTTGGACTCTATCCCTAAAGGTGAACACCACCTGGGCCATGTCTTACTGCGCCTAAGGGTTTCAAACAGATGTGAGAATACAATAGAGTCCAAACTGGACTGGAGCCAAACGTGATCTCCTTGAAAAATATAGTTAAAAAGGTGCAATACTTTAAAAACGAGATTTGTATAGTTAAACCTTCGTCTCTATAATCACTTTAGTCTGATCTAGTCTAGTCTGATCCAAACTGGACTGGAGCCAAACGTGATCTCCTTGAAAAATATAGTTAAAAAGGTGCAATGCTTTAAAAACAAGATCTGTATAGTTTGAGCCTTCGTCTCTATAATCACTTTAGTCTGATCTTTAAAAACTTTATAACTGAAGAGTGACGGATTGGATAAAGAGCCGTGTGTGTTGGGGGATTACTCAGGTATTTAGTATAGGCTATTTCGAACAAGGGCACTAGAACCATGAAATTGAGCTTATTATTAAGCTGAGATCATTGATAATAAACAAAGTTTTCCTTAACTCAAATGTCGCTTGTTATGTAGTAATTGTAGTAATATTTTGCTGCTTATAAGCCTTCAATTGCCTTCTTTACCGCTCAACGATCCAAGGAACAGTTGTATACTACGATTGTTTACCGCTGTACCGCCTGTACCAGCCAACGCCGTCGCGACAGTTGTTATTGATTAACTGATAAATTGAACTAAGTTTGGTGTAAAGAGGCGACTTAGTTCAATTTATCAGTTAATCAATAACAACTGTCGCGACGGCGTTGGCTGGTACAGGCGGTACAGCGGTAAACAATCGTAGTATACAACTGTTCCTTGGATCGTTGAGCGGTAAAGAAGGCAATTGAAGGCTTATAAGCAGCAAAATATTACTACAATTACTACATAACAAGCGACATTTGAGTTAAGGAAAACTTTGTTTATTATCAATGATCTCAGCTTAATAATAAGCTCAATTTCATGGTTCTATTGCCCTTGTTTCGAATAATACTATTACGAGCATAATATAGTATTACGACGTGGACGGCCAAATTTTTCCTCCTCAAATGTTCGTCCTTGTCCTGTATATGCAATGTGACATCATGAGATATATATAGACACACTCATGATATTTAAACATACATTGCATGCTACTAAGATTACTGCGACATATTTTAAAGAGGCTGTGGCACTTTGCCACCAAACTTATAAAGCCTCCAGACACCCTCCACTTAAAATGGCCAGGGTTATACGCCAAGGGGGTTCGTGGGTAGTACATCTGATTCTGTCCCTAGGCAGTTTGACTTCAAATTTACTCAACTACGCCCTGCAGCAGAAACTATAGTGTACCGCCTTGGGGTACGTCTTGTATGATAACTGATAAACAATAGTGAAAAGTTAGTATAACGCTTTCAAATAAAGCGCTTTATCTAATATTTAGTACTATACATACACTTATATTTAAAAAATACAAAACTATCTTCTAATGGAGAAGAATTAAAAGCTAATACTGTTCATTAGTGAATTAAAGATTTCATGATCTGATGAATGCATGAATATTCATGGCCCCCTGGTGGCGACATTGTTTTTTTAAGACCTTCTCAGCACTTAAGCTCTAGTATTGAGATTCTCCAAAAAATCGCCGTATATGCAACTGAGCGTATTACATCCATCTGTTAGTTTTACACTACCAAATGCAATTTTGAAAATTGTTTATTGAAGATGAAGGTATAGCCAATCCTCACTGCATGGTGAAGCCAGATATTTGATACCATGTTTGTCAAACAGGTAAGCTTTATTAAACCTCTGGAAATTGTTGTGTGTTAGCTGATAGTTCTGGTGAGGTAGCTTATTCTTGGAGAGCCTGCAGTATGACAATAACATATATTTACTTACTTATGAACATATACATTTTTCTTCATTCTCTTTTCAGTTTTTGTTTGTTTGTTTGTTTTATCGTTTTATTTAGTTTTGTTTGTTTGTTTATTTTACTCTTTGCATACTTTTGGCACATTATACATATATACAAAAAACACTTCAGGTAAAGACAGCTTGCTTAACATGAATCCAACTTTTTTTTAAACTTATTTAAAAACAATGAATGGCTTTGAATAACAGTGCAAAAAGTGTGTGATATTTTGCTAGCAAACCTACGAGAAGTTTCACTAATCCATTATGCCTATATTTGTCCAGCCCTCTGTTAGTTCAGACGCTTTTAGTCTCAATCAAGTAAACTTTAATTTGTCTAGACTGTTTCTTTCTCCTAAATGTTCATTCCTGGTCAGCTGAATTCTTTCAAAATACAAAGGAAATTGAAATTAGGCTAGCCCAAATTGGACACTAGTTAGGGGTACACTGTGAAAGTACGTTGTTCTACTGGGTTTTACGTAAGATTTTTGCTCGCGTCTCAAGAAAAGTGCAGTCGTTAGCGTGTAGATGCAGATGCACGATTAGTGCGCATAACAAACGACTTCTTTTTCTTATATAAGCGTTTTCATGTCTAATGTCGTAATGGTTAGATGTCTAATAATGGGAAGACGTTTGCGTGCGAAGCAATTGTTAACGTGCAGACGCAGCTGCACGATAGCACATAAGAAATGACTACATACGTGTTCTTGACTACGTTTTCTCAAGAAAACGTTTCAATGTCTAATGGTTTTTTGATGTTAAATGTTTGCGCTCGAAGCAACTGTAGTAGTGATTGTTTACGTGATTGTTGAGCATAAAAGACTGCGTTTTCTTATAAAAACGTATTAATATCTAATGGTTTTTCGACTTAAGATGTTTGCGCACGAAGCAATTGTTTACGTGTAGACGCGGCCTTACGATTGCGTATGAAAATGTCTACGTTTTCTTACAAAAACTAGACGCACTCGTGCGTTCACTCGTGCTCATGTGAAAGGGAGCCCAAAATCGGCTTAAAAAGGACATTTAGATTAGCCGCCGCTAGAGTAAGGGCGATTGACATGTTGTCGTTAACAAACTTTTTAACAAGGCGCTCCTCGAAGCGTACACTGGTTGCCACTGGTTGCCTGGTAGTTCAACAAGCCGCAGTAAGAAAGACCTTGTTTGAATCGACTTACTAAAACTAAAGAAATTAAACTTTTGTAAGCCCAGCAACTTTAAAAATAGGAGCTTGTTATCGTCGACCATCGGGTGATGTCAGATCAAATGGTCCGTCCTTAACTGATCATTGTCAATTTGTCTGTCAGCAGCTATTAGTGTTTGCCTTTGTCCTTCTATTATCATGGGTATTATATATCTCACATGCAAAAATATTACCTGCGAATATACCAGTTTATTCAACTTTTTATTTCACTATATATCTCAATTGTTTGCTGTAAAGACTTCTACAGCGGCGTTTTTGACACAATAACAAATTGTGTTTTGTTTCGTTCATGTTTCAGATGTTTTATATATGAATAACAGTATTACGTGACCAAACGCGTCAGGTCAAAATACAAGTTCCATGCAATGGTCTGGTCCAGAATTTCGATAATTAAATTCAGTACAAAAACCTCTCAAGATCTCTTGATTGAGAAATATAATTGACTTGCCTCTATATGTGTTCGTTTAGCAACATGTAGGGTGAGAAATTCGTGGATTTCCAGCTCAACGGATCCAGTCTTTATCGCGGGAGCTTCGCTTCAAGTACTCCATTTAGAGTTCGATATTTGGTCAAAGTATTGGAGATCAAGCTCAAAATAACAGCCCATTTTGAAGCTCTTATAAGTGTCTAGGTATATCTCAAGTGAAAAGCTCCATTTTACATAGTTTTACTGCTGGAAGAGCCTGTCTTTGAAAGCTATTTTCTTTGTAGTCGGCCATCTTGCATTTCTAAAGTTCCTGGCTTGCGTTAGCAGTCGCTCAAAGGTGATGAATGAAGGGCATTGTTTTTACGTTCTTAACCAATCAGAAGTGCCTCAGGACGAACATAGACAAAAAAACATTTGCAGTTTATAACTCGTTCCCGGCCTATGGCCTGGGCACGAGTAACAATTCCACAAGTGTAGAATCCACTTAAGCGCAAATGCAATATGTAGAAGCCATTTCAGAAACGAAAGAAGCCATTTGCGTGCAAAACAAACCATTTACGGGTCGTGCAAAAAAACACCTTATTACAAAATATACCATTTAAATGCAATAACAACCATTGCAAGCTCAGCCGGAGACAGCCAGTGAAGTGCCTCGAAAATCATTAAGGAGTCGTAAGATTAACAAGTAGATTATGATTTGTGTAATCTAATCTAAGAATCTAAGAATAATCTAATCTTAATCTTTTTGTGTATTCTTTAGTAGCGAATACACTTAACTACCTATCTAACTATCATATTGAGCTCTTTTTTCCCAAACAAAGTTCTTAAACCGAATCTCCAGAGATAAAATAAAACACAATTTCCAGAGTTGTACTTTGTTGTCATCAATGTCTTTTTCCATAAGTTCTGCGCCATACGGTAACTGCTTGTTGTGAAAAAGAAAAACGACAAAAGAAAATTAAATATCATTTTGATGTCCAATTGAAAATCAATTAGTTTGACATTCTGAAATTTACTACGACTAGATGATTTATTTTTTGGTCGTTAAACCCTATATTTAGCCTTTACTGTGATTTAATCTCGTTAATCCTTTTTTAATTTAGTATATGTTTCCATGTAAGTTAAAATTATTCCTGGCCGACAAAATCTGCCACTTTTTCCCTCTGGATTAGCAAAGGAGTGGAAAAGAAACCATTCGATTGGAAAAGATACCATTTGAGTACAAAAGTAACCAATGGAGTACAAAGCCGAAACCACTTGAATGCAAGAGAAGCCATTCAAGTACACAAGAAACCATTTAAATGCAACCATAATTAATAGTTATGATGCAACCGAAACCATAAGTAAGACACCGAAGTGTTTTTTCCCTCTCTGTTTATACACGTGATAAAAGTAAACTTTAATGTTCATATTGGCCCCCAAAATTTGCCATTTTTGTCTTCTGTATCAACAAATAAAAGAGTGGAAAAGAAACCATTCGAGTAGAAAAGAAACCATTTGAGTGCAAAAGAAACCGTTCGAGTGCAAAAGAAACCATTTCAATGCAACAGAAACCATAACAACTTCAATAGAAGATTATAAAAGTGATTTGTCCTGTCTGTTTATATACGAGACAAAAAGTAACTTTAATGCTCACTCTGGAAACATAAGACATCGCGACAAGTCAAGACTGTTGATATAAGCCAGAATGATATTTCGCAAGTCTGGCCAATGGTTGAGAAACTTTGACGTCTTAACCACGGAAATCCTTTCAGATACAATTACTTAGCTTTACTCTTAACACACGTCTTTTTATTGAACAAATAATAAAGCCCGGACGTAATCAAGGAAACAAAGAAATCTGCAGCGAAATTCAATAACTTGGATTTAGGCGTAATTCTTTTCGTTTCCTATTATTTCTGTGTATTTCTGTCCTAGTAAGCTGTGTAGTAGTCCAACTAAGGGCTGTTTTAGTGTTTTCAGAAACGTCGTGTTTTGGTTTGAACAGCTTGGTATGCTAATTAAGCTGCAGGTGAGTAGTTTATCGAGTATCAAATGATCTAGCTACTTTGCATTGACTATGGATCCAGTAAGTCATGCGCTATTCAAGCGCTAATAAAAGTCCGATATAGCACAGCCACTTAAGGTGTCTAAGAAGATATCAGCCTTCCAAGCGAATTGGGACAGTTACCTAGGTAAAATCATAACAAATTCGCGAGGAAATTTCTGATTTAGCAAATGTGAGTATTGACTGTATGTACATTTTATGAAAGATCATTTTGAGCGGAAATCGTGCATGTAGGTTCGAAACAAAACGACTGATTATTCCCCTCGAGAAACGATTGAGAAACGATATTGTGAAGTGATTGAGTGCGGGAATTAATCAATTCTAACCAACTGACAACGAGTGCTGACTTTGTCAGAAAGTTCAGCTAACACTGAGTATTCGAGCTGAATTCAAATGAACAAAATCTCCTTCGATTTCCTGGCTCATCTAGGACACTTATGCAGATGAGATCTGTTGACAAATTTTACTGTCATGAGCTCCAAGAGTGTGTGAATAATGCCGTTTTAGATGTTTTCACTTGTATTGTTCTTGTACACCAACCCATCTGTCTAACTACATGGGGGTTTTAAGTTATATTTATTTCGGGAAAATAAAAATTCAACGGGAAATTGATGAAACTATCACCTGCTGATTTTGCGAAAAGTGTTAGAAAGTGCAATTTATTTCAACTGTTAGAAGATGGTCAAATATTTCCATTGTGTGTGTCTCTTGAAATCATGTTTGATGTAAAACGAATGGGTTTACGTTGCAAGAAAAGAACCGATTTATGCTCAATCTTTATGATTAAAGAAATGTAAAATCTTATAAAGAAATCAGTAAAAAGCTAAGGAAGAAAAAATGCAAACTGCATGAATTCAGTGATAAAATACTTGATATGTTTTAGATTCATGCTGATGCAACCAAAAATAATAAAAAATAATAGGGAGAAAAACAAAATTAAGCTAATTAAACATCTAGTCGTTTGCCCTGTATTTTCATAGCGTCGGACTGAAAGTTTTTTTTCAAGCAAGATAAAAATGAAAAGCAAAACAAAAAATCGAGGATATTTTTGTAGATTTGTTTTAAGCCATAATCATGTTGATAAGGCCAAGACTGACAGCTCGATTTTTTATTTAATTTGAACCTTGCTAAAATTGACAAAACAAACAACGGCTTTATACAAACCATCAAATTCATTGCATAGTTAGACAATAATTGTAGTCGAGGTTAAATCATATACCATATGCCGGAAAGTGGAGGGGTGGGGAGGGGAGGGTATACCGATAAAAGATTCATACACGAAACAATTTTAATTTCCGGCCAAAAATGAAACTGTCGAACTAGACACAAAGATGAACGTTAATCCTTCTCCTAAGATATAAGCAGCTTGTGTCACTGCTCACTTCGCTCTTAGCAATTATAAGGTGTCAACCCTCCCCCTCCATAATCCTCCTCTTTCATTCCCCACCCCCTCCCCTACTTGACAAAAATAAATTCGCCGTTCTGTCTGCCCAGCTTTTATCCAGTCATAGCTATGATTAATCCTTAGTTGTTTTAGACGACGTGTCGTTTGAGATAGCATTAGCAAGATTGATTCTGAGAACACTTTTTGACTGACTGTAGATTGAAGGTGAGCTGGCCTTGTGTCATTTATTATAATCAAGAAACTAAGCTGTTGAAATCGGTTTGAGTAGGTTAAGAAACTGTGCTCTGATGGTCTTAGCTTCTTGCCTGAAGTCCCTCAGTTTAACTGGCTACAAAAGCTAAAATAAATTAAAACAGGCAAACAGAGTGACGAAGAATTAAATTCAACGTTTATGTACGTAAGTAACAAGTAAAACAGTATATTACTCAAACAACTGCCAATTCAGAATTATTCATTTTAAAACAAACATACGACAACTATTTCATGTTTCTCTTTTCAAAATCCTCATAGAATCCTTAGAATGGCTCACGAGGTGTTGTAATTATAAGGAGCATGTTTATATTACTTCGAGATTTTGGCTCGAGTGTTAGCGGAGATGTCAATGAAATATACCCCATTTGTTACAGTCTTTTAGACTTTGTTTGAAAAGAAATAAGCATAATAATGGATATAAAGACTTTTAACTTCCTGTATTTTCACAGTGCCAGATATTATAATTAAGTGATATCTTAATAGTGATTTTCAATTCTATTTTTGCTGGTTTTTAGATTTTTCACTCATTTTGCCTATTTGCTTATTTTGTTTATGTCAAAGACTGTGTATTAGTTTTCAAACATTTGCAAGTAATATTTAATTAGACGTTCATTTTTAATTGATCTTTTTGTATGTATAAGCTTGGTTATCTGTTGTTGAATTTGTATCCACTGTATTTATGCTGATATTTTCGCTCAAAGGAGCTTTAAGGCAGTGTTACACGAGACGATTTTTAACGACGATTTTCAGCGCAACGGCGTTGCGTTAAAAATCTTTCTCTTGTAACATGACACTTGGAACGATTTTCCTTGTCATTTTCGCTTCGGCAACGCGTTGCGAGTTTTTGAATCCAAGTCAGAAACTCGCAACGCAAAATATTGCAAGTTGTTGCAACGTTGCGCGGAAAAATCGTCGTTAAATATCGTATCGTGCATGTAACACCGCCTTTAAGAGTTCTGGTGTGAATTTTCCATTTTCTACTTTGCTTCCTCTGCTTGTCCTTAATTTCTTTTCTAGATCTTTCTCCTACTCCTATCTCAAGGTTGGGTGTGCATTTAAATTTCGACGCTAGTCACGTTCCAAAAAAACGGCTATCAGACGACAGGCTAGAAATTCATATCAGCAGCAGTATTTTATTGCAAATCTCTAAAAGACCGTCCAATGAGCTTTTATCAGGTAATTCCAAAAGTCACAGTACAGAAATATAATTACCATATGAAAACAAGATGCCTACCAGCAAAGGTTTTCGTACAAATTCACACTTTTCAAAAATTCATGTTCTTGCGAGTTTTGGATTTAATTTCTTCCAACTTCACTGTCTTGCTAAATTTAACATGTTCTTTCCAGCTATGTAATTCTTTTTCTGTTTTACGAATTTAAAAATACCTGATAAAAGCTCATTCAGAAAGGTTTCAAAAAAGTCAATTTCAAAGCATTAATAATACAAGGCCGTCTGTCAAGAGAAAAGAAATGAGTGTTTTTATACTATATCATTTATGTGCCATATTGTGAGCCCATATTTTCTTTTTCTATTTGATACAATAATAGAGGTAAAATAAAAGCTTTATGGAGACGGCTCGACGTGTCTGTCGAATGTCCAATTTCGGTTCCTACTTTATTACTGTATTTTTAACTTATCATCCATTCATTCAGTTCATTTTGGACCTTTCATCGTTGAAATGATAGCGCTAGAAAATAGCGTCTAATACTTCTCGTCATTTTATTCATCATCTCATCCCTTTAAACTTTATCTCTAATTAATTAAGTTTTACAATTCTTATGCCGAGATTAATAGCTGTGAGATCACCGCACGGATGTTGGGCAAGAAATTGAAGATGCCGAAAAAACCCAAATCATTTAGCACGCTGAGAGATACTTAGTTAAGACTGAATTCAAATCATGTACTTTGAGCGAAAATTTCTTTGGGCAATTCTTGAGAAGGAAAAAATCTATTGAAACAGCTAGAGGGAAAAATTGAACTACAACACATACCGTGCAAGTTTCTCAAAGGCATACTCCTCGTTGCTTCCGGGGATGAAACCACTTACGGCAGATCACGAACTGCTACAAATCAATAAGAAACATTTCAAATGAAACAGAAGTTTTTATTAAGACGTAAAAAAACTGTATTTGATATGTTTCAAAAGTTAGCCCATTTATACAACTGAATTTGAGAGTTTTCCAACAAATAAATAGCATATATTATATGACGAACCGTAAAATGATGTCACAAATGCAACAGAAACCAAAAGTAAACCATCAAAACTCGACAGAAACGAATGCAGTTCGATGAAGATAGAGAATCGTTTATTTAGCTGTACTTTTTCTAATTCAGAAAAAAGGTATGCGGCTTGGCTATTCAGGGTTCGCCGATCTGCCCCCTAAAAGCTTGCAATCTGATAACAAAGTTTAATTCTTTGGTTATATAGCCTTCTTAGACAATCATGATACACCAGCGCTCACACATGGGCATAAGATGGCTTTGTTATTAATATTACTAGTTTTTTTAATTTTTGTTAGCTTTATTTGCCGTTATCAAAACACGTCATCTTCCAGCCAAATCATTACTTTTTTAATGAAAAAAGAAAAGATTAAAGAATATCTTGAGCTTCCTTTACTACTGAATAATTAAAGTAAGTCGAATGAGTTTTTATCAAGTATTTTTAAATTCGTAAAACAGAAAAAGAATTACCATAACTGGAAAGAGCATGTTAAAATTAGCAAGACAGTGAAGTTTGAAGGAATTAAATCCAAAACTCGAGAGAATATGAAAAGTGTGAATTTGTAAGAAAACCGGTATGCATCTCTTGCCTACCAGGGAATGTTTTCGTGCAAAATTTCGATTTCGGAAAATTCATATCTTCGCGAGTTTGAAAGTTACTCCATTCAAACTTCACAGTTTTACTCATTTTGACGTGCTCTTTCCAGCTATGATATTTATATTTCTGTACTGTGACTTTTGGAATTACATGATAAAAGCTCACTGTTATTGCGTTTCTACGATATATATTTGCAATAAAAAGTACAAATGTTTGCAGAAAGTATCTCAGGGGGCTTGTATGTGAATTCAGCGTTTTTCCAGGAGCTCTTGCAATGTCGTTATCACTGACAATTGTCATCAATGTTTTATCATTGCTCACCATCTTTTGAAATGCTATTCATTTATTATTTGCCGAAGAAACATGTTGCGACTATACCAAGGCCACCCAAACAAAATTTTGGAATTCATGTATATATATATTCCGACATGTATATAAGCAAAAGAATTTGTACAATTTTTAGAATTCTTTTTAAAATGCATATAGTTTGCTTCAAGTTATTGAGTTGATGTAGCCGCAACACAGGTAGCCCAAGCTCACTATTTGTGTCGATTTACTAGAGATTATACGGAACCTTTGAACATTCGATTTTTGCCTTAAATCTCAATACAATTCAATGAAATACTCATAGTGTATTTTTGTTGTTCTTGATGATAACCTGACTAAGTCTCAGCTAATTTCGTACGGCCGATTTAGCTGGTGAGGGTGAAAGTCAGCTAAACCCGAACGAAATTGGCTGAAACTTAGTATTATCAAGAACAACAACAAGACACTATGAGCATTTTATTGAGATTTAAGGAGCAAAAAATCAAATGTTCAAAAGTCCCCCTATAATCTCTAGTAAATCAACCCAAATAGTGAGCTTGGGCTACCTGTGGTCTCACCACATATGGCTCATCGCAGGTGTTTAAGACCGCTGGCATCACCTAACGACACTTTGTCAGTCTTTTTGCTTAGCCGTTTTTAGCGTCGTTAGCCCTAAAACAATAAGAGGGATTTTTACAACTTTTGGACAAGAGAAAATGAGATAAGAGAAGGAATCCCCGTGACTCATCATGTGCCCCGTTTGATGCTATTTTTAGAACCTATATTAAGGGCCACTTTGGGAATTTTTATTTTTTTCTCCATTAGCCCATTTTCTCAAGTTTAAACTCTTTTTCATTGACAAACGTTATACACCCTTTTCCCGCCATTGTGATCTTGAGGCAATGCGAAAGCTCGCGCTCTCTCGACCAATCAGATTCACTCTAAAAATAGTATCAAACGGAGCATATGATTGTCCAAAGACCTAATTAATACGCGCGATTCCTTCTCTTATCTCATTTTCTCTTGCTACACTTTATGGCACAAACGTTTTGCGGGTCAGTGTCATTTTTGTTTCCATTGAGTATTTTGCGTTTTCAGCCATTTTCACCGTTTTCGAGTGTGTGTTTGTGTGTTATGTGTGTTGTGATTTGGTCATGATGACTTTTGTGTTTTTATGGTCTGTGTTGTCGGTTGTTGTTGTTGTTGTGTGTTATGTGTGTTGTGTTTTGGTCATTATGACTTGTGTTTTTATGGTCTGTGTTGTCGGTTGTTGTTGTTGTTGTTGTTGTGTGTTATGTGTGTTGTGTTTTGGTTATGATGACTTTTGTGTTTTTTTTGGTCTGTGTTGTTGTGTTGTTGTTGTGTTGTTGTTTTGCACTTACGGGCCAATTGATCACTCAAGTGCCATACTCATACCAATGAAGCGCTTGAGTCGTGACGTATTTCCGGTCCTAAAAGGGTTCTAAAATAAAGACATTACTCTTTCTGATCAAATTCATTGATAATTCATTAGAAATCACAGTAGAAATTACTACCGAAACGTAGATCTTTATCAGTATCGTATGAGACTTTTCTCACTTTTCATAAATTTTATCTCTAATTTTCTAAGCCAAAATTATTTAGCTTGGGAAATTCTGGTCAAATATATTTGACAGCTAGAGGTTTGATAAGTAATATAAAGAACTCGAGGGCGTGTTATATTGGGTCTAAAGATCTTCACCTTCGGCTGACCTCGGCTTGGATCTTGATACAGCGATATAACGCGCCCTCTCGTTCTTTATACATAACCTAAAAGTTACTCTGCACTTACAATAATCGGAAGTACGCGTTGAAAACAGATCAAAAACCTTAAAAACGTATTTTCAAAATGGACCTGCAAGTCATTTTTTACACCAATGTAACAGTCCAATATTTTTAGAGATTTTGAGCGAGTCTTGTTGAAGGTATAATTTATGACAGCTCATGACGAACTTCAGTCAGTATAGAGTAGATAGCGTGATATTCAATGTTCTCCGCTCACCTGGTTCAGACAAATGATCTTCGCACACTTATTAACTGTCAGTAGACTTGACGTGCACATTTCATTGAAATCATGACTGACTTCTCTAAGAATTCAATTTGTATCTGAATGACAAATCTTCGATGGACAGCTCGGCTGTAGATTCTGTATGTATAGGAAAAGGCATTTAAAATGATGTCACACTACAGAATATGGATTGCGCAAAGTTCTTTTATCTGCTGTCTCGGGGTATTCCGTGTCTTAAAGCAAAAATAGGCAAATAATCTGCCTGTTTGCATTAATCAAAGTAAAGTCACTCAATAAAGAACGCCAAATTTGTGTTTCCAGTCAAAACAGAATCAAAAACATCCAAAAAAACTGAATTAAAAGGGAGATAGGTTTCGGATTGGCTTCCGACAGCACTTTAACAGCTTCCTCGAACACTAGGATTTTCCATTCGTTTAACTCCTCAAACACATCAAGCACAATGCTGAACACTGGAAAAAGAACGTATTTTTGGTAGATCTAAACTAGTAAAAGGCATAAAAAGGTAATTGCAATAAGATATTAAGTAAAACGAACAGGTAGCACGGCAATCAGCATGGCTTCCTTGAACCGTGCACTTTATTGGCTTTCCCTACTTAGCTTGTTTTCCCCCTTAATCCGGCAATAATTGGGAATTTGGGTTTTTTTTTAGATAATGGTCATTGTAAAATATCAGTTAAAAGGTATTAGGTGCTTTTCCACTAAATTCCAAAAATAATAGTAAAGATTAATTTGTTTGAAAGCACTTCAATGGTTTCTTAAAACACTCGAATGGTTTTCCGGCTTTATACGAATTTCCGCTCGGTTGAAAAGCAGTGAATTTACTTTTACTTTTGGAAGCAGATAACTATAATCCCAAAGTGTAAAAATCAGAAAGACAAATCTTCTCTTCCACAAACCTTAAGAGAGGACAAACAATGCAAAATATAGATAATTATGCCGCGTTTTATAGATTGAGATAAATTATATATGAAAGGAAAAAAAAACAAATTAGGCGCATTTCTACTGGAGCACCTTACGAACCAATACCTGAGGCACAAAGTAATTAAGACAAAAGGTATAAAAAAAACCAAGATATATGACTTAACGTAGGTCTTTAAAAACACCATTTCATAAATAATTCGTGACAAGTCTACCAATCATAGCAGTCTAATTAGTCACGTGCATGATCGTTATACCAATTTATGGTTGATATATATACATTCCAATTAATTGACTTAAACTAAGTGCGGCAGACCACCGCTTTTTACAGTCATTCAGATGTTTTAATTCACGAAGATCAAGAGTTCGTTGTTACTTCAGCTAATTTTTCTGTTACGAGAGTGTTGACAATATTTTCAAAACGATATCTATCACAACCCAAAGGTACGGTGAAACATTTTTCTAGATTTTAATTGTTTACATTAGACACTAAAGATATATACCTAGCTTTCGTAAGGACCACTTAATTCTAACGTATTTGATAAACAAAGTACTAAATTGTTGTATGTAGGGCCGCTTTTAGTTTTCAAACAGTTTGCAGGCTTAAGGCGCAAACGGCTTCAACATTTGCTTCACCATCCGTTGGATTTTGTTGAATAACAATGTCTGGTTAAAACCGTTTGCCACCCCTTTCATGCGATCAAACTCATTCAATATCAATTCAACATTGATTCAACACGGTTGAGAGGGAGTGACAAAGGGCTTTAACATTGCTATTCAGCAATATCGAACGGATGATGGTTCAGTTTTACAAACTCAATGTATTTTGTCTAATTAATATTCAACCTTAATTACCTCCGTGAAGACGGAGGACTTTGTTTCTTACAAGCCACACCCACACTAAACTTTTCGGTTCTATCCTCAACTAATTGTAAAAAAAAAAACTACATTCACTATGGTACACGACAATACTAACTCCAAACAAACCTAAAAACGCATCATTTTCAGATCTCGTTCTCCTACTGACAACGATTTCCTTAGACAAAAGAAAAAACACTATTTTAGTATTGATAGAAGACTTAACCTCAGCAAAAAAAGGGTTTTTTCAAATTTATCCAGAATAATAAGTATAACTAAACTAAATACCTTGCTTTCTTAAGCGAATACATTGAGGCCGGGTTTAGCTTCACTGAGTGTGCGCGGATTCCGGAAAAACGATGTTACAATAGAAGTTGATTGTTTGAAAGTGTCATTACTTTACCGAAGTATCTCTATGTACATATGGTATTAAACATTAAACACCTTTGTCTCTTAGATCTCTTGATATCATCCCACATATTACAGTAATACCGCAATTTAGAGCAATTTATCATTTTTCTTGAAAGCTTTTTATTTTCGATCGACAAGCTGCAGGGAAATTGATCAGTGTGACATTTTTCCTTGTGCATGTGACAAAGGAATTAGCATCTTTTGGCCCTGTTTTCTTTTCGCCGCCGGTTCATAATCAAAGTCTTGTAGTTACCTGGGATGTTCTCGGTGACTTTTATACTCAGTTTAACGACGTTTCCACGATCCTTTGGTCGTCTTCTTCAGTCACAAAGACCGAATCTGAAAGAGACGACCAAAGGATCGTCGAAACGTCGTTAAACTGAGTAAAAATATCACCTAAAAAATTCCTAGGTAAATACAAGACTCATTAAGTGTCTCGTTTTTGTGTTTCCGGGAAAAGAAAAACGTCATCCCTGTGTTAGAGTCATCCTGCCTTATGCAAACAGACTTTTAATAAATGCTACACTAAACAGAAATTTGAAGTCCTCAAAACATACATTTCAAATGATTTGATTGGTGGGTTGAAGGACGTCATGGCAACAACATGGCACCTTTTTTTCTTTTTCTTTTTCTTTTTCATTTTTCTTTTCTTCTTCTTCTTCTTTTTCTTTTTTCTTTTCGAGGAAATGGTCGCAACTCAATAATTCAACAATGGTTGTATTTTATAAATCAGACCTCGTATTTAATACAGCACAAATTTTTGCTTAGTTACGTAAGCACGGCACACTCACGTGATCTTTTCGCCCCGACATATCTATTAACG
The DNA here is from genome assembly GCA_029948255.1 of Telmatactis stephensoni. Taxonomy (NCBI): domain Eukaryota; kingdom Metazoa; phylum Cnidaria; class Anthozoa; order Actiniaria; family Isophelliidae; genus Telmatactis; species Telmatactis stephensoni. Next base: position 211,217 of record JALIZF010001912.1, read on the forward strand.
TGCGCATAGGGACAACTTTTCCAGTGAGATTTCCCTTTGGTCTATCTATCGCTCCACGAGATTTTAATAAGTTGAAATTCTTTACCAATACACTAAACCAAGATTGAAATATGAAACTAAGGATTGATACGATGGAATGACTTTTATTTTTTAGGTGAAAAATCTGCAAGCTGATTCAGGCAAAATGTCGAACTTCGTCAATAAAGTATTGGTGGTAATGATGTTCATTTCAGGAACAATGACCTTCCAAAGAGTCTACAAATCAGGCGATATATCGATAGGAGCTCTTCTTGCACTGCACAAGGAGAATACTGGAAGCAAATGCACCCGCTTTTATCTACCTGGTTTAAATCGAATGGAAGCAATGGTCTATACAGTAAACAAAATCAATAATAACCCGAGACTACTTCAGAATATCACCCTTGGCTACGATATACGCGACTACTGCAACGACAGAGCGCTGGCGATGAAGGAGACCTACGATTTTACCAAGAGTAATTCTTTCGCCTTTGATTCTTATAACTGATTTTCCAACGTCGGCCAAATCCGTTTGTCGTCAATGTATGGGCGAGCATCGGAATCAGTCGGACTCTGTCGTAGCGATAATTGGACCGTATGGATCCCGAAACTCTCTCCAAGTTGCGGGTCTTACTTCAAGTGGTTGGAATGGCAGGAATAAGTCCGTCGGCTACAAGTGAGGAGCTTAGTTGGTCATTTTATAACAAGTTCTTTCGTACTGTACCACCAGATATCTACCAAGCCAAAGCCATGGCAGATTTAATTGATAAGTTCCAGTGGAACTACGTAGCGGCAGTAGCAGTGGAGCATTCATATGGTTTGTATGGAATAAGAGCAGCTTGAACGTGAATCGATTAAACGGAAAACGTTTTGTATTGGATTCACGGAATATGTCTCCCCGACGCGCTACCAAAGACAACTGGAAAAGATCGTAACACGACTCATCGCAGAGCGAAATGTCAAAGTTGTAGTACTATGGATTGAGGACCGCATCGCTAAGGACCTCATGAGAGAAGCCGCTCGTCGACAGCTGCACTATCGAATATGGATAATGAGTGACTCATTGGCGACCAAGACCCCTGAATTCCTTGGATCAGACTTTATCTATCTTGGAGTCTATATTGGAATTCAGCCCAAGCAATACAGAGACCCTGAGTATGAAGAGCACCTTCGTCAAATGACGCCGAAGAAAAGTCGGTTAAGTGGGAACAAAGTCTGGGAGGAGCTATGGAAGGGGGAGTTCGGCTGTGTGGACTGACAAACGCGATGTCTCTGCCCAATTTAAAGTCTGTTCTGAGAACCTTACTATAACAGAAACCATCTTTCATAAACTGTACGATGACTTCATACCTTACAAAGTAGACGCCATCTACGCAGTTGCGCATGCTATTGATGACATATACCGCTGTAAAAACGGCAGTGGACTCTTGCCAGGTGGGGCGTGTCCGCCTATTGTTCCATCTATAAATCCTCACCACGTCTTATTGTATCTCAGGAATGTAAGCTTTTCAAGGTATCACTGGGAAAATACAGTTTGACGAAAATGGGGATCCACAGGGATCTTCCTATGATGTTATAAGCTTTCAAAAAACTAATTCTTCTGGATCGCGGTACTACTAAAGTAAGAGTTGGGACCTGGGAAAAGAATTCCAATCAAAGACTCAAGATTGAGCCCAACACGATAGCATGGAATACTAGCTTTGGTGGGGTCCCTACGTCAGTGTGTAAGGAGCCCTGTCCACCAGGGAGTATGCAGACCAGGACGGTAGGTGTGTTGCTGGGAGTGTTTAAAGTGTCCAGATGGTACAGTTTCTATGTCACACGGTGCAGCGTAATTGTACTTCCTGTTCATCGATGCAAAGGTCTAATGATAAAAGGACCACGTGTGTTAATCTACCAATCATAACGCTTAAATGGTCTGACATCACAGCTATTGTTATCGCGGCTATCACAAGTCTTGGGTTGCTGCTGTGTCTGTTTGTAATGCTGGTCTTTGTGTATCATCGAGGTACACCCATTGTCAAGGCGTCGAATAAAGAACTCAGTTCCTTGGTGCTAATTGATATCGTCTCCTGTTTTGTTCCTTACATTTTTGCACATTTTACACCCATCTGATGCTATTTGCTCAGTAGTGGAGCCATGGCGATATATTCAGCTTTACTATCTGTGTCTCTGTATTGGTATTAAAAACTATTCGTTTACTTCGAGCTTTTGAGACACGCTCAATGTTCAAGTGGCTGAATAAGCACTTCATATTCGACACAAGAAAACAATTCATCCTAGTAATTCTAATGAACGCACCTCAAGGTCGTTTTCTCGATACTATGGAAATCCATTGACCCTTCTTCAGTGAAAAAAGAAATCATCGCAAAAGTATCAATCCTGTTGTCATGCCAACTGTACAAAACAAGTACCGGATTAACACTACATATGTGTATGGTCGCGTACCTTATCATGTGGTCTATATTCTGCGCGTATTATGCCTTTAAAGCCAGAAATCTACCAGAAAACTTCAATGAAGCTAAATATATTGGCTTCTCTATGTATATATTACTGCTCTCTTGGGTGACATACTTTCCAGTCCAAAACACTTTAGATGGGTGGTATGTTTCTGTGGTTTCTTGTGCAACAATATTAGTCAGTTCATATGGGTTTTTAATGTGTATTTTTGCACCAAAAGTTTGCGCGATAATTCTTCACCCAGAGCGCAATACACCCGATGTGGTTCGCTCTACGATGCGTCAAAATCATCTCAACACAATCGAACCGTCGATGCATTTTGGACGGCATCTTAATGGATCTATTAGTCAAACGTCTAATATAGACGCAAAATATGCCACTGAAAGCACTCATACATAAGCCTACTCGAGGGCCTTTTGCAAGCAGCTCTCAGATATGATTGGGCTTCCTGTGGTAATGTTTAATTGATAGTCAAACTTCTAACATAGACGCAAAATACGCCATTGAAAGCACTCATACATGAACCTACTCGAGCGCCTTTTGCAAGCAGCTCCCAGATATGATTGGGCTTCCTGTGGTAATCTTTGATTGATATAAAAACTTCTAATATAGAAGCAAGGTACGCTACACTTTTGAATCTGTAACAATCTGTTTCATACTAAGTCAAGGAAACACAAGGCAATTATAGCCTAAAATAGAGCAGTCCTTCTACAGAATAAACTAAGCATTTTCCCAAAAAAATCTCTTGACTTCACTTCTCCCTACCTCCTCCCCCTCCCCACAACTTCTGAAGGTAGAGTTTACTGCGTTTTGAGAAAACTTTGGACCCCTTAAGTATATATAGCTATTTCAAAAAATGTTGTCGGGGCGAACGGTGAATGGCGATCGGCGATTGGTGATTGCACGACCGAAAGGGACTGTGGTCACGCTATTAGACCGCTATCCTTAGGCGCATTAGAGCATATCCATATGAATTTTGCGCCATATAAATAATAAATTATTATTATTATTACTGTCCGACGCGGAGATATGAATCGCCTATCGACCACTTTATCCAATAAGGTCCTTGCTGCATGGTACTGGCATTGCTTGGGTATTTAATCAATGAAAATGAAGCAATTCTTGTTACCCTAAGTTTCCTTTCGGTCGTGCAATCACCAATCACCGATTGTCATTCGCCATACGCCTCGTCAACCTTTTTGAAATAGCTATATACTAGTCAGTTGCACAATGGTTTCGAGTGGTATGGGTGCCAATAGTGACAAAATAGCAGAAAAACGAATAAACACCAGGAAGTGTTTATATGTATCAAAAGTTAGAAATTTATATATCAAGAATGTATTTACATATATCAGAAAGTAGAAGTTAGATGACAACAATTTGTATATCATGATTCAAATACATAAATATTTGAACAAACATTGACCCTTTCAAAATAAGAAGCTGAGGCCGAAATGAACCTTGGGAATTCTGTTGATTAGATGATGTTGATCAGATGTTTTTTCAAACAGAGACTGCCACAAATTCTTGGTATTCCAAAAACGATTATGTAGCGAATTCATAGATAAAACACGTGAAAATCCATATATTACTAAGGGTACCCAGTGTCAATTTCGGCCTCAGCTTCCAGGTTCGATGATTTTGAGGGTCAATTTTTTTGCAATAGCTATACACACCAGAGACTTTAAAGGCGAGTGTGCGTGAAAAGAAAAATACGAGTGACCAGTGGGATATCCACAGTATGCCGCGAGAAACCATTGTATTTTATACCATATCATAGAAAATACAGCCTATTACGGCAATGTTTCATGACGAAGAGACAGTTGAATACCGCGCCGAATATACTTATATATAATGGCTTTCCTGCTCTCTGATTGGCTGTAGTTTCTGTGGCGTGGGATATTAAATATATACATCAAAAGTACCAAAGAAATTATGGGATAGCTCCACTATTTCTTTCGAGTTTACTTGCAATAGGGCTGTAGGAAAAAATATCAGCGAGGCTGTCTCATAATGTATTTGGTATTGATAAGATATCATTTTATACATACTTTAGGGGGTCCAGACTTTATGCAAAAAGCTGTAGTGAGAGCTTACCCCACTGTTCTTGTAAAACTCGGCCACAAAGACGCAAACGATAAAAATAAGATATCTATGGCAAAAAAAGATACCATTATTGCAAAATTCACTATTCATACATTTACTATAAATATGCAAATATCACCTATTCTCTAATATCGCGCTTGGGCTCCCTGTGGTAACACCTGTTATGGGCTACCTGGGGATTTATGTCAAAAAAAGGTACCATTATTGCAAAATTCACTATTCATACATTCACTATAAATATACAAATATCACCTATTCTCTAATATCGCGCTTGGGCTCCCTGTGGTAACACCTGCTATGGTCTACCTGTGATTTTATCACATTACAAAAGGTTATTACGGTTACATTGCATGAGTTGAACCGGTCGTACCTGCTTGCCACGTGCCTTGCTCGTGACATGTCAGGACCTTTAGGCTGGCTGCCTCATGACCGAAAAAATAGGACCTTATGAAGATGATCCCAGGGTTAACAAATCAGTGATATCAAACTAATTGTATAATTGGTGTCAGTTTATGACCTATTGGCTCGGGCCCAATCGTAATCTCAGACATAAAACTTGTCAATAGACGTCCATAACTTGTTTTTCCTCATTCAATTTGAATTTGAATCCGCTTGAATTGAACACTGACTGGTGTTTTTTGTTTGTCCAACTGAAGACACAACAGATTATGTCCTGAAGAAATGAAGAAGAATGAAGAAATGGGGAAAGCTCCCCTTGTGGCCGGCATAACTCTTTTGTTTTTGTTTTTTGTTTTGTCCCCAGTGTAAAGAAAACAAAAAAGTCATCGTTGCTAACAAGAAAAACTCGCCCTTCACGTAAACAGCGTATTTCTTAACACATTGTTATTCCCGGCTGTCAAATAATGAAAAGAATTGTATCTCAGTGTCTTATATCTCTGTCTCTCGCTCTTATAATGCTGAATTCTTTTTCACGACTGAACGATTGAAAATGGGCTGTTAATTGGCTTACGATAAGGACGTTTGTCTTAATAGCATAGCAGATTTGTACAAATGAAAAACCTTCAATTACATTATTAATATATCTCAAGCGTAATGTCGTGTCCATGTGCGCTAATCAAAATGATGCTGTGAAGGTCGCTTATGTTTTACATACTCGAAGATCTTGTAGCTCGTGAATATACGAAGAGTGAAGCGTTTCAACTCGTGGATACGCGATGCGTGAAAACGAGTTATATTATAGGTCGAAGGGGTCACTACTGTTGACTTAGAAGTTAATCTATCACGTTAAGTTGAAGGTGCTGGAGACCGTATAATTAAACTCGCCCACCTTGCATTGACACGGGTGAAAAACGCATTGCGCATGCTCGAAAATTCGGCGGGAATTCGTAGACTCGTTCGTGTTTACAAGTAAAAGTACCGTCGATTCCACTTTCGTGTATTATGTGAATTTCTCGTGTATTATTTGACCAGGTAATTAGAGCAACTAAAGCGATGTTATAGGAGATTAAAATAAGCACTAACGTTTCACAGACAGTCTTAACTTTCAAGATTTACTAAACCTCCAATGGTTTTATTTAAAACCTCCGAGTATGCGCATTGCGTTTTTCACCCGTTTCCCTTGTATTACTACATTGAATGAAAGATCTTTATGATATATGGCTTTCATTTGTACAATTCGTAAATCTAAAGATAAATCAAAACTTCATACGTACGTATGTTTCAGAAGGGCTGTATTAACGACAATATTGAATGTGGCACTACATATGCGGTGCCAAGATCAACAACATTCGCTATGAGAAATAGCCTGATTCTTAGACGGTTCATGTATCATATACTCTCGTCACTTGCTCCGGAATCAAGGTTGCTTTGTGTGCAACGAGTAAAACATTAACCTGTTTTATTTATTTATCAAAAAAACATACTCTTACTTGAGATAAATGATAATTCGTCCTTTTTTTCCCATACTCGTGGAAGGAAACTAGTGAAAAATCGCCGCGGACCTTGAAAGCATGCTATACATGCTATATATGTATCATTTGTAATCAGTTTTTTTATTTAAGACAGTAAAAACCATAAAAATACTCTAAACCAATTTGTGATTTTCTGTGATAAATTTGTGATTTTTGACAAAACACGCAAACCACAATCTTCACAATTTCTTGGCGTTTCAGGACGGCTATATCCACACTGAAAGCCAATAAATGTGGAAACACATCTTTTTCCTACGTTTACACCAAAGTCTCTAAGAAAACTGCCAAAAAGTTTGAAATCCGCTTTCAATCAAACAAAGGATTTCCCTTATTTTGAACTTCCATGGCTATCCAAACAATACGATTTTCCCTAATGTTTCTTCATTTTCAAAGAAGCACTTAAAAAACAACTTACATGCCCTGATTGTTCGATCGCATTACCGAAAATTCAAGGGGGGCCTGAATCTCTAATAGACATTATGTCAGCTTTGTTTGATTTTGTCTTTTGATCTGTTGGAAAACCTGGTTTGATGTTGAAAAGTCTGTTCGACGGAGCAGGTAACATCCAAATAGGAAAAAAATTGAATAGAAATAAAGAAAGACATTAACAAAGAAAGAAAAATAGAAATTAAAGAAAGAAAGAAAGAAATTGAAGAAAAAAGGGAATTGAAGAAAGAAAGATGAAATGGAGCTGTCAAGTTGAGAGTGCGCATTTTATAACATATGAAATGAAAGGAAAAAACTGGCAAGACGATTTCATCAAGAAGTATAAAAACCCCATGCTATTGCCATGAGTTGGTCGAGGAAAATGTCACGACTGAAGTTCAAGTGGTGGACTAATTAGTGGTGATCATATTTCCCTTTTAGTTAACTCGACTTCACTCAATGTGTTGTATCGAGTTGGCATAATTCGCTGGAGATCACGATATTAGCACGGTTCTAACACGGGTACTACACCATGAAAGCGCGGTTGTGGAGTTTCTTGAAAATATATTTGCGACAAACAAAAAAGCTCTTTAATGACTGAAACGTGATATTAACACGGAACTGAGTGAGTAAAAAAGGAAACTTAAAAAAACGAAAGTTAAAATCACCGCGCGTTGCTATACGGTTCACTTTATCAGTAATCAAAGTAGATTAAATTGAGTGGGAAAAATTAAACAAAAAACTGAAATCTACAATCACAGTTCACGCTTTTAAAACGAAATTGACACGAAAATCACGTTAAAAACAAAACTTTCATTTACAATTTGCTACAAGCTAAAATTCGCACTAAAAACCTCGATGTCATATATAACATAACAGAGAGCAGGGAAAATCGGTCAAGGATCAATCGCGCGAATTAACATGGACTTATATTAAGCCAGACGTAACTGTCTTGAGGCCAAATGTCAAGAAAGTTTAAATAAATCACTAACAAGCGCTTTGTAACTGATAGGTTAATTTTTTTTCGAAATATTTTTCTTTTCCCTAGTCACAATAGGTCTGCAGGACGGATTTTTATATGGTTTTGGTTTTGGCAGCGATAAGTTGTCCCTAGTATACGTTGTCACCTGTTTTAAAGCTCGAATTGACACTGGAATGACTCCTTGAGATGCCTGCTTGCCATTTAATTAAACGACCGACACATGGGTCATTGTGGGGGGTTCAATTTGAAATCCATCACTCAATTGCTTTCAAACTCAAAAAAATAGCATGTAACGAAACAATCACTGAGACAAAGTTCCATTTAGAGTCAAGTTACAATTGATCTCACTCTTTTTCTTGATTTTATTTCCTTGAAGATTTTGTAGATGGATTTAGATGCTATTGAGGTGAACTGGCGGTGTTGTTACGGTCACTGAAATACGCTGCATTGAAAACAAGAGTAAATAGATGTGTTAAATGTCTGGCCCTTCAAGCCAAGCTTGAAACTAGTATCAACCTCCAAATAAACCAAACTATTAGACTAAACAAAAGTTCTCAGAAATAAAACAAAATTGATGTTTTCTATTCAATATATTAATCAAAATAATCTATTGTTAATAAATAGGTTTCCTTCAAATGTTGTATCAGTCTTTCCGATTCTAAGCCTACTAAACTAGTAAAAACAAGTGCAATGGTTAATTTATATATCGAGGACGTATATATGGATTTTCTTAGTCATTTTAACCGAGAAATTCAGATTGAGGAATTCATGGATCGCGAAACCACTGGTGCGTTAAACGGGTACCACACTGGTGCCACCAATGCCACCAGCTCGAATCGATCTTTGAGTCATTATATGACCGACCAATGCCACCGGGTAAAATATATAATGAATAACCCATTAGCCCCCTTTGAACTTGCATCCTGCTAGAAAGCAACGAATCGACCGAGTTTGAGACAAAGTCAAAGTGGTATTCGATCCGTGCACTTTTGGAGTCTTCGCCGAGATGTCGACCTGTATGGACCTTGCCCCGGTAGATGTGAAAGTTGCGGCCAAGAGTCAGAAACCCGACGAGAAAGTTGAATGCGCGGTCTGTGGGGATAAATCCACGGGAAAGCACTACGGAGTAAGCACATGCGAAGGGTGTAAAAGTTTCTTCAAGAGAACAGTTCGTAATAGCACAAGTTACACATGTAGAGCCCAAGGGAGTTGCCAGATTGATCGTCACACTCGAAGTCGATGTCCTGCTTGTAGGTTTCAAAAATGTCTGGATACAGGCATGAAGAAAGAAGGTGAGGGACAGAGAAAAATATTTTGAAAACAAACGATATGTTTTGTCAACTCATGCAGTGTTCTCTTAGCCATGCGACTTACAACCCGCTAGGTCGTTGTTCTCTTTGTAACAAAGAGAAAAGGAATAACTTTAACTCTCGCGAAAAACGTATTGAAAGAAGACTACGAGAAAATGAGCAAGACTTTGATAAAAATCTCAATAAGTTTACGATTTCTTTATCTTTAAAAAGACATTTTTCTTGTAAATCAGAAATGACCCCATTTTCAGCGGCCGGCACAGGGTGTACAAATATCTCAAAAATGTTATGTCTAATCTGAAATTTGAAATTAAGAACAAAATCACGGCAAGATATCACACCTTCAAATCTTGTCCTTATTTGTCTCAAAGAAGAAGTTTGATTTTCAGTACTTCAGCAATATGAAACTTCAAAATCAAAAATAACTTCAAAAGCAGTATTCAAAATTTGACATAAAATCTGTGGTTTTCAATTATAAAACCTGATTTTTGGCTGATCAAAGGGACATGATTCAAAGTTTATTTTGATTCTTCATGCGATTCATGAATCAAGCTGTCAAAAAAAATCTACTGTATTTAATTAGCTAAAATAAAAAATGAGAATAACGTGGCATCGAGCATTTGAATGGTATCCGCCCACACTTTAATGGTTTCCATGATCATTTTCGAATTTAGTTGTTTTTCAAATCCTCTATTTTCAGTGCTCAAGAAACATTTAGAAAGTAACTCACAGATTTAGATATTTATCTAGCTTTAGTTGATTTCAAACTCAAAAAATTTCAGGTTTTAAAAAGATTCCAAAATTCAGTCAGATTTCCACAAAATATTTGTTACAAAACAATTAATATTAGTGACAAAATTAACCCTTTTTAACAAACATCAAATACATCAAAGAATCAAAGGAAAGCTATAGTCCTATAGTGAAAGAGTTGCTCATTGTTTAGAGGATTTCATGATAAGAAATGTATGGAGGTTGAACTGTTGAAACCGAGGAATCACTTCGCACATTTCTTGTTCTTTTTGCCCGATAGCCCGAATTGAAACTTTTGTCCAGACCATTGGAGTTTATTTGTGATATAGCTATTTTCCGTAAACAAAGTTTGTGTTTAACGAATGCGACTTTTAGCTTTGCTAGGATCTCCAACCATGCCTTTGTCCGCGCTTTCGTTCAGTTAAAAAGCTTAGCCTGTCAGTAAGAAAAACTTGAGAATAAACAAAGAGGAAAGCATATTGTTTGCAGGTATCTCACTGTTATAGCTTTTTAAATAGGACCCAAAGACATGCCCCAGGGACGTGGAGTAAAGCACTACAATGGTATTCTTCTCATGACGCAAGAATTTATTTCATTGCGGTAACCCGCACACATGGGTTCCCTGGGGCCGTCTGTAGTTCATTCACGTGGTTGGTTTCCGTACTGATAATTGTAAAATACTTGGTTGGTATTCACGTCATATCTACAGCACTTGAATGGTATCCATGTCGTACCTATAGCACTTGAATGGTATCCATGTCGTATCTATAGCACTTGAATGGTATCCAAGTCGTATCTATAGCACTTAAATGGTATCGATATCGTATTTCTAGCACTTGAATGGAATCAATGTCCTATCTATAGCACTTGAATGGTATCGATATCGTATTTCTAGCACTTGAATGGTATCCATGTCGTATCTATAGCACTTAAATAGTAAACAGTAAATAGTATCGATGTCGTATTTCTAGCACTTGAATGGTATCAATGTCCTATCTATAGCACTTGAATGGTATCGATATCGTATTTCTAGCACTTGAATGGTATCCATGTCGTATCTATAGCACTTAAATAGTAAATAGTAAATAGCATCGATGTCGTATTTATAGCACTTGAATGGTATCCATCCAATGGTATCCATGGTAATCGAACCCACGTGCTAAATCTCAGTAGCAAGTTTCAAAAGGGATACATTTATTTTATCGACTGCGCTTTTAAAGCAGTGACAAAAACAGAAATGGATCGAACCAGCGATCTTTGAGATTTGTACTTCCAATGTATAAGAGGATAAGGAATGAACATCTGTAACACCGTAAAAACAGAGAATACGTCATTAGTGCGGTTTCGAACCTTGACCCTTCGCTTTTTAACTACGAAGAGCCAAGGCCCAAAACGTCAATAAGGTAAGTATTCTCTCTCTCTTTTTATACGGTGTTACAGATTATTTCCATTGATTCCTTCTTGTGTTTTTATAGAGTGCTTACAATATATCCGTGAAAAACTTTGTAAGAAATTGCACTAAATTGCACTAATTAAACAATAGAAAACAAAGGATTTCGCGCTATTTAGTACAATTTAGTTCGCTAACTTTTTCGCGGATATATTGTAAGCACTCTACACCGACGCAGTCCAAACTAGTCAACTTGTTAGTTTCGTACTCTCTCTTTATACGGTGTAAGCCGTCGCAGCCCAATCTAGTCTACTCGTTAGTTTCCTACTCTCTCTTTATACGGTCTTATAGATTCCCATTCATTCCTATTGTATCTTTATACACCGATGCAGCCCAAACTAACTCGTTAGTTTCTATTTGTATAGAAAGATAACGTTTTCTTTTTCTTTTTTCTTTTAAATTCACAGCCGTTCAAACCACCAAGTTACCAGCTTTCCCAAACTTTCAATTCCCTTTCTACGGCGATATGAACGGAATGTACGCACAGGGCATGTTCCCGCTAACGGTATTCCAATCACCGTTCATCCCAATGGGAATGATTCCTATCAACCAGACACGACCTGACGCCGCCTATGAACTCGCTGCTAATGTTCTGTTCTCTATGATGGACTGGGCCAAAAAGTTGACCACCTTCAACCATCTTCTTGAGAGTGACCAAATAACCCTGTTAAAGATGGCGTGGAGCGATCTCTTTCTTCTTGAGGCTGCCCGCAGTCCTCTCCAGATGTATGTACAGCAGATGTACTCCACAATCAATGCGCAGACCAAACAGCTCTCAATGGACGTCATTCTAAAGCGAATGGAATATGCACGACTGTTCCAGGAACAGCAGGAGAGGATAAGAAATCTTGGGATGGACATGACTGAACACTTTCACCTCAAATGTATTGTACTCTTCCGAGCAGGTAAGCTACAGTCCTCCGTTTCCCCTCACTCCATAGTCTTCTTCGCAGCCGAAAAAGACTACACCGTCTCCACTACCGAGTCTCGATCATTCAAAGGCTAGTCAGCTCCAGATAACTCTAAGCGCTCTAAGTATTGATACCGTAGTATCTTGTTAAAAATCGCACGGAGATCGAGTTTCCAGACCCGGGTGTGTCACAAGCCTGTAAGGAGATGATCGCGGGCGAGGTGAACCCCAGCAAATCGAGCCCATGCTTAAGACGGCATTTTCTATATGAACAGATGATCATTATAACAAGTGCTATTTTCTCCGCATTCTTAGCAGACAGAACTTTCAATCTTAGAGTAACAAGACGATCGTTTCATCGTTCACTCGGCGGCCTTTTCGGACCTGTCTATATTTTGTGACGCCGAGTAATGTCCAATAGCTAAACTGTGAATATGTTCTCATCTAGATGGATCCCTCATCACCCAACCACGACAAGTCGAAGTATTACAGGACACATCCCAGAGTTCCTTGGAACAGTACATTCGAACCCAGTACTCCAATCAACCCACTCGGTTTGGTAAGCTCTTGTTGATGCTGTCGACGTTAAAAAAAGTTGAGCCCGCGGTGATAGAACAGCTGTTTTTCGCAGACGTACTTCGCGGTGCATCGATGGGGGACGTGTTGAGAAAGATGCTTTCAAATGGCATAACTAATGCGACGTCACTCGCTGCATTGGCCAACAAAGACGCCGCTGCAGTGTCGACATCGTAAATAAAGTTAACCTAGCTTCGTGCATGCAGGAAGACTGTAGTTACCTAAATACCATACGTTAAAAGTGTCAATCTTGTCCCTAGAGTATATATTTCTTACTCTGCATGCTCGAAATGCATGTGTTGTATTGTCAAACTACCACCTTTTTTAGACGCCGTACTATCCATGTTCCGTTCTCAATTCAAATTCTACTTAGAGCAAATTTACTCGCTGGCTATGGTGCCGTACAGAATGCCCAGCCCACTCTAAAGAAAACCAGAAGTTCCAAAACTATTTAGACGCAGAACTTTCCATACAATTTGGCTCGGCACATGTCTGGTACGGCTTCAGAACTAGGCCTAACAATCTAAATATGCCAACCTAAAGACTACAGTGCGCTAGCTCACAAAAGGAATGGTACTCTGAACTAAAGTTCGTCGTATCATTTCGTGTCCTCCTATTTCGTTCACCTACGTAAATCTTTCTTTATTGATTTTTTAAACAAAACGCAGATGTTAACTCCAGCGTTTATGCTTTTAGCACCAAATAAGTGAGGATACTTGCGTTCAACCTATTTTTCACCAAGACTGTTATAAAAAATCATTGCGCATGTCTGAAAATTTAAAGCTGTACTTCTGGAAACAAGATTGGAAGAATACACGATGGTCGAAGCGACTCCACGGTCTCCCATTCGTGCGGGCTCACAATTAATTTAGCAGTGGTTTTACCCATTAGTTACTACAACCGTTAACCGTTCTAAAAAGGACCGCGCGCGTCGATCATTTTCCCGCCAATTTTCTTGACATGCGCAATGTGCTTTTGTTCCTAATATATGCCATATTACACTTTCTCAGTCTCGTTCCCAGAGCTGTTCTTTCTTACAACACTGACAAGTCACATTTTAATTTCATACACAAAACCACAAAAAATAGCAAGATGACAACCCTAGTTTTGAAATGTCAAAATGATCTGACCGAGCTGATTCTTATGCGCCCGAACATCCCCGAACAGTCTAAATGTGGTGTTACACGAGACAAATTCCAACAACGATTTTCCGCGCAACAATGTTGCGCAGAAAGTTGTCCTCGTGAAACATGGCTCTCAGGACGATTTCTGCGCAGCCTTGTTGTTGGCAACATGTTGCGAGTTTTTGAATCGCCATTAAAAACCTGCGACAAAATATGACGAATTTCGCTGGGGTTGGTCCGTGTAACATGCTTGCCATCAGCTTTCCGCGCAACAACATGGCGGCTGATAGCAAAGTAAGCAAAATAACTAGCCAACAAACATTTTTGATGAAAGTGATAGGCGAAAACTAATCGTTTTTATCGAGAGAAAAGCAATTCTTTAGGATTCAAATCTAAAAGTGCCCAAAAAAGAAAAACAAAATGCGCCAACAGAGCGTCACGTACGTTGATGTTGCAAGGGAAATCGTTCCGTGTAACAACCCTTGTTGACAACAGCCGAGTTTTCGCGCAACATTGTTGCGCGGAAAATCGTTGTTGTAAGTTGTCTCGTGTAACACCACCTTAATGAAGAAAAAATCGTAGGAGTAAATTATTCTGTTCAATACCCTACTAAACAATTATAGTACTCTGATAATCTAGGATTTGTTTAAAAAAACACAACAGTATTTTATAGAAGTAATTGTTTATATATTACTGGGATAGTAATGCATGGTTTATAAGTATATAATCCTTTTTATATAAAGTTATCGAATCGATAAAGTATATCTGAGAATGACTAATAAAATATTCTAACAACCAATGGATTACTCGTTTTCCGTTATATAATTCTAATTCCGGGCTTGGAAAGGCCATGAAATATAGGCAAAAATGCTTAAGGTCATGGAAACGTCAAGGAATTTTAGATTTTCCCCAAACGTTTTTTCAAGTTAAAGTTAGAATTCAGAACATTTTGAAATTTTCTGTCGAGCACCAAAATCTCTGTCCTGTAGGTGTGTAACAACTGTCACTAATTTTGAGATCATGGATCATGAAAAACACATGGAAATATATTGGAATTTTGTTTCACATTTTTTGTGAGACCTGATGAGGCTGTGATAGCGTCTATTTTCCTAGTACAATAATCCCATAAGAACGGGTTTTTTATAAGCAATAAAACAATTAATTTAAATTTCAGGACTTTTCATGACCGTGTGAACACTGCGCATGTCCTGGAAGGGGATCCTAAATGTCGAAACAATCGTTTCTTTCTATGGAAAAACATTTTGGTAAGCAAATTAAACTTTTCCTGGGACAAGGCTACTTTCTCTTCTGACCTAGGCTGAAAGTTATTCGCATTTTCAAAGATGGAGACCAGTTTCTGGGAAATCATTTAATCAAAGTTTGTGGTTAAGAAAATAAACCAGCTTTTTTTAACCCAGAAGATGATTGAAATTACAGTGCAACGGCTCGGTACAGACATCTCTATAATAATAATACGGACACCTCGATATTGCGGACAGATCTTAACTCTCGCCGGCAAAAACTGACTTCTCTGTGTTTGTGGTAAGCCTGGTGAGCATCCTAACTATTCTTCCCATTGTCCAATATAAAAAAATGAAAGGTGGAAATGGGGACGAAGAGGGAGACGAAGGCCGAGAATCTGGCTGGTGACCGTAATAGTGCAATGTGCTACTGTATCCAAGCTAATCATCATAATATTTCCTCAAATCAGATTGGTGTAAAGACTGCTATATTGTCCACTAATTAATATGGAACTTATAATTGAACAGTGTAATTGAATGGTGCAATTGGCCAGCTGCATGAGCCAATCATGTTACTGCATCCAAATTTTCAACCAATCACAGCACTGATTGATTCAAATTACTATAGCAACAACAACTTGCGCAAAATGGATGATTTTCTTTCAATGTTTTGATTAATTGGTTGTAGGGTTTTTATCCTTCTGTAATCTCTCTGTAATCTACTTGGAATAAACAAAGTGGACTCCGGCGCTCAGTACTTTCACCATTTTTAATAATAAATAAAGCTTTATTTAGCCTAATAATTTAATTTCCATTGCTCATTTTTAATTTAAAACTAATTTTACATTTTTTTTTACATCTGAGTACTACCATTCATATTCATCATGTTACCGTTAGGCAATGGTAACCAGTTGCCCAACACAGGAGTCCCAATACTAGAAAGTAACATCTCATTGACTAAACTATCAACATTACAACCCATTCCAGGTCTCGAGAAAAAGAGCTCTTCTACGGCGACCGTGCGCAGAACACGAAGTGCAGGTAGCCTGAGAAGGAGTTTGCCAAACCGTCGGTTTTGGTTAGGGTACTGGGTTCGAATGTAATCTTCCAATGCACTCTGGGTACGTTCCTGAAGTCCTTCGACTTGACCAGAATTAGAGAGACCTTGGGAGTCTGTCAATGTAGGAAATTAAAAACAACATTAGGGAATTCATTTTTAAGTAATTATTTGATTAATCTTTCTGTATGTTCAACTATGTGGAATAACCAGTAGCCAGATTTAATTATCAAACGCGACGCGACACGAGAACGAGGCGTGAGATGACGAATGTAACACAATCGTTCATTACATCACTACCGTCGCGTCAACGATCCGTTTTTAGATCATTACATTACTATCGTGACGACATCGCATCAACGAACCGAACGTAGCCGATAAGGTTTACGGGTGTTTCTCGGACGTTATTTTCAATGTCTATGATTGGACAGGCAGGTTAAAGGGTGGCGTGCGCACTACCGTTATTTTCCCTACAAATTAAGTAAACGAACCCATTAAGACCTCACCCGGCATTTGTCTTCACGTCCTCTTAAGAACGTCGACCACGTTGTGTTCGGTTTGAACAAATTCAAAATCAACTGCGAAGACGTGTCCTCGACCTCAGCCGGTTTCCCGGATTGTAACACGGTCCTAGACCTCTCGCGTCCTGTTACTAAATCATGCGGTCTAATTTGTTAGCGCGCACACGCGCGCGCGCGCTTTGCTAAAGATCTAACTAGAATCTCCCTTGAGGACTGTGGGGAATGGGATACACACTTTAAAGGGGTGTGACAGCCCTGTCCTCGGCTATAAGATAAATAATAAACAAAAGCCAAGCTAATTACTGATAATTAGTTACCTGCATTGAAAAGGACGATAGCCTTTAAACAAGCAAACTCCGCGGGATCAATCTGCAGTCCTCGTAGCTTTTCCACTTGTCCCTCAAACAGTTTCATATTGCTGTTTTGACAGTCAAATGCTGATAACAGAGAATTAGGGAACTCCGTGCCATTGGTTGTACCAGACAACGGCGATGAAAAATGGAACGGTGAGTAGTGTTGCGCGGCGTTCAATATAAAAAGTTCACTCCAACAAGAGCGAAGCAGAACAGACTGATCTGAGATTGAGAAGTCTGAGTAGAATGGAATATTTTTAGCCCACTCCACCGCGGACACAAGCAGCCGTGCGGCAAGTTCTGGTGTGTTTTCGAGTCCATTGATGTTACATGGTAGCGAGAGGGATTGTTGGTAACGAGCGATTGTGTCGGCTCGTAGAAGTAGTGTGATGTAACTGGAGTAAAAGGACTGGTTGCCAAGGAGATCTACGTATTGCATTGAGTTATTTTCTGGCTGTGATGGAGGTATTCTGCCTTTTTGAACCGCTGTTGTAAAGAAGAACAATACATGCAGTTTAGTCGAGGCGTTCGGGCAAGTTCCCGGATAAACTTGTTTCAAACTCATTGGAGTGTAATTGTAATATATATACCTTTATATATTTTATCGTTATTTTGTAAACATCTATTGCCTATAATGTGGTAAATATGAGAGTGTGTGTGAGTGTTGTATATAACATATCTTTGTATTGCTATGTGTAATGTTTTACAGATGAAGAGCCAATTCCAAAATTGGAAAGCTGTAAATAAACCATTATTATTATTATTATTATTATTATTATTATTATTATTATTATTATTATTATTATTATTATTATTATTATTATTATTATTATTATTATTATTATAATTTAATAGTTTACCTAAGAATAGTTTCAATTTTACCATACGCTATATCAATAACACTTTACCAACACGAAAAAATCTCTCAAAGTGGGGTCTATCTCCAACTTCTGATTGCTCGTTCTGTTTAAGGTGACTCAATAGAAATTCAAGAGGCATTCGGCCTTGACAAACTTTTGGTCACAACTTTTTAGGATCGCGTTCAATTTCAATAGCTTTTTAGGAACTTTTACTCCAATTATCCAGCTACACATTGGCTTTAAGCGATTTTATTGAAGAGAACTATTTTGGGAGTAATTCCAACAAAACCTGAACCCACCGTTTAGAAATGACCCACTCTAAATCAAAATTTTGTTGGTATAAATGGATGAAACACAGGGAATCAAACTACAATGAATCAAACTTCAAGCTGAGTGAGTTTCACAAAAATCGTCGGAATAGAAATGCGAGGACGATTGGCTGCCAAAAGTGTACCCTAAAAGTGTTCTGAAATCATCATGAATCTTAAAGCACCCCTTGTACTCTGAGAATAACAACCACGAACCTCAAATGACAACAAAAAGGTAACTTAATGTCTGCCTAATAAAAGTGCTAAACCGATCGCCCACAGGACAAGCCGTTAAAAAATATAAGCAATGTTTACAATGTTTATAAAACACTGAAAATGGTCAAAAAGTTTGGACGCACTTTAATGCTAGAATTGGAAAAATTCTGTGGCGAAGCTACTGTTTTAAAGCTAGAAACAATAAATTCAAGGTTTCATAAAACGACGGTACTGAGTTTTGTTTTTGTACACAACATAGATCTGGAGAAATAAATTTTATAAAGTACGATATGCTGCACAAACGCTTGAAACCAGATTGCTTGCGCTTTTGTTTTGAATGCAAATGAGCTGCAATTCAAGAATGCAAACCTTTGTCAGGAGGGTGGGCATTAGTTAGTCATGGGAGATGAGGTGGCCGTGTTTATGAAAGCATCACTGAATCGGCTTTAGAAAATTGAATAAAGGATGAATTTACGGCCACCTCATCTCCCAAGGCACTCCCCTGACAAAGATGTAAATTCTTGAATTGCAGCTCATTTGCATTCAAAACAAAAGCGCAAGAAATCTGGTTTCAAGCGTTTGTGCAGCATATCGTACTCTATAAAATTTATTTCTCCAGATCTATGTTGTGTACAAAAACAAAACTCAGTACCTTCGTTTTATGAAACCTTGAATTTATTGTTTCTAGCTTTAAAACAGCAGCTTCGCCACAGAATTTTCCCAATTCTAGCATTAAAGTGCGTCCAAACTTTTTGACCATTTTCAGTGTTTTATAAACATTATAAACATTGCTTATATTTTTTAACGGCTCGGCCTGTGGGCGATCAGTTTTACACTTTTATTAGGCAGACATTAAGTTACCTTTTTGTTGTCATTTGAGGTTCGTGGTTGTTATTCTCAGAGCACAAGGGGTGCTTTAAGATTCATGATGATTTCAGAACACTTTTAGGGTACACTTTTGGCGGCCAATCGTTCTCGCATTTCTATTCCGACGATTTTTGTGAAACTCACTCAGCTTGAAGTTTGATTCATTGTAGTTTGATTCCCAGTGTTTCCTCCATTTATACCAACAAAATTTTGATTTAGAGTGGGTCATTTCTAAACGGTGGGTTCAGGTTTTGTTGAAATTACTCCCAAAATAGTTCTCTTCAACAAAATCGCTTAAAGCCAATGTGTAGCTGGATAATTGGAGTAAAAGTTCCTAAAAAGCTATTGAAATTGAACGCGATCCTAAAAAGTTGTGACCAAAAGTTTGTCAAGGCCGAATGCCTCCGGAATTTCTATTGAGTCACCTTAAAGCCCGAATCACTCCTCCATGTAATAGCTGGGTGTAAATCTTATCTTGACCAAGGTCGTTTCACCTGGAGGCACGACTCCATTCTTCACTTCATTGCTACTACTCTACAAGCTGTTAATGGTTCCTCCCTATACGCTGATATACCTGGCTTTATTAGTCCATCAACTTTGTCTGGAGATTCGCACCGTCCTGATCTAATTCTTTCTACTACTAATGACTGCCTGTATGTGCTCGAACTGACTGTTGGCTTTGAGTCAAACCTTCAAAATAATATATCTAGAAAAAGAACAAAATACAAAGAAACAGTTGATTATCTATGCCAATATCACAAGAAAGCCGTGTTCGTCAATCTGTCTGTTAGTGCACTTGGTGTTTTCGCTAAAGACTCTGACAGTTTCTTAACTATGTTAGAGGAGTTAAGTTTTGATAGCAAACAACAGAAGTATATTATCAAAACCATCACCAAGATGGCAATAAGATCTTCCTACTATATTTTCTGTTGTAGAAACAAACCTTGGTCTGATCCAGATCTGATGAAGTTTTAAATCCAGTATTCAAGCAGATTTATTGTGTTATATTTTTATGTATATTATCTTGTGTTATATATATATATATATTTTAATGATATTATCTGTATACGATTCAAGTAGCCAATTGTAAATTACCTACATGTAGCGAGATTTGCAATTGTAGTTAGGCGAAAAAGTGTAATAAAGTTTCCATTATTATTATTATTATTATTATTATTATTATTATTATTATTATTATTATTATTATTATTATTATTATTATTATTATTATTATTATTATTATTATTATTATTATTATTATTATTATTATTTTGTCTTTACACAAGCTGGTTTTATGCTGAATGATTACCCTAGAGAGCGGATCATAACAAATGATCAGGGTCCAAAGGGCTCCCTCTTCGTGAGTTCATAATTGCAGAACTCTTCTCAAAATCCTTGCTGTTCCTAGGAGTGCTGTCTTCTGGAGAAAAGCTGTGTTGATTTGAATGTCTAATTTTTCCAACCATTTATCCAAGCTCTTAGTAACACACCCAAGAGCACCTATCACTACTGGAATTACCATTCATTTACCTTTCTCATGTTCCATAATCGTCCAATCTCTATCTTAAGGTCCTGATACTTTTCTACTTTTTCTGTTTCCTTTTCACAAATTCTACTATCACCTGGGATCGCAATGTCAACTATCTTACATATTCTTCCCTCTTTTTCAATAACAACAATATCTGGTCTTCGTGCTCCAATTACATTGTCACACTGTATATTCACATCCCAAAGTATCTTAACAGCATCATTCTCCATAACACTCTCTGGTTCATGCTCATACCACTTTTGCTTTCTATCAAGGTTGTATTTCCCACAAAGTTTCCAATGCACTATTTTCCCTACCTTATCATGCCTCCTTTTGTATTCTCTCTGTGCTAACTTTGCACACTCACTAATAACATGGTTTACAGTCTCACTTTTTTGACCACACAATCTACAGGATGGTGACTCCACTGTTTTATCAATATTAAATTTAACATAGTTTGTCCGTATTGCTTGTTCTTGAGCTGCACATATCAAGGCTTCTGTTTGAACTTTTAGGTCACTTTTTCTAAGCCATTCCCAACATTTACCAGTATCAGCGGTTTCATCAACCTGTCTTATAAACTGTCCATGCATCCTTTTCTCCTTCCAGGTGTTGAAATTTGAAGTTTTGATACCCTCTTTGAAATCATCCTTACTTTTCACATCTTCTGTCTCTATCACACCCACTGCCATTACTCCCTTTAAAAGCTTCTCCTTAGAATTCTTGATATACCATCCCAGGTTATTTTCTTCAGTTCTAACACATCCCTCACACCCAACTAGCCCTCTTCCTCCTTTCTTCCTTGGTACATAAAGTCTGTGTACATCACTTTTAGGATGCAAAGCTCCATTCATGGTCATCATCTTTCGTGTTGTTCTGTCCAAGTCTCTCAGTTCTTCTGCTAGCCATTTGATAATCCCTGCCCCATATCTTAATACTGCCACTGCCCATGTATTTATTGCCATAATCTTAAAGCGTCCATTCAGTTTGGATTTAAGTACCAATTTCAGCCTTCTTTTATATTCTTTAATAAATACATCCTTCATTTCCTTCTCCTTAATCTTGTCCATCTCAACAATACCTAAATACTTATATCCATTTTCTTCAATTGTCTTCATAACCCCTCCATCTGGCAGCTTAATGCCATCAAGTTTTACTATTTTGCCTCTTTTCATAACTAACACCCCGCACTTCTTTAACCCAAACTCCATACCAATATCCTTGCTAAACAAATACACCGTTTGCACTAGAGAGTCGATTTGATCTTGATTTTTGCCAAATAATTTAATAATTTTTTTTGCACTGTGCAGATACCATGTCTTTGGTGATCACTACTTCAGGCTGTATATTGTAATTTCTTTCTGTTTTAATATTCTGTAGCCATTCTGCATTTCGATTATGTTCTTTCTTTACCCCCCAGATGTCACTCCAAAACTTTTTACTTTCTTCTGCATTAGGTATGACATTCTCGGCTCTTACTTCACCATTCAACTCCTGGTAGAGCTTTTTTTGGCTCTATTTGAAACAATCTATTTTGTCTGTACTGTTTGATTCTTTGCTCGTATCTTTTTATTTTGGCCAATTTTGCTAATTGCCGCTGCTTCAACTCTTCAATTACTACTGACAAACCTTTCCTCTTAATGTTGTACTTCTTTTCTAAAACCTCAAACTTAAGCTCTTCTCTTCAAATGTCCTTTTTTCTCCCTTTCCAGTATATTCACGTCATGTCTTATTCTCTTGATATCAGCCTCTATTCGTCGTTTCCACCAAGGCTCATTCTTTTTCTTTTTAATGCCTTTCTTTAACCCAAGTTCCCTTGCAACAAAGACACTGGCAGCTTTGATAAGGTTGTTTGTTTCAGTTATGGTATTTGTTTGAATATACATTATCACATTATTTACTCTCCTTGTAATGTCATTCAGTTGATTCTGATCAACTCTTTTAAATGATATATAGTCATTGCTTTCGTTTGATCTCATTAATGCCAAGATTTCATCTAGAATTTTTCTTTCCACAGGTGTCAAGTCATTTTCCATATCCTTGAAATCAATATGTACATCACTTTGAGCTTCTACTACTACAGTTTCCTCAATATCCTACAATGTGCTATGTTCCTCCAATATCTCACTTTCTTCGTCCCTGATTTCCTCATTGCTATTCTCATTGATTGTCCCCTCTGCTGCGATCATCCTCTTTATCCCTTCTAATTCCACATCAGTTAGCCAACCATTCTTTCTTATAGCTCTTGCTTGATCACATATTCTTTGTTCTGTTGACTGAAACATACCCCTATCTTTCCATTCTTGGAACATTCGCTTTCTGTAATCTCGTTTTGGAACACCATTCTCATCAACTGGTTTGCTCCTGAAAAAACACTCCATCACCACCTTGTTTACTTCTTTTTCCCACTTTGTTCTAGCAGTAGCTTGATTACGACCGGGTCCACCCTGCTCACCAGTGGAGCACCTGCCGGACGAGACATCATTACTACCTGTAATGACCTCATTCACGTCGTTATCTAAACTTTCTTGGTTTAACCTTTCCATCACATTTGTGTTGTCCCATTAGTCGCCTCTTACGACATGCAGGAACATTGCGGTGGTTGGATTCTCACCCCCAATCCACAGGGATATTATTGAATTGATAAATTATTATTATTATTATTATTATTATTATTATTATTATTATTATTATTATTATTATTATTATTATTATTATTATTATTATTATTATTATTATAGTTTTAAATCTGTAAAATTTGTTAATCTCTCAATCAGTTGCCTCGGAGTTTTCTCGACTGAATGTACTTCTTTTTTAGACATGATAGATGAGCTAGGATTTGAGAAGAAATATAAACTGTACATAATTAGGAAAATAGTCAACATTGCCATTAGATCAACGTATTTTATCTTTTGTAAAAGAAACAAAGATTGGGAAAATCCCGAATTGATGAAATTTTAAGTTTCTTTATTATTTCATTTTTTTTTTTTTTTTCGTTTTGTTTAGTTTCATATTAATCGCTTTCATTATAAATGTCAATTTCAAGTAGCCAATTGTAAGTTACCTTTTATAGAGAGATTTACAATGAAAAATGAAAATAAAGTTCCCATTATTATTATTATTATTATTATTATGCAGTTTATTAAAAAAACAACTATATGCATATACAATTCCGCACAGGGCGCGAAGCGTAACTTATGGGATAATACAATTATTACATTGGCTATGGGCCATACATACATATCGCTAAGGGTCAGATTAACATCAATCCAGGACGGCCCCGCCCCGGCCTTATGTCCCGGATTTCGCTAATCGGGCCCTCAGGGGCATCCCTATATAAAAACTATATATATATAAATAATTCATCTGCTTAGTTAACCCTCCCAACCTATTCCAATCAAAATCTTAATAAATTCAGACGTATTATTGCCCGTGGAAATAATAAAAAAAGGTTATAAATATATTAGTTATTAATCTCAATGGAAAAAGAGAGAAAAGGGCTATATATCCCTTATACTTCTGAGAAGGAGCCCAATTAACTGGAATTCGAATACTGAATAATGTAGAAACTCACATTAATTACTTATAGCCGGAAGAATCAATTAATAAAAAAATTACCATGTATCCTTATAAATTCGGAGAGGGAAGTCTTATTAACCATGCTGAAATTCATTAAAAAAAATTCAAGTAACATAATAACTTAATCTGGTATAATGTTCATGTAACCTTTGTTGTAATTGTTCATGTTCATACTGCCACTTTAAATGTTCTTGCGATATGATTTAAATGTTCTTGCGATATGTAATAATAATAATAATAATAATAATTATTATTATTATTATTATTATTATTATTATTATTAATATAGTATCTGATTCATAGACCTAAGAACATTAACTCAGAAACTTGCATATTCTTTTCATCATATTCTTTCATTAATTTCATATTTGTAACTTTATGTTTTTGTGATTTCTTGTAATTTGTTTTTTTTTTCTTCTTTAATTTAAATTTATGTACTCTGCAGGACCTCACTGAAAACAACGTAATGTGACGTGAGCTTTCCTGAATAAATATTATTACTAGCTAGTTAGAAAACATCTTTTTGATTGGTATGCCTGTGTCAAAAGTAGGCTTAGGTAAGACAAGGAGACTGGGAAAAGAAATATATGCCACAGGAAACCCAAGGCAAAACGCCCGGGTTTGAAATAGCTCAAAATTTGTTCAAGATCGGTGAATCGATATTTTATTCATATTCTTATAAATTTTGACAAACCTCCAGTACGATACAATATTCTATGCAAACGACGTACCCAACACGATAGACACTGTATGGCACGATCGAATGTAATGCAGTACTGTGAATCATTATACAACATAGTGCGATCCAATACGACAATAGACGACTTTCAAAAATGGCGGGCTCATTGTTCACGATAACGAGGCCAGAAAGGCCTCCAAAATCAACATCGCATCAAATGATTCTAAATATATAAAAATTATCCTGTAAAATGCACATAAAATAGGTATTTTGATAGCAATAGAAGTGTCGCCACGCTTATTTTCTGGTAACAAGGCCTTTGTGGCCTCGTTCTCATGTACTAGGCCGCCATTTTTGAAAGTTGTCTATGCCCACAGGACAAAGAACAGTGGCACATCGGGTAGATACGATACGATAATGTACGATACGATACGACAAAGGCACTTGTTTCAGGTAGTAGTAATATTAATAAGTAATGAAATAGCATTGCAACATCTCTGCAACTTTATAATATTCGGATGCAAGTTGATAATAGCGACAAAATACTATTAAAAAACTAGTTGAAATACCCAAGGGACCGTTCATTTTTTACCAGGAGGGGGGGGGGGCTGGTGGTTTTTTGGAATTTTTCCCCAAAAAGTGTCCAGCCCCCCTCTTTGTCATACAATTTTTTAAATGGCCCCCCCTCTTAGTTCATGTTTCATTTACATGACCCCTCCCCCCCACACTACCACCACCACCAACACTGAAAATTATGCAATGTTATCAAGAGATCGGAATATGTATTTTTGCCTTTTCATTATCGCAGACGTACTATGGATAGGATAATATTGAATTATTAGTCATCATTGCTGTGTAGCAAAGGAAAATATAAGCCGATTATTGTTGAACAATATTAGAGAGTAATATTACATAATTGCTGACGCAGCGAGCGAGCCTGAAGCGAGCGAGCAAGGAAGCAAATCTAATCTACAAACTAGGTCTCTGACCGACCTCGATTTTAACCACAATGCTCTCTGTTCCGTGTTGAAGTACTTCATATAAGACCCGAACACTATACCACTCTAGAACAATACATGACGTACAGGGCTTTAAAAATAATCCAAAGTCCTATACTTCATGTCTGACCCTCTGGATAGACTTTGGCAATACAAAGCACAGAGTATCCTCAAATGTGGTCATACACCAAGTGTCAGCCTTTTTTACCACACTGCCTTGCGAGCCTAGTGTATAAAACCCTTGCCCATGTGACATTCGTCCTCTCCACTCGAAGGTGAGTATCGGTATTTTATGCCCCAAAACTGCCTCTAAAGGTAATTTCTATTTCGTACTGCTAAGTAAAAGCGTAATACTTTTAAGATGTTGGTTATAATTCTTCTTGAAATGTTCATCCCGCGAACATGAGCTGAATTTCTTGCTTGCAAGTTATAACCCCTGTCAGAGGTTATATTTCGAGTATCATTTTAAATTGTTATTTGGAAGTTCAGATTGTTCCCTTTTGTTACTGTGTCTATACATCTAGTGAGCATTTTTAGATAAAATCGCATTGTTTTTATGGGATCACGCAGGTCACGAGCCCAAACTTCTGATCGGCGAATTGTTGCTCAACAGTTGCCAAATTCAACCAAGATGTTTCCTTCTTCTTCGCATCTGTAGAAACGCATGTACTGGAGTTTTAACAGTCATCAATAACTCAAATTTTAATAACAAAAAATTGATTTGTTTATTATGTGGCGAGATATATAGTATTAGGATGTGGCTTCACGCAGCATCATCAAAATGCTGTAACACAATATATCCCACAGTAATCTTTGAATAGTAGATATTAGAAAATTGAAACTTACTATTGTTCAAAATAACCTTAAAGAACTGTTTGTTTGATAAGTTTTTTTATTTTTCACATGTTTTTTATTATTTCTTTATAATATCTTTATAATTATTTACATAAATTTCTTGAAGTGCATTCAATATGAATTGCAATGAAAGAAACATTTTCAATATATCTTGTTACAGTTAATTTAAAAGTCTATATTTTATAATTCAAATATTTCAGAATAAGATTAATTTGTTTAATATTATATTTTCACTGATGGTCAGAAGTGATTTTCATCCAGTTTTGAAAAATGACTGTAATGATTAGTAGTTGATCAATATAATAAAAATGTAATTATAGCTTAGTAAAAACTATTAAACACCAGTCATTAAAATTATCAATTTATGGACAAAAAAATTGTTAAACAAGTGTTTAAGTTGTCTAATTTGAACAGGCTTTGAGTTTGTAGTTTGGAATGTTTTGATAAGCCTGTGAATCAAAATGTATTAACTAGAGTGTGATGTTTGACAAACAAAAATGAATGCATCATGATTATCTAAACTGGACCGAATACAAGTGGAACTATGTCTTCAGTGGGAGATAAGTGGCATACTCAAATTGTTGAATTTTGGTGCTCAGACTTGGGAGGTCCTTTTCCCAATATTTCAATGCTCAGTGAGGGAGAGGGGTACCTTTTCCTAATATTCATTGGGTGAGGGGGAAAGGAAAGCAGTGGACCTCCCAATTACTGAGAGCTTGCACAATTATAGATAAGCGGACCTTTGGCTTCGAATGGGAAGGTGCACATGCACCCTCTGCAACCCCCTTGGTTACGGCCATGCATTATTGACCAGACTATATGAACAAGTCTGGAAGAAACTGAATAAAGTTTAGTAGCCTTGAAGGAAAAGAAAACTTAATGCAGTCCAGTTCATATAATCAGGTCTTAAAGCAAAATATTACAAGCAAAATATTCATAATGCATTCATTTTTGTTGTTTCTCTAACATCGCACTTTAGTTAATACATTTTAATTCACAGGCTTATCAAAACATTCCAAACTACAAACTCAAAGCCTGTTCAAATTAGACAACTTGTGTTTTCCCCATGGAAAAAAATAAATCCCTACTATATATGATCACCCTCTCTCATCTGAAAAGGCCCTTAGAATGATTGATTGAAAAGAAAAAAAACTGAGTGATCACTTTTAACCTTTGAAATAAATAGTGGCACTATAGCTAAGTATTAGACAATAGAAACGAGAGATTTTACTTTCTTATAGAAAATGTTTTGGGAACTACATTTTTGTATAATTTAATTTTCTTGTACTTGTACTTCTTGTACTTCTACTTCTTACACCTCTGCATTAAAGTCAGCATTTTCTACTGTCAGGTAGGCTAGTTATATATGTGAGCGCGGAGCGCGAGCTGCTCACCTGAAATTTCAGGTAAAGATGTTTCCAGAGGCTATTTTCTAAAAGAATTTTAAATGTTCTTATGGTACAATGTGCGAAATACTGCATTTATATACAAATGTGAGCGCGAAGCGCGAGACGCTCGGCAGAAATTTGAAGTATATATGTTCACAGCTAGGTGAGAGGCTATCAGTTCCAAAAAGGATTTTAAATCATCTTATGAAATGTGCAAGTCACTTATTTCAAATGCGAGCATATATCGTATATATGTTAACAGAGACTATTAATTCTCACCAAAGGATTTTCTCAACGTGCAAATTAAAGACATCTACTATTAATAACTGAATTTAAGTACATAAGTTTACAAAGACTTCTTCCTTAGTAAAAGGATTTGAAACACGTACCATTATGGTGGAATGTGCAAGTCACTAACTACAAATGCGAGCGCGAAGCGCGAGCTGCTTTGCAGAAATTTGAGGTAAATCTATTGTTTGTAAAGACTGTTTCCTAAAGAGATTTGAAATGATCTTGATGCAATGCAGTGTAACTCACTCTACACTAGCTTGTAGTGTTTGGCATTGTAGCATGGCTGCAGTGTAACAATTTAGAATGTAATTGGCTTTTGGCGCGAGCCGCTTTACAGAAATTTTGCAAGAAAAGTACTTCGTGGTGGCTCCGTTTTGGTTGATTTGATAACAAAAAGGTACTGCATAAACTATTTTTTCGCGTGACCCCTCCTCAAATAGCCAAAAAGTTTTTGCTTGGCCCCCCATTTTATGGCCATTTTTTTCAGGTGGCCCCCCCTCAAAAACCACCAGCCCCCCCCTCCTGGTAAAAAATGAACGGTCCCCAAGGTTTAACAAAAAACTGAAAAACAAAAACAGTCTTAACGAATTGAAATACTACAAAAACAGCTTTATAAATAACTATAAGTGTGATGACTTCACTAAGAAACTAATTTCTATAGGATAGGATTGATATTTTACTTATAACTATGGTACGTCAAAAACATCGCAGCCAAAATGTATATATAGTAAAGATTTATAAATACAAACTCAATGGATACTGTTTTATATGAGTGCCGTGGGAATCCAGTGATCAATGGTATAAGCTATCAATTTCCTGTTTAACTGTCGAATACTCTTAGTCCTCTTAGCCCGCTCTCACATGTGACGGGAGGCTCTTCACTATATATACCTCAAGATTATTATTTTTAGCGATCACTCAATTCAGCGACTTCTCCAGACTTTAGCGACTACGTAGTTAGTGATTTTCGGGAAACAATGACGATTTTTACTACGATTGACCAAGAATACTAAAAAATACTAATTTTAGTGAGTACAAAATTTAGCGGTTGGAAGAACTCGCCAAAATTCGCTAAATTAAGCTATATATATATACTATACATGTAACAATCACCTACTCAAAAAGGAATCTCCACTTCGAAGAAAACGTGACACAGCGGCCAATCAAATCAAAATTTGTAGCTATCAATTATAAACAAAACTATAAAAAGACAAGACTTAATACAAAATAGAAACAACTTAATTAACAATTAGCAAAGGTATTTGCATAAAAATCGAAACAACTCAATGAGAACAAAGATTTTTTTCATAAAAAATATACCAACAATTACGAAATGAAGAACTAAAACGCTGCATTATTTAGCGCCGCGGAAGACGATTATCAAGCTAAAAATTGAAATGTTAGCAGTAATACAATAAAGTAGAATAAAATGAAAAAAGAAAAAAAGAGAAAGAGAAAGATAACTTGCTGAAAACGTTTGATTATAAGATCTACCCAGACTAGAACTGAAATTCATCGTAAAAAAACTCCGATTTTAAAGAGTAGTCGTGCAAGTTAAAGAGTATTTCAAATTAAATATACTACCTCCAATAATTATATCTAAGATATGATTATCCCTTCTCTTTTTCTTTAGCAAAATCAAATACAAATGGGATCAGACATTATTGTAGCACAGTCAATGTTTTTATCTTACCTTCCTTCCGCATTCCAACTTTCAAACATTTCTTCAGACGACAAAACTGGCACTGATTTCGACTCTGTAAATCCACTGAGCAATTTCGAATCCCTCTACAAGTGTAGGAAAGATTCCTTCGTATGCTTCTCTTAAAGAAACTCTTGCAGCCTTCGCACGTGTATATTCCATAGTGCTTCCCTGACGACTTGTCTCCACATACAGCGCATTCAATCACTTCTTTCGGGGAGCTCTGCTCGCGAGGCTCGTAAGAACAGTCTGAATTGAATACAGTCTTCTGTAAGATGCTCTCTTCACCTTTACAAGAATTTTCAGAAGTCGAAACGCTCAAGGCCTCGGGTTGGGTCACGGAGTCAAAGAGTCCAAGTGGCAAGGTTTGTTGAACAAAGGAGTCACTAAGTTCACCGTTCATCTTGTGTTTTCGCTACAGTAATTTGATTTGATTAAAGTCTGTGTTTTGATAATTGAAGAAAAAAAATGGATCAACGGTTCTATTATAATTGAACAATGGACTCTATATATTGGAATGAATGAGGAACTGGCAATGCCAATTACTCAACGGTTTGAAGGCCTTGAAAAATTCATTAAAACCTGACACCAGCTGGTTAAGACCTGCTTGTCCGTTACGAAATTATATGACGAGAAAAACAAACTTAAATTCCTCAAGACATCCAAGAACTCGACTTTTAACATCATCTGTGGCGTAATAACAGCTCTTGGGTTTCAAAATATTTTGATTTTTTGTAGTCTAAACAGTTCTCTTTCAATCTAATAATATTTTGATTGGGATATTTTTATTTAGTAACGTTTTTGCCGGTCCTCAGGTGGTCGGCATTAATAATTCAGGTGTTTTTCTTTTTACAAATACTAGTTGTCTTTTTCCGCGTGAGGAGGGAGTCGATATGAGTAATGCCATGCATCACGTTTCACAATAATCATTCATTGAATCCATGTTAGAGACGGGAATTGAAATTCGTCTCGGACGGAATTTCGTTGCACAAAAATCTTCATAAACGGAAAACCCGTCGCGATTTCCTCGTCTAATGGGAACTTAGGACGGTTTTTCGTCTAAGACGAGTCATCCGTCCAATTTTCTCGACGTTTTGGCCGGGAGAATAGGACGCCGAGTTTCCTGTCAGACGAGTTTACTGTCTCTAATACGAATTTAGCTATTTAAATATAGACAGATAAAAATAATTGCAATATTTTCAGGAAACTGTAAGCATTTCTGATCACCTTAAGGTAACTGTTTTTAGCAACTGAACACAATTTAGCGAATTTTAACGAGTTTCTTAAAATAGCTAAATTTTTGTTCTCGCTCAAATTAGTTTTCTTGGGTAGTCTTGATAAATTGTAGGACTGAGAAATCGTTTTTTTCTTCCGAAAAGCACAAAACTAAGTAGCTGCTAATTTTTATTTCCCACTAGAGAAATTGCTAAATTTAGTCGGTGCTAAAATAGTAATTAAAAGGAGTGTCGAATAATTTGCCGTTTCCGGGCTATAATAGCAATAGTGCAATCAAGCCACATGTGTAAACTCAAAAATTGTATTCCTTAATTTTTGATAGGAGCATATATAATCACGCAGTTTCTTGTTGTTGTTGTTGTTGTTGTTGTTGTTGTTGTTGTTGCGGTTCAAATATTTCAACGGTTTTCTTTGATATCGCTTTTTAGCTATATTTAAATATTGCTGTTTTGTTGTTGTTGTTGTTCAAGGTTGTTGTTGGTGTTGGTGTTGGTGTTGTTTTTGTTGTTGTTGTTGTTGTTGTTGTTGATACGGTCGTTGTTTCGGTTTTGTTTTCTTATTCAATGCAAGTTTTCTTTTCGTTCACTCCTTTTCAAACTAAGTTGACAAGCCACCATAAAACTCTAAACCTAGCTTCACAACTACCCCTAGAACAAAAATTAAATCAGAATCGAAAATAATTATATATTCTATCTAAAAGTATAAAAATGTTCATTAAAGCGTCTACTTAGTGAAGATAGACAAATAAGTATTTAGTATCAACTATTACAAAATTCCAGTGCGCATTATACACTGATAAAATTGCAGTGAGGAGGATAGGATAGCTGATAGGTAGAACAACAAAAAGCAACCTCCAATCCGTCTAGCCTGCGTTTCTAGATCCTTCACCTTCTCCCTCCCCTTTCCCTCTCCCGAAACATCCTCGTCCATGACCGTTACACAGCTAGATTAGCTTTTTTTAGTTATTCTGTGTAACGTTTACCTATATTAATTGCGTATATGTATATTTTTGTATATATAATAATGTAATGTAAAGGTAATAAAAGCAATAAAAAGTCAAAAAAGTCAAAAAGTCAAACTTGGTCAACAGGCTTGTTGTATGCTACTTGTTCATGTAATGGGGTACCTTAATCAAGGTAGTTTCAAACTTAGACCCAGTCCCTTGACCGTTTTGTTACCGACCTATCCCTCCTGCAGTTATGAACGACGGTAGAAACGTATTGTTTCGCAGAAATAATTTTCGTTTTCAGAACATCTTTTATCTTCCTGCTAAAGCGATTATTGCTGATAGCATGGGCAGATAAAAAGTATTCATGTACACATATTATAAACACGGTCATTTCAGTTTCGGCGTTTTCAAGTTTTACAATCAGACGCTATGATTGGTTCGTGGTGATGTAAGTTACTGATTTTGTTCCAACTATTGCACCACCATCAATAGAAATAGTG
Source organism: Telmatactis stephensoni (assembly GCA_029948255.1). Classification (NCBI taxonomy): domain Eukaryota; kingdom Metazoa; phylum Cnidaria; class Anthozoa; order Actiniaria; family Isophelliidae; genus Telmatactis; species Telmatactis stephensoni. The sequence goes on from JALIZF010001912.1 coordinate 244,388, forward strand.
CAACTCTCTCTTTTTGTTACGAGTACATCGATAGAGACAGAGAATTATGAACGACTGGTGGAAACGTTTTGTTTCGCAGAAATATTTATGGTTTTCAGAACATCTTTTATCTTTTATCTTTTAGCGATTGCTGATAGTTTGAGCGATTTTAAATGCCACCACATGCGCAATCTATTTTGATCGAATCACGTCACGAAATACCTTTTCACGCATTCAGGGAGTTTTCCCCATGACACGTACGGCAAAACCCCGGGTTCGACAATGCTAATTCGCCGGAGGAGTTATTCTTGATGCCCTCAACTTATTCATTTCAGGCGATCATTTCAAATGCAGTCATATTTTTAATTAATGAAAAAAATATGACGTACGTTGAAATGCAAATATTAAAATGCGGATGTTTCGAAAGGCTAGTACCCTTCGTAACAACCGGACTTTCTCTACTTACACGAACAATGAGACTTTCATTTACCTCCGACAATACATTGAGTAAGCAATACGTTTTGGGCATTTCACAGTCATAACAAATATACGTAAATATGAGATACGTACATTTCGTCAGAAGTCTTCGTCACTTCCGGACTTTTCTGTGCAGACATCCAGGGAAATCTCCAGATGTGACGTAGGCTATAACGATACACTGAAACAAAGTTTATTCCCACGTACCAAGAGACCATAATACTGAGAGCGAAACTCAGTATTGATGTCTGTGCGATGTTCGCGGCGTCTAAGGCTATTTTTAGTAACTTCGCCATCGCGCGCGCAAGGCTCTCAAACAATAGAATTTGATTTTTGACCTGCGCGCGGACGGGACCGTTTGCTTTCAGCTTTTGACTTCTTTTATTTAAGAGCCTTGCGCGCGCGATGGCGAAGTTACTAAAAGTAGCCTTAGTCGCCGCGAAGACATCAATACTGAGTTTCGCTCTCATAGTATTTAATTATGGTCTCTTGCACGTACTGCATAGCATATCTTCTGTTTAAAAATGAATTCCCCTAGTAACAATAACATGTTTACAAAATAGACGATTACTTTCCATAGAGAGGGGTGAAGTGGTAGCTTGGCTTATTATTTTGGGCTGGGAAAATGGGATTTGATGCACTGGGAGTGAGATTTGGCTACTGGAAGTAGGAAATAGGACAACAAATGGGAATGGGAATCTTTTTATCTCTCATAACATGCCATAGAAACAGGAAAAACGTTAAGCCGGTCACGCAACAACAAAAGCTGAAAAAATAACGCAGTTTTAGATTATTAAAATTCTTAAAAATATGGTTTTACAAATACCTTTGACACTGCTTCTTCGTATGAGTACGTATGCACCAACAATTAAAAGTCACTGTAGGATAAATGAAAATTAATGTTACTGTAAAGTCGCTGAAAATTAATCGGTCACTGTAGGACTAATGAGCATGCAATTACACCTTACCCTAAAATGACGGCCGATTTTTTTTTTCCAATCTAAGACGTAATGATCCCTGAAGTGCTAAAGAGTGTGTCTCACTTAGTAAAATCAGATAAGACTGGTATCTACGGTTTACTTAGTCCAGACCCAGGCCTCTTTTTACCCCGCTACGCTTTGGTAAAACAGAGTCCAGAAGAACTTGCATACGACATACAACTTGCATCAGACACCGTGAAATTTTGGTGTGACCTGGTTACAAAGCTATCGTTGAAATTTATCTGATTTATATCAGCTATATGGGGCTCATTTTGAAAACGAATTCATCGAAGCAGTTAAGTTTGTTTTCACTTATACGAAGTACACGTTTTTACCCAAACTGGAGCAAATCCAAGCCCTGTGTGACTTGTCAAAAGGCCTTGCAACCAGGTCATACCAAAATTTTACGGTGTCTGATTGGTTCATGTAACGCATGCGCATGCAAGTTCTTCTGGACTCCGTTTTACCGAAGCGGAGCGGGGTAAAAAGAGGCCTGGGTCTGGACTACGGTTTACTAGGTTTCCTTTCAAATGTAAAATTTATAGTTTTTCATATACCCAGTCGAGTAAGTCGTTTGTTCCACCCCTCACTGGAAAAATTATCATTAGTCGCTGTTTACAACTGTCTAGTGATCGTTAAGCCGGGTTTCATTGTACTATACCTAGGTATTTGCACAAGCATAGACCCTTCAAAACAAAGAAGCTGAGACCGAAATGAATTTTGGGAAATTTGTTGATATTTTACAGAAGCGCGTGGACGTGGATGTTTCAAACAGCGACTGAGAGAAATGTTCGGTATACGAAACACGATGAAAATCTATATATTACTAGTGTAACCAGGAGCCACTTCGGTCTCAGCTGTTAGGCTTCGATGATTTTGAAAGAGTCAATGTTTGTGAAAATAGGTACCTCACTGGACAAATTATAAAACTCCTGGAAAATTGTATACCACCTTTGTTTTGGGCTTCCTGTGTCGTAGACCAAGTGCCACCCATGGATGTGGAATAACCATGGTTTGGAATCAAGGACATTGTGAAAGTTGGCTATCAGCAAGTTTCTGAACCTCGACGTTGACGTTTTCGATTTCCTTTTTGTAAAGATCCCACTGAACCTGGCCTAAGCAGTAAATATATCAGTTCCTGTCAAAAAATGACTATTTATATGCATGCATGATTTATTTGAAAGCCTTCAAGAGGCTTGTACGTTCGTCCGTCTGTCCAAAACCACAGGTAGCCCACACTGTATCTACGAGCCAGCCAAAGAGTATATTTTCCTTAACCGTTTAATTACATATTTAATAACACATTTATTTATTTACATATTCATTTACATATTCATTCATCCATTCATTTAGGTCCTTTTTGAAAATCATGGTACATGAAAAAGCTTCCTCAATAAAGATTGATTGATTGATTGATTGATTGATTCATTTATTTTCTTTAATTTTATTACTTATTTATTCATTCCCACTCATTTTTCTTCTTTTTGTGTGTGAGGGGAGGGGAGGATAGGTTGATAATTGCAAACATTTCTAACCAAATTTCCCCCCACCCACTCTGCTTCCAGACCTTCCAACACTAAAACGTCTAAAATCTCCCTTGGGGACAATGAATGCTTACCGCCGTTTTCGATGAAACGCGACTACCTAGACATCAACATTGTAGTCTGCAATTTGCATTAGACGTACGTCAATATTCTTTACCTCTGAATAAATGCACATTTTACGAGATACATCGATTGCTATCAATTGCAAAAATTTTAAAAGACGCTTTTTTTTGAATTTTGGAAGTTAGGAAAGATTTCAGTGGGTTTTGAGTCTTTCGAGAACGATTGACGACCGTGTAATGCAAAGTGCAGACTACAGTGTTGATGTCTAGGTAGTCGCGTTTCATCGAAAACGGCGGTAACACTCAAACTCTAGTATATAACATTCAGTCGCAAGGATTTCGAATTTCTCGTTAGTTTTTCTCTTCAGAAGTGAACATGGGCTTCCTGTGTCAGATCAAAAAGTGAAAGAAATAAAATTCTAAATAAAAAACTCCCGTTTTCCTAACAGCATTGACATGAGTCGAAGTTTCTAGTCTTCAGGCCAATATTTCAAAATTCTCGTTAGTCTTTCTCTTCAGAAGTGAACAACATGGGCTTCCTGTGTCAGGTCAAAAAGTGAAAGAAATCAAATTCTAAATAAAAACTCCCGTTTTCCTACATGTCCTAACAGCATTGACATGAGTCGAAGTTTCTAGGCTTCAGGCCAATATTTCAAAATTCTCGTTAGTCTTTCTCTTCAGAAGTGAACAACATGGGCTTCCTGTGTCAGGTCAAAAAGTGAAAGAAATCAAATTCTAAATAAAAACTCCCGTTTTCCTAACAAGCACTGAAATGAGTCGAAGTTTCTAGGCTTCTGGCCAATATTTCAAAATTCCTGAGGATCACAAGCCTAAACATGTTCATCAGTTTGAAAATTATTCAAACCTTGCGTGATTGAATCTGATCAAACACTAAACGCCCACGTGAACAACCTCGTGCTTGTACCTTGTTTCCAAGGCGGAAGTACGTCAACAAACAAATCTGCCCCTTCTGATTGGTCAAAAATGACGTATAGCATAGTATATGATCAGATGCTATGATTGGTTCGTGGTGATGTAAGTTACTGATTTTGTTCCAACTATTGCACCACCATCAATAGAAATACTGCAACTCAGGCTGTTTGTTACGAGTACATCGATAGAGACTGAGAATTCAGTTGTGTGAGAGGCGACCGCAAGATCTTTGAGAAGTTTTCAGTTTTTATCGAGCATTTCAGCTTCTCTGGAGCTGGAATCCGAAACACTCCGCGTCCAAAACTCTTCGTTGGCGCCATCAACAAGCGCCGACCGGCCGGCAAGACAAGCGAAGTCAAACCATTCAAACGTCTGAGAGTTTTTCTCCAGAACCAAATACCGAAACATTATGGAACGAAAACCTCAATCAACTTTCCAACTCCTCTTGGCTATCTTGGCCCAACAACAATTTGGTTCCCAAGATCAGCAAAGCCAAGATCGAGAACGACACAAAGACCGAGATCGAGACTGTGTTTTTAACAGGCTCGAAAACACCGACCAAACGAAGCTACGTTCAACAAGATTCTACAAAGCATTACGCCAAATCCAAATCCAAGCCCGAGCATCAACAAATTGCAAACTGCAAAGTACTAGTCGATATCGAGCCGGATCACCCATTTGCCGTGGACAAAATAAAGCAAGAATCCAAAGAGAGCGATTGCGCCGTTGGATCTTGCACAGAGAATTCAATTGCAGAGTTTGACCCAGGTAAGAAACGCAAGAAATCTTTTTGGGAAGAGGGAAGAAATTTGTAGCATCTAGCACTTAAAGGGTGTCACGACACACATCTGTGTTCTCTGGCTGACAACATGTCACAATTTTTGCTTGTTTAGTGGGAATATCTTTGAGACCCTCTTTTTCGATCCAGAGATTCCCAGTCAAATCTTACCATCCCTTTTCCATTTTTTTCCTACCTAAGAATGCAATTCTTTTTACCTTGTTTTCTTGAACTTTAACTTCTGCATTAAGAGCTTGTTGCTTCCCCCAGGAGTTCAAGTTGAGTGAAGGGGGGGTCACTGACAGTGAATAATTTTTGGTAGTAAAGTATACGACTTCTTATATAAAACAAATATTTATCTATATTTTTCTATTATCAGAAACGTTATATTGGACTCCGATTCCAGAACATAACCTAAACAACACCGTTAATCAGGATAACGAGTTGTTTCCAGTTAAAACTGAAGCACAAGAAGCCGAAGTATCCCCATTTAGTGGGTGCCTTATGGACTGCCCAATCAAGCCTGACCCAGATATGGCAGACCCTTTCTATGAAGAATACTTGGATCTTAGCAACCTTTACCCTGAATTGTTCCTTGGATTTGATCCCAACCCTTGTGATTTTCTTGTAAGCGAAACAGAAAAGATGGCAGATGTTAAAGAGGAAGCCCCAGTTTTTTCTCCATCTGACGATATCTTGAAAGAGATTGACAGTCTCCTGGCAGAAGCCGAGTTAAGCACTATCAAGGAAGAGGGAAATGAGCTGATCGATGTTGAAGTTATCGATGAAGCACCTTCAGATCAGGGACAAGCTGACTACTTGTCGTCTTGCGTGTCATCACCTGGAAGTATCAACACCATTGCAGATTCTACATCCACCGAAGTAGCTTCTCCAGTAAGTGTCGACATGCACGACGACTTAACGCAGTTGCTTGACTTCCTTGAAAAAACAGATGTGCAGGAATTGGAAACAATTGAGCTGGAAGATCTGCTTCAACAGACAGCTTCTCCCAAGCCAACAAAGAGAAAGCTTGAAACTTCAGATCCCACTCCAGCAGCGAAAAGACATAAGCCTTCAATGTTGCCAGGAGATGGACAGGGGGACAAGTTAACTGCTAGGAGAATTAAGAACAATGCAGCATCACGAGTCTGTAGAGCATCAAGAAAGCAAAGGGAAAACGATCTGTTTGCTCAAGAGGAACAGCTAGTAAAAGCCAATGCAGAGTTGAAAACTCAGGTTGAGGAACTTACTAAAGAGACTGAAACTCTTAGAAAGATTTTAGTCCAGCGTTTAAGTGGAAATTTAGGTTAAGATAACACTTCGATTAAGTTTGATAACTCAATTTTGTTACCATCCAGTACAGTACTAAGGGCAATGAACTTCTGGTTCAAGTTAAATTCAGTAAAATTGCATAAATTTTTGTTAGGCTTTAACTTTTAGTCAGATTATATATACAATGCAAAGCAAATTGTCCTTAGTTAAAGTGCAAAACACTTAGACACTGGATTGATTATTTTCAAGGATCAATTTAAGTTTTATTCATGTATTCTAATAGTTCAGAAACATCAAAAATGTTAAGGGTCAGGCAAAAAAAAAAAAAAAAAAAAAATAAAAAAATCAAAAGTCTCAAAGGGTAATGCATACAAAAACATGACAGCCCTTTGAGATCCAGTTAGACGTATACACTATTTCATATACCTTATATAATCATTTGGTGTTTTTATAGTAATTAATTGGTTATGCATGTTCACTTTCTACACTGTTATACTATTAGTTTATTTTGTACACATTGGTTAATGATAATGAGTGATATTAAATGTTTGTAAATGTTAACATTTTTGTTGGTGTCTTGGCTGTGAAGCAAGTGACAGGTAGTGTAAACATTTCACTAGATATTTCAATCCATCCCGATATGATTGAAGGAGCTCAACTGAAATATCTAGTGACAAGGGTTACATGACTTCTCATCAAACTGTATATTTCTAAAACAGTGGCAAAGCAATGCTTCAGCGTTTCTACCCTGGCATTACCCAGTCTAGGAACAGTTATCAGTCTTTGAAAGGGAATAACCATTGACATCATAAATCAGTGAAATGTGATTTCCAATTCAGTCTTTGCAGTAAATGAATTTTGGAAAACAAAGAAATAATGCTTTCAAAAAATTTAAAGCTCAAGAGAAACTATAAAGCTTAGAAGATGTTTAGATTTGGGCTTCCTGTGGGTAAAAAGGGGATATTCAGGCTATTTGTGCTCAGTACTATACATGCACACCATTTGCTACAGCTGTACTGCTTAGGATCTTACGTCACAGGGTTCCCACTGACCTTGAAAAGTTGGGGAATTATTAAAATTTTTAGGTCTGGAAATTGTCAGGGACTTTTTAATTTGGTCAGGAAAAATGTCAAAATGTTAGACAGGGAATTTTGGATTGGAAAGGTCAAACACTTTTAGCAGCTTTGCTATGGAATGGACTGTATTCACATTCTCAGTATTTGCCTAGGTCTAGCTTGCAATAGAGGTTCATGTGAGGGAATATCATTAACAATATTTGCATCAGAAAAGATTCCCCTGCATGAGCCTCTATAGCAAGCTAGTTCCAGTACAATACTGAGAATGCGAATAATGGTCTGACTATTATACAATCCTTAACTGCAGATATATATCGATGGAATTGACATTGTCCTAAATTTATGTCAAGTAAAAAGTCAGTGGAAAAATATGGGGATTTTGTCAGCAAAAAATCAGGGGAATTTTTTTCCAGGAGAGTGAAAACCTTGTTCAGGAAAAATTTTTAATAGCACTTTGTAGGGGTTGCTTTATTGCCTTTTTTGCTAAGGGTTTGTTGCCTTTTTGGGGGAATAACCTTTGCCTTAATGGCCTTTTCACGGTTCATCATTCCTAAATTTATGATAGTTTCACTCTCACAGTTCTAGGGGATCAAAACACACAAAAAAAACCCTGCAAAGCTGCTGTTTCCATAAATTTGTTCATTAACTCATAATCATGCATCAGAAACTTTAAGTGCTACACCTTGCTACCATTCATATATCCACATCATGCTGGGGTGATATTCTGAATTAATTAATATTTTATTTGAAAAAGGAGCCCACTGTCAAATTTGTAAGATTGATAAATGTAAAACTTCAAAGTTCCCTTGGGATTGTTTACAAAGTGGAATTTACAAATTTTTGAATTTGCAAGATTTTATGAAGAAATGTATGGTGGATTGGTAAGTATGTTTGGCCTCTATACATTTCTTTGTAAAATTTCTAATTTCCAAATGTTCATGTAACATCAATGTGGCAAAACCTTGGCATGTTACAGTTAAGCTTCTTGTAGATATTTACGAAACATTTTTTGCTGATCAAAATGCCACCTCTCCCAAATACAGGGCATTTGACATTTTATCCTTTGAGCCTAAAAGGGGCTTGTACAAAAAATATTACATAATTATTATTACTAATTAATATTATGAGATCAGGGGTTAATTAATTAAATAATTTAAATAATAAATATTATGGGAGTTTCTTTTTTTTCTGCCCCACCATCCTCATTACTTTTATGAGTGCCCTAGAAGTTTTTTGGGGGTGAGCTTCAATTCAGATAATGATAATTCAGATGGCAGCATTCCATGATTTTCAATCAAATATCTTCATTTTAATTTTTAATCTCAATCTAATCACACACAATTACACAATTTGTCTAGAATTTCTTTCAATTGCAATAGATTATCATTTTTTCAAGAAACAAAAACAAAACATATTTTTTATATTCATTGGCAAGTTGCCATCTTTTTGGTCTTATCAACATCAACATGTATATATATGCCCCATAATGAAGAGAACTAACATCTCCACTGCACATGCATTTATAGTGAGTTCCATTATCATAGGGGCTTTGACATTCAAACAGTCCATTGGAATTTGCTTATTCAATTTAATATTAAAAATAATAATTGAAATCTAAAGACCTTCCAAATAAAATAATAACAGCTAAAGATGGTTTCACATCAGAAGTTCCTCAAATTTTTTATCTTTTAATTTTCAGTCCATCAATTTACTTGTTATAAATATATACATCAGAAATCCGCAAGTCATATTTTTATTGCTACAAACAAGTAACCAAATTCCAACAGACTGTTTACAATGTGTGAGTTCACATAATGAATAATGCTGTGAAATCTAAGAATACCACAGCAGAAATCCCATGATATGACCACCTGTAATAAATTTTCATTAACTCAAGATTAAGAATAACCTAGTAAATACGAGTGTTTTCTAACTGGAATTTCTCTCTCACCATTAATACCTGGCTAATACCTGGTTCATAACTGTAACCTATTATTTCAAGCAGCGGCAGATTGAAGTCTCTTTCGCTTGATAAACTCCTTGAGGTTCCACTTAGTATGTGGTAACATCCAGTGACCATTGAACACACACAAGATTGTCATCTTTTCAGTATAACACAAGTCTGGCAAGAGCTGAGGAATTGAATAAACATAAGATTAAGTCTTCAATCAGAAAGTGAAGTTATTAACAATGACATTTAATGGCATGTCTAATTCAATGGCAGTGATCACTGAGGGCTTGTCAGTCATGCTCCTACCACATCTCATTTAATGTAAATACAATATAACACTTGCTCTGATTGATTACAGTGCTGTGCTTCAAACCGTTGCCACTACCACAAAGTTTTCGATTACTTTTTGACATTTTTTTACAACTTTGAATGCATAGCAGTATTCAAAGTTGTCAAAAAGATGTCAAAAAGTAATCAAAAACTTTGTGGTAGTGGCAATAGTTCGAAGCACAGCACTGTAATAAGCTGGCACAAACTGAATTCTTGTCATACCTTAGGAGTAATAAGGAAGTACTGAGATGTGTTCTCTTTGCAAGCTGTTTGCACTACAAGTTCAAATACTCGACGTTCATTATTTGGGTCCATTCCCTAAAACAAAATAAAGTGTGGGTATGTCATATTACTATGAGATGATAAGCCTGAGGCAAAAAAGCTTTGATTCAAATCTATTATCTCTTTATAGGGCAGTTTTCATATGAGTGAGAGACAGAACAGGACATGTCATGATTATGCCAGTGATGTCTTCTATTACTTAAAACATTTGATTATAATGTATAATTTATAATTTATAATTTATTAACTTCGCCAACAAAAAAAACAAAATAAAAGATACAAAGACATAATACTTTACAAGGCAGGGAAGCCACAACAGCAACGCCAATTACTGTGGTCCCAAAAACTATACAACATAAATATAAATTTCCTTGCCATATGCCCTATTATAATCATGCCATTTTCCATGTGAATGAATGAATGAATGACTTTATTAAAATATTCAGCATAGCTGGTGGGGTCGTGCATTTAGATTTATTAGTTACAAATAAAAATATCAAATTGCAAAAACATTAAGATATCAAAATATATATATAATATATATAATTCTTAAAATCTATGTGTTTCTCCACTTTGATTTACAGCAATCAAATTAATTTAAATAAATTAATTTTTAATAATATTCCCAACTATTGTCCTTGTGTTTGATGACAGCTACAATGTCACATGAAAAGTGCTCTTAGATCAAGGCTCTCAAATCAAGATATTTTAGAGTGTACAAACTATTAAGGAAATAATTCAATGAATAGTTGAAGGTAAGGATGATGTGCTCACCTGGTTGATTTCATCTACTACTCTAAAGGGACAGTTTGTCATTTCTTGTATGGCCATGAGGTAAAGCATGGTAGATACGCTGCGTTCTCCACCACTTTGATGATGTGGGTTTAGGACATGAAGAGAATCCTTGGCCCTGAATTTGACCTTTATTTGAATACCATATTTATCATATTCATTCCCAACCTAGGGAAAAAAATTCAAAGGTAAGGGCAAACCATAATTATAGTATTAGACATGAACCTTTTATAAATAAACTTAATGCTAACAGTGTACCACTTTACCCACTCTTGCCATCATTACCCCCTCTTTACTATCTTTACTATTTTATAGATGGCCCAATGGAAGATTAGCCAGGCTAAATTGGCTCCATCTTTAAATAAAGTTTATTATTATTATTATTATTATTACTATGGTTAAAAAGCTACATGAAATAGACAGAAGTTGAAATAAGTCACTGGGAAAGAAACTGGGACATTTCTCTGAGAAAGCAATGCACACTCAACAACTTAGCCACACTTACTCAGATTTTTATAAATGCAGAGCCCTAGCTGGCTGCATAAAGTGCTTGAATCAGGTAAGATTGGTCAAAAAGGAGCAAAGGAAGAAAAGAAAAGAAAAGAAAAGAAAAGAAAAGAAAAGAAAAGAAAAGAAAAGAAAAGAAAAGAAAAGAAAAGAAAAGAAAAGAAAAGAAAAGAAAAGAAAAGAAAAGAAAAGAAAAGAAAAGAAAAGAAAAGAAAAGAAAAGAAAAGAAAAGAAAAGAAAAGAAAAGAAAAGAAAAGAAAAGAAAAGAAAAGAAAAGAAAAGAAAAGAAAAGAAAAAGGCAATAATTATAGAAAACCAAGAAGGTATATCGTGATGTTTGAAACCCAATGGGTATATAATTTGCATTTAATTAATTTTTACAAACCGGATCTTTTGCCAAAGAGACTTCTCCAGCACATCCCATCATCCTAAAGAAGTGTCCATACTTTGTATTGATTTTACTTATTAGATCCTCAAGAGGGGTGAGCCACCTAGAAAAATCATAAAACATGATTAAAAATTAAATTATTGTTAATGGAGCTCTGCTCTGTAGTGGAGCACCCTACGACATTCTTTTATTTTAAATTATTCCTTGTAAAAGCTTTTTAAAAACAATTTTATCATTTGTTGTTAATGGAGCTCTGCTCTGTAGCGGAGCACCCAACAACATTCTTTTATTTTAAATTATTGCTTGGTAAAAGCTTTTTAAAAATAATTTTAAAAAGCTTAATAAAGAAGGATTTATTACTCCTAATCAGGCTTTCAGAAGAGAGAGAGAGAGTGGTTGCATTAATATGTACCTTTCCTTGAGATCATTGATTTCTTGTTGTCTTGTCTGAAGGTCTGTCGATTGTGAGTTGACTTGGTTTGAAATGTTACCTATTTCTTTCTTTCTTGAGGCTGGTAAAACTTTTCCACGGGTTTTGAAACATTACATAATATACCAAAAAGAAGATCATTAAAAACTGGTCGTAGCGTTTTTAAAAATGTTGTTGGAGTTGGAGTTTTAGGCTTTCGCTTGCGATAGACATAACATAGTAAGTTTTTTTACAGTTTTCACGCGTATGTAGATAGTTCGGTAGCACTGGTGGCTGCTGTTTTGTTGGAATTGCCTTATCTTTTGAAGGGCATGGTATGTTGATAACACCCCATCAAAGAATCCTCGATTAACGAAGTGTTTTGATTAACACAGGAGCCCCCCGTGATGAAGATATTTATTATATAAGCGGGCGGATTTCAAAGCATACTCGAAAGAAATTGAAGCAAAACTAACGCTAACATAGAGAATTTTACATGGGCGCTTGGAGATACGAATTTTATCTTCGAGTGTTGATGATATCTCTCACGAGTGAGCGCAGCGAACGAATGAGAGATATTCAACACAAGAAGATAAAATTCGTATCTCCAAGCGACCATGTAATGTTCTGTTTATTTTATAAATATCAATCAATATCCAGGATCAGGAAAAAATTTGAAGGCCATTTGTGATTGGTTGATACAAAGGTAGTCATGGCAACGGTGATATCTTCACGTGTGAAGGATAAAAATGATATCTTCACTGTGTAGTGAAGTTTTAGAAACAGGAGAAAGCCTGATATTTCATTGATATCTATATAATAAAGCCCACTTAGATATTTTGATTGAGTAATCGCACACAACATCCGAATCGAGGCTCGGAGGAAACCATATAATCGTAGTTATTCTTTTATTTCCCCAGAGCCTCGATCCAGATCTTATTGTTTTTTGTTATCACTTAACCAAACTATCTAACGGTGAGCTATTAACAAACTATGAAGTTGTCTTTTTAGAAGGAAAAATGGATGAATGAATAAATGAAATGAATATAAAATGAATGAACAAATGAATGATTATGAGTGAATGAATGAAATTGAAATGGAATATTAAACAAATGATATGCAGACAAGAATGTGAAAGGAAAAAATGGATGAATGAATAAATGAAATGAATATAAAATGAATGAACAAATGAATGATTTTGAGTGAATGAATGAAATAAATGAATAGCAGAAGTTTTGCGCGGTGAAATTTTGGATTTGTGTAATAAACTGCCGTATTCTCCTGTGGGATAACGTATAACTGAACGAAAACGTTCCTGGTTGAAATATTACAAAATTGCTGGTACTTTCTGGGAGCGCAATATCTACGTCGCATTCAATGACTTATTCCCTTTTAGGGATAACTTTTGGGAGTTAAAAAACCATGCAGAGTACATAGGAAATTGGTAGGGACGAGGAGAACGAAAAAACGCTATTGCCTTTATGGAGATGATTTGGGGGACACTACGGAAAGGCAAAGGGTGCACACATAAAATCAAGCAAACGACTTCAAAATTCAATGGTTCTGGTCCATGCCATGCTATAGCATTAATTAGAGATCTAGAGCTAGGCTGCTTCGGCTCGAGGCCAACACACAGCAAAACAGAACTCAAAACTGCTGCATAGGCTGGCCAACCGCCACCAGGGGAGGTGGGTGGGTCGCGAATTATGCAGTGAGAATAGCAAACCAACTGAACAAGTGAATGAACAAACAAACAAAATTAATGGAAAAAATGAGTAAATGAATGAATAAAGCTACCATGTGAATAAACAAATGAAAGGAAAACCATGAAAGAAAAAATGGAAGACAAACAAACAAATGCATGAATGAAGCCATCAAAATACTCACCTCCTTTAAACTGGCTGGGACATCTTCTCCCTGAGGAATCCCTGTTTTCTGGTGTGCTATTTGTCTTAAACTTTTAGCTTTGTTTTTCATTAACTCAAAATTTCTCTGTGCTTGTTCAAATTCATCCTAAACAAAGAACAGAGCTTTAACAAAGAACCTTCAACAGGATCTTGTTTCCTGAAATACCATGTTCTCAAAAGTAGTCAGTCCCAAATTATTTGAATTAGCCCAGAAATTAGGACTCAGTGTCTGAGTCACACTACTGACAATTTAAATGCAGTTTTAAATGCTGGCCAATGGTGCTTCTGGATACAGTGTTTGAGTTAATTTTTATTAAGCAAGTTTAGGGTTATGTAATGAAAAAAAGGGGTCACTTTAACTGGGATTTCAGTAATTTTGAAGCAAACATTGACTAACAGAAGGCACTTTATTAAAATGAAATATTGAATCCTTTTCTCTGTGATCCTAAATAGCTGGTAAAAGAGGTACAATGTAAAGTACCAACAGTAGCTGGTGCCTCATACTGAAACAGCTAATAATATAACACTATCTATAAACAATGATTATCAATGAGTACCTCTGCTCTTTTAACTTGTTCTTGTGCTTCTCTAAATTGGTTTGTGATTCTTGTTTTCTCTGCAGATAGTCTGGCATGCTGTAGGCTGGTTGTTACTTTCTCTTTGCAAATATTTACACATTCCTGTTGGCATAGTAAGATATACAATGTTCAACCTAAAAGACCTTGTCAGAAGAATGACAGTAATGATATGTGTGAAACATTGTTCACTGGCTTTAACTGCAATGTCATCAATTATTTTCTGGTAAGGGTTTAGTAGGGTGTGGTAGGGTGTTAGTGTATAAGAGGTTGATGAGTGTTAGTGGGTTGTTGGTGGGATGTCAGGCTGTTGGTAGTTTATCAGTAGGTTGTTAGTAGGACGTTAGTAGGTTAAGTTGGTGATAGATCGTCAGTAGGTTGTTAGTAGACCTGTTGTTAGTAGGTTGTCAAGAGATTGTCGGTGGGTTGTTGATAAGGTATCAATATATCAGTAGGTTAGGTTGGTGATAGGTCATTAGGTGGTTTGAAGGTTGTCAGCTGGTCTTTGGACAGGTGTCAGTAAGTTGTTGATAGGGTGTCAGTAGATAATTGGTGGGGAGAAAGTAGATTGTTGGCATGTTGTCAGTAGATCAATGGTTGGTACAGTGTCAATTGGTTATTGGTAGGGTGCCAGGTTTTTGGTGGTCTGTCAGTAGGTAGGGCGTCATCTTGTTGCTGGGTAACTTTCATGATGATTCAATTCCCTTCATACTGAGATAAATTTCTATGTACGTTCCAAAACAATCTTATACTATTTTTGTCAATTGGTTTGGTACATGATTGACAGAAGAAATTTGGCACTCAACAAAATATCAGTGTTGATCATTAGCATAAAATGCAAATTTCAGCCAAATGTACCTTGATAAAATCTTTGAACTGTGTAAGGGCAGCTACTCTTTTGGCATTTGTTTTATCAATTTCTTTCTGTATTTTGGCTTCTTGCTGCTTGATGTTTGGTGCTTCATTCTGGGAAGTTTCTAGCCTGAGGACAACAAGAGCAAAATTAATGGTCACAGAATCTTCTTGAGTGTGTAACTTGCTGACATTGAAATAAAAATCTAAATTTCTCACAATTTCTGTTTGTTTTCCAGCTGATTCCCAAGAGTTCTTCGTCTTTGAAGCTGAGATGACAGATTTTTCTAAAAGGAAATCACTTTGTCATTACATAAAACCACATGATCAGCTTTTGTCAGACACCCAGTTTATTATGCACAACTGACACTGCTTTTGGGCAATTCCACATGAGAGTTGATAAAAGCAAAAACAATTAAATGCTTAGTTTGCATCAAAAATGCATTTTAATATAGAAAAAAAATTGTTAGGCATTTAAGAAAGATTAAGTCGGTGATGATAAGACTGATTCCTATATCAGGGGGAGTCCTCAATGTCGGCAATTGATGAAATTGACAAATTTGCTTAAAAACTTGGCCTTTTCTGTGAAGAAATTGTGTAAACTTTGGAAACAATTTTTGCTGCAAAATCTTCTTTATTTGTGAATGAAATTGGCCTAATTGTGTCTCTGAAGAATGAAACTATGCATAAGCCAATTTAGTTTACTCAAAAGACCTAAATAGAGAGGGTTTTTGATGGTATAGAAATAACATTCCCAAAAATGTCATGTCCGCAACAATTTATTGTCACGTCCGCAACACAATGTATTCCTAATAAATCCATAGAAACAAGCAATATCAATTCTTTCATTTTGGATTTATATAGTGCAGTTAGTATAGAGTTTAGGCAGTATAAACACTTTTTTTGAAAAGTTTCAAGTTCACAGGATTTTAGCTTTGTTCAAGAGTAACTTCAAACATGGTTGTTTTCCATGTCATGTCCGCAACACATCACTTATACATTTTTTCTCTTAATATTCAAAAGTCAGCCGAAATGTTTTTATGCTAAAATCAAAGGGACAACCAGGAGGATTGATTGGATGAATTTCATTTGATTTGAAAAACATTATCTGGGTTGAACAGCCATTTATTACACTAGGTATAACCTCTGAAAGTCACGTCCGCAACGTGGAATTGCCCTTTTATATTCACTCTACTCAGGGGTTTCAATAATAGGCGGCTACTGGCGGTATAGCACTGCCTATTTTACCTCTTAACACTGGTTATTTTGTGTCTTACAGACTCCCCTAGCACAACGGGGTCTCACGGCCCCGTTGGGGACACAGACACCTACTTCAATCACTCAGACGCTTATTCAAAAAGATAATGAAACCCCTGTCTACTATGATAATCCTTTCCTACAGACAACAGACAACCATACTTCACCCACATGTCAGTTGTGGCAAAGGTTATGTAGTGGTTTGCTGCATGCCTCTCACTGCTTATGTCCAAGTTCAAGGCCCACATCAGTCATATGGATGCATTAGCTTTGCCTGCTTACAAATCAAGTTTTACTCTCTCTCTTTCTTTCTCTCTCTCTCTTTTTCTTTCTTCTTTTCTTTCTTCGCTTTCTTTCTTTCTCTCTCTTTTCCTTTCTTCTCTTTTTTCTTTCTTTATGAACACAGCTTCACAGTTCTGATGATTTCTAATTAATTTTAAAGAGACATAGTCTACCACTAACCTTGCTGTTTCTCAGTTCTTCAAGTTTTTTATTCAGTGCAGTCTCTTTATCTTTGAGTTGCCCATATGTTTCATTGATGGAGTGAAGTTGCATTTGAATTCCCTAATGGATTACGATTGATGAAATGTTAAAGTAGAGTACTAAGGAAACATGAAAAAAGTAACAAGAAATATAGGAATAATAAATAGACTAATGGAAGGGTGGAGGTGGGATAAATGTAAAGAAAAAGGGAGGGATGGCGAAAGAAGGGATGGAGGGTGGAAGGAATAAGGAAGGAACAAAGAAGGAGGGATAGGAAGGAAGGAAGGAGAGAGAGAGGGAAGGAAGGAAAAAAGGAAGGAAAGAAGGAAGGAAAGGAAGGAAGGAAGGAAGGGAGAGAGAAAGGGAGGAAGTAACTTGATAGTTCCTATCAGTACCTCTCGCTCGGCCTCCAAACGTCGTTTTTCCTCTAAGTCTACTGAATTATTGAAGTATCTTGCTTCTCTACAAGTTAACATTACAGAGAATAAAACATGAGATAATTGATACTTAACAAAAACAAGACACACTGAATTTAAAAAAGAAAGAAAAAAAAAGGAATACCTTATATGATCAACAAGAGTTGACCTCTCTCTATTTCCATATTTCGACCTTCTTACCAAATACTAACAAAGAATCGAAAAGAAGAGGATTGTCCAATACTCTGACAAATTTATGCATAGCATAGCATTGAATGTATTATATCACCATAACAATAGTTTAACAATACATTCTAGAACAACACAATGCATTACAATACAATGCTATGCATAAAATT
Organism: Telmatactis stephensoni; assembly: GCA_029948255.1. Lineage (NCBI taxonomy): Eukaryota > Metazoa > Cnidaria > Anthozoa > Actiniaria > Isophelliidae > Telmatactis > Telmatactis stephensoni. Next base: position 261,997 of record JALIZF010001912.1, read on the forward strand.
GGCAGAGAGTATTGGACAAATACTGAGTGAAAGAGAAACAAGACATCTACAACCATTGTTCATTGTCCACAAACAAACATTTATTTTAGGACATCCCAAAAGACAGCTATAATGCAATAGCTAATAAAAACAATTTATTTCAAGTTGGTGGGGTAAGAAGTGGTTGCATCGCTCAGTCTTCAGAGCCAGAGGATCATGTTCAAATACTTGACAAGGTTATAGCCCTTTCACCCAGCCATGAACTTAGTTGTTCAACACAATCTATTTGCTTCCAAAAACTGGGTTCCTCATTTATTAAAATGTAATAGTAAATTTGAAAAACAAAGGTCATTGATTCTTCAGTACTCAGAATTTTTATTACAAATTTGATGTAATCAAATTCATTCGAACATCGTTCGGGAGTTCTCAAATTCATTTCATTATGCTTGGACCAAAGCAGAATTTAGAAGTTCGAGTTTGAAAGTTTTAGAATTTCATCTAAAATCATCAACAAATATTTTTTCTCGGTGCATTTTATCATTATCATTCCCTTACATTTGTAAATTTCGAGAAAACTTTGAATTCTGATTAAGCACGTTTCGGGTCCGTTTCGGTTCACTGCGGAGAGCGAGATTTGGAAGATTAAAACGAATTTGGGAACTTCTAAACTAACTTCAGAATCTGTAGAGCGCAAATTTCGTGAGATTAGCTGTAAATCACCTCGCTTTACAAATAAATTCAAATAAGCGGGCCAAATTTTATGTTCTTTGTGGGAGGCTTTGTTCCATGTAACTTCAGTGGCGCCCCAGATCGATAAACGATACGGTAATCATAAACTTAACATTCGTGCTATAAAAACAAGTTAGTACATTGCTCGCTGAATAATTATTATCTCGATGCATTCCTTTGGAACGTTTATAATGCGTTTGGGCAACGATTTAGGGCGTTTGTAATGCGTTCGTAAAATGCAATGAAATGATACTAGAACATTTTAAAAGCATTAGCAGAATGCTTTCACAAACGTTTACTGTAACGTTGAAGAGCATTTTTGAAACCGATGGGAATGCTGATAAACGTTTCGTCAATGGTATGAAATGCATTCTCAACGCAGTGTAATGCATTTCAACGTATTTTTGATAACATGTCAATTTCAATAAGCCGGGTTTTCGCGTGGACGGTCACATATAAATTATAAACAACCAAGATACATGTAGACCACCAAATTCATGGCTGTTTCCCAAGGTAAAGTTGAGTGACTCCTGTACAACTGTAGCTAAAGACTCAGTTTCAGTGAATACTATTGTGTACTGACAAAGATGAATTGCCAATAAAGCAGCTCTAGTTGCTAATAATTTAATCATTAAACAATATATGATTTACATAATAACAAAGTTTTTCAACAACTAGACAGTGTAACTAGAACAGGCCTACAAAGCTATAGGCTTTGGCTACCCAAGTCACTCTAAACTGTAGCTTGGAAAACGGCCATTCGGCCTACAAAAAGACTGAGTTTACTTTACCACCTTTTGATATAAGGTCTGACTTACCCTAGATGTAGGGGTGTAGAAATGGGTGAGGCCAGACTCATTAATAACAGTTTCAGCATTCCTAGCAGTGTAATCAGTGCCTAATGGTATTTCATGTACTCTATAGGCTTCACACAAATACTTCATGACTGCATCAGGTGCTGTGAACATCTCATTCAGGTAACAATGGAATCCCCATTTCCTAAAAAAAGGATAGTACCATAGTCAGTGAGGTCACAGTTCAAAACTGGTCCATTTGTGAGCCCTGAATGAAACCACTTGAAGGGGGATCACTACAGTAATTACTACCGTTATCGTTGAAGTGCGACCTGTAAAGTTCAAAGTCTCGTCTGAAAACAAGCATTAAAACAGATGTCAATCAAATTATGCCAGTGAGACAATTGACAATTTTACTATCAAATAAGAAAAAACTGGCTCGTATTTATTGAAAAAGCTTTACTTTCATTTAGAAAGCTTAAATTTTGTATTTTCCTTCATAAGTACAAGATATTTTCTTGGTTTCAGTGTCAAAATTGCTGTTTGTTTTGGTTGAATGATTTGGTTGAATGATTTGATTGAAGTCCGTGAGAATGCTAGTTTCCAGACTCGACTTTGAACTTCACGGGTTGCACTTCAATGATAACGGTAGTAATAAGTTGTTCTTTATTGATAACATACAGCTTTGTTTTGCATTTTTTTTAGAGCATTAGTTCTCAGACTACATAATGAGAAATCATACTTTAAGTCTTCAAGTTTGCGGGATGGTTTGAAACTTGACAACGGTTCATCTGGTGGGGTTACACCATTGACCTTGAGGTGCTGTCTGTCACGAACCTAATAAGAAAAAACATTGAAACCTTGTACAAAACTACATGACACTTTTTTTTTACATTTGATGTTAACTAAAATTTGCTTACCTCCTAGAGAAACATTTTCATGTCATCTCTGAATTTTTTTTACACTTAACGTTTGCTTACTTTTACAAAAATATTTTTGTCATCTCTGAATTTTCTACAGTTAACATAAACTTTGCTTACCTCATCAAAAAATATTTTCATGTCATCTCTGAATTTTTTTTACACTTAACGATTTGCTTACTTTTACAAAAATATTTTTGTCATCTCTGAATTTTCTACAGTTAACATAAACTTTGCTTACCTCATCAAAAAATATTTTCATGTCATCTCTGAATTTTTTTTACACTTAACGATTTGCTTACTTTTACAAAAATATTTTTGTCATCTCTGAATTTTCTACAGTTAACGTAAAGTTAATTGCTTACCTCATCAAAAAATATTTTCATGTCATCTCTACTTTCAAATACAAAAGCTCTCATATCATTACTACTGATCAGTTTTTCCAGAAACTTGGCATTATTGACATCATGCATGTTAACCTGGTAAATCAAACATGGGTTACATTAAAGTCTATTCCAACTCATTTTCAGTGCAAATCTCAGTTCTAAAAAGAGACCCTTTTTTGCCAAAGTGCAAAATTAAAGTACCTCAAAAATTGCAAAATTAACTTGTCAAACATTTCGAGTAATAAGGTACAAATTGGCCAACTGATTAACTCTTACTCCAAAAGGAGAGTTCACACTATTCTAATTCCACTCAAGTACCTGTAAAAGAATTGGTTCATGTACAGTATGACTGAATCTGTTTTGATTTTCTCTAAGCCACATCACGGCATCATAAGTATCTTTGTACTGTTTATGAATTAACTCTAATCTCAGCTTCTTCATGTCTTCAAGCCTGTTTAGTCTGCTGGTCACATCTGTAAAGAACAGTTACCTTTTTGACTTTGTGCTATGTCAACAGGGGCGTATCCAGGGGGGTCCCAGGGTGCCCGTGACTCCCCTTTGAAAACAAAAAGATGATAGAAATAAAAGAATCTGACTGGAGAAAGATTGAGATATTGGAAGTGTGTGACCCCCCTTTGGTGGAAAATGGAAAGTGTGACCCCCCCTTTGAAATATTCTGGATACGCCCCTGGTCAATGCAATGTATATTATACCATTTGGACTAAGTACAAACTATAAACATGCACAAATATAACCCACTTGCCACATACAATGGAATCAGAACAATAGCAAGTGCTACAACTCTGGCCTTGTTAGGAATAACTGAGCTACAGGTATGGACATGTGTAAGCATGTCTCCATGGAAATTATGGGAATAGGGCACCATGGCAACGGAGTGTTGTGGCATGCTACCGTCCTTCCTATACCTTGTGTTTGGGCAGTCAAATGTCTTCTCTCATCCAAGATTCTGTTGCCTTCTTGCTGGATGCCTGATAGTTCTCTACTTATCTGACGAGCTTGAGTAGTGATCTCATCAATTTGGGGCTGTAAAAAATGCAAAAATAAGCTTCCAATTAAAGGAATGCCAATGAAAACAGCCTAGGTGGCTTTTGATTTCCAGCCATTCATATTCATGTCAATATGAAATCAGGAAATTATTAGGGCTAGTGAATTCTAAAGGAGATATCCATGGTTAAGGTAATTCCGTAGTTTTGCAGTGCGCATCTATACTGCGCATAGCATAGTTCAGCCTATTTTGATTTGATTGTAAAAGATATATATTTGACTTAAAATGATGCAAACTTTAGTCTTATGAAGTTTTGAGCAGTAGACACACTCTAAGAGGCACTATAGTGGTTACTCGCCTTAGTCCTCTTCGGTCACAGGCTGTTTACGACGTCGTTTCACACTTTAGCGAGTCGTAGCGCGGAAACGAGCACGGACACCTATTCTTTTTATTTTTGCAAATCAACGGTAATAAGGTTCTCTATCATATATATAATTATAGTCAAGATTCCATTTCCAGTTTTTTTAGATATTTTACAAAACGTGCGGTCAGAAGGTTCTTTCACTGCTGCTTCAAGGGCACGTATTATCAACCAATTTTACCTTCTTTCTTGTAGCAAACGCATTTTTACATCAATTTATTACATCATAATATTAGGCGATTGCCCAAAGAGAGAAAATGAGCTCATATTAGTCAGCTAGCAATGCCCAGATTTAAGAAATAAATTATTTTTGACGCGATTTTGATCTTCGAATCTTGAGCCCTCAAGACACAAAAGATGGTGTACTTTAAAGCAATCTAGCGCAAAAACGGCTACAGTGATCCCCATTTTTTATTTCATTTTTGGGATAAGCAACTCAAAAATTATCACTGTGTGAAGTTTTATGAGAATTCCATTTCTAGTTTTATTTCTACGGAATTACCTTAAATGCATGCGTGTGAATAAAATGTGGGTTCACCACATGGGAGCCAAGTCATGTAGATGTGTTTTATCATACAATAATTGTACGATAGGGTAATTGTACAGAAGAGTTCTCTGTGAAAGTGACCAAAGTGACTTTTTGATGGATGTCCAGACATTGATTTTTTGGCACAAGAAAGTTAATTGATATCATTTTAAACCATTGAAAAAAATCATCAAATATGTCACTTAGGCCGTTTTCATAGGAGCCCTTCATTATTGATTGGTTCATTTAAAAATGCTACATATTGAGTGCACCAAGTGTGCTGTCCAGAGACCCTGTGGCTGGTACTTTTGCCAACTACCAATAATCTCAAATACTGACTACTTTTGTTAGCCAAACTATACTATCATGTACAATGAAGGCTCACTTATTTCAGGCAGTAGATTGGCAAGTTTTGGTTAGTTCAAATTGAAGTTATTGATTTTAGAGAACCCAACACTAACCTGTAGTTCATTTGGATCTGGAAGACTTTCCAGTTCTCTCTGAATTCCTTGAATCTGTCTTTCAAGTTCATTGATTCTGTAGATTTAAAGAAATTGATTTAAACATTGATTCAGCTCAACCAGTAATGAATCTCTGTCTTGTTCAAATATAATTGGCTTCTCACTTTTTCTCCCTTCGTTTTTCATTTTCTTTAAGGTCTTTTAATTGATTCAAGTGCTCTTCAACCTGTTAAAAGTCAATAAAGTTAGTACAAATGCTTGACATGCATATATTGCCTGTCACTCTTTACAAACAAACACATTGTAATGCTAATATGCCAACCTTTTTCACAATAACTTTTCAGGAGTTCCTTTGAAAAATTACCAATCAAAATCTTTGGTTGGCAGTTGAATGATAAAGGCTTACATCACCATGAACCCTTTATTGTGTACCTGATCCATAAGCTTTTCCAAATGATCACTTTTTGCTTTGGTCTTTTTTAATACCTCATTTCCATGTTCATTCTAATAAACAAGAAAGATTGACAATTGAAATTTATCACTGGTATTATTATTGCAAAGTATTACATGTAAATAAAGTTGTGCAACATATACATACAGAAACGATTACAAGTAATGAAAGACTACATAGCACTTAGAATAGAATGGAATTGAATTATGAATGAAAAAAGTGTTAGAAGAGAAATCCTATTAAGGAAATTTTCTGAGTGGTGACCATATTATGGTATATTGCCCTAACAAAGCAGACACAAAAATCTGTGAGTTCAACCAAGGGCACTAAGGCAAATATCAGTGGTTTTCTGAGCCCTTAGCCTACAATATTATAAGGCAATAAATTATCACTTATCTGTTTTGTTGTATCCTAGCTTGATTTGCATAAAAAACAGATAAGTGACAATTTATTGACTTATAATATCGAAGTCTAATGGCTCAGAAAACCACCAATATTTGCCTTAGTACCCTTGGTTCAACACTAGTGCTGCAAGGGGTAAACAACTGACCTGTAATGCTAAACTGATTAAAAATGAACTTAAAGGGGAGGGGAAGAAGTTTTTTAACATTTTGAATGAATAGAGGCTTTTCAAGGTCACATGAAAGTGGTTACATTGGATGACAGGAACAATAAACTCATTTTACATTATAAAAAATCCCAAAGCTCTAGGGAAAGATTCTTTTGTTCTGTCATCTAGCAAGTGGCTGCTGTCAGGCGAATATGCAAAGCCTCTATAGAGTAGATTTCATATGACTGTGAAAATGGCACCGCACGGTCACGACACGGTTACGGCAGGAATTTCAAATGTTTTTATAGACATCTTGGCACTGACACAGTCATGGCACAGCACGGTCCGTTTCATACTCACACGAAAACTGCTCTATCTTCAAAATGAATTAATCTTACTTGTTGCTTGATATCCGCTTCAAGTTCTTTGAGGTCATTATCAACTTTACTTAGCTTGTTGGCCATTGGGGCATTCTGTTTTCTTGTCGTTTCCAGTTTTATTTTAGCCTCATTTCTTTCCTGCTTGGAGGCCACAAACTGAACCCTAGTTTGCTCATATTCCTATACACACAATTCATAGGTCAACTCCATCATTGTACAATGTAACTGATTGATAATAGATTTACAGTGTTTTCCATAAATTTTGAATTCAAATAGAGGGCAAAGGGCATACAACCGCGTGAAAGACAAGATGACAGCAATCCGGCATCACGTAATAGTTTGTCACTATTTTCAAAAAAAGCTAATGGTAGTCATGTAAAATGAGATATTTGAAAATACATTCCAGATCTTTGGAAATATTTTTTGCATATTCTGTAGCAATCATGCATTTCACTTCACACTTCGATTTCTGAAGCGAAGAACCTTGAGCAATCGGCAAACCTCAATTTCCCTGACCAAATAAAGAATCCCCTGACTTTTCACTGACTTTTCCCTGACTTTTCCCTGACCCCTGGGAACCCTGATGTATACATGTATGAACAGGTGCACTCCTACTTTCAACTTCTTTTCTCCTCCCTTTTTTCATATCTCTGAAAGCTGATGCATGCTATTTACATGATTGTATAGTATTACTTACAGCCCATGGTCTTTTCTTCTCAAGGATTTGTACTTTCTCTAAATGTCTTTCTCTTTCTTGATATCTGCGCACTTCATGTTCAAGTTGCTGATTCTGTTCTTTTAGTTTGTCCAAGTGGTCAGTCTTTTCTTTCAGTGATAACTTTTAGAAATGAAACAAGAGAAGGGATTACCAAAAGGGAATTACAAAGATAAAAAATGTTGTCTTCAGGGAAACGTACTGTTTATATGTTTGTTCTGTCTCACATATAAAATGAAATATAGTACACAATATTATTCAAAACAAATAGTTCCCTTCACAGTTGCCTGCACCATCTTGATTTCAAGGTAGCCATGCCTTTGTGAGACGAACGGTGCGCATGCAATGATACCTTTTTTAACACCTAGGACAATTATTCACAGGTCTCCATCATTGCAAGCTCACTGTTCGTCTAGCTTTGATGCAAAGGCATGGCTACCTTTCAAGATGATGCAGAGAACTGTGAAAGGGACTACTGAACTAGATCATGGTGGAGCAGAAGAAAATGTTTTTAGCTGAATCATATTTTAGGACAACATTTTTACTTTCATGACATTAATGTACACTAAAATAATTTAACTGAATAAAAGCTAAAACTTAAAGAAAATTGTTGCTTAAAGGTTTTTGACAAAACTAAGTCATCATCAGAATGAGTACAGTTCTTTGAGCCAACCATCAATTTTTACTTTCATTGTTAACTTAATGAGTGCTCTATATACTTTAGAAGAACCAAAGTACAAACCTCCAGTTCTTTCTCAACTTTTCTAAGGTCAATGAGCTTTTGGTGATTATCAATCATTCCAGGGGGTCCAACCTGTAAACAAATAAACAGATGGATGGATAAATAAGGACATAAAAAATGCAATTTCTGTTTAAAAATACTTCTGTGCTGGTAACATGTTAACAAACTGTTAAAAGGTTGGATTGCAAGCTGCATAACCTAGGAATTTCAAAATTACTTTTCCAAGTCACTCCAAATTTAAACCTTTGGTCACATGACAACGATGTCATTTTTTTGGCACAACCATTTAATCTATTTATTGACTGCACTACAAATGTACTTACTGCTGTCTCTGTGGCTTTTAGAAGTTCCTGAGGTGACATTTTAGCAAACTCAACTACTTTATCCTAATCAACAAAACAGTCACAAATTATCTCACATAATTATAAATTACAATATCTTTAATGTTCAAAACAATTCAGGACACAACTAAGAACATTTCAAAAATGTTCAGGATTATTTTGGTTAAATTTTCAGTTGACTAACCTGTGGCAAGAACTGACATAAGTTGCTTATCTGAACATTCAACTTGCTTGTCACGTCTTGTACCTACAAATTATATAAATGTAGAACTGTCAGTGAAAAAAAGATCCACTAAACTTCAATGGAATACACATTGTTTTACTAAAAATTAATAGATCAATCCATTCCATTTTTCTATCCATTTTATTTCATCCATTTATTCATTTAACTTGTATATTATCAATGATCCTTAGACCCTTATCCAGAACAATGTGAAGGTCTAGCCATTTGCAGATGAAAGTAACAAAAAGACTATCACCTCAGTTACACAAAGATACATCCTGATTGTCTATTCAGAACACAAACCACATTATCCAAAATGACACTCTGCTAAGCACTTAGATTTCATTCTTAACTTTTAACCAATAATTTTAAAGGTACAACTAACATACCTCTCGCATGGTTGAAGGTTTTCCATTAAGCTTCCATGTTGATCTGTTGCCTTCTCTAAAGATTTCTCTAGTTATCACATAATTTGGTCCACATGAATTAAAACTGTTAAAAAAACAGCAAGACGATATTAACAACATAAAGATAATCTTGTATATTAAGGACGTTGGCGGGCAAATGAAGCTGCACCTAGATTTCGTTAATTTTTTGTCTGGACTTACTACATCATATACTTGTTCAAAAAATAAAATAAAAAATGGGGGTCACTGTATTGGTTTGTGCGCTATATTCTCACAAATAAGTAATACATATCGAGAAGAAAAGACGCACGTGGCAAGCGAAACACATAGCGTGAATTGAACGCATTTAGAAAATGGTGAAAATAAACAAAGCTCAATAAAAAGGACATAAAAACAAAAAATGTTTTATCTGGGACATTTCCGACTAAAATCAATGACCGAACAAGGAAGTAGGAATTTTTTGTAAGGCTTTTTATCTGCGTGATGCAACAAAATTTTATGGCATTCGATTGAGTATCGAGGTGGATTTTTTTTGTTTTTTTCATGTAACTTTTTCCCTTACACCTAGATTTTTTTCATCTTAATATATTTATAGATATTTGAAAGAGCTCTGTTTAAAGGAGAAAAAAATGGGGGGTCACTGTATTCGTTTCCGAGATATCAAGCCATAAAGTTTGAAAATTTCCCCACCATCTTGAATACCGAGAGGAGACTGGGTCTACTAAAGTACTAAAGGAGTTTTCAATCTGAATGATTTTTTTTCCTCAGTCAGATTCCTTGTTTTAATTTTTTTTTCCTATAAAAGTTAGTTCCATTTGAAAAGATTGAAATTTAATAATTACCAGGAAAAAATATTTTTAGGCCGCCATCTTGGATTTATTGAGGTAGCACGCGCTAGCGTGCACAGTCACAGTGCGCGTGAACAATGCCCGCGGACGTCCTTAAAACCCAGACAAATAATGCAATTTTCTTTATTTTTTTCTGAAACATTGAGCACAACAAAGAGTTGTACCATGTGTCCGCCCCTGCAATATTGAGTGCAACAATAAATTAAGGCGGGTTTAGGGATGAGTTCTATTTCTGCAACACTGCAGAGGGGGTGGGGGTGGGGGGACATTATGGCTTCAAATTGTAGGGCCTAGTTGTGACTTCTGGGCAAAACTACAGATGTTTAATATCAAATATTGGGTTGAATTTCTTAAGACAACCATGCAAAACCCTGTAAAGTCATGTCCATAGCTGGTCAATGAATCCACTGACTGCAAATCAAATATCAAATTGCTGGGTTGCATCCATACCTTCGGGAATCCAAAGACAATGAAACGGTAGCCATGTTGGATGAACAAACAATACACGCTAATGAGAAATCTTTTGTTGAAGTTCTTCCAAGATGGCTGCCGGGACATAACATGCAACCCAAGAATTGCAGGGGGCAACATACAATGCAACTCTGTGTTGTGTGCAATGTTGCAGAAAAAGTTGAATTGTGAGTCTGGGCCTTTAATTTGTTTTTTAATGTTCTTATCTGAGAAGACGTAAAGGTCTAACCATTTGCAGATGTAATTACAAAGGCAGCACCTCTCCTCTATTTTAAGACCCTCTGTATTGGTCCAGCAGCTGGGGAATCAAACCCTGACATACCATTTACCTCTTGCTTAGAATAATAATAATAATAATATGCAACTTATAGAGCGCTATTTCCTGTAGCTCAATAGCGCTTTACATCGATTAAAGAACAAAAATTTAACAAAAAACTGTCTTGAAATAAAAAGTCTTTAAACTTGATTTAAAAACTGTTAGGTCTTTACACTTTCGTATATGGTCGGGAAGTTCGTTCCACAGTTTGGGGGCAGCATAAGAAAAGGACCGTTGGCCATACTTTACCAAGTTGGTGGATGGTATCTCAAGTAGATTCTTTGTAGATGATCGCAGACTTCTTGTAGGAAGGTAGGGTCGTAGCATATCCGTTACATAATGAGGAGCTAGACCATTAAGTGCCTTGAACGTGATTAAAAGTATCTTGTATGCAATACGTTTGTTAACGGGCAACCAATGCAATTGCTTGAGAATTGGAGTGATGTGCTGAAATTTCTTCTCTCTGGTTACCAACCTGGCTGCTGAGTTCTGAACATTCTGGAGGCGGTCGATGAGGAACTTTGGCAGTCCATATAGTAAAGAGTTGCAGCTGTCGAGTTTTGTTGTGATAAATGCATGGACGAGGATTTCAGTGTCTGATTTTGAGAGACAATTCCTTATTCTTGAGATGTTGCGCAGATGGAAGAAACATGTCTTACAGATGCTTCCGACATGTTGTTCCAGAGACATGTGTTTGTCAAAAATCACGCCAATGTTTCTTGCTGAAGTAGATGGTTGAATACTGTCGTTAGACACATGTAGGTGATCAATTTATGGACTTGGACGATGGTGGGCGCTCAGCACCAACAGTTCCGTTTTTTCTCCATTTAGCTTTAACTTATTACATAGCATCCATGAATCAATCTCTTTTACACAAGACTCAATACACGATAACGACACCCGCTGGTCGACGGTAGTTTGTTCAAAAGCCAGGTAGAGCTGTGTATCATCAGCGTAGAGATGAAAACCAAGACCATGGCGCCTGATGATGTCGGCGACTGGTGCGGTGTACAACACATACAGTATTGGGCCAAGGACTGACCCTTGAGGCACTCCACAGCGGATTTGACTCCATCGATCATTATTACTTGCGTTCGATCTTGTAGGTACGACTTAAACCATGCAAGCACCTGGCCTGTCAAGCCAAACCGGCTTGAGAGCCTTTCAATAAGCAGCTTATGATCTACTGTGTCGAACGCTGCAGATAGATCCAACAGTAGGAGCGCAACACATTTGTGGCTATCAATAGCACGAAGGATATCGTTCTGTACCTTCAAGAGGGCGGTCTCTGTGCTATGGAAGCGTTTATATGCCGACTGGAACGTTTCATTGAGCTCATTTCTTATCATTACAATCTTGTTATGGAAGAATTCAGCAAAGCCATTGACAAGGTCGAGAGTCGACGAAGAGTCGACGAAGCCATTTATGACGAAGGCCACACACTAACCAACTTAGCTATAATAAATTGCTCCCACCAGAGAACCAATGTCACTTTACAATACTTACAGTTCAACTTCAGTAAGAGCCTGAGTTCGACCATGCTTGACAAATTCTCCAACCTAAAAAGGAAACAATCACTTTTCTTAAAAAAACTGTACATGTAACTGATATGATCAGGCTACATAACAATATTTGAAATTTAGCATACTTCACTTGCTCTTCCAAGTAATCTTGTTTGACCAGCAAGACCAAGACACAGAGCACACACAACTGTTGACTTTCCAGTTCCTGAGGCATTTAACAAATCAAAATTACATTAACTTTTATTTCCGTTAAGTTATGCATACCTCAGATCGAGGGTCGCCTGCATTTCATATATCCCGTTAGGGAGTTTAATGCAGTAATTTAGATTTTAGAGGGTCATTTATGAAGCTGCAAATGTTGGAGTGGCTTCCCGCACGAGGTTCAAGAAGGCTCAAATTACAAAGCCAAGGGTTCAAAGGTCTAGTTTATGTTCTCCCTTTGCAAACAAATATTTTTTCCCATCAGGAACAATCAAAGAAAATTTCGATGCATTGAGGACGCAATCCCAAACTTGGAATTAATTTTGAGGCCTTTTAAAATAGACGCGCATTTGAGAAGTCACAAAGCGAGAACAGCTTACCATTTGGTCCTACAAGAACGTTCAAATGTGGTCCAGGAGTGAATTCACATTCATCATATGTACTACAAAGATTAACAAACGATGAAAAAGATCAATCGAACAAGTCTTCAATGCAAAATACGCTCACACTTCAAGCTATGACATTTTGAATTCACGTGTTCATCTTACACAAAATTCTTCATTTTCACCCTAACAATTGATCCATCAACGAAGCCTTTCGTGGAAGGTGGTTTTCCTACGTTAAAACTTGTGTTCACTATGGATTTTCGAGCCTTTTTAGATGAGAAAGGCTCTTTCTTCACCGACTCTACACTTCGCTTCGACATCTTGACTTGCTTGTGTGAAAGTTTTTCGCGCCAACTAAACATCCGGGAGATCAGAATGTCATACCAAATATGGAGCTACACAGGATACCCAAAATATCGATTTTCACAACATGGGATGGGAGGGTGTGTTAACGATATTGTTAACGATATATTTTGTCCTTCTTTTTTTGCACGAAAAAAAAATAATGGCGTCTAAATATCATCATATAAAACCTCTTGAGGAAGCTTTCAAATTTGAATAGTAAATCAAATCAGAAAAAAAGTTAAAATCTCCTCCTTTTGTTATCACGGGACGTCCCGCATACTTCCCGTAGACTCCTGTTCCTTCCCAGTCTTCCAGCTGTCAAAACGAAGTTTGTTTAGTAAATTTCCAAGAAATGGTAGTTCTGGTTTTTCGGAATATTTGCTTTCTCTTTGATCTGCATACATTATTCAAAGATTTTGCACAAACGATGGGGCTATGAATGAAGGTATGTGTGTAAGGGTTGATCAACCAAGCCGAAGGAATATTTTACAGGCTAAACCTACTACTACAGGAAACCTCAAACTTTGATTCTGCATGATTTCAAATCCGTGCCAATGACCGAGTGGTATTTTGAGGATCCAGGAATTGAGATTTCGAGGAATAGGATAGACACTTTATGTGAGTTTCCTATACAAAATTCTTACGAGAATTATTAACCGGAATTAATCGGTCCTGATTGAATCAGAACTCAGACTCGTCAGAAAATTAAGACTGAAAGATTATTAAGCTTAATAAGAATTTTGATTATATAATAAGTAACTTAAGTTAATAAGAATTTGAATTATATTGGTTGTACAGAAAGTTGAGTCGCCTACTTTTGTGTGGCCCTTTAGATGTTGAACAAGGCTCTACATGTTGATTGCTTCATGATATTAATCTGGGATCAGGTTGATTTAACCTACAATAATTTATTAGTTACATGTACTTGTGTTCCAGTTTGAAGTCATAATATGCAGCTATTAAACATTAATAAGCTAGAGTAAGTTAAAACTCTAAGCACTGTTAAGGTCACAAGAAGATATGTCTCTGATTTGCCATGGATATTACTTAAATTTATTTCCAAAATGTCATACTTGTATAGATATTTAGGTATACTACAGTCAGGGGGGACTACAGTCTCAGGGGGAAGGGTGTTACTCACTATGATTGGTAATTTTTTAGGATTGTATATTATATTTTAATTTTAATAGGATTACAGGATTATACATTGCATCAATAAGTATATTATGAGATTATATATCAACTAACATGAGCATATTTTATAGTGTTAGGATTAGTAATCGTTTTCACAATAATTTATTAATATTTATTTATAGGTAAACATATATATTTTTTGGGAGGATTGTATACATATTATATATTTTATAGGATTTACAGCTTACATATGGAGTCAATTTGGATTACATACCAACTCAATGAGTATACTTATTTCATAGTGATAGGATTAATAATCGAATCAATGAGTAGGACAATAGTTTTTTATCTTATAGGTCAATAGTTTTATATCTTATAGGATTAGTTAATATTTAGCGCATGTGAAAACATAGGTTGAATGTGCGTTATATAAATACATATTATTATTATTATTACTATACAGGAAATTTCTGCCAAAAAAGATTATCTTTATGATATACTCACATGTATGTATATCACATGTATAGATTATGGTTGATGCAATTTCTATTTTGTTACTGAAGGTATTTTTCTCTTGGATTAAGGTTTGATCAAGCAGCTACAACAGGCATGCACTACAGGCAACCTTAGCGAGCTTCTTGATATTAGATACAACTACCAGGATGAGGCTTTAAGAATTATCCGAGAGGAGGACTCTTCTTCTCGACATGAAGTTTCTATAAATACATCATTAAACTTACTTCATATTTCATCAGCTAATGGCCATGTCGATGTAGTGAGGCAGCTAATTGAATATGGTGCTGAGGTGAATAAAATGTCTGAAGAACTTCTAACACCACTCTGTGAAGCTTGCATAAATGGCCATTTTGATGTTGTGAAACTTCTGGTCGCCAAAGGAGCAGAAATAGACAGGACCTCAGAAAGACTCAAAGAATCCCCTGTTGAGCTTGCTTGCCTGAATGGACATGTAAACATTGTAGAATTTTTAATAAACCAAAAACCATCTATACTTCATAAACATGGGCAATACCTTCTATCCACTGCTGCCTTTGAGGGGCATCTTGATTTAGTAAAGCTTTTTATTAAAAAGAGAGTAAGCATTAATCCTGCTCCGCTTCCTGCCGAGAAAGATGATGGACCAGTTATGATTGATTTGCATTCACCTTTATATGGTGCTTGTCTTGGCAAACAAGAGGATGTAGCAACATATTTAATTGAAAATGGAGCAGTAGTCACTGTAAAAATTGTAGAAGAATTTGGGGAGTTTCTTGGAGAAGTCTTTAAAAGGTAAAATACTTGAGTTTGTTAGTAAGTTCATTCTCTCCATTAATTGCTTCTAGGTTTTTCCTCCAGATTCTCAGGTTTTCCCCCCTCAGTAAAAACAAAGTAGTAAGCTGAGAGTTGTATGTACAGAATAATAAAATGTATAGTCAGGTAGTGTGTGGTTTTGAGTGAAATACTGTCAATGGAATATCCCTCAAGTCACTTGTATTTTCTACTACACACGAGCCTTTAGGTGAGTGTGTATACAAGGAAAATACAAGTGACAGGTAGGATATCCATGGTGTATACATGTATGCCATGAGAAATCATTGTATAACTATGTTATCCCACACCATAGAAAATACAGCCAATTATCGCAATTCCTCAAGGGAAGACACAGTTGATTGTACCACCAAATATACAACAGATTTCCTGCTTTCTAATTAATTGGCTGTATTTTCTATGGTGTGGGACAAATGTCTGAGTGGACAAAATTATGCCCTTTGCTTAGAGTAGACATGCATATGGTAATCAAAATTTTATGCACTTCTTAAATTTTAATCATGGCTATTATATATCAACAGCAACCATTCTCAATAATTAACTTATATTTTGATAGGTTTACTAGAGATGTTAAAGCCAAGAGAAAAACAGCTTTATCATTTGAGCCTGACCCTGATATTAGTATGATAGCAGCATATTGGTCATCAAAGAACCTTCATTCTTTGTATAAAGGCTGGTTTGTAAATTTATCTGTCACTCTTGCATGTATTGATTTGGCTCACAACTATCTTCAAGAACTACCAGAAGAGTTATTCAACAGCCTTTGTGTTTTAGAAGAACTTGATGTATCACATAACAAGCTGATTTGTCTACCAGATATTAATTATGCCCAGTCTCCAACAAGGTAGAAAAGCTGCATGGTGTATGAGTGATTATAATAATAATAATTGGTATATTATGCATCATCTGATTTGTCCAGAACCATTTTATATGTTCTCTGATTGCAGGTTGAAATGCTTATTAATAATTGATGAATATTATAATAAATTCCGTTTTCTGTGGGTCTGTACTCTAATAGATGCACAAAAGACATCAAAATGTGGTGAGGATAACAGTCACACTATTCGACTTCAGATCTCCTGGCATACTTTTTGGTTCTCACCACTCACCACATCTTTTGAGCATCTAATAGAGTACAGATGCACTAAATAGTTGAATGTACCTTAATATATCTTTTTTACATCTGATGATGATGATGATGATGATGATGATGGTAATGATGATGAGGATTCTGATTGTCTTTTGTCATTTTGGCCAAATTTTGTGGGTCTCAAAGTCATTTTTTTTCCAAAAAGAAGGGTACATGTAGCTCCTCAGAACATTATGCTTGTTGCAGCTAGTCTTACAAAGTCTCATAAACATTGACCATTCAACACTCCATATATTATTAGCAACTACTGACATTAATTTTTAGAAGCAATTTTGATTTTTATTTGACTTTCTTTTTTTTTTTTGTTCTCCTAGTTTGGAAAAACTTTTTCTCCAGCACAACCAACTAACCTTCATACCAAGCTCACTATTCCAAATCAAAACATTAAAGAAAATCAACCTTTCTAACAATGCAATAAGTACCTTAGATGACGAAGACAGCCTTGACATGGGTGATACATGGAGATGTCCTGGTTTAAGAGTACTAAAGCTAAGCCACAACTTACTCACATCTTTACCAAGTGGAATTCAGAGTGCATCAGGGCTGGTGAAGTTATTTGTCAATAATAATAAGCTTAAAGACTTTCCAATGCCTTGGAAATGTCCACTGGTAATTACTAGGCAGTTTATTAATAATAGTTATAGTTTGAGGCTTCGCATGATCTCATGGCAGCAGGAGGGATGGATCCAGGGTGTGGTTGCCCAAAGGCAGTTAGAACTAACCCAGAGTTACATGTAAGTCTAAAGGAAACCTTTGATTTTAACCCCTGGGTTAGCACTAATGCCTTCAAGCGACCAGGCCCAGGATTATCTTTCAGAAAGGAGTGCAGGAAACTGTTCAGAGGATCCAGACAATATTTTGGAAACATCACAAGAAAAAAGGGCCCAAAGTTGTCTGAGGAGTGAGGTGTGCACCCCCCTGCACCCCTCCCCTAAATCTACCTCTAAGCAGCCATGCATTGGATGGAAGGGACAAAAAAAACTCTTTTCTGATAGGATTTTAATTCTTTCTAATGTAAAAATTACTTTAATTTATAATTATAATTCTTGCCATCCAAGATGGCCATCATCCTATGTTCATGCAATGCATCCATTGATGCATGTACAACAGCCATGCCTCCAAAGAAATTTACCCAAGGAGAAATTCTCTGAGACCTGTGTTGAATGGTAATTCTGAAACTGTGATGTACCCAATGAATTCTTGCATTCACTTGATCATAAGCAGTTTCTCCCTCCCATTCTGTGTTCTTAGGCAATAACATTACATGTACATGTATAATTATACAACCTTTGTTAATAAAATTTATATCGACATTTATCCATAATTGCAAATTAAGTGTGTGACATCACACATAATTTGTCTGACAAAAGCCTGTTGTCCAGATTCCAACACTTACTAATGGTACTCCTGGAGAGTGCTGTCCATTAAATCTACTGAATTTTTTTTCCAGGAAAATTTTGATCTTTCTCACAATCGTTTGACAGACTTTTCCTACAATGTTGACATGGTGTGGTCAGAATCTCTTAGGTATATGAACCTGTCTTACAATAGCTTCAAGTCCATTTCCTGGAGTGTTTGTCAACTTTCCTGTTTATTTGATCTTGATGTGAGTCACAATCGAATCAAAAGTTTGCCATCAGAAAATTCCTGGAAGTGTTGTAATCTACACAAACTGAATTTGTCCCACAACAAGGTATGAGATTGACTAACAACACTAAACATGATACAGACACAGTTAAAAATGTCAATTCCCAACTTGGTGAAATATGGGACTTCCCTAGGTCTAACCAGGGAATTTGTTCTATTTTTTCAAGTTTGGGTATTACAGAATTCCCAAGTAGAACAGATTCCAATGTTACACCCAGAGAAGTCCCAAGTTAGGAATTGATATTTTTTTCCTGTGAATACTACAGTGTATACCAGCTTACTAGCCATCCCACCCTATCATGGCCCCTCTTAATACTAGTAAGGGTTAGGTGTAAGATCCGTTCAGGCCCTATTAGTTTGCAAATAAGTTGGCAGATCTGGATTGAAGCGCTTATCATTTACCCACTGGAGGAAAAACTGGAAATTTTGGTTGGAAAAACAAATTGTATGTGTCATTCCCATCAGAAAGTTCCAGAAAGCTCTGTCTTCTGATACAGATAATTATTCCACTTTCCCTGCTCTAGCTCTTGGTTCTTCTAGTAGATGCATGTACCATTTGTCTCCTCTTTCTCTACCATTAGCTAAATAATCAAATTCCAACTTGATGGATTGATTTTAAATGGTAAGCAAGTCTTGGGATTTGCTTTTTACCATCACTATGACCAATGCATGCTTTATTATTAACTTGCTATGGATCATTTCAGATTAGTTTCAAAACCTCAACTGAAGCACAAGCCAATACTCTAAAGAGGTTGTTAAAAACTCCCAGCCAAGAAGAAAATCAAGATGTCAAGAAAGATAATGAATTTCCAGTGGCTGTTTTTGCTTCAACACTAGAAACATTATTTCTGAATGATAACTGTCTTCAAGAAATTCCTCTGTCAGTTTGCCAACTCACTAATCTAATTGAACTGGATTTGAGCAAGTAAGAAATATTGACTGGCATTCAAAAATGTTTTAATGTTGCTCTGACCAAGAGGGACATCTTTTGCCTGTTTTCTCACTTCCCCTCTCAGTCAGCATAATTTATTGTGAAACAACCTACATTTTATCTTATCTATAGACCTACAGACATAGACCTAGACCTAGACCTATCTTATCATAAGTTGCTACAGTGAAGATGGGTTCAAGAGTATTATTTTGAGCCTACAGTTTTTGTATAACAGTGACACATGGCATGGTCATGGCTGGAACTTTTCTTGAACATGATCATGTCATGGTGTGGACTGTTTTACACTCATGCAAAAACTTCTTTATCCTTCCAGAAGAGAAATGTGGGACCCTGCACCACCCTCAAGGGCTGCTCCAATCTATCCCCACCCACCCATCCCCTATACCCACCTTATACAGTGTACTTACCTACATTTGTATAACAAATCAAAACTTGTGCCATCTTTAGTAATCCAGAACTTAGAACTCTACCACCACAGCTTGGTAACTTGAGAGATTGTTGGCAGCTGAGACTAACCAATTTAAACCTGACAAGATTACCAAAACACGTCAGACCAGGTATGACATTTTCTCTACCATAACCTTACTTTTCCCTTCCATTCCTCATAGTGGAGTCTTCCTTAGGGTAGCTGTAGGGTGGGACCAGTGGTGTAGCGAGAGGGGCAAAGGGGAGGGGCCCCCCTAAACTTTGGGACAAGTTTGAGTCATCATCTGAAGGATGATTTTGAGCTAGCTATTTTTGTTGTGTTGAAAAGGTCTCAATAAAATTGCCCCTCCCCTCCTCCTTTTGCTCAGGCCTCATTATGCCCCTGGGTAGGTTGGAACTTATAAAGCATTTAGAGGAGGCTCGAATAAAGCTAATTAATTTACCATACAGAATGTATGAACATGATGTGGTAATATTTTCTCTGTCTTAAGATACAATTGGTGTAAGACCTAAAGACACCCTGGCATATTTACGAGCAACACTACGCAAGTCTGTGCCTTATTACAGAATGAAACTAATGGTTGTTGGTATACAGGTTAGTAAGGTTACATTTAATGGAATGATTTTATCATGAACTGAACATTATAAGTAAAGGTGGCTTAATTGATCAGTGCACAATTTAAAGTATAGGCAGTTCAGTTTCTTAATCTTTCTTGCTCCCAGAAAAATTACCTCTGGGCACGATGTCTGTTAGAACTTTGTTCCAGAAATTGAAATTGAAAATGGCAGCTTTCAAAGAATCCAACCAATCTGATTGCTTGATCCACTGGGGTCGACCAATCAGAAAAGAGATGGATTCCAATTTCCAGACAGACAACGTTCCCAGGGGTATTCTTTCTCGGAGCAAGAAATGAGCAACATAATAATACCTCTGGGTTCCTGAGGATGTAATGGGTGATGGACGCAGAAGCGACATACTTTGGAACCCCACTTAATCTGTAGTCGATCACCCCATTAATAATAAATAAATAATAAATAAAAAAATAAAAAAATAAATTATCTTTTCGCAGCAGCATATCCATATAGTGGTTCTTTATCTGCTGGCACAAGTTCACACTCACTACTTCTACATTATTTAAATATTTTACATACAATGCTCAACTCACGTGTTGATTTTTGCTGAGGAAGGAAAAACCGGAGAACCCGGAGAAAAACCCTTGTGGCACGGTAGAGAACAACACATCAAACAAACTCAGTTTATGATCTGGCACCGAAGCTAAGACTTGAACTTGGACCACAGCAGTGAATGGCCAGTGGCAGCTCTCACCACTACTAAGGCCAACCAAAATCATTTTTCCTCTACCTTTCAACAGGGACATGGTAAGACTACTCTCCTTGCAGCACTAAAAGGAGAAGCTCTCCCAAAAAACTTATCAACTGTGGGTATTGTAATAGATGAATGGAATGTACAACCAAATTCTGCTTCCTGGTTTCCATGGCCAAGATTTTCACAAGTAAGAACATAAACAAAATGTCATGCATGTTCAAAATCTTCTCAAGCTGATTCTCCAAGCAAACCATCTCAAAAATTGCATTGACTTTCGCTTTCTTCAGAAACGTGTCTTGCTAATGATCACTGACTGTGTTTTCCTGGATGCAAAGGGCGTGGCTTGTGATCCATTATGCATTATGCATTCTGCTTAGCAAGAAGTTCATAATTTTTGTTCCTGCTGTCATAAATTCTGGCATCTTTCTACTTCTTACTACGTTTCTACTTCCCTCTTATTTATGTAGGGCAATGTAGCTTTTTAAAATTCTCTGAGAGAGGAGGGGGGAGGGTAGAGGCCATGCCAAAAACTACTAGAAGATATTATTTGACCTGACTGACCTAACTGCTCCAACCTGATTACCATAATGTGACAAAATTGAACTGCATTTACTATTCTACTCAATACCATTTATTTATTTTACTTATTGATATTCATTCCTATTTGTAGTCAAGCGATACACCAACCATCACCTTTAGCACCTGGGACCTGGCAGGACAGAGTGTTTACTATGCAGCACATCAAATGTTCCTGTCACCAAGTACACTGTACCTCTGTATCTGGAATGTAACTCTTGGTGAGGAAGGAATTGAAAGTCTTCGACAGTGGCTTCTAAACATAAAGGTAACGAAATTCAAGACTGGCTTAGTGGAGACTCTTGGCTCTATTTCTTGTTCGTTAGTCAAAGAGTAGATTTTGTATGACTGTGAAAACGGTACCGCACGGTCACGACACGGTTACGACAAGAATTTCGAATATTTTTATAGACATCACGGCACTGACACAGTCACGGCACGGTGTGGTCCGTTTCACACTCATACGAAATCTGCTCTAATCCTCACACCTGTACACTTTGTACACTGATAGAGGATAAACTCACTGACAACAAATCTGACTAACTCCAGCTAGTATTTTCACTCTTCAGAATGCAAGAAGGCTATGTTCTTAAGAATAGACTATTTGCACAATATTGCTAATCATATGCAGATATACCTCTCGCCTCACTTTGGTGCAGCTGTGAGTAGGTGATTCTTTTGTATTATTGAGCCAAAGTGAGGCGAAGGGTGACAATCATTGTCCAATGGCATTCATTTAAAATCCTAACCAATCACCACTTCTTCTTCAACAGGCCCGAGCACCGTTCTCTGATGTTCTTATTGTTGGAACACATGTGGACAGGTTACCCAAGAAAGTCCGTGAGTCTCGTCTTGACAAACTAAAACAGATGGTTATGAACAAATACGCTGACAACAAAGGCTTCCCAAAGATAGTTGGTAACATCACAGTGTCTGCAATGTCAGGAGAAAATGTCACAGAGCTGAGAGAGATGATTTATACCAAGGCAACCAAGGCTAAAGAACAAGGCGAAAATATCATTGGAAAACAGGTAATGTTTTGCCAGGGCACATGTAGGTGTGGTTGTCATTTGGGGATTTACGACATCTCTGTTGCAGAATCACGGCAATGTACCCAGGGAGCCAACAGGTCAAAATTTCCTCATTCGTTTACTCGGCGGCAATCTCCGGCCGAGATATAAAATGCAGTGTTTTTTCAGTCGTCTGACAAAAAATCCAGACAGGTATCAGCCAAGAGCGTTTGAAAGCCGAGTGAATGCTCAAAGGAGCATCTTGTTGACAAGTCCCTTGTTACGCCTTGGTTACGTGATCACCTTGTAGTGACTATCACCTTCAGTTTCGCTAAACACCACAGGGTAACCTGAGAGAATCCCGCTTTGTAATCCAGGGAGGGGAGGTTAGGGAGGGGGACTGACAAGAAAGAGCTTGACTTCCGGGAATTAGCTCCAATCGCTCCAAGCGAAATGGAACTTACTGGAAGTCCAAGTTACTGAGGGTAAACGCATTGAATAAATTAATACGGAAAGCGTTTCATTTTGTTGTTGTTGTTGTTGTTTTTGTTGTTGTTTTGTTTTGTTTTGGGTTTTTGTTTTTGTTATTGTTGTTGTTGTTGTTGTTCAAGTTAACGAGGAATGAGTCTAAGAGTTATCTAGAGTCAACTGTAGTCACAAATTCATGTGAAATCGTGTGTAATTACAAGTCACAGAGTTCTCTGGTCTTACAGGTTCCTCTGAGTTATATCCAGCTACAAGAGTCAGTGCTTAAGGAATCACAAAGAAGAAGAGAGAATGGACAACCACCAATTCTCCTAGAAGAGGAAATCCTTGACTTGGCAAGCAAGAATAAAGACAATGATATCTTAGATCACGAGGAGTTGGCTTTAGGTATTGACACAGGGAGCCCGACTTTTAAGAGTCGTAAATGAACGAATAAATCAATTGGGTTTCCTGTGTTGAGATTTGAAACGAGACGCTTTCTGGTAATCAGTAACTGCCAGTAACCTGATAGGAGATTACAAGAGTGCGTTACACTGATACGTTAGATTTGAATTTCAAACTGCTCTCAAGTTACCCCATGTAATCTCCTATCAGGCTACTCCTACAGGCAGTTACGAGATTACCGGAAAGCGTCTCGTTTCAAATCTGAACACAGGAAACCCAATTGACTCTTAAAAGCCGGGCTCCCTGTGGTATTGAACGTGTCACTGTCACATTCCATGTCATCGTTCAATCCCCTGAGGGTACTGCCTAGATAAAAGGTTGAGATTTCACGAAATTTAGTATGGAGCTAAGGTAGAAATCTGACGAGTTAAGTATCCGTCTGTAGGGAAAGCTGTCATTTAGGTATCTAAAAAGGGTTCCATTTTCTTTGAAAAGTATATAAAAGGGGTACCTTTTCCTCTCAAAAATTGTAGATAAATGGGTAGGGGTTTCGACCTCGGGGCGAAACCTCACAGTTGGAGGTTGAATATCCCCTCCCCCTGCCCCCCTGGGGTTCGATGCGTCCAACATGTTCTAAATTAGTGATACGATATTCTTTTTATTTGACAGCCACCCGATTTCTCCACGAAAATGGAGTTCTTCTCCACTACAATGACCAACTAAGGGGTCTAAATAACTTGTACTTTATCGACCCTTCATGGGTGTGTGACCTGATTGCTAGTATTGTAACGGTCAAGGAACGTAACAACTTTGTTAAAGAAGGCATCATGCTGAAGAATAATATTCATTTTGTCTTGAAAGATCCTCGTTTTCCTCCGGAGTTTATTCCTCAGGTATGATCTGACAATATTAGTAATAATTACTGCAATGCAGTGTTTTGTTTGAATGAGTGTGAGTGAGGTTAGGTCCGACTGCAAGGTACACACCTGCAATTAAAACTAAGGGTGTTTTCCATTTAGCGCACCAGCCAGCCAGAACGACCAGTTCTTAAATGGTACACCTTGTTTCTTAGAACTGGTTCTGGCTAATGCTAAGAACTGACATGTATCGATTAGAACTGGCCATTCTGACCAGATGTTACACTAAATGGAAAGTACCCTAAGCATGCGTTTACTGGGTGATGTCTTCGTCACAGAACGAGTTTAAAATGAGTTTTGTGTGAGACATTTACATTGAGACCGGACAAGAATACATTCACGTAAGTCTTCACTGCCCGGGAAGACGTGAAGATCTTTTCGTCTTTAGCTGAAGCTCGTCCAGTGATAAACTCAGTGCGGGACGAAATCACCCACCGGTAAGCGCACCCTTAGTTAGGTTACCCTCTACTTCGTCACTTGGCGTACTTTTTTGTTCTCACCACATTGTGACGTCATCTGTGCATCTATTAGAGTACAGACGCACGGCAAAATGAAATGTTTTGTTTGTCAAATGAATTTCTTACTGCAAGTCGATTATTTCAACTCCCTTCCTCTTACCTTTCATGTGCTCTCAACTTTTTCCTTTCACTTTGTCTCATTAGTATTTACAACTTATGGAGCGGTTTGAAATTGCACTATCTCTTGATTCAACTCCCTTCCTCTTACCTTTCATGTACTCTCAACTTTTTCCTTTCACTTTGTCTCCTTATTAGTATTTACAACTTATGGAGCGGTTTGAAATTGCACTATCTCTTGATGAGAGCAGACTTCTAATTCCATCCATGCTTCCACTTGACTCGCCTGGATTACGACTCGACTACTTATACAAACTTGGAGGAGTTCGACGACCAGGTAGACCTGCTAAGCGAGCAAACACCGTCACTGCATCATCCTCTCGAAAAAGTGATATTCCTTCAGAGAAATATTCAACGACACTTCCAAAACAAGAGCCTAAGGGACACTCAAAGTTAGGCTTTCAGGGCGAGAAAGCAATTTTCGAAGAAGAAGAAGACAATGATGGATTACCTAAAGACCCAGTCGACGCCGTGTGTCGTAATTATCAAATGGCTTACATCCCTAGTGGTTTCTGGAGTCGTCTTATCGCTAGACTAATGGTGTCACTTCAAAGATGGAGAACTAATGAAGGCATTGATGATAAGACGTTTTCTATGATCTACTGGAGAAAGGGCATTGGTGTAATTTATGATGGAGGACACTTTTTGGTCCAGGCCTACAAAGAATTGGTTAGTAACATGATAGTTTGATGTAGTAGTTCGCCACCTCCTATCGGGATGTAAAAGTTCAGTTGCAAAGGTTTAATAGCCTTATCGAGGAAATTTCCTCCCTCCCTCCCTCCCTCCCTCCCTCCCTCCTTCCTTCCTTCCTTTCCTCCCTCCTTCCTTCCTTCCTTTCCTCCTTCATTCCTTATCTCCTTCCTTTCCTCCTTTCTAAATTCTCAAGTTACATTGTATTTATAAATAAATCTTTCTAGGTTCCTCTCCATGCTGCGCGTCACCGCTTTGAAGAGTTCGAAGGTGTGTCCATTGAGGTGTGGTCATCCCTTAGAGACTTCTCAGTCATGGGGTTCATCGTCGACCAGGTCGATGCTCTTATCTCAGAATGGTATCCAGGTAGGTGGTTTTGTCTGAGTTTTAAAAAGTCCAGGTTTACCGTAAATGTCATTGCTCTTTCTCTACGAAATCAATACTGCATCTATACTACGTGCAAGAGGTTTTGTTGTTGTGTTACGCTTTGTTAGTAATAGGTCAATCGTCTGATAATTGTCACGGTTAACAAAGTGTAACGCCAGATAATACTTTTCAGCAGTGTGGTCACAACGTCAGGGAGATCAGGGCTCGATTCCCGAGCCGAACAAATTAAACACTCAGGGACTTAAATTAATTGATAAGGTGCTCCCTTTGTCGTTACAACGGCAAATAGTTAGATCTTCCCTCTCCTAAATTTGCCCTTGGTCTGTCCATTTTTATCTACTAACACACTTCATGAGTGGGATTCCATATTTTTTATTGAACAACGAATTGTGCTTTTACAGGTCTCGATGATACCGACACGTTTGGCTATCCACTCATTCGTCGTTTAATTCCATGTCCCCGGTGTTCCAGTCTCATGGCTCGCAGAGGCTCCTTTCTGCGACGTTCCTGCTCTTTCGAGTACCCTACAGAGCACAGTGGTGCCCAGCCATATCGTCCATACAACTTTACCCTTCCAACTTGCGCAGCCGCAGCGATAAACTTTTCGACCATCAACTGTCCTTATCATCCTGATACAGTTGTATCGTTAGATGAGCTTATTCCAGATCTTCTGATGACCGACCTCCCCCGGCATTTACTGGTGGATAGTAGTGAGTTTTCGTACAAGATCGATGATTCAAGTCGGCTGGGGGGAGGCGGTGCTGGGGAAGTGTATAGAGGAGTTCTTAGAGATGAGGAGATTGCCATCAAGACGTTCCATTCCACACGTGTCACAAGGTAGTTTGGGAGTGAATTATTTCACAATGATTAACTGGTTTGATGGTGATGATGGTACGATAGAAGTGATATTGTTGTATATAATTATATTGGCGATGATGATGATGATGATGATGATGATGATGATGATGATGATGATGGTAGTGGGGATGGTAGTGGGTGTTGGTGGTGGTGGTAGTGGTTGTGGTGTTATTAGTGGTTGTGTTGGTGGTAGTGGTAGTTGTGGTGTTAGCGGTGGTGGTGGTAGTGGGTGGTGATTGTGATGATGGTGATGGTAGTGGTAGTGGTTGTGGTCTTATTAGTGGTTGTGTTGGTGGTGGTAGTTGCGGTGGTGGTGGTTGTGGTGATAGTAGTAGTGGTGGTAGTGGGTGAAGGTTAATAGTACTGAAGACGGACATATTCTTCTTGTTTTTACGTTTTCACTCTGTGATGTCCTAGTTAGTATTCGTATTCTCTGACACATCGTTTTCCCCTCATTTTTTCTGTTCTCAGATACATGCAGGACAGTGGATTCGGAGGAGGATCCGAATCATCATTTAGTACATCATCTACTTCAGGATTTTACCCGTTTCGACAGAATCGAAGCGAAGGATCGAGTATGCGTCGTGCAGGAAGTCTTCGTGGGGAATGCTCATTGGGGGACGATGATGTGGAAGATGAACTAGAAAAAACTAAAGTTGTGCGAGCATTTTGGGATTTGCGACAAGAGGTTTGTGTTCTTTATGCTACATGGACATTGTGCTAGTTCTATCGCCCTCCCCTTCTCCTCCTCCTCCTCCCCCGCCCCTTCCATTTTCTTCCTTCTTCTCTTTTCTCTTCCACTTCTGTGTCATTCTCCCCCTTGTCTTATTTCTAGCCTTTTCCATCTCCGTTTCCTTCTACTGCTTTCCCCTTCTTCATCTTCCTTTGTGTCACCTACTTTCCTTCGATCTTCTCCTTTCATCCCTTTTCCTTCGTCCTCTTCCTCCCACTTCATGATCTTTATGTTTGAATTCTTTATCAGGTTGCAGTCCTGTGCCATCTTCAACACCCATGCATTGTAAAACTCCTTGGTGTCAGTCTCCACCCACTTTGTTTTCTTCTAGAACTCGCTCCACGTGGTAGCCTAGCTAATCTCTTAGACCATGTAACTCTAACTAGAGAGAAAAAAGCGAAAGAAGTTACGAATCCTGTCCAATACGAGAGTAAGGACAGCGTGTTGGGGAAATCTATGACATACAGAATAGCGTTTCAGGTACTTAACATATTAGAGTAAAAACCCTCGATAATTCTGCCAAGGAAGCAAAATCTTGGGTAACGCAACTAACGCTTCGACGCATACAATAGAGTGATTTAGCAAACACGACGCGAAAACATGGACCTGTGATGACATCACATTTTGGTCTTTGCGTGACTACCGTGACAACGTCGTGACGTCATGTCGGCGACGTTAAACGGTAATTTTTAACAAAATTCGTCAACGCGCGTGTCGTCCTTTTTCACGTCGCGTCGTGTTTGCTAAATCACTCTATTATCTCGCATGCAGCGTCACAAAATTTAGAACTTAATCCAACTTCCGTAACGCTGCCGACATCACGCGCAAGGTCACGTGGGTGGACACGCGGAACGGTTTCGTTAGTGAAGACGTGTTGCATATCTTTCTAAACCAGATCGAAGAACTGATGTAGAAATAACAGGCCTAAGCTAAGGGACCCTTCTCCCTGGAAGATCACTTTTACTAAGGAGCTCATGCGTTTAATATTATTCTTTACCTTTCAAGGTTGCCAGTGCTCTGTGGTATCTCCACGATTCGGACGTCATTTACCGTGATCTTAAGGCTGACAACATTCTAGTCTGGTCAGTGGATGAAAATGACCTAGTGAATGTCAAGTTGTCTGATTATGGTATTTCTTGTTTCGCTACCCCACAAGGCGTGGCTGGTGATGAAGGCACACCGGGTTACCAGGCTCCAGAGATACGTGCCGGTATTGGATACGATGAAAAGGTATTTAAAACTGTTTTGTTTTGGGTTGCCTGTGTTGTTGGTAGAGAGAGACTAGACGCTAGATGCCTAAGAGCGATAAATGTAAAGGAGGCTACGGTGTTTTTAGGTTTCTTTCAGTATTTAAAGACATTTATTTTCTGCGTAGAAAATGTCCATTCCCATTTTATGTGTGTTGTAGTCGTAACCACCAACCACCCCTCCCCTGTGGGTTCTCTCTTGAACCTCTCCCCTCTCTTGTCGTTCAGCTGACGCCCATGTTACACCGTTGTCTTAAACGGTTCTCTTTTGATAATATCTTGCATAAAATGAATGGTATATGAAAACTTCTCTCTTTTTCGCCAGTATGCTTCATTTAACAGCTCTTTCGCCACTGCGTCGTGGTTTGTTCTTTTGTGTATCTGTCTGTCTGCCTGTCTGTCACTCTGTCTGTCTGTCTGTCTGTCTGTCGGTCGGTCGGTCGGTCTGTTTGCCTGTCTACATATCTGCCTCTTCTGACACCAACTTAAATTCTGCCGACAAGCAATATGCATCCTATTAAAACAACAAGTCTATCAAGGTCTCCAATTAAAATCTTTTCTCTTTCTTTTCCAGGTTGACATCTTCTCGTTTGCTATCTTCTTGTACGAGCTCATTTCTGGCTCAAGACCGTTCCGCGATATCAAAAGCGCTGTTGAAATAAAGAAAGCAATTCGAAGAAATGTACGTCCGTCTCTTGAAGATCATGACATTGACAGCCAACTCCCAAGACTGGAGCAGATCATGAAACAATCATGGCATGAACTCCCTGAGCGACGTCCAACGTCTGAGAAAATTCTTCGTAAAATGGAAGAACCAGACTTTGTGTGTCATTGTCGTTTGATGCCAAAACCCGAGGAAGGTGTCCTGGAGAAAATTACCGCTGTGTATGGAATGGCTAACACTGGTTCAGGTAGGGACGTTGTAGAACGTTCTTATGGGCCTTCAATAATTGAACTAAGGGTTTCATTCCCCTCCCCACTTGGGTGAGAGCGAAGTAGTAATAGTATGAAAGAAATGAGAGGACTAAGAGATTTTAAATTGCTCATTATTTACAAAATGATTGTCCGAAAAGAGCCTCGCCATTTTTAGATATTGAGGATTTATGCTCCATCGGCCTCGCGTAACCTGTACTTAAGATTACTAAAGCCCTATTTTATCCAGGGAGGGGAGGGAGCGGTTGCCAATCAAATAAATTGCTAACTCAAAGCTAGGACCACTGATGACTTGGGGGTGGGACCATAAAATCAAATATATCAACAGAGTTGTCTATATGGCGTTGACAAAAAATGAGCTGGTGAGTTGAGAGTTGGGTGTTTAGAATATTTAATGTAAGGAATATGTGAGTTATTATTTATTAGTTGTTATTAAAATATTGATTTAATGTAATCTACAGGAAATCCCGAATCATCAAGTTCACCGAGCTTTGTTCTAATGTGGAGTCGTGAACGTAATCGTCGTGAGTACAGCATGCTTAACTGTGATACTGGAATGTTTTACTTTAAAGAAGAGTCATGTCCCGGACATAGAGTGCTTTGTATGGCTAAAGTGGGTAGTAGAACATGGCTAGGTACTGAGGTAAGTCGTCCATTTAGCTGGAGCATGGTGTTTGATCGGTATGTACGTAACCTGGAGGCTAGTTTACGGGCCAATGCCTAGAGTGGTTTAGTGACGGCAAGGCTGTATACACAGCACAGAGCAGAGCGAAGGTGGCAGTGGTTCCTTGGTCCCACATCTGGCAATCCCGCGATCACACTAAGCTCATATTTCTCTTTTTTTACATTTGAAAACTTTACAGGGAAATACCATCGATGTTTTTGGAAGACGCTCCAAACTCCGTCTCCCTAGCACCTTATATTCTTTCCTCGTCAAAGCAGCTGTTTTGGGGCTTCTGATTCAGGAGACTAGGGATTCTTCATCCGTGAGTATATAATTGTCCACTGAACCCCTGCGATAAAACTCATTCTTGTCTCACGCTACTTCTAAAATGTGACCCCAACCAATTTTAAAAAGTATTCATACTGTGAACAAGATTTTCGCTTGATCGTGCACTCGGCGGGCTTTTGATACTTCTCGATTGAGCATGCGCTGTAGAAACCAGTCTGCTTCTTGTGACCGACAAAAAATGCCGGCCGGCCGGCCACGCCCGTAATAAATGTGAAAATACCTCGAAAACCGTGAAATGCCTGCCAACCATTATTTTGCATTTTTAAGTACAGTTGAACCTCGGATTGGCCTCGCTTCGTGGAAGAAAAAAAAATGGAGGTGGTTACTCAAAAAATCATACACGGCGTTGAAACGGCCAGAAATGTGGCTCTTTCTTGATGTTGCATGGCACCTGAGCCATGAAGACAATAAAACAATAGCCAAAAACAAAGAACTTTGAATGAAACAATACCCTGAAATACAAAGAGCTCTAACTCTGAATACAATCCATCCTGCAAGACCAAGAAAGACCCAGAAACGTTGACGGCAAATTACAAAGTGATCGTTTAATAAAGGTTTTCCACTGAAGAAAAATAGTTCCAATCGTTCGTAAAACAGAGATTTTGGCTCAATACTGAGGGCCTGGGGGTGTTTACATGGCACTAGGATCATCCTAGCAGGCGAATCATCCTACCTGCTATACATTTACTGCATTCTGTTTAGTAGGATGATCCTAGCATCCGAAGTGAAGACACAAATTTCCATGTAAATAGAATGTAGTAAATGTACAGCAGGTAGGATGATTCGCTTGCCAGGATGATCCTAGTGCCAGGTAAACACCCCCTGAGTGACCTGGAATTTCAAAAACAGACAGACACCGGCTTCCTTTATAAATTACACAAAACCCTAATTTTATTTTTTCCATTTTTCTGTTCACCAGAATGAAACCAAGATTACTCGAGTGTATGCCTCATTATCCAATGGCACAATTGTCATATTCACCTATAATACATCATCGCCTAGTCGCATCCACGATGACGTCAAACTGAGCCATAGTGACGATGTGGATGACGTCATCCAAGAGGAAATGGCTCAATGGAATGACATACATGTGATCAACCTCGGACAGAGTGGTAATCCTGCTAAGTGTATGGTTATGACCAAAGACGACACAGAGCTTTGGGTTGGCTGCGGTAATCAGATTGTAGTCTTAGATACACAGACATTGATGACTATCAAAGAGATCCAAGTCTATTCGTCCCGCCGAGCGCACGTTCGTAAGATGGTTGCGTGCGACGATCGAGTTTGGAGTATCGATCGTCGATCAACCAAAATCCTTCAATGGGATGTCCACACTCATCAACTTACACACGTTTTTGATCTGGAGTTGAATGAACCCGTTATGAAACTTGTGTGCTCCGCATTTTCTAAGGCAGAGGGAATAGACATAGGTGAAGAAGAGGCTAAAAAGCAAGGAGATACTCTACCAGGCCGAGATCGAGGGTGGACCGACACTAGAGAAGTTACCCCGCCATCTTACAACTCCGCCACCTCGGGTACCGAAACACCAGGTAATCGCTCCACGGATAAGAAACTTATTCGCTCTGGAGCGATGAAGATGCGCAGTTCACCAACATCTACTCGTAACGACAAAAGCCCAAGTATCCCAATAAATGGCTCTACAAACCCTTGTGCGACCACACCTTCTAAGACAGACGCTGTCGAAAATACCACAAATGGAAATGCAGATACCAACACTGCCACAGATGGAAATAATACCAACGCTGAGAATATCCTTTCAGGAGGCAATACTAAGGAGGAAGCTGTACTTTCCAGATCAGCCGATAGCGGTTTCTGTCAAGAATCTTCGATAAAGAGTGAGGCGAACGCTCCATCAAATATGGAGACCCAGAATTCTGAGACTGTAGTTCCTGACACTTCTACTAATTTACCGGCAGAGGATACGGATAACACGAACGAGGAATCGTCATTCGAGGTTGTAAGCCGCTCTAAAATCGTTGTTGAAGCTGCGAAAGAACGAAAACAATCTATTGTACGCAAGAATGTCGAAGCAGTTTCGATGGCATCTCTTAAGGTGAATCCCATGGGCATATCAAGAGGACCTTCTATGATGAAATCAAGAAAAAGAAAATCACTTCGCAATGTAAACCAGGACTCAACAAAACCACAGAACGATGCAGCAAGACCACGCCTACACGTCATGACAGGATCCATTAACAAAGTCATGGCTGTCTTATATGTTGGTGGGACATTGTGGGTCGGTCGTGGAAAAGGAGACGTGATTGTCATTAACGTTGACTCGAGCTCTAATGTCTACATGTATGGTGAGGTGATAGCACAAATGAAGTGTGATAGTCGTCTTCTTCCCTATGCTGAAGGACAAGTTGATGAGGTTATCAAGTCAGGCAATAATAAGGTGAGAGCCGAATTTGGATTAGTTTAACTAGCTCTAGTTTTTGGCCGCTTATTGGAGAAGTAGTCCGTTTCTGTTCGACCCCTGTGGGGACAAGCCTGGGAGCAATAGATGTCGTTTGGAACAGTATAAGTGACGTCTCAGGAACCGTTCTCAAGGGAATGTTTGAAACCCAGCAATAGACAGTCGCGATAAAAAAATATCACACGCATTATCCTAGAATGATTCAAACGGGTTTTAAGGTGTCTCACAGTAGTTTTTCATTGACTACACGTCCACTTTATTTTATGAATTGACCAGCTTTTCCTGGACTGATTCGACGACTTTGCACCAGCTGTCAGGCTTAGTTGAACGGTTTGATTGATATCGATTTCAGTTCGATTAATGTTACCTTGACAACGACAAACAAAAACCATCAATCAAAACTTCCGTCTAAGCCTGGTAGCCGGTGCAAAAGCTGTTTGAATCAACCTAGGTATAAGCGTATCAGTTCCTGAAGAGAAAAGTTGAATTGTAGTCAAGGAAAAACTACTACGTGGCACTTTAAAACAGAGTTACATTCCGCTGGCGCTTCATCAAGAGAGACAACACTGGCCCAAACAGTCACGATATTCTCTCTTGTTTTCTCATGAAAAACCATTTCAGAAATGGGTGCTTACTTAACAAATATTATTTTTAAAGATCGTTTGTCTTCGACGGTTGGATCCAGTGCGTCTGCGCAGAAAAGATTCAGATAATCTGGCCCAGTCTCCCAAGAGTCCCCGTAGTCCGGAAGTAGAAGACCGTTCGACTGAGAGATACCAGCTGATTGTTTGGGAAGCTTGGGGACGAACGGAGTTTGAAAATTTTAAATCGTATCATCATAGATTTGATGCTTGTGTAGAGTAACAATGGAATAAGTTATGATAAAGTTAGTTTCTAATTTTAAACTATCTTCGCCACAGTAGCCCTTTAACTTTCAGAGATGCGAAAAAATTACAAGAGAGAAGTTTATACCACGTATAACTCAATTGTAAGAAACGTAGAAAATTCACTACATCATTCCATTATGTCAAGAGATGAAAGGAAAACTGCAAATTTGTATTTCTATCAGTTGAG
Source organism: Telmatactis stephensoni (assembly GCA_029948255.1). Lineage (NCBI taxonomy): Eukaryota > Metazoa > Cnidaria > Anthozoa > Actiniaria > Isophelliidae > Telmatactis > Telmatactis stephensoni. Next base: position 296,459 of record JALIZF010001912.1, read on the forward strand.
TTGAGGTACACAGATAGAAGTGGCCGATGAAAATATAGATTGAATTCAAATTTGAAATAATGAATTTTCCATTTAGAATTCCTAGACAGTAGCAGTGTATGGGCTATGCAATGGCTGGATTGACCGTGACAAATGTCTTCGTCCGATTTCCTTCTGTTCTATTCCTACTCTCAGTATACAACATATTTTGAAACTATCCAGAAATTTCATTGAAATCTAAGAAATATGTAATCGTGAGGGTGATATTTTAAGATTATTTATCTTTTGAAATATATAGAATTTTCAAACAACTCTTAAAGATTTTAGTCTTAAGGTCAATTATTTTAACTGCGTTTAAACATTAGCAAACAATAGAAAAACATTAGCTTAGATACTTAATTATCGACATGATGAAATTAGTTTTTATCTTGTCAAAATATATAATATTGACTTGCACAAATTGAAAATAATCGTGAAACGACCATATTTACCTGTGCTACACCACCCCCTCGTTCCTTGGGAACTGAAGACTATACCTCGTGGGGTGGGGGTGGGGTGTGATATGTATTTGATCATAGTTTAAACTGTATATCTCTACATAATAGATTATCATAATCTTGTAAGTACCGAAACACTACTATTTAGAATTTAGAATATAAATGTATAAACAAATATTGAAGAAATTAGTTTGCAATAAAGAAAAGTGGTCACTAAAAGTCGATGGTCAGTGTTTTTAACTTAATTTCACTTTGAACTAAGCCAGATTCGTTCCCAGTTTTAACTTATATTTCTAACTTTGCATCACGCGAATATGAATGGTTGAAAATTTGTTACGAAGCGCGCAGAGGAATTTGGCGATACATTCCACCTTCCTTTGCTTCCTTAGCGCCCTACGCGCATGCGCTCAATTCATTTTTCCCAAAAAAGTAGCTTGGCAAAGACAATCGACTGAGAATGATGCTCTTAATATATATTGCTTTTCCTCGCGCTCAATCATGTGCCAACAAATTTGGTAATTGTTAAGAGTGACATTGCGTTCTTATTATTGTCAGTCACAAATGCATCAGCCAAGATAGCAATTCCACAGGAAGCCCGGTTTGTTTGATAAAGCGAGAATTTAGGCTAAAACTATAGCAATCCAAGGGTAGTTGCTCCTATATAGATGACGTCAAAATCTGGTGAGAATAGAAATGTACGTCATGAGTGATGTCACTGTTGTTCTCGTAATGCCACGCGTCTTCTGTGCATCTATTAGAGTACAGACCCACGGAAAATAGAGTCTGTTTGTTTCCTGTAATATTAATCAAAAAGTGTCAACCAATCAGAGCACGCAAAAATTCAATGACGTCATCTATGCGTGTGTTCTGCACTGATGTAATCACACGTGGTTCTCGACCTATCAGAACGCGCGTAATGTACCAATTGTTTGATAAAAGAGCCCTACTACCCGTACAACTGAGTCTTTGAGTTTGCATCACTTAGAGCTGAGAGTAGTAAGCAATCACCAAGTCACTATCACTAGGCGATCTGTTTAACAAACGTGGTAATCTTGATAGTTAGTAAGGGATGAAACATGGAGTTTGTTTGTTTTGTTCTAACGATATTTTCAATAGTTGCATTTTCCAAAGGTAAGCTTAAGGTAACTATTAAGTTAGCTCGATTAAAGTACCTTGATAAATATTTTGAGAACTATATCGCCATTCAAAAGTTTCGGCCTTGAGTTTACATGGATTTGTGTGTTTTTTTTCGTTGTTGTTGTTGTTTGTTTGTTTGGACTTTTTTTTCTGTTCCTTCTCTTTTTCTCCTTTTATTTTTGTAGAAAACCAAGTGGCTTATTTTGTTAACATTTTGTAAAGTTAGCTAGCTAACTACGCATTGCTGAATGATGTTGATTCCAATAAGTTTTCTTTGGTGTTTTTGTTTAGTTTTAATTGTGTTATGAGTTAAGGTTTTAATTAGTAATTTTCCTTTTACAACTTAGACAAATTTTAAAAGATTGCTTTAAATTTCAAGAGAAATTAAAAGCTGTTACATACCAAAGAAGAAAGCTAAACGCACTGCTAAAAGATATTGATTTCAAACAAGTTTTCTTTAGTGTTTTGTCTAGTTTAAATTGTGTTTTGAGTTAAGGTTTTAATTAATAAAACAAGGTTCTTTTTCTTTTACAAATCTTAAAAAATTGCTTTGAATTTCAAGAGACAAACTGTTTCATACCAGACTCAGAAAGAGAATATTAAGAAAGAAAAGAAGAAATTAGTAAGGAAAAATAAGAAAGGAAGAACGAAGGAATTAAGCAAAGGTAAACTTGAGGATTTCAAAAACTTCGCCAAATTTTGAAAGTCTTTTGAAACTCATTGATAATTTATTAGAGAAATACATTGGAAATCATCATGCATGGGCACGTAATGTTGATTTATCTTTCCTGTGAGAGATATATGCAAAAAATTGAACCTACTTTTCTCTAAAATTTATTTAAAAGTTTTAAACTCTGCAACCAGACGTTCAATTAAGAGGTGTATTCGATCCCCTTCTGTATCAGATCTTCTAAAACTTATTAATAATTCATAAACAAATAGACCAATTGAAGACGTTCATTTGATCACGTGTTGAGACCTTTATACCAGATTTAAAAAACTCATTAATAATTCATAAGGCAAACACAATGAAAATCGCCACCGTGACGAGTGTCTTTATATCTGATAAAGATTCGGCCTAATTTACATCAACTTTAACCTCGATTTTCTCCAAGATAAATGAAGATATTTTTGAATTTCTTTTAGAGAACTACTCTAATATGTGTTGGAGTTTTTTAAGCCGTATAAAGAACTCGAGATCGTGTTTTATCGGTATAAAGATCCTCGCCTACGGCTCGGATCTTTATATCCACTCTCTCTCGTTCTTTATACTATACATAAACACTGATGCATAAACATGAGTGTTTTATCAAAATCAGTTAAAACCCTCATTAATAAAACATGAGTGTTTGAACTAACTCTGATAAAACACTCATGTTTATGCACAGGGAACCCGGCTTTATTCAGCTATATTTAAATGCTAATATTGGGATTCCTGTGACATGAGATCGTTAATGTACGATCGACATCCGGTAAGCATCCCATTACAGCAAATTACATGAGCGTGTAATATAAAGCCGTTTGACACTGCTAGTTCGTAAGCCGATAGGGGATTAAGTTTATTGACTTTCGTAACGCATTCTCTAGTAACCATCAGAAGAAGAGAAGGGCTGAAACAAAACTTGAGTGCCTGAATTAAAACTCTTATTTAAAATACTTTGAGAATATTTTCATTGATGGAATACCGCCAAATGATTGTTCAATAAATACACTCTATGCCAGGAAGTTCAAAGTCGTGGAAATCTGAATCGATTCTATGCTACGCTGTGATTTTGAAACGTTGACTTTTATTTCATGTTCACCGCTACTTGCCCTGACCAGTGAGCTTGTAAAACGAGGCGTATCTGTAGAACGTCAACCACAAAACAATAGAACTTGACAGTTTAGTGACGTTTTAGTGGATATTAAATGTGAAGTTTTTCAAGAGCCTGAAATAAAATTTATATCTTTTTTATATAATTAGAAACATCAGGTCAACTTTAAAAAGAAAATGTTCCATTTATATTCACCATGTCGCAAAATTGGAATCTTCAGCTTGACTAAACATGTTTTTTAAAATCTCTTGGATAATTGTGTTTTGTATTTTTGACTGTTACTACACTGAGTGCGTTACTGATTCGAATATAATCCCCTTATCAAATTACTGTTTCAAAGAACGCCCGATAATATGATAATCTGATTACAACTCTGTTACACGATACTTCAAAACGATCTCATATGCCACAGGAATCCCAATATTTGCGTTTCGATAAAATACAGAAATATAGCTGAATAAAGCCGGGTTCCCTGTGGTTTATGCGAGTGTTATATCAGTACAAGGTCTCAGTATAGTTGTCGGATCATTGACCTCGTACAGTACCGACAAGTCTTTTAATAATATTCATGCCACTCTATTCTGATTTTCAGAATTGTTTTTACGTGTGGGATGAAAATTTGATTATTCTGCGCATGCCTATATGCACGAAAAATATGATAAGCTTATTTCTTCAGTTAAAATGGATTTTTTTCATAAATTCAGTGTTATAATACTTTCAAATGATGGGTTTTAGAAGTCATTTAAAAAACTCGCTGATCGTGATTTATCGTGGATATAAACACTTGGCCTACGGCGTCGTGTCTATATCCACGATAAAACACTCCTGCTCGTTTTTATGAATATTACATAGGTACCCGGTACTCGCCTGTGGTTTGAATCTGCCTGCAATATCCGATATGGAATTCCGGTCACCCGGCATTCAAATTCAGCAATAAACTTGATTTAATAAATTTTTCAGATTATTATCTTTATAAATTTAGTATTACTTTATGATTTTCATTTGAGTATTACATAAATCTTTAGAGCGGTTTTCGTATGAGTGGGAAACTGACCGTACAGTTACTGTCAATGCACAGTACGGTTACGGCAGGATTTTCGAATGTTTTTATAGACATTACGGTACTGACACGGTCACGGTACGGTACGGTCAGTTTCCCACTCATACGAAAACCGCTCTAAATGTGTACAATGAAAGTAAAGCAAAGTCAAGCTGTCGCGCTAATATATCAACCCCGCAAATACAGCAGGGATGCAGCTTCTGTACATCATTCAATCAGACTCCCCTATATCTTTTGCGTGAAACGTGAATAGCTGATTTATTTTGACGTGAAACGTAATTTATGGCCTAAAACGTTTTTGCGTCCACGTGAAAGCAGCTTTTGATTTTTTTGTGAACGTGAAAGAGAGTTTTAATTATCCGTGACGCGTGATTTCATTTTGCAAAGCGGTGTAGGGAATCCTGTTCAATGAACTTCAGCAGCCGTTATGTAATCACGATTAGTGAAATACATAATTTACTCGCTAGTTCAACCTTGAAGCTTCGGATCTATTTAACCGAGCTTTTAATCTTCGTGTCATCATCGAGATATCAAAAGGAAGTCGTTAGTTCCAACCAGCTTAACAACCAAGATGGAAAACATGCGCTAACAAGTCTGATCTCACAGCGAGGGCAATTTTTTGTGCGCCCAAAATCGGTATGTTATTGAGGTCTATTGTCGCAAAATCAACGGTACCGAGTTCTTGCACATTCTAGAACATGTGTCTCTGTATTGGTCTGTATTACTTTTCAATTGATCCTTGTTTCAGTTCTTGGAAGGGTGGTATTTTCTAACGAATAATAAAATAAGAGTCCACGTCTCGAATAAGCGCCCTTTTTTAACCATTGAATATTATATGAAAATAAGTTCCCCTGCGCTTATTCGACTCATTGCGATAGGCAAACAGTGTGTAGGTAACAAACTGGTTTTCACCCCTCCCTCCACAGGTGAAGGTGGTTGTAAAGACTTTAGATATCTTCCCTGTATCCAAAACAAAGCCTTGACTGGTCACGTGATCAAGACTTTCAGAGTCCCAGTTCCTGGATTACAAGCGTGTCAGCACAAATGTTTCATTGAACCTCATTGTGTGTCGTACAACTTGGGTCCAGTAGAAGGACATGTCAGGACGTGTGAGTTGAGTAGCACTGACCATGGTACATACCCTGCTAAAGTTATGTCCAAAGAAGGCTACGAATATTGTCCTATCGAGGTAATCAAAAGACCTTCCTTCCTTCCTTCCTTCCTTCCTTCCTTCCTTCCTTCCTTCCTTCCTTCCTTCCTTCCTTCCTTCCTTCCTTCCTTCCTTCCTTCTTTCCTTCCTTACTTCCTTCCTCTCTCCCTCTCTCTCTCTTGGGTTTCTACCAAAAAAGTCTCGTACCTCACACTGCATCTCACTCAGTGATTGTATGGTTATAGAATCGATGTTTATCCAAGCCTTGTCCTGCCAATAAGTTGTGCGCCCCGGATTTTGCTTGGGACACCTTTAGTTGTCGAGGTGAGGAACAAGTCAGTAGAATCACAAATTCCGATGTGTCTGTTCTTTATGTTTCTTTCTCCTCTTTTTCCTCCTCCTTGTGCTCGTGCTCCTCCTCGTCTTCCTCTTTCTCCTCCTCCTTACCATTTCTCCTTTCTCCTCCTCCTCCTCCTCCTCCTCTTCCTCCTCCTTCTCCTCCTCCTCCTCCTTCTCCTCTTCCTCCTCCACCTCCTTCCCCCTTCTCCTTTCTCCTCCTCCTCCTCCTCCTTCTTCCCCCTTCTCCTTTCTTCTTCTTCTTCTTCTTCTTCTTCTTCTTCTTCTTCTTATCCTTCGACATTTTTCAACTCCTCCTTCTCATTTTCCTCGTCGTCATCCTTAGGACTGTCCACAAGTTGCTCCAAAAAGTCCAAAAAAGTTGCTCATAATTTCCCAAAAAGTCCTCGAAAATTGCTAAAAAAATCCAAAAGTTGCTCAAAAGTTGCTCAAAAAATCCAAAAGTTGCTCAAAAGTTGCTCAAAAATCTCAAAGTTGCTCAAAAGTTGCTCAATAAAAATTCACGTTTGCAACCAATTTGATGATTTGATATACTGTTACCGCGGATATTTCTCTTCTTTTCTGCGGGATTGCTCTGTACTTTCCTTTCTCGCGCAATACTAGCTTTAGCTGGTTCACTTAAATTAGCTCCGGCATTAGCAGCTATTGTTAATGGGCTTTCTGAATCAGAATCACTCGAGCATGAGTCTTCATCCGCCATTTTGTTCACATTTTAGATTTTACAACCGCTGACCACATAAATAGCAGTTTGCCACAGCAAAAGACCATTTCGAATTCATAGTTCGAAAAACTCACTTTTTGTCCTTATTTGCTCTGATAATTTTTTTTGAAATCACGTTAAAGTTAAAAAAAGAACAAAAGTTGTTCAAGATAAAGAGTTGCTCGAAAGTAAAAAAGCCCGAATCAATAAAAATTGCTCAAAAGTTGCCGAGCAACTTGTGGACAGCCCTAGTCTTCCTTCTCCTTTTCCTCCTCATGTTCCCCCTCGTCTTCTTTTCCTTCTCCTCCTTTTCTCTTCTCTTTTTTTTTTTCTGTATTATACCCTAAATTACCAACAATGCTGTAAGATTTATTGATCGATACGGCACATATATCATCATCACCACCGTCTTCCACTCAGTGACACAGTGGTTTTATACTGTGTTTTCTACGTAGATGGAGATTGGACCCAATGGGGTGCGTGGTCTTGCGTCTGTCCAAGAACAACACGTAAGCGTAGTTGTGTCAACCCATTTCTAAATGTAGCAGCCTCGGATTGTCCTGGACAAGCTGAAGAAGTAATGTCCTGTCTACCAACGGTAGATATTTCAAGTAAGAATCACAATAGAAACCACTATTTAGACCTCTTTTAGAAAGATAACGTTACGAATATCATGCTGCCCTCAATCTCTTGTTCTCCTACTTCCTACACTTATTGTCGGAAACTAAGCTATGTATAGAAATGACACTTTCAAGTCAATTATTGAAATAATTCCCTATACCTAAAGAAGAAGGAACGAAAGTTTGTCCCTAAGCCTGTTTGACTATGGAAAGGTTTGGATGTCATCTCTTGATACTGTCTGTCTGTCACATATTTAGGCTGTTCACAAGCCTTAGGCATGCAAGATGGTCGCATTCAAGACCATCAAATCACAGCTTCAAGTACTTCTTATGCCGCCGTCTGTACATGGACCTTTGCTCGTTTACATCGACGTCCGATCGGTCGATATGATGGTTCATGGTGTGCAAAGCAAAGACGAATTGGAGAGTATGTGCAAATCAATCTTTTATCCATCAAAACGGTGACTAAAGTAGCTACACAAGGTCGAGATTCCGATGCATATACTAACTGGGTGACCAGTTATACCCTGTCCTACAGCAACGACGATAACAACTGGGCAGACTACGTTGGAAATGACAATTGTACTAAGGTAAAATTGGTGATTATTGAGTAGATATTAACAGGAGTTGGTCCTGGGTTGCCAGTGAAAACAACATGATCGATCGTTCATGCCAGTGAAAGTTCAGTTATTGCGAGGTTAAGAAATTCTCGTAGTACTCGCTGCACTTGTCTTAAGCTTAGATTACTCACGCGTCTGAAGCATTAGTTTACCTGAGGCACTATGTATGCTTTATTGAATAAATGTTAAGGTGGCCCGTAACATTTCTTAGAGCTTCCAATGAAATAGCAGCCTTTCAAAGCAGCAAATAATTCGAAGCTCCGAGCTAAAAGCCGGTGTATGTGTTTGTAGGAATAAATATCATGTGATCCTTTTTTGTCTGACAGACAACGAATGAGCTTCTGGTTGGCAGGAAATCATGTTCTAAAAATAGCTCGATTATTGACAGTATCATATCATAAAAGAATGCTCTCTTGATCCAACATGATTTGTTATCTAATTTTCTTGCAGCGTTTCATTGGTAATACCGATAAAACTACAGTTGTGACGAACGTGCTTCCTGTGCCCATCAAAGCGCAATACATCAGAGTCGTTGTGTATTCATGGTATGGGTGGGTTTCCATGAGACTCGAGTTGTATGGCTGTTAGACTACAATTCAACATTACCCTCGCATTCCCGCGGGAACTCTAACTCTAAACTAACTCGAATGCAGCCTTGACTTCCACGATCAGAGTATCAATTGATTGATGACGCGGCAATGCAATCTTTATTGTACGACCAATGAAGAAAAAGCCTCTGTTCTCGGTATTGAACTCTTCCTTTGAGCTTTTTTTTTCGAGGTTAATCTATTATATTCACAACTATCATCCGGTGGTTTATGTTGGTTCTTTTGCGAGGTTTTCATCGCTATTGCATGTGTGCTCGCATATATAGTTCGAAGCTTGTCTAGGTCGAAAGTCAGGCTACAAGACGATAAGTTGTTTTCGAGCGTTCTTCAAAGAGGTGAAATCTGACAGACAGCCACATCATATCGCTAAAATTTCGAAATCGAAATGTTGCTTTCTTTACACAGACTACTCTCACTATATTTCAGTTTATAAATCCACAGATATTATCTATGCACATAAAACAAAACAACAACTCTTTGTCAGATCAATCTGTAATACATTACAATGTAATGTGTCAGATGATTCCCCTTTTTTCTAAAAAACAAACTTTAATCACTTTATATTCAATGCTACTAAATACTGTTTGTGATCGTTTGAAAAAGTAATAACTTTAAATAAAATGTACATGTACATTTCTTAAAACTTGTGTTGTATGAAGTACTAGTCAAACTGTTTGAAAACATTTTAAATAATACAGCATACAGTACTTAAACAGCTCGCACCACTTCACTTCTAGTATATTGCGTTTATAATGCGCGCGCTAATTGCTGGCTACCATGTTTATAGCAGAGGACAGAAACACGGCTCGTTACAAAACCGTTGAAGATATTTAAGTTTAATTTACTTGCTTTTCCTTCCTATGAAGGCAGGGACACCACAACGGTGCTATCGTACCAATTGACAATCGGCCCTGTAGTGTAATAGTCCAGACCACACACACACACTGGCAACTCGGCTATGGCCTTCTCTCCCCAAATAGTGGTGTGGGTACGTTCTTTAACGTCCCTCCAATGCAAGGATATGTATAGTAGTTTTTGTAGAGACGGGGCCTACGGTTTAACGCCCTTATCCTTAGAAGACGTGAAGGTCTAACCATTTGCTGATGTAATTATAAAGGCAGCACCTCCTCTTAAGTGATGCTCCTGCTGGGAAATCGAACCCCGAGCTTCTGCACTGAAGACCAGCGCTCAACCAACTGAAGCTAATTGAGCCAACTGAATTATTACTCGGGCTACCTGTGGTAGCTCGAGTCTAGGTTTACCTTTTCGGTCTATCTATCTATCTATCTATCAACGTCGCAAATGGGCAAATTACCCAGAAGCCTTTGGGGTACACTGTTGACCACGAGGCTTCCTGTGGTCACGAGAGATTGAGAACAAAATGGCGGACGCTATCAATCGGAATTTTTTTCGAACTATTGGCTTTTAATCTCAAGATACTTTGCTTTAATCGTTAATATCGAATTCTCGAATTTAGTGATGACCTTCTTACCAGCTGTTGTAATCAACTTATAATGTATTGATCGTCCAAGAACACGATACAGATCGATTTGTGGCAGCGAACTTCACTTGAGGACTTCAGACATGTAAGACACGGAGATATTGTCTTTAATAGATCAGTAGTTTGTTTAAAATAATATTTCACTACTGCTTGCACCTAATATTTGCTTACACGGTGTCTACAGTCATGCTCTTCCTGAGAGCCGTGTTAAAAACGAACTAATTAATAACTAACAATATCTACAATGTTTGTTTCTTTCTAGTTAAAACTAGAATGACTAGGACCGGAGATTCTTGCCTTTGCGTAATAAGGTGACTAGGGTGTATTCAATAATTAAGCCAGGAAACAGGAATTAGTAAATGGTGCAAAATTACACCAAATAAACAATGGAAAACAAATGATTTTTTATTATTAACTTATAAATATTTAGTGTAAATATCTGTATTTTGTACAATGTCATTTTTATATTGAAATTATGCACTTTATTGTCAATCATGCTCAATGTTAGCAGATAAAAATATAGTGATGGATAATCATGGAAATGATAGTAATGTTTATGAGACCTTATATTAGCAACAGTTGAAGAATAATTTTAGAATACATGTACAAAATGATATTTTCAATCAATGAAAAGTGATACTCAACCACAAATTTGTACAAGCTTTTTGCAACCATGTTCACAGAAACAAGATAAAGTGGATTGAATTGAAGATATTACTGTATGTAGTAGTATCAGATTGATGTGCATGGAGGAGCTATATATTGTATCAGTAATGAGCATATATTGTATGACATTACACTTCTTCAAATAAAGCATCAGCAACTGACTACTGCTATAATCATTGATCTGCTCCATATTAAAAACATGGTAATATGTGTATCGAAAAGTTGTGTTAAGAAACTGAAATGATTTTATAGAAAGGTAACTGTGGTACTTTTAGAATCTACCAATGTGACAACAGCAATATCAAAATCATTTTAACTTGGATATCGAAACAGTCTGCCACAGTTTGTAAGTTTTGTTTCCATAAATCAAAGTAAAAAAGTACACAAAATAAAGCAGACTGTATACTGTATATGTCTGGCATGATAAAAAGACCAGCAGTATGTTAATAACCACCATGATTTGGTACAATTATGTACAAACTACTTTCTCTCCAATATAATTTGTGTTCTACTCTGGGAGTACTTGTCATGCATTTTTGCAATCAAAAGACACTGACAAGTCAAACTGGTTTCCATCAACTCCATTTCTCCCCAAGTACTATACACAGGTGTAGCCCGAGTGAACGCCTATTAGGCGTCTAGTTTCAGTATAGTATACTGAAATATTTTCAACCTTTTAGTGCAAGCCATGTCTCTGATTCGTTCCCAGTTTTAACTTATATTTCTAATTTTGCATTACGCGAATATGAATGGTTGAAAATTTGTTACGAAGCGCGCAGAGGAATTTGGCGATAAATTCTACCTTCCTTTGCTTCCTTAGCGCCCTACGCGCATGCGCTCGAATCATTTTTCCCAAAAGTAGCATGGCAAAGACAACTGACTGAAAATACGAATACTCTTGATATATATAGCTATTTGCACAAACATTGACCCTTTCAAAATCATCGAACCTAGAAGCTGACACCGAAATGACGCCTGGGTACACTAGTAATATGTAGATATTCATATGTTTTATCTGTGAATTTGCTGCATAATCGTGTTGGAAATACCAAGAATTTATCTCGGTCACTGTGTGAAACGTCCACGTCCACGCGCTTCTTTAAAATCATCTAATAAACAAATTTCCCAATGTTCCTTTCGGTCTCAGCTTCTATACTTTGAAAGGGTCAATGTTTGTGCAATTAGCTATATATATCGCTTTTCTTCGCGCTCAATCATGTCGTGCCATAAATATGGCAATTGTTTCGAGTGACATCGGCGTTCGCATTATTGTCAGTCACAATTCAAATGCATCAGCCCAGAGAGCAATTCCACAGGAAGCCCGATTTGTTTGATAAAGCGGGAATTCGCGGCTAAAAATTAAATAACACTCCAAGGGAAATGGGTTTGAATTCAAGATATTAAACCAAGTTCGAGATAGCGGGGTAGTTGCTTCTATTTAGATGACGTCAAAATACGATGACAATAGAAATGTACGTCACGAGTGACGTCACTGTTGTTCTCACCACGCGTCTTCTGTGTATCTATTACAGGATCTTACAGTACAGACCCACGGAAAATGGAATCTGTTTGTTTCCTGTAATATTAATCGCAAAGAGCGTCAACCAATTAGAGCACGCAAAAATTCAATGACGTCATCTATGCGTGTGTTCCGCACTGATGTAATCACACGTGGTTCTCGCGGACCTATCAGAACGCACATAATGTACCAATTGTTTGATAAAAGAGCCCTACTACCCGTTACTGAAGTGAGTCTATGAGTTTGCATCACTTAGAGCTGAGAGTAGTAAGCAATCACCAAGTCACTGTCACTAGGCGATCTGTTTAACAAACGTGGTAATCTTGATTGTTACTAAAGGATGAGCGTGGAGTTTGTTTGTTTTGTTCTCACGGTATTTTCAATAGTTGCATTTTCCAAAGGTAAGCTTAAGGTAACTATTAAGTTAGCTCGATTAAAGTACCTTGATAAATATTTTATCAAGAACTACATCGCCATTCAAGAGTTTCAGCCTTGGGTCCGGCTGATTTCTGTTGATAGGAGCAGGAGTACGGTTTAAATACATAGTTATTATTCAAGTTTGTTCTTTTTCTGTTTTTTTCTCTTTTTCTCCTTTAATTTTTGTAGAAAACCAAGTGGCGTATTTTGTTAACATTTTGTAAAGTTAACTAGCTAAACGTACTGCTAAATGATGTTGATTCCAATAAGTTTTCTTTGGTGTTTTTGTTTAGCTTTAATTGTGTTTTGAGTTAAGGTTTTAATTAGCAAAAAAGGTTCTTTTTCTTTTACAACTTACTAGACAAATCAGTTTAAAAGATTGCTTTGAATTTCAAGAGAAAAGCTGTTACATACCAAAAAAGAAAGCTAAACGCACTGCTAAAAGATGTTGATTCCAAACAAGTTTTCTTTAGTGTTTTGTCTGGTTTTAATTGTGTTTTGAGTTAAGGTTTTAATCAATAAAACAACTGAGGTTATTTTAATTCTTTTACAAATTTTAAAAAATTGCTTTGAATTTCAAGAGACAAACTGTTACATACCAAAGAATAAAGAGAGTAGTAAGAAAGAAAAGAAGAAATTAGGAAGGAAAAAATAAAAAAAGGAAGAAAGAAAGAAGGCTTAAATCTGCCTGGAATATCCGATATACGATGCCGGCCACCCGGCGCGGCATTCAAACCGAACAAGTTCCATCCCATGACAAATTCTTTTCAAAGACTACACTAGAAATTCAGCAATAAACTTGATCTTATCAGTATATTTCTCATATCTTTTGTGAATATTCATCTGTGTTGGCGATGAGAATAGTAATAATCAGATTACGTACGTAATAAGTTCCCCGGCCATGCAGGGCGTTCCAGTCTGACTAATCTAAATTCGCTGATGAAGACCTAAGTTACAGGTCGAAAATTTCAAGGTAACAAAATTGTGTTGTGATCAAAAGTTTAATCTCTTTACTATTTCTCGTATCATTTTCTTTTTAAATTTAGTATCACTTTTATGATGTTTCCATTTGAGTATTGCATAAATCTTTAATTGTGTACAAAGTAAAGCAAAGTAAAGCTGTCGTGCTGATCACCCCCGTAAATACAGCAGGGATGCAAGCTTCTGTATATCATTCAATGAACTTAAGCAGCCGTTATGTAATAATCACATGATCCGGGGGGGGGGGGGGGGACTCCTATATATAAGAGGACGGGGATGCTCGTCGGAAATTTTGAAAATGCTCCCTAAAATGTACCTGAGTGGGAGTGGCAGCAATTCATTTCTGCCCCTAAAAGGTACCAATTCAAAAACAATAAATAAATAAAGAATTAAAGTAAGAAACACTTTGTTATCGATGTGCTTTCAAGATTCAATTCAGATCATCGAAATCGTCCCTTTCATGCTTATTTTAGGTAGCTTATTCACCCCAAAACAGTCCCTAAAAGGTACCATCTATGTCTCTGGTAGTCCACGTAAGTCTGAGACACCCTAAAAGGTACCAGATCGTAGATTTTGACCCCTAAAAGGTACAACGAGCATCCCCGTCCATTTACGATCGGAGTCCCCCCCCCGGGCACATGATTAGTGAAATACATAATTTACTTGTTAGTTCAACCTTGAAGTTTCGGGTTTAGTTAACCGAATCTTTAATCTTTGTCGTTAATCGATCAGTTCTTGTCATCATCGAGATAACAATAGGAAGTCGTCGGTTAATACACGAGTAAACACACAAGTTCTGCTGTCTGTGTCTTTTTATTCCTCTCTCCAAAGACCCCCTCACGTGATCAAGATGACACAGGAAACCCACACACATACATGCGCCAACAAGTCTCACAGCAAGGGCATTTTTTTGTACGCCCAAAATCAGTATGTTTTTGAGGTCTATTGTCGCAAAATCAACGGTACTTCTTGCACGTTCTATAGAACATGTGTCTCTGTATTACTGTTCAATAGGACAAGCACCATCAAAATGAACTCCAAAAAATTTTAATGGTGCTGTTTGATTTAGAGGAGATGGGGTCACGTGACCTGTTAGTGCATATAGCCTATTGATCCTTGTTTCAGTTCTCGAATAAGCGCCGTTGAATATTACATGTAAATAAGTTCCCCTGCGCTTATTCGACTCATTACGGTAGGCAAATAGTGTGTAGGTAACAAACTGATTTTCACCCCTCCCTCCACAGGTGAAGGTGGTTGTAAAGACCTTAGATATCTTCCCTGTTTCCAAAACAAAGCCTTGAATGGTCACGTGATCAAGACCTTCAGAGTCCTAGTTCCCGGATTAGCAGCGTGTCAGCACAAATGTTTCAATGAACCTCATTGTGTGTCGTACAACTTGGGTCCAGTAGAAGGACATGTCAGGACGTGTGAGTTGAGTAGCACTGACCATGCATGGTACATACCCTGCTAAAGTTGTGTCCAAAGAAGGCTACGAATATTGTCCTATCGAGGTAATCTAAAGACCTTCCTTCCTTCCTTCCTTCCTTCCTTCCTTTCTTCCATTCTTCCATTCTTTCCAGCCTTTCCTTTCCTTCTTTGGTTTTTTTTCCACTTCAAAAATTCTCGTACTACACATATCAGTAAACACGTCAACACTGATTTGATTATAACCTTATAGAATCGATGTTTATCCAAGCCTTGTCCTGCCAATAAGTTGTGCATCCCGGATTTTGCTTGGGACACCTTTAGTTGTCGAGGTGAGCAACCAGTCAATAAGTTCACAAATTTCGAGGCGTCTGTTCTGTTCTGTATGTTTTTTCCTCCTCCTCCTCCTCCTCCTCCTCCTCCTCCTCCTCCTCCTCCTCCTCCTCCTCCTCCTTCCTCCTCTTCTTTGTCCTTCTTCCTCCTCTTGCTCCTCTTTCTCCTTCCACCTTTCCTCCTCTTTCCTCATTTTCCTGTTCTTCCTTCTTCGTTTCTTGACTTCTTCCTTCTTCTCTTAAGACTTCCTTCTCGTCTTCCTCCTCCTCCTCCTCTTCCTCCTCCTCCCTCCTCTTCACCCCTTCCTCTTCATCCCTTCCTTCCTATTCTCCTTCCTCATCCTCCCTCCCCCCTCTTCCTCCTCTTGTTCCTCCACCTCATCCTCCTCTTCACCCCTTACTCCTCTTCCTATTCTTCTTCCTCCTCTTCTCTCCTCTTTCCCCTCTTCCTCCTCTTCTTCCTCCACCTCTTCCTCCTTCATCCTTATACCAGTGTGTTTTCTCCGTAGATGGAGATTGGACCCAATGGGGTGCGTGGTCTTGCGTCTGTCCAAGAACAACACGTAAGCGTAGTTGTGTCAACCCATTTCTAAATGTAGCAGCATCGGATTGTCCTGGACAAGCTGAAGAAGTATTGTCCTGTCTACCAACGGTGGATATTTTAAGTAAGAATCACAATAGAAACCACTATTTAGACCTCTTTTTGAAAGATAATGTTACTAATATCAAGCTGTCCTCCATCTCTTGTTCTCCTACTTTCTAGGTTTATTGTCGGAAAGTAAGCTATGTACTGATAGAAATGACACTTTCAAGTCAATTATTGAAATAATTCCCTATAATTAAAGGAAAGGAACGAACGTTTGTCCCTATGGAAAGGTTTAGATGTCATGTCTTGGTAATGTCTGTCTGTCACATATTTAGGCTGTTCACAAGCCTTAGGCATGCAAGATGGTCGCATTCAAGACCATCAAATCACAGCTTCAAGTACTTACTATGCCCCCTACTGCGGATGGATCCTTGCTCGATTGCATCGAACGAGAACCCTAACACTAGATGGATCATGGTGTGCAAAGGAAAAGCGTATTGGAGAGTTTGTGCAAATCAATCTCTTATCCATCAAAACTGTGACTAAAGTAGCCATACAAGGACGAGATATCATTAAATATCACCACTGGGTGACCATGTATACACTGTCCTAAAGCAACGACGATAAGAATTGGACAGACTACGTTGGGAATGACAATTGCACTAAGGTAAAGTTGGTGATGATTATGTATATTTAGCAAACGCGACGCGACGTGAAACAAGGCGGGGTGCGATGTTCTAAGAAGACGCAAGAACTACTAAAGAGATTAAGAATCACATAGACGGGAATGGGCAGAGGATCACGTGAGATGCTTTTTAGGGCGTCTTGTGCTGCTGTTTCAACGCAACTGTGAGTCATGTTGCGTTTGCTGTAAACGTGAAAAGTCACTCTATCGTTTGAGTGCGAAACCCTTAGTTCCAAGCGCAAAAAATGTAGGTCACGTGATCCTCTCTGTCGTCTACCGTTTCCTGTCCATGTGATTCAGTAAGATGGCGACCTAAACGTGGCGTCTCAACTTTTTCATGGAAGACAGGCAAAAGACGAATAAAATATCTTGCAATTGCGTCGCCTTTGCTAAACGTATGACGCCTTTACATTGTGACGTCACTATTACATGGTACAGGAGCTCGTAAACGTCCCCAATAAAGTTTAAGGTGTTTCTCGAAGCGCATGTTATAGAACGTGTCTAACGAATACCTGTAAAATCGTATGCAAAAACATCTATTGAAAACTAAAGGAAATTAGTACAATAAACTCAACAAAATAAGAAAAAAATTTCATATGTTAAAAGGTTCCCGAGTTTTGACAATGAATAAAGTAGCAAGAGGCCGATAGTATGGTCTCTTGTAAAATAGTTGTTTATCCTATGAAAAACTGCTTACAACATGTGACTCACGAGAACTTAAGCCCGCCGCACACGTGAGGAAACTGCCACGCGAGGCACTTAGCTCAGACGATTTCTCGCCGCAGACGTTGCATCTTTGGCTACGCGAGGCAAAATATTGAGCAGGTAAAAGAGCACACGGTGAGAAAAGTGCCTCGCGTGGCAGTTTCCTCACACAGTTTCTCAACGTTAAAACCTTTCAATGCAGAAAACAATTTGAAGCTCCGAGTTCAAGTTCGGTGTTTACACGAACAAAAAATTTATGTTTATGATCCTTTTTGCCTGCCCAGAAACGAATGAGCTTCCGGTTGGCAGGTAATAACTTTCTAAAAATAGCCCTATTGTTGCCAGTGCCCTGACACATTTTGATAATCGTGGTAATGTGCTCCTGAGTCATACATATATTGTAATTTTCTTGCAGCGTTTCATTGGTAACACCGATAAAACTACAGTTGTGACGAACGTGCTTCCTGTGCCCATCAAAGCTCAATACATCAGAGTCGTTCCATATTCATGGCATGGGTGGATTGCTATGAGACTCGAGTTGTATGGCTGTTAGACTACAATTCACTATCACCCTCGCATTCCCGCGGGAACTCTAACTCTAAACCAATGCAGCCTCGACTTATACGACCAGTGTATAAATTGACTTATGAGGCAATGCAATCTTTATTGTATTCATTACATTATATCTTTATTATATTCATTACTTCTATTCATTAAATGATGAATGCACCCTCTATTATAACAATGCACTCTCTGTTATACGAACAATGCACCCTCTATTATAACAATGCACTCTCTGTTATACGAACAATGCACCCTCTATTATAACAATGCACTCTCTGTTATACGAACAATGCACCCTCTATTATAACAATGCACTCTCTGTTATACGAACAATGCACCCTCTATTATAACAATGCACTCTCTGTTATACGAACAATGAACCCTCTATTATAACAATGCACTCTCTATCATACGAATAATGCACTCTCTATTGACACTAGTGAAAAACGTCTGCGCATGCTCGTAGTCAAGTCTTCGTGCTTTTGTAAACTTATGCAAATTTCGCTTTTACGCTTGCCTTCAACAATGGTTTTCACAAAATGTCAAAACTTAAGGTTATTTCTTGAAACTAGGGCCAGTATTCATATAATGTCTTCATTAATGCAACATCTTTGTCTTACAAAGTATACAAGAGAAATTTTATGTATACACCGAGAACACGAACATTTCATTTCAAGCTAAAACTCACACATTTCTTAAGAAAACATCGTAATATGCACGCATGCGCAGACGTTTTTCACTAGTGTCCTCTCTATTAAATAATGCACTCTCTGTTATACGAACAATGCACCCTCTATTATACGACCGATGCACCCTATATCATACAAACAATGCACCTTCTCTTTTACAAAACGTGCGCCCTCTGTTATATGACCAATATAACCTCCATTATACGAACGAAGGAAAAAATAAAACGAAAGTGATATGTTTAAAAACTCAAGATTGTGATTATGAGCGTGATATCTTGATTTATATTTTAACATATATAAATGTATACATGTTTTCAAAACGTCCATGAACGCATTTTAATGATATAAAACGTTCAACATGTCTCTGTACTGTGATATAAACACGACTATGGGAGATGTACAGCACTAGAAAACCAAGTTTAGGAAAACGATGCATGCGTGCCAAGTGTTTCTCTTGCTTTTCGAGTGCTCTTCGAACAGAAACATTCGAAATTCCTACTGCATGTAACCGTACCGTGAACGTACTGTTTTCACTATCATACGAAATCCACTTTATATTTCATAGACAACCTTTTTTGAGAATGACTGTATCTGTTGAAAATAGAAATTATTTTTTAAACAAAACGCAATTTTGAATTCGACCACCATTGCTTCCTTAGCTGTAGCATCCTGCATGCGCTCGATGAATTTTCCCAAAAATTAGCGCGACGTACAAAGACAACCGACCGACAATGATATTCCATCAAAGACTTTACTTTCAGAACTTTAGCTCTATACTAAGATAACTGTGGCAACTACATAACTACAGAAATCCACCTACCGTTAGCGAGCTTGATATCTTCCAAAATTTCGATCGATAATTCGAAAAGATGCATGGAATTAAAGCTACAGGGGTGTAGCGAGAACCCAGGAAGGGAAAACCTACATAGCACTCAGTTGATGTAATATATTCATAGAATTTACTGCATTCTATTGTCGTTCTATCTATTGTTTTATGTGTTATTCGTTATATTTTTATGAATAGTATTACATCAACTGCGTGCTACGTAGGTTCTCCCAACCCAGGATTGGGAGGAGGACGGGTTGGGCGCACAGCATAAAAAGTAAAACAAACAAACAAAAGTCACAAAAGAGAACAAACATCTTTATTCGTTAAATGTTAACTCTTTATTTAATTTCTAATAAATTCTCCCAGACCGTACCCCAAATAAATTAATTGCTGGGGTGCATCCATACCTTTGGGAATCCAAAGACAATGAAGCGGTAGCCATGTTGGATGACCAAACAATAAACGCTAATGAGAAATCTTTTGTTGAAGGTCAACCAAGATGGCTGCCGTGACGTCACATGCACCCCAAGAATAACACACACACACATCACCAATTTTATCTCTTTGCCCACGGCTGCCCAGAAAAGGAATGGGTTTTTTTTTACATTTTGACAAACAATTCTCCAATTAATGATTATAAAACAAAGAAAATTAGTATTGTGACCGTGTCTTGATACACTGATCAAATACTTGCATAAATTAACCAACTATTATTTTTAATTTACCCAAAAATTATCCATGAATTTGAGGTCCCGTTTTCACGAAAACGCTGTGCAAACGACTAAATGTAAACGACTAAAAAGTTCTTCGTCCACATAATCGTTTCTACTTCATTTTTGCCTGCTAGCTGTCCACACGAAAACGATGGCAGCGCCGTGAAGACGCCTCGTGGATCCTGGGTACTAATGAACATGCGCATTGACTATATTGGTGGCCATTTTTACCTAGCGTTTTTAGAAAATAGCCGTTACGTTTACGACTGTCCACACGGAAACGATAGATGAGCGTTTACGAATATATAGTCACTTTGAAGTGCGTTTTCAAAAATTAGCGTTTATATATAGTGAAAACGCCAGCGTTTTCGTGTGGACGAGGCATGTAAACGCTCAAAACTTTAAGCGTTTACACACGAAAATGTTTTCTTGACCTTGAAAAGTTTTACGAATTCCCGGACTTTTCAAGGTCAGTGGGAGTCCTGGTTAGTGGTCATTAACGCATGCGCAAACAGCTCAGTATAATCTGTGACTTCAGCGCCTCAACTCGAATAAAGCCATCTAAAACTTGTGGCTATAAAGAGCTATAAACATGAATTTTAGGTGCCACTGAAATTGTTCAAACGTGAGTACAGTTCTTAAGGTAACTCAATGTAGTTTGGCGCGCGCGCTCAGGATTATGAGCATGCAACACTTGAACTTGAAGAATTTGAATTTTGATGACGTTACGCCGCGCGTGTAATATTTTTAGGCAAGAAACTCCAAAACTAAATCTTTTTATAATATAAACTACAGTAATTGACGAAATATTAAAAAAGAATTGATACAACAATTTTTTTTATTTCGTAAAAATATTTATATTCTGTAATACAGAATGTTTTCGTTCTTTGTCAAATGAAAGGCAAAGAATAAGACTTTTACTGATAAAAAATGAGTTTTATCAACTTGATTGGAAAAATGACGTTCGTTAAAGCTGACGTGGCGTTGCTATAGCAACCTTTTGAGTGGTCATTTTCATATCAAACGGTTCCTGACTCATGATCTGTCACATGATTGGTTGAACATGCAGGTGTCAAAGTATACATCTGTATTAGCTATATTATTCTTTAAGGCCCTTAAAACTATAAAGGCCTTTAAAACTATATGGATCTACATATAATACATGCATTGTTTGTGAAGGGGGTCGTGCATTTGTATAATATAAGATGTTCTGATCGTATAACAGGCTGCATTGGTCATATGTTAGATGTTGCATTGTTTTGTTATAATTCGATAGAGGGTGTATTTGTATAATACAGGCTGCATTGGTTCTATATTAGATGGTTCCAAAGGACCATAATTCTAAGAGAGCGAAACTTGTATCGGATGTCTGCGCGATGTGCTTGGGGCTTAAGGTTATTTTTAGTAACAGGAAGTTGACGCCATGGCGCCATGCCGGAGGAAAAACGGTTTGTATCTGCTCGCGCTTAAAAATCAAATTCCATTGTTTGAGCGCCTTACGCGCGCGATATTCCAGTTTTTCGTGAAGACATCGAGATGCGAGGACAACAGTCACGTCACTCGATTTCTTATAATAATTATAATAAATAGTGCATTGTTCGTATATTGGTGGGCACATTGCCATGCGATTAAGTTCCTGCATGTGGGAACTGATGAATATTGTAGTCTAAGGCGTAGTTCAGGGGCCGGTTGTACGAAGGGTGAATAGCGCTAACCAGCGGATAAATCCTTATCCAGCGGATAAAATCTATACAGTGGATAACTCTTATCCGGTGGATAACTTTATCCAACCTTCGTACAGCCGGGCCCAGGAGTGGTACATGGAATTCCATGTACCACTCTTAATTCAAAATAAAAGTCTAGTTTAAGCCACATTCTGAATGCTTAGGCTTCTAAATCGAACAAGCAGTTCTAAATCATATTCAGACGCCTTTCCATGTATTTCCCCAATTAAAACAATTTGGCGACACATGGCTGCATGGTACGGCGTCACTAAGCTAGGCCTAACTTGTCTAACAACCATACAACTCGAGTCTCATGGAAATCCAGTAATGCCATGAATACACAACGACTCTGATGTACTGCGCTTTAATGGGCACAGGAAGCACGTTTGTCACAACTGTAGTTTTATCAGTGTTACCGAAGAAACGCTGTAAAAAAGGAAATAGCCTAGGGTTGGTGGTTGATTGAAAGTGGTTGAACTATTGGTTCACAAATTGATTGGTCTAAAAATCAATGAATGATTGATAAATAAATGGTCTGTTTGCAGCTCTTATGTGAAATTTCAAGTTTCGATAAATGTATAGTACATATGTTATGGACAACCGAAGCTGTTTTTATCCAAAGAAACATTCAAGTAGGGAAAACTGTTGCTCATCACTATAAACTTCTTTAGAAAAAAAAGCCAACTTCGTCCGCCCATAACTTTGTCACGCAAGCCCAAACTATTATACATCTGATCGCATCCTTCCCTGCGTATCCAGCCCTCCGGCTCCGTAGCCGTAATACCGGACTTGATTGAGCTCCACGCAGACACTTTTCATTAGCTGTCATATCAACAAGCTGCCCGTGGATTATGCAAACGAACATGTATGGTGAAGGGACATGGGCGAATAAACAGGTGTTCTCTCAAACTACACCAACCTTAGTACAATTGTCGTTCCCATCGTAATCTGTCCAGTTGATAGCGTCGTTGCTGTAGGACAGTGTATACATGGTCACCCATTGATCCATGCTCAGGACATCTCGACCTTGTGTGGCTACTTTAGCCACAGTTTTGATGGATAAAAGATTGATTTGCACAAACTCTCCAATTCGTATTTGCTTAGAACACCACGAACCATCATATTTACTGATTCTCATTCGATGCAATCGAGCAAGGGTCGATGCGCAGTAGGTTTGGAAAGTACTTGAAGCTGTGATTTGATGGTCTTGAATGCGACCATCTTGCATGCCTAAGGGTTGTGAACAGCCTAAATGATGTGACAGACAGACATTATCAGACATATAATTTAAAGAGGAAATTTTTTCATACACTGAGCAATAAAAAGACATTCAGTCAAAGAATAAGTGTTGTACAAAGCTTAACAGTTAAATTTTATGGTTAAAAGTCGAATTAAAATGTTAAGAGGGGATTTTTTTCAAGTTCGAGCAGTGAACGACAAAAACTCCTGAGTTGAAGAATAGCTGTTGTACAGAATTAAAATCATTTCTTTCAGAAAGTTTAAGTTGTTTGTAAGTAGTTTTGGCCGATGAAAGTTGAATCAAAGTGTTAATCCAAAACGAAAATTTGAATCGAAAATGAGGTTTAGGCCTTCATTTGCTTATTTTCTGTATGTTTTCATTATATTCAGCTTGAAAAAGCTTAATCCCAACACAACGTCAAGAAAAAGTCTTGTACAATTCAACAATTTGTTTTAAACAGGTATTTTATCTTGGTACATCAGTTTTTAACCGGTAGAAAAAGGATTTGAGTGTTAATCCAGAACGAAAATTTGGATTAAAACTCGCACGAAGGTCTAGTTTTTGGCGCTTTTCGCCATTATTGCTCGTCATTGAAAAAATCTCCTCTTAATCCAAAATGAAAACTTGAATCCACAATGAGGTTTAGGCTTCCAGTCACTCATTTGCAATATATATATATAGTCACTTTTATTTGTCATTGTTTTGTGCTACTTATTTAGTCACAGTTGTGATGGATAAATGATTGATTTACACAAACTCTCCAATTTGATCTTGCTTAGAACACCACGAGCTGTCATAATGACTGATTCTCGGTCGACGTAAGCTCGCATGCTTTGCTAAGCAGGGTAGCAATTTATAATTAGGGTAGTGAATTTATAATTGCAATTCATACTTGAAATATCCGCCACTGGTTGACAGGATGGTTTTGCTTCTTCAGCTTGTCCAGGACAATCCGAGGCTGCTACATTCAGAAATGGGTTGACACAACTACGTGTACGAGTTGCTCTTGGGCAGGTGCATTCTCCAGCATTCCAGTGAGTCCACTCTCCATCTAATTGGACAACATATTTTAGCATGACATCGTGTACTTTGTCTTACATTAGTTATTTAGTGATAAGTGTAAATGTTAATACAGTCATTCTTCTCAAAAAGTTTGTCTATTGCACATATATATTTAAGCAATATAAAACGCGCGCGCATGTCTCTGTACTGTGATATAAACACGATGTCAGATGTAGAGCATGAGAAAAGCGAGATTAGTTTCTCTTGCTTTTCGAGTGCTCTATATCTTCCAGAGTGTTTATATCATAGTACAGAGACATAAGCGATCGTTTTATATTGCTTTTGCAAAACATTTTCGCAAATTGTGATGATTTCATTATATAGCTGTTACAATAGAAACAATTAAAATTAAGAACAACAATAGCAACCGAAGTAGAAAAACTGTACAACTTGAGAGACATCTTTTTCGAGACCACTTTGTATACTCACCTCGACAACTAAAGGTGTCCAAAGCAAAGTCTGGGATGCACAACTTATTGGCAGGACAAGGCTTTGATAAACATGGATTCTGGAAGAATTATCTCAGATAATAAATATGGCATGTATCGAGAATGAGAGTGCAAACGTTTTTGCTCATGGATTCTGTTTTATGTACCAATTTAAAAAACGGTTGATGATAAGTCGGTTATTGTGCAAAAGTTCCCGACTAAGATTCCCAGTGATGACATACTTGTTTCACGTTCTCTCTAATCGAACACTGATGGAGAGGGGAGGGAGGGGAGGGGAGGGGAGGGGAGGGGAGGGGAGGGGAGGGGAGGGGAGGGGAGGGGAGGGGAGGGGAGGGGAGGGGAGGGGAGGGGAGGGGAGGGGAGATGTTTAAAAGGCGCACCATCAGTCAAATGTTAACTATTCAAGCTATGCAAATGCAAATTAAGGAACCTTTACCTTTACAATTTTTGTATACATACTCACATGCAGCAAAACGACGCAGTTAATTGTTGAAATATTGAAATACGAACTTCATGAACTTTGAGTTTAAATGATACGTTGTCGTATTTAGGGTCCGTTGATCACATGAGAGGGGTGCCCCTATGTAGTAGGGACAACTCTTTTGTTTTCTTTTCCCTGGGGGACACAAAACAAAAGAGTTATCCCTACTACAAAGGGACATCCTCTCTCTTGTGAACGGGCCCTTAGTTACCGTAAAAGTATATAACTCATAAAGCACTCCGTTTCGCCCGAGGTCCTGAAAGCCCTGATAAGCACTTGTCCCGGATTAACTCTTAACTGAGAAAACCACTGGTTCAGGAACGGCGGTCGAGTTCAACCAAAATCAAAATATTTTGAAATAGGTGTTCGTATCATCAACGATTTTATTGGATTTGAAGCAAGGAAGCAAGGAAGCAAGGAAGCAAGGAAGCAAGGAAGCAAGGAAGCAAGGAAGCAAGCAAGCAAGCAAGCAAGCAAGCAAGCAAGGAAGCAAGCAAGCAAGCAAGCAAGCAAGCAAGCAAGGAAGGAAGGAAGGAAGGAAGGAAGGAAGGAAGGAAGGACAAATGATGGAAGGAAGAAAGAAAAGCCGGAAGGCCTTTAGAATACCTTGATAGGACAATATTCGTAGCCTTCTTTGGACACAACTTTAGCAGGGTATGTACCATGGTCAGTGCTACTCAACTCACACATCCTGACATGTCCTTCTACTGGACCCAAGTTGTACGACACACAATCAGCTTCAAGGTAACATTTGTGCTGACACGCTTTTAATCCGGGAACTGGGACTTTGAAGGTCTTGATCACGTGATCTGTCAAGGCTTTTGTTTTCATGCAGTCGAGAAATGTAAGGGTTTTACAACCACCTTCACCTGTGTAGGGAGGGGTGGATAATGTCTCATTATGTCAATATAAGTTCGATCATTAGTTTTCTCCGAAATGAGGGCACATTAATATATTGTTTTCTCATGGCTGCGCACGCAGCATGACAGGCCATTAACGCGTCAAAAATAATTATTCTTAGCTTTAGATTTAAATTTAAGAGTTTTGATAACTAAAACAATTTAAATAGCGCTAGCAGGGATTTTTGACGTTTATTATGAAATATTATGCTTTAATTTGAATTTGTAGCCCATTTAAGTTTGAAAATTGGGTTCAAAACCAGGCTCAGGCCGAATTCATATAAGCTGTGCGCACAAGCTTTCAGACCTATAGCTTATGTAGGAAAGCTTTTCAACATCTGCATCTTTTAATGACCGAGAATTTCAATTTTGATCTAGCTTTAAAAGTCAAAATATGTTGTAAATCTTAATATGTTTTGTTAAATTTGTAATTAAAACAGATAATCATTATCTCAAAACAAAGGCACTGGTCACCTTAAAGCTTCAATAGCAGCAAGTTTTAATAACTGCAAGCGATTAAAAATTTAAAACCCTAAAGCATCTGTTCTAAAAAAGCGAGTATCCCAAACATTTTGAATTTTTTTAACTCTGGATGAGCTAACATTTTATTAAGAAACAAAGTGTACTAGTAAGAATGTAATAGTCAAATAAATACAACAGAGAGCAAAAGAACGAGTGAAGTTGTGCTAAATAAGCTAAGTGTTTATATTTCACGGGTTTATCAAAAACACTTTGTTTTGAATGCTTTGCAAATGTTTCTTTTCCACCAAAGGAATGGATTGAAATACTACCACTACTAACTATTAGTGTGTCAATTTTTTCACGGTTTATATAAATATAACAACTCTATAAAATCACTCCACAATGCGCATAATTATCAGAGTAAAGTGAAATAGATATTAGACTATATATTTAGGGACTAGGTCCACACTAACACACTCAAAAAAGATGCACACTGGATTTTGAAGTTTATCCGTCGGAGCGAAAGCTAAAGATGCCGGTGTTTTCAAATTTGTTGGGATTGATATTAACGTAGCGACATACATATATAAGCAGACTCTTTCTTTGTTTTCTGCTGTGTCTTTGACTATTACACTCATAGTGTTTGTTTTACAGGTGAAACAAAAATATACTCATGCAGTAATCAACGAACATGTTGTTCAGTTTTCACCCGGAGTTTTCACCGGTTTAACTTCTTAAGGACTCAGTTCGGTACCAGCCATGCCGCAGCCGGCCAACTGTTGTAATAGATTTAGAATTGCCCAGGTATTCCCTTTCTCGAACTACAACATAAATGTGGGATAATATAGAATAAATAACGGCCATACCTTTTGAAGGAGCAAGTATCAACAGAATTATGAGAAGATAAAGCAATTCCATGTCTTGGTCTGAAGATTTCTCACTCAAACCTCAGTTATAAATAATGTTAGGTTAGTGAAAGTAGGTTTTAACACTGAACAGTACAATCGAAGTACAGTCTTAGTAATCGTCGGTTATTCTAATGTTATTCAACTGTTACACCAGTATATTTACCAACGTTTATAATTAACGAAGCAAAAAGACTCCAGTGCTTTATATAGCAAAACGAAATACGTCATAGTTAGTTTTCTTATAGGGAAACAATTCAGATTTAAGATAAATCTCTTTATTTCGTGTAGTCGCAGTTTGAGTCCTGTTTGCTTTTTGTTTTGTTTTGTTTTGTTTTTTGTTTTGTTCTGTTTTTCTCGCTGCGCTCGTGATTCCACTTGAGTTTTGAACATTTTATGACGTCAAGAGTGTGTCAATAAGAGGACAGACAACTCAAAACCATCTTCAATTTGTTAAATATATATTTTATATAACAATTGTTATATGCGATCTGATTGGTCGAGAACCGTGTGTGATTACAGTATAGATGCACGGATGACGAGTCTGACGCACACTTCATTGCATTCATTAGAAAATTTTGATAATTATTGTATAAATTTAATTTTCCCATGTGTCTGTACGTATTCTCATAGATGTATACAAGTCGGGTTTTTTGTTTTTGTTTTTTGTTTATTTGTTTGTTTGTTTGTTTGGATTTCCTCACATTTTGAGTAGTCTGTTCATGCATTAGAGTGCAGACGAACGGAAAAAGGGAGTAATAAATATATAAGATGCATTGGTAGTAATATATAGTGCACTTGGTCGTATGACAGAGGGTGCATAGAGTGTATTGCTCGTATTATCAAGGGTGCATTTGCATATAATAAAGGGTGCATTGGTCATATAATAAATGGTGCATTGGTCGTATAATAAAGGGTGGTGCATTGGTCATATAATAAAGGGTGCATCGGTCGTATAATAAAGGGTGCATTGGTCATATAATAAAGGGTACATTGGTCATATAATAAAGGGTACATTGGTCATATAATAAAGGGTGCATTGGTCATATAATAAATGGTGCATTGGTCGTATAATAAAGGGTGGTGCATTGGTCATATAATAAAGGGTGCATTGGTCATATAATAAAGGGTATACATTGGTCATATAATAAAGGGTGCATTGGTCATATAATAAAGGGTGCATTGGTCATATAATAAAGGGTGCATTGGTCATATAATAAAGGGTGCATTGGTCATATAATAAAGGGTGCATTGGTCATATAATAAAGGGTGCATTGGTCATATAATAAAGGGTACATTGGTCATATAATAAAGGGTGTATTGGTCATATAATAAAGGGTACATTGGTCATATAATAAAGGGTGCATTGGTCATATAATAAAGGGTGCATTGGTCATATAATAAAGGGTATATTGGTCATATAATAAAGGGTGCATTGGTCATATAATAAAGGGTGCATTGGTCATATAATAAAGGGTATACATTGGTCATATAATAAAGGGTGCATTGGTCATATAATAAAGGGTGCATTGGTCATATAATAAAGGGTACATTGGTCATATAATAAAGGGTGCATTGGTCATATAATAAAGGGTACATTGGTCATATAATAAAGGGTGCATTGGTCATATAATAAAGGGTGCATTGGTCATATAATAAAGGGTATATTGGTCATATAATAAAGGGTGTATTGGTCATATAATAAAGGGTGCATTGGTCATATAATAAAGGGTGTATTGGTCATATAATAAAGGGTGGATTGGTCGTATAATAAAGGGTGCATTGGTCATATAATAGAGGGTGCATTGGTCATATAATAAAGGGTGCATTGGTCATATAATAAAGGGTGCATTGGTCATATAATAAAGGGTACATTGGTCATATAATAAAGGGTGCATTGGTCATATAATAAAGGGTGCATTGGTCATATAATAAAGGGTGCATTGGTCATATAATAAAGGGTGTATTGGTCATATAATAAAGGGTGTATTGGTCATATAATAAAGGGTGTATCGGTCGTATAATAAAGGGTACATTGGTCATATAATAAAGGGTACATTGGTCATATAATAAAGGGTACATTGGTCATATAATAAAGGGTGCATTGGTCATATAATAAATGGTGCATTGGTCGTATAATAAAGGGTGGTGCATTGGTCATATAATAAAGGGTGCATTGGTCATATAATAAAGGGTATACATTGGTCATATAATAAAGGGTGCATTGGTCATATAATAAAGGGTGCATTGGTCATATAATAAAGGGTACATTGGTCGTATAATAAAGGGTGTATTGGTCATATAATAAAGGGTACATTGGTCATATAATAAAGGGTGCATTGGTCATATAATAAAGGGTGCATTGGTCATATAATAAAGGGTATATTGGTCATATAATAAAGGGTGCATTGGTCATATAATAAAGGGTGCATTGGTCATATAATAAAGGGTATACATTGGTCATATAATAAAGGGTGCATTGGTCATATAATAAAGGGTGCATTGGTCATATAATAAAGGGTACATTGGTCATATAATAAAGGGTGTATTGGTCATATAATAAAGGGTACATTGGTCATATAATAAAGGGTGCATTGGTCATATAATAAAGGGTGCATTGGTCATATAATAAAGGGTATATTGGTCATATAATAAAGGGTGTATTGGTCATATAATAAAGGGTGCATTGGTCATATAATAAAGGGTGTATTGGTCATATAATAAAGGGTGTATTGGTCGTATAATAAAGGGTGCATTGGTCATATAATAGAGGGTGCATTGGTCATATAATAAAGGGTGCATTGGTCATATAATAAAGGGTGCATTGGTCATATAATAAAGGGTACATTGGTCATATAATAAAGGGTGCATTGGTCATATAATAAAGGGTGCATTGGTCATATAATAAAGGGTGCATTGGTCATATAATAAAGGGTGTATTGGTCATATAATAAAGGGTGTATTGGTCATATAATAAAGGGTGTATTGGTCATATAATAAAGGGTACATTGGTCATATAATAAAGGGTGCATTGGTCATATAATAAAGGGTACATTGGTCATATAATAAAGGGTGCATTGGTCATATAATAAATGGTGCATTGGTCGTATAATAAAGGGTGGTGCATTGGTCATATAATAAAGGGTGCATTGGTCATATAATAAAGGGTGCATTGGTCATATAATAAAGGGTGCATTGGTCATATAATAAAGGGTGTATTGGTCATATAATAAAGGGTGTATTGGTCATATAATAAAGGGTGCATTGGTCATATAATAAAGGGTATATTGGTCATATAATAAAGGGTGTATTGGTCATATAATAAATGGTGCATTGGTCATATAATAAAGGGTGCATTGGTCATATAATAAAGGGTGCATTGGTCATATAATAAAGGGTGCATTGGTCATAAAATAAAAGGTGCATTGTTCATATAAGATGAATTAGTTCAAGCAGGAACGACGAATTACCCTATTTCATTATGACGTCACGGCTTGTTTTTAGGGACAAAATCATAGAGAACAACAGGAATTTGAATAAAAGTGCCAAATAAGCAATATTTTTTGCATTTGATGGCTGTTACCACTTTTCTGCATTATTCTATAAGTTAATCAACAAAGATTGTGACATGGTTTTTATAACGAAAATTAAGGAAAGAAGTTGCATTTTTATGTCAATTTTGTTTGTGTTGTTGCTGAGTTGCCCACTCTTACGACCGACCATGATCCTTAGCGTTTAAACAAGAGATTGTTTTGATATGACGTCATAGTGAAATAGGGCAATTGTAGTCTAACAGCCATACAACTCGAGTCTCATGGAAATCCACCCATGCCATGAATACGCAACGACTCTGATGTATTGAGCTTTGATGGGCACAGGAAGCACGTTTGTCACAACTGTAGTTCTATCGGTGTTACCAACGAAATGCTGAAAATAAAAAATTAGGGCGTTTGATTAATTCAAAGTAGAGTGACATACTAGTTTCCAGGAGTCCATAGTTATGGGTTCTTGTAGTTACTGAACCCCTTCGTGCGTGACTTGCTGGGGATGTTTTGGCCATTTTTCAAAGGAAAGCAATTAAAAAAAAATTATTCTGACTTCAAATAAAATGTTGTCAAGAAAACTGTTGCTGCGTCAAAACACTGAAGGCTCGCTGTTTCAGGTGACGCCTATTGAATTCTTGGTCGTTCGTTTGATGAGCGAACAGGGCACGTAGGCAAGCTTTAATTGGAGCCTAGTTCTGTTGCGTGTCCCTCACCATTATAGTTTATTTCCATTTTTTATTATTATTTTTATTCAATTATTATGTATTTTTAGGTGAAAGTTTTGTAAATAAACAGCGTGGCCAGAATTCGGTTTATATATGTCTGTGAACATTAAAAATGTCATAAAATTCATCCAAATCATCATCTTATTTCTAACGCGTAGACCATTTGGATCTGTACTCCACGACAATTATTATGTATTTTTAGGTGGAAGTTTTGTAAATAAACAGCGTGGCCTGAATTCGGTTTATATAAGTGTTTTTTTCCGAGCCATTTGCTACTACAGGAGCCCCTTGGCTTGCATCATTAAGCTAGAAAAAATCGGTTGAGGAGAACGTCTGGAAGAATTCAGACTGAGGGAAGCGAATTTACTAACAAAGAGTCACGAACGGTGGCAAAGTTGAATGCGCGATCTCTTGAGCTTCCTTGGTCATTCTGTAATTGTTAATTCCAGAATTTGGGCGAATTATATTTTGACTTCTAAAGAATGCAATCGGTGCAATATTTGTCGGTGGGTGCGGGTGACTGGACACTTATAAAAAATATCTAAACCAGGAAATCTAGGGGAAACAGTGTCGAAAATTTGCATAATTACCCACAATGCTGTTCGGTCGAGTAGTAGGCAAAAGCCTGGATTCGGGTTTACATCGAGACAAATGGTTAGAATCTACAGAAGTCAGGGCCTGAAGTGGTTTCTTTCGGTGTCAAAGGCCTTTCAATGTAATGCCACAATGGCTTGTCGGGGCTCGACGTTAAGTTGACACTTTTCATTGGCTGTCATTTACCAACCTGTCCCTATACGAATGCAAACGACGAAAGAATTCGACGCCCTAAAATCGCCTACTTTAACCCATACTGAAAAGATAACACGAGCATCTCAGATGTTTTTATATTGGATCCCCCCCCCCCCCCTTTCCGGCTGAAGGGGAGTAAACGGATGCACAGCTGTTTTAGAAGCTGTTTTCTCAAGCTACACCAACCTTAGTACAATTGTCGTTCCCAACGTAGTTGGTCCAATTGTCTGAGTCATTGCTGTAGGACAATGTATACATGGTCACCCATTGGCTGCAACAATCTCGACCTTGTGTGGCTACTGTAGTCACAGTTTTGATGGATAAAAGATTGATTTGTATAAACTCTCCAATTTGGTTTTGCGCCGCGCACCACGCGTTGGTTCCATGCCGATGTAACCGAGCAAACGTGGCTGAGCATTCAGACACTCGGCTATAATTACTTGAAGCTGTGATTTGATGGTCTTGAA
This sequence comes from Telmatactis stephensoni, assembly GCA_029948255.1. Lineage (NCBI taxonomy): Eukaryota > Metazoa > Cnidaria > Anthozoa > Actiniaria > Isophelliidae > Telmatactis > Telmatactis stephensoni. Next base: position 329,361 of record JALIZF010001912.1, read on the forward strand.
TGCGGCCATCTTGCATGCCTAAGGCTTGTGAACAGCCTAAATATGAAATGATAAGGTCATAGGTTAATGATTAACTCCTTCTGCAAGGGCACTAAAGGTGAAAAACGTTTTTTTTCCGCGGGCGTGTAAAGGTGGGGGAGGGGATGTGAATTATGCACTCTACACTGTGAGACTGCAAAGTGGGTGACATCAGATCGAAGATCGCATGGATATGACGCCACGATTTTTGAATGGAAACAGCTTTGTAGAAGAAAACTGAAAAGAAAAAAGCAAAAGCAAAAGAAAGAAAATGGCAAGAAATGGAAGAGAGGAAAATGAGAAGAGGAAGAATGAATGGAAAGCGAAAATGGTGTTAATAGCCATATTTTCGATGTGCAAGTTTGAAATAACAAATTGATTTTATGATTGCAATTCTTACTTGAAATATCCACCACTGGTGGACAGGATGGCTTTACTTCTTCAGCTTGTCCAGGACAATCCGAGGCTGTTACATTCAGAAATGGGTTGACACAACTGCGTGTTCGAGTTGTTCTTGGACAGACGCAAGACCAGGCACCCCATTGGGTCCAATTTCCATCTACGTAGAAAACATATTATACATGTCATATTTCTTTTAGTGAATGTAAATGTTGCAAGAAGCTCTAAGACATGAAGAATTTAGAATCTAACGTTTTTGACGTCCTATGGCTAACCTCCTGGGAAATTTACTGGATCGAGACTAAAAACGCGAAAAAAAAAAAAAAAGATTTTCAAGACTCACCTCGACAACTGAAGGTGTCCCAAGCAAAGTCTGGAAAGCACAGCTTATTGGCAGAGCATGGCTTCGATAAACACGGATTCTGGTAGGATACAATCATGTCAAAGGTGAAAAATGACTTATGTTAATGTACGTAAATGGAAGAATTCTAAAACTTAGGATGTAAGTCAAAATGGCGAATTACATTAAAAGTTAAACTTTAAATTAAGTGATCTCATTGACATTACTCTTCAGATGAAGGCTCAAGTCCTCCCCTCTCCCCCCCGTCTCCCCCCCCCCCCCCCCCCCCCCCCCCAGAAAATACAAAACTTAGATCGCCCAAGTTCTCTCAATTCAGATCAGTTGAAATTAAATTATAATTTTCAACGCTTTATGGAATTGGTGTATATTATGAAGATACTAAACTTTGGGCAATTTTAAATGTTACTCAGATCATTATTACCTTGATAGGACAATATTCGTAGCCTTCTTTGGACACAACTTTAGCAGGGTATGTACCATGGTCAGTGCTACTCAACTCACACGTCCTGACATGTCCTTCTACTGGACCCAAGTTGTAAGACACACAATGAGCTTCAAGGTAACATTTGTGCTGACACGCTGCTAATCCGGGAACTAGGACTCTGAAGGTCTTGATCACGTGACCAGTCAAGGCTTTGTTTTTGATGCAGTCGAGAAATGCAAGGCTTTTACAACCACCTTCACCTGTGTAGGGAGGGGTGGATCATTGCTCATTATGTCAACATTTTCCTTATTATCTCATTATCTTTGATCTTCTTCTCCGAAAAATAAATTCAAGAAAAGGGGGCACGTCAATAAGTTTATTTTGAAAAGCTTTATTTTTTCAAGTCGCTACAGCTTTAGATGACTGAAAATCTTTCGAGGTTAAAATATATCGAAAATTTTAAAATGTTTTTTTTATATTATAATTTTTATCTAAAGCATATAATCATTAACTAAAAACAAAAGACAATGGCAACCTTAAAGCCAAAATGGCGTACATATAAACAATAGCAATACCTTTAAAGGAGCAATTATCAACAGAATTATAAGAAGACAAAGAAACACCATGTCTTGGGCTGAAGATTTTTCACTCAAACCTCAGTCATATAAATAATGTTAGTGAAAGTAGGTAAGATTTTAACGATATAAACGTAAACGGTATAATCCCTTAATGCTATTCCATTCTTACCATCTGCAATTAACACCCTTACTCAGTAGTATTTCTATAGAGCAATTTAAAAGATGACGTCACAGGTAGTGTTATTTTAGGTCCCTCGTAACAACGAGGGGACGAAAACAATGAGAACTCTCAGTGTCACTCTAGTGCAATGTGGCTCAAGCCTCAGTACCTGAACTCGAATATAAAAGTCATGTAAGGCTGCTCTACAAAAGAGAATTCACACTAGATTCAGACGATAATAGTTATATATAACGAGGTGACCTCATCACCAAAAGTGATTTTCATGAGGGACCTCAATATAACAAACATATAAATAAATAATGAAGGTTAATACTTACATAACAGAAAGAATTTAATATGAATAAAAACACCTAAAAACTTCTAAAAAATATATACATAGCTAAAAAATGATGATTACATATCCTTAAAATAACACTTTTTAAATATACCATACCTATCAGCACGTTTGATATTATCTGGTAAGGAGTTCCATTCGAATTCTTTTATAAAGAAAAAACTTGACGTATTTTGTCCCCAGCTAGTTCTACATTTGGGCAAGCGCCTCAAAAAACGTTGGGGTTTTTTTTTGCCTTGTTGAAATGCTGGTGTTCCAGCTTTTTCCGTGTCAGGGAAAACATGTCAAAGGAACTTGACGAGCTTCCGCCTTGTAAAGTATATTTCGGGCACAAAAAAACTGAGTATTGTCAAGGAAAACTTAATTGTTGTTGTAGATGTGGCTTTACACTCTAGCCATTATTATTTTTTTATTGCATAGGCGAAACGAAACAAACAAAAAACCCTGAAGAAATGAAAACTAGTTAATAAAAAGTTTGTTAAATTTTTTCATGAATTTAACACTTAAGCACCGACGGGGAACCTCAACATGTATTAACATACTGACTTTGACAAAATTGAAACCAATATAAAAGTCAAACACAACATAGATTTGAGAGGATAAATAGCGTGCATAACAATTTAGCCATACCTTTTAAAGGAGCAATTATCAACAGAATTATAAAAAGACAAAGTAATAACTCCATGTCTTGGGCTGAAGATTTCTCACTCAAACCTCAGTCAGTATATAGAATCGATTTGACCTCTTGGGTGTAAACGGTATAATTGCTGCGAGCGAAGCGAGTAGCCTCCTATTCGGAACACACTGTAATCTGTGGATGTCACTAGACGAACATGCGATACATAAGATCAGCGGTTCAAGTCCATACCGTATCAAGAGTCGATTCAATTTTTGTCACTAGACGAACACGCGATACATTCGATCAGCGGTACAAAATTTTTGCATGTGACATATATAATACGCATGATAATAGAAGGACAAAGGCAAATGCTAATAGCTGTTGACAGACAAATTAAAGGTCTGTACTACTGCGGCTTGTTGAACTACAGGCAACCAGTGTACGGTTCGAGGTGCGTCTTGTTAAAAAGTTTAATTATATATTAACGGCAACATGTCAATCGCTCTTACTCTAGCGGCAGCTAATCTAAATGTCCTTTTTAAGCCGATTTTGGGCTCCCTTTTACATGGGCACAAGTGAACGCATGAGTGCGGCTAGTTCAATATTGAAGGTCAACTAGCAGTGTTTGTCACACAACGCACAGGAGATAGACAAGAAACATTTCATATATCAGAGAAAGCGGTGTACTTTCGTGAGTTTTAGGAAAACAGTTCTGCTAACGTGGATACACCAGCTGTTTTCTGCTCGCAGCATTTTACTTTCTATTAGAAATAGCTAGTATATCTAATGCTATTCCATTGTTACATCGGTGAACCATTACTCAGTAGTATTGCTATAGAGCAATTTAAAAGATGACGTCACAGGTAGTGTTCCTAGGAAAGCCATTTGGTCGCAGTTTCATTCCTGTTTTGTACAAAAAACAATTACAAACCTATTATGTTCCTTCCTATCGTTGTTCTCGTATTTCGCGCGTCTTTCTTATTGCTTACTTCCTCTCTCTCTCTCTCTCTCTCTCTCTCTCTCTCTCTCTCTCTCTCTCTCTCTTTCTTCACTTCGTTGTTTGTTTCAGTCCATTCTTCTTTATTTCGACCAGTATCCTGCCAGGGTATAGTGAATGACTGCTGCGGTTAGGATATCGCTGGCACTGCCACGTTTTTCAGACGAGCAAAGATCATCAACTGACAATCATTTCGAAAAGCTGTACGTTTTAATGTGCTTATTTTTTCGGACAGACAAGATAAATTCTCGTCTCATAACAAACAGAAAAACGAAAACAAAAAAGCTAAGAATTAGGGGAGTAGCAAAGCGTTGTTGAACTGTTGGATATTAACGCTATATTAAATTCTTTCTATTTACATTTATTTATTTGTTTAAGAATTTCATTGTCACTCTGCATGCTGCTCAAGATGCACTACTGGATTTTCAAGTTGATCCGTTGGAGCCAAAACTTAAGATGTGTTTTCAAATTTGTTGGGATTGATATTAACGTAGCGCCCTCGGGACGTAGTGACACACATATATAAGCAGACTCTTTCTTTGTTTAATTCTGCTGTGTCTTTGAGCTTCTTTGACTATTATACTCATAGTGTTTGTTACGTTTCACAGGTGAAACAAAAATTCACTCAGTAATCAACGAAAATGTTACTGTTTAAGGCCCGGTAATACGAGCAACGTAACAAAATCGTGCAACTTGTCGCGCAACATTGTTGCGTTGCAAGTTGCAGAGCAAATGTTGCTCCTTTTACTACCCCATGCGCAACAAATTTTCTTTGTTGCAAAAAGTAGGCAGTGCTTCTACTTCGTGCAAAAACGAAAATTTGTTGGGCGCGGGGTGGTAATACGCATTCACGGACTCTTCCCAGGTCTCCCCATAACTTTACCGATGCGATGAAGATGCGATGTGAGAACGTATTACGAAAGACGAAAATAAAAAGCTAAGAGCCTGCGGTGTCATTCAGCAGCCATAAGTGCAGCGCATGTGGTTTATATTGCATTTAGATGCCATTGAAATCGTTTCAAATATGAAGTGAATAAGACTTGAATAAATAATAATAAGGGTACAATGGCCGCATAATAACAGAGTATATGTTGTAGTTTCCTTTTGTTCACTGGTTTAAATTTTCTTATGGTGGTTTTTAGGTTAGGTTAAGGGTTTTATGGTGAGTATAAGTTATGTATTCAGGTTATTTTCAAAGGAAACTCAAAAGTCTGTACGTATTCTCTTAGATTTTATCCCGATTCGGTCCCAGGACTCACGGTTATTCTTAAACTCTGAACTGGTTCATAGAAGTCGTGTTTTTTTGTTTTTGTTTGTTTGTTTATTTTTGTTTATTTGTTCGTTTTCCACACAATTTGAGTAGTCTGTACATCTATTAGAGTGCAGACGAACGGAAAAATGAAGTAAATATATAAGGTGCATTGGTCGTAATATAGAGGGCACTTAGTCGTATAATAAAGGGTGCATTGGTCATATAATAAAGAGTGCATTGGTCATATAATAAAGGGTGCATTGGTCGTATAATAGAGGGTGCATTGGTCATATAATAAAGGGTGTATTGGTCATATAATAAAGGGTGCATTGGTCATATAATAAAGGGTGCATTGGTCATATAATAAAGGGTGCATTGGTCATATAATAAAGGGTGCATTGGTCATATAATAAAGAGTGCATTGGTCATATAATAAAGGATGCATTGGTCATATAATAAAGGGTGCATTGGTCATATAATAAAGGGTGTATTGGTCATATAATAAATGGTGTATTGGTCATATAATAAAGGATGCATTGGTCATATAATAAAGGGTGCATTGGTCATACAATAAAGGGTGCATTGGTCATATAATAAAGGGTGCATTGGTCATATAATAAAGGGTGCATTGGTCATATAATAAAGGGTGGTGTATTGGTCATATATAATAAAGGGTATACATTGGTCATATAATAAAAGGTGCATTGTTCATATAAGATGAATTAGTTCAAGCAGGAACGACGAATTACCCTATTTCATTATGACGTCACGGCTTGTTTTTAGGGACAAAATTATAGAGAACAACAGGAATTTGAATAAAAGTGTCAAATATAATAAGCAATATTTATTGATTTGATAGCTGTTACCGCTTTTTGGAATTCTATAAGTTTCATTTTTTATATCAATTGTGTGGTTGCTGAGTTGTTCCCTCTTACGACCATGATCCTTTTTGATATGACGTCATAGTGAAATAGGGCAATTGTGGTCTAACAACCATACAACTCTAATCTCATGGAAATATGTTTGTTCCAAGAATATGCAACGACTCTGATGTATTGAGCTTTGATGGGCACAGGAAGCACGTTTGTCACAACTGTAGTTCTATCGGTGTTACCAATGAAACGCTGAAAAAAATTAATTAGGGTGTTTGATTAATTCAAAGTAGAGTGACATACTTGTTTTCAGGAGCCCATTACTGGGATTCATCCATTCCTTTGGGAACCAAAAGACAATAGAGCGGTAGCCATGTTGGATGAACAAACAAGTGACGCTAATGAGAAATTTTTTGTTGAAGTTCATCCAAGATGGCTGCCATAACGTCACATGCAACTCAACAATTGCTGGGGTGCATCCATACCTTTGGGAATCCAAAGACAATGAAGCGGTAGCCATGTTGGATGACCAAACAATAAGCGCTAATGAGAAATCTTTTGTTGAAGGTCAACCAAGATGGCTGCCGTGACGTCACATGCACCCCAGCAATAGTTATGGGTTCTTGTAGTTACTTAACCCTGACTTGCTGGGGGTGCTTTGAAGCCATGTTTCAAAGGAAAGCAATTAAAAACTTATTCTGACTTCAAATAAAATGTTGTCAAGAAAACTGTTGCTGCGTCAAAACACTGAAGGCTCGCTGTTTCAGGTGACGCCTATTGAATTCTTGGTCGTTCGTTTGATGAGCGAACAGGGCACGTAGGCGCGCTTTAATTGGTCGCCTAGTTCTGTTGCGTGTCCCTCACCATTATAGTTTATTTCCATTTTTTATTATTATTTTTATTCAATTATTATGTATTTTTAGGTGAAAGTTTTGTAAATAAACAGCGTGGCCAGAATTCGGTTTATATAAGTGTTTTTATTCGAGCCATTTGCTACTACAGGAGCCCCTTGGCTTGCATCATTAAGCAAGAAGAAATCGGTTGAGGAGACCGTCTGGAAGAATTCAGAGAGAAGCGAATTTACAAAAAAAAAGATCGAGAAGGTGAATGCGCGATCTCTTGAGCTTCCTTGGTCATTCTGTAATGGATTCCAGAAACTACCCAGGCAATTTGGGCGAGTTTTGACTTCTAAAGAATGTAATCGGTGCAATATTTTGTCGGTGGGTGCGGGTGACTGGACACTTATATAAAAGTATCTAAACCAGGAAACCTAGGGGAAACTGTCGAAAATTTGCAGAATTTCCCACAATGCTGTTCGGTCGAGTAGTAGGCAAAAGCCTGGATTCGGGTTTACATCAGGGTTTACATCGAGACAAATGGTTAGAATCTACAGAAGTCAGGGCCTGAAGTGGTTTCTTTCGGTGTCAAAGGCCTAATTCAATGTAATGCCACAATGGCTTGACCGAGCTCGACGTTAAGTTGACACTTTTCTCGACTGTCTGTCATTTACCAACCTGTTCCTGTATAGTAACTTATAGTATACGAATGCGAACGACGACAGAATTCAACACCCTAAGAGATACTAAATCGCTTATTTTTACCCATAAAAGATAAGACGAGCATCTCCGACGTTCTTATATTACTTATATTGGATCCCCCCGCCCCCCTTTCTGTCTGAAGGGGAGTGAACGGATGCACAGCTGTTTTCTCAAACTACACCAACCTTAGTACAATTGTCGTTCCCAACGTAGTCTGTCCAATTGTCTGAGTCATTGCTGTAGGACAGGGTATACATGGTCACCCATTGATAAGCAGTGGAGTTTCGACCTTGTGTGACTACTTTAGTCACAATTTTGATGGATAAAAGATTGATTTGTATAAACTCTCCAATTCGGTTTTGCGCCGCGCACCATCCGTAAGGAGCCTGCCGACGTATTCGAGCAAATGTGGTTGAGCATCGAGACGATCGGCTATAAGTACTTGAAGCTGTGATTTGCTTGTCTTGAATGCGGCCATCTTGCATGCCTAAGGCTTGTGAACAGCCTAAATATGAAATGATAAGAAGGTCATAGGTTAATGATTGACTCCTTCTGCAAGGGTACTAAAGGTGAAAAACGTTTATTGAGGAGGGAGGTGAAGGGATTTTTTTCCGCGGGCGTGTAAAGGTGGGGGGAGGGAATGTGAATTATGCACTCTACACTGTGAGACTGCAAGGTTGGTGACAAGCAGATCGAAGATCGCATGGATCTGACAGCACGAATTTTGAATGGAAACAGCTTTGTAGAAGAAAACTGAAAAGGAAAATGGAAAAGGAAAAGAAGAAAAATGGCAAGAAATGGAAGAGACGAAAACGAGAAGAGGAAGAATGAATGGAAAGCGAAAATGGTGCATGTTAGTAGCCATATTTTCGATGTGCAAGTTTGAAATAACAAATTGATTTTATGATTGCAATTCTTACTTGAAATATCCACCACTGGTGGACAGGATGGCTTTACTTCTTCAGCTTGTCCAGGACAATCCGAGGCTGAAATATTTAGAAATGGCTTGACACAACTACGTGTTCGAGTTGTTCTTGGACAGACACATGACCAGGCACCCCATTGGGTCCAATCTCCATCTATGTAAGAAACATATTATACATGTCATATTTCTTTTAGTGGAATGTAAATGTTACAAGAAGCTCTAAGACATGAAGAATTTAGAAGCTAACGTTTTTGACGTCCTTAAGGCTAACCTCCTGGGAAATTTACTGGATCGAGACTAAAAACGCGAAAAAAAAAAAAAAAGATTTTCAAGACTCACCTCGACAACTGAAGGTGTCCCAAGCAAAGTCTGGAAAGCACAGCTTATTGGCAGAGCATGGCTTCGATAAACATAGATTCTGGTAGGATACAATCATGTCAAATGTGAAAAATAACTTGTATTAATACTTTATAATATGCGTAAGTGGAAGAATTCTAAAACTTAGAATGTAAGTCAAAATATCCTGTACATGCATGGATTCTGTTGCACAGGATGCCCAAGCTCACAGTGAATATTATAAAGCTTTGTATGGGAGTTTAGGCATCGCTCTATAACTCTGTAAATAATAAAGCAAATAAAGGCTAACGTTTATGCAGTGCTGCTTGTGTTATTGGTATTCTCTGGTAGCGATTTCAGGCCATTTTATCGATTTTTATAGCTTCTCTCTCCACTACTATAAGAAGGAGTAATAGAGAATACCAATAACACAAGCAATACTGTATAAACGGTAGAGTTTATTTGATTTATTATTTACAGAGTCATAGAGCGATGGCTAAACTCCCATACAAAGCTATATAATATTAGCTTCGCACAGTGAGCTTGGGCTTCCTGTGTCTGTTGTAGGAGGAGCAAGCTCAGCATGGATTACAGTTGGCTAATACATGATCTTCTGTGCGAAAGGTTTTCAGTTTGATTATTCCTAGTGACCTTGCACACTTGTATCAAATTCTTTCCATTCTTTGAAGCTGTAATTATAGCTTTAAAAACCCTTAAAATGGAGCATTGTACGGAGAGAGGCCGCGAGTAAAGTGCGCCCCGTCGGACTCAAATTCATCATTGTTAATTAATACACTAATTTAAAAAAAAAAAAAAAAAACGGTCGAGGATATGAAATCCGGAAATCTGCGAGTAACATGCTGTTTGGAAGAGCAAGCGTGTAGCGTATAGCGCAGAGTCGTGACATGGTAAGTTTTTTCGCTCGCGATCCCGTTTTTTGGTCGAAAATTTTGATCCCTGATCCCAAAAATTCTCTTATTTTGATCCCTGATCCCAGTTGTGAAAATTTTGATCCCTGAATCCTGTTGATTTGACTACTGATCTCGATCCCACGTTTGTGATCCTGATCCCATGGCTTGAGATCCCGATCCCAAGCCTGTGATCCCTGATCCCACGTACCATGTCACGACCCTGGTATAGCGGGTGAGTGTATACGAACTAGTTAGGAAGAGGTTCCGAGTTCATTACCACTGCATGATTTCGTAAACTTGTTGTTTCGACTTCTCTTCATTCCGTATAGCTTTATAAGGTGATTCCGTAGAAATAAAACCGAACATAGATTTTGAATGAAACTTCGACCTCATTTGAGTAATTCTTACAGTTTTTGATATACTTGCAGACAAATTAAACCACGCCGTTTACTTTACACAACAGCGATATATAAGGTACAATTTGAGGTTTTCGTATTTTAGCCAGAAAAATACAAAACTTAGATCGCTCAATTCAGATCAGTTGACAAATTATACATTTCAACGCTTTATGAAATTGGTGTATATTATGAAGATACTAAACTTTGGGCAATTTTAAATGTTACGTATACTCAGATCATTACCTTGATAGGACAATATTCGTAGCCTTCTTTGGACACAACTTTAGCAGGGTATGTACCATGGTCAGTGCTACTCAACTCACACGTCCTGACATGTCCTTCTACTGGACCCAAGTTGTACGACACACAATGAGTTTCAAGGTAACATTTGTGCTGACACGCTTGTAATCCAGGAACGGGGACTCTGAAGGTCTTGATCACGTGACCAGTCAAGGCTTTGTTTTGGAAACAGGGAAGATATCTAAGGTCTTTACAACCACCTTCACCTGTGGAGGGAGGGGTGCATCATTGCTTATTATGTCAACATTTTCCTTATTATTTCATTATTTTTGATCTTCTTCTCCGAAAAAGAAAATCAGGGGACACGTTCAATACGCTTATTTTGAAAAGCTTTATTTTTTCAAGTCGCTGCAACTTTTAATGACTGAAAATATTTCGAAGTTAAAATATATCGGAAATTCATAAATGTTTTTTATTATAATTTTTATCTAAAGCATATAATCATTAACTAAAAACAAAGGCACTGGCAACCTTAAAGATAAAATGGTAATATAAACTTTAACTACAAACAATTAAAAATTTAAAACCCCAAGGCACCTTTTCTACAGAATAAACCTCCTAAACACTTTGAAATTGCCTTTAGAAACTCTTGAAGAACTACCATTTCATTAAAAATATTAACATTTACAATTGTACATAAACTCTGCCGGTTCGTTTGTTTTTCTATGGTGTCTCTTGCTTCTAGACAAGCAAGTTGACAGATTTTTCTTGACGAGGAATACATTTTCGAGCAGCTGAGACAAAGAATTGAATTTCTTTACTTGTCAGTTTGCCTTGTGAAACGCTGGTGTACCAGCTTTTTCCGTGTCAGGGAAAACGTGCGGCAAAGGAACTTGACGAGTTTCCGTCTTGTAAAGTATATTTCCCGGGGCGGATCTAGGATTATTTATGCACCATCCCAAACGGGGGGTTGTATGATGGCAATGAAAGCAAAAGCAGAGCCTAATTCTAGTTAGCCATCATTTTCTCACTTTCATAGTGGGGGCTGCAACCCCCCAAACCGTCCCCCTGGATTCGCCCTTGGTTTCGGGCACAAAACACTGTCTTGTCAAGGAAAACTTGTTCTTGTAGATGTGGCTTTACACTCTAGCCATTATTATTATTATTATTATTATTATTATTATTATTATTTCTATTGCATAAGTGAAAAAAATAACCCTGAATAAATGAAGACTAGTTGATAAAACGTTTGTTAAATTTTTTCATGGGTTTAACACTTTAGCACATTTCTCTTTCTGAATCAACGTTTTTCCATCTACGGGGAACCTCAACATGTACTTTGACAAAATTGAAACCAATATAAAAGTCAAACACAACATAGATTTGAGAGGATAAATAGCGTATGTATAAACAATAGCCATACCTTTTAAAGGAGCAATTATCAACAGAATTATAAGAAGACAAAGTAACTCCATGTCTTGGGCTGAAGATTTCTCACTCAAACCTCAGTCATATAAATAATGTTAGTGAAAGTAGGTAAGATTTTAACGATATAAACGTAAACGGTATAATAATCCCTTAATGCTATTCCATTCTTACCATCTGCAATTAACACCATTACTACAAACTAAACGCGATTTTGAGATGGCATTATCGGTTTATAATGACGGCTAGTTGGGAGAAAATATATTCTCGGAATTGGCGGAATCGCGCAGTCGCTTGACCTGAGAAAAGTATCTATGATATTTTTGTGTAGTTTTCTGAAAAAATGACCGATTTTGAGAGAGTTTTTGAATTTTGAAATTTAATTTGGCTTTGGCGAGTGTCGGCCTCGCTGCTTGTGTGAAATCTGCCATCTAAGAACACTTTCTGAATGAAATTAGTAAGATAAAATGTTCACAAAAAGTTAATCAGTTATCCAATAAAATGTATTCCTTAGACCTTACAGTGTATATTTTTATTTTCAATAAAATGTTTTTTTACATTCAAAAACTCATCATGAATCATGTGCTTCGTTGTGTACAAGTTGAGTCTTGCTTCCATGTTTACAAAGAAGCAAGACGAATCGTACCGAAAATATTGTTGGCCAATTAATTAATTATTAATAGGGATTCACCTGTCCAATTTGAAAATAATTGAACTCAAAAAATTCCTCTGACTGCCAAATTGAACTCGGCCTACGGCCTCGTTCAATTTTGGCAGTCCTCGAAATTTTTTTTCGTTCAGTTATTTTCAAATTGGACAGCGTGGAGTCCTATTACATATACATAGAGATATATTATCGTCTCATAACAAACAGAAAAACGAAAACAAAAAGTTAAGAACTTCATTGCCACTCTGCATGCTGCTCATGCAGCTTAGCGCAGTGTATGGCTCAAATCCCAGTACCTGAACTCGAATATAAGTCATTCAAGGCTGCTGTACAAAAGAGAATTCACTTTAGATTTAGATGCCATTGAAATTGTTTCAATGTGAAGGGCTTATTTGGGCGTACAATAGAGATTGCATAACAGAGTATTGTTTATTCCGATCTATTTGATTGATCAAATGATTGAACGGTGATCAGCTGAAGCCCTGTGTTGCGTCCCAATCTTGTTGGAGAACGAATAGAATGAGCTTTTATCAGGCATTTTTTTAAATTCGTAGAACAGGAAAAGAATTACCATAGCTGGAAAGAGTATGTTAAAATTAGCAAGACAGTGAAGTTTGAAGGAATTAAATCCAAAACTCGCGAGAATATGAATTTTTGAAAAGTGTGAATTTGTAAGAAAACCTTTGCTGGTAGGCATCTCTTGCCTACCAGCGAATGTTTTCATACAAAATTTCGATTTCGGAAAATTCATATCTTCGTGAGTTTGAAAGTTACTTCATTCAAACTTCACAGTTTTACTAATTTTGACGTGCTCTTTCCAGCTATGGTAATTATATTTCTGTACTGTGACTTTTGGAATTACATGATAAAAGCTCATTGATTGGTATCTAAAGTGTCTGACTTACGATAGAAGTAATTTCTCGTCAAACTAGCTTCGAGTACGAGCGCGTGCGTTAAATCAAAACGCTGACGCAAATCATTGGTGTGGACTCTGCTTTTTTACCACAGTTCTCGACCAATCAGAAAGCGATTGATAGTGGTAAAAAATGTTTTGATGAAATTTAAAACATTTTTTCGTGAAGACGTCGACTTCGTATAACAGAGGGTGCATTGTTCTTATAATAGGTTGCATTGGTCGTACCATAAAGGGTGCATTGGTCATACTTATAATAGGTTGCATTGGTCGTACCATAAAGGGTGCATTGGTCATATATAATAGAGGGTACATTGCTCATATAATAAAGGGTGCATTGGTCATATAATAGTTGTTTCATCGGTCGTATGATAGAGGGTGCATTGGTCGTACAATAAAGGGTGCATTGTCCTTATAAATCAATTGATACTCTGGTCGTGGAAGTCGAGGCTGCATTGGTTTAGAGTTAGAGTTCCCGCGGGAACGCCAGGGTAATGGTGAATTGTAGTCTAACAGCCATACAACTCGAGTCTCATGGAAATCCACTTATGCCATGAATACGCAACGACTCTGATGTATTGCGCTTTGATGGGCACAGGAAGCACGTTTGTCACAACTGTAGTTTTATCGGTGTTACCAATGAAACGCTGCAAGAAAATTGAATAACAAATCATGTTGGATCAAGAGACTATTCTTTTATGATATTATAATGTGTCAGGGCATTGTTAAAGGCCCACTTGGATGAAAATCGGTGAAAATTGGAAACTGATTATTTCCATATGTAGTTTAATACAGCTAAGTAACTTAGCTAATCTACGACAAAAATCTACTTTTTGAGCTCATTATCACAGAGAAATTTTGGTTTAAAACTTAAGAGAACAATAGGAGTGAGTAAGCGACATCATAGTGACGTCATTTACTCACAATTTAAAAGCTAAAAACCTTGACAATTTTATCCGTCTCTTTTGGATATATAAAAGAAATGTTCCTTCATGGTGATCATTGTGCCGTATACATGGGTTTCACTGAGTTTCAAGTCATTTTCAATTTCCATTGATTTTGATCCAAGTGCTCCTTTAATAACTTACAAGTTCCCGTAAGCCTACAATGTAATCAGTTTTTCCGAGGGTATACAACTACTTTACAAGAAACCATATCACTGGCCTTTTGTTACGTTAATCATTTCAAACCCGGGAACATTTTGACATAGGATTGTTTTCTTTCTTCTTTAAATTTGCTACTGAATTAAATACGCAATTTCCCTTTAGTTTTCAATAAAGATGTTTTTTTACATACGACTCTTTTTTTACAAGTAGACACGCTTTATGAACCTAACAGGCGCTTCGAGAAACACCTATATGATCTTCCTTGGATACGTGCACGTCGAATTAGCTAAATATACCCCATGATCACCAACTTTACCTTAGTACCATTGTCATTTCCAACGTAGTCTGTCCAGATGATAGCGTCGTTGCTGTAGGACAGTGTATACATGGTCACCCACTGATTATGTCCAACGATATCTCGACCTTGTGTAGCTACTTTAGTCACAGTTGTGATGGATAAAAGATTGATTTGCACAAACTCTCCAATTCGTCTTTGCCCCGCACACCATGCGGATTCGAATAGTGCTCCGGTTCTCTTTTGATGCAATCGAGCAAAGACCCATCCGCAGGTGGGGAAAGAGTGAGTACTTGAAGCATTGATTTGACGGTCTTGAATGCGACCATCTTGCATGCCTAAGGGTTGTGAACAGCCTAAATATGTGACAGACACACATTGTCAACATCGAAACCTATCCATAGTCAAACAGGCTTAGGGAAAAACTTTCGTTCCTTCTTCTTTAGGTATAGGAAATCATTTCAATAATTGACTTGAAAGTGTCATCTCTATCAGTACATAGCTTAGTTTCCGACAGTAAACGTAGGAAGTAGGAGAACAAGAGATGGCGGAGGACAGCATGATATTCGTAACGTTATCTTTCAAAAAGAGGTCTAAATAGTGGTTTCTATTGTGATTCTTACTTGAAATATCCACCACTGGTGGACAGGATGGCTTTACTTCTGCAGCTTGTCCAGGACAATCCGAGGCTGCTACATTTAGAAATGGGTTGACACAACTACGTGTACGAGTTGTTCTTGGACAGACGCTTGACCAGGCACCCCAGTGGGTCCAATCTCCATCTATGTAGAAAACACACTGGTATAAGGAAGAAGGAGGAAGAGGAGGTAGAGGATTGGAAGAAGAGGAGGAAGAGAGGGAAGAGGAGGAGGAGGAGGAAGAAGAGAAGTAAGGAAGGAAGGGGCGAAGAGAAAGGGGTGAAGAGGAGGAAGAGGTGGAGGAAGAAGAGGAGGAAGAGGGGGAAGAGGAGGGAGGAGGAAGACAAGAAGGAAGGAAGGGATTAGAGGAAGGGGTGAAGAGGAGCGGGAAGAGAGGGAAGAGGAGGGAGGAGGAGGAAGAAGAGAAGGAAAAAGAGGAGAAGGAAGAAACGAAGAAGGAATCGAAGAACAGGAATAGGAGGAAGGAGGAGGAAAGAATTAGGAGAAAGAGGAGCAAGAGCAGGAATTAAGAAGGACAAGGAAGAGGAGGAGGAGGAGGAAGAGGAGGAGGAAAAAACACACAGAACAGAACAGACGCCTCGAAATTTGTGAAATTATTGACTGGTTGCTCACCTCGACAACTAAAGGTGTCCCAAGCAAAATCCGGGATGCACAACTTATTGGCACGACAAGGCTTGGATAAACATCGATTCTATAAGGATACGTACAATCAAATCAGTGTTAAGATGTTCACATGTGTACCGTGAGGTACGAGAATTTTTGAAGTGGAAAAAAATCAAAGAAGGAAAGGAAAGGCTGGAAAGGAAGGAAGGAAGGAAGGTTTTTTAGATTACCTTGATAGGACAATATTCGTAGCCTTTTTTGGACACAACTTTAGCAGGGTATGTACCATGGTCAGTGCTACTCAACTCACACGTCCTGACATGTCCTTCTACTGGACCCAAGTTGTACGACACACATTTGTCTTCAAGGAAACATTTGTGCTGACAATTTTCTAGTCCTGGGGCCAAGACGCTGAAAGACTTGATCACGTGACCAGTCAATGTCTTGTTTTTCAGGCAGTCTAAATAATCGAGTACCTTACAACCACCTTCACCTGTGGAGGGAGGGGTGAAAAGCCTTACACATTATTTTCATAATTGGTCTGAGTCGGTTGACACACGTTTTTGAGGGGTTGTGTTGTTTTGGGAAGCGACAATCTTGGACATTTGAAAACTGTAGTGTTGAATTTGCGCTTTATAAATAAATAAAAATAAAATAAATAAACAAACATAACCCTCGAAACAATCCAACATTTTGCTCACAAACTTGAGATCGAATTCGGAAGTAATCTAGCTCACTTCCCCATCCCCTCAATGTTGTTAACTCAAAATCAACCCTCCTGCATGGGCAATCCTCCGAAACAACGTTGAGAAGGGAGAAGGGGGACTAAGAATGTTTGTGATCTGTGTGCTGAAGGCAACGAGTTATAAGATCATGATCTCTGCAAAAATCGGTACTAACGGTCTCAAACCCGTTATGTCCAAGATTTTTAATATGAGGGGCTATCATATTTTGTGGAAGACGTTGTTTGAAACCTCAAGGAAATATAAGAGTTCCTATTGTAATCCCGATGATGACATGGAGCCAGAAGCTTGGTTAGGCTGAACTAGACATGTTAATTACAAAATAAGTGTCTTATCTCACTAATCATATGATTACATAACGGCTGTTGACGTTTATTGATGTACACAATTAAATATTTATATAATACTCAAATGAACATTATAAATATGATACTACTGAAATTAAAGCCGGAAAATGACCTGAAAAATATATGAAATCCGCTTATATATTAATGAATTTCTCGTGTAGTTTCTGCATGAAGAGAATTTGTCATGGTATGGAAATGTTACCAACTTTGATAAAAAGAATTTTAAAGAGCTTTATTTACAAGTTTGAATGGTGGCTGTATTGTATAGCGAATTATCAGATTAACTATTTAAGCCATAGGCAAGTATTTATGATCTAATACAGAAAGGGAACGAATACATCTCTTTCTAATCGAACTTCTGGTTGCAGAATTTCAACATTTTAAATAAATTTTAGAAAATATTAGGTTCAAGTGCAAATCTGGATGGTTTTGTATCGAACTTATAACAACAACACATGGGTGTTTCCATTGTGTTTCTCTAAAATTGTCAATGAGTTCGATATTTCAAATTTCAAATTAAACTTTTATGATGATGTTTAAAATTTGGAAGTTTTTGAAACCCTCCTTTTTTCTTAGCCCTTACTTACTTTCTTCTCCCTTTCTTTCTTTACTTTTCTTCCTTTCTTTCTTTCATTACTGATTCTTCCTTTCCTTCTTAATGCCCTCTCTCTTTTTCTCTTCCATAATATGTAACAATTTGTATCTTGAAATTCAAAGGGCAACTGAATGATTTAATTGTGGGCTGCGAAAGACGCATGTTAAATAAGAAACACTGGCCGATTAAACTTGAATGATCCGTAAAATTTGTCTGAGTTGTAAAAGCAAAAAAAACTTATTCCTTACTAATTGAAAACTTAAACTAAAACAGTGAGAACCATCTTGTTGAAATCATCATCATTCGGGTAGCAATGCATTTATTAAGCTGTTTAACTTTACAAAATGTTAACAAAGTAAGCCACTTGGTTGTCATTTCTACAGCTCTTTAAAAATAAAAGGATTAAAGAGAAAGAAAAAAGAAAAGAAAATACTTGAATAACCATGTATTTACACCGTCCTTTTACTTCCTCATCGATACAATTCAGATCTAAGGAAACTTGTTTTTACTGATGAAATATTATCCAGGTACTCAAGCCGAGCTAACTTTTAGTTACCTTACCTTTGGAAGATGCAACCACTGAAAATACCGTGAGAACAAAACAAACAAACTCCATGTCTCATCCCTTACTAACCAATTAATCTGTTTGTGAAAACAGATCGCTTCGTGGCAGTGATCGCTTAAAACTCTCAAGTGGTGCGCGATCTAACTTGCAAACTCAATTGTAGCGGTAGTAGGACTCTTATATAATAATTGGTATACTACTCGCGTTCTGATTGGTCAAGAACCGTGTGTGATTACAGTGCACACGCATAGTTGACGTCATCGAATTTTCGCGCGCTCTGATTGGTTGAAATGTTTGGATAAATATTATATAAAACAAATAGATTTTTTGGGGTCTGTACTCTAATAGATGCACAGACGTATGGTGAGAATAACAGTAACGCCACTCCTGACGTACATTTCCATTCTCATCGCATTTTGACTTCATGGGAACAGCTTTTGAATTCATATTCGTTTGCTTATTTGCTATCTCGAATTTGGTTTAATAATATCTCAAACCCAAACCAATTTACCTCGGATTAATGACTATTTTAGCTTCGAATTCCCTCTATATCAAACAAATCTTGGTTCCTCAATAATAGAGTCTATTTACTGTACATACGCATATCTATTCGAGCTTCCAGTGGAATTGCTATCTGGGCGGAGGCTTCATTTCTCACTGACCAATAATAGGAAAGCTCACAATTTGCCAAATTTGCCAATAATAATCACATGATCTACAATCAACGCCAAAGACATGTATGTTATAAGTTGCACGAAAAAAGGTACATCTAGAGAATTCTATTTCTAGGCTCTCTGACAGTGTTACGAGTACAATACTGAGGCCACGTCCACACGTATGCGTTTACGTTTGTAAACGCATAAAAGTATTTGCATCCACACGAAAACGATGGCCGTTTACAGCGGCATCACACAAACGTATACATTTCTATGCGGTTAGACTCGTCCACACGTAAACGCTTCAACTCGAAAACAATGTTAAACGCTATACTGAGCAGGTATTGAATGATATTGTGACGTCAGCGTTTTCGAAAATATGCGTTTACAGGTGTCCACACGTAAACGCTTTTTAGTCGTTTTCAAGTTTATCCACTTTGGAGAGCGTTTTCGAATTTATGCGTTTACGGTGAGCGTTTCATCGTCTTCGTGTGGACGGAAGGCCTAAACGCATAAAAAAGTATGCGTTCACGTAAACGTAAACGCATACACGAAAACGTATACAAACGTAAACGCATACGTGTAGACGGGGTCTAGACTTGCTGACCCCGTCTTAGACCACGTATAGGAACCACAACCGATTCCCTGATCCATTTGACGGAGAATCGAGCGTATATACAGATTTTGATAATGTGAAAAATGTGTCAGAGGTTGCATATCAAAGTATATGTTTATTGCGGGTACAACTATCGAACTTTACTTTGCGTACACGTAGCCCGCGTCAACAAATGAACTATGGTTTGGTATGGTGTCAGTTAAGGCAATTTTAATTCACGCGTAGCTGCTCTTTTCTCAAACGTTTTCTGGTGGGGTATTTGATTGATGAAATGATTGAACGGTGATCAAAAGCCCTGTGTTGCGTCCCACTCGTTTGATGAAGAAAGAACGAATAGAATTTATTTGCATTTAAAGTTTCTCACCTAAGATAAGTTCTAAAGGCGTATGGTTGATACTAGAGGGTGCATTGGCTGTACAATAAAAACGAGTTTATTTTCCTTCAAATCAATTGATATGCGTTTGCTTGTAAGTGAATTTTCAATAAAGTCTTAGAGTTATTATACATTGGTCGTATAAGAAGGTGTGTTGGTTTAGAGTTCCCGTGGGAACGCGAGGGTAAAGAATTGTAGCCTAACAACCATACAACTCGAGTCTCATCGAAATCCAGCCTTTCCATGAATAGGGAACGACTCTGATGTATTGCCGCTTTGATGGGCACAGGAAGCACGTTCGTCACAACTGTAGTTCTATCGGTGTTACCAATGAAACGCTGCAAAAAAAAATTACAACAGTATGTATGACTCAGGAGCACAGAACCTGTGTACAGCCGTTTCCCACCCCTCCCCCTCTACGGTGAAAAACGTTTCCCCCGTAGGGGATAGGGGTGGAAAACGGCTGTACACAAGCTATAAGGAGCATACGCACATTATTATGATTATCATAATGTGTCAGGGCACTGTCAATAATTGGCCAATTTTTAGAAGGTGATTTTCTGCCAACTTGAAGCTCATTCGTTTCCGGTCGGGTAGAAAGGATAACAGAGAATTTATATGCGTGTATCCAACCTGGACCCTGAAATACGTCACAATTGAAAGGCACACAATTGCTGGGTTGCATCCATACCTTCGGGAATCCAAAGACAATGAAGCGGTAGCCATGTTGGATGAACAAACAATAAACGCTAATGAGAAATCTTTTGTTGAAGTTCATCCAAGATGGCTGCCATGACGTCACATGCAACCCAAGAATTTTAAGATATCTTATTTGTCTGCTATCTATCTATCATGTATGAAAACGTCGCGACGCCACGTTTAGGACGCCATGTTACTGAATCACGTAGACAGGAAACGGTAGACGGCAGATAGGATCACGTGACCTCTTTTCGTGCCTGGAACAGTACATTTGGCACTCAAACGAGAGAGTGACTTTC
The DNA here is from genome assembly GCA_029948255.1 of Telmatactis stephensoni. Lineage (NCBI taxonomy): Eukaryota > Metazoa > Cnidaria > Anthozoa > Actiniaria > Isophelliidae > Telmatactis > Telmatactis stephensoni. The sequence goes on from JALIZF010001912.1 coordinate 350,305, forward strand.
ACGTTTACAGCAAACTCGAAAGGTCTCACAGTTGCGTTGAAAGGGCAACGCCAGATAAAAGCAGGTCATGTGATCCTCTTTCATTTCCCGTCTGTGATTCTTAATATCTTTACTAGTTCTCGCGGGCTTTTTTTTTTCCAGAATATCGAACGTTTCTCGCAAATGCGCACGCCGTCCTTTTTATCGTTGTGCCACGTTTGCTAAGTGTATCCAATAGTCATCAACTTTTAATACCTTAGTACAATTGTCGTTCCCACCGTAGTCTGTCCACTTGTTTGCGTCATTGCTGTAGGACAGGGTATAGCTGGTCACCCATTGATAAGCAGTGGAGTATCGACCTTGTGTGGCTATTTTAGTCACAGTTTTGACGGATAAAAGATTGATTTGCACAAACTCTCCAATACGTTTTTGCTTTGCACACCATGATCCATCAAGAGTTCCAGCTCTCGTTCGATGCAATCGAGCAAAGATCCATCCGCAGGTGGAGAATTGCCAAGTGCTTGAAGCTGTGATTTGATGGTCTTGAATGCTACCATCTTGCATGCCTAAGGCTTGTGAACAGCCTAAATATGTGACAGACAGACATTATCAAGACATAAAGTCTTAACCTCTCCATAGTCAAACAGACTATATCAGACAAACGTTCATTCTCCCTTCTTAAGGCCCCCAGGCATGGGGAATTACTTTAATAATTGAATTAAAAGGATGATTTTCTTACATAACTTAGTTTCCGACAATAAAAGTAGGAGAACAAGAGATTGAGGGCAGCATAATATTCGTAACGTTATCTTTCAAAATGAGGTCTAAATAGTGGTTTCTAATGTGATTCGTACTTGAAATATCTACCGTTGGTAGACAGGGCATCATTTCTTCAGCTTGTCCAGGACAATCCGAGGCTGCTACATTTAGAAATGGGTTGACACAACTACGTGTACGAGTTGCTCTTGGACAGACGCATGACCAGGCACCCCATTGGGTCCAATCTCCATCTATGTGGAAAACAAAGCTAAAACCACTTGTCATTGAGTGGGAGGGTGGCGTATGAGGTTCCATATATGTATGTGGCATATCAATAAATCCTAAATTTTGGTAATTTAATTTTAGGTATAATACAGAAAAAAAGCAGTTTAAGAAAGCCATATATACAGAAGAAGGATGAGAAGAGGAGTTGGAGAAGCGAGAGGAAAAGGAGGAAAGGAGAAGGAGAAAAGGAGAAGGAGAAATGGACTGAGGAGAAGGAAGAGAGGGAGGAAGAGGAGGTGGACGAGGACGAGAAGGACGATCGAGGAGGAAGCATACAGAACAGAACAGAACAGACGCCTCGAAATTTGTGAACTCATTGACTGGTTGCTCACCTCGACAACTAAAGGTGTCCCAAGCAAAATCCGGGATGCACAACTTATTGGCAGCACAAGGCTTGGATAAACATCGATTCTATAAGGTTATAATCAAATCAGTGTTGAGATGTTCATATGTGTACGGTGACATGAGGTACGAGAATTTTTGAAGTGGAAAAAAATCAAAGAAGGAAAGGAAAGGCTGGAAAGGAAGGAAGGAAGGTTTTTTAGATTACCTTGATAGGACAATATTCGTAGCCTTTTTTGGACACAACTTTAGCAGGGTATGTACCATGGTCAGTGCTACTCAACTCACACGTCCTGACATGTCCTTCTACTGGACCCAAGTTGTACGACACACAGTGAGGTTCAAGGAAACATTTGTGCTGACACGCTGCTAATCCGGGAAATGAGACTCTGAAGGTCTTGATCACGTGACCAGTCAAGGCCTTGTTCTTTATGCAATTAAGATATCTAAGGTCTTTACAACCACCTTCACCTGTTGAGGGAGGGGTGAAAAGCCAGTTTGTTACTTACACATTCTTTTCATAATTGTTTTGAGTCGGTTGACACACGTTTTTGAGGAGTTGTGTTGTTTTGGGAAGCGACAATCTTGGACATAACCCTCGAAACAATCCAACATTTTGTTCACAAACTTGAGGTCGAATTCGGAAGTAATCCAGCTCACTTCCCCATCCCCTCAATGTTACTAATGTTGTTAACTCAAAATCAACCCTCCTGCATGGGCAATCCTCCGAAACAACGTTGAGAAGGGATAAGGGGGACTAAGAATCTGAAGAATGTTTGTGATCTGTGTGCTGAAGGCAACGAGTTGAATCGGAGATCATGATCGATCTCTGCAAAAATCGGTACTGTCTCAAACCCGTTATGTCCAAGATTGTTAATATGAGGGGCTATCATATTTTGTGGAAGAGGTTGTTTGAAACCTCAAGGAAATATAAGAGTTCCTATTGTAATCCCGATGATGACATGGAGCCAGAAGCTTGGTTAGGCTGAACTAGACATGTTAATTACAAAATAAGTGTCTTATCTCACTAATCATATGATTACATAACGGCTGTTGACGTTTATTGATGTACACAATTAAATATTTATATAATACTCAAATGAACATTATAAATATGATACTACTGAAATTAAGGCCGGAAAATGACCTGAAATATATATATATCCGCTTTTATATTAATGAATTTCTCGTGTAGTTTCTGAAGAGAATTTGTCATGGTATGGAAATGTTACCAACTTTGATAAAAAAGAATTTTAAAGAGCTTTACAAGTTTGAATGGTGGCTGTATTGTATAGCGAATTATCAGATTAACTATTTAAGCCATAGGCAAGTAGTTTATGATCTAATGCAGAAAGGGAACGAATACATCTCTTTCTAATCGAACTTCTGGTTGTAGAATTTCAACATTTTATATAAATTTTAGAGAATATTAGGTTCAAGTGCAAATCTGGATGGTTTTGTATCGAACTTATAACAACAACACATGGGTGTTTCCATTGTGTTTCTCTAAAATTATCAATGAGTTTGATATTTAAAATTTAAAATTAAACTTTTATGAAGAGTTTGGAAGTTTTTGAAACCCTCCTTTTTTCTTAGCCCTTACTTACTTTCTTCTCCCTTTCTTTCTTTACTTTTCTTCCTTTCTTTCTTTAATTACTGATTCTTTCTTTCCTTCTTAATGCCCTCTCTCTTTTTCTCTTCCATAATATGTAACAATTTGTATCTTAAAATTCAAAGGGCAACTGAATGATTTAATTGTGGGCTGCGAAAGACGCATGTTAAATAAGAAACACTGGCCGATTAAACTTGAATGAATCAGTAAATTTTGTCTGAGTTGTAAAAGCAAAAAAAAATTATTCCTTACTAATTGAAAACTTAAACTAAAACAGTGAGAACCATCTTGTTGAAATCATCATCATTTAGCAATGCATTAAGCTGTTTAACTTTACAAAATGTTAACAAAGTAAGCCACTTGGTTGTCATTTCTACAGCTCTTTAAAAATAAAAGGATTAAAGAGAAAGAAAAAAGAAAAGAAAATACTTGAATAACCATGTATTTACACCGTCCTTTTACTTCCTTATCGATACAATTCAGATCTATATAAGGAAACTTGTTTTTACTGATGAAATATTATCCAGGTATTCAAGCCGAGCTAACTTTTAGTTACCTTACCTTTGGAAGATGCAACCACTGAAAATACCGTGAGAACGAAACAAACAAACTCCATGTCTCATCCCTTACTAACCAATTAATCTGTTTGTGAAAACAGATCGCTTCGTGGCAGTGATCGCTTAAAACGTTCTCAAGTGGTGCGCGATCTAACTTGCAAACTCAATTGTAGCGGTAGTAGGCCTCTTATATAATAACTGGTATATTACTCGCGTTCTGATTGGCCAAGAACCGTGTGTGATTACAGTGCACACGCATAGTTGACGTCATCGAATTTTCGCGCGCTCTGATTGGTTGAAATGTTTGGATAAATATTATATAAAACAAATAGATTTTTGGGGGGTCTGTACTCCAATAGATGCACAGACGTGTGATGAGAATAACAGTAACGCCACTCCTGACGTATATTTCCATTCTCATCGCATTTTGACGTCATGGGAACAACTTTTGAATTCATATTCGTTTGTTTATTTGCTATCTCGAATTTGGTTTAATAATATCTCGAACCCAAACTAATTTACCTTGGATTTCTATTTTAGCTTCGAATTCTTCTATATCGAACAAATCTTGGTTCCTCAATAATGGAGTCTATTTACATACGCATATTTATTTGAGCTTCCAGTGGAATTGCTATCGGGGCGGAGGCTTCATTTGTCACTGACCAATAATAGGAAAGCTCACAATTTGCCAAATTTGCCAATCTGAATAATCACACGATAAATTATTTGGCAAGACATGTATGTTATAAGTTGCACGAAAAAAGGTACATCTAGAGAATTCTATTTCCAGGCTGGCTCTCTGACAGTGTTACGAGTACAATACTGAGGCCACGTCCCCACGTATGCGTTTACGTTTGTAAACGCATAAAAGTATTTGCATCCACACGAAAACGATGGCTGTTTACAGCGGCATCACACAAACGTATACATTTCTATGCGGTTAGACTCGTCCACACGTAAACGCTTCAACTCGAAAACAATGTTAAACGCTATACTGAGCAGGTATTGAATGGTATTGTGACGTCAGCGTTTTCGAAAATTTACGTTTACGGGTGTCCACACGTAAACGCTTTTTAGTCGTTTTCAAGTTTATCCACTTTGGAGAACGTTTTCGAAAATATGCGTTTACGGTGAGCGTTTCAGGCGTTTTTGTGTGGACGGAAGGCCTAAACGCATAAAAAAGTATGCGTTCACGTAAACGTAAACGCATACACGAAAACGTATACAAACGTAAACGCATACGTGTAGACGGGGTCTTAGACTTGCTGACCCCGTCTTAGACCACGTATAGGAACCACAACCGATTCCCTGATCCATTTGACGGAGAATCGAGCGTATATACAGATTTTGATAATGTGAAAAATGTGTCAGAAGTTGCGTAAACGCATACGTGTAGACGGGGTCTAAGAGTTGCTACCCTATCTTAGACCACGTATAGGAACCACAACCGATTCCCTGATCCATTTGACGGAGAATCGAGCGTATAAACAGATTTTGATAATGTGAAAAATGTGTCAGAGGTTGCATATCAAAGTATATGTTTATTGCAGGTACAACTATCGAACTTTACTTTGCGTACACGTAGCCCGCGTCAACAAATGAACTATGGTTTGGTATGGTGTCAGTTAAGGCAATTTTAATTCACGCGTAGCTGCTCTTTTCTCAAACGTTTTCTGGTGGGGTATTTGATTGATGAAATGATTGAACGGTGATCAAAAGCCCTGTGTTGCGTCCCACTCGTTTGATGAAGAAAGAACGAATAGAATTTATTTGCATTTAAAGTTTCTCACCTAAGATAAGTTCTAAAGGCGTATGGTTGATACTAGAGGGTGCATTGGCTGTACAATAAAAACGAGTTTATTTTCCTTCAAATCAATTGATATGCGTTTGCTTGTAAGTGAATTTTCAATAAAGTCTTAGAGTTATTATACATTGGTCGTATAAGAAGTTGTGTTGGTTTAGAGTTCCCGTGGGAACGCGAGGGTAAAGAATTGTAGCCTAACAACCATACAACTCGAGTCTCATCGAAATCCAGCCTTTCCATGAATATGGAACGACTCTGATGTATTGCGCTTTGATGGGCACAGGAAGCACGTTCGTCACAACTGTAGTTCTATCGGTGTTACCAATGAAACGCTGCAAAAAAAACCACAACATATGTATGACTCAGGAGCACAGAACCTGTGTACAGCCGTTTCCCACCCCTCCCCCTCTACGGTGAAAAACGTTTTCCCCCGTAGGGGATAGGGGTGGAAAACGGCTGTACACAAGCTATAAGGAGCATGCGCACATTATTATGATTATCATAATGTGTCAGGGCACTGTCAATAATTGGCCAATTTTTAGAAGGTGATTTTCTGCCAACTTGAAGCTCATTCGTTTCCGGTCGGGTAGAAAGGATAACAGAGAATTTATATGCGTGTATCCAACCTGGACCCTGAAATACGTCACAATTGAAAGTCACATACATTTAGCAAAAGCGACGCAATTTTAAGATATCTTATTTGTCTGTTATCTATCTACCATGTATGAAAAAGTCGCGACGCCACGTTTAGGACGCCATGTTACTGAATCACGTAGACAGGAAACGGTAGACGGCAGATAGGATCACGTGACCTGTTTTCGTGCCTGGAACAGTGCGTTTGGCACTCAAACGAGAGAGTGACTTTCACGTTTACAGCAAACTCGAAAGGTCTCACAGTTGCGTTGAAAGGGCAACGCCAGATAAAAGCAGGTCATGTGATCCTCTTTCATTTCCCGTCTGTGATTCTTAATATCTTTACTTGTTCTCGCGGGTTTTTTTTTTCCAGAATATCGAACGTTTCTCGCAAGTGCGCACGCAGTCCTTTTTATCGTTGTGCCACGTTTGCTAAGTGTATCCAATAGTCATCAACTTTTAATACCTTAGTACAATTGTCGTTCCCACCGTAGTCTGTCCACTTGTTTGCGTCATTGCTGTAGGACAGGGTATAACTGGTCACCCATTGATAAGCAGTGGAGTATCGACCTTGTGTGGCTATTTTAGTCACAGTTTTGACGGATAAAAGATTGATTTGCACAAACTCTCCAATACGTTTTTGCTTTGCACACCATGATCCATCAAGAGTTCCAGCTCTCGTTCGATGCAATCGAGCAAAGATCCATCCGCAGGTGGAGAATTGCCAAGTACTTGAAGCTGTGATTTGATTGTCTTGAATGCGACCATCTTGCATGCCTAAGGCTTGTGAACAGCCTAAATATGTGACAGACAGACATTATCAAGACATAAAGTCTTAACCTCTCCATAGTCAAACAGACTTATATCAGACAAACGTTCATTCTCCCTTCATAAGGCCCCCAGGCATGGGGAATTACTTTAATAATTGAATTAAAAGGATGATTTTCTTACATAACTTAGTTTCCGACAATAAAAGTAGGAGAACAAGAGATTGAGGGCAGCATAATATTCGTAACGTTATCTTTCAAAAAGAGGTCAAAATAGTGGTTTCTAATGTGATTCTTACTTGAAATATCCTCCGTTGGTAGACAGGACATCACTTCTTCAGCTGGTCCAGGACAATCCGAGGCTGCTACATTTAGAAATGGGTTGACACAACTGCGTGTACGAGTTGCTCTTGGGCAGGTGCATTCTCCAGCACTCCAGTGAGTCCACTCTCCATCTATGTGGAAAACAAAGCTAAAACCACTTGTCATTGAGTGGGAGGGTGGCGTATGAGGTTCCACATATGTATGTGGCATGCATATGAACAAATCCTAAATTTTGGTAATTTAATTTTAGGTATAATACAGAAAAAAAGCAGTTTAAGAAAGCCATATACAGAAGAAGGATGAGGAAGAGGAGTTGGAGAAGCGAGAGAAAAAGGAGGAAAGGAGTAGGAGCAAAGGAGAAGGAGAAATGGACTGAGGAGAAGGAAGAGAGGGAGGAAGAGGAGGTGGACGAGGACGAGGAGGACGATCGAGGAGGAAGCATACAGAACAGACGCCTCGAAATTTGTGAACTTATTGACTGGTTACTCACCTCGACAACTAAAGGTGTCCCAAGCAAAATCCGGGATGCACAACTTATTGGCACGACAAGGCTTGGATAAACATCGATTCTATTGACCATACAACAAAATTGGTGTGTACTCTGTGTGTGTGACAGTGTGTACTTTGAGATACGAAACTTTTTGATGTGGTAGAAACCATTCAAGGAAGGAAGGAAGGAAGGAAGGAAGGAAGGAAGGAAGAAAGATAGGAATAGAAGGGCCGAATGGAGGGAAAATGTCTTAAAACCTTCTAAGGGGGGTTCCTTGGACACCTTGGACCCCCCTGGATTCGCCACTGTATCAACTCAAATCAGTCCTGCTATGTGGGCAATCCTCTGAAACAAGATTGAGAAGGGGGCAAGGGGGCTTGAATGTCAGTGTGGTGATAGGAAACGAGTTTGAGATAATGATTTTTGCGAAAATCGCCCCCAGTGTTTCCAGTCCGGCAACCAGTTATATCCTAGATGAAAGGAGTTCCTATTGCAATCCCGATCATTACACGGAGATTGAAAAAAAACCTCGTTAAATAAACCCGAAACGTCAGGAATTAAACGCGATTTATCGATAATACAAAATGAGTGTGCCTTACTTCACCAATCATATTATTACATAAGTTATGTAGGGTGTTGACGTTTATATTATTGATGTACACAATCAAAAAATTGATATAATACTCGAATGAAACATTATAAAAGTGATACTAAATTAAAGAAAATGGTCTGAAAAATATATTAAGTAACTTTTATTACTGAATTTTAAGTCAGTGTAGTTTCTCAAGAGAATAAGCCACTATCACACTGGGAGAACCTACATAGCACTAGCTCAGTTGATGTAATGTATTCATAAAATCTATTGTATTCTATTGTCGTTCTATCTATTGTTTTATGTGTTATTCATTATATTTTTATGAATGTATTACATCAACTGAATGCTACGTAGGTTCTCCCCTATCACGCTTTTGTCCGCCATTTTGAAATGGGCAAACGGGGCAATCACTTTGACTTCCCGTAACTCAGCTCAATTTTGTTTGATTTTCAAGATCTCAGTTAACTGTTTTGAAAAGATATTTTCTTTGTTGGCTTATTACTCATAACACGATGGACATTCGAAAGCTACAAATCGAGAAAATGAGATTTCTGTTTTCAAAATACAACGTTCGGCATGTGATCATGAATATGCAAATTACTCAGTAGAAATAATAAGATTTATTTGTAAAAAAAGATTGAGTTACAAAAGATAGTTAACACACTTGCGTTGTTCTTATTTGCAGTCCAACAGCTGGTATGAATGCCTGCTGATTATTGTAGTTTAAATTTTGAAAATCCATCAAAATTGAGCGGAGTTACGGCAGGCAAAGTGACCCGGCACATTTCTGTATATTTTGCCGCGTTTGCCCAAATTCAAAATGGCGGACGAAAGCGTGAAGTGGCTTATTTGCCGGTGATGGGTGGGAATATTACCGCCACTTTTAAAGCTTTACAAGTTTGAATGGTAGCTGAAGTGTATACCGAATTAACAGATTAACTATTTAAGCTAATGCAAGCGAGTACGGTACCTATGATCTTATACAGAAGGGGATCGAATACACCTCTTAATTGATCGAAACAAATTTTAGAGAAAATTAGGTTCAAGTTTACGCATATCTGGATTGTTGTGTATCAAGATAATGAAATCAACATTGCGTGGCTTTGTAGATTTCCACTGATGGCGTTTCTCTGATAAATTATAAATGAGTTTGATATTTACAACTTCAACACTTTTATGAAGACGTTTTAAATTGGAAGTTTTTGAAACCCCTAAACTTTTTTCTTAATTCCTTCCTTCTTCCAGCCTTTCTTTACTTTTTCCTTCATAATTTCTTTTCTTTCGTTCTTAATACCCTCTTTCTTTTTCTCTTACATAATGGTATGTAACTGTTTGTCTCTTGAAATTCAAAATAACCTTTTAAAATGTCTAATTTGTAAAAGAAAAATAATCCTTTTTTTACTAATTAAAACCTTAAACTAAAAAACACCAAAGAAAACTTTAAACTGGTTCGTCAGTGGAAGAATACAAGGTAAAACTTAACAGTCAATAAGCCTAGCTCTTCAAAAGGAAAAGGAAAAAAGAGAACCAAAAGGAAAAAGACATACTTGAATATATAAACCGCATTCCTTCTCCCGCTATCAACACACTGAATCAGACCAAAGGCCGAAACTCTTGAGTGGCGATGTAGTTCTTGATAAAATACTATCAAGGTACTTTAATCGAGCTAACTGAGTAGTTACGTTAAGCTTACCTTTGGTAAATGCAACCATTGAAACTACCGTGAGAATAAAACAAACTCCATGTCTTATCGCTTACTATCAATATTACCACGTTTGTTAAACAAATCGCTCAGTGGCAGTGATCGCTTAGTACTCGATCTAACTTGCAAAGTCAGTTGTAGGACACTTATATAATAATTGGTATATTATACGCGTTCTGATTGGTCGAGAACAGTGGAGTCTACGTACTGACGTACATAGGCCTATTATTTGGGCTTCCTGTGGGATTGCTATCTATGCAGAGGCTTCATTTGTCACTGACCAATAATAGGAAAGCATACGGCCAATTTACACGATACCATTTTTGCTACCCTACAACTTGCTTACAACTGTTGTAAGGTTTTAAAACCTTTTTTAACACCTAGGACAATTATTCACAGGTCTCTATCATTGCAAGCTCACCGTTCGTCTCGCTTCGATGCAAAGGCATGGCGCAGAGAACTGAAGGGGACTATTGGCCTTTACCAAGTGACCATCATACTATATGCTTTACTATTGGTAAAGCAATATGCCAAATTTGCCAATAACTATCGAATTATCAGCACATGGCCTACAATCATTGCCACTGAATTAGGGGCGGGAAAAATTCATATATTTTGGAGATCCTATCCCCTTCCCAGACCTGATACTGACCTGCTAGCATCTCGGCACGTGTTTCCTTGAAGCTGATTGTGTGTCGACCAACTTGGGTCCAGTAGAGGGACATGTCAGGACGTGTGAGTTGAGTATGACTTTGTGTAATTCATAGGTGCTTCCTTAAACGAACCCTTTTAATTATCAGACCCGCGTGTATCAATAAACAAGCTGCTGGTCTGCGTGATTACGAAGGTCATCTCTGATTTCATTTCGACTGAATATAATGATTCTAAGTTTAATAAAGCCCCCTATAATCGCTTAGGCTATACCTGTGGTTCTATTGTTGCGCAGTCAGCCCATGCGAAAAGGGAAAAGGGAAAAGGGGAAAAGGAGCGAAGAAAAAATCAAGGAAATATTTGGAGTGAAAAAGGAAAAAAACAATTTGCTTCTGCCGAGGCTCGAACCCGCGACCCTAAAAGGCAAAATTGATCCCGGACAATGCATCCAGACACCAGAGGAGCTGAATCATCGCATTGATTTACGGTACGGCTGAAGATTTTCGGCCCCAACCCCGTTATCCTTCGGCAGAACACAAGTTACAATGCTAACCCGGCAAGCCGGGCCAGTGAGGGAGAAATTAGCCGGGTCCTATTCGATTTGTAGCTAATTCCACGCGTTGCGCCACTGCGTCCTACGGATGACGTAGCAGCACAATTTTGGTACTTACAGTAGTCCAGTCTGAAGGGAATGACTGGTGCACGGGACGAGAAAGTTGCGCTAATGAACCCATGCTAATGAACCCATTCATAATTTATGTATTAGAATTTAGTAACATTACATTTTGCAAATAAGACTTTTTTCTGTTACTTGGGCTCCCTGTGGTGTAATTGGATTATCGGCAAATTATGAAACAGGAAGCCCAATGAACGGAAAAAATAAGAAAGCCAAAGCAACGGAAAAAATTGGAGCAAGTCTAATACAAATGTCATTCACGAGATATGGCCGCTGTCTTTGGCCAAAGGTCGTAGTCATGGCACCACTTCAAGTACGCGCTTATGCAAAAAACTTGGTGCTACCTAGAGATAACAGGGTAATGGAGGGGGCTGAGCCCCTCCAGCCCCCGTCCTTCGTGGTCCCTTTGTTTGATGCGTTTTTGGAACAGATCAGGCTAGGTAACAGGGTCGTGACATGGTACGTGGGATCAGGGATCACAGGCTTGGGATCGGGATCTCAAGCCATGGGATCGGGGTCACAAACGTGGGATCGGGATCAGTAGTCAAATCAACAGGATTCAGCGATCAAAATTTTCACAACTGGGATCAGGGATCAAAATAAGAGAACTTTTGGGATCAGGGATCAAAATTTTCGACCAAAAAAACGGGATCACGAGCGAAAAAACGTACCATGTCACGACCTTGAGGTAACGAGGTAAAAGTAGCTCATCACTGCGCACGCAATTCTAAAAATAGCATAAATCTGATTCCTTCTCTTGCTTCACTTTCTCTTAATACTACTGTCTATGACATACCGGGCTTCAACCCCATGGAATTAACTAATACTGGATAAAACTTCCTGCGCAGTAGAGACTGTTAATTGGTCTATTTTCTCGAAGGAAAACTGTGACATTTTCGCCCCTTTCCAGAATGTTATCAAAACCTGAAAGAACTGGTAATCAAAATGGTTGAACTTTACAATGCTTGACGTATAGATAAGTAGAATTTTTCCATCACTGGAATTCGGCCTTTGCACAATTAGCCACCCTGTTGATACCGCCAACCCTGCAATTATCAGCCAGTAATTTTTGGCACATGTACAAAATTATTTTCGTTAAAAAACGTAAATGAAGGTAACAAAAGGCTTTTAATAAACGAAAGATCTTCAAAAATGATTTTAAAACTAGCACATTCCAAATATATCATGATCTTGATTTTCTCGAGGATAATCCGGATTTAGTAAATTCTTGACGAAATGAAATACGTTAGCCAGCATTTTGAAATAGAAAAACACTGAAATGAGAAAATAACGGAGAGAGATTTATTATTATTTATTTATTTTTTAGAGATTGATAATTTATCAATTTTCAAGCAATGTTCGCCTAAAGGTCGTGCTTTTTTCCTCGCAGTTTTTCATCATAATTGAAGGGATTTGAAAAGCGATGCTTTGAATTGTCCATTCTCGAACTGTTAAGATTAATTTTCTTAACCCCCCTCCCCACTCCCCCCGAAAAATATCTACATACGTGCAAGGAAAAACGGTGAAAGGAAAACCTTCCCCATAAAAGGAAGTAGATACGTGCTCGCTGTTTGAACTTAAAGACGGAAATCACAAAATATTAATAGCACTAGAAGACGCTACCAAATACCATCACATCAGTGTTAATTTAAGACGAGAATGCATGACGCACATCCGTTGTTGGTGACAACTCTATAAAGGTCATTCATAGCACCATAAATAAGAATTATTTCTGCACTCTCAGATCACAGACCGCGGGATTTCTTCAACAATGGACACTCAAACACAAGGAGAAGCTTCGCTGAAGTGTACAGAATGTAGCGGAGACGAGAAACTTAAAGTGCTTGGATGTGCACATATATACTGTAGCAAATGTTTAGAACAGTTGTTGAACTCAAATGGGCAGACAGTAACCTGTGGTTTGTGTCAAAGTTTAACTGATGTGAGTTTGAATGGAATTGCTGGACTACCTTCGCACAAGTTCTTGAATCAAATTCGAGATATTAAAATGTGTACAGAATGGCTGAAGAACAGATACAGAGCATTTCTATGGTAAAAGACTTTACTGCTGGCAAAGGAATCGACTCAAGAGCTTGTTTTCGCAAGAAAAAAGTTGCCAGACAGCCTGGAGGGCTTTTACGTCGTAGTATTTCGTAGTATCTTAAACTGGCATCTGTTCGATGGGATGACTGTAGTTTTCGACTCAAAAGAAAAACGAAGATCAATTTTAACTTGAAAGCTTATTTAATTATGTACAGTAGAAAGTGTGTAGAATGTTGTCAGATATATTGATGTACAGAGGCATTGAATCATAACTATAATTGGAGTAGAAAGGTCATGGCCTTAGAGTATTCATGACCACAAAGCGTGAATAAAACTAATCTTAAGAGTTTCAGCGTAACGTTTAGATTTAGTTTCTACTAGATATTATTTCCCGCCCGTTGCCTCTCTCCTTCTTTTGAAATGGAAATTTGTGTTTTTTTCAAGTTTTTTTCCTGTCATTTTCAGTTTTTAATACATTGAATTCTTGTCTTTATTTATTCACCTTTGTTTTGTTTTGTGATTAGCGGTTTTTTGGTTCCTATTGTCGCTGATCTTCGCTAATTTTTCGTTTAGTTTTTTATCACTAATTTTGTTTGTTTGTTTGTTTGCTTGCTTACTTGCTTGTTTGTTTGTTTGTTTTTGTTTGTATATTTATTGGTTATTTGTTTGTTTGTTTGTCATTCTTCTTCAGTTTAACCTAAATTTCTTTCTCCGTTTCTGTTTTAATTCTCGATCCCCCAGCCAAAGTCTCTCCTTATTCTCCCCGCAGAAACAAGCCTTCTATACACTTTGAACATTTCATAGAACAAACCGCAAATCATCTTTCTTCCTCTCTGTTTTTGTTCTTGTTTCCTGGCTTTTGTCTCTTCAATCTCCCACAAACAAGCCTTCTATACACTTTGAACATTTCATAGAACAAACCGCAAATCATCTTTCCTCCTCTCTGTTTTTTGTTCTTGTTTCCTGGCTTTTGTCTCTTCAATCTCCCATAAACAAGTCTTTTATACTAACATTTCACCGAACAAACCGCAAAGACCGCATCTTTCTTTCTTCCTCTCTGTTATTAGTTCTTGTTCCCTGGCTTTTGTCTCATTATTCTCCCACAAACAAGCCTTCTATACACTTTGAACATTTCATAGAACAAACCGCAAATCATCTTTCTTCCTCTCTGTTTTTTGTTCTTGTTCCCTGGCTTTTGTCTCTTCAATCACCCATAAACAAGTCTTTTATACTCTTTAAACATTTCACCAAACAAACCGCAAAGAACACATCTTTCTTTCTTCCTCTCTGTTATTAGTTCTTGTTCCCTGGCGTTTGTCTCTTCATTCTCCCACAAACAAGTCTTTAATACTCTTTAAACACTTCACCGAACAAACCGCAAAAACAACGTTCATATTCAGTTCCTCTAGCCTGTCGTAAACTCCTTGCACAGATTGTTGTGTGATTTCAGCAGCACGTTTACCATCAGTAGTGAATAAAAACAAACCAAGAAAAAACACCTGTTGACAATTATAACAATGTCCCATCGGTGATCGAAGAAGAGTGTCTAAACTACCAGGCAACGTATCGCCAATTGTGCAATAAAAAGATTCGGCATAAACTGAAATGGTGAAAAATAAAGTTTTAAAATGTCACTTCCGAACGACGTGCACGCGCAGTTGGTTTTGGGGTGTCTCTCAGTAAAATGTTCGCGGTTTGACGCCGGTTGTCTAAATTTGATCTAGACATTGATGTTTTGCCGGTGTTCCCCTTAATCAATGAGGCTTTGAATACAGAAAGGGGAGGGGGTAGAGGGAACACCTTCCAGCCACTAAAAGAACATTACATTTCTGAAGAATGATGTGGGTTGTTAACATCCTTAGCGTCGTTATTCAAGAACAAGTGATGGTCTAGCCATTTGAAGATGTAATTACAAAAGCAATACTTTCTCCTCATATATCTAAAGACCCTGAATGTTGGTTCAGCCGAGGCTCAAACCACGAGCTCCGCACGAAAGACCGCCGACGCCCAACCAACTGAACCAACATGGTGGCGGTATAAATTATTACAAACAATACAAACATTTCTACAAGGTTTTGTCCACCGACTTCACTTCATTCATGTAAATCATTAATGGAAACTTAGTTTATTAGAACTTTTGAGAAATGTAAAAATGTTTTAAGGGACAATCGTGCAAAAAAAAAGTTGACGAAAAATGTGGGGAAAACATTCTTCAAAATCTATTTCACCATCAAAATACCACAAATGTAATAAGCAAATGTTGCATTTCGATATTTTGAGAATTTCAACATTAAACAACACAGGAAAAGTTTTAGCCAATACTTACAGAATCTGTGCACGGCTCTTAAATTCAACTCAAGCAGAGGACAGATACAATGAAATGAACTACCAATAAATCTTACATCAGGAAAATACTTTGATGGTTTACCCACATTACCCCAAGTTGAGTGTTCATCTTCTTGTTGTTTACCACACCTTCAAAATAAGAAAGGGTCACAAAAATATTAGGGAGTAGGAAAAGAGGACTAGTCATACATCATGCAGCATATTTTGACACTTTCAAGCTGACAGATTTTATAAAAGATCAAATCATATATATATCAGGCATGGGTCTATTCACAGATCACACTGCTAAAAAGGTAAAGGCCTTTGTTTAACGTCAGTAGTTCCTTTAGCCAGCAGCTAATAAGTTAGGCTAAGTTTGGGGCAATTACATGTCACACAAAAGCCATTTGCTACCCTAGTAGTATAGTATAGTATAGTAACTATTTTGCTGTCAACTCTTTCGAATCCAGAGGGGTAGGGTTCCTGTGTAAGAGAGACTCTCCCCCAACCCTCCTCAGTTTTCACACTCGCATTATTTGGGGTAAGAGGTGCGTAGTGGCCCAAAGGGGAAAGGGAAAGGGGGAGGGGAGGGAGAGGGGAGGGGAGGGAGAGGGAAAGGAGAGAGGGAAAGGGGAGAGGGGAAATTGGGAGAGGCAGGAAGGACCCTTCTGTCCCCTCCTCCTTCCTTTCCCTTTTCCTTTTCCTTTCCCCTTGGGGCCACTACACAGGCTATCCTTCTTAGGCTGCATAGCAAGGCTCTCAAAAGGGAAGGGGGAGGAGGAAGGGCAGGGGAAGGTGCAAGGGGAACGGGAACTTCCCTCCCATTTTTCACTCTCAACTTTCCCTTTCCAGCACCTTGCTAAGTAGTACCACTTTCTCCAAACTTCCTTTTCCCTGCAAATTTCTTTTTGTGCTTCAGTCATGTTAAACCCTTTCTAGATAAACAATGGAACTACTGATAAAATACTAACCTGTTAATTCCAAGTGTTGATAGAAATGGTAATCTGAGTATTGTAGCAGGAAGAGCAGTTAGGTTAGTGTTGGAATCCAGAAGAAGGGATTCCAGTAGCAACATGTGATCAATATCTGAAAAAAGAGAATTAAGGGAAAGTTAAATAACCTTAAATGTGAATTCCTTGGGAAAGATGGGAAAAAAATCTTTCATTCAAGAGGGACTCAAACCTATGACCACTGGGATACACATCCAGTGCTCTTCCAACTGAACTACTGCATCAGCTGAAGTGATTGTGAGTATTGGTACTATATTATATATGTGGCAATAAAATACTCAAATGAAATTAATGCATTAAAGCCTTGTGCAGAGGCAGATTTAGTGTAGGGGTGCACACCCTTCCTGAGATGACTTTGGGCCCTCTTATGCTTGATACTAATAATTCAGAAATATCCTCTGGATATGCTGGATGGTTTCCAATTTCTACAACACTGCAGTGCCTCCTGAAGGATAATACTGGATCTCCCTTTCCCCACCCTGATAGGACATGTCTTCAAAGGGAAATAAGTGAAAGTTGAAGTTCCTAAGTACCTAGCATTCAAATGCAATGAACAGGCAATATTAAAGTGTTTCTTTGATGCCAAAAAGATCTCTAACTTGAAAATAGCCTGTTGCTTCTATTAGATTACAGCAGTAACTCACTTCATGTGAACGGGCCCTAAGAATGTAAAATTTGTCAGGGTTGCTGGCCACTCATGCAAGGGCGGATCCAGGATTTTTTAAAGGTGGGGGTCACGTGACGTTTACAAACAGGGAACCCAAACGAAAAGGTCTTAAGCCATTGAAACTCGCTGAAAATATGACATTAATTGCTTAGACTAGTGATTTTTTAACACTTTTTATTAGAAACAAAAATATTATATTTACAACTGAATGGGTAGAGGGTTGGCATTGCTTAGTGATCATTTCAATGAATGTTAAAAGTGAGTCTTTTCACAGAAAAAAAATTACTGCTGTCGCAAATTCATGACATATTCATTGATAAACACAGGGGGGTCCTGACCCCCGCGACCCTCCCCCTGGATCCGCCCTTGCTCATGGGAGTTGTCCACTTACTGGAGGTGTCATTTAGTGAAGGTTCAACTGATGAAACAAAATTAAACATACCTTGTGGAATAAAAGTCAATCTATTTCTACTTCCAGATAATTCTTTTAAATGCTGAAGTGCTGTCAGCTGTCTTGGAATCTCTTCAATCTTGTTTCCATCAAACAACAGTGTTTCTAGTTTATGACAATAGCATAGTTGCCATGGTAATAGTACTAAGTCATTGTTCATTACATCAAGGACTTTTAATGAATGTAGACTACCAAGACCTATGGTTGTTGCACGCAGAACAAGAATTAGCATTAATTATTTTGTCATTACTCTAGTCTCACCAGAACCACTGAAATGCACTCTTAAGACATGAAACCATAGGCATAGCATCCTTAAATGCACATACATACAGACTGAATCTCTGTGTGTGTGTGTATGTGTGTACATTGTAAAAGGTGCACTACACCCCTGTAAATACTGTGTGCTGCCCCAATCTCCACTCTTCTCTTTGGTGGCTTCAGGGTGACATTAAATAAATGGGACCAGATGTTCACATTACTGAGCACAAAACCCTTGAATGGAAATTCAAGTATCAAAACTCATTGACAAAGCAAACAAAGATGAAACAACATATAAACAGGGCTACACAACACAACTACCACCCCCCTTCCAACCACTACACCATATCCCAGTCCCAGCCAAAAACTGCCATCTCCATCCACCTCACATCTCACCCACCATTACCAAACCCCCTAACAACAAACCATTCCATACCAAAACCCACACTTTCATCCACCCCACTTCACCCACTACACCACACCCCAATTCCAGCCTAAAACCCCTATCTCCATCCACCTCACATCTCACCCACCACACCCCTAACAACAAACCATTCCATACCAAAACCCACACTTTCATCCATCCCACACACTATACCTTACCCAGTCCCAGCCTGAAAGCCCTACCTCTATCCACCTGACATCTCACCCACTACACTATATCCCCAACAACAACAAACCATTCTATATCAAACCCAAACCATCACTCACCCCACATCTCTACACAACATGTAAGTTTTGTCCTTACTCTGAGGTAGATTCAAAAGTAGATTATTTGCTAAATGGAGGCCTTCAAGTTGTTTCAAATGTCCAATTGTTGATGGAAGAGACTTCAAGAAGTTGTTGGAAATATTCAAGGATTTCAAATTGTGAAGTTGTCCTATTTCTGTAAAAAATATAATTAGTGGTTATACACATGCCAACACATAAGAGAAAGAAAAAATTGCTTCACTTATTTACTCTTATAATACCTTCGGGTAATGCTTGCAAATTATTTGAGTGAACATAGCTATAAAAAGAACAAAACAGGCATCATGAGTTTCTAGTTAGAGTATTAACACTAAAACTGAATAGTATAAAAATGGAATATGTACTTACAGTTCTACTAGACTTTTAAGTTTCCAGATACCTGTTGGCTAGAGGAAAATAAAAGCTCATGTTAAAGAAAATAATAAGTAAAATAGAGTTTATAAAACTACTGATTTTCAAACTGATGATAGACTGTCAGAGATGGATGCTCGCTCGCAACACAGTTGCACCGTGTGCCCATCCCTGCATGTGGTACGTGCTAACCCTTTCTGTCCTTTCTCAAAAAAGTTGCAATTGAAAAAAAGTTGAACTCAATCCTAAACCTGTAGCCTGCATTGCTAGTAGTCAGCAATGCTGGGTACCACATATTTCTGGCACCTGCTGTACACAACATTGCACACAACTCTTTCAGGGGTGGACACATGATATATGATGCAACTCTGTGATTGTGCTCAATGTTGCAGAAAAATTTGCATCGTTTGTCCGAGTGTTGCTCCAAAATAGTTCAGTCTTGACACCACGCGCTTTCCATATAAAAGGTCCACAAAATCACATAACACGTCACATAACATTAGTCTTAACATTGTATTTATAAATCCATTACTTTCTTACCAATTCTTTTAAGATATTGTATTTGAGGTAGAGTTTTTCGGCCTTGTTGAGTTCAAGCAATTCCTGAGGGAGTTCCGATAAATGTTGATAGTTCAGAAACAGGTTTTTGTGGCCTTTGGTTTTGGCCTCGTATAACAGTGCCTGGACCTCGGCAGATACTAAATAGACACTCATGGGAAGAACAAAACCTTATTAACAACTACATCCAGTAAAATTAACATTTTCAAGGAGGAAAGTCCATTTCTACAATTATTTTTTGGAACGGTTATTTCGCGCATTTTCAACTCTGTCCGCCATTTTGGATAGCCACTGTGCGAAATTTGCGCGGGCTCAAACTCATGTTTGGGATAAATCCGAACTGTTAAAAAAAACTTTTTCAGCTAAAGAGAATATAGTTCAGCATAGTTTAAAAGCTTATTTATATTTTTCGAGAGCAATTTAGTTTACTAACAAATTTGATTACGGTAGTCTTTTCCTCGTGCCCAGTCTCCTCGATCCGTGAGCAGCATGCCAGCGGTGTTGCCCAATTATATAACTTCTTCTCACATGGCAAAAACATGAGAAGTAAAGGCTGAAAAACTTTGTTGTTTTTGACGTAAATTCTCAAACGATTTCTTTGAAACTCACCAGATCGAGAGATCTATTCTTATTTAAGGTAACTGTGTGGTCAAACAGAAAAACTAACGATTTATCGTGAAACTGTTGAACAAGTTATGCAGCTGATTGCAGCAAATTGCAAATTAATTTAGAAAAAAATGTATTATTTTTTCAAGAGGATTAACACTATTTTATGTGACTTTGATTTCTTAAGTATATTTATGTACATCATATTTTATCGTATATTCAGTGACAGACTAATTATAATTCCACAGGAACTCCACAACAGTCTTTCATAAACTGATACATGCATCATGAGAAACCTAGAGCCCTTACGATGCCTTCCCATGGTAGAGTTTGGTGACAATGATGGTGCATCATGTGTTACAGTTGATTGTGATACAGGGACCATTTATACAGCTACTTCTACAAATATTATTGGATTCTCTCCTAATACACAACAAGTAATTATACAATATGTTGGTGAATTATTTTAGTACAAATTTATGATTAAAGAGGATTTGTTTATTGAATACCTTATTGAACAAATGAATAAACAAACAAATGAACAGTTGAATGAAAGGTTGGACAGATGGAAGGGTAAATGGATGGATAGATGGAATGATGAATGGATGGATGGATCAATGAATGAATGGATGGATGGATGGGTGAATGGATGGATGGATCCAGGTAAATGTAAGGAAGAACCCATGAATGGATGAATAAGCAGACAATAGTGACTAATTAAATGATATTAGTTTGTTCATTAGTGAATATTAAATTAAATGACTGTATGAAAGAATAAAATTATTTGTCTTTGGATGATGGACATATACTGTTTCCAAATATAACAATTTCCCATCTGCTCTAGGTTATCTCCAATATTTCCCTAGTGACAGACAACTATTTGCCATCTGATGGCACTGGTAGAGTTATTGGTATCCAACATATACCAGACATTGAGTCTGTTTGTATTGCTACCTTGTCTGGTGATGTTATACTGTGTAACACATTAAGAGAAGAGGTAAATGATGATAGTGGTAAATATTAACAACCTCATTCCCAGATCCAAAAGACCATGGAAATGAGGTTGAAATATCAGGGTAATAACAGAGGAAATGGCCTTTGACTAAACACTGAATTCTCCTTTTGAATTGAAACATCTTTGATGAAAAGTAGAATTTTATGAGACATCACTCATTCTGTTCCGTGGGACCCCTTCAATAAATTGTAAGTAATCTTGATTGATCTTGACTTAATGACAACTAAGATCTTCCAAGAATGTAGTCAAGATCATTCAAGAAGCTGCAATATGATCTTGAGTCTGATCTTTCCAGAATCCAAGCAATCTTACCAAGATCATGACAGGGTGCTTGTGAAGATCATTTAATATACAACCATACTTGGAAGGAATGAATAGAAGGAAGGATGGAAAGACAATACAAGGAAGAAAAGGATGGAAGGGCACGAGGGAGGGAAGGAAAAGGAAAGGAAGGGAAAAGGGAAGGAAGGATTGAGTTTTCGATTTTCCTTCACGTCTTTCCTTAATTATCCTATTTAATAACTCCACTACTAACTCTTTTTCCACCTGTCCCAAATTAGAATTATATCCAATGCTAAATATTTATTTAATTTTTCTATTTTTTTATCAGCTTGAATGTGTTGGGAGTGTTGATAGTGGAATAACATGTATGTCATGGAGTCCTGATCATGAACTAGTGGTGTTTTCAACTGGTTAGTTTCATGTCGATCTCTTGTACAAGGCATTATTTTTTGCAGGGAAAGGGAAATGCACAAAAGAGACAGGATTTGTAAACGGGTACAAGTGGCTAAAACTAAACACTTTCAAATCATGTATCAACTTTCAGTTTTCCATTCATGGTTATCGTTTTGAACAGTTAAAAGTTAAAGAGGAGTTGGAAGCTGGTGCCCCCATGCAATACTATTGTAATCCTAATGTTGATATATGATTTTTAAGGTGAAAATACACTAATAATGATGACAAGAGACTTCGATCCCATCAGTGAATTTCCACTCCACTCATCTGAATTTGGAGAAGGTAACAGACAATACTATATATTATTGATAATCATGGTTCTGGCATTAGTCTGGCAAGGGTGATATTGATGATTGTGCTGGTGATTTTAATGTTGACATTGTTGCTATTGATAATGCGATGCTTGTAAGAGTGTTCATTGAACTGGCTTTTGACCATCCTTTGATAAGTATGCATTGTAGAGACCCGCATGTCTTATTTTGTGATGGACAAAAAGAACCAGCATGTTATGTGTATGACTTAGCCAGCTGTGACCACCAAGTAATGATGATGATGGTGATGCTTATAATGATCATCACTGACGCTGGTGCTGTGTGGGTTAATATTAATGAATGTAAATGTTGATAAAAAACATTGATAAGAATGAATCTCATTTCAGAAAAGCCTGTGAATGTTGGTTGGGGGAAGAAGGAAACACAGTTCCATGGATCAGCTGGAAAACCAACTGCAGAAACTCTGAAACCAGTGGTAATGTTACAGCAAGTTTCATAGAGCAGTTATTGTATTAGTGTGAAACATATCATGCTATACCATATCTGTGCCACTGTGTTACTAGGGGATGTCCAGGGAACAGGACAAGGGTAACTGGGAGATGTTGAGGGGACAAGGGAAGAAGACGGATATCAATGGGATATCCAGGGGACAAGGAGATAAGACAGGGATATCTAGGGGAGGTCCAGGGGACAAAGGGAGAAGACAGGGATATCAATGGGATATCCAGGGGACAAGGTGACAAGACAGGGATATCTAGGGGAGGTCCAGGGGACAAAGGGAGAAGACAGGGATATCAATGGGATATCCAGGGGACAAGGTGACAAGACAGGGATGTCTAGGGGATGTCCAGGACACAGGACAGAGATATCTAGGGGAGGTCCAGGGCCCGACAAGGTGACAAGACAGGAATATTTGTGGGATGTTCAGGGGACAAGACAGGGATATCTAAGAGATGTCCAGGGGACAGAATGGGGACATTTAGGGGAGGTCCAGGGAACAAGGCAAGGAGACAGGGATATCAATGGGACAAGGTGACACAGAGAAGTTTGTGGGATGTTCAGGGGACAAGGAGACAAGATAAGGATCTCTAGGGGATGTCCAGGGGACAGGACAGGGATATCTAGGGGAGGTCCAGGTAACAAGGGGAGAGAACAGGGATATATCAATGACATATCCAGGGGACAAGGTGACAAGATGTTTGTGGGATGTTCAGGGGACAAGACAGGGATATGTAGGTTATGTCTAGGGGATGAGGGGATTGACAAGAGGGGACTTGGACTGTGGAGGCCAGCCTTGGACACGTGTGTTATTATTTTGTAGGTTGTAAACCCAGCATTTGATTGGGATGACAAAAAGTGTCGCATCAGTTGGAGAGGAGATGGCCAGTTCTTTGTTGTAAGTGCTGTTGAATCAGATTTAGGTGAGCTACAATGTACATGGTAACAAGTGTGTGAACTGCATTTGGATTTTTGAACCAATTTCATGTCTGTCACATTGAATATTAAGTGCCTTGTCTCAAATAAACATTCCCCTTCAAGTGAATCAATATAGATAGTGAGTACAGGTAGTATTATCTTACTTGTTTGTGCCATAAGGTGCTCGTAAGCTGAGAGTATGGAATAGAGAGGGAGTCTTGATGACAAGTAGTGAAGATGTTGATGGATTAGAGGCACCACTTTGTTGGAAGTAAGTTTGCATATAAGTTAAAATTTCTGTATACTGTAAATAAAAATGTTGTGCATATAATATATGTAATACTTTCAGCAGAGATCTCGTATTAATTGAAGGGTTCCGTGTGAAAATGGCCTAAGTGACATTCTGTTGATTTTTTCAGTGGTATAAAATGATATCAATTAACTTTCCTATGCCAAAAGATATCAATGTCTGGACATCCATCAAAAAGTCACTTTGGTCGTTTTCACATGGAACCCTTCAACTTTAATTATAAATATACTTTTACACATATATGGAGAAAATAATTGTTAAATGAAACTTTTTCAAAGACAAATTTCATATCTTCATGCTAACTTAATCTGTTAATTAGACCTTCTGGGAATCTGATTGCATCAACTCAGAGAAAACCTCATCGCCATGATGTTGTCTTTTTTGAGAAAAATGGCCTCAGACATGGAGAATTTACATTACCTTTTCAGAGAATGGAGATCAAGGTACAGTACCTAAACCAATAAAACTGATTGACAATGTCAGATGACTTGCCCTGTAAAATTTCTATCAATCAATGGATTATTTTGTAAGATCAGTGCCATTTGGACTCTGGAGTTTGGGAGGGTGGGGTTGTGTAATGGGGTAGTACTTATAATTAGTTTAGTTGCAAAGTGGTTGGGTATGTCCATTTGTGGATTGGACCAGCAAATAGAAGTGCAAAAAAAACTACAAACAAAACAAGAAATTTTCTTTACAGGTCAATGAACTTCATTGGAATAATGATTCTACAGTTTTGGCTCTTTGGCTTGAAAGTATGCCAACACAAGATCAATCTAACTTTATTCCAAAGTCCTTTGGTGAGTTTGACAGCTAGTACCAGTGATTTTTCCTACCCAAGCAAGCTTGCTCCATAATTATTTACCCAAATTTTGTAGGAACAGAGAATATAAATGCTACAGTTGTATCACTCACTTGATCTTCCTTCCTTCCTTCTTTCCTTCCTTCCTGCCTTTCTTCCTTCCCTCCCTCCCTCCCTCCCTCCCTCCCTCCCTCCCTCCCTCCCTCCCTCCCTCCCTCCCTCCCTTCCATCCCTCCCTTCCTCCTACTACCCTCCTTAATAAATTGTACTAATTATTGTGTCTTTCCAGTTCAACTGTGGACAGTAAATAACTATCATTGGTACCTAAAACAAGAAATGTGCTTCAATGCCACAAAAGAAGACAGAGTAGCTTGTTTAGTTTGGGATCCAGAAATTTCATTAAGACTGCACATAGTTTGTCAAGGTAAATGTAAAGAAGTTGTATATTGAATTCAGCACACTCCTGGAATATTGCTGTTAATAGAACATGGGTGGTGTTATACAGACCCACAATCATTTTGAACTCAATCAGGTTTAGCTTCCAGTCTCAGCAAGTGTTCAGTTAACATCCACCCCTAATAGGATTAGTTAACAAGTAAATATTGCAAACAATAAATTATGTACATGGGTGTTTTTGAGTACTGCATAGACGACTTTCAAAAATGGCGGCTCATTGTTCACGAGAACGAGGCCAGAAAGGCCTCAAAATTTTCATGGCATCAAATGAGTCTAAGTCTATCCTGTAAAATGCACACTCAGAAAATAGTTATTTCAAAGGGAAGAGGAACACATCTTCTTTGATAAAAATAGAAGTTTCGCCACGCTTATTTTCTGGTAACAAGGCCTTTGTGGCCTCGTTCTCATGTACTAGGCCGCCATTTTTGAAAGTCGTCAATGGTCATTGTATTTCAGGGGGACAGTATGTTTGTTATGAATGGTGCTGGTCAACAACCTACAGTGAAGGGAAATCCCCATCCAATGCATCTACTGTTGCTGTTATAGATGGAGGTATATCTAGCCTAAATTGTATACATAGATTAGTGTTACAGGAGACAAAGAAGAGCTGTTACAGTGATATGTATATATCATTGAACATTGTAATTTAATATCTTGACACTGCAAGAATGAGTGACAGAGTATAATTCCCCAGGATTTCTGAAGATGTAAGACAGGCAGATGTTCTCTTGGAGGTCTCTTTACTTTAACAAATCAGATTCTTAAAAAGGATCTTACAGTGTTGTTATACGGGAAAATCATGGGAGCTATAGTTCTTCTTGATCAAGAATCATAACCTGATTTTACTGTGGTTTTCTATATTCTTTGAACTCTGACATTTCAAACACCAACCTAAATAATTGATGTTTTTCTTCTGTCAGAAAACTCCAAACATTTCATCCATTGAATTCCGTCCACAAAACATGCGTGGCTGTCTGGTTAGGCCTCTATATTTTTGGGTTATGATTGCCTTCGTTTGGCAATGTTTGGAGCTTTGATTGACAAAGGGAGAAATGCCAAAATTTCCTTTGTGTTGATCTCTTTTTTACTTCTATGTCCAGCTGGCCTTCTATTGACACCCATGCATCACATGGTCGTACCTCCACCCATGGCTGCGCAAACTGTTGCCATGCCAACAGCAGTCCAGGCTGTTGCATTCTGTCCTCCCCCATCATGCAACAACATGGCAGTTCTATTGTCAGATGGTAGAATAGCATTAATTGATGGATCTCAAAAGAATGGTTTTGTACCACCAGGAGATCCTCCAAAAGTGATTGGTACATACAAGTAAGTTGAAAGTTACATGTGTGATCAAGTGTTCTATTCTAATCATTTTGATGAAGTGTTCCATAGACCTGCAGTTTCAATTGTGGGAGCATAAAGCTATGCTCACAGGGACACCATCTTTAAGAGATGTGCCACTTCTACATGTCTGGGTCAGAGTTTAGTGACTCAACATAAACTGGCTGGAATATACCAGAGAAGACCAGAAACAGTGTTCTTTTAATTGGATGTGTCCATTGGAAATAGAGGATTCTACTACTCACAAAACTTCCTCAATTTGCCTTCTGTTTTTATCACTTATTTACCAGTAGATATCTTTGGAACTAATGTGATTTTTAAGTTTTGTAGAGATACTGTCCATCCTGTGCACTGTAAATGATTATTATGGACGTGGAGTATATTATGTTCAGTCTTAAATACCTTACTTTTCCTTTCCAGTGTGGATTTCAGTGACATAGCAGGTTTATGGAAAGGTCCACTGTCACTTCATCACTTGACATGGTGGCAGGCAAATGTACTTGTTGCTGTTGGTTGGGATGTTATGGAACAAAAGGACATTCTTTGCCAACTTGACATTGTAAAGAATGAGTCTGAGAAATGCCAACTCAAAGTGAGGTATGTGTTGCAGTCAAATAACTAGCAAGCTCTCCTCTCCTCTCCTCTACTCTTCTCCCCTCTCCTCTCCTCTCCTCTCCTCTCCTCCTTTTTCCATTTTCTACTTATTCTCCTTCTCTTTTCTTGCTTCCTGCAATTCTTGCAAAGTTGAATATATTTTCTTTATCGTTTTCTTTTTATAATTTTGTAGTCATTGTAAGCAAGCAGATCATCCTGTACTTCGCATGTATCGTAACCCTGACACTGGTTCTTTAGTGATAGAATTGAACAATGGAACAATAGTACAGTATGCTGAAGGTAAAATAAGACTTACCTATAAAAATGCTATTTAGCAATTCATACTAGCTATATTTTAGGTACTCAATTTAACAAACAGATTCCATTTTTTCGTGCGTCTGTACTCTAATCGATGCACAGATGACGTCAAAATGTGGCGAGAACAAAAATGTACGTCACGAGGCAAAGTCGAGTGGCGTGACTGTTGTTCTCACCACATTTTGACGTCTTCTATGCATCAATTAGAGTACAGACGCACGGAAAAATGGAATCTATCTGTTTTATAGAATATTTATCGAAACATTCCAACCAATCAGAGCGCGCGTAAGATTCGATGACGCCATCTATGTGTGTGTACTCTAATCACACATGGTTGTTCGACCAATCAGAGCGCGCGTAATATGCCAATTATTATATAAAGAATAATAGAAATGAAGAAGTGCCATACAGAATAGCCTATTAGGTGACTTAATTGTTGTCCAGGAATATAATGGTATATATGACATAGGAAGGTCCATTGATACCGTTTTCTACCATTTGAGGAAACTTTTGAAAAACATCGGAAAGGTCACGTAAGCCATTTTCATGAGATTCTCTTCAAAAGTTGTTTTTGTGTATTTCCTTCAGATGTTAGTGGAATACAACTGAATCCAATGACAAATAAACAAGGAGAACCCATTTGTTTGCCACAACCTTGTGTCCAGCTGAAGACAGCTTACATTGGAGATGAGGTATTTAAAGAAATTGGGTTTTGTCGCCTCTCCCCTCAAGGGTTTTTCTCTGGTTGCTCCGATTTTCGTCCCCCAATACCTCTAAACATGTATAAATACGAACTAGTGAGCTGCGAGTTGTGTGCATAGAATATTAGAATGTAGCCTTAGTGTGTGTGAGAGAGTACAATGTCACCCAATTAGTGCAAAAGCGCTAGAACAAATAGGACACTTTTAAAAGTTAAATAAATAGTTATTGTTGATCTTTGTAGGAAATTGTGCTTGGTCTAACTCAACATTCAAGACTCTATGCTAACGACAAAGAGGTACAGCAATACTCGAACCTATTTCCTATTTTTTTGTGGGTATCCTTTTTTTTCATCATCCCCTTTGATAATCATCTTTAACTTGTTCCCACAGAAATTTTAGTCTTTACTCTAAATTCTGTCTAAAATGAACATATCATAACTACTAACTAGAACGCATTCTGCTCTATTCTGCTTTGGTTTTCAAACATCGTGCGTCCCAAAACTGTAACAAACACACGCACGGCCTTGCTCAGCACAGAAGCCCCAGAAGATCAGTGTTTAGATGACCTGTTTAGAAAGTTATGGGTTCAACACTGTCTGCGGCTCCGATTTTTTCCGAGCCATTTCACGTTCAAAGAAACTATATACACATAAATACTAAAACTTTGTTTATCTGTAAGAATTCATGTAAGGATTCATGTACTTCACTGTCGGTTTTTCATTTTCTGAAGGTTGCCTCTAACTGCACTTCTTTTGCTGTCCATGATGAGTTTCTTCTTCTGTCAACCACATCACATAGTCTACGCTGTATAAGCTTATTACCATCTAGTAAAGGTACTGTAGAACATCTAATGCATACTGTCAACATTTTGTCTTTGAGCAGCAGCGGATAGAGGTGGGAAAATATGAGGAACTACCAAAGGTGCTTTGTAAATGCTCCTTAGCGCAATATTCGTAGTTTGACTTCTGTCATCTTGCAATTCTTGCATCCTAGTTTCATCATTCTTCTCTCTTATCTGTTGTTTGAACAACAAATAATCTTAAAAGGCGACTTAAGCGACTTTAGGCGATTTAAATAAAAATTGGCCAAAAAGTCGATTGGACTTAAGGCGACTTTGTGCGATTTATGGCGACTTTGTGCAACTTAAGGCGACTTTAGGGCCCGGAGTTGGCACACTAATGAAGCGAGTGGGGAGAGGATGCACTGTCCACACCCTGAAAGCCGGATCACTTTGGAGTGAAGAGATGGTCATTAAAAATCATCATTTACCAGTGATTCAATTGTATTTGTTCAGGATTACCAGTTCTTATAGAAGACAAACCACACCCAATGGATGAAAATATCAGACGAGTAGAACGAGGTTCTCGTATCGTGGTGGCTGTACGACAAGACACGAAGGTTGTATTACAGGTACACTACTTTTTTTCGGCCCCTTTCCTCTGTGACTCCACCTCCAATCATCCTTCATGCTTTTGGTTTTCCCTCACAAGTCATTCGTCTGGCCCCGGTTAGACCAAGGACGGATAGCGCTGTTGGTTGGATGAGTAATTATCCAGGGGATAAAATGATGGTGGGGTTTTCCATTATCTTAAACCAATAGATAAGGACTCATCCAACTCATCCAACATGCAGATAGCGCTGTCAATCCTATGTGCAACGTGCGCTTCAAGAGCAAGGAGAACTTGAACCGATTTGTTTATTTGTGCGCTTCGAGAGCACGTTATCGGGAATTTCGAGACACGAGCCCCAGGATTCCTAGTTTGCTTCGACTTCGACTTTCAAAGTGATTTTGATTTCCTTATTCTCTTTTAGATGCCACGAGGTAACTTGGAAACCATTCATCCAAGAGCTTTAATTTTGTCATATCTGCAAAAAGCACTTGATAGGTAAGTCTGCTACTTCTAACTTTATCATATTTCACCATTTTTATGCCTTCCTTGCTTTCCATCTTTTAGCCACTCACGTTTTCTTCACTTCACTTTTAATCCCCCTTTCTCCATTCGATTTATCTTTCATGCTTCTGTTTCTCATAAGTCTTCGATATAAAGATGCTTTTGAAACCATGAGACGACATCGAATCAACCTCAACCTGATTTACGATCACAACCCCAAGGTAATCATAAGAACCTTAATTTCTTATGGATCTCCGTTGGTATGGAAAGCACAAAAATATTTCTGCGCCGCATATCCCTGTTTGAACTTAAGCTTCTCTTAAGCTCAGTGTAACCAAAGATTGGGATTTTAGAGCAAGGGACAGAAAACATTCACTTTCTGCCGGGTAGATCACTGTGCATCTCAATGTAGCTGTAGATCGCTTTGCCATGGAGGACAGTGGTGAAAAGCGCATCGTCCAATGTGGAAATTAGTCGGACTGATATATCAGAGACCAGATGTCCGTACACCTCCAGTAGTTGACACCTCCCATACACAGATCAACAACCCTTGGTCCCCTTCTCCTGTCAAACTCTACATTTTATAACCCCCAATAAGTGGACACCTCTCGTAAGCGGACTTCAATTCCTGGTCCTAAGGGTGTGGTCATGGGAGATTCAACTATAACTAACCTCTGCCATTTAAAAAGCTGGTGTTCTTTTGTTTCTTTAGCTGTTCATGGATAATGTTGAAACATTTGTCCGCCAAGTGGAGTCAGTGAACTTTCTCAATCTGTTCCTATCAGATCTTAAGTAAGTAACCCTTTATTATCTCTAATGCATCTGTAATCTGTATGTGTAAACTATAACATGAAGGCTATCATTAGCAATTTACCGGAAAATACAATCTCAAGTAAAAGAAAAACAGACCTCAAGCCGAAGAACTACACAGCTCATCGTCAGGAGGTTAACTCGTGGATATGGAAGCGCAGAATTAAGATATTCTTAGTATCCACGAGTTCACCAAATGGCTATAGACCTTGATATGCCTTTACAATAGAATTGTAATTACTGTTTTTAGAAAAGAAGATGTGACCACGACGATGTACTCGGATTTTTATGATGCTCGAAAGCAAAGGTAAATAGAAATAAACAAAATAAAATAAATAAATAGGGGAGGAACAAGTATACTAGAATTCCTTTTCATTTTTTGTAGTTCTAGTGACGAAACAAACAAAGTTGATCGTGCCTGCGACGCTGTAAGAACTGCATTGGAGACTGTAGACAAACAGAGGTAAAGTTTATTGGAATTGTTTTTGTGCTGTTTGGTGCTTGAAATACATGTTTCCTTATTGCATCAGCCTCCACTAAATTAAGGGACACTTTCTATGGTCAGATATTCCGACCTGTGTTTTCATGCTATTACAGCCAAAATCGTTGTATCGCGACTAGCAAATTACAAATTTTGTTTTGATTTTGGGTTTTTCTGAACCGTCAATCATTTTGTGGGCGGAACGTCTTCCAAATCAACCAATCACTGAATGAGTTCGTGAAAGCTCCGCCCCCAAAATGATTGACGGCTCAGAAAAACCCAAAATCAAAACAAAATTTGTAATTTGCTGGTCGCGATGCAACGATTTTCGCTGAAAACCTTAGTATGATGACCCAATGTAAGATTAGCCTAACTACATTGGTTATCATCGTTAAATAAAGATTATTATTATTATTATTAAGTACTAATGTTGATTTATTTGTTTTGTTAGATATCTACTGGCAATTTTGACATCGTATGTTCGCAAAACCGAACCAGAACTCGAAACGGTACTGACAATCATTAGAGAGCTAAGAGGTGAGATTGACATGCGTAAGAAAAAACTAGTTTTCTGTATACCTTATTTACTCGAATAAGCGCCCCGGCGCTTATTAAATTTTTCACGTCTAAAACGGGGTGCATATTCGCGGGGGAGGCGCTTATTCAACGGGTGAAAAGGCGTACACAACTGTCAAAGTATGCTTTTCTTTTAATATCAATAATATCAATGTTATACTACTACAACAGTACTGGTATTAGTATACTACAACGAGGTGCGAGGCGCTTATTCGGGAGAGGCGCTTATTCAGGGGAGGCGTTTATTCGAGTAAATACGGTATGACATTTTTGGCAAATACCAAATCTCACTTGACACTTGACTGACCCTAGATTTTGATACAGATTTTGATTTCGTCACTCATTCATACTCGTTTTCGTTCGTTGTGCCGTGCTTTCGCACGGGATTCAATAATTATGTAACATAAACATGACGTAATCTCGTTCTTCAATCAGATAAACCAATGACAGGTGATAAATGTGTGACGTCAGAGGAAGCTCTGAAGTATGTGATATTTCTGGTTGACGTCAATCAACTCTATGACGTAGCTCTGGGCATGTATGATTTCCAGCTTGTCCTCATGGTGGCAGAAAAATCACAAAAGGTAAGGATAACGAATCGAGGAGTAAGAACACCATTTCGGCTGACTTCGCCTCGTGGCATCCTTTTTTGTTCTTGCCACATTTTAACGTCATCTGTGCATCTATTATAGGTACAAACGCAGGGGAAAATGAAATCTATGTAGTGCTTTTTTCAATGTAATTCAATTGTTGTGGTACAACCGGAGAACGTTAATTTTTATCTTTACACAGGATCCCAAGGAATACCTACCATTCTTGAATCATTTACGAAAAATGGAAATAAACTACCAACGATACACGATAGACAAGTATTTGAAGAGATACGTTAAGGCACTACAGCACCTTAGTAAATGTGGTACGTATATAGAGAAATGTTGCTCGTTGGGGTGTGGTCATAATAATCAGTTGAGAGGAAGAGGACGTAAAATAGTTTGATGAGAGACCCTCTTCCAAAAGGATGCGTCTTAGTTCAGCGATCCATACAACACCACCACCACCTCTTGTCCCAGCTTATTTATTGCCATTTAAGAAGTATGAGCGTATTAATTGAGTAGTCTGCGCGGTCTTCCAAGCAAGAGATCCGTAGTGTTAGCTTATCTAGCACTTGTTGAACGACTATCTAAATTGAATGGAGCAATGACGGAGAAAGAGAGAGGGTTATGTAAGCACTGTCTGCCCCTGACGTAAAATAGTTGCTTTAACTTTAATTCTGCCACTTCTAGGTGGATACTCAGTCTAGTGTACCAATATAATTTGTATATTATTATTTTCAGGTACGGATCATTTTAACGAGCTGCATCATTTAGTTGAAGAAAGAAGTTTGTACAAAGAAGCTTTGGGTTTGTTTCCTAAAACGAGCGATGAGCACAAGGTCAGTAGTGAAATTGATTTGTCGTCATCATTAGCATGATTAAAGCTTCAAACTCAACACTGGCAACATTTTTCCAGAGCAAATTTGACTGACTAAAACGGTCAGTATCATGCCGTTTCTCTGCGCTGTGATTGGCCAAAGCTAATATCTTATCCAATCAAAACACACGATATATGCACGCCACGGACTGTTCATAGTCATACGAAATCTGCTCTTTTATGCAGATCTGCCATTATCGTTGTTATTATTGCTAACACTTATCATCATCATCATCATCATCATCATCATCACCACCACCATCATCACCACCACCACCATGCCATGTAAACAATGCAAGAAGCGCACAAATAATTAGTAGACAAAACGACCAACCCAATTAAACGCTGCTGATAAAAACCGGTAAATCAAATTATTCAACTTGTTCTTCAACTATATAATAAATGATAATTTTTATTTTCTTGGGATGAAACATTTGCGGTCATTCTACCTTGAAAATTTTGAGAAAAGGCAGCCTGAGTAAAACTGAAACTTTTGTTTCAGACGTTGGCCACATCGTATGGAGAGCATCTTATGAGCACAAAGAATTACGAACAGGCTGGTATTGGTGAGTAAATACGTCCCCTTTTCATGTGACACACTGAGTTCTAACTACGTTTTTCCCAGGACTCTCCCTCCTCCAAAATCGTGTCACGCGACATTGCTTGTGTTTCGAAACTCCTTTCCCTAAACTACAGGTTGCGCCATAAACGACATATCTCCTTCCCAGAAAAAATTATCGAGGTACAATAGTTAAATAACGTCATTATATTCTTTTGGTTTGTAGTATTTGCACGATGTGGTGCACATCAAAAAGCCATGGATGCCTTCTTAAAGAAGGGAAATTGGCAGCAAGCGTTTTGTATGGGCGCCTTGCTTGGTCTGTCACAGGAAAACACTATTGAAATAGCAAGGAACTTGGCAGGTCAGTCAATCAATTATCTGACAGTCATATTTTTGAGGTTTTGCCAATGTCATCTGTCCAGTGCAAATACAGTTGTCACCATCATCATCGTAATCATCATCATCATCTTGGTCGTCATCATCACCATCATCATTGCCACAATCATCCGCCGCTTTAGTTACATTTCTTGCCATCAAGCTTAGGGAAAATAAAGTTGCTACATTCGAAATTCATCATCATCATCATTGACTTCCACTTCCTATCACCTCCATCTTAACACCGCCAAAACTTCAAATATTCATCAGCGTTATCATTGCCATCATGGTTAATCGGTATCTCCATCTTGTGTAGTTGACAATAATATTAATTTTTCGGTTCTTCCAATATTTTTCAGGGTATTTGAAAGAGCATCAGCGTCACGCTGAAGCTGCTCGTGTTCTGGAAGACTATGCACGTGTGAGTTAATGTTTCTTGATTTCGAAGAAATCATGACAAAGAGTAGTATATTCTCCGCGCTATAGAAGTACGATAAATCTTAGTTCTTATGCAGTGAAAAATTTGTATTGTATAGCAGCAGCATTTTTTCTCCAGATATGCTAGGATAAATTAACCGATAGTGCTATCAAATCGTTGTGCAACTGAAACGAGAGATAGGTCATACCTCTCATTTTTGAATGATCGTTATATTCTTTTGCAGGACGCCGAAGAAGCTATTGTCGCTCTTATTGAAGGGAGTCATTGGGAAGAAGCACTTAGGATGGTAATCACGTTTATCAGTTTATTTGCCTGTTATCTGTCCATCGTTTTAAATGACTTGTTGGTAATGACCCTATCTATCCATCTCATGGTCTGTAAAGTTATGCCTATATTTCTCATACGCAAGGATGAAATCACTATGCATCTTTCAAAAATCCTAGATACACAAACATGGCCGCGTGGACATCATCGAAACGCATCTGAAAACTGCTTTAAAAGACGGTAAATATTATATGACATTTGCTGACTGCGAGAACTACATTCACTATGAGACTAAGACAAACGCGATTTTTTTCACAGTTTCAACCAATTAGATATAGAGCGCGCGTTGTATAATTTGTTTTTTTTATAAATGTTCTTTGACTGTAGGATACAAGATGCACTGTGAGTCAATCGAACAGAATATTGAGACGTTCACCAAGTACAAAGCACGTCTACAAGTTGTTCGTGAAACAAAAGAAAGAGAGCGACTAGAGATTCTAGGTAACGTATCAGGCATCTTTGTCTTCCCCTTTCATTTCCAATTGCGCAAGTTTGAGAACTGTCCGGCGAAATACCAAGTCATCGGTACTGATGACCCTATACCATGTATATCCATGTATAGCCTTTCTTTTATGGAGCCCCTAAATTATTTCCCTACCCTTTCTAAGCCTCCCACTTCATTTAAATTGTGACATTACCTCTGCGTGGCGCTCGTGTCATGCTTTGTCCTTTTATCTGTGGTGCCTATCTCATTCCCAAATTCCTACGTATGTGGTAGTTTCAGTATCCCTTATATCTGAGATCTCAGTCTGAATTACTGTCTTTCAGAGAGTGGGACACTACGAGATGACACTGATGCAGACATCTATTCAGACACTAGTAGTATAACTGGTGTGTCTGGTTATGGTTCCAGCGTGGGTTCAAAAGGGACACGATCCACAGGGTACGTCATGTTAATCCTATAGAGCTGTTCTGATGTGAAATGGACCGTGCCGTTCCCTGACCATTAGGGCCCGGTTGTACAGGTTGTACGAAGGTTGGATAAAGTTATCCACCGGATAAGAGTTATCCACTGTATAGATTTTGTATGGATTTTATCCGCTGCGTAAGGATTTATCCCCTGGATAGCGCTATTCACCCTTCGTACAACCGGCCCCTGATTGTGTTGCGTATAGAAGCATTCTATTCCTGCCTTGATCGTGCCGTTTTTGCAGTCATACTAAAATTATTCTTAACACTTACTGAAAAGTAAATCAGTGAGACTGCCTGCTGTAGAGCTTGCAACATGTGTAGTTGCTATCAGCAGATGTCTGCGACACGGCTGAAGGCATCGCCTTAGTGACAATTAGCTCTAACCTTACTGTAGTAATTCATAACTGTCGATCTTTGCAAAATCACAAGTTTCTTAAAGAATCAAAGCACGAGTTTCAAGTTTTCTGTTATTCTTAAACTTTTTACAGAAAGTCTTCTAAGAATCGACGCAAATTAGAGCGCAAGAAGTACAGTCTTAAAGAAGGCAGTAAAAACGAAGATTTGGCGCTGATGTACGAACTTGGTGAAATAATCAATAAATCAGACAAGTCCAAAGGTAATAATAGTCCAGTTCCGAGATAATCTTTACATGCCACGTAGAAAGGATTTAGAACACGCTTTCTGGACGTAGACTCGTATTGATATCATCATTTAGATATGGCAAGTGAAGTGGTTATTGAAACACCTAATTAACCACGTGATCAGGTCCACAGCACGCAGGTGACAGGCTTACCGAGACTCCGAGCGGCGAAACATTTAATCAAACTATGAATCGTTCACTGTCAAACAATTGCTTGTTCCTCTTAGGAGTTAGAGATAGCGAGGTTCTACTCTATTGCTCGCAATGTTGAATCATGCGTCATCCTCTCCTAGTTCTTTAATTTCATTCCTTCCTCCATTCATCCATTCATTCATCCATTCGTTCATTTATTCTTATTTTCAGAGGACATCAGTTCATTGTTGAAGAGCTTATCTCTATTTGAGTACGATGACGAGGCGTCTCACCTTCAGGAAGAATACAGCAAGATAGAATCTCTTATTGACAAGTCGTTAGCTGAGATATGGCCCCCACAAATCGCGCAACAGACACCTGTTGACCTGTCTTCAGTGAGTTTAGACACTGTTGTAATATGTTATTAGGGAGAGGCTTCGCACAGACCCATTGCCAAAGTTTCATAACAATCTTTTATATGGCCTTATCTTCAAGGATGATTTGTTTGTTTCGGTCTATCTGTCTACTTGTTTGCTTGCTTGTTTGTTGCCGTTAATTTGTTTGCTAATGTTTGTTTGTCTGTCTGTTTGTTTGTTCATAGTGTCCGTTTCTATGTGCCTGCCTGCCTGTTTGTTTGTTTGTTTGTTTTTTGTTAGTTTGTTATTTAGTTAGTTAGTGTTTGTTTGTTTGGTTGGTTGTTTTTTTTATTTAGTTTTTTTGTTTATTATTGTCCCTGTTGACACCAGAACTAACACACGGCTTTTCACTCAGGTTACAGGGCCGGGTGCTACAGTAAACAGCATTATCGCAGCTATGAATCAATCCCCAGAAGCGAATCAACAGCCAAAAAGAGGTACACTTATTGCATGTTAAATCCTATCTACATCCCAAACCCGAGGCTCCTAGGAGCCCAATTAGAACTAACCCAAACTTAAACTTACAAAACAACAACAACAACAATAACAACAACAACAACAACAACAACAACTTTGAATTAAAATTGATTCGTTTTAACCTCATTAAATAAAGCAGTCAATCAACGAATCCAAGTATGGAAAATTACTATTTGGAAAAGTTATATTTTTGGCGATTTTATTCACTATCGCAAACCCTTCGTCTAAAAGAATTAAACCATTTCAAAGACAATATTATTCTGTAAATATATACAAAAATTTAAAATGATATTCCCCTTGTATTTTACAGATGACGTCGAAATTCCTAAGATGCCAACTATACGAAAAGAATTCAAGTGGAAAATGGACCAATATGAGACTTGAATAACAACGTCTCTACATAGCAATTTATCCCAATATATTTATTCCTTTAGTATCTGGACTGAATTTGATGGAAAAATGGAAATTGTACATGTGTAACGATTATTAGGAATCCCAAATCTAGATGTTTTCAAGGAGGATATAATAAACATTAAGACCGAAGAATATTCTATTTGAGTACTCAATTAAGTTATGTATTTGGTTAATGTTTGTCTATCAATAATAAATCTGTCTATACGAACGCTAAATGTTTTTTTGTTTTTGAAGAATCCAATATGGCGTCCATCGTGACGTCATGTTTAGAAATTGATGTTTGGGTTGAATTAAAGGCTCTCTTGCTTAATGTTGGAATCACGAATGGAGACTCCACTTGCAAAAGCAACCGATCCTGGGAAAAGCAACAATAAAAAATATCACATATATATCTTGTAACCAAAGAAAATGCACCACAAAAAAGTAATAATAGATCCAATTAAAATACAAAGGGCTTGGCCTGCGCCACACTTATAACAGTTAGTATACTCGTACCTCTTAGATCTATGAGATCATTTTCCAATTCTTCTCGTTTTTCTCGTTCTTTTCTGATTTGGAACTGGTATGAATCTAAAATTAATATGTTTAGGTTCAATATTATCCTTGGTTCAATTATTTTTTTTCCTTTGTTTTTGTGTATGGTGATGTTGATAATGAGCATAAAACAAAGGAAAATAAAAATTGAACCAATTATAAATTCAAACCATAACACACAATAGAATCCTCACAAGTGACCACATCATTGAATCATCCTGTACATTGCTGAGTTTCAGTTACTGCTTTGGAAATCAAAGGATAAAGAAGTGAAGTTTAAAAAAAAAGCTAAAAATAAGTTTTGAATCGGAACAGAGGTAACAAAACTTGAATTATACAAATTCGCTCAGCGAATTCGTCGTCATCGTCTGAGTTGACATTGGTTTTGATAAAATCTACCTTTTGAGAACACGGACAAACACCAAGTAAGTAAAAAACTCTAATGCTAAATGCTTTTAAAATTCAATCCCTGATCACACAAACACAGCGTATTCGTAGCCTCTACCGAATGTTGTTACCGTGATATTTAGTAAGTAAGTAATCACTTTATTTGGTTAAAGATAAAAACAGGTCTTTTTTTCCAATCTGGCCCGTGTTCGATTTGCACCTGCACGCTATACTCGTAAATTTGAGATTCGGTATGGCAAAATTCACTGGCCTAACAATGTGTTATATATATTTTCAATATATTGATGTAAACTATGCAGCTCATATTAAAGTTAAATTAATTGTTCTCAGCGCGAATATACACCCAAACAACACAGTACCACACATTGGGTTTTTAATCAAAGCCGATTCGCGTAGGAAAAGATTCTATGGCTATTTATACACCATGTATGAATTGGGAGAAACTGAGCGCGGTTACTCAGTTATATTCCGTTTAAGCTACATTTAAAAAGACGTGCATGCCAGATCCGTACGTGAACAAGATTTTCGTCAACAACAGAATATCCTGCGTAAGAAAGAGGGCTTTTCATGATCATATAGGGATTCAGCAAAGACGAAAGGTTTATCCGTAAGTACGCACAAGCGTAAACGCATGAATCGGAACGATTTTGATCTGGGGATCCCGTGTTAAAAGAGCTGAAATGGATGCACCAAGAACTACCACATGCTCAAAATGGTTGTCATAGATCTCACCGTGTAATATCTTCATTTCTGATTCTTTTCGTTGAAGATTTTTACGTAATTCTACATTAGAAGCTGTGAGAAAATTCAAGTCAATATCAGTCATGAGTTTGACGCTTTATGCCATGAAATACGTCACATACGTTGTTACTTAATAAATATTAATACATGATGCATATTTTCGGTCTGTCATTCTACTCCAAATACTTTGCAATGAATACACTTTAGAAAAACCTGTACGTAAAGTATAACTGCAATGTTGTCGTTGTTGTTGTTGTTGTTGTTGTTGTTGTTGTTGTTGTTTTTCAACCCAAACAAACCTTTAAGTTCTGCAGCTTCTTTGTCAGCGGCTAAACGCTTTTCCCTTTCACAAGCAACCTGCTGTTGATATGCGTCTAAAAATAGAAAGGTCCTTTAATTTTATGCATTATTCGTCATCATTGTTCTCACAATATCTCACCGTTTTCAGGAAGGGATTTGTTTTTCGGAGGGAGGGGAAAGAGGTCACGAGCACCCTAGGGCCCACCCTCCGGATACGCCTGTACACACAATTCTATCTTCGAGACTCAAGAAACATGCAATTCCAAGGGGAAAACTGTTCCATTATATACACAATTGATATTGGTGGATTTCCCTAATTGTAGACTGATTCCATAAGTCGGTCTGTTCGGTCCCGCTTGGGCTTCCTGTGGCTACCGATACAAAGGGACGAAAACTACGACTTATGGTATTAGTCTACTCTAACTGAGGGTACAGCTGGGGATCAGGAGAATGCTTTTTTTATGCAATTTGATTTTTGGATTCCCCGGATGGGAGGAGCAATTTCTAACTACAGGTTCGATGCCACATTCTTGGGGACCCCACTATTGGAATAATTTCTTAGACTAATATCTTACAATCGCGATTTTCCCCTTCAAATTTACAAACGTCATACCCGGGAGACCAGAGGTTTTGACACACTAAAAAAATATCAGAAAGAATCCCTAGAGTGAGCTATGTACGCTGGTCTCCAGGGTACAAACGACAGAGAGAGATAGAAAACACCCCCTGGTCCCCAGGACAGCCTCTGACTTTTGTCATTCAAGGATGTATAAACAAACAAATGAATGAATTCTAAAACCATGCGTCCAACATTATATTAAAGATTTCCCATAAGCTTTTTAGTTTTTATCTCTCAAGTAAGACTAACCATGTAATATC
This sequence comes from Telmatactis stephensoni, assembly GCA_029948255.1. Lineage (NCBI taxonomy): Eukaryota > Metazoa > Cnidaria > Anthozoa > Actiniaria > Isophelliidae > Telmatactis > Telmatactis stephensoni. The sequence continues at coordinate 391,239 of JALIZF010001912.1, forward strand.
CGCATTTCCGTCTCTTTTCGTTCCAAAGTAGCGGCAATCTCATTCTTCTCATCTATACAACGAAAAGCAACATTCAAAAGTTAGTTACTTAATCAACAATGAAATGATTAAAACATTTCCAGATAACTAATCAACTAACCTCGCAGTCGTTTAAGCTCAACAAATATGCTCTCTTTGTCTTTAAATTCATCGTAAGTTCGTTTTTTCCCAATCTGACCTAAAAGAATATACATAATATATTTACAGGGATAAATTTGATGACAAACGACTGAAGCGCAAAGCTACAGCTATCGCTGTTTCTTTGATATAACATGCAACGTGTTGGGTGTGCATAACGTCGTAGATGAAAAACACTATCAATTGTGCAGTTGCATCAATGTGCACGACGGTACAAGAAAAGCTGCATCGTTGCAAAAGCGCAAGCATCTTACGCAGCCTCAGAAATGTACAGTTCATTAGCATTGCTTGTCTTTTTCACACCTATGTGAGAAATATGATACCGATCGTCTGCGTATATGTCGCTTGCGTTTATTCTTGTGGCACTAGTGGGAACCAGGTTAGTATGGGTGAAGTTGAGTGAGCTTTCAGAGAATACTCGGTTGTTTCGATCCATGGTCGTTGCGATCTACATCTGACACATTCGATTCGTCTTATGTACACATTCGATCTACACCGCATATAAACAAGTTCAATCATGTAGTTTAAACGCGTATAAAAGTATTTTAGGGCAAAATAGACTTTTCGTGCATGTTTTGGGAATAGGTGTAACGAGTCCGAAGGGCGCAGTGAATATGCTACTTGTTGAATTAGTGAGTGGTCAGCCGGCATGGGTTTAACAACGAACAAATAACATGCAATAACCTGAAATATGTTAACTTCAAGCAATCAGCTATAACTTTAAGTGAAATTTGTTCTTTGGGGTTATCAAAAATTGAAAGAAAGAGACTCTTGTAAACTGAGTAGCGTACTGTTGCTGGGAGTGTTAAGCGAAAATGTGTCCACTTAGTTATGTAGTTATGTAAACAATTAAAAGTGAGTGTCTATTGTAATAGGACTTTTCCTGGTCAATGAGTAGAATACAACTGTAATTGACTTAAATAAAATACAAGTTAGAATAATGGACTTGAATGAAATACAAGTTATTTCTTGGTTATAAATAATGAGATAAACCAGTAATTAGTATATAAGTGTTGGCGGACGTTTTTTGAGCCTGCTCCCCAACTGTTGACACTAAACTGCGGGAGAGTAAATTAAATATGATGAACTGTCAGCTATAAAGGAAGCACTAGTAAAGGATAAGAGAATAAATAAAAACATATAGTTGAATGCCTATAGATATAATATCTGTAAAAATATCTATAGATATTCTATACATGTACTTATGTTATACTTATATACTTATTATTATGTTTTATAGCACAGAAGATGCTAATTTACCGGCGTTATTTATCAGGGCCCGGTTGTTCGAAAGCCGATTAGCATTAATCCAGGATTAACTCTAAAGAAAACATTCGGAGTTAATCCTGGGTTAACGCTAATCCACTTTCGAACAACCGGGCCCAGTTTAATAAGTCAGTGACTTTCTTTGTTATACATGTACATATGTATCTTTTCATACTGGCTATATTTGGATTCACGTATCAGATCCTAAAAGACAATATACATTCCTAAAACTATTTTTCTTATATCAGATAAAATGCTATAAAATGTTATTATCGACTTAGCGGAAAGCAGTGATCACATATGATCCAGTGATCACGTGATCAAACTCTCGAGTCCGTTGCCTTCCATTCCAAAATATTGACATCAAAGGCGAAGAAGTTTTTGTACTTTCTGTTTGCTTCAAAACAACTTTTAAAAAATGAAATAAATAAAAAACTTTGCCGTGCCGTGCCACTTGAGTTTTGAACGTTTTATGACGTCAAGAGTGTGTCAATAAGAGGACAGACAACTCAAAACCATCTTCAATTTGTTAATATTGGGCGGGAAATCAGAGCCGCGTTCGCGCGCGTGAATTCCCGCCAAAATTCATAATGAAATGTTTAAAGTGGACATTTTATTTCCGGTTAACGCGCGCGCGCGGCCGGATTCCCGCCTATTTTGCTCAAGAAAATGTTACAACATGGTTCAAGGTCGTTTTCTTACGGTAAAAAATGTTTGAAAAACAAGATTCCTGACATCACTACAAACTATAGGATAACAAATAAGATTCCTGCTTACGAGAAATGATAAAGTAAACCTTTTTAGGTTTTAGCTAAAATGACATTTTTGAGTTGGACATGATTCGACTCGATTCATCAAGTCGTGGTGGACTCTTTGGTGAGTCTTTTCTCACCCTTTACGGCACTAATCACCTGAAACTAGATAAAACCTACCGAACGTTTTCGGAAGAAAACTATGAAGCAGCTCTTGGAATTGAAGACCTGGAATTAATGGCACATCCTTTAGACCTCAAAAGAGATATATATCCTTGGCATTGACTCCTAAATTCGCTTTGGAATATGTATAAAGATTGCCGAAAACTGCATGGCTGTATATCCAGTTCATCGAAAAGTATATATGTATGGCTTAACTGTGTGTCTTTTTTATCCCGTTTTTTTTTCTTCTTTCATTTTTGTGTATTAAACTGAATTTGGAGGAAACTCTGTCATCTTGAAGTTTAAAACCTGCAAAAAATAGCATCATTTTGAAATTGTCAATATTTCAAATACTCATATAAAACACTATATATATATATATATATATATATATATATATATAAGCCACAAAGGCCTTGTTGCCAGAAAATAAGCATGCATGGTGACACTCAGCCTATCGCTATCAGAGACAATGAGTTCCTCTCCCTTTTGAAATACCTATTTTCTGTACACTTTACAGGATATATCAGTTTGAACTCATTTGATGCCATGGTGATTTTGATGGCCTTTCTGACCTCGTTCCCATTAATGAGGAGCCCGCAATTTTTGAAAGTCGCCTGTATATCTCGGCAATGAAAATAATGATAACCAGGTTAGAAGTTAAAATATGAAAGCCGTAAAGTGATTGTAATTACGTCGCATACGGCTTTTGCAATTACAAACTTCGAAATCGTATGAAATGTTTACCTTGAAAATGATTGATGAAAAAGTAATCATGGGAACAAAATTTCAATTCACATTAACGTACACTGATCAGTTTACATTTGAATAAACTGAAGATATTAATTTTGACGAGCCTCCGTATACACGCACTGTCAAAACAGAATTACTTGTATGAAACTTTTATATTCTGAAGCAACTGAAATATAAAACTATAAAAACTTTTGACAACCATAGACTTTAATTTTACAAAGATGAGGGAAAAGCAACCAACTAGCTTTCAGAGGCAATAATTCTTAATTTGCTGAAAAACAACTTCAAAAGCTCGCCGATGAAATTTCATGAAATCAAACGAAAAACATACCAGGAAAGAATACATTAAAAATCCCATACAGAAGGTAAATTGATTGATTATAAGCAATATTTTGTTTGGAACGGAAATAAAAATCCATAAGTAATAGCGTACGTAACGGCTTGAAGTTTGCTGTGCTTAAGGTGGCTGGACCCTATTTCGCCAGTGCGCGGGTAGTCGAATTGAAGCGGCTATTAATTGCGTTACAGAATTACGTTGACCAAACTTTTTACGCACATCTACTACAAATGGACCAAATTTTATAATGATGCTAGTTTGGTTGAAATCGGAGCTTTTTTAACATCGAAATTGTTATACACTTGATTTGAAATTTTGCCAATTTTCTCAAAATCCTGACCTCGACGAGCAAAACGATTTATGAGACTTTGTAAATCAAATGTTTGTCTATAATGTGAGAGCGTTTCAAGAAATTCTATTAAGCCGATTTTGAGTAAAAACGGAGCAATTATTTTACTTTGAAGAAATTTAAATCCGTGGGTGCTTTACTAAAGTAATTTTATAACCATAATTTCCCAAAGAAAACTAGCAATATTTTTGGTTCCAAATAATACCAAGGCATGGTTCTTTATTTTGTGAATATGTCATCGTATTTGCTATTTTTTATTGCCGTTGAGACGACTGTACGTAAAGCACTAAATTGCTGCGTTTATCTCGGAATTTCGACATACACGTTAATAATACTGGTTCTTGAAAACTAGTAGATGAATTTTTTTTTATTTCTCGATATTGAATATTCAATCCTTTACCAGTAAGGTGTGTAAATTACAAAGGCATTGAAGTTTTTTAAGACCATTAAATATTTTTTTAAACATTGCCATATGTGCATCTCTATTCTCCGAGTTGTTGCCGGTGTTTGATTATGCATGCCTGCATGCGTGTCGCTTTGGCGCCTCGTGCAAAAAATGCAAATATACATGGAAAGTCACGCCAGTGATATCCAGAGTAACGCTGTACGTAGCAGTTCCTTACTACAGTTTCTAGAACTATGGTATTTCCTTGTACAAAAAGAAAACGGAGAAGTGAAATATTGCAGGAAAACACATTAAAGGCTAAAAAGGCGAAGAAAAGTAGTTCACCAGTCCAGGTAACTTGGAAGACTTCCATGTATTTGCATTTTTTGCACGAGGTGCCAAAGCGACACGCATGCAGGCATGCATAATCAAACACCGGCAACAACTCGGAGAATAGAGATGCACATATGGCAATGTTTAAAAAAATATTTAATAGTCTTAAAAAACTCCAATGCCTTTGTAATTTACACACCTTACTGGTAAAGGATTGAATATTCAATATCAAGAAATAAAAAAAAATTCATCTACTAGTTTTCAAGAACCAGTATTATTAACGTGGATGTCGAAATTCCGAGATAAACGCAGCAATTTAGTGCTTTACGTACAGTCGTCTCAACGGCAATAAAAAATAGCAAACACGATGACAAATTCACAAAATAAAGAACCATGCCTTGGTATTATTTAGAACCAAAAATATTGCAACTTTTCTTTGGAAAATTATTGTTATAAAATTAATTTAGTAGAGCACCAGCGGTTTTAAATTTCTTCAAAGTTAAATAATTGCTCCGTTTTTACTCAAAATCGGCTTAATAGAATTTCTTGAAACGCTCTCACATTATAGACAAACATTTGATTTACAAAGTCTCATAAATCGTTTTGCTCGTCGAGGTCAGGATTTTGAGAAAATTGGCAAAATTTCAAATCAAGTGTATAACAATTTCGATGTTAAAAAAGCTCCGATTTCAACCAAACTAGCATCATTATAAAATTTGGTCCATTTGTAGTAGATGTGCGTAAAAAGTTTGGTCAACGTAATTCTGTAACGCAATTAATAGCCGCTTCAATTCGACTACCCGCGCACTGGCGAAATAGGGTCCAGCCACCTTAAAATAATCATGGAAATTTATTGATCCCTCTTCAATCGACTAGACTTTGATTGGTTCTTCTATCTCCCTGGGGAATTGGGACAAATCGATGGAGTAAAACAATGCAGACAAGCTTGATGTTCCTGAAAACTTATTCTTTTATTTTCTCTTTTTATTTATTTACAAAACAGCTATTTTTTGATAGCTGGACTCTGATTGGTTCATTTCTTTCCCTGGGAAGTATTAGCATTACAATGAAACTTCGCCGAATAGACTACCCCGATTAGTCCTTAAATATATTAAGTGTCTAGGTAGCGCAGCGGTCTAAGGTGATATCTAAAGGTATGGATTAGGGTCCGGATATCGTCTCCCTCCCTGGCCTTCGGGCTAAGATAACTGTAATATGTAGCACCGGGATAGCGTGGATGGGGCCGAAATCTTCATCCGTAACGTAAGTCGATTCGATGTCTCAGCTTCTCAGAATGTCTCGGGAGAATCGTCCCAAAATTTCTTTTCTTTTTTTTTTTTTTACAGTTATTCATTCAGTCTGTTATTTTATTTCCCGGGGGATGCTCATTAAGAGGTTACAGGTTCGATCCTCGTCGACGCCGGGTTCTTTTCTGAATTCTTTTTTCTTAATCTTTTCCGTTTCTTTCCCAAGCTTTAAGTTAAAATTACATCTTTTTGAACTTGTTTTTAAATGTTTGGTGTTTTTAATAATTTTTTTCTGAAAAATTTCATTTTTATTTTTTATTTTTTATTATAATTATTCATATATCTCGCTACATTGTTTCTGTGGGGTGCATTTCTAGGCAGACACATGATACACAAATCCAGTTCGTAATTGGTTTTTCTGATACTTGACATACTTATTAACAGCATAAATCAATAAATTTAGACAGAATAAATCAAACGGAAAACACACACACACACACACCAGCAACGAAACTACGTTAAAAATCTCATGTAGAAAGCTGACTAAGCTGAGACCGAAATGGTGAATGGCATGTCAATAATTATATTCTGATTTATTCATTTAAGCTGCAACCTATTAAAAAAATCGAAGCCAAACGGCCCGCCAACTCAGGTCGCTTTTGGCATTTTGCATCGAAGGCAAAGCGTAAATGAGTAAACAGTCAAAACGTGACAAAATAGTTCGACCACAAAGTGTACGAAAACGAAATTCCTAGTAATAAAGAACTTAAGCTTCACGTACACCTAGTACACGGGAAACGGCTGACGGTAGAGAGGATCACGTGACCTGTTTTCACGTCTGAAGTTACCGTTTGAACACAAAAGGTAGTCATTTCGCGTTTCTCAAGCAAACGCGAAAACGTTAAGCTCACGTTTGAGTACCATATACGTATCAAGCTAGGCTCGAAAAAGGTAGGCCTTGATCCTCTTCGCCGTCTCTCATTTGACATGTACGCGAAGGTTTAATAAGTTCTCTAATATTTCAAGAAACCTCACCAAGTTTCTTGGTTGTGCATGTTGGAATTCCTAGTCTTTACTGAAATGGAATGTAAGATAGCACATATATGTCGCCCCGTAGAGAGATTTCACACTTTATAAGGACAAATAAACGACATTGTCTACATTTTCCTCTTTAGTGTAATAACTTTTGAAACTGAAAACAAAGTCGACCATTGTCATTTCAGGAACTCGGATGAAATACTCCCTAACAAGTCGCTTTTTAGCATAGCCAATATGAAAAATTTTCCAATTTCCTTGACAAATAAATGTATTAAAGGTAAAATACTTAATGATTGCAGCAACGCGGTGTCTTTTCTTTCTTTCTTTTTTTTTTTTTTTTTTTTTTTTTTTGCTGCCCGAGGCAAATGGTGCATAAATCGAGTTCGTGTTTTTTTTTTACTACATGACATCTTATTAATAGTATAACAATAAGTTTTGAAAGAACGACTACAGTAGAATGAAAAGACGTCGTAGCGAAAAACATCGATCGCTGAGCAGATGTTTTTGAACTATGTTAATTTCATGCATCCGCGCGCCTTGCGCTACAAGCTTAAAAAAGAGGTGTCGATTTGGGGCTGTAATAAGAAATTATTCTAAAAAGACAACACTATGTTATCCAGATTTATATGTAGAATTAAGCTTAAACTTAATAATTCATAGTATCAAAAGTTTGAAGCAAAAAGGCCTCTTGGCGTGACAGGTATGAATTTCTGTTAAGACAAGAAAGTCGGTAGTATTTCAGCAGTACCTTGCTTAAAACAACTGGACAAATAAAAGCAATGGATAATTGTATGTAGGAAAAACACAACAAAAGAACGATGCATGCCGAGGTTTTCAACGAAGAATTAAGTGAAGGTCCTTCTCAGTAAAGGGGCAATTTTTTTTTGAACATTCTCCATGACAAACTTTTGCTCGTGCATGCATGTAGAAGTGTCTTAACTTCTTCGTCGCGTCGAAAAAACTGGGAATGCATCGTTCTTCAAAATTTGATCAAATTTCATACGACAATTATTTGGCACATGTAATTCGCTCTTGTAGACGGGGCAAATCCATTTCCCTCAAAAACATTTATCTGTGAAAATTAGTACTTGTAAGGAAGGGCCTTTAGAGAAAGCCAATAAAGAGTTAACTGATTGGTTTTTTTTTTCACGATGACGGACATCTCTGAAACCATGGCTTTTGCGTGCGCTATAATTGGTGACAATTTTGTTCACCAAAGCTGTCGATAAACACTATTTCTTCGGCTTTTTCTTCTCAGATATGACATTCAAGAGAGTGCTATTCAGGTTTCTCCTTCTATACACCTATATCGTAGTTTTTGCCGCCATTATGCTGGCTGTCGAAGAGACTTCTAGTGACGACGAAGAACGACGACAACAACAGAAAGACTTGGCTTTGAAACAGATGTGGACGGATATGAAAACCAAGTACAATATGACAAGATCTGAGTTTGATAATTTTACAAGAATTGCATATGAATCCCTGCAGCCCGGAGAGCTCAAAATGAGATATGGTATGGCAGTCAGTCTAGCACTATCTTTGTGTACCACAATAGGTATGTAAACATCCAGATGCTTTAGAAAGTTTTAAGGCTGATACATAAGAAAGCTTGTGTTTCCTGGGTCGCTCCAGGGGCATGCTACAAGAACAACGCTCCTTCAAACAAGCCAGAAAATGATTCTGAATGTCCGCTTGACACCGATGGTAATCGTAAATTACTCATCGACTTTTTGGCCATTTTTTTCTTAAAACGCCTTTAAAGTCGCCGTAAGTTGCCAAAAGTTACGGAGATTTTTGGGCCGAAAGAAGGTCTTTAACTGAATTAGTTAAGAGATAAAGAGCAACTCATACAGACTCTGAGAGAAAATCATAAAGAAAATATCAAGGAGTAAAGGTGCCATTACACAGTGCAACTATTTCTGCAATCAATCCCCGCGTGCTCTAAATCTGCACATAGCACGCGCGCGCGCGTTTTCTATTTCTTCATCATAGTTGGCTCATTTGTAATTTTTCTCGTTCCCTAGGATACGGTGACGTCATTCCCAAAACAGATGAAGGGAAAGTCCTCTGCATATTCGGGGCTTTATTAGGAATACCGCTGACTCTTTTGACACTGAACCAAGTCGGCGCCATGATCAAAATGGAATGTAGAAAGCTCATACAGTTTATCGAAACGAAGCTTCTCAAACGTTCGTCCTGCAAGAACTTGGAACAAAAATGCTTTGTATGTACGATTGCTTCTTTGTTGGTGACACTGCTAATAGGAGTCATATTTCTAACACAGGTCACGGCTTGGTCAGCCCTTGAGGTCGTTTATTTCTTATTTATTACATTTTCAACAATTGGCTTTGGAGACTATGTCATAAAGGTTACAAAAGTTCTTAATCACAAAGATGCAGGCGTGGTAGTACTTATTCGATCGATTTGGTTTATATATTTGATTTTCGGACTGGCCATTTTAGCCAGTGTCATCAATTCCGCCATAGAAGTCACGCAAGATATGAAGTGTTACCCAAGGCGTCACGCTAGTGAAGTTGAGAGGTCACACAATAACCAGACAGAGGTAGAAGTAGAAATGGATGATAGAAATGCAAGACACAACATCGCATCCTCACCATCACGTTAGCATAGATGATGTCACGCAATAACCAACCCACCTCAGTATGCTTTACCTTTTGCATATTATATAAGAAATTTGGTCTCGTTTCAAGCAGCAGAAGTTTGGAACTCTTTAATAAGCAGTGAGCTCCGTGCTGCTGAAGATATAGGTGTATTAAAAGCTGCCCTTAAATCATTCACATTTAGTAATTTTAATAAGTAATTTTCTTTGTAGATAGGACACTGTAGGATATTTCGATCTTGTTTTATTATCAATAGCAATATCTAGTATAGACACACGACCACATCAGCTCGGCTGCAATTTCATCGTGTATAAATAAATGTTATCATTAGCGAAGTAATGGGAGAATGTTTATGAGCTTCTGTACGTTATGGCTAATAGACGACTTTCAAAAATGGCGTCCTAGTACATGAGAACGAGGCCACAAATGCCTTGTTACCAGAAAATAAGCGTGGCGACACTTCTGTTGCTATCTGAAAAACGATGTATTCCACTTCCTTTTCAAATACCTATTTTCTGTGCATTTTACAGGATATACTTAGACTGATTATATGCCATGATAATTTCGGAGGCCTTTCTGGTCTCATTCTCGTTAACAATGAGCCCGCCATTTTTGAAAGTCGTCTATATGGCGGCTTTGCGATCGCATTCATACTGGAAGGTTACGGGCCGGGTTCGAATCTCGATAGATTCGTTCAACTTTTTTTATCCTCTATTTTTAAACATTGATTCCTTTACACTTATACATCCGGCCTTTAATCTTAATTTTTTAAAGCGGTCTTTTTATTTTTTTTTCCCACTAAAAACCCAATTTCATAATTTAGTATAGGCCTTCTCCGGGCGCCCTAAAGTCTTTGAGCTTGAGCAACTTAAGGCAACTTAGGGCGACTTTAGGCGATTTAAGCAAAAATTGGCCAAATGTCGATTGGACTTAAGGCGACTTTTGGCGATTTAAGGCGACTTTGTGCGACTTAAGGTAACTTTGGCTCTGTTCACACTATAGTTCTAGATCGATCTGAGTTCGATCCAGCTTAAAGTGATGTACTAGACTGGATCGATCTCAGATCGATCTAATGCTGTAGTGTGAACAGGGCCTTAAGGGCCTGAGTAGGTATAGGGGTCGAGCATTCCGGCCGGAGGCGTACTTGTCATGGCGATTTAGGCAAAAATTGGCCAATAAGTCGATGGGACTTAAGGCGACTTTGTGCGATTTAAGGCGACTTTGTGCGATTTAAGGCGACTCTAGGGACCGGAGTAGGCCTTAGTATGGAACCAAAAATCACAGATATCACACTGAACACCACGTTGGTTTCGTTTAACAGGTTTTGAGCACTCTCCACAAGGATCGTTATATGTAGGATCAGGATTTGCTTTGACTTTGCACTTAGCAAAAACAGCGCAAGGAACAAAACATAACTTCTCGTTTTTACTTAAATTCAAGATGGCGGGTCGGTTCACGATGAGAATGATGAAGTACTTCAAAACGTCGAAGGCAGATTAGGCAAAATCAGCGTATCTAAACCAAAGGGTGAGTGATTATCTTGCAAATCCCCATTTGATGACATGAAACTGGCTTGAAAGGCGATAAAAATGAAAATTGAACGAGTAATAAAATTAACAGCCACCATGATTGCTGACCGCTGACCGCTTTAAGAGTAAAACTAAACAATAACTATATTAGGCTGGCTTCCTCAAAGCACAGAGATCCAACAAACAAAGCTCTGGCTTCCAGGATAATGTGAATGCTGCGTGACAAATCTTTTTCGTTCAGCCAGTCCCGGTGTATGTAACAATTCTTTAAATCACCAAGATCCAAGAAACAAAGCATTGGCTTCTAGGGTAATGTGAATGCTGCGTGACAAATCTTTTCCGTTCAGCCAATCACGGTTTATTACGTGACAGTCCATCAACGTAAAGGTGTTCAATTAATATTTGTAAATGAGTCTTCGTGTTTGTTTGAATTTTAGATATTTGTTTCACTTCTCCTGCGATCGATTCTCTTTCAAATGCCCTCCCCTCCCCTCCCCTCCCCTCCCCTCCCCTCCCCCCCCTCCCCTCCCCTCCCCTCCCCTCCCCTCCTCTCCCAAAAAAGTGCCAGCTTCACAGGCTAATCGGATCCAAGACTATATATCTCATCAAAACGCTAACATCTGTTTTAAAGAGTACATAATGAGTTCCACTAAACCAATGAAATAATTTTAAACCTTAAAACATTCACCATATAAATTCTATAGATAAAATGGTAAAATAATAAATAAATAAATAAATAAATAAATAAATAAATAAATAAATAAATACTTTATTTGAATTCGAATTTATGATAGCAAATTAAATAAATACTAATGTCTCCGAATATAGATAAAACTTAATATAATACTGACTAAGATATAATGAAATGAAATAAAATAAAAGATAAAAAAATAAATGATGTTAATACACAATACTATGTTAAGTTTCAAAGAATTCCAGAGCTTTGTTCCAAAATACCTTAACGCCTGATGATGATCTAGGTAATCGAAAACGTTTGCAAAAACAAACAGGAATATTATTTTTTATGTAGAAATTTTAAACTAATACACACAAGTGTGTAGACTAGTTCTCATGTTTTCTGTCAGTTTTTGTCAAACTATTAATTTTTAATTTTGTTTCATGTAAAAAATATCCACTTCAAGATGTTTTTTAGGAAGACAATTTCAAGAGCTGGAGCCGGTTGTACGAAGCCTGGATAATTGTTATCGGCGGATAAACCGTCTCCTGATTAAGAAATCCCGAGGAAATCGCCGCAATATGTAGCTAATTTACCAAATATAACAGCTATATAAATAGATTGTCAATCGTAAAGCTATTTGAAGGAAGTCGATTCTATTTTCCTGAATGAAAATCGATTGGGTTTGTATTGAATGATGTGATTTCAGTTTTGGATGCCTCTTCTTAATTGTATATACGTTGTTCTTGCAAAAAAAAGGCAAAAATACTTGATTTTTAATATACTTGACAACACGTCAAGAAGTAAATTTCAAAAACTAATTTTCATTTCAATTTAGAATGCCTCTTCTTGTATATGACTATATGTCGTTCTTGCACCAAGAAAAAGGCAAAAATACAACTCGACTTTCGATTTACTCAGTTCACAACTGAGAAGTAATTTTCAAGAAGTAATTTTCACGATACCTGCAAGAATATCCAACTGAGTCTAGCCTTTTATCTACTTGTGTATAAAACTGTAAACAGCGAACATATTATTAACAAGCAATATACCTCAATGAAAATAATGATAATCAAGTAACATTCAATGTTAAAAGTTAAAATATGAAAGGTATATAGCAATTGTAATTACGTCTGGTAGTGTCAAAAACTGAAATAATTATAAAGTTCCAAATCTTATAAATATTTATCTTGAAAATATTTGATGAAAAATTTATTACGAGAACAGAATTTCGATTCAATTTATATTAACTTACATTGGCCAGTTTACATTAATTGTATGTTTACATTTGAGTAAACAGGTGTTGATTTTGACGAGTCTCTGGCCGTTTGTACACTTTCAAAACGAAATTACTTTCATGAAATTGTACGGTTTATATTCTGAAGAAAGTGAAAACTCCTTGACGACGAGAGACATCAATCTCAGACAGAGAGAAAAGCCACCGAGTAGCTTTCAGAGGAGACAATTCTTCAAGCCGAAATCGTTGCATTTGAATTTGGATTTTTCTTTAATATCCGTCAATCAGTTTTGGGGGCGGAGCTTATTTCAAATCAACCAATCACTGAACGAGTTCATGTAGCCACCGCCCCCAAGAATGATGGAAGGATCAGAAAAGACAAAAACCTTACCGATGTTGGAGGTCGCAATTGCAACGATTTTAGATGTAATCAGTCGGTGAAAAACTACCTGAAAAGCCTGCTGAAGAAATGTAGAAGGTAAATTGATTGTACACAATATTTTGAAATAATCTAGTAACGTATATATGCAGCTATTTTAGTTTTTTTAACGCTTCAGTCATTCTGAGTCGGTTGTCAAACCATTCATTTCTCACGGGATTATGATCAAAATCTGATTTTATGTTTTGAAGAATTAAAATGAAAGAAAATATTACAAAAAGTAAACTCCATTGCCGCGCGCCTAAACAGCCAAAACTGGTCAAAATAGTTCGACCACAAAGTGTACGAAAACGAAATTCCTAGTAATAAAGAACTTAAGGTTCACGTACACAAGAAACGGCACTGAGACGGTAGAGAGGATCACGTGACCTGTTTTCACGTCTGAAGGAGTACCGTTTGAACGCAAAAGTTAGTTATTTCGCGTTTCTAACAAACGCGAAAAACTTACGCTCACGTTTGAGTACCATACGCATCAAGCCAGGCTCAAAAAAGGCAAGCCGTGATCCTCTTCGATTCGCCGTCTGCCATTTAACGTTTATGTGAAGCTTCCATAAGCTCTCCAGTACCCCAAGACACTTCAGCAAGTTTCTTTATTGTGTTGGAATTTCCATTCTTTATTTAATGTATGATAGGAAATACATGTCGTCCGCGGGAGACATTTTACAATTCACAAAGTTTCTATTTTAAGGACGACACCTAAACGACATTGTCTAAATTTTGAAACTGTAAATAAAGTGGACGATTGTCGTTTGGTTAACTCGGATGAAATGCTCCCTAACAAGTCGCTTTTCCTTGCAGCGAATTTGAAACGATTTTAGGCGATTTTCTTTGTATTACAAGGTATTAAAGGTAACATACTTAATGAAAGAAACGGTAACTTCAGACGTGAAAGTCAATAAAAATGTAATGTAAATTTTACAAATGCAATGAATGGAGCGACGCGGTATTAAAATATTCTTAATTAATGTTGCATAAATCCAGTTCGTATTTGTTTTTAACTACATGATATCCTAGTAATAGTATAATTAATAAGTTTTGACAGAATAACTACAGTAGAAAAGAGAATCAAAAGACGTCGTAGCGAAAACCATCGCTGAGCAGATGTTTTTGAACTGTGTTAATTTCATGCATTCGCGCGCCTTGGGCTTCAAGCTTGCACAAAGAGGTGTCGATTTGAGAATGTAAGAAGAGATTATTCTAAAATCATAAAATTATGTTAACACGACCAATATTTAGAAGCTTAATAATTCATGGAAGAAAGAGTTTGAAGCAAAAAGGCCTCTTAATGCGACAGGTACGAGTTTCCATTTAGTACAAAAAAAGTCAGTAATGGCCTTGCTAAAAAAAACCTGGAAAAATAAAAGCAATGCATGCTGAAATAATTGTATCAAAAACACCGCAGCAAAAGAACGATGTATGCCGAGTTTTTCAAAGAAAAATCAAGTTAAGGCCTTTCTACGAATAAACCAGCAAATTTTCTTTGAAAATTCTCAATCCATGACCGAATTGTTTTTGTTCGTACATATATAAAAGAGCCTCAACTTCATCGTCGAAGAAGATATTTGGCATATTAAGTACTCCTCTTGCAGATGGAGCAAATCCACTTGCCAAAGATTTATCTGTGAAAATTAGTACTTGTAAGGAAGGGCCTTTAGAGAAAGCCAATAAAGAGTTAACTGATTGATTTTTTTTCACGATGACGGACATCTCTGAAACCATGGCTTTTGCGTGCGCTATAATTGGTGACAATTTTGTTCACCAAAGCTGTCGATAAACACTATTTCTTCGGCTTTTTCTTCTCAGATATGACATTCAAGAGAGTGCTATTGAGGTTTCTTCTTCTATACACCTATATCGTAGTTTTTGCCGCCATCATACTGGCTGTCGAAGAGACTTCTAGTGACGACGAAGAACGACGACAACAACAGAAAGACTTGGCTTTGAAACAGATGTGGACGGACATGAAAACCAAGTACAATATGACAAGATCTGAGTTTGATAATTTTACAAGAATTGCACATGAATCCCTACAGCCCGGAGAGCTAAAATGGAGATATCGTACGGCGGTCAGTCTAACATTATCATTGTGTACCACAATAGGTATGTAGACATCGAAACAATTTAGGACGTTTTAAAGCCAGTACACACGAAAGTTGTGGCTCCAGGGGGACGCTCCAGGGGCACGTTCCTAGAGGAATCTGAATCTCCGCTTGATACTGATGGTAATTGTAAACTGCTCAGCTACCATTTGCCTACTCCTGGGCCCCAAATTTGCCTTAAGTCGCAAAAAGTCCCAAAAGTCTCAGAAGTCTCAAACGTCGCCCTAACGATGCAAAACAAGTTCACGAACCATTGCAAGGGTGTTACACGTCGCAACACACCGAAAACGTTGCTTCAATCGTTTTCTCGCAATGATTTTGTACGATCGATCGCGATGAGGAGATCGACGATTGCAAGACGTGTTGCAAGAAAAACAGTGCCTAGAAGTGTATGCTACAACCACAATGGTTCGTGCAACTTCTTTGCAACACCATTACGAGACCTCTTGCAGGAGAAAAATTGAACGGTGTTACAGCGTTTTTCTCGTTTCCTAGGATACGGTAACGTCATTCCCACAACGGATCAAGGGAAAGTCCTCAGCATATTTGGGGCTTTACTAGGAATACCGCTGACTCTTTTGACATTGAACCAAATCGGCGCCATGATCAAAATGGAATGTAGAAAGCTCATACAGTCTATCGAAACGAAGCTTCTCAAACGTTCGTCCTGCAAGAACTTGGAACAAAAATGCTTTGTATGTACGATTGCTACTTTGCTGGTCACACTTTTACTAGGAGTCATATTTCTAACACAGGTCACGGCTTGGTCAGCCCTTGAGGTCGTTTATTTCTTATTCATTACATTTTCAACAATTGGTTTTGGAGATTATGTCATACGCGACACACAAGTTCTTAATCACGAAAACAGAGGCGTGGCAGTGGTTATTCGATCGATTTGGTTTATATATTTGATTTTCGGATTGGCCATTTTAGCCAGTGTCATCAATTCTGCCATAGAAGTCACGCAAGATATGAAGTGTTACCCAAGGCGTCACGTTGGTGAAGTCGAGAGGTCACGCAATAACCAAACAGAGGTATAGGACATATCATATAGCACTCCAGGTATTCCGTCGGGTCCACCAGATTGATTAAGACTGAGACGATCAAGTTCCTTTTGATGCCATTTACGTCAAAAGTATACTATCACTGAATGATGCTGAAACTGAGAGCTGTGAGAGGGAGCGTTTCTTTGCTGTTTGTAATCATACCAATTAAGCTGTTAAGGATTTGCTCTTCCTACCTTTACTTACAAGATTATCCCGTTTCTTCAGGCAACGACATCCATGGTCATTTTGAATTGGTCATTTTAGATGGTATCAACTCATCAACGTACTCATGCCAAGAAATGACTCTTGATCAATGACCAATGAGTTCTTTTCCACATGGAGGCTGGCACCAGACATGAAGAATTGATCATAGGGCTGAGATGTCTGCAGGCAAACCTTCAGTCCAGTGTTCATGCTTTTGTACATGTATACCTTATGAGGCGGAGAAGAAGCTCTACGGCATACTACGGGGCTTGACATTGAAAGGTGACAATGTGATGATCGCCCGCTCATCATTTCAGGGACAACTAACACCTACGTTTATTGTAACAAAGTTAGGACTCGAAGACAAACCCTAGTCCAAGGTTTTTGAGATGATGGGTGAGTACATTATCATCGATGAGGTAGATAAATGTTTGTTCACATCAGCAGTTGAAGTTGGGTCTATAGGGCATGGAGGCTCCATTGTCCAATCAATGTCGCCTACGTTAAAGTCGCCTGCTATAACAATAGATGGATGTAATTTTCTGAGTGTACAACACTAGTAGACTTGTGTCCCTCGAAGACAGACTTATGGCCCTTGGAGATAGACTTGAACGGAATTTGTCGACGCACACGAGTGTTTCTGGTCAATAAGCGATTGTGTAAAATTGGCCACACCAAGGCCACACGGACATATGCATACGGTGGATACGTTCGCAAGGTTTTCATAAGTCTTGGAGCAAATTTAGTATGGAACCAAAAATCCCAGATATCACACTGAACACCACGTTGATTTCGTTTAACGACCTTTAACAGGCTTTGAGCACTCTCCATAAGGATCTTTCTATGTAGGACCAGGATTTGATTCGACTTTGCACTTAGCAACAACAGTGCAAGGACCAAAAAAACAACTTCTTGGTTATACTTAAATTCAAGATGGCGTCACAACGTTGAAGTGCTTCAAAACCAGTCGTTGAAAGCAGATTAGGCGAAAACAGCATATTTAAACCACAGGGTGAGTGGTTATCTTGCAAATCCACACGATTTGTTAACATGAAACTGGCTTGAAAGGCGATAAACATGAAAATTGACGGAGTAATGAAATAAACAGCCGCCATGATGGCTGACCGCTGACCGCTTTAAGAGTAAAACTTAATTAAACAACAAGACGCATAACTGCGTTAACTCGGACTACCCTAGTTATGAGACTTGAAGAAAGTAAGGCAGTGCGCTTTATATAAGATAAGTGATAAACTGCAGTGAGTTACATTTCAGTGCAATGTTGAATCACTTTGGTGTTGCTCATATGAAAGCTGTTTAAAACCCCGGGGGGGGGGGACTCCGATCGTAAATGGACGGGGATGCTCGTCGTACCTTTTAGGGGTCAAATCTGCAATCTGGTACCTTTTAGGGTGTCTCAGACTTAAGTGGACTTTTAGGGACTGTTTTGGAGTAAATAAACTACCTAAAATAAGCATGAAAGGGACGATTTCGATGATCTGAATTGAATCTTCAAAGCACATCGATAACAAAGTGTTTCATTACTTTAATTCTTTATTATTGTTTTGAATTGGTACCTTTTAGGGGTAGAAATGAATTGTTGCCACTCCCACTCAGGTACCTTTTAGGGGTCATCTTCAAAATTTCCGACGAGCATCCCCGTCCTCTTATATATAGGAGTCCCCCCCCCCCCCCCCCCCGGGTTTAAAACCCTGATCAATTTATGCTGCTTTCTTAGCTATTGAAACCAGAGTTAAGGAGGCTATCATTTATTACAGCATGAGGGGGGAGGCTTGGGGGTCGGCAAAATCACTAGACGACTTTGTAAAACCGCCAAAAGCATGTATAACCTGTGTACTGATAATGAGCTACATTTAGTTACAGAACATGAAAGATGCAGAAGAAATGTTTACCTTTTTATGCAAAGAAAATCGGACATACGTCGTAGGTAAAGAAAAATAAAACATAAAACAAAACAAAAAAGGTACAAAGAAGGTTGGCCTACGTACGGGGATTCGAACCCGGGTCATCTGATTGTCAGACAGCGCGTAACCCATCGGACCATTGAGCATTCGCATTATTAATGAGGTAAGTTTTTCGCTGATAGCAAGATCAAATTGCAAAATAGCAAAGCTGCCAGAATTGCAAAAGTTTGCCTCCTTATAGCGAAACTTCGCTATAAATAAAATAAATCGCATCAAAAAGCCCTTATTTCTGTTTTCTTTATTAGCAACTCCACTTTTCTGATCAAACCAGATTAAGTAAAAAGCGAGTACAAGCAATCTTGACCGACTGCGCGTGCAGCTCTACAGAAAGACGACGCAGTACATACAGCAAACGTAAAGACAATTCAATTGAAAAACTTTAGTGGTAGAAAAATATTTCTTGTTCTTTCTTTTATCATTATCATTTTGGAAGTATTTACCGGGGGAAGGGGGAGGGGGAGGGAGTAAGCGCGCGTTGGCCTCTTGTGAGGGATTAATTTTTCTAATAACGTAATTTAGGCCCTAAAAGTGTCCTTGTATCCTATAAACTTCGAAGACCTTCGAAGACTTAGCCTGTACAACTCCGAAACCGCCATAGTAGTTGTTTAAATAGCGAGGCGCTCGAAATCACTCAAAATCAAAACGTTTTGACACCCAAAGCATGTGGATTTTGGATTTTGGATTTTTATCTTCTCGAAGCATACCTTTGCGATTAACCTCGATCGATTTCATGAAAGCAGTTTCAAACTTGTAGAGACTTCTGGGTAATTTGCAGATTCTCGACCG
Source organism: Telmatactis stephensoni (assembly GCA_029948255.1). NCBI lineage: Eukaryota > Metazoa > Cnidaria > Anthozoa > Actiniaria > Isophelliidae > Telmatactis > Telmatactis stephensoni. The sequence goes on from JALIZF010001912.1 coordinate 410,657, forward strand.
AAACATAGGAAACACGAACGATAGACCCAACCTGGAGCTACCACAGGTAGCCCGAGTAATAACTGTTGCTCGGGATGGCTGGGTGTAACCGCATGATTTCTTCAAAGCACAAAGATCCAAGAAATAAAGCCCAGGGCCCGGTTGTTCGAAAGTGGATTAGCGTTAACCCAGGATTATCTCCGAATGTTTTCTTTAGAGTTAACCCCGGATTAGCGCTGATCGGCTTTCGAACAACCGGGCCCTTGCGTCCAAGGTAATGTGAATGCTGCGTGACAAATCTTTTTCGTTCAGCCAATCACGGTGCACATGACAGTGTATCAACGTAAAAGGTGTCAAGTTTTGGTGTTTATTTGAATTTTTATTTTTGAATTTGAATTTGAATTTGAATTTGAATTTGAATTTTTATTTATTTTTTATTTTGGATTTTTATTTAAATTCTCTTTCAAAATCCAAAAACCCGCGAAATAGATATTAGACTAATACACATAACTAGACCTTAGCCAGTTCTCTTGTTTTCTTTTGTGCCAAACTATTAGTTATTAATTTTGTTTCATTTGAAAGCCCTTCAAGATGTTTTCTTTAAAAAGGCAATTTCGATAGCCGATTAGGAAATCTCCAGGAAATCGCCGAAACATATAGCTCATTTACCAACAATACAACAGCTAGCTATATCAATAGATTGTGGGTCGTAAAGCTGTTTGAAAACGCCTTTCGATTGATTTTTCTTGAATGAAAATCGATCTGTTTTTGAGATGTGATTTCAATTTAGAATGCCTCTTCTTGTATATGGCTATGTGTCGTTCTTGCAAAAAAAAGGCAAAAATAAAACTCGACTTTCAATTTACTTGACAACAAGAAGTAATTTTCAAGAAGTAATTTTCACGAAGCCTGCTGGAATATCCAACTGAGTCTTTTATCTACGTGTGTATAAAAGTGTAAACAGCAGGCTTATTAATAAGCAATATACTACCCCGAATGAAAATAACGATAAGCAGGTCACATTAAGAAGTTAAAATATGAAAGCTATACTGAAGTGATTGTAATTACGTCTCATACGGCTTGGGCAATGTCAAAAAATAATTACGGTGAAAAAATTAATTACGGGAACTAAATTTCGATTCACATTAACGTATACTAGTCAGTTACATTTAGGTAAACTGAAGATATTAATTTTGACAAGCCTCCGTTTGTACACTGTCAAAAGAGAATTACTTTCATGAAACTGCACGTTTTAAATTCTCAAGAAACTGAAAACCCCTTGAAGACCAGAGACTTCAATTAAGAAGACGAGGGAAAAGCAACCAACTAGCTTTCAGAGGCGATAATTCTTAATTTGGTGAAAGACAACCTGAAAAGCTTGCCGAGGAAGTTTCATGAAATCAAACGAAAAAACGTGCCAGGAACGAATACACTAAAAATCCCATACAGAAGGTAAACTGATTGATTATAAGCAATATTTTGTTATAATCTACTATCGTTGATATGCTACTATACGTTTTTTAACATTAATCATTCCAAGTGTTGTGAAAAAAGGTAGACCTTCCTTAGGCAATTAAAATGTGATTTCATGTCGTTGCGATAAGGATAAAATGAACAAAAATAGATTACAAAAATAAACTTCATTGCCTAAATAGTTCAAACTGGTCAAAATAGTTCGACCATAAAGTACTGATACGAAAACGAAATTGCTAGTAATGTGTACGTGAAACGGCAAGACGGTAGAGAGGATCACGTGACCTGTTTCGCGCCCGAAGTTACCGTTTGAACGCAAAGGCTAGTCATTTCGCGTTCCTTGCAAACGGGGAAAATGTGACGCTCATGTTTAACTGCTTTACGCTTATTGGCAGGCTAGAAAAAGGCAGACCGCGAACTCTCTTGAGAAACATCAACAATTTTCTCTATTGAGTTTTTACTGAATGTATGATAAGAAATACATGTCGTCCGTGAGAGACATTTCACACGTCATAAAAGTTATTCGAAGGACATAACACCTAAATGACATTGTCTACAATTTTCTCTTTCGTGGAATAAATTTTGAAACTGAAAATAAAGTCGAACATTGTCGATTCAGTAACTCGGATGAACTAATACTCCCTAACAAGTCGCTTTTCCGCGCAGCCAATTTGAAATTTTTTGGAATTTCCTTGACATCGGATTAAAGGTAAAATACTTAATGAATGCAGCGACGCCGTATAAAAATATCTTTAATTAATGGAAGCTCATGTTTTTTTGGCTGCCCGAAGCAAATGCTGCATAAATCCAGTTCGTATTTGTTTTTTACTACATGATATCCTATTAATAGTATAACAATAAGTTTTGAAAGAACGACTACAGTAGAATGAAAAGACGTCGTAGCGAAAACCATCGCTGAACAGATGTTTTTGAACTGTGTTAATTTCATGCATTCGCGCGCCTTGGGCTTTAGCTTGTAAAAAGAGGTGTCGATTTGGTGCGGTAGTAGGAAATTATACTAAAAAGACAACATTATGTAGAAGCTTAAACTTAATAATTCATAGGAGCAAAAGTTTGAAGCAAAAAAGGAGGCTATATTGGCGCGACAGGTATGAGTTTCCGTCGGGAAAAAAACGTCAGTAGAATTTCTGCAATGCCTTGCTAAAACAACTACACAAATAAAAGTAATGCATGCTGAAATCAATGTATTAAAGGAAAACACAACGAATTAAAGAACGATGCATGCCGAGTTTTTCAACGAAGTAGTTAAGGCCCTTTTACTGAGCGATTTCCTATGACAAATTGTTTTCGCTCGTGCATGTAGAATGGCCTTAACTTCTTTGTCGAAAAACACTCAGCATTCATCGTTCTTCAAAATTTGACTAAATTTCATACGACCAATGCATCAAGCCGATATATTTTTACATTGTAAATAATAATTAATTATAATTGGCTCTTGTAGATGTGACAAATCAATTTTCCACAAAAAATATGATTATAAAATTGATGGAAATGTGGAAGGGACTTAAAAAAAGCTAATGTAAGGTTAAATTAATTATATTTTACCATGGCGGACATCTGAATATCAAGGTTTCTGCATGCGCTACAATTGGTGACAATTGTGTTCACCAAAGCTGTCAATAAACACTAGTTCTTCGGCTTTTTCTTCTCAGATATGACATTCAAGAGAGTCCTATTGAGGTTTCTTCTTCTATACACCTATCTCGTAGTTTTTGCCGCCATTTTGCTGGCTGTCGAAGAGACTTCTAGTGACGACAAAGAAAGACGACAACAACAGAAAGACTTGGCTTTGAAACAGATGTGGATGGACATGAACACCAAGTACAATATGACAAGATCTGAGTTTGATAATTTTACAAGAATTGCATATGAATCCCTGCAACCAGGAAAACGAAAATTGAGATATGGTACGGCGGTCAGACTAACACTATCCTTGTGTACCACAATAGGTATGTAAACATCGAAACAATTTAGAACGTTTTTCGGGACAAGGGGAGGGAGATTATTATTAATCTCCACTTGACACCGATGGCAATCGTAATTTGCTCAGCTACCGGTTTCAAAAAGGCCTACTCCGGCCCTTCAGTCGCTTGAAGTCGTACAAAGTCGCCTTAAATCGCACAAAGTCGCCTTAAATCGCACAAAGTCGCCTTAAGTAACATCGACTTTTCAGAGGCCAATTTTTGCTTAAATCGCCTGAATTCGCCCTAAGTCACCTTACGTTGCTCAATGCTACGGCAATTTTAGAACCCGGATTATGCTTTCAACAGAAAACTTTCAATAGAAAACAGTTTAGAGATACAGAGAACTAGAAACTCTTAGAGAAAACCCAGAAGAAAACATTGAGGTAAGGTGCCAGTACACGGTGCCATTTTTCTTTGCAACGGCGTCGCAAAACCAGTTGCACGTCGCAATACCGAAAACCACATTTCCATAGTATGTAAAAATCGTGTAAAAATCATGTTAAGATACCGTAAATTTCAATTTACATGATTGTTCCCCATTTACAGGGTTTAATTTACATGAATTTTACATAGTATGGAAATTGGTAGACTAAAAAAGATCATGTAAAAATCATGTCAATTAGCATTTACATGGATTCAGTGACCCTGTAAATGTATTTCAGATGATGCAACAAGAACAGAAATAGTGTAAAAATCATGTAAAATAAAAGCCTGTAAATTTACTGTAAAAATAATGCAAATTTAGATGTAACAATTAAAATGTAAAAACCATGAAATATTCTATTTACAAGGTTTGTCTATAACATTTACAGGAATTTTGCAGGGTTACAGGGTTTTGTGATTTTTGAGTTTTTTTTACAGGATCAGGAAGATCCTGTAAAAATCCTGTAGAAATCCTGTAAAAATCCTGTAAAAAAACGAGATCATGGCACAGAATTGGCGGACATTTCTATTGTTTCGGCGCGAGCTTCAAACCGCTGATCACTCGGGTGTAACGGAGTTAATGAGGCAAATTACAAAGAAAAGCAGTGAAAAGGCTCCAATTTAGTTCGGAAAAACCTAAAATTCAACGATTTAGATACGAATTTTAAAAATGTACAGGGTGCAAAATAAAGATGAAATGTGTATCAAACTTTTACACCCTAAAGAATCAATATTCGATAAAATTATCCTGTCTCTTTTTTGACTTCAAAAAGTGGAATTTTAGGGCTAAAATGTATGGGGGCTAATATTCATCATGAAATTCTCCGCGCTGTGAAAACCTAAAAAAAAAATGTACAGGGTGCAAAATAAAGTTCGTATTATAAAGAATATTTTGCACCCTTTTCTGTGTGATTGTCGATTTTAGATTTTGTCTCTTTTTCAACTTGAATATCTGAGCTTCCAACCTTCGCCCGTAACCGAAACGTAAATTGGATTATTTCTTAACTAGAAAACTTTTCATTACAAATCTAAGCCGGTCAAAGGATAGTAGAATGTCTAGGCATAACGTGTATCCAATTCAAACAATGTCAAGTCATAAAAACTGAGATCGGGATGGAGTTTTATATGATCATGTCTAAAGTGTTGTAAACCTCATTTACATATGCTTCTTCGCAAGTGCCACCCGGCTTCAACAACAAGCTACTTGAAAACTTAACTAATTCTAACGCCAAAAAGAATTCAAACTCGATGTTTCCGCTTCAAAAAAGCTTTAAACTTAGAAAGAAGTTGACAAAAATCAGTTTTGCTAAGAGAAACTCGCTTTGTTTACTCGTAACCATGGACGCCTTCTCGGTTTTGATGATACGGACATGAATACTCATTCGTCTTTTAATGTTACTTTTAATAGTGAAAATTAAAAGTTAATGTAGACATATATTCAAAATACTTGAGAAGGAATCAGTTAATAACAAGTTTACAGTTTCTTTTGCTAAGAATTTTGCTTTTGACAGTTGATGTATAAAGGTAACAACAACAAGTTTGATGACAAATCACGAACGCAAAAGTATTTGAAGTACCGATATCTTTTGGCTATTTAGAAACATCTTAATTCTACTTTAGTTCTAACGAAAGGTTTTGAAGTATCTGACATGCTTTAGATGATAAACCGTAAACTCAGGTTCACTTCTTCTTAATTTATGCCGAGTTTTTCAACCGTAACGAACATGTCCAAGAAAACAATAGCATTCTGTGCCATGCTCACAAAGATAATGGAAAAATCGTGTAAAAACAACGTTTTGTTGATCAAATTTTTACATGATCTTTTACATTGTTTTTACACGATTTTTCCATTATCTTTGTGAGATCTCGTATTTTTACAGGATTTTTGCAGGATTTCTACAGGATTTTTACAGGATCTTCCTGATCCTGTAAAAAAAACTCAAAAATCACAAAACCCTGTAAATGGGGAACAATCATGTAAATTGAAATTTACGGTATCTTTACATGATTTTTACACGATTTTTACATACTATGGAAATTGATCACTTTTTCGATTCCAGTGAACGTTGCTGCAATCGTTTTCTCGCAATGATTTGTACGATCGATGAAGTGTATGCTACATGTCGCAATGGTTCGTGCAACTTCTTTGCAACGCCATTGAGAGACCTCTTGCTGAGTTGTTACAGCGCCTTCACACGAGAAAGATAATTTAATTCATAGTTGGCTCATTTGTTATTTTTCTCGTTTCCTAGGATACGGTGACGTCATTCCCACAACGGATCAAGGGAAAGTCCTCAGCATATTTGGGGCTTTACTAGGAATACCGCTGACTCTCTTGACATTGAACCAAATTGGCGCCATGATCAAAATGGAATACAGAAAGCTCATACAGTTTATCGAAACGAAGTTTCTCAAACGTTCGTCCTGCAAGAACTTGGAACAAAAATGCTTTGTGTGTACGATTGCTTCTTTGCTGGTCACACTTCTAATAGGACTCATAATTTTAACAAAGGTCACGGCTTGGTCAGCCATTGAGACCCTTTATTTCTTGTTTATTACATTTTCAACAATTGGTTTTGGAGATTATATCATACACGATACAAAAATTCTTGATCACAAAGATAAAGGGGTGGTAGCACTTATTCGATCCATTTGGCTTATATATTTGATTTTCGGACTGTCCCTTTTAGCCAGTGTAATCAATTCCGCTGTAGAAGTCACGCAAGATATGCAGTGTTACCCAAGGTGTCACATTAGTGAAGTTGAGAGGTCACGCAATAACCAGACAGAGGTAGTAGTAAAAATGGATGATAGAAATGCAAGACACAACATTGCATCCTCCCCTTCACGTTAGCATAGTTGAGGTCACGCAATAACTAGACATCCTCAGTAAATATGGAAGAGCAACACAAGATCTAAACTGTTATACACGGCGTCATTGAAGTCAAAAAGTCATGGAAGAGTATTACAAGGACTAAAGTCTTTGCACACGACGAAATCAAGTGGTCAAGCAATCACATAGCCGACCAACTTATCGTAGCTCAATAGTACATAAGTGAAGTAATGGGAGAATGTTTATGAACAACAGGGAAGTCTTAATGTAAAGTTTATCGAATGCCTTGGACAATTTGAGGAGGATGGCATGCATCAACTTAGTTCAGCACTGAAGCCCAGTCATGTACAGCTGAGAACCAATTGAGTTTCACAGGAAAAAATACGTCTGATCGGCATAAAACCATGCTGGAGATCTAATGAGGTGGAGAAGAAGCTCTTAGGGGCTTGACGTTGATATCAGAGGTGACAATGTGATTGCTCATTTCAGGGACAACATCTACGTACGTTAGTAACCAAGTTAGAACCAAGTCAAGGTTATGATCAAAATGATACTATTCTATCGTCTCACGATTACGATCATTTGTAGATGAACGCGATGTTTCGACTGCTGCTGCTAGTCTTTATCAGGCGATGGTGTAGACTGGACGACGATCACCAGACTAAGGCCAAGGTAAGCGAAAAACAACAACTAACGTTGGTCCTCGTTTCTAATGGATATCCTCCTTCTTTCTTGCAGAAGGTAACCAAGACCAGATCGACCAGCCACCCAGACAGAACAGCAGAATTTCCGTTCTTTTGCAGTGCTACCCTACGTAGAAGATGTTTCACAGACTTTAAGCCGCTGCCTTCAAGAGCGTGGCATACGAAGAACCGTATTCAAGTCCGAGACCACCTCACGCAGTCAGCTAGTGCGACCAAAAGACCCAGTCCCACCCGGGAAGACAGACGGCGTAGTTTACAAGATCCTCTCGACCGAGTGTGATAAAGTCTACATCGGTGAGACAAGAAACCTCTGCAAAAAAAAAAAAAAAAATCAAGGAACATGAAAGGGATGTCCGACAAGCAAAGACCGAAACCTCCGCAGCAGCTGAACGCGCAACCAAGACCGGCCATTGTCTAGCCTGGCAAGGAGTAACAGGCATTGATCGTGATCAACACCGGTATGCACGCTGAGTCAAAGAAGCCATACAGGTTACACTCCAACAACAACAACAGGGACAGCGGCATCGAGATTCCGGCATCTTGGATGCCGACCATTAGGAAATACTCTGACAGAAGGCGTCACCATGCAGAGGAACCAATCACAGCTCAGGCCGCCCCCAATCCACCGACAAGTATAAAGGCAAGCCGTCATCCAGTCTACATCGCCTGATGAAGACTAGCAGCATCAGTCGAAACGTTGCGTTCATCTACAAATGATGGTAATCGTGAGACAATAGAATAGGACCTTTTATTACTTATTATCCACGATGAATAATCCTTTTCACTTTAAAGTCCAAGATTTTTTGAGATGATGTGGTAGCGAGTAGGTTTAGCTAGTGACGAGTTGGGTGAACACATTTTCATTGATGAAGTCTAGACGTTTGCTCATGGAGGGCATGGAGGCTCCACTGTCCAATTAATGTCGCCTACGTTAAATTCGCCTGCTATTACAATAGATGGATGTGATTTCTGTGTGAATAAAAAATATTTGCAAGTGACTCTGCCAGGTGATCAAAGCGTGACACTTGGGCACTAGGTGATTTGTAATATGAACAGAGATAGATATTCTTGGTTTTGCCAAAGAATGTGTACATGGACCCATAGTGACTCGTCATCCTCAGAATGAGCGAGAGAGGTTCTCTTAAGCTGGATGCAGTGTCAGATTTGACAAGACAGTCTCTCTTTAATTTGCGATACACTGTATAACCATCAGAAAAACATGACTGAGTTGGTATGGTTTGATCTAACTTGCATTCACAACCAAAAATAATATCAGGATTATGGGCATGCATCCACGTGTGCAGCAAATACTGCTGCTCAATCACTTTCGATTCTCTTTCAAAATCCCAAATCCACAACCGACTATGCGTGTTACAAAAACAAGATCGGCAGAAAATTTGAAGATGGTGTGAAACTCTAGTTGGCGCTTTTTGGAGAGGAAAGGGAGAAGGAAAGGGTAAGAAAAGGAAATTCGCCCTGCAGTGTCCTTTTTCCCCCTTCCCAACCTCGTTCCCAGGCTCTTTTCTTTCGCTTGGAGGTGGGCCCCTCCCCTCCCCTCCCTTCCCCTCCCAGTCCCTCCCCTCCCCTCCCCTCCCAAAACATGGCAGTTTTACAGGTTCATGATTAAAACTGTATATCTCATCAACTCTTTCACCAATACGATAACATCTGTTTTAAAGAGTAGATTAGTTCCATTAAACCCGCTAAATAGACATTTAGACTAATACACATAAGTAGACCTTAACTAGATCTCGTTTTCTTTTTTGTCAAACTATTAGTTTTTTGTTTCATGTAAAAATCACTTCAAGATGTTTTCTTTAGAAAGGCAATTTCGATAGCCGATTAGGAAATCCCCAGGAAATCGCCGCAAAATATGGCTCATTAGCCCATATAACAGCTATATAAATAGATTATGAATCTGAATGAAAATCGATCTGTTTTTCAGATGAGATTTCAATTTAGAATTCCTCTTCTTGTACATGGCTATGTTTTCAACAACAAAAAAGGCAAAAATACAACTCTATCTTCAATTTACTTGACAACAAGTTGTCAAGAGGTAATTTTCAAAAACTAATTTCCATGATAACTGCAAGAATATCCAACTACATGAGCCATTTATCTCATTCAAGTGCGTAAAAGTGTAAACAGTAAACAGCGGAGTAAGCAATACATATTAATAAAAATAATGAGAACAAGGTTAAATTAAGAAGTTGAAATATAAAAGCTATACAGTGATTGTAATTACTTCGCCTACGGCTTTGACAATGTCAAAAAAATAGTTATAAAGTTCGAAATCTTATTCATGTTTATCTTGAAAATGATTGATGAACCATTTGGATTCACATTCACGTACATCCGTTTCCATTTGAGTAAACTGAAGATATTAATTTGAGGAGCCTCCGTTTGTACACTGTCAAAACAAAATTACTTTCATAAAACTGTACGTTTTATACTCTGAAGCAGCTGGAAACTCCTGGACGACAAGAGACTAAAATTTTACAAAGGAAGATAGTGGGGAAAGCCACCAAGTAGTTTTCTGAGGCGATCTCTTAATTTGGTGAAAAACGTCTTCAAAAGCTGTGGAGGAAATTTCATGAGACCCAACGAAAAAATATGCCAGCAATTGATATACGTTAAAAAAGCAGAAAATACGTTGCAAATCTCATACAGAAGGTAAACGGATTAATTAAGCTTAATATAATCTAGTATCGTTTATTCAGCTATAAGTTTTTAGCACTGATCAGTCATTCCGAGTATTGTCAAAAAAGATTTTTTTCAGATAATTAACATTGGATTTTATGCTAGGGAGGATTAAACTAAAAGAAAATAGCTAACAAAAGTAAACTCATTCCCATAAATAGTTAAAAGTGGTCAAGATCGTTCGACCACAAAATATACGGAAACGTAATTACTAGTGAAAAAGAACTTATGTTTCACGTATTCGGGAATTGGAAGCGAGGAATGGACGAGAGGATGACGTGAACTGTTTTCGTGTCTGGATTTCCGTTTGAACGCCAAGGTTAGTCATTTCGCGTTTGTTTTAAATGCGAAAACTTACGCTCGCGTTTGAATACGGCATACGCTTACCGTCAGGTTCGAAAAAGGTAGGCCACGTGATCCTGTTCGCCGTCAGCCATCTAATATCTCAAGAAACCTCACCAACTTTCTTGATTGTGTTGGATCCGGAGTTCCTAGGAAATACATGTCGTCGGCGGGAGACCTGATTTCATAATTCATAAATGTGAGGACATGAAATATAGAGTTGCTATTCTAAGGAAACCGAAATGACATTGTCAATGGCATTTTCCTCTTTTGTAGAAGAAATTTTGAAACTGAAAATGTAGTGCAGCATTTATGCAACTCCATTGAAATTTTCCTTAATAAGTCGGTTTTCCACGAAGCCAAATTGTAAAACTTTCGCATTTGCTTGGCAAGATGTAAAATACTTAATGAATGCATCAGTGCGGTATCAACTTAAAATCCTTATAGAAACTGTTGTTTTTTCTTCTTCTTTTTTTTTAATGCTGCAGACACATGTTACATAAATCTAGTTCGTAATTGGTTTTTCTAATACTAGCTTGACATCTTATTAAAGCATAAATCAATAAATTTAGAAAGCATAACAACAGTAGAAAAGAGAATGAAAAGACTTCGTAGCGAAAACCATCGCTGAGCAGATGTTTTTGAACTGCGTTAATTTCATGCATCCGCGCGCCTTGGGCTTCAAGCTTGTTGGAAAAGGTGTCGATTTGGTTCTGTAATAAGAGATTATTCTAAAAAGTCAAAATTATGTTATCAAGGTCTGTATGTAGAAACTTAATAATTCATGGAAGCAAAAGTTTGAAGCAAAAATTTTCTCTTGGCGCGACAGGTATGATTTTTTGTCTACATAAGAAAGTCAGTACAATCAGTTTCAGCAGTGCCTTGCTTAAAAAAGTAGACAAATAAAGCAACGGGTGCTGACATAAATGTATCAAAGACCGAGTACACAACAAAAGAACGATGCATGCCGAATTTTTCAACGAAGAAGTTAAGTCTCTTCTTAACGCCAGCAAAATTTCCATGACATCTTTCATGACAAATTGTTTTTCCTCGTGAAGAAGCTGGCCTTAACGTCTTCGTCGGAAAAAGTCGGCATGCATCTTGTTTAAAATTTAACCAAATTTAATTTGGCATACGTAATTTGCTCTTGTAGACGGGGCAAATCCATAAGGCAAAATTTATCAGCGAAGATGCTGGTAAGGAAGGGCCTAATTTACAGCAAGCTAATAAAGAGATAATTTAATTTTTTTACGATTACGGACATCTAGATCAATGTTTTTCCATGCGTTATAATTGGTGACAATTGTGTTCACCAAAGCTGTCAATAAACATTAGTTCTTCGGCTTTTCTTCTCAGATATGACATTCAAGAGAGTGCTATTAAGGTTTCTCCTTCTATACACCTATCTCATACTTTTTGCCGCCATTATGCTGGCTGTCGAAGAGACATCTAGTGACGACAGAGAACGACGACAACAGCACAAAGACTTGGCTTTGAAGCAGATGTGGACGGACATGAAAACCAAGTACAATATGACAAGATCTGAGTTTGATAATTTTACAAGAATTGCATATGAATCCCTACATCCAGGAAAAGTAAAATGGGACTATGGCACGGCGGTCAGTCTAGGCCCTATCTTTGTGTACCACAATAGGTAGGTAGACATCGAGAAGCTTTAAACAGTTTTAGGCTTGTACAAACAAAAGTTTGGCTCCATGGTACAGAGCAAAGCTCCCTTCGGAACAAGGTGAAGGAGAATATTCTGAATCTCCACTTGAAACCGACGGTAATTATAATAATAATCGTAGATTGCTCCTCTACCATTTATAAACAGAAAGCACTCAAAAGATATATACAGAGAAACTAAAAACTCAGAGCGAAAATCATGGTGAAAATATTGAGGAGCAAAGGTGCCGTTCCACGGTGCAATTTTTTCTGCAAAGGACCGCGCAGCTTCTTTGCAACGCCATTGCGAGACGTATAGATTAAACGTGGTTTTGAGACGGCATTATCGGTTTATAATGACAGCTAGTTGGAAGAAGATATATTCGATATTAAAGTTGTTTTTCAGTCAAATGCGCACGCTATCACGCACTCGCTACGCGGCCATCGAGAAAAGAAACTTTTACTAGCTTTTTCGCTTTTTCCGCCAAAATATGTCATTGTTTTTGGTCATTTTATTCACGGATATTACTTACTACGTTGGCTCATTTGCAATTTTTCTCGTTTCCTAGGATACGGTGACGTCATTCCCACAACGGATCAAGGGAAAATCCTCTGCATATTCGGGGCTTTACTTGGAATACCACTGACTCTCTTGACATTGAACCAAATCGGCGCCATGATCAAAATGGAATGTAGAAAGCTCATACAGTTTATCGAAACGAAGATTCTCAAACGTTCGTCCTGCAAGAACTTGGAACAAAAATGCTTTGTATGTACCATTGCTACTTTGTTGGTTACACTTCTGATAGGAGTCACATTGTTAACACAGGTTTCGGCTTGGTCAGGCCTTGAGGTCGTTTATTTCTTATTTATTACATTTTCAACAATTGGTTTTGGAGATTATGTCGTACACGATACACAAATTTTTAAAAACAAAAATACCGGTGTGACAGTGGTTTTTCGAACTATTTGGTTTATATATATGATTTTCGGACTGGCCATTTTAGCCAGTGTAATCAATTCCGCCATAGAAGTCACGCAAGATATGAAGTGTTACCCAAAGCGTCGCGTTAGTGAAGTTGAGAGCTCACGCAATAACCAGACAGAGGTAGAAGTAGAAATGGATGATAGAAATGCAAGACACAACATCGCATCCTCGCCATCATGTTAGCATAGATGAGGTCACGCAATAACCAGACAGACAACCTTAAATATGGAAGAGTAACGCAAGGCCTTAAGTATTGCACACGTCGACATGGAAATCGAGTGGTCACGCAATCAGAGGCCGAACAAATACAAGAGAAAAATGACACATAGCCCAACTCGTCGTAGATTAGTACGTTAGCAAAGTAATGGGAGAATTAAATGCCTTTACACAAGTGACCCGAAACAAATCGCATTTGATGCTAGAGCAACTACGTATGCGTTGATATCTATGCTTTACAAATGGCATCACACAACCGACGATTCTTACTCAGAAGTCAAAACCTGACTTCTTGACTTTAAACAAGCCGTTTGACTTAATTGATCATTCCTTACTGATTGCTAAATTATATAGTTTGGAAGTCAAACCGTTACCTGTCAAGTTGATCATTGACCTCTTAAGAATGATCACAAAAGAGTAAAACTAAACAACTGTTACTCAGCTTGGCTGAATGCAACCGCAGGTGTTCCTCAGAGCACAAGGTTGGGACCTTGGCTCTTTCTTGTGGTGACCAACGGCCTCTCAACACTAGATTCAACGTCATCAATATGGAAATTTGTGGATGACACAACAATCCACTATCCGACGTTTTTCTAATTCTGCCTAGTTGCGGGAATGCGCAAATCATGTTGCTGAATGGTCAAAAGCAACCACTTTGAACTTAACCCAACGGAATGCACAGAACTAACAATTTGTTTTAAAATACGTCATCTTTCCTTCGAATCCTGAGTGAAGCTATTCATTGTAGTGTAACCCAGTATTTATCTCAAGGGTCTCAAGATATATAGCGAATTCAAAAACGTGCTATGCGGATAATTTTCCCCGAAATCTTTCCTACACCGATGCTATTGTTGAAGTCGATTTCCCTACCTTGTTTAGTCAAAGGGACTTCCCCATGTCCTCTCTCCTTTACCCTCCCCCTCCCCTCCCTCTCCAAAAAGCGCCGGCTACGTAGGTATTGTGGTGCAGCGTGACAGTCACGAGTATGTACCGGGCTTCCTGTGCGGAGATTGGCGCCTTTGACGGTGAATGGCGTTTCGTTATGACTGTTAGAGTTTAGTTCTGAATTAAAAACGAGAATAGCAAGCACTATAAAGAGGTCTATTTTGAGTATCAGACTCTTGATTAAAGACTATATATCTCATCAAAACCCTGTGATCAAGTTAGTACAGTAACGAGTAAGTAAAGTCATGACTCTACTATATCGATACTATATCAATACATAATGTAATTTATTCTTTCCACAAATGATAATTGCAATTTCTAGATAATTGTAATTTCTAGAAAATATGACACTTTGTGATCCTTATAAAATTTTTATTTAACATATCTACCTTGATGGTTTATAAATAAAAATGATGATGATGATGATGATGATATGATGATGATTCTCTTGTTTTCTTTTATGTCAAACTATTAGTTCTTATATCATGTTCTACGTAAATTGGCGGAAGAACGCTACGCGTATACTGTGAACTCTAAGTATACACACAGCATGCGTACGCGCCTTTTTCGAGTTTTTGGTCAGTGTGAATGAATACTTAATATACTAAACAATGTTGTGTTTTACAAAGGATAAAAAACTTGCCCACTGTGCTGTGTGTAGATTTAGAGCACTTGAGGATTGATCAGAACATTCGCGAAGCGCGGAGAAGCCCTCGGCTACGCCTCGCGCTTCTCATAACACTTCCCTCAGTTTTGATCAATTCCCGCGTGCTCTAAATCTGCACACAGCAACTTGTCAAGAAGTAATTTTCAAGAAGTAATTTAAAAGTGTAAAAGTGCAAACAACAGACGTAAGCGGCAACATATCATAATGAAAATAACTGAAGTTAAGGTTGAATTAAGAAGTTACAATATAAAAGCTATACAGCAATTGTTATTACTTTGCCTACAGCTTTGACAATGTCAAAAAATAATTATAAAGCTCGAAATCTTATAAATGTTTATCTTGAAAATGATTCATGGCTATGAAAAATTAATTACGGGAACAAAATTTCTATTCACGTATAGCAGTTTGCATTTGAGGAAAATGAAGATATTCATTCCGATTCCGACCAGCATCTGGGTCTGTACACTGTCAAAACAGAACAGAATTACTTTCATGAAACTGGTTAAGCACCTGAAAACTCCTTGATGACAAGACTTAGACACCTCAATTTTACAAAGAAAGATAGATGGAAAAGCAACCAAGTTGCTCTCAGATGCAATATTCCTTCGTTAATTTGGTGAAAACTACCTGAAAAGATCGAAGAAATTTCAAGAAATCAAACGAAAACGTATACCAGCAAAGAATTTAAATACGTTACAAATCTCATACAGAAGGTAAATTGATTGATTACACGCAATATATTAATTTGATATAATCTAGTACCGTATATGTGCACCTATTTTAGTTTTTTAGCAGTTCAGGCATTCCGAGTGTTGTCAAAAAAGCTCAGTAGACTTTCTTTAGGTAATTAAAAGTTAATTTTATGTTTTGAAGGATTAAAATGAAAGAAAACAGATTACAAAAGTAAACTTCAATGCCTCTTAGTAAACAGTCCAACTGAACTGGTCAAAATAGTTTGACCACTATAAAGTATACGAAAACGAAATCATCGACTGATAGAAAACTTAAGCTTCACGTACACGGGAAAAGTCAGACGGCAAAGAGGATCACGTGACCTGTTTTCGTCTCCTGAGCTACCGTTTGAACGCAAAGGTAAGTCATCTCGCGTTTGTTGTACGCTCACGTTTGAGTACCATACGCTTAACGTCAGGCTCAAAACTAAAGGCAGGCCGCGTGATTCTCTTCGCCATCTGCCAGTAATGAAGCTCTCCAATATCTCAAGAAACCTCAGCAAGTTTCTTTATTGTGTTTAAGTTTCTGTGCTATAATAGCGATATTTGACTCGATAGTCTTCACTGAATATATGACAGGAAATACCGGTCGTCTTAGGGAGACATTTCATTCGTCCTAAAAATGAGGACATAAAAACTTGCTATTCTAAGGACACCTGAAAGACATTGTCTACATTCTCTTCTTTAGTGGATTTTGAGACTGAATATATAGTTTTATGTAACTCGGTTGAAATTTTCCTTGACAAGTCGCTCTTCTGTGCACTCAATTCGAAAGTTACTCGAAGAACTTTTGCATTTCATTTACAAAGGTAAGATACTTGATTTAATGAATCAGCGGCGCGGCATATCATAGAGATTTCGCCATAGAAAATGCACGCGTACAATTTTTATGCATTAGTTGAGGAGTATCGGCAGACGAACGAAAGGGCGCAGCGAACGAGTGAGTTTTCTGAAACGTATCAATGAGTGTTAAAACCGTGCAAGCATTTCCCATGGTGCAATTTATTTATCACTCACATATCGATATTTCTTCTTTTGAGTAAATTTGTGCCATTTTTCTGTAAAAATTTCAGAGCATTTTTTAATGATAAAAAAAGTAGAGACAGACACTCAACAAAGTAGACGCGGGTTCAAAGAATACGGAAAATCGAAAACAATTGAAATAATTATAATTAACAACCTGTTTGTATCTAAAGTGAATTACAGTCTGAATTTCCTTTTATTTTCTATGCAATTTGTACTTTTTTAGCCGAACAGTTTACAAGACACTGTCGCGACGAATTCGAGTCATTATTCACATGAAAACTTATGGTCAAATTTATGCTTGTTTAAACTAGAAATTAATAAAGTATCTTCAGCTTGCTTTGTTGGTGTCTTTTCGACCTTTTGTTTAAATGAGTAAATAATGAATAAGTTGGCGCAAATTGAAACATTCATTCATTGTCTTGAAGAAAGCCGTGAAGTCTTCCTTCGCTTTATAGTGACCTTAGTTTTGCAGTACAATTACAATTACAACAATGCGGTTTTGAAATTGTTTTTTCCTCTAGCTGTTGTTTTTCATTACATCAATTGTTGTTGTGACAAATAAATTGTTGTTTGATTGCATTTTGAAATAATAATTAAAACTGAACACTGAGTCAAGACTGAGTTTGCCTCGGTAAAAAGCGCCGAGGGTAACCAGTTTAATTGAAGAAAATTTTCCAACCAATCACAACTACGAATAATGTCATTTTTTTTTCACCAGTGAAAAAAACATTGTTCGTTCAAACAGAACAGCAAACGATGTGTTTTAATAGTGAAAAAACTTCATTCGCGTCTCTGATTGGCTGAGACCAGTGAACGAACGAGAAATTACTAAATGGATCTTTCGTGTGAAAATCTCACAATGCATAAATTGCTAAACCCAGTTCGTATATGTCCGTATATGTATCACTATTTTACACCCTATTGACAACATAAAGCAATACGTTTAGACAGAAAAGAGAATGAAAAAACATCGTAGCGAAAACCATCGCTGAGCGGATGTTTTTGAACTGTGTTAATTTCATGCATTCGCGCGCCTTGGGCTTCAAGCTTGTTGAAAGAAGTGTCGATTTGGTGCACTATAATGAGATATTATTCTATAAAGACAAAATTATATTAAAAGGTCTATATGAAGAGGCTCAAACTAATAATTCAATGTAAAAAAAAGTGTCAATTGCCCACTGACAGACTTGTTTACAGACCTTTATATAACCAGCAAAAACGCTGAAAAGAATTTGAGCGGTTCATTCACAATAAAATTTACGCTCTTTAAAACAAAACTTCAAATAAAATTTCTTCAGCTTGATTTATTAGTATTTTATTTTTCGACTTTAAGTAAATACGTTGGACCAAATATCCATTCAGGGTCTCTGAAGCAAAGCCGTGAATCGTCTCTCCTTCACTTAGTTTTGCAGTACAGCGTTGATTTGAAATAGTCTTGTCTCTTTAGAGCTCTTGTTTTCTATTATATCGATAACTGTTGTGACAAATATATTGTTATTTACTTGTCTTTTAAATATCAAAACTTTGCCTCGATAAAAAGGGTTCGAAGTAGCTAGTTTGCAGAAAATTTCTCCATAAAAAAGTGATGTGGCATCTTCGTTATCATAGCAACTTTACTGTACGATGTAATTGTACTTATCTCGTCCAATCAGAATCGAGCAATTTTGTTGAGTGTATTATAATTCTAAAAAGAGAAAAAAATGGTCTATACCAAGAAGCTTAAACTTAATCATCCATGGGAGCAAACGTTTGAGGCAAAAAGGTCTCTCGAGACAGGCAATTTTTATTAAAGACAAGTAAGTAAAAAATAAAGGCAATGGATGCCGAAAAAAATATTAAAGGAAAATACAACAAAAGGATGATACATACCGAGGTTTTCAACGAAGAAAATAATACCCTTTTACATTCTTTATAACAAATTCTACAAGACAAATTGTTTTTGCTCGCGCTGAAATGCGAACATCTGAATATCAAAATTTGTGTATGCGCAATTATTGGTGGCAATTTTGTTCACCAAAGCTCTCAATAAACACTAGTTCTTCGGCTTTTCTTCTCAGATATGACATTCAAGAGAGTGCTATTGAGGTTTCTTCTTCTATACACCTATATCGTAGTCTTTGCCGCCATTATGCTGGCTGTCGAAGAGACTTCTAGTGACGACAAAGAACGACGACAACAACAGAAAGTCTTGGCTTTGAAGCAGATGTGGACGGACATGAAAACCAAGTACAATATGACAAGATCTGAGTTTGATAATTTTACAAGAATTGCATATGAATCCCTGCAGCCAGGAGAGGTAGAATTGAGATATGCTATGGCGGTCAGTTTAACGTTATCCTTGTGTACCACAATAGGTATGTAAACATCGAAACAATTTAGGACGTTTTCTCTCCCCGCCGCGGTACGCTCCGGCCAAGGGACACGCTCCTGGAGCAATGCTCCTTCGTGTCTCTTATTAAAGATATACATATGTCATTAATCGAGTGTGAGCTCCGGAAAACAAGAAAGATATTGCCATGATCAAGTTCTTTTTAGTTACATGGTAAGGACCGATCCGATAGGCCGCGAGGTCCGTACAAACAAATTTTTAAAAGAGCGAAACCAAATATCCTCCTATGCAGACCGGACAAGATCGGTCTAGAAGGTATTTATTGTATTGCTGACCAGCCAATTCTAAAAAAGGTTAGTCCGACTAACCTTTTTTAGAATTGGCTGGTCAGCAATACAAATTCGATAAACATACAAACTCGATAAAACTCAAAAACATCGCCCGTTTTGACTGGCCCCGTTCGATTCAGTTGACTGATCTTGCTTTTTTCGCACTTTTGGTGAGTTTGTTTGTTCGGTCGTCGCCAATTAAAGGTGATTGTCTTCGCTGACTGTTGTAACAACATTTAAGGATTAGAGTAAAATATAAAATGAAAATCAAAGTCAATTTTTGCTGTTTGTTGTTAGTGGTTTGTCGTAAACGTCAATCTTAAGGTCATAACCAGTTTCACGGACAACTGCAGGGGTGTTACACTTCGCAACACCGAAAAAATTACTGCAATCGTTTTCTCACAATGCAATGATTTTGTACGATCGATGAGGACAGACGATTGCAAGACGTGTTGCAAGAAAAACAGTGCCTAGAACTGAGGAGAAGGATAAAAATATAACTTAATTCATAGACAAATTAAAAACGTTGGCTCATTTGCCATTTTTCTCGTTTCCTAGGATACGGTGACGTCATTCCCAAAACAGATGAAGGGAAAGTCCTCAGCATATTTGGGGCTTTACTAGGAATACCGCTGACTCTTTTGACATTGAACCAAATCGGCGCCATGATCAAAATGGAATGTAGAAAGCTCATACAGTTTATCGAAACGAAGTTTCTCAAACGTTCGTCCTGTAAGAATATGGAACAAAAATGTTTTGTGTGTACCATTGCTACTTTGTTGGTCACACTTCTAATAGGAGTCATATTGTTAACACAGGCCACGGCTTGGTCAGCCCTTGAGGTCGTTTATTTCTTGTTCATATCATTTTCAACAATTGGTTTTGGAGATTATGTCATGCAGAAGAATGCACTTATGCGTCATCAGAAAAATAAAGGCGTGGTGGCACTTATTCTATCCATTTGGCTTATATATTTGATTTTCGGACTGGCCATTTTAGCCAGTGTAATCAATTCCGCCGTAGAAGTCACGCAAGATATGAAGTGTTACCCAAGGTGTCACGTTAGTGAAGTCGAGAGGTCACGCAATAACCAAATAGAGATAGTAGAAATGGATGATAAAAATGCAAGACACATCGCATCCTCACCATCACTTTAGCATAGACGAGCCGGGTCACGCAATTAGCAAACAACCTCAGTAAATATGGAAGAGTAACGCAAGATGTTGCACACGGCGTCATCGAGGTCGAGTGGTCACGCAATCAGAGGCCGAACAAATGACACATAGCCCTACTCGTCGTAGCTCATAAGTACGTTAGCGAAGTAATGGGAGAATGTTTTTGAACAGCAGAGAAGCCTTTACACAGGGGACCCGAAACAAATTTGATGCTACAGTAAGTAGTACAGGGGCCCTCAGCAATGCCCCTTAAAGTGAGGTGTGAAACTATAAGAGAAACACTACAAAGTGCGAAAACGTACCCCACATCCATACGTGAAAGCTTCCATATAGAGTAGATTTCGTATGACTGTGAAAACGGCACCGCACGGTCACGGCACGGTTACGGCAGGAATTTTGAATGTTTTATAGACAACACAGAACTTACACGGTTTTGGCACGGCGCGATCCGTTTCACACTCATACAAAATCTGCTCTAATCTATTCTTGATCATTCTAAGGACGTGCAAAAGCAAAATGTCAACATATCAACAACAACAAATACTTACAGTTGTCAACATGCTGATGGTTCCTATCTACAGCCTCAGCAGATTGTTTTCCTGATTTCGCGCTTATGGAACATGGGTCTTTTCGACAAGACGCAATTGGAACAAAATCGGGCTCCAATTCTTGAGTACTGCATTCTGGTTGTTTATCCTGGGGATGGAGTATGTCATCTGTAGGGTCTTTCTGACTTTCTGTTCCCACAGATGTCTTTGGTCGACTTTGCGGTGTGCGTTCCATCTCAAGTTGCTTGGGTACTCTAGGATCCGCCAGCACCGTTGATCTCTCACAAAAGTCTCTTGTTTCTACACTGTCCTGTTCAAAACTCATATTAGAATGCTGAGTCTCCATTCTATCTAATCCAGCGACATTTCTGATATCCACAAAAATTCCCGAACATGTGCCGCCATCTTGACTGGCACCAATGCCATCCCGACAAGCTGGCAGTTCTTCCAGCCGAATTGGGGCCGACCAATGAATATACTTCAAGCGAGAGGCGTTCTCGGCAGTGAGATAGTGATCAAGAAGTTTATCAGCGTCGCTTTTCGTGATAAACGTACACATACTAGGACGCTTTAAGTCACTGATGGCACGCAGTTGATAGACTTGTGAATACGAATATCTTCTTTTCACTATCCCTAGTTTGTCCATGTTGTAACGAACTTGGACACTTTGTCCATTTAGGACTTGGACAACTTTGTGTGCGTCGGGTACCGACACGACTACCTCCCCGTTTATTAGGAAAGTTGGGATTTTCAGAACTTCCAGGGGTTCTTGAGTGGCTTCGAGATTTTCCGGAGAAGTCAAGCCTTCATCACTTGTAAGGGTCGCATTCTGAACCCCCTCAAGGGAAATAGGCCCATGCCACTGGATTTGATGCAACTTACTTTCGGTGCAAAACACATCGTACATTTTAAGCAGTCTCAAAGCATCGGATTTCAATATATAGGTACAAAGCGTAGCTTTTGAGTTCAAAGCGTGCAAGGCTTTGAGGCGCTTCACGTGGAGCGTTGAGAATCTCTGGGTTGGAATTTGAAGTCTTTGCAAGTAGTAGCCAACTTGTACGCTCTGGCCGTAAAGATGGATGACAATCTTATGAATGTCAGGTATGCAGACAGCCTCGTCCCCATCAATTAGGTATGTGTAGATGGAAGAACAAGAGTCAGAGTCAGAGAGGACAGATACCTCGCTTGCAGGGGAGGAAACAATGTCTTGATCTTCTAGCGATGAAGTCAAATCTACAGCGGACATTTCTTGGCTTTCTGCAGCTTTATAAGCTGAGAGTCTTCTAGACTGAAGACTGTGGCCTAAGTCGACTCCACTTTCATTATCACTTGTCTGAAACCCTTCAGGAAGCAGGGAATCAAGATCATAAGGTGTTTCGCTTGAGCCGCTTGTCTGCTGTATCATTCCCTCCTTTTGAGAAAGATGTATGAAAGGGCAAGGATCTACCTAAGTCTTCGCTGACAGAATGGCCCTTGTTCCTTTTGAGAACGTCTTCTACAATGTCTTCCTCCGTCTCCGTGACACTTTGGCTCTCGACGTTTTGAGGATTCACCTCGCTATTTGAACAACTCAAGGATTGAGAGCTTGCTTGTGACTTAGTCAAGTGAAGTAATTTGGGTTTTAGCTTGAAGGCGTTTAGTGTCTTCTGACAATCGCAAAGGATCCAGCCATCTAACTTGTGGTTGATCAACATTGAAAAGATGCCTCTGCATATCCGAAACATCCGCTCTGCATCTTTTTTGAGTACATAGTAAGTTGCTGATGATAGATTGGATTCATCGATATCAACAAAGTCCATCACTTCATCTAGCTGAAGAGAGGTAAACTTAAACTGACAGATACCCAATTTTGTCATAGACATGGAGAAGACATAACCAAACTAATAATTCGAAACACATGTTGAAGTTCAAGTGTACAAACAACAAGCTCATCTTTGATAATAAATGTATGAAGAGGAGTTGTACTTGTGGGTACAGCTTTGCTATTTGAACCTGACGACTTTGTGAATTTGGTTTCCAATTTTTCAACAGATTCTCTGTGAGAAGATGAAATATCAACTGACGGCAAAATGTTTATTTTATCAGGAGAAACCGCTTTATCTTTGTACTTCGCTATCAGTCGTAAGAACTCTTCAAGGAGTATATAAGAACAACATTTGACATCGAGATTGACTGCTTCTACATTTTTAAGCCGTATCATTTGCAAAGGATCAAAGCGCTTGGGTATTATACCAAGTTTATTGACCTCGCTTCGCAAAGGATTGCATGTACCACATGCTTCTCTAATAACTCTGTAAATGTCGGGCAAGATCACGATAGCCTTGCCCTCCATGACATATGTAGGAATATCGATAGCTCGCTTTGGAGACCTCTCTTCGTACTTTTGCGCTGTGCAAATTGTCTCTGAAGAAGTTTCATATGTCCACAATCCTTGCACCTCTCCCTCAGAAATCTGGTTCCCACAAAATCTTTCTTCTGGCCTTTCACAGATTTGAGGCTTGCTGGAAAACACCACAGATGTATCAATGCAAAAATCAGCGCTTGCTATGATATCACTGTTGCTACTCCTCTTCAGAACTGTTTCGCTATTGCTGATGGCATCGCATTTCATCATGTCGTTCACAGCACCAAACGCACGCTTTCTCTCGTCCCTATCAATACTGCTATCACCATTACCATCTGCTACAGTGCTGGTGCTATCAATACCACTAAG
The DNA here is from genome assembly GCA_029948255.1 of Telmatactis stephensoni. Lineage (NCBI taxonomy): Eukaryota > Metazoa > Cnidaria > Anthozoa > Actiniaria > Isophelliidae > Telmatactis > Telmatactis stephensoni. Next base: position 434,428 of record JALIZF010001912.1, read on the forward strand.
AACATTGCTTCCATTATGGTCACCAAAAGGACTCATTCTCGCCTCTTCATTACCATTACTCTTCCTAAAATTTCCTTTACATAAATCGTCAACGGCATGAAGTAGTCCACTCGGTACGACTGGGTCCATCTTGGCATGCCTGCCTGGTAGCTCATTGAGGTCTTCCATGTTGTTCATGATGATGTCTAGGATTTCAATGATACAGTATTTATAAGCTAAATGCGGTGTGATAAAACTAGTATACCATCCTCAAACCCCATCCCCTCCCCCTTCCCCCAATAAAAAAAGAAAAGGAACCACGAAACACCACCATTTACACACACACACACACACACACACTCAGATTCCTCGGTCAAAGGGTATGGTATTACATGTTAAAACACAAATTCTCTTCTCCACCAAATTATCTCTATAATGTCTTTTACCCTGGGGCACCCAGCATTTAGATAGTCACTTGTATAGAGCATTGCACCGGTATCGCAAAGGTCATGGGTTCAAATCCCGTTGAAGCCCCGAATTTTTTTCGGGCTTTTCTAAAGCAATTGCCTAAATTGCTTACATATCCGTGATGATCTTTCAATATTTCTAGTTCCATTTACCGCGGATCAATCCATATACATATACAGTCACTTGTATGTCAGTAATCTTTTTAAAATTAGCTAAAAGGGGTTTTGTCATTTTTGCACATACAGTGAAACCCATGATATGGACACAATGGATTGGACAAGACAGAGTGTAAATGGGAAATTTTATAAGCAATTTTTTTAACTAGGACAAAATTACATGGCTGTAATAAATAATCAGGTGTCCATATTAGCCAGGTTAACCCAGATTTCAGGAGTTGCTTCATCAATACATCATTTTGCTTGTGTACAACTACATGCAATCAGTTATCCCCCCCCCCCCCTCCATTAAGGGACTTGTCAGAAATTAGCAGGGGCAGGGGAGTGGAGATCTTAAATTGAGTGAAGAAAATGTGATCCTCCCTAGTGATGGGAAATTATGAAATTTTCTGACCCTCCCCTGAGATTTGGCCTAAAACAGCAAAATATCCCTTTTTCACTCCCCATTTTTTCATGAAGCTCACTTTTCACGGGCTCAAAAGTTATGACCCTCCCCCATTTTCCACCCTCCCCTCCTCACCCCCCCCCCCCCCCCCCACCCCATCCCCACCCTGCTAATTTCTGACAAGTCCCTATTAATATCTGTATGTATGAACGTCTTGGATACCAGTACATATCGGTTTGATAAGTACTGTCTCCATGGTAAAAAATATATGCCTTTCCTGTTATTGTATTGTATGATACACATGCATAGTATTTAGTATAGAAAACATACAACTAGACACTACATAGGGATAATATACTCTTGCAGTTGTATCTAGCAAACTACAATGGAATTAGCCTGCGTTGCTGGTGGTCTGCGGTTATTGGGCAGAACCGCAGACCGCCAGCAATGCAGGCTACAATGGAATAAAACTTTTTTCCTTCTAAACACATTGTACTTCATTTACTGCAGTTAACACCACAATGTTGTAAATAAACACCTTCATTACACTGCCCCCCACCCCACCCCACCCCACCCCACCCCACCCCCTCACACCCTGGGACATATAACAGTAACCAAAAAGATCTCTCCGGAGCAGGCCTGGTACCAAATTTCACATTCCCCCCAGTCATCAAATAAAGATGTACGTTGCAAGTAAAGATTCACCTGCCTTTTGGATTTGCATATGCATCCTAGTGTGAAACTAAGCAATTTTTTTTTTCCTGAAAATAGTTTTGAGTTTTTAAGGGGCAAGAGTGGTTCACCACTCACCCCTCACTGCCGTGCTCCTGGTTTGAGTCCCAGCTTGAGTGCTGGAGCATGTGTGGCTTGAGCTTTTTTTGTCCAGTCAGGCTCCAATTTTCTTCCACCCTTTAATACCAGCACTGGTTAATTTTGAGCTGTATGCGTGCTCCATGGTCAGACATGGATTATATGGCAGCAATACAGTGTCCCATTTAGCCAACAACATTGAGCCACATCATAATTCAGCTGCTAGGCTGCAATGTGGATAAATAGCTCCCCAAATTATAATATTAAAAAGGTGTAAGAAAATTACCCCTTAAAAATTAAATTATGGTATAAATTGATATAACCTTTATTGAATATAGTTAAATGTGATTTTGAAAACAAATCAAATGGCAATTTGGTGTTTTTACCATCACTGAACTTTGAAATAAATCACCTGCAAATATACTTTAATAGTTCTAGAGCCTGAAATAAACTCAAAAAGAACGAAATTTGACGAAAAATAATATTATTGACTACTAATATCTGACTCCACTATATTGAACGAAAACTGAATTAAGAAGAATTGAGAGAAAACAATTTTAAAATCATAACAATTTCAAATTTTATCTTATTTAATTCATATATCTGTTCATTTTCAAGAATTTGGTGTTTTCAAAATCTTCCAAGACAAAGGCACAGAATTTTAAAAGACCGACCGCCGTTCTCTCAGATGTTTTTCGGCATATTTTCCCGGGATTTTTCGCAAGAAAAAAGGCCAACCTCGTTGCCTAACTTTTTTCATAAATTGGCTACCATAAATACTTACCAATAAGCCCGTTTTTGAGAAGAAATGCAGATATTTTCTTGGTTAAAAGGCAAAAAGAAGAAAGAAAGATTTATAGATAGCAATCAGACGCTTTTCTACAAGGCATTCCTTATCGGACTGAAAAGCCAGCTGCGAGTAGACTGGGTTGTTGTCAAAAATTTTAAAACCGGAAGTAAATTTAGCTGGGAGCAAAAAGGACAAAATTTAGATGGAAAATTTCGTAAAAATAGCTAGAATGAAGGGAAGGGAAGTGAATTTCTTCTTTAGAAACAACAATTCATTTATTTATTCTTCAAGAAAAACTGTGTCAAATTAGCTGGAACGGTTTCTATAGGCAGAGTGCGTGACGGAAGTGTGTAACTGAAACCACACAAAAATCACATGACGCGTCATTCATACTATGAATACTTCCACTGGCACAACTTTGGAATATCGTACCTCGGTTATCCACGTCTAGCATTTTAAAGCAATTCTTGTCTGACATAAGAATGGCAAAAACATTTGGCTACAGCTTTGACTACTTCGTTGACAGCTCAAGACAACTGGCAACTAAACGAATCGGACACAAGAAATTTTGGTAAGAGTCACGCTTCGTATTTCAAAATGTTGGAAATTTAAGTGCACGCGAAGAGATTCTCCGCATTTTTTGAAAATAGATAAGACATTAAGGAATGGCATTTTGACAAGACCTTAAAATTTGCATTCAACACCATGCCTGATCGCGATCATTAAGACGTTTTACCAAAGAGAATATACTGGATGAGTGATAGTGAACGAAGGGGTCAAATCGAGGCTCAGGAGGAAATTAAAATGCTAATTACCAATTCTCCGTTAATGTTAGAACGGAGCCTCTTTTTGAATTGCTTTGTGCGTGATCACTCTGCCAATGCGCAAAAGTGGTCTAGTCGAGAAAGGACAGAAACAGATTTAAAAGACACTGTTACATTCTCAAAGTATGAGAATTAAATGGAGGAAGAAGATGGATTTGAAAGATTAGAAATGGGAGGATGAAGAGCAGATGGAACAAGGGATCGATGCCTGCACCCCTTCACTGATCTTCCAGGAGCACCCCTTACTTACTTCCTCCCTCCGTGATGAAAAATTTTCTTTGTGTTTTTTAGGAATATACTAGTTCATGTGTTTGCATCTTGGTGCATTGCATGGGGACTGCTGTTTCTGGGTGGGCAGTATCTGCCATTCTACTTTCAGTTGTTACTGGTGATATGTAAACTTGTCTTATGCATCATCCAAGAGCCACCAGCTGGGGTAAGTTACTGCTAAAAGTCATCAAGATTGTGTCATACATTCTTCTTACTCAGCTTGCAACATCCAGTTCTTGTTAGCATTTATTGTTTTCTTTGCAGTAGTCAAAATGTCAAGATTATTTCCACTTCCATTGGCTGACATGAAGTTCATTGCCACTTGATCAATTGTGTCCCAAATTGCTTCATAAATTCCACTTCTGATCAACACTTTCCTTCCCTCCCCTCCCTTCCCCTCCCTAGTTAGGCATGGTATTTTTAGGCCCCACCTTACAGGCACTTCCCCTTCCAAGGAAGACAAAACAATTTAGAAATGTTTTGCATGAGAAATATTTCCGATTCCGATATGAGAAGAATTGCATTTTAGTATTATTAAACTTGACAGGAAATTAAAGAAAGCAGCCTCATACCCTTATTAATACCAGTGCACCCTTAACCTTGACTATATTGCTTCTGATTTGTTTTAGTTTGCATATGCAGTTGTATACTGTCTCTGTGGCTATCATGCTGTCCTTGTTGCTACTGGTGTGACAGTTCTACAAGTTGCTGTAGTAATTGCAGCAGGATTTGGCTTCCAGTTAGTCAGTCACATGGTATTTGAAGGCAGACAATCACTTGAAAGATATACCAAAGGAGAGGATCCACTTTTCCAGTTATGTGACTACATGAATGAGTTTCTTTTTGCAGAGTTTCATTTTAGTTTACTATTGATTCTAAGGCTAGGGTTGCTACCAGTCTTACAATGGAGATCAGATGTTGATCTCAGAAAGGCATTGGATAGAATTGCTGAGATTAAACGTGGAAGAAAAGGGCCCTGACTGAACATTCAAGCCCACATTTCATACAGTTCAATCAATAAACTAGATGACTGAACATTCAAGCCCACATTTCATACAGTTCAATCAATAAACTAGATGTAAAGTCCTTGCCATTAGTTCCTTGGAAAAATGAACCCCCAAGAGTACTAGGTGGCAGCCCCCTGCCAGATCAGAGTAGTATACATATGCATTATTTTGATTAGATTAGATTGAATTGCCTGTTTGCAATAGAGTGATTTTCATTTGACTGTGAAAGATTAGTCAAACTAACAGTTGGCAGTAGACTCTAAAGCTATTGTTTTCTTTTGTTCTTTATCAACTGCTACAAACTAGTCATTTTTCTTTCACGGTCAAATGAAAATCACTCTAGACGTCATATTATGCTCTCATGAACATTTTCTCTCAGCTGGATGACAAATTTTTTAATAGAATACTCTATAGGTGAGCACATGAATGGCAATGTTTGCCCATCATCTGAAGCTAGATAATGAGATTCAAGGGCTTTTATCAGCTGATTGAAAACAAGCAATACTAGGAAATGACTGTTATTTACTTTCCCAAATCCAAAATATATGCCTTACAGTCACAGCTTTGCAATAGAGTTTTCAAAATCAACTGAAAGGGATTTGATAATTTATTTGGTTGTCTCTAGCTTAGTTATTTTGATGAAAAGTTTTACAGACGTTTCGAGACAACCAAATAAATAAATAATGATCCTAGCTGCAAATTCAAAATATTTGAAAGGGATTTGTACACTTCTTTTTAACTTGGGTTTTGTCCGTTTGTGGGCGTCTTTAGATTTATTTTGATTTGAAATACAATGGCCCCCCACCAACCCCCTGTAGATATGCAAAAGTAAACAATGGAGGCTTTGAATACTCATGTCAAAGCAGCCATGCTGCATGTTATTTTACATTATAAAGAATCCAAGTGTTCCTGGGCCCAGTTGATGATTAGCATTAACCCAGGATTAAATCTAAAGACAACCATTTATTTTAACCCAGGATTAGCATTAATCACCCTTTGAACAACCAGGCCAAAGGAAACAATTTCTTTTTCTTGACTACATCAAGTTTGGAGTGCTACGCTTTGAACCGTAGCCACTACCACACAGTTTTTGGTTTCATTTTTGACATCTTTTTGACAACTTTGGATACTGATAACCAATTAGATATCAGCGCTTAACTTGATCAGTTCAATAGTGGTGTTTGTACAGTGATGTAATGATGTATGATATCGAGACATCAAAGTGAAGTGCCAATTCTAATAATATTGGTTGGCGGTATTCAAAATTGTCAAAAAGATGTCAAAAAGTTATCAAAAGCTTTGTGATAGTAGTCATGGTTCGAAGTGCAGCACTAAAATTCTTCACCAGAACAACTAAATGTTTGCATAGCGTGTTTGTCAAAAGGGTAGATTAATTTACTCTTGGACACCCAGGGTTGTGTCCCACAATCTAAATTAAGTAACAATCCTTTTGTATTCTTCATGTACTTTATTGCTGATTTGTGTCTGAAAGAAAATAGTGAATACAGTACTATACTAATATTACACTGGAATATTGCTTCCAATAGTCATTACTAAAAATTACTACAACTAAGTATGAACTGCATTGAAGATCATGATAAAGTCATTCTCATGATCTTTGGAACGAAATACTGATGATATGTTTTTACTAGCAGAAATGAGGTTACATAAAAAAACAGTTGCAAACAGCGACTTGATCAACAACTTCAATATTATAATTTGTAACAAAATGAATGTTTTTTTACTTATAACTATTGTTTTCATAATGAATTTACAATAATCACAAAAATTTTTGAATGATTTCTTTTACTTTGAAAAATACAATGAACAAAATAATTATAGATTAAGATGGGTTTTTTTTCACTGTTGCTTCTCAGTGTCTGACACCTCATCCTCAATCTCTTCCATGCTTATTTCCAAATTACTGATTTCTTCATTGGAGAGAACTTGAGGGACAATCCATTGGACAGGTCGAGACGAAAGGATGTATTCCGTGATGACTTGGTTTGGGACGAAAACATAGGCGAGGGCTTGGTCTTTTACATTGTTAAGGGGATCGACAGCTTTCTTGGTGAGATTGAGAAGGGCAGCAGGAAGATCTTTGATGTCATGAGCCTGAAAATGACATACTGAAAATATCAAATTATAACTTGATTGAAATTATACAGGAAACTAAAGAGTGTCTCAGTAGTTTGGGCCTCTGATTTTTATATTGATTCCACTACTAGAATTTTAAGCATTTTCTGGACATTTCATGAAAAATCTAGTTGTCTGAACATTCTTAGTTTTGTATTTATTATTCTGCACTTACATTTGTGAAAGCAAAGACAAATTCTTTGGCCGATACAATGACTTCTCCAGAGATTTTCACGGCAGTGTTTGGAATGTACATGTAAGCTTCATAGACTCGTCTTCCAGCATCGGTAGATTTCTCAACAACTCCATGAAGACGTTCGTTGGCAGAGCTAACCTGTAGGATAATATATATTCTTGATTTACTTAAACACAGAGTCTCTATCATTACAATGAGGTTCTTCCAGAGAACCATGTAAATTAATGCTATAATAATTAAATAAAATAATAATACAGATAATTACATATTTGATCAAGCAGTACAAAACATTTATAAGTGATCTCCAATTAGAATATTGCTTCTCTCTAATGGCATTTCAACCAATAAGGAGAACTAAGTCTTAAATCAGTCATCCTTGCAATCATGTTCACACCTAGACATTGTAATATATAGTTGAAGCTGTCTGTGCAGGCATACAGTAATTTTATAAACAATTGATCAAAAACCAAAACTTTTTCCTGTGTGGAATTCAAAAGAACTAAGAGAGATTCTGGTACATGATCAAAGATTCCTTGGATAATCTTACACCAATCCCATTACAAACTGTCACCACAGAGGTTTCATATGATTCAATCAGCTTTATTAACTAAGGACTCAGTGAATCAATTCAGGCTTCACAATACATGGTACTTACGGTGTTAACAGCAGTTTTCACAGGCTTGTACGTCAGTAGCTTCCTGGTACCTCGTCTTGTCACCCTGCTTCCCAAGTGCTTGGCTCTCACCACAAGGCTTTTATCCCTGTCCTTGTCTGCAAGCTCAAGCTCCTCCATGTCCTCTTTACAGTTTCCATCAGTAGGTAAGGCAATCTCGGCCACCAGCTCTGTAAAGCTCACCACGTCATTGGCTGTGTTAGTGACCATCTTGGTGATGGAATGATTTTGGACACTGTCGTAGTATCCATAAACACGGGATGCCACAGCAGCTTTGGTGATCTCAGCAATCTAAAAACACAATATTAATTCTAGATTTCTGTGTTGTTTTCCAATCAGCATCATCAATAGCAATTATTTCACAGAGATTCAATGGTAGGCAACCCTAAATATTGGAAGTACAGCACTGAACTCCCTCTAAGGTGGACCAGCTCCTATTGTCCACCTTAGAGAGGTGTCTGCCTTAGAGGGAGTTTCATAACAGATATTATTATATGGCTTGATAATTTCCTGGATTCTGATTGGCTGGCGCACGGTCTGTCCAAAAGCGTATTTGAGAAGTTTGGACCATTACCATGGCAATGGTCCAACTTCCGTATTTTGTATGGACCGGGAAATTCAAAAACTACATTTTATTAGTTTGTTTTGAGAAAAATGGCTTAGAACATCACAATAACTTGATCTTTTCTTAAATTTCGACAATGGACAAGGAGTCTGACTGTGAGCATTCGCTGAGTGAAAACGACAAAATGAGAAGACCGGAAGTTATTTTGTTCATGATGAAATGCCATATAATAAACGATTTATTAACTTCACTTGCTCAGTCTGAACTGGGAAAATATCAGACCTCTGTCTTTTTTGTATGGGACCAAGTTGGTCCTGTACTGTCAAGACCTCGGTCTGATATTTCCCCATACAGACCTCGCGCTCGGTTAATAATCTCTTAATATGGAGCATGCAATTAGGCTGGGACCAGGCAAATGTGTCCACCTCAAAGAGGCATCTGCCTTACAGGGGTGTCTGCATTGAGGGAGTTCACTGTAATCTGCACGTCGCCCATGAGCACTCCTAGAGTACTGTGTTCTGGTAACTTTCCACATTTTACCCACCTCACATGGGGTCTTTTGAATCAATGGGAACTTCTCCTCCACCTTGGCAAGTGTCTCAGAAGCAACATTGTCAATCATACCAACTATAGAAAAAAATATATATTAACAGTTAATAATTGGTCATTGAAAATAATTAGAAGAGTCTTCCACGAAGCTATTGTATGATTTAAAGATCATAAATACAAAACAGTGTGGCAGCAAAGCAGGTCAATGAATATAGCCATACTTCATGTTTGTAATGCTAATGTGTCAACCTTCTCGCAGTAACTTTTCACGAACGTTGCTTTGTTTAAACAGTCAATCAATTACTCTGGTTGGTACATGAATGACAAAGCTTATGTCATATAAAGAATTACTATACCAAATGTCAGAATAGTAGAGTGCATGCCATATATCTGTCTAATTGCACTATTTTTGTACAAACTAGTGGATAGTACTGAAGCAGAATAGTGCAAATAACAATTTTATTATAGCAACATATCTAGCCCTCTTTGGTTCATGGCTCAGTGAATTCTTAGTTTGTCCATAACTATATAGTTGATAACTAAATACTATTAAGAACCGGCCAAATAGGAAATGTTTGATGAATGAAAATAATCAAACATTGTTTGGTGATCCAACATTGTTTGGTCCTCAATATTTTATGGGTGGCCAAGCAGCATCAAACATTGCTGCAAACAACAGCGATCAAAAGTATTATCAGCTATAAAATCAGGCCGTATCTATGGAATGAGCAAGCGTAATATCATGCATATACATGTTCGTTTTGGCCAGCCAAATGAATTGAACAATGCCCATCAAACACAACAACAAAAGAAATATTTGATGTTGTTTGATTGAATGTTTGATGGAGTTCAAATTCTACCAAACATGTTTGATGCTCCATCAAATTACATCAAACACCACCAAACAAGGTGGCCAAACAGCAAAATGTTGGAACACCAAACAATGCTTGATCATGTTCGGTCATCAAACATTTCTTGTTTGGCCGGGCCTTTATGCATTTAATAGCTAGTAATTTGTTCCTAGAATATATGACACGCACTGTAATTAGGGGCCACAGGCTATCTGCATACACAATGATATATCAACTACCAGAACGCTTCACACATTATATTATATATATTAAAGTCAATTGTCCTGTTATTCCCATGAGAGAAGACATATCTGAATAAGAAAGAAAATTTAATATAAAGTCATGGTAGTTGTTGTCAAACAGGCGTAAATCCTGCAAAAATGCAAATGTCCTTTTTCCAAAAAATAAATTATGAAGAAAGTCTGTGTCATCATTGTTTCTTTATTATGTTTTTAACTGAAGTAAAATTCATGAAAGCCAGATAAGGATTATTATTTCTATATTTAACCTTTAGAAATACCACTGGTTGGTTGGTTGCAACATTGTTTTGGCACGAATGTCGGACTTTGAACTGGTACAAGCAAACACGGAATCAAAAGTCCACTCCAGACAGATCAAATAACCGAGGAGTTTCCTTGGCACTACCATTAGCTTGAACTTCATCCAAATCATAATGAAAACGAAAGTAAAAGTGTTCATTTCACGTTTTTCGAGAACGAATGATCTAATAACAGTGCGACGGAAGGGTGAACTTACTAATAAGTTTATAATGGCCAAAACATGTTTGTTTCTACTCAATTTCACTAACCAATTTCTTCATTTCATTGCTTAACTTAGATCACTATTACACTGACATGCAAGGTTTTTTAATGATTAATACAACCCGACTGTCTACAAATTTAGCTTTACATATTCAAAAAGTCAAAAATTCTGACATTCAAATTAGGAAATTCGCTCACCTGGATCGTCAATCTTCCCAACCACTGGCTTGGCCAAAGTCAGGGCTGTATTGGTCGCCGTCTGAATCAATGGCTTCGAGGCAGCAGCAGCAACTGACAGAGTACTTTCCCCAGCATTACAAGCCATCCTGGTGACGGAATTTCTCTCTTTTACAGTACCGTACAACAGTCCAAGCTGATCAATGGCGGCAACAACAACGGGCAACTCGTAAAGACGATTACCAAACGACTTCTTCTCTGGTGTTTCCAGGGCATTCCCTGGAGCCTGTGGGGCTTGAACTTCAGCAGCAGCCATAGCTAAGAGGTTTAATTTCTTTGTAGCTCACAAAAAACAACAATTCACTGATATCTCTCGAATGAAAGTTAGTAAACTGCGTCCCGATATTTGAAGTCACTCGTTCTTGAACTTTGTACCCAGAAAATCATCCAATTAGGACTTTCAATAGAATGTGTAAATATGACATCATATCTAACGTCCAATCAAATCTATCGTAGTATTGGCAAAGGTGTTCAGTTCGCGTGATGACAAACGTGCATTACATAATCCCATTACGTCATTTCGTAATAAAGTCCAAAAATCCAAAAAGCTGCAATCCGTGCAATACGCATGTTTCCCCTCTGGTCAAAGTTTCAAAGAAACACCCTATTCAAATAGACTTTGAATTTATGAAAAAGATATTATCTTTGCTTCTTTATCTTTTGGCAAGTGTTGTTAAATGAGCCGAGAGTGGTTCAACTTATTTTCAAGGCCATTCAAGGTCAAGCCCTGTCAACTTAAATAATATTGTGTAATAATGAAAATGAAGTAACTAGTTAAGAATCCCAACTGACCGGGAAGCAGTTAGCTATATACTGAGGTATAGTCAAGCTGAATACCGAGAACAAATTCAGCCTCAACTAGTGGTTCTGAAAATTGTTAAACTGAGCGGGGACTCGAACTCGTGACCACCGGAGCTTTGACCACTCGACCATGCTGACTTTACAGTGTAAATCTATGTTGGGCGGCAATGTTGCAAGAATTACACGATACTGTGTTCAGGCCGACAGTCATCCGCAATTTGTTCTGCAGCCTTGTGTAGCATTTCAGCAGTGGATACTGTACCGTTGTGCCGCAATGTAATTCATAGAAAATGTGTTTCGTGCACGGGCGGATCCAGACGATCCAGGATTTTGCAACGGGGGTGTCCCAAATAGGCCTCTCGAGGTGACGTCACATCCAAGATTACGGCCTCCTAACAGTGGAATCTGATGGCGTCATCTTGTACGTTGATAGAGGGTGTCCGGTGCACCTATGGACACCTCCTGGATCCGCTCCTATCGTTTGTCCGAGCCTTTAGGTGGCCCTAGGGAAGGAAAGGGAGGTGGCGGTGGTGGTGGTAAAAGGTAAGCATGCAGCAAGGAAGAAAGGGAGAGAGGGAGGGAGGAAAGGAATGAGGGAAGGAAGGAAACAAGCACGCAAGCAAAAACAAACAAACACTGACAAGCAAAAAAAACTGCAAAAAAACTGACAATTAGCATGTAGGCAATGAAGCAAGGAAGCAAAGAATCAAGAAAGAAAGGAATTAAGTTAAAGGGGAAAAAATAAAATAAATATATACAAAAAATAGGCCGGAACAGCATTTTTTTTCTTGTTTTCAATGTAAAAACGTGTCTTGTAAAATTTATGATGTTTGTATATTGTTTTATTGTGTAATTCATGTAACACTGTAAGATTGAGTATTAATTAATTAAAAAGTAAAAAAAAGAAATTAAAGGGAGAGAGAGAACAGAGAGAGAGAGAGAGAGAGAGAGAGAGAGAGAGGAAGCTAAGCAACAAGCAGACAAAGAATACGCCCCCCACTGTTGTTAGGGTCAACCACAGATTCAAGACGCACATGTCTCTTTCTCCAGTTATGCAGTCCGTGACACGCGTACTAACACACACTCTTGATCAGTTTATTCTATATTTGACCAATGTGTACAATAGCAATAGCCTTATATGACATATACAAACATGCCAGCTTGTACATGCAACAGGATTCAACAATAATAGTGATAATCTCAATCAGAATGATTTCAGTATAAACATTGCAGAACAATACGTAGTCTTTTAGTTATGTATTTTTACTTGATGCTACAGCATGTGCATACGCGTTGAACTTCTCCTTGCTATCTTTCTTGAGTGGTGATTTATGCTCGGGCTTTCCCTGAGCCCTCGGTACTACTTTAAATCCAGCGGTTTGTGTGCTTCCTGGTGAAATACTGGTGCTCTTAGTCTTCTTATCAGGACTAGCTGCAGTTCCATTCTCGCTCACAACATCAACACTTGTCACAAAGACTTTGCCTGTAGGGGACTTTTTAGGGGGTTTAATGGCTCTTTCAACTTCTGCTTTGGACTTTGACTTTTCTTCCCTGGCCTTTTCAAGTGCTGGAGTCTGCGGTTGTCTTGGAAGCTTCGCCACCGACAGCCTTGTCGTCTGCGAGTTTGACTTTCTTAGTTTTCTCCATTTCTTCGACGTTCACTTTGGGAGCTTCTTTTTTGCCTTTGACGTGAACAACTAACGTACCCTGAGCACCATGTACGACTTGATCACGCCTAGATTTCCCAGATCTGGTTCTGGTTATTTCATCAGGTGTGAAAGACGCACCCCCGACCGGTGCTTGTATCAGCCTCATCGCCCTCGCCAGAATCTCCTTCTTCGTCACTAGCACCCACTGTATCACTCGATTCACTTTCACCTGTATCGCTTGAATGATGATCTTCATCATCATGGTCATCATCATCATCAGGACAATAATCTGGGTCCTCATCAGAGTCGTAAGATTGTTCGATGTACAGCATTTCGTACAATTTTCCACTGTCTGGGTCACTGTCTCCATCGCTGCGCTTTCGTTTCTTGTCGGGGGAGGTTGAAAATGGAAATTTTAGGTCTTCTGGTTTTGTCGTGACGCGGCGTCGAGTTGATCGTCTGAGCTTCGACGCGATGGAACAAACGACTAAAAATTTAAAGGAAAATGGTATAAACATGTATTTAACAAATAGAACAGCGTTTTCCGTGCTTCGTTCAGTAATACAGCACGTAGGAAGTGACGAGAGAATGAAAAAAGTGTAAGAAGAGCACGAGCCGTACGCGTGCTCTCCACACTTCTTGAGTGCTCTCGGCACTTCCTAAGTGCTGTATTAACAGAAACTCATAAGGAGTTGAATTCAATCCTCTTATGAGTTTCTGGTATTAATGAACGGATCACGGAAAAAGATGTTCTATTTGTTTTATTATATATTTTGAAGTAAATATTCAAGGGGAAAAGTTCGATTTTCTCCGTACAAAAATTCAAAAGGTGCGCACTCGCGCGGTCGAGCTCGCGCTGCTGACATCACAACTGTGCTCTGTTCTCTGTTATTTTATTATATGCCCTTGTCGATACGCGCGCTCTGATTGGCTGAAAGCTGTGCTTTATCAGAGAACGAAGCACAGTTGTGATGCCAGCAGCGCGAGCTCGACCGTGCGCGTACCTTTTGAATTTTTGTAGGGAGAAAATCGAACTTTTTCCCTTGATGATATACTTCAAAATATATAACAAAACAAACAGAACATCTTTTTCCGTGCTCCGTTCAGTAATACAGCACTTAGGAAGTTTTGAGAGCACTCAAGAAGTGTGGAGAGCACGCGTACGGCTCGTGCTCTCCTTACACTTCTTTCGTGCTCTCAAAACTTCCTAAGTGCTGTATTACTGAACGGAGCACGGAAAAAGCTGTTATATTTGTTAAATAAACCACAGCTTTCAGCCAATCAGAGCGCGCGTATCGACAAGGGTATATAATAAAAAAAATCGATATAGAGACTTTGCACCATCACTTGATAGCAACCATGACAGGAGGCACAACAATAGATTCTTTTCCCCCTGGGAAACTGAACTCTTTCTCATGTAAGCCAGATAAGTCCAGACTCCATTGTTCCTGCCTTCTGTCATGGCTGCCGTCACGTGATGTTGCAAAGCCTCTTTTGTAATCCTGAAAAACCTTTTATGCGCAGGCAAGAACGCAAGGTGCTAAGGCTCGGGCATGCGATGTAACTTTTCTTGCAACTTTTTTCTGCGATGACCGCGCAACAGATTTGCACCGTATGTTCACCCTTGCAAAAGTTGCACGCAACAGTTCAGGTATAGGATCGAGTTCTATTTATGCAACTTTTTCTTCAATGTTGCGCGAATTATTGCAAGGGCGGACAAAGTTACATCGCAAGGAATTTACACATCCTTTCCTTCTTTTGAATATAAAGGAAATCAAAGTCGTGAGTTAGAGGTGTCGCTACCGCGCACGCCCTTGCGTACCACAAGTTCTCTCTCGACTCCTTACCAAGTGTCCTAGTGCAAAATGCGCTTAATTACATTATAAATAAAGCGATCAACGTTAACAATTTTACCATAATCAATATACTTACAGACAGACCAGGTATACGAGACACGATGCCACCAGTCATGTGAGCAGCGCCAGTCATTACGTTATAACCAGCTTTAGTGGCATACCATGGCACAGAGGCAACGCCCCATGCAGCCTAAACAGAAAATATATAGACAATATGTAAAAAAAGCTTCAGTGCCATTCAATAGGACTGTTTATTTGACAGGGACCAATTTCTCAAAAGACCCGAAGACTTTACAGACCCGTTATAGGAAAAATATGAATCGTGAACCTGTTAGAAATCATCAATCTTTTGAGAAACGGAACCAAGAGGCCGGACCTTTCTTCGATGCACGCGCTAGCTTATTCGGGTTGTTCATTGATTAACAAGTAGCCGTTTGGGTAAGCGACACGACAGACTTTTACGAAATCAATATTATGACTGTTATTACAGTCACAAAATAACTGCAACACAAATTACGCATTAATTAGAGCACCGTGCCGTAACCGTGTCAGTACCGCGTGGTCTATAAAAAGGTTCGAAACTCCTACCGTTATACTGTGCCGTAACTGAGATGCCGTTTGCACAGTCATACGAAATCTACTCTAATACATGGAGCATACACATCAAAAATCAATGAAAAGAAATTCTATTGTTGGCATGCACGATTTTGTTGGGGTACGCTCGCAGTGGATGGTAGATGGTAATAAATAAATAAATAACTGTTTATTTAAGTGTCCTAGTCTTCTAGCGCTCGCGCACTAATTGGGGGACACTATACTCTCACACTCACTACCACTACATTGACTGTTTTAAGCACACAACTCTCAGACTCACATGTTGATTTTTACGGAGGGAGGAAAACCGGAGAACCGGAGAAAAAACCCTCGATGGCAAGGAGAGAACAACACACTAACAAACTCAATTCACATGAAGCGCCCCGTCCGGGTATCGAACCAGGGACCACAGCGGTGAGAGGCAAGCGGTCTAACCACTCGGCCACCCTTGCTCCCCTATGATGAGATTGGCTCTCCCCGCGCCCCCTCTACAATGTTGCTTTGAAAACCCCGATACCTACTAATCGGCAATCAGTCCAACAAACCTTCTAGCCATGACCATCAACATTGTACAAAAAATCCGTAAATTTCACATCGTGCTAACTAATTTTGGCAGGGATTGTAGATCCCTACCTTGGAACCACCCCTGTACAGCACCAGTCCAGTCCTTCGTGAAACATCGATGATCCTATCAACCTTCTTATGTGACACAGTGCATGGTTTTGTGTTGTCATTCACCTCTGCCTTACAGGATTTAGCAGGGTTGATGTAATCAATAGCGGCCTCGCTAACTATCAAAGCTGCTTCCAGCATGTCAGATTTTTCTAATGTTTCAGCACCATCGGAAAGGATCTGTAAAGCAATTGTTATGCACAGAATCAAATATTAGTTCGGTTTAATACAGTTAAGGTCCATGAGGGTCCGAAAGGAATTTGCTAAGTGGAGATGTCCCATTTGTCATTCCTTAATCTTTCTCTCATACATCGACGTCCTCGATATCGTTCTTGTTTTCTCAACCGCTGGTTAAACGTCGTTAAAGTGAAGATTATCTACCGGGATATTTTTCTGTCAATAAGAAGCGCAAAGTGCATGATTGATCTTGTCTGTCTTCTGCCAGTCTGTCCATCCGTCTCTTCGATTGATTCGTTTGTTCTGTGATTTTTGTCTGTCTGTCTGTCTGTCTGTTTGTTTGTTTGTGTTCACTATTACTCGACCCATCCTGGTAACTCGTGGATATGCATCCCTGCTTATCCTGCCTCCGAACGCGGGAGTTGTTAATTACAAAGAATTTGGAACATGATACTTTGAAAGAGACTCATGATGTTGGTAGTGGTGGCGGTGGTGTTGCTGGTGTTGTGTTGACATATTTTTCAATTAATTAATCAATGCTGTAGACACACTATAATATATTATAGCCAACTATCTAGGATATTAGGTTTAATTTTGCACTATGGTAAAAAGCGTCGACTCGTACCTCTTTGGTTTCAGTTGTCATGATGTACGGAAAGTTCTCTTGTAGAATATCCAGACCTTTGCAAGCCAATGTGTCAACTCGAGAAACTATGATATATACAAATTGAAATAAGATGAAGATAAAACACAACGTATAGTAAATTCAAAAAACACGTAATAGCGTGCAACCCAAATACCAAGTGCTAAATAGTGCTAAGTTAGGCTAATTTTGTGGTTTTCTATTATTATTTAATTATAAGTGTTGTTTAAAATTGAAAGTTTTGAATCTTAAGTTAAGAGAGGACGACGACGACACTTTTTAAGGTTTTTTGCTGACATGTTTCGACAGTACGACTGCCACCTTCAGAATGCATGCGGTACTGCCGAAACATGTCAGCAAAAAAAAAACTTTAAAAGTGTCGTCCTTTCTCTAAGATTCATTGTGCATTTGTTACTTTTACGTCCACTTGGAAAGTTTTGAAATGTTGAGATGTTCATAAACTTTACCTGCTTTCTCGGCTTCATCAGTCATTGTTCCGACAAAACCAGGTTTTGGGACAACATTATAAGCAAACTTTGTAGACTGAACTGCAGCTTTAATTGATAATTCTGCCAAAGAAAGGCTTAGCTTGGCCAATGGATTATTCTCTTTGGTCTTAGCATAAGTGGACGTGGCTTGTGATACAGCCGATTTTACAACAGGGACTTCGCCCAATCGGCTGAAGAAAGATCCCTCGTCTTTGGTTGAGCTGGACTCAGAACTTTCGGATGCCTGTCGACTCATTCTGAACGATGTACGATCGTTAAGCTTGAGTATTTGAGCAAATAGTACGTTTAAAGCCAATACCGTACCGAATCGAAAGAACCTTCGCAAATGATTGTTTGTCCCAATACTCCTTTGCGCGAAGGGTTTTAAGGCATCTCACAGTCACGAAGGAATGTAAACAGTTGTTGTGTGAATATTTTACAAACTTGGCTGAATATATTGTTATTTACATGCAATTATTCATCAAAGGCTTTGTTTCAAATACTTATTTGTCATACACCGATTTCAATAAACACTGTCGGGCAAAAGGCCACGAGCCCGCGCGACTCACCTGAAAGGAAGCATGGGTAGAAATTATTAAAGTTATAAAACCATACAAATATCTACACGACAATTCAAATCTAAAAAAGGAAGATAATTGTATCATCTGCGTTAAAATTTTTGATCTTTAAATTTACCAAGCTTTCAGCCATGTTGGCCATCATCAGGGTTTTGATGACCAACATGGCCGAAAGCTTGGTAAATTAAAAGATCAAAAATCGAACGCAGATGATACAATTATCTTCCTTTTTAACATATGCCTGCGTACAAAGAAAATCATTTGTTTACGTTAAAAATTAATGCCAAGGCTGAAAAAGGAGTGAAGTTTTGCAACTACCCATACTCCTTTTCGGTCTAGTCACGTGGGCTTGAAGCATCTCGTACGACAACCTTTTTTGAAATAGGTGTATCAAATGGATTTTCAATCGGCGAAAGTATTTCCGCACGTAAATAACGTTTCATAAAAAACGTAACGTTTCAACGTAAACTGTGGATTTTAGGAGCGTCAGAAACCAAGTAGACTGGATTTGGCTGTGGGTGCAGACTTTTGTTCAAAAAGAGCCTGCTCGCAGCTAGGATCTCTCCCCGGGGGGGGGGGGGGGTACTCCTATATATAAGATGACGGGGATGCTCGTCGGAAATTTTGAAAATGACCCCTAAAAGGTACCTGAGTGGGAGTGGCAACAATTCATTTCTACCCCTAAAAGGTACCAATTCAAAAACAATAATAAAAAATTAAAGTAATAAAACACTTTGTTATCGATGTGCTTTGAAGATTCAATTCAGATCATCGAAATCGTCCCTTTCATGCTTATTTTAGGTAGTTTATGGACCCCAAAACAGTCCCTAAAAGGTACCAGCTATGTCTTTGGTAGTCCACTTAAGTCTGAGACACCCTAAAAGGTACCAGATTGCAGATTTCGACCCCTAAAAGGTACGACGAGCATCCCCGTCCATTTACGATCGGAGTCCCCCCCCCCCCCCAGTGGGAGATCTCTAGGGGAAAGTTAGGGGTAGGGGAGAGAGCCTGCAGGCAGGCCAGTTTGAAATGCACATGGCGAAGACGTCAAAATGCGCGCGATTTTGACGGCCTCAAAATAAAAGCACGTCATCCATGCTATTGTTTTTTATTGACTAATTATCTATAATAAATATACATTTCAGGCCTTGTGTTTTTGTAACTTGCAAGGCGTATGTTACACAACATTATTCATCCAATTTTATTCAATATTTTTGGCGATATATTTTACTCATTTTACAATTACCTTATTTTATATTTTATCCATTTTTGCATTATATTACTCATTTTCTTATTGATTTGATACGGTTCAGTTTATTATTGCGTTCTTTTATTTTTGAGTTAAACAATCAAAACTAATCCGTGCTTGCCAATCAAATTTAATTACTGATGTTTTTCAACATATCATTGTACAAGTTTCTTTTGTTCGCTAATCGATCCAGGAACAATAGAGTACAAGTTTTGTTGATCCAGGAATAATAGACTACGAGTTTGTCTTACAGATTCCTGATACTGGTGACTAATAGAAACCACGTAATCATCAACTTGGCCTTGCTGGAAAACCAGTTCTCTTAGGCTCTTGATATCTTGTTTACAAGCAAAAGGAGACTCCTTCCTACTTGTGCATACTAGGTGTTACACAATGGGGTACACACCCAAACTTTTGAGCGAGTTGTTCTTCCAGCAAGTACGTAACTTGTCAAGCAAAACAATTTTGACCACTTGGACACAGTTGTAACTAAGTGTTTGACCCAGAAGACACTAAGAAGTTTCTACGAAACCTTCTCTGTGTTTGTTATAGTCAACAAAGTCAATGAGCTTCGAGCTTGATCATAGCAAACAATAGCGTGCTATCTAGCACCTTCAAGGTGAAATCAAAGTTTGATTCATAGGTAAAAACTGGTCAAACCACTTAGGTGAACTGAGTAACTATAATAGCTCCTACAACCCAGAATTGATCAGAAGTAAGAAGTTGTAGCAGAAAGTAAGGTGTGAAGGACCTCCGCATTTGGAATAAAGCACATTATTGAACCCGAGGAAAAGTCTCTACCGAGTGTCTTCTCACAAGTGACTCAGGAAAAAAATCCGAGCCTTCAGCGCGGCTTCAACCCACGACCTTTCAACCCACAAACGGACGCTGCCCGATAACCCTGCAACGTTGCACCCAACACTGAAGGGATGTGGAGACATTGGGCAACTGTGTTGATGCAATGTTACAGAAAAATTGCTTCGTGTGTCTGGGAGTTCAGAAATGCAAAGAAGAATATGAAATAAAAAGAAAAAAGAATAGTCATTAAATTACAAACCGATTCAACTTTATTGAAAACAATGACATTAACAATATTATTACAATTTCCAACTCAAAGACTATTCCTACTTTGTGACCTGCCTATGAATTTAACACTAATCTTCTCTTTCTTTTTCTTTTAATTTAACAAGGATCTGTTAATATACAAATTTTATAACTTTAGTTTACTTTGTTTAACTTTTTGATTCCTTCCCAATTAATGTTGGCCCTGTAGTGGAATAGGCCAGACACACTTTCATTGCAATCATAATCATAATTGTGAGAAGTGAAACATGTGTAAAATAAAATCAAAAATCATTATCATATATTATGGTGGTGCCTACATTATTTTGGCTCATGATTGACATTTCATCATGTATCATCCGTCACCTTTTTGGACTCTAAAAATAAAGTGTACAGTTGAGCTTGTTCTTTTTCGGATTCTGTCTTGATGTATTTGTGAATTTCATCATCAGGAATATCTTTATCATCTAAGTCTACTCTTTCACCATCTGAGTCTGACTGGTAATACTCCTCACTAACAATTGATTCTGGATTGCCATTCATTATCTGTGTTTCTGAATAGCCTTTCCTTAGCAAGTATTCTATCAACATAGCATCACGTTCTAGACTACAGAAATCAGATCTGCCATTACTTTGGTAGATTGGGCAGTGTGTTGATTTGATACAGCAATGTGGACAGCAGACATGATCAGAAGAGTTGTGCACTTCTTTAGACAATGTTTGCTTTTGGGAAAATGTTTCCTCAGTAGTAGAGCTAGAATTATCATGACATAGTTCACACTTTTTGTGCAAAATAACATCATCACTCAGTGATATTGAACTGTCACACAGTTCTGCACACATTTTAATTCTCTCTTGAGCTTCCATTATCAGCTTTCTTTTTCCTTGATCCACCTTCTCTCTTTGCTCTTCCCAAGAATTCTTAATATCACTATGATTTTTGTAGTCTGTATAAAAAGACAAGATTTCTTTCAGATGCTTGGACAAATTGCTTTTGTCTGCCTTAATCCATGGAATCTGTAGTGCAAATTTCAGCAGTTCTCTCTTAACTAGTTTAAAGCTTCTACATATGTTTATTGCTTTATAAGTATGCAGAGAACAAACTTCCCTAAACTTTGAAGTCAATTTCCGATTGTAGCTATGGCCAAGAATACTTTCCATACAAAAACGCACAATTCCCAGCATTGTAATCATTTTGGCTGTAGACCTGATTATCAGTGTATCATGACAAAACTGATAGAGCTGCATGGCACATTCCTTGATGACTGGTGCATTAGTTATCCCAATTTGAGACAAAATAGTGTCAAGCAGTTCCTCTGGCTCAGCTTCTTGGACTTCCATGCCAAAGAAACTTTTTAGCACTCTAGTATGCCTGTAAACTAAAGAATTTTCACAATTTAAAGCTTCAGCTATATCTCTTTGACTAACAACTACACTATTGCGTCTACAAACTATGTAAATGCAGCTTGCCACAATAGCATCCTTGCATTTTGGTAACTTTTTGAACTCGACTTTGTAAATATTCCTGATCATTTCTATCACTTTGGGAAAGATGTCTTCTGGTAGATGAAGTTTTTCTATACACTCTCGAATGCGTTTCTTCATACGTCTCAGGACTTTTTCAGACACACATCCTGGTTCATGTTCTGAATGGCTTGGAGTGGCGCTACAACCGCTCGCACTGCCCAGCACCAAGTCTTTGGTTCGAGGCATCGTTATGAAAGCTTCCCTCGATAGTATAACATCACAATCAAAGCAACTTAAACTTGAACTACTCAGAACCACACATCCAACACAATGCTGAGCAGATTTAGAGTAATCAATTTACAATAATAAAACAACTGCAGGAAAGAGCAAACTACTATAGCTAACAATCTCCCAGGCGTTCCACAACTAGTTTCTAGTCCTACTCATTACTCTAAAATCAAAATGGCTACCAAAGGTGATTCGACTGTGGTACATTTACCAAAGGTCTTGATCGGCGTAACGGGAAGTGTTGCATCCATAAAACTAGGGAAAATAGTTCAAGAACTTCTCAGCTCAAACAAGGTCGGTAATCTTAAATATTTATTGCAAAACTCGCAAATAATTGCCTCAATATAGCTTAAAATTATAACTTAAGTTAATTAACTTAAATAAGTCTTAAGCTTAAGTCTTAAATATAACTTTGTCTTTTATAAGGTAGAAGTGCAAGTTATTGCTACAGAATGTTCAACCCATTTTTTTAACACTGATGACATCCCTGTAAAAGTTTATAGAGACGTGGATGAATGGCAGGTAGGCTCAGACTTCATACACAGGGAACCCACTTGTTATCTTGACAGGTGAAAGAAAGGGCATACGAGTATGCTGGGAATTTCAAATTCTGATGGAATCCAATATATTTTGTTTGGGGATTTACAGCGAATGAATTTGTGATGTTGATTGAGTGATCAGTATTTTCCTTTTGATCAGGGATGGCAGAAAATGCAGGACCCTGTACTCCATATAGAGGTAAAAGTCAAACTGACATTACTAAATTGATTCTTCAAAGTCTGTTATAATGCATAAGTACTGTTAACTTGGGTATCTGTAATCTCTCTCTTGCTCAACCTACATTTCAGTAGACAAGCGAGAGATTAGCCTATGCAAAAGACAGTCAGATTTCTGGTATTAGGATGGCTATAGAGTTTATATGTAGATGTTTTGTATTTCTTTGCTTTGTTTCATTCTGAAAACCATTCCGAAAGAGGATCATTAATGTTGTTTTCTTGTGGTAGCTTCGCAAGTGGGCAGACATGATGGTAATTGCTCCCATAGATGCAAATACAATGGCTAAGATTTCAAATGGAATATGTGATAACTTACTGGTAAGGCAAGGTGTAGGGCACCCTATAGCTCACAGCCCTACTACAAAGGGGTTAAAGACTGAGGGTGCAACATAACTGATAATTTATGCCCTGACAGAATTGGGGCACAAACTGAAGGGTACCCTATAGCCGACACATACCAACCCGGAAAGGGTACAGACTGTCAGGGTGCACCATAACTGATACACCCTGACTGGAATGGGGGCAAAGACTAAAGGGCATCCCATACATACGCAGTTCCAACTGGGAAGAAAAACAGATTCTGGCTGCAGTGATAGCAAGCACTTTCGCACAGGAAAAGCTGGCAATAATTAAAGAGCTAACAAATTCAAAATTTATATATTTTTACACTTTACAAAATATTTCTGGACACACATGCATTGCTTGCTTTTACTTGTCAGACATGTATTGTTAGAGCATGGGATATGAAGAAACCATTGATCTTTTGTCCTGCAATGAACACTTTCATGTGGAGCCATCCAATCACAGCAACCCACATTGATAGCTTATGTAATATGGGATATATATATGTACCACCAATAGCAAAGACATTAGCTTGTGGAGACACTGGTAAGCATCTTTTTACAAGTGCCAGGGGCAGGGAGATGAGATGAAGCAAAAGAAAGGACAAGAGAAAGGGAAGGATGGAAATAAAAGGACATAAAAGGAGAAAAGAGAGAGTAAATCATATGAATGAATAAGTCAACTAAATGAGTGGATAGGGGATGGATGAATGAATGAATGACTGTTTGAATAACATTTTGATTGACTAAATCAATGAATGGATATCTGACTGACTTATTAGCTGACTGACTGAATGAATAAATGAATGAATCAATGGATGGATAAATGAATGAATGACCCATGACTGACTGACTGACTGACTAAATGAACGAATAAATTTCTGACTGACTGACTAAACCAATTGATAAAAGTCTTCCTGACCTACTAGCTGAAGACTGACTCAATTGATAGATGGATGATGTGTGGATGAATAAATACACGAATAAATGAATAAAATAGAATGTATTTGAAAAAGTTATTGAATTAGTCTCATTTTTCACAGGGATTGGTGCAATGGCTGAGGTATCTACTATTGTGGAAATAATACTCCAACACCTGGAAGAAATGCAAAAAAGTTAACAGACATTTCATATGTAGTTTTTAGGTTTTTATAAATTCACTGATATACAAAACCCCAAATTATTTTGTACAGCCTGTAAATACATGTATCTGACAAGGTACTGACAAGGTACTGACATGTAAATACATGTATGTAGATATTGTATGAATTCCCAATGCATTTGATGTTCTAACACTACATTGTGTTTAATAAAGATAGGGGTAACAAGGTACTGACATAAATAAGTAGATATTGTATGAATTCCCAATGCATTTGATGTTTTAACATCAGATGTCGTGTTTAGTAAAGATAGGGGTAACAAAGTACTGACATAAATAAGTAGATATTGTATGAATTTCTAATGTATTTGGTGTTTTAAAACTGGATCATGTTTAATAAAAATAGGGGTTGTGATGCAGTGAGTGCAATTGCTATTCCAAAGACAAAAAACGTGGCAGCCATGTTGGTGGTTTTTATCTTGATTTTCTTTTGTCAAGACCACCAACATGTATGCTATGTCTATTTTTTTCACAGAATACTTCATTAATTTATTGTTATGTTATTATGATTATTTTGAATAGAATAGAATAGAATAGAACTTTATTAAACGAAATTACATTGCAGCTACCAAAAAACCTCTTGGCAGCTGAATTGCATAATTATATATGTTGCAAAAATATGTACAATTAAATATTCATAATAAAGATAATAATAATAGGTAAAACAGATATATATATATATATAATGGAAGGATTGGATGTTCAAATAATGTATAAAATGACGTTCATAGTGATCTTACTTCAGATCGTATTTACCACAGCTTGCTATTATATATGAGTTTTTGTATCTATTGGTCTTACAGACCGGAATAGCGAACTTCCTCTTTTTGCTTCCTCTTTTTGAGGGCCATCATGATTAACTATAGTTATATAGATGTTTTTCCTCCTGAAATAAAGTTATTATTATATTATTATTATATTGTCTATAAATTCTCCAGGGAATGTTTGCAAACTAAAAATAATTTGATTGAGTCTACATTTACTGACGTATGTTACATTTTCTCATAGCTGACTTGATAACCACAACTTTTGCAAGTCTTTGTCCAAGTATCGGTTTCTTCATCATAAGTCTCTCCTCCTTCTTCTCCTTCTTTTGGAAATTCATGCTCATGTTTTGATAAATCTTTTCTCCATGTGCTAGTACGTACAGCCTTTCTGAGCTCTAGAAACAATGGGAAATTGAATAAGAAATGGAGGATTATGGAATGTACATGCTTTGCAAGAATTTGATCTTTATGTGTTTTACAGATTGAGTCTGTGTAAATATTAAGAATTTGAGGAGCTGCCCATTAAAATTGACTTGATGATTTTTTAAAAGTTTTCTCAAATGGAATGGTACTGCAGAACTTCTCTTTGGTAAAATATCTCTGGATAACCAAAAGTCACTGGCCATTTTTATAGGTATCCCTTCATTTGTTGTACAGATTACTTACCTTTGACCTTTTTATCAAACTTTTTTTGTTTTAAGATTTCTCTTTTTTCTTGTTTCTCTTCTTTGGCTTGTTCTAGTTTATCTTCATCTCCCCAGATTTCATAAGCACGTTTTTGTACCTTATTAAAATATAAAAGAAAAAAAAAATTGATGTCACCGTAATTGTATCAGCCTCTAAAATGTACTTTTCTCTTCAAAATTGTTCCTAGTCTGCAATGCAGGCATTCTTTAGGGGATTTGGAGATTTTGGATTCCTGTGGACGTGGTTGTTCAGCTCCAGTTTTCATGCCTCCCCCACAGGAATCCCAAATCTTCAAATGCCTAAAAGAATGCCCAATGCCTACTTTGAAGGCCAAATTAATTGTACCTGAGAGTGCTGATACATTTTTCGGGATAGAACTCTAACCTGTGATACCAAATAAAGTTTCATGTCTCCTCGTGCATAATGTGGATTCTTCTTGACTTGAAATTTTAAAATTGGTTCTCTTCTATCTAAGTCAACATCCTTTAATAGAAATTGCTACAAAAGATAAGCCAACAGAGGTCAAGCAAGTACACAAATATATCTTGGGCAAGTGGTGATAAAATTTATTTTGTGGGCTCCCTGTGGAATACACAGGGATCCCACTGGTTAATCAACATTGTACAAACCTGTTTGGCTTCTGTCTTTGTAATAAGAGAAAACTTTCCTGACTCATCAGATTCTCTGTGTAAATGGATTTATAACAATGAATTTCATTTGTATAAACATGCACATACACACTTAGATATCCTTCAATACAATTACGTTATGGGAAATTTAACATTGATTTTCAAGAAGTATACCTGCAAGAGTCACAAATGTACTCATCAAATGTTTGGTAGAGAAATGAATCCATGAATTCTTTATTACATTCTGTACAGTGTAACTGATCGCCTCCTAGTATGGGAGCTGTCAGGAAATCATATGAAAAAAATATAATATTTATAACTAATGTCTAAGTTCCTCAAAATCTAACTCTGGACTGATGACTGATGACTCTTGACTTTCGACCGAGTCTGAGTGACTTACTGACATAACACACATTTTCGTTATTACCTGGTTCTTCAACTAAATTCCTAGGAGGTCTACTCAGTTCTTCCTCCTCTTCAGCATCTAAGAGAAACCCTCCGCCAGTATCTACAACACGAGAAGAAAGCGCAGCACTACTGCTGATTGTTTCATCGCCTGTCTCCTTCGTCCTGCTTGGATAAGGTCGACTAGAAAGACGAGCACTTCTTAGTAACAAAGCCTTCTGTCTATTTCTCTCAATTCGTGCCTTCTGAGCATTGGAAAGCTTTGATTCAGACATCCTTCAGTTCTTATGTCATTCGTCCGCCATTTTGAATCATTGTTGTGATTGGTAGCAACTGCTTACCTTTTTGATCGCGGTCTCAGAAACACTTGGTCGCCATCTTGTCTATCAAGTTGATAAAGATGTGCTCGCAGAAATCAACGGATTTCACTCCCTATTTCTTTTAGTGAAGACAAAATGTAGCGACTGAAGTAAAGATATTTGAGTCATGATCTTTAAAAGATATGCATTATCAAATTGCTAAGCCGATTCAGAGAGGCTGAGCTGGTGGACAAGTGATAGCTGAAGTCAAGAAGAGAAGACGTGAGAAGTTAATTAACGACAAAGAAAACAGCCATGGCCATGATGAAAACAAAGAATATAATGGCAATGGTCATTATATTCACAATTACGGTAAACGATCTATTTGTATAATTTGTAAAAACACTGCACATAAAAATAGAATGATTTTTGGGTTTCCTGTGTAAAAAGGCGTTATTAATACAATGCAGTCTCACTGTTAAATAGATAAATTTAGATAACTACTCAGCTGATGCCACCTAAAATATAATAAAAACCCTACCAAACTAAGAGTCTAAAGAACAAACATATTTGCAAGTTAGAGAAAGCTGAGGCAGAAAGAAGGCATTTGCATTCCCCCTCCCCCCCTCTTCCCCACAGCCTGCCCCCTTTTGATTGTACTTGGTATAAGGATGTATGATAACTGGTGATAGCTAGTTTAACTTAACTATCATCAACAACAGTACCTCTGCCACCAATTTCAGCACTGATTCATTAGGGTGATTTAGCAATTAATGCAACTTGCATTGCCTTAGGCAATGTTATAGAGGACATCATGCCCACTGACGAATTTTATTCAAAATTACCAATGATGTCACCGATGTCAAGAAGAGGATGTGAAAACAAGTGAAATAGCTTCCTGAACGTGGTATCACAACAATGTCATAGTAGTCACGCAATGAACAAAATGATAAATTCATCATCTAATATCATGCATCATGTTGCATTTGTTAAATCACTCATTGGTACTGCAGACAGATTCAGTAATAATCCATACAGCAATTTAATATTATTGTACTTGATGTTTCCATGCTTATTTTAACCTTTATGTTTTCATTTTCAGTTTGTTCTTCTAATAGTTATTCTTATCAAAAGGCAAATTTTAAGGATGTTGTTGATGTCTAGAAGAGGACCTCATACTCCAGTGGGAACTGGTGCACCACAGGTATTTAATGTACATCACTGTCTATAGGGTTACATTTACATTTTGTAGTGTCAACAATATCCCCAGAACAACTCATTCTACAATCAGGCCCACCAATCTATCCTTGTGGTAGAAAGCTAAAGAAAAACAATCAAGCCTCCAGATTGCCTTGGACTACAGTTGACAAACTTTTTTCAGTAGTCTTTGGCATGCAATTTTGAATGTTATTGTCTGCTCTTTGAAAATCATTTTTATGCAACTCATGTACTTGTACTGTCTGGTAATATATTGATGCTCTACAGGTAGAACTCTTTTTTCAGTAGTCCTTTGGCATGCAATTTTATTTTGTATGTTATTGTCTGCTCTTTTAGAATCATTGATGCAAGTCATATACATGTACTTTTACTGTTTGATGACATTGATACTCTGTATAACTCTTACACATTTGATATTGTTTGTAGAATCTAGCCAGAGAAATAGAACTAAGACTGAGAAAGATTGCAAGATTAAGGATTGAACCAAGAATGATGGCAGAACAGTTTAATAAATCAACTGAAGATTCAAATGAATTTGATTCACCTCCAGGTAAATGATTCATAGCTACAGTATTTTTGTTAGTCGACCCACCAGTAACAGGCCAATGAAAAAGATAGCCAACATATGCTGGTTCTCTGCCCCAAAAACCACAGACCATCAGCAACACAGACTACTAAAAACATATCTGCTGGCCATGAGGAGACGTCATGGAGTCTCAAATTATAATATATGGTCAAGAAGTCAGTGAGAAAAATCACAAGAAAAAGCGTGACTTGGAGTCTTGTAAAATCTGACCTTCAACTCTATCAATAGCACTTGTATAGTAACACCATAGGATTTCATCCTTATATAACTTACATGATTGTACCTAATGTGTTTTAAATTTGTTTAATTTTCTAGATCAATATGCTAAAAGCTACAAATACAGATTAAAAGCAATGGATAAAATGACTGAACTAGGTATGCAAACTGACTTATATTTTGATTGGTTTCCAACTGTGCTTCCCTATGGTACACAGGAAGCCCAAATATTTATTTTTGCATAAATTGTTATTTATTATTTCTCATATTATTTCTCATATATTTATTATAATCCACTTAGTTAGGAGAAACATTTGTTTGATTTAATTTTGTCATTGATTTTAGATGACCTTATATGCTCCATCAATAATAAATATGGTCGGCGTAAAGGTCAGTCAGTGAGGGGATATCTAAGAATGCTTCAGAAACATCCCTTTAATGTGATCAAAGGGGGTGATGACACAATAGACAAGTTAGCTGAAATGTATGAACATGCTAGATATGAACCTAAGGTACGTTTATTTTATAGCTCAGAGCAACAATTTTTTCTAAAATAATCATAACACACTTATTTACTTTCCATGTAACTCAATATGTAGCTCAGCGTCAGCTCCGTGTGATGGAGAGATCCGTGAGTGACTGAATTAACTGTATCTAAAAGTGAAGAGGCCCACAAACTCCACAAAGTCAAGGGTTTTAATTACTAAGTAAACGAAGAATTGTTTACCCGTGTAAACTCGTCAAATTTCTGTAGGCCTAATGACCTACAGCTATTGTTACAAGGTGTATATACTTATAAAATATAGGATCATATTACAAGGATATGACGTAAAGAGCTAAGGCACACTGGTGCCGTTACACTTAATAGAAGCAAGACATTCTAGTTATCCCAATTGTAACATTTGATTTTCTGTACACTGTTGATTTATAGGAATTTGGCAGTCTGCAATATCGCAAGTTTGCATACCTGGTAGAGCAGATGAAAGACAGGTTTGATATAAGATTTATATAAATGAGCAATAACTATTTAATTATTTATTAAATATTTACAGCGCAAAGCCCAAAAGTATGACCAGCTATATAATTGTATTTGCATACTTTGAAAGAGCAATCATCCAATCAGCATCTGAGGATTCTCTTATCTTATCTCTATACTAATTGGAGGATGGTGAGACAAAATTATGTGAATACATTAACACTGGTTACAGTTTTGAGCTTTCGGCTGTAATAAATATATTTCAAAAACTTGCCTTGAAGCAAATTTCAATGCAGCTATTGTAAAAAGAAGGATAAAAAAGATAGGCATCCAGGATTGAAGATGAGAAAATAACAACTATAAGTTTTCTGAAGTACTACAACCATAGACATATTTTGGGAGGACACAGGAACCCCACACCCCCAAATCAATATTGTACCCCAGCAACCACCATTATGAGACCTACTGAGTATTGGATAACCAATATTGAATGGGTGGGGGACAGGGGAGGGGGAGGGTCTGTAACTCCTATTAGGAAGTTCCTGCACAGTGAGGTCTGTTATTTAGAAGTAAGAACAAGTAAAACATTGATTAAAATATCAAAATCATGTTTTTTTCCTATTTATTACATCCATGATTGTAGCATCTGGCCTTTCAAGCACCAGTAATAAAAAATTATAGAATATGAAGGGTTGCCCATGGAATGTGATTAAGTGACTTTTGGTTGATGTCCAGTGATATTTTACCATAGGGAAGTCCAGCAGTACTACTTTGAACCATTGTATTTAATTGAAGAGATACCCATAAAAATGGCCTAAGTGACTTTTGGTTGATGTCCAGTGATATGTTACCATAGGGAAGTCCAGCAGTACCATTTTGAACCATTGTATTTAATTGAAGGGATACCCATAAAAATGGCCTAAGTGACTTTTGGTTGATGTTCAGTGATATATTACCATAGGGAAGTCCAGCAGTGCCATTTTGAACCATTGTATTTAATTAAATGAAGATACCCATAAAAATGGCCTAAGTGACTTTTGGTTGATGTCCAGTGATATATTACCATAGGGAAGTCCAGCAGTGCCATTTTGAACCATTGTATTTAATTAAATGAAGATACCCATAAAAATGGCCTAAGTGACTTTTGGTTGATGTCCAGTGATATATTACCATAGGGAAGTCCAGCAGTGCCATTTTGAACCATTGTATTTAATTAAATGAAGATACCCATAAAAATGGCCTAAGTGACTTTTGGTTGATGTCCAGTGATATGTTACCATAGGGAAGTCCAGCAGTACCAATTTGAACCATTTGCAAAAACTTAAAAAAACATCTTGAGTCACTTAGTCATTTCCATGGGCAACACTTCATATGTAAATGCTGGCTTAATTGCATTACAATGGCTCATGCTCATGCTAATGCATATTCATGGCCTTGAGATATTTGATTGACTGTGCTAGCTACTTTAGATGTGTTACATATTACATAAATGTGACTGTTGTTACTTAATGCTTGGGAACTGATGCTAAAGTGGATGCTACAGTAAATTTACATGTGTTCAGTAAGCAATCAAATCTTTAAATACTAAAAACAAATAAACAAACTTACAACTACTCAAAATAGATATTGCACAGTCAAAAAGTAAAACCAGTATGTTTAACAGTACAGTATTAACAAATATATGAGCTTGTTAACTACCCCAGATGAATTTTGATTTCTTTGTGAATTGACCCTTCCTGAATTTGCGTGACTGGCCATGTACATTCAAAACAGGTGTGGGTTTTCAAATCCATACATTTATTATATTTTGAAAACCCTGGCCTTGAATCTTTTTTTTCTGTGATCATTCAAGTGAATTTGGGAATGGTCTATTGCTTTTGCCTTGATCCTTTTTCATATCCAAGTCTGACAATCCAAGTCCAACAGTGCCTCCTGACTTCTTTGTACTGAGTTAAAAGAGGTGTCAAATGGTCAACTAGAGATACTTCAAGACTCAAACAAGAGACAATCATTTCTCTTGTGAGCCCAAGACACTTTTTCATCAACTTTCCTTTGTTTCTGAATTCAACCCCTAAAAAATATTGACTTTGAGATGCATGAAATTTGACTAAATTTTGTAAGTCTGACTTTTTGGGAGTCGACCATTCAGCACCACTCTATAATAGTTGTATGTGCAGGGGCAGATCGAGGATTATGGAGAGGGATGCAGCATTATAAAAAACTGGAAAGCATTCAGAGGATATAATTTTAAGTTTGGGAAAGTATTGAGAAGAAAAGGTCCCAAAGTTGTCTCAGGATGCACCCCTTCCCTAAATCTGCAGGTGTGGATCCAGGACTATTTTCTGGAGGGGGTGCACCATCTTTAGGAGGGGGTGCACCATCATATAAATTGGAAACTGCCGAGAGGATATTTTGGGAAAATATTGAGAAAAAAGGACTCAGAGTCGTCTCAGGAGGGTTTGCACATCCCCCTGCACCCCTCCCCTAAATCCACCCCTGATCTGCCACTGATGTGTGTGAGTCTGTACCTTGTTTGTGGATGTACAACTGTCATGATGAAGCAAAATCATTTGGATTGTTTTTGTATGTCGTAGGGTGAACCTTGAAGTGATTTCTACTGCCACTATGGATTCAGTTACACACTTTGTTCAATTCTGATAGGGAAACTGCTCTTCTTGCTCCTACTCCTGTGTCAGTACTTGTTTTCTTAATATAACATCTTCTTGCTGTCTTCTGCACTTTGACTATAATCATACTATGCCTAATACACCTAAGGCACTGTCATCTTAATTCTAAACCAATCATGTCTCAAATAGACCTTTCCCAATATCCTGAATGACACAGGAACAATAGATTCAAGGGAAGTCTTGGGTTTTCAAAATACATTCAGTGTGTGGATTTGAAAACCCTGGCAACCTAAACCATCCTCAGTAATCAGGGATATTATTCTGTTGCTTGTTTCTCACTTCCAGAAAAAATTCTCCTGGGAACGTTGTCTATTGAACTTGTTGAACTTGTTCCAAATGCCATAATTCATTATGACGTGTCTAATAGAATGGACGACATCCTGGAACTTCCTTTTTTTAAGTACTGTACACAGACAATGTCATCAGATGTTTCAGTAGTGTCAACTACCTTCTTCAGTGTGGATGACAAAGCATGACAGGTCCTATATATACACTAACGCAGGGCTTTCAAAATAAGCCTGCAGCCGCCAGAGCTCAGGCGGTTGCTTCACAGTTAACTGCCGGCTACTATAAAAAATATATAAGCAATCTTTTACTTGATCTTAAATGGACACAGCCCCCTACTTTATTAACTTCACTGTCTAGTTCAAATGGTTTTGAAAGCCCTGCAAACGTATAAAACATTAACACAGTCATGACTTAATGAGATAAAAAGGGAAAGAAAACTACTGTATGAGCTTGAGATTAACATGATAAAGTTGCTGATTAAGCGTGGGATTCAGCCAGAGCTTCCTTTATCTTTAAAGCTGCAGAGCTTCCTTTATCTTTAAACTAAATTGCGTTTTGGCATGATTGATAATGGTCATCCACACTGAAGAAGTTGACACTACCAAAACATGTCTGTGTACAGTAAAAAATGAAGTTCCAGAATGTCGTCCATTCTATTAGATTAAATCTTCATTTTTTACCTGATCAGGTTGACCAATTAGCATCTAGAACATATAGGGAATTACATTAACAGTAAAATGATGTCATAATGAAGTAGTAGCAAATGAACTATAAATTTTAGCGGGACCCTGTTGAATCATTATTGTCACATGGTCAGTCATGAAAATTTGGGAAAGGTCTATTCAAAACAATAAAATCTTCAATGAATGTCTTAAATTAACAATATAAAAGCAAAACAGAAAACAAACAAATATAAATCTAAGTTAATATTAATTTTAGATAATCTAAAAACCTAAACATAAATTATGTAAAGATAATTGCTTTAATGGTAGATGCACTGTAGATGTTATAATTATTAGATTTTTAGTACTTTGAGTTAATATTATAATTAAGCAACTATTCCATACTGACATAATTCCATTTTGGATTTTTGAATTCTTAACTGCCATGAATAACAATTAAAAACAAGAACAATCATTGTTAAAATCGAGATGTATTGATTTCCTTTTTAAGAATTCATACCATGACCTTTTTTATCTTTTTTTAAATGAGGCCAAAGCCTAAAGTGCAGGGAATAAAGTCACTAACAGTTGGAGAGGGGTTGGTAACAGCTAATTGCATGGTTTCAGAAACTCATAAGAGTTTCTGATGGTTTTTAGAAACACAAACTGACACTGATCATACAAAATTCTAAGGGGCAGTTGGTCAAATGATGTTTAAGCATTGAACAATGACGTTCAATTTTATGGAAAAACACTGGCTTAATAGCCACCTCTTTCAGCAAAAAGCCCTAAAGGTTTTTGTAACATTTTCATTCCATTCCTAACATTTGCTATTACCAGTTCCTAATTTTTGTAAGAGCATTGAGATTTTATGTAATGCGCTTCAAAAATAATTTATTATTATTGCTATTTATATTTTTGTTTTTATTTGAATGCTGCATGTTTAATGCACTCTAGCATTAAAGGCTAATACCATAATTCACTGCTTTTATTTACGAAGTAGAGAATAAAATTATATTAAGTCAGTGATTGTTTCAGTAATCAATTCTTTTACATTTCTCAACAGAGTACGACTATACATCAATGTACCAGGAAGCCTTATCATAAATACTTCAAGCAAACAACCCAAAAAACCTCCTCTTTCCAGCACAAAAGTTGCTACTCAAAGCACAGACATTAAACCTGATGATGCTGCAGCTGAAGGGGAAGAATCCCCTAAAGATTCTCCAGCTAAATCTGCTGAAAATGAGCCTATTGACAGTATACATGTACATGTACAAGAAGTAGACCAAGAAGAAGACATAGAGGAGACGGATGATGTGAACCAGCCACTTATAACAAAGCAACAAGACAATGAAGTTGAAACTGAACATTCTGAACTGATTGATACAGTGGTTGTAGTTCATGGAGATGGCATCAAAGAGACTGCAACTAGTGAGAAGAATGAGCAAACTCTATAGCAGTGGCTTTTCTAATTGACTGAAATACTGTTAATCTAATACTCTGTTTACACCAACAAGTTTTAAAACATGTTTACCACCATGTGCAAAACTACGCGTCCCGCCACTGAGACTATAGTCTCTATTGAGGATTTGGTCAATAGGCTACCAAAAATCCAGACAGAGGCGGAGTTTTCTGTACTTATGTCTGAACACTTCATTGTTGGCTTCACTGGTAGCCTATTGACCAAATCCTAATAGAGACTTAAGTCAGGCGGGGTGCATAATTATACACACGATGGTAAACTAAACTTTAATTAAAATATGTTAGCAAGTTTGTTTAATACTTGTCTGCTACCTAAGGTGGCTGGTGATAAACTAGAAAATGCCTTAAACTGGTTTAGTTAAACAGGTTTAGTTGGTGTGAATGGAGCATAAAATTTAATCAGTTGGCTCAGTTTA
This sequence comes from Telmatactis stephensoni, assembly GCA_029948255.1. Taxonomy (NCBI): domain Eukaryota; kingdom Metazoa; phylum Cnidaria; class Anthozoa; order Actiniaria; family Isophelliidae; genus Telmatactis; species Telmatactis stephensoni. The sequence goes on from JALIZF010001912.1 coordinate 470,226, forward strand.
CATATTGCTCATATGATCACTTATACAATGTAAAATACAATTTGCATACTTTTGTCTGGGCCATCATCCAATGAGCATCCAAGGATTGTCTTTTCTTACCTCAAATCTCGATACCAATGCACTGGAGGATGGCAAGACAAAAAGTACCCAAATTCAGTAGTGTGGCCACTTCTTGAAAGATGTCATTCAATAGGACATTTACATAATGGTGTCATTTTACTACAACTACCAGTGAAAATGCTTTACAAATTGTCTTTCTTCAGATTTTTATTCCCTCTTGAGAATAGTTGAACAACTGGCTCCTTTATGACAGAAAGAGGGCAAATCATTCTCACAGTAGTATATATGATGCAATAATGCAAATGTTTGGTTTGATAAAACAAAAGAATCCATTGTTGTTTAGGTGATGTTAGGGGTATCACCTTAGAGTCGATTTCGTATGACTGTGAAAACAGCACCGCATGGTCACGGCACAGTTATGGCATGAATTTCGAATGTCTTTTTTTAGACAACATGGCACTGACACGGCCACGGCACGGCTGGTCCATTTCACACTCATATGAAATCTGCTCTATCAGGAGGTGCTACATTACCCTCCAAATCCAGTGGTCCAAGTCTTGAGCTAGTAATGCAATGCTTGCTGGCATTCATATCAAGCAGGTCTTCAATATTAATTGGGACTTGTAAGCTTAGATTGAGCTCTGCTATAAAGTAATCCATTATATCATTCATACATTCTCTTACAGTCATACAGATGTTACGTTCAGGTTGAGGTAAAAATGACACTACCATACTTTTCTAATCTTCACCACTTTCTTCATGTTCATGTATATCCTCTACTCCACTGTGTTCCTCATCTTCTTGGTCCTCATCTTCTTGTACTGTATCTCTATATCTACTCATCGCTTCTTGACTCATAAACTTAAAACTAGATTGACTTGATGCTGGGTTTTTATATTGCATTAGTCTTTCTGCTGCTTGTTTTGCTCTAAGTGTCTGAAATTATAGGCCAGTGAGGTACATTATATCATTCAGGCTAGGTTTCAATCATTCATGAAAATCAACCAATAGAGAAATTTGTTATGACCAGGAAAATAGCACATTCATGCTACAGTTACAAAGAATTTTGACGGAATGGTGCCGTGCTATAGCTGTGCTGTTTTCACAATCATATGAAATATGCTCTATTGAAGTTATACATAACTGAGCAGATTCTACATTAGTAGAAATTGTGCAATGTAATTCTTGGGTTGCATGTGACGTCACGGCAGCCATCTTGGATGAACTTCAACAAAAGATTTCTCAATAGCATCTCTTGTTTGTTCCTCCAACATGGCTACCGGTTCTTTGTTTTTTGGTACCCAAAGGAATAGATGAAACCCAGCAATTATACATTAATTTTGTATTGTAACTATCCTCAAATGCAGTACAATTAGTAGCGACTACAGCATTAATGATCTGAAGGTTTCCAAATCATGCTCTTACTACAGTACAGGTTGCCAAAATAAGTTGAAAAGTAAAATTTATGCTGTTGAAATAAAATTCAAATAAAATATTCTCACCTCATATTCCTCTTTCTGTTTTTGTTGTATTTCTATTGATTCATCTACTGATATCAGCTTGGTTTTCTGAAAAAAATAAATACAGTTAAACCTCTTGTAAGCAGACACCTGTCTTGAAATTGAAGGGTTCCCTGTGAAAATGACCTAAGTGACTTTTTGATGGATGTCCTGAGATTAATTTTTCAGCGTAGGAAAGTTAATTGATATCATTTTATACCACTGGAAAAAATACATCAAAAATCACTTAAGTAGATTCTCCACTCATTGCAGAAATCACTCCCAGTGGTCATTAAGCAAAATTTTGAACAATAAATTTTATTCCCAACGGGTACTCGTTAGCTCACTGCGAGTGCTTTCAGCAAGAACTGGAGAATGGCCTTTATGATAGGGAACCCTCCAATTGGTGTCTGCTTATGAGATGTGCCTGCCTTGACCGAGTAGGTCAGGGTTGGGCAGGAAAATATTTGGCTTGAGGTCATGGCCATAAAGAATGAATGATAGCCAAATATTTTGCTCTCCAGCCCAACCAAACTCAGTCAATAAGCATTTTATTATGACTCTTTTTTATCATTTTATGTCTATAGATGTTTGGATGCGCACATAGGTCCCACTCCGGATACAGGTCTGAAGCTTAAAGCACTTTAAATTTCAAAAGACTGGGAAAATGGCATGGGTACTTTAATTTATGGCAGGAATGAGCCTTTATCATGTATTTTTAAATTTGTAAAACAGAAAAAGAATTACTATAGCTGGAAAGAGCATGTTAAAATTAGCAAGACAGTGAAGTTTGAAGGAATTAGATCCAAAACTCGCGATAATATGAATTTTTGAAAAGTGTGAATTTGTAAGAAAACCTTTGCTGGTAAGTATCTCTTGCCTACCAGAGTGTTTTCATACAAAATTTCGATTTAGGAAAATTCATATCTTCGTGAGTTTGAAAGTTACTTCATTCAAACTTCACAGTTTTACTAATTTTGACATGCTCTTTCCAGCTATGGTAATTATATTTCTGTAGTGTGACGTTTAGAATTACATGATAAAAACCCATTCTGAATGCCTTTATACAGGGGCGGATTTAGGAGAGGGGTTCATGGGGTGCACACCCCCTCCTGAGACAACTTTGAGTCCTTTTTCCTCACTGTTTTTCAAAAACATCCACTTGGCAGTTTCCAATTTATATGATGGTTCACCCCCTCCTGAAGACGGTGCACCCCCTCCTGAAGATAATCCTGAATCCGCCCTTGTTATAGACTTGACAACACTCTGTTGTGCTCACGTATGTCCCTGTAAGAGGTGATACACTCATACAGATACTACTATAAGGTCATATTAGTAGTACAATGGTGCCCAAGTTGCATTACCTCAAATTTAGGTTTTCTGGTAAATGTTACTGCAGATTCATAAGCCCATTTATCTGACCGTTGCTCCTTGTCTTTCACTCCTTGACGATCTGGGGATTTTTTAATTGTTCCAGAAAATGATGCAGCAGCAGCATCGCCTCTATCATCCATATTCACATCTTTGATATCATCATTATCATCATCATCATCATCACTATCTAATTCCATTTGTTGTCCTTTTTTGGTCTTTTGCGAAAGACTTATTCGTTGGAATCTAGAACTCAAATCATCTGCTTTTTCTCTCTTATTGATCATTTCTTGGAGTTTTCTCACCATTTCATGGACCTTTTGACCTTTGTCTGGCAAAGAGTTTACCAGGCTCCTACAACAAAAAATAACTTGAGTTCGAGAATATTCTTGACCTTGAATCATCCGACATAGGTTTAATAATATTACCGCAGAAACCTCTCAAAATCTTCTCTTTGTTGGAGACCCTCTCGACCAGTACCGCAGATACATTACTTATTGGACAATTAAGCTTTTACGTACCGATTCTGTAAAATTCTTTCTTGTCTCTGCAACATTTCCACTAGCTCAACTTTGCTCAATTGTGCGATGTCTTTCTTCTCATCCATTTCTCTGAATATTCTCACATTGACCACATGTAAATACCTCCAATGTCATTAGAAGACAGCAAAATACCGAAATCTCTAACTTTCATTCTTATATCTTAGAAATCCCCCTATTAATTTTAGTTTCTTGTTTTCGATTCGATTCCTCCGCCATTTTTCCGCCATTTTGTAAAAGCAAGTCACCAGTCCTTCTCGGCCTTTAGCGCGCTACCGCTGAACAGAGATACTTACAGACAAGAAAGATCCTCGGAATAAAAGAGCCTAAATCATTTCTAATCAGAATTTGAGACAGTTCTCTTAGTCAATCGATTTTAATCTATTCAAATGAGCCCTGTTAATTTTTTGCTACTATTATTTGGACTGAGTGTCATCAAAAGAGCTGTTTTTCACGAAATAGGTGGGTTTATAGTAGTACTTAGCTCGATCCAGCTATAATTTTAAAATCTATCATGCTCATTTGTTTTGAAGATGCCGAATCTCTTCGTCATATTCTACATAAGAACAGTAACATAACTTATTTCGAGCCTGCCGGATATGAGAGAGGAAAAGTTTTGGAACAACATAATGCGGCGTGCGAGAATCCTGATGACAATGCAGTAGTTGTAGAGTTATATGCCTATGAAAGGTAAAACTTTGTGAGTGAGTCAATAGTTATAAGTTTAATGGAAAACACTGCAGTCATTCCTCCGGGCAGAAAAATCAATGTGTGATTCACGATCAGTTCTTGGCTTGTGTTAAGTACCCACTCTGTTTGTACAGTATTGTTTAGTTGTTGTGTGATGTGTTGAGTAAATAGGTCAAGATTCCATTTATACTACCAGGAGCAAATACTCATCTCTCGCTCCAGAAGAGTAATCGTTTATAGAACCCCCTTTCTCGACGTCTCAAAAAATCGCCTTTTGTTTGGTTTCAATCGGTTCAATTAGTAGATAGAAACCCTTTTTTGATACAGTCAAGTCATGTGCCTTAGAGAAAACGAAAACTCAAGTTATAGGAGTCCTAATTGTTCACTCCTAGTAATGGCTCCTGGTTAGGTCTGTCTGTCTGTCTGTCTGTCTGTCTGTCTGTCTGTCTGTCTGTCTGTCTGTCTGTCTGTCTGTCTGTTTGTTTGCTTGCTTGTTTCCAAAGGGGACAAGGACGTCCTTTAGATAGCTCAGATAGTGATCACTCCCGGTATTGCCTCCAGTTGCATTGATGTCTTTCAGTGACAGCAAGCCTATCAAACTCAATTAAAGTTCAGCCTGTCAAACATACCATTATATTGATTGTTTTTCAGATATTTCACGTTGATCCTCCAACATGACACGACTTTGTTTGATAAACAAATGAGAGTCAAAAGCAAATCAAAACAAGGAATAACCAACATAAACGCTAAAATCAACGAATTCTACAAAGGGAAACTATCGGGTAAGAAATGATTCCTTGCAGTTTGGGAGCTCAATTTGGAAAACAAGCAATGAAATTATTTTTGAATAAAAAGCCTACTGTTTGTATATTAATTCTTTGAAGGAAATTGTCCTCAAAATTTGCAGGCCATTGCACCAACACAATAATTTACTTTATTCAGGCAGTAAACGAGTAAAATATCAGATATTCCACCCAAAAAATTAACAAGGAATTTATTATGCATTTATCCATGTTGTTCAGACCTTTAATTTATACCAGATATAAAACTGATGCATAAACATGAGTGTTTTATCAAAATCAATTAAAACACTCATTGATAAAACATGAGTGTTTTAACTAACTCTGATAAAACACTCATGTTTATGCGAGTGTTATATCAGTACAAGGTCTCAGTATATATAGTTGTTGGATCATTGACCTCGTACAGTAAAGATGAAACTTTCAGTAATGAAAGTGATATTTCTGATATTCAGAATTTTCTTTCTTTCTTTTTGTTTACGTGTGGGATAGAAATTTGATTATTCTGTACATGACTACTGATATGCACCAAAAAAAATGATAAGCTTATTTCTTCGTTTAAAATGGATTTTTTCATAAATTCATTGCTATAATACTTTCAAATGATGGTTTTAGAAGTCTCGCTGATCTTTTATCGTGGATATAAACACTCCTGCTCGTTTTTTTAAAATATTACCTATAAGTTTTAGCTAGAGACGCCTTGCTTGCTAATCGATGTTTGTCAAACTATAGCTAACACTGAATGTTCAGCATTCTGTCTTCCTGCTGTCAGTCGTTTTACTCTGATAATTCTTCGCACTTCCACCAAAGCTACATCTTAGCAACTTTGTAATTATGCTCTTAAAGCTGTTCCTATACTTCGTATTAAATACACACAGTATGACTGGATTGATTGCACTGTTACTGTGTGCCAGAATAAAACGTAGAAAAATACGCTTACAGCCAATAGGTCGACTGAAAATATCATAAGCAAAGAAATAAAAAAACCAGCAGAAAATAAAACATAGTGTTATGACGAGCAGCATTCGGAGCAACTTGCGTGAAGCTTGAGCTTTTCTTGCTTGTACGACATTGTCGTAAGCACCTGTTTGCTTTGTACACTTTAGCTTGATAATGAGAATGCTGTTCAACCCGACTGTTAGAAATAAGGACAAGCAATAGATGGACAATAAAGCTCTTTCGTAAACCGAGAGATAATCACCAAAGAGGCTTCTCAGATTTGATGAGCAAACTGAAAAGGATGGGTACTTTTTCAATATTGGAGTTATCAAATAAGGAAAACGTATCCCTGCTGATATAATCCATATTGCAACGACAACAACACGAGCAACTGTTTGAGTCATTATTTTACGAAGCGGAACCACCATAGCACAGAATCGATCGATTGTTGCAGCAAGAATCGTAAAGACTGACACCAAAATTGTGAGATGATGAAGGAAGGGTACAGTACGACAGAGTACAAGTCCAAATGTACCGTCCACTAACCACGCCCTTCCTACAATAGCTTTTACAATCATTCTTGAGATATATACCACAGTTATAACCAAATCAGCCACAGCAATGTTAAAGAGAAAGAGATGATAGTTTTTTCTCGTAAATTTTCCTTTGATGACAACGGCTACAGTCATTGAATTCCCAATCAAGGAGACCAGAAATATTACCACATAGGCCAAAACACGATAGTGTATCCCATCTGAAAAACACTGTCCACTCGCTGAGGCATTTAATGAGGTATTTGAATAGGTGCTCATTTTTTAACGATCGATGTATTCGTTGAGAGATAAGTTCTTTTTGTAGCACTCGTCTTTGCTTTGTTCTTCAGTGGCCGTGTTCAGCGAAGGTTTCCAATATATAGCTATTTCAAAAAAGGTTGACGTGGCGAATAGCGAATGGCGATCGGCGATTGGTGATTGCATGACCGAAAGGAATTGTGGTCATGCTATTAGACCACCATCCGGCGCGGAAATATGAATTGCCTATCGACCACTTTGTCCAATAAGGTCTTTACTGCATGGTACTGTCATTGCTTGGGTATTTAATTAATGAAAATGAAGCAATTCTTGTTAGCTCAAATTTCCTTTCGGTCGTGCAATCACCAATCGCCGATTGCCATTCGCCATTCGCCCCGTCAACCTTTTTTGAAATAGCTATATTTATCATACGCCGCTTAAAGTGCTATAAATATCTAAACGTTTCTAAAGTGGCTCAGTCTTTATTAGTGTTAGCCCTATCTGAACCAGCAGGTGTTTAACAAAAATAATAGAGGCGCATAATTACTTAAATTATAGTACACTGATATGAACGGAGACTAGCGAGTGAATTATTTTGGGCTGCATCAAGGTACAAAAATACAACAAGAGATTAATAGAAATCTGTAACACCGTATAAAAAGTGAGATAACTAAAGGCGCTGTTACACGCTGAAACTTCTCTCCGAAACTTGCCTCAATCACCGTGTTGCGAGACGAGTTTCAATTGCACCGCATAACATGTTCATTTAGCTGAAACTTTCCCGGGTCGGTTTCACGAGACGGTTTCACGAAAAGTAGAACGCTTTCTCCTCCTGTAACAGAAACTTCTGTCGCGAACAATTTTAGCGTATCGGCGATCGACACAAGTTTCAGATAAAAGTTTCTGTGTAAAACAGCGGCTTTACTGACGTTTTGACTCTTGGTTCTTCGTCGGAGTTAAAAAAGTTTTTTTAATACTCAAGTATACCTTTAGGCCAGGCTTAGGGCCAAAATCTACAAAATACACCTATTTTGATTACTAGCAAATGAGTAAACGACAAAGTAAAAAGTAAGGTTTCAGTTTTGCCAAGTAAACTGAATGCTTGGAATTGTTTACTTTTTGATGCGTAAAAGTTCAAGTGCGTTTTACTTCGAAAACGCTTCCATAGAAATCGTTGAAGCTGAGTAAGAGTGCAGAACTTGATCTAGATTTTATGAAACAATAAATGCGGTTTTGTATACAAAAGTCTGGTATTTCCAAAAAATCAGGTTTATAAAAATCGCCACGCCGCCACTTTAAATTATTGAAAACTCCGATCAAAATGATTTGAACGTCAAAAGAAACTTTAATCTATCCCTAGACTTTCCGTGGAATTTTTTTGAAATTAGTTTTTTTGCCGCGACGCATTTTGCGATCAAATAGCGGAGATGCGCCTCAAACAAAACCCAGTCGAGCCACCTTAAGGTTGACCAGTAGATGTATGTCTGTTCACTGGACGAGGTTTGATGAATTTTCATTCAGAAATTTGCTCGTAACAAAAATAAGAGTAAAAAGTAGGTAAAACTTTTTTAAGACTCAAATTTTCGACTCCGACTGTGGGCCTTCGCGCGTCAGTATAATGTAAATTTTAAGTCAGCGTTCGTTCCTTGTGTCTTTCCTTAATGAACTCAGCTGACTTAAAATTTACATTATCCTGACGAAGACCCACAGTCGGGGTCGAAAATTTGAATCTTAAAAAAGTGTTACTTTTTAAAAAACATTTTAGATCTGATTACGTATTAAATTTTGTCCACAGATCGCCCGAACACCAAAAAATAAGAGTATTTTGTAGATTTTAGCTCCAAACCTGGCCTTAAAAATGCAAACCATGCATGGGGCAATTTTCTCATATATAATTAGTTCAACCATTCGGTTTCGGTTTCATGTAATAATGGACTCTTTAAATTGGACTTTAGACCGCCATATGATCACTGGATCATATAATATAGTCTTGTCGGGGCATAGACACCTGTCCACTATAGAGAAGCGTTTGTACCATGGGGGTATCCGTAATGAGTTCATCTTTCTCTCAAATCAGCTCCTTTGGAGATTTTTGAAATTATGAATATTCAATTTATAAACATTAAAAAATGTTTAAACCTTAGTCGAGGTCAATTGTCCGAAACAACAGAAAACATTAGCTAACACTTAAAAAGCGTTTCCATAATCGGCATTACGTGTTTCACGAAAAAGACGCCGTGATATAAGGCACGAATCTGAGTTGAAATGTTATGTGTGGTATGCATATGTATGTGGTCAGCAGTTTTAAGCTAGGAAATTGTAGCATTACCTCTTCCTGTCAAAAACGACGTTAACACTTTGACGCGGTGCACGTAATCGCGCAAAGACATTAACCAACGTAGACAGGCGCCAAAGCAATGACAACTTATCATGCTACGGTGTTCAATTTTAAGTATGACTATAGACCATAGTTAGGCGCCATAATCAGGGACCACAGAGCACCTTGAAAAGTGGGGGCTAGCATTTGAAAATAAAGTAGACTACCCAGGTCAAAAAAGTTTTCAAAGAGAACATTTGACTAGGTAGTAAAGAAAGTGTGTGTGTGTGTGTGGGGGGGGGGGGGGGGGGGTCTATAGCCCCCCAGCCTCCACGTCTCCGCGGTCCCTGATAACAAGAAAAGCCTCTTTGACTAAGGCCCAATAAAAGCAAATGTCAATATTTTTGTCAGTCCTCGCTCTCTCATGAAACAAACACTTACTAAGTGCTCACTCGGGATACCCGCAGGTATACATCTCGGCTACGCTGTCGTGATCATGAGAGGTTGAAGTATCCCCAGTAATGGTCTTTATTTAGCCATTTCTAGTATACTAACATGTAAGCAAAGTATGGAAAAATATCATAACGAGACACATGTTCCACTCTTTTTCCAGGTGATCGCGCATCGTTCGTAACAGTACGTCTACACAATGGTTTAATAGATGGCTGCTTTATACAAAAGACGAACTGTATCACTATCGAACCTTCATCGAGATATTTTATCAACCCTGTACCGTTCCACTCGATTATCTATCGATCACATGATGTAGAGTTCAATTTATCATCAGTTAAAGCACTGGGGAAAAGAGTGGACCAATGGAAAGGTGACGGGTATACAGAGAAGGTATTGACCGATAAAAGCCGGGGATGAAATAGAATAAATTCAAGAGTGAAAATTGAAATAAAAAATGAGAAAACAGGAGCAAGGATAGCACACTCAATTCGTTAGTGTGCCGACCTTCTATGCGAGAGATCCGAGTTCGATCGATCCCCATTGACCTCGCATCATGCCTTGTTTCGACTTCCGTATAGCTTTAATTAGCTTTAAATACCCTTAAAACGGAGCACTGATGGATAGTGGGGGTAAAGGGCGCACAGCTTCCGATGACTTTATACACGAACCCCTGGCTCGAGAGAATTTGGCAACAATCCCCCGTGTTAACAATACCCAATGGAAATTATTGCTCATTTCTTATGATAGGAAATATCTAGGAAATTGCATTTTCCTATGATAGGAACTGGACAAAATGTAGGAAAATACTTTTTCCTACATATTTCCTAGATATTTCCTATCATAGGAAATTTTATTTTCCTAGATATTTCCTATGTACCTTTTCATCGACCGTTACTTAGGGATCGGCCCTTATCTTGGGTGTGGTTATCGGTGTATGTAGGTACCTAATCGGATCATAGGACGAATTTCCAAACTCCTTTTCTGTTGCAGGTTTTAAGACAGACACGTGACATCAAATTATTCAAAAACGTAACCGATGCCAACACATGCGCTCTACACATAGCCGCTGACCATCACCTATTCAGTAAGGTTGGTAAAGGCTCCATAGATGATACGATTGCTGAATTGATATTCCATATCGCAGAAGCCGATAAGATTTTTCGCTTCAACTGACTTTAGCAGGTGATGGTGGAGCAGGTGATAACATTGGTTTCACTATAGCTGCTATCACAGTTTATCAAGATGACAGCGCTGAAGGTATTAATATGAATTATTAGAGGTTTTTATGCCTTCCTTGAGACGAATAGTATGTTACAGGGAAACTTCTTTAAAGAGACACTAAAAGGTCGAAGTGCCCTTAAAAAATGTTGCCCGTATTAGAGATGTCTCATTAAAAACTTGTGATTCCAACTGTTGGACATTGAGACAAAAATATGTCCGTTTTATAGAGGTATTCCGTATTACGGAGCTGTCCGTAATGAGAGGTTTTACTGTAGTTCTAGACAAACTCGTCCCAAGTTGGGCGTTTTTTTGTGCGTCTGCTAAGGCCAATTTACACGATACAATTTTGCTTACAACTTGTGCATGCAACAACCATACAACTTGCTTACAACTCGTTGTAAGGTTTTAAAACACGTTTTAAAATCCTACAACCTTTTGTTCTTGTCGCACGCAAGCAGTTGTAAGCAAGTTGTAGGGTTGTTGCATGCGACAAGTTGTAAGCAACATTTGTATCGTGTAAATTGGCCTTAATACAACGACGGGCTCAAGAGGAGCATTGCGCTTCTAGACGCACTGGTTATTGAGTGAACAACCGAGCAATTCAAAATCGGTTTTAAACTTCTACCTGTCATTATATTACGGACCCATTAAAAGATGAATACTATAAAGGCTTTTCTCAGTTTGTCGGGACGTACATGTTATGAGTGTGAGTATGAGTTCTTTAGGGGTCTAAATACGACCAACTTGAGGTTTGCATGAACGCCTTTTCAATTATGGCAACATGATTTTATCTTGCCTTTCTCCTTTAAGTATGTCTAAAAGAATGGCCATTTACACCTTGAAGAATAAACTCTGCCTTTTTAAAGAGAGGAGTCCAGACTGAAGGCAGATTTTGTATGAATCAGACCTTCGGTATCTTTTAGAGGTACTACATTCGAAACTTTCCGATGTGTTTTTATGTTTTTATGAGGGCCCCCTTCTCTCCCCCATCCCCACCCCCTTCTCCGGGACCGCAAGATCCCTAATTAATCGTTATCTTTCTCCCAAAGATTTCTTCACTGCGCCGCATTCAGACGATACACTGGACTATCTAATAGAATGGAGCAAACTCAATCACGATGCGTTTTGTCTATCAATTATCTTCAGTTACAAAGCTTTTGGAGATGGTGTCTTGGGATTAGCTTGGGTTGGGGATCTGAATGAAGCTGGTATATGCTCTAAAGGAGTTATGCTAGAAAATTCCACCCAGTCAATGAATTTTAACACTGCTTTTGTAACATTATCAAATCGTGGAAGCAGAATACCGAGAAAAGCGTCTATCGTTACAGTAACTCATGAACTAGGGCACAGCTTTGGAGCAACGGTTAGTAACTTGGTTGGAGTCATAGAAAAAGGGCGTGTCAGGTGGGGCAAGGGCCGGCGATGGGGGAGCGAGGGGGCTCTCTCTTGTACAAGCGTTTTGCATAGTCAGCCCTCTTTTGCCTCGTCTCTCTTCCCCCCATGTGTCTGTCTGTCTGTCAGTCAGTCAGTCTGTGTCTGTTTGTCTGTCTGCCTATGTGTCTGTCTATGGGAAATCTGGACTTTAACCTTGTAAGAGACTTCATACTTTCAATATTTTGAATTATTGACCTACAGGAAATAAATTCCTGATTACGATTTCTCCATTGTTTGAGCAGAGCCTCGTTGTGGAACACTAAGTGCGCAATCACTCAACCAAAATATAACTAGTTTAATTTTACAATGTGATTTTTACAGCACGATCAAAGAGAGTGTATACCCGATAAAGAGCACGGAGGATATTACCTCATGTATGAAAAGGCAACAGACGGTTCTCAGCCAAATAACTACCTGTTGTCTAAATGTAGCATAGCTGAAATGTGGCCAGTTATATACTACAAAGGACCACAGTGCTTTATAGGTGAGTATCTGTCTCTTAGGGGGTGTTTACATGGCACTAGGATCATCCTAGCACTAGGATCATCCTACCTGCTATACATTTACTGCATTCTGTTTACATGGAAATGTGTGTCTTCACTTCGGGTAGCTAGGATCATCCTACTGAACAGAATGCAGTAAATGTATAAATGTACGCCCTTACGTTACGTCTTCTTACGCTAGTTCTATCGTAGCGTAGCCTAATACATAGACATAATTGGGATAGTCACGCAAGGGCGTCAAGCCCACCATAAGACACATCCTTGCGTAGGCAAAACGAGGGATTGAAATAAAGACTAAATAGGGGCGTTCTTCGAGAAGCATCAGAAATTAAAAGTAGGCTAACCAGACTGATCCTTCGAAAAGTGAACCTTGTACTGGGACATCCTGCCAACAGTCTATGGGAACTAAATAGAGGTCTATATGCACTGTGTACGGACTTGATATGGTAACAAGTAATTCGATATAATATAGGAAGGACGCGCACTACTGCGAACTCTAAATATGCACACAATCACGCGCGCGCACCTTTCGAATTTTTGGTTAGTGTAAATGGACACTGAATTTACTCGAAAAAAGCGTATTTTATAAAAGAAATAGAAAACCTGCTGTGTGTGTGTAGATGTAGAGCTTTTGGGGATTGGTCAGAACACTCGAGAAGCGTTGAGAAGCAACACTTCTCTCGTGTTCTGATCAGTCCCCGCGTGCTCTAAATCTGCACACAACACGCGCGCGCGTTTTCTATTTCTTCAATAAAGTGTAGTAGTATACTTAGTTCATAATGGCTTTTATATGCTTTGTAGCTCATCACAAAGGAATTTATTGTGGGAATAAAATTGTCGAAGACGAAGAAGAATGTGATTGTGGAACACCACTAGAATGTGAAACAAGTGGATGCTTGTTGTAACCCTGGTAACGTGACGTCAGGAGTGTCATCCTTGTAAAGTAAAAGATGGTTTTCAGTGCAGGTAGGATTCGTTAGTTCAACATGTAGGAGTGCGAAATAAGAGCCTTTCGAAACCAAGTTAGAAATGGCGGCGGACAGTAACTAGATTTCTACTATTTAGGCGGAATTAACCCCACAAAAGCATAACGCAAACAGTGACCACGTATGAAACATTTGTGAATCACTTGTATACGAACTACTTGCTTGCGTACCGAACATAACGTTTTTATTTTTACTGGTATGATGGAACTCCCCACAGAAGGCTGACACACATGAGTCACATGACATTACGTGATATCCCGCATATGCACTAGTTTAGAAGTGGCACTGGAAGGACTGGAAACGGATGCATGGCAAATATTTAAAAAAATTCTGCGCGCCAAGTAACTGATGAAGGACAACACGCAATACCCCTGCTATGCATGTGTATCAGCCTCCTGTGCTCTCCTGGCTCTTGATCAACTCATGACACAGGACTTAATTTGCATACAATAGTCACCCCCTCCCTCCTGATAATGCTATTCACGTTTGGTTTCAGTCCAAAGAAAGGGCCGTGTTGTACTCAGGATTGCAAATATATTGCGTCTCAAAATGTAGTCTGTCACGAGGAATCTGAATGCACCTTCAAATCAGTTTGCAAATATCCTTAAAATTCTACAACTTATCGTAAATTAAAAAAGTTTAGAGCAGGAGTAATGGTCAGGACAATTCTGAAGAGTCCAGTGAATTCCATGTGATCTCCAACGGGCAGGTATGTCAAGGACTCAGTTGAGAAGGAGAATAAGAGAAAATGAACGTAACAAAATTGTTAAAATCCCCCAAACTGTAAACCGCGTACGAAATCTTAAGTCAAAAACCGCAAAACCGCAGGTCAGGATAAAAAATAGCCGCAAAACCGCATCAAAAATAACGCAAAACCGCAAACCTTTATGTCCCCCTCATGCTAGGTTCTCGTGATAGTCGCATGATTGTTTGAGCCATATCAAATCACCACAGGAAACCCAAGGGCGGATCCAGGGGGAGGGTTTGGGGGGTTGTAACCCCCACTATGAAAGTGAGAAAATGATGGTTAACTAGAATTAGGCTCTGCTTTTGCTTTCACTGCATCATACAACCCCCCGTTTGAGATAATGTATAAATAATCCTCGATCCGCCCCTGAAACCGATAGGAAAAGCAGAAATAAGCAGCTAACTAGCCTGAATATCAAGCGGCTTTCTAAAGGGAGGGGAAGGGAAAAAATGACGTGCACAAAAAGCTGTTCAACCTGGCCATGTAGTTGTTGGCTTCCGGAAATGCGTTTCTTTTTACATTCCAAAGGCTCTATCGGGAGTCTTCTTCTCTGTCCCGGCCTCAATTTCCATGTCTTCAGTGAATAGAGCAATAATAATGACACTACCTTGGAGGTCCCACTTTTACTCAAATGGAAAATACAAAAGCTTTTGACAACAATGACGATAATTACTATGATAAATATAAACATACTGATAACTATTCCTTGACGATTGACTATTCCTACCACCAATAACGCTACATGTCCACCACCCATTCCAAAGCCATCAAACACAACGTGTAACCATGGCAGCAGCACGTGCTTAGATGGTGAGTGTACAGGCTCCATCTGTACAGCATATTCATTAGAGCAGTGTGAATGTGCAGAGTCTGAAGAGTTGTGCCACGTTTGTTGTAATCACACTGAGGTAGGTCAATAAGAAATAGCAAAAGCGTGTACACCAGTTTGACCCTCCCCTCCCCCACTCCTCTTTGCTGAAATCTCCCTATCCCGAATAACGTGTACACTTTAACCAAGGAAAAGAAAATCTCTATACGTATCTGTTCGATGGATGCTGTCCAAAACCATGGACGAAGAGTGTAAACAAAAACCGGTTTGAAACGTTTTGATACATTTGGACCTGCTGGAATGTCTGCCCAAGAAAACTTGTCCACCGCCCATTCCATGCAATGCCATTAAACACAAGATAGCGACATGCATGTATTTTTGAAATATGTGCTATTTTTCATTTCAAAGAGTTATCAGACGGTTGTCAGATGTGGTAAAAATAAACGAGTCCTCGTAGGTTGCTGGAATTCCTCACATAGATAATGGTAACAACATAAAAGATTCAAAGATTTGGAGCAATTCTGAGCCCTTATCAATGTAAATCTCTTCTAGTTAAAAAAAGGGACACGAACTTTTGTATAACAAACAACATCTAATTATTTTTGCAGAAAGGGTGCATTTCTGCTAGTATGCTGGCAGGCCGGATAATCCACCAGACCACAGGAAGCCCGTGTAGACACCTGACAGGATACTGCGATGAGTATGGTCAATGTATCATTGTTGATGATCAATATGTTATGCTTAAAGAAGCATTTAAGAGGCTCGTATCCAAGGTATCTTTAATCAGGTTTACACTGTGGATCAAAGAAACTTGGTAAGATAAAAACATAACTGCCCCAACATTGTACACAGTTGATGTTATATCTTACAGCCTTAACATAACTTGTGCCAATATCAAGGAGACTAAATCTAAACTGGTCCTCAGCCTCATTCAATCTAAACTTATGTTCAACTTTCAGGTACTCCATAATAATACTGGTCCTCAGCCTAATAGTTGTGTTCCTCCTGCTTAAATATAGATGTACTGATCTCTTGAGTAAAATGACCAGACAATCATTAGCACGAAGTGAAATACCATTGGATAGCACAAACGACAACCACCAAATAGACAGTGAAGAGGACGATAGAGAAAGTTAAAACCTTTTAAAAAAGGGGGGACTTGAAAAGAATCCAGCGCATGGAATATCGCACCATTTGAAGAAATGTCTCCACACAAGAATGTTCTTTAGAGTTGAGAGTGTTGTTGTACGTGGGTGTCATTGTTCAATGTCTTTGGAGTTGTTTTTGTGTTGTATTTTTGTCTCCATACATACTAGTATAACATAAGATTTCTCGTAGTCGCACAACTAAGCGTTCCTATACCACTAAGGCTACGTTTACACTTAACCAGATAAACTTGAAAATGTAGCTTTTTTCTCAGTTTTCACGCCATAGACAAAAGAAAAACGCCCTTTTAGTGTGGACGGGAGGCCTGCCGTAGGAGAAAAAAAGTTTCAAACTTGTCCGCATTAGTGTGGACGTCACAAAGAACGTACTGTAACAAAAAAAAGTATACTGTCACAAAGAACGTACTGTCACTAAAAAGTATACTGTCACAAAGAACGTACTGTCACAAAAAGTATACTGTCACAAAGAACGCACTGTCACAAAAAAGTATACTGTCACAAGACGCACTGTCACAAAACGTACTGACGCAAACATACTGACAGAGAAAAACGAAAACAAACAATTAACAACATCTACAACAAAAAGAACGAGAAGTAAAAAAGAGTTACCCGCAGAATTGTTTACCATTGGCATGTCTTTAATAATCTAGCAATCATAATATTCGTTACCAATTTTTAAAACAGTTTAGCTGTTCTATAGTAAGAGACGGTTTAACAGTTGAAAGAGCTTTCATGAAATGTTTATGATTGATTATACTTGCTGTTATTCCTTCTTCCAAAGCAAAAAGTGCCGCCTGAAAAAATATAATTCCAAAGATTTGTTTCAATAGTTTATTTTATCTATGAATAAATTCAGAGTGAAAAGTTAACTCGTGCAGTGCAATGTCTGTATAATGCAATATTACACTTGATTACTGAAACCTTTTCTCATGAAATCATTAATACCTTCGCAGACAGAATTCAAATCAATCCCGATGGTTTATAAGTAAAGATGATGATGATGATGATGATGATGACGAAATCACTGAACGATTTAACTTCAAAACTATGTCACTTTCATATTGTTCATCATCAGGAGGACAATTTCTAAATCAACTTATGTAATACAAATACAACTTACCTCTCTACACAGATTTTCCAAATCTGCACCGGAAAACATCTCTGTCTTATCAGCAAGTACATTCAAATCTACATCTTCTGATAAAGGACTACATCGAGTATGTACCTTAAGGACCTCCAATCGTGCGTCCCTATCTGGTGGAGGGACATAAACCATACGGTCAATACGACCCGGTCTTAAAAGTGCCTCGTCAATTGCACCAGGTCTATTTGTTGCCGCTACTAAAATCAAGTCTTTGACATTCTGGAGTTTCAAAAGCCTTTGCTCAGTAGAATCAATTTCTAATTCTTGTTTTGTCATTGTATGACTTGGTTCACTCGTCTTTTCTTTGTTTTGGCGCTGTGGTATAAGTTCTTCTGTGGTAACATTCTCAGTGTTTGTGTCGTATATATTTGCGGAGATACCAACACCATCAATCTCATTTAGAAGACTAGCCAGTAGACGCGATGTGACATTACTTCCGCTATTTTCGGACCTTTTGCTGGCGATTGAATCAAGTTCATCGAGAAACAAGATTGACGGAGCTGTGGATCGTGCTTTAAGAAATACCTAATCAAAAAATAAACCCAGAAAATGATAGTGACTGCCTCCTCAAAATGAATTTCCCTTTAAATTATTACCATAACATAATGATTGTACTGATTGCGACCGTGATGATGACGACGATGATGATAAAAATGATCTGTCGGGAATAATGGAATAGAGAAGATTTTGTAAGACCGTGGAAAGCTTCGGTAGAGAGCAGTTTTGATATGAGCCGGTGAAACGAACCCCGCCGTACCGTGACCGTGTCAGTGCCATGCTGTCTATAAAAACATTCGTGCCGTAACCGTGCTGTGACCGTGCGGTGCCGTTTTCACAATCATACGAAATCTGCTCTACAGCGAGGTTGCCGTACGAAAACGGCACGCAATGTCAAACGTTTTAATAGTCAGAGCAGTTTTCGTATCAGGACTAACGGCACGGACACGACACGTTCACGTTCACATCACGAATTCCAATATTTTAATAGACGTCACGGTACTAACTTGATCACGAAACGGTGGAACCAAGTTTCACACTCATACAAAAACTGCTCTGTATAAATGGCACGGTTCTGTTGCGAGGCGGTCTGTCTCGTGAGCTACTTACATATACATGAAATCTGCATAATGATTCCAATATGATAAATATGATGATGATGATTGTATTACCTCTCTTATCATCCTTTCCGCATCCCCTACATACGGTGAATATAGCTGTGCACAGCTAAGTGATAAAAACGTGCAATTACACGATGATGCAAGAGCGCGGACCAATGTAGTCTTGCAGCACCCTGGTGGACCATAGAGCAGCACTCCTCGTGGGCGTTGTAGACCAAGACGTGAAAATGCTTCAGGGTACTTTAATGGCCACTCTACTGCCTGCACATACAGATTATTGTTATTGTTGATGATCATTTGTAGGTATTTACAATGGGTGGCGTAGCGGTAAAACGTTCGCCTCTCACCACTGTAGGTCCAACGGGTCGGGTCACTGGTTCGAGCCCCTGCTGGATGCCACATGTGAGTTGAGTTTGTTTGATGAGTTGTTCTCTCCCATGTCACGAGGGTTTTCCTCCGGGTTCTCCGGTTTTCCTCCCTCGGCAAAAATCAACGTGTGAGCTGAGTCTGTGTAGAGTATATCGAATGAAGTCGTAGCGAGCGTGAATGAGTCTCGGAGATATTAGCAGTAATGCTACTCTGAAATCCGAGGATAAACAAAAAGATTTGATTTTTTGATTTGATTTGATGGGCTGATTTTATAAGTTCGTCTATTTTCTCCTCAGTTGGGTTTCCTGTGGTGGCCGTTCAAGAGTGGCCTACCAAACCTATGACTAATCGAATCAGTCTATGGTAGGTGCAAGAGCTGGGCAGGGTCAAACTGAAACGTCCAGTGGCATCTTTTGCAGCAGCGTTACAATACATGCATGACCCCAGAGCACAACTATAATCATTTTGAATTGTCTAGGGTAGGTCCAAAAGTAGCTTCCTTTTCAGACCTTTTACGGCTCAACATGCAATGCTCCCTTCAGTCCCTTGTGCTACAGGACAAGCCCTGAAAGAGTTGTTTCAAAATAAACTTATCCAAGAGAAAACAGAAAAAATAGAATCTCATTTACGCGATCTTTACTTACAGATCAAGTAGTGAGAACACAGATGTAACTTTTAAAGAATTCATTTTCCCACCTGTATAAGAGCTTGCTTGACTTTATCATATCCACCGATATTATTCCAACTTATTGGATGGACATCAACAAGCCCTTCCATCCCTCTGTGAGTAGAAGGGATGATATGGCACATAGCCAGCTGAAAATCAGACATCTTTATTGACCTTCCTATGAATTCAAAATACAACAAATGTATCTTGATTAAATTAGATTGGTTGTGTCCCTGGAAGCATCATCTCCAAACATTATCAACAATTTGAAGAGATGCCCATGAGAATGACTAAAGTGACTTTTGAAATTATGTTTTTCAAGTTTTCAAAAGTGGTCAAAAATGATATCAATCAGGAGTCCATTACTAATAGTAATTAGTAATGGACTCCTGTATCAATAGACCAAATTATAAATGCCTGGGCATCAAAAAGTCACTTACGCCATTTTCAAGGACATCCCATCAATTTTCTATTGCCAATGTCATTGTTGTCAACAGCAGCAGAAGCAGCAGCAGCACACCATTCAGTGACCTACCTCTGTCACTCTCTACCTCCAATTCTGGCTTCCAAGAAATATTTTCTTGAAAGTTTCTTTTCATTGCTGTCAAAGCAGCTTCTCTGCATAAAGAGGCTAAATCGGCACCAACATATCCTATAGTTATCTCAGCAAGGTGAGGGAGATCTACATCTTTGTCAAGATGAAGTTTTGTTGTATGAGCTTTAAGGATTGCAAGCCTTTTAATGGCACTTGGAACACCAATAATAACCTACAAGAAATTAGCCAAGAATTGTAGGAAATTCAGTGATAAGGGAAGAGCAGAGCAGAATGAATGACAGAAGGTAAGAAACTACAGCAACATAAAACCAAGTGAGAAAGAAAGAAAGAAAGAAAAAAAAGAAAGAAAAAGAAAAAGAAAGAAAAGAGGAAAGATAGAATGAATGAATGAACTGAACGAACGAACGAATGAATGAATGAATGAATGAATGAATGAATGAATGAATGAATGAATGAATGAATGAATGAATGAATGAATGAATGAATGAATGAATGATGGATGATGGATGGATGGATGGATGGATGGATGGATGGATGGATGGATGGATGGATGGATGGATGGATGGATGGATGGATGAATGAATGAATGAATGAATGAATGAATGAATGAAAAGAAAGAAGGGTACAACTATTGGGAGTAGCAAAGGAGAAGGAAGGAGGGAAAGAGGGAGGGAGGGAGAATGAAGGATGGGAGGAAGGAGGGAAGGAATGAAGGAAGGAAGGAAGAGAGGGAAGGAGGGAGGGAAATATGAAAATGAATGAATGAAACACTACCTCTCTGTCAAATCTTCCTGGTCTTCTCAAAGCAGAATCAATAGCATTAGGTCTATTAGTTGCTCCAATAACAACCAACTTTCCTCTACTCTTAATACCATCCATAAGAGTCAAAAGTTGTGCAACTATTCTGTTTTCTTCTTCACTGTTGCTTGTTCCTCTTTTAGGACACAAAGCATCAAGTTCATCAATGAAAAGAACACAAGGTCCTGACTTTGATGCCAACCTAGAATAAATTCCAGAGTCCAAATTACAAACTATGCAAGGACAAGCATATATAAGCATCAATGGGAAGCAAGGGTGGCCGAATGGTGAGAGCGCCAGTCTGTCACCTCTGTGGTCCCGAGTTCGATTCCCAGACGGGACATCACATGTGGCTTAAGTTTCTTGTTCGTTCTCTCCCTTGCTTCGAGGATTTTTTCTCTGGTTACTCTGGCTTTTCCTCCCGCAGTAAAAACAAACTAGTTTCAATCTAAGCTGTGCTCCATGATCAGACATGAGTCGTATGGTGGCTGCTATGTGTGTGTGTATGTAAATTTGTATGTAAATGTGTAAATGTACAACTGTCTCGTAATGAAAGCGCCCTTCTATACCTTCAACTCGATCACGTTGAGCTGCGCCCTTCATAATTCAGCACTTGGCTGCGAGGAAGGGTGATGAGCTACCCCAAATTTATCTATTTATAAATTTATTTAATACATATAGGCAGTGAATGTTGAAGCAGATTAAACTTGTGGCAGTCTTTCAACCATTAATCCTGAGGCTGACAATGCACACTTTACCCCCTCTCTCTCAGTGCTCCATTTTATAGGTATTTAAAATTAAAACTGAGTTGAAAGTTGAAACAAGCATGTGAGCTCAATATGAATCAAACTCAGGACCTCTATTTATAAAGGCCATGCACTATAATAAACTGGCCAAATACGCCCCACACTTATGTCAGCTAGTAATTAAGCAGCTGCACAGTCAAGGAATAGAAATTCAAATAGTGAAATACTTAAAAAAAATTTAAATTAAATTAGGAGTAGTTCATCACCCTTCCTTGCAGCTAAGTGCTGAATTATGAAGGGCGCAGCTCAAACGGGATCGAGTCAAAGGTTTACAAGGGTGCTTTCATTACGAGACAATTGAACAATCACACATTTACATACAAATTTACATACACACACACGTAGCAGCCACCATATGACCCATGTCTGATCATGGAGCACAGCTTGAATCTTTTCAACATTGCATGAAATACACTTAATTATAACTACCATGCTTTTTCAAAAGTCTTCCTCAGATTCTCCTCACTTTCTCCAGAATGTGGACCAAACACATCAGTGCTGTTTAATGTAATAAGCTGTGCATTGCACTCAGTGGTGACATTTCTCACTAGGAGGGTCTTACCAACACCTGGTGCACCTTGTAGCAATATACCCTTAGGGCACTCCAGACCTATGTGTGCAAAGGACTCTGGGTAATCAAATGGATATGTCAACATCTCTCGTAACATCTGTGCTGCTTCATCAAGTCCAGCCATGACCAATCTAGAATCATCCTCTACAGAATGTGCCATTTTAATGGACCGAATCTGTACTCTTGAAGTGTCTGAGACAAGAGCATAAACATTTCCTCCAGTGTTTGAAGTAATTTCTTCAATGACTACACTTGATGTGCTATTTAAAAGATGAGTTTTATTCCTAAGGTGCCTTGGTTTAATGACACACCCCTTGGTAACCGTCTGTCCTTTGATAAATATCTTAATTCTTCTTTCAAGTTGTCTTTCGTAAAGTGTTTTAGATAAAGTGCTGTTCACATTTTCTATGTCCTTTAAGAAAACAGACACTGTAATAACATTAGCTTCCACACGTTCAAGTTTGCATATATCTTCTTGAAGAGATAAAATTTGTGATAAAAGTGCAAAGTCAGGTTTTTGCTTATCTAAAGGTAAAGTTATCAAGTCATCAAACTGTACAACATTTAGTCCAAGAACAGTTTCTCGTGGCCATGCAGAGCAATACACATATCTTTTGTTTGTTCTAATCCTTATCGGTGAACCAACAATAACTCCAAGGTCTGCCATTGTCTGTATATCCATTCTACAACGTCCCTTATTGTAATCTTTAAGCTCACAGGGGAAAATCTTGAGAAATCTATGTTCGCTCGATTTGTCCGCCATTTTGAAAACATCTAACACGTGCAGATTTACTTTCTTGGGAGGGGATAGAGTGCAACTTTTGCAACTTCGAAAATATGAGTTTCTTCTTGTCGTAGAATCATAAAATGCCATGAAAATTAATTAAATGATTACATTGATACCATAATGATTTATTCTGATATTATAAATGACACAGAATTCAAAATATTTTGGAATTTTAATTCAAGTCGAAGTTTCAAAAATACAACTACCGTCCCTTCCCTACTGATTCCTATCCAGTTATGAATGCAGGCTCATGATACTTATATTTCCAATAGGAATATGGCGAGTGTTTTCACGTCTTGCAAGTTATTCCTCAGATTGTCGATATTGTCACGCTCATATCGAGGAAACCTTTTATTATATAGGATACAGCCATGTTCTACAAAGACAGGTAAATCTGAAAAGTGAATACATTTGAGTATTTTATGTATTTCAACTCAGATTCATGACTTGACAAAATTTACACTGTAGAGTACTGTAAACATATAGGCATTTTATCAGGATTTTAACATCACAAATAATGGATGTTTAGTCAGTTTTATCGAATTCAGCAATTTTGCAAACCTTGTATGAAGAATCGTCTTCCTGATATGAAATCATCCCACAGCCCTTATTATATAGGTTTTTCATCCTCAGTACAACACAGGAATCCCAATATTTTTATTCACTCTACATTTCCATGTTGTTGAGACATAACAAATCCCAGCATTTTGATTAGTCAATGTTAATATGTTATCAAGAAACCGTAACACTGAGAGAACGAAACTGGTATTAATGCCTGTGCAATGTGCTTTGCGCTTAAGGTTATTTTTAGTAACAGGAAGTTGATGCCATTATGCACTCAAACAATGAAATTTGATTGCCAGAGGAGAAACAGTTTGTATCTGTGCACATATAAAAATCAAATTTTATTGTTTGAAAGCCTTGTGCATGATATGGCTTCAACTTCCTGTTGCTCAAGTTTTTCTCTCTTAGTATGATGGTTTCTTGATGTTATCCAATCAAACGGCTGATATGGCATTGCACAAAATGGCACGAAACTGCTCTATTACTCTGACATAAGTGTAGCATTCAAATCACATCCAGAATCAAAACTCAGCTATAAATTATTCTGTAGTTGTATTGCTTAAAAATGTAATTAACTTTGCTTTCATCTTAAGTAGATTCAAGCAAAGAAATAAAGCAAGAACAAGAAAGATGTTATGGAATTAATTATCTCAAAGAAGGGACAGATCCTCCATTGTTAGCTGATAGTGAATATCCTGATTGGCTGTGGAAGTTAACAGAACCAGTTGACAAAACTTTAGAGGCAGACAATCAGAGTAGAAATTATTGGAAAAAACTGAATAAGAAACAAAGAAGACAGGAAAATGAAGTACGAAAGCAAAAGAAACTTTAAAGAACACTAAACAATGCTAGAACTTTCAGTTTTTAATTCTTTTTTTTTTTTCTCATTTAAGATGAAAGAAATAAGAAATTGAGAAATAATGGGTAACTGTAAATAAACTACTTCTTGTTGACTACTTTTGTGTAAATAGTCAAAAAGAGATTCCAGGAGATGATAGTCTGGATATGTAACTGTGTTTATAGTCTTGTCACATAATGCTCTTGCAATGTGCAGAGACCAGTAAACATGGGTGCATAAAGGCTGTCTCGCACTAGCGACGCAGATTCGAGTGCAAGGAATGTTCACGTATGAACACAAATGCAAGGATTATAAAGTAGAAAAGATGCAGATTTCTTGAATTTGCGCAAACCCCACACCGCACCATATTAAACAATTCAAACGAAAGCACGAACAGTGCAAGAAAAGAAACAAGTTTCTCAAGTTACGTATATCGATTTGTGCTTGCATTTGCATTTTCGTTTTTAGGCCTAGTTCAAACGTCGCATCTCACATGTGCTGAATTCAATGCAAATGAGATGATAATGAGTAGAAACAAAAGATTTGACTAATTTGCATTGAATTCGACACATGTGAGATGCGACGTTTGAACTAGGCCTTATTTGCATCACTGACGTGTGAGAGACAATGGAATGTCAAAATTTCATCATGTGAAGAATAGAGTGATTGCACTTACTGCATTTTTCAACATTCGTAGACTAGAGACAACAGATTTAAGTTTCATTGGTGTCGTCTATCACATGTTTCGGTAACTACATTTGCCATCTTCCGATTAGTGAGGAGATTTTACAATGATATTCATAACCTGTTTATAAGGCCACTAAATTATATGAACAATTGAGTCCGAAAAAAAAAGTAACTAAGAAAGGTTATTGTACTATTAGTTTTAGTTGACATGCTTTAGCTGTTCATTTAGAGATGGTCTCAACCAACTAATGTGCAATGCATCTTTGATTTTTAATGTAAATTCATACGCAGCGTGGTCTATTACTTGCGCAAGCAAAGGGTTAGGTTATATTGGGTTATATAGGGTTAGGTTATATTGCATTAATTCTTAAAGAGGTTATCATTGTAAAATCTCTTCACTACTGAAGATGGCAAATGTAGTTGCCGAAACATGTATAGTAATAAAGGCCCGGACACACGGTGCAACTTTTCTTGAAACATTGGCTGAAACAACGTGCGCAACACACTGATCAGGTTGCAGCGTGCGTCCACCAATTCCAATGTTTTGCGAAACGTTGTGCGGAACAGCCGCAGAAGTAGGATCGAGTTCTACTTCTGCAACTGGACACACGGTACAACCGTGTTGCGCGCGGTGTTTCAGCAACTCGGGAAAAGTAAGTTGCCAGTGTGTGTCCGGGCCGCCCTTCAATGACGCCAATGAAACTTCAATCTGTGGTCTCTAGTCTACGAATATTTATCTCTTTGCTGTTACTAAGACCATTTGGTAACATATTGCATGAATTTTCAACATGCGAACCAGTCAAACACGCAACTGTTTTTTGCCGTTTTTGTCGTTTTTGTCCACATTGAATCAGTCGCGCGCGCGCGCCCCATGAAATTGGCGGGAAATTTTCCCGCCATTTTTACTCAAATAAGCTCGCGCGCGCGTCCTCCACATGCACAGCGCGCCCTGGCTGGCACCTTTTCATTTCGCGCTGAAATTGGTTTGCTCGATTGACGAAGCAATGGTCGCAATCTAAAACTTCAGTGAAGTGTTTGAAATCGTTCTGTTTTCTTGTGTTCAAAAGTGAAACTAGCTATTGTAGCTACGGGAAGACATCTGAAGGTAAGTTGACCTTGATGAAAATCAAGTTTTTCGAAAATAGACGAGATTAACTTATCGTATTCCATCAATATGACTTACTTTGGCAAATGGCTCCTTGACAGTAGGATAGGTTTTCAAAATACCTGAAAATACCCTGATAAAAGGAGACTTGTGGGTATTATAACAAAAACTACAACTTTGATCTTTCACAAAGCGTTCGTAAACTAGTTGCGAGCATGCAGAGTCTCCCGTGTCGGAAATTACCTACAAAAGACTCTGCTCGCTGAGAATCATTGTCCTTACTTAAGATTTCACACTTATCTTAGCCTTTTTAAAAGCCACTAACTTGCCGTTTTTGCGGAGTTTGCCTCTAAAATGTCTTTTAATTAATAATAAAGATGGTCATTTTCGAGTTCTCCCATTTATTGTACTCCCTCGAGTACTCGTCAGTCACGCTTTGTAAAACGAAGGCAAGGGAGACGGTCTGGTTTTTTTTTTGGAGGGTAGTAAGAAAATCTTTATCACTGAACAAGTCAGTTGTGAACAAAATTTGAGCTTAAATTTGTCTGCAACGTTTCCTCGTTGAAATATTTTCCAAAAACCTATTTTTCGCATATTATCTTATGAGCTTTTGTCAAAACTTAAATTACACGGCTCCTTTCCAAAAATAGTGACGACTGAAATGGTCCGTCCCCACTAACAAGCTACCCCCCACTACTGGAATCAGTTTCCCTACTGATAACCTTCGACCATTTATCTATTCACACCATATTTTTAAGTAGTAATAGCCTTGGATTGGTCTATTCTTGGATTGGTCTACAGAAACTGGGAACCATAATTCCATGATATTTCCTATGTCTTTTTCATGACTTTTGGTCCAACGTCATGATTTCAAAATCCACAGTTTCTCTCACATCAATATGCTGAAGGTATAAAAATTCAAAATTTCCTTACTTCTCACCTTAAAAGCTGAAAACATACAATTTGGTGAGTCTAAAATTTATGACGTTTCCATGATATTTTTTCATGCCTTGTAGGCCTGGAATTGGAATTAGAATTCCAGAACTTTTTATGACTTCAGTCCATGATCGTGTGAACCCTGTGATAACTCATTCCGAAGTTTCTGATGTTTTGCATGGTTTATATGGCTGCTTTTAAAGAGATAAGGCTTTTAGTTATAAACGAACGATAAGAAATGTTTAGCTCAGGTTATTTTAGTGAAAATGTTTGTTTAGCAAACAGCTTTAAATAGACCGCGCTCAATCCCTTGTTATTGTTGACCTTTATTCTTGGTAATTGACAGGAAAAAAGCCACCACACCCTAATCCTAAGGATATACGCATTATAAACTTTTTGGTGTAAAACGTTTTTAGGAAGTGAAGGTTGCGCAGGTCGTGTAAGCTTTATAGAAAGAGACACACAGTCTTGAACACGCGATAACTTTTTATTTACGAAAAATTACTATATTAGCTCTGTTGTGCATTGTTTTGATATATCTACTTTTATCACATGTACAGTGGTGTTCAAAACAAGGCCATGTACAAGCCATTGAAAACAGTTCATATGCAGTCGAGAACGACCTATATAACACTTCATGAAACGAACGGTTGTGGAATTAGAAATTAGCAACGTATCATTAGAAAAGAAAGGGATATTTCATTTTTTCAACATTTCATTTTCTCTACAAATTACCCTTAACATTTCTAATGGTTCGTTCCTGGAGCGAACGTATAAGCATTGAATGCTTGAGATACATTAATACAACTTTATAACACAGAATTGTCCTCTAATTTACTCGATGAACAACAGAATTCCTCACCAAAGTTGCAAGGAAGGGCTATAATACAGAAGTAAAAAATGTGATCGTTTCCCAATGTCTATAGTTACAAACAATATATCAGGAACCTTTAGAAAGTACAATTGAGGTCACTGAAACCACGCCATAATTCCACTTGTTTTCTTTCAAAATGTTTTGTTATAGTTATCGTAGTAGAAGGTTGAAGATATTGATTAGAAAATCACTTCGTATAGGGTAGCTTTCTTATCACCAGATCCAGTTACAATATACTTGTCATCTGCTGATATATCACAACTTAGAACTGAAGATGACTCTTTAGACTGAAAAAGAGGAAAGAACTTACATTTAAAAAAATGGTAACGATATGTTTTAGTTCGAGTTATGTGCTTATCGCGTTACCCGAAGTCATTAACCTTTCTTGGTGACACCGAGTTACACACTGGGTGTGGCACAGGAAAAAGAGGTGTGGTCTAGCGCGCAACTCACAGCGCATGACTCGAAGATTACTCGCCCTCGTGGACACTGGTATACGAGTGCATAAAAGAATAATTATTATTTCTAAAACAGGTACCTGGAAGATACTAGCTCCATATGGTGTTCTCCACGCATTTAACAAATTATCTTTACCAGTTGTAACAAACCATTTACCAGAGTAAGCAAACTTGAGAGATAATACACAACTTTCATGTAAGTGGAGTTGATATTTATCAGGTTTAGTTTGATGAAGAACTTCGACATTACTATTTTCCATCCTAAAAACAAAACAAAATGAATAAGGAAAAAGTTGTTTTGATCTTTCAAATTCCATCATGATCTTTTCTCGAATATTTTTAGCCCAGCTATCCACTAGATGTGGAATGATTTATAATCCTAACAATATTATATTAATATTACTAGTAAGCAAAGATTAAATTCAACATTTATCATCTTACCCAACAGCTAACCAATCTCCAGATGGACAATATCCTAATGAGAATATCTGAGAAGTGAAATCATGCTGTTGTAATTGTCGACCTTCTCGGAGATCCCATGATCTAACAGTATTATCCAAGCCCCCTAAAAGACAAAGGTAAAAAAGAATGACATTGTGCTCATTGTTGCCACATCTTGGGTTGTGAATCAATATACAGTCAATACCCTAAGTGACACCCTGGTAAGATGCACTGAGTTCTCTCAAAGGCAGGCTGGCACCTTTGCCTGACTACCCAAACTGAATTGCATCTTTTTCATTCTAAACTTCTTCTACGGGGAATATTCCCCACCTCTTTGAAAGGCAAATAGTCAGTGATAAGTTCAGATTGCAGTCTGCCTTAGAAGGGATTCACTGTAATTAAGGTTTATATGCATAGACATAGCCTTTCAAAATCTATTTTGATAAAACACTATCAATTATTTTAACATTAAAACCAATTTACCTGTCCATAATTTGGTACCATCTGGTGATATATCTATACAACTAGCACCATCTGTATGTCCTTGAAATTGTCTAACTAACGTCTGGTTATGAAGGTCCCATACTGCAATATTACCATCACTACAACAGCTAAAACAAACTTTTGAATCAGGGCTTAAAGCCAAAGCATAGCAAGCAGGAGCATTTGATGTCAGTTCAGCTTTTATTCTTGGTTGTGAGGTTAGATCCCATATAGTAAGTGTACTTGCTTCACCACCAACAATAAGAGTTCGACCATCAGGCAAAAGTCGACATGAACGAATATAATTATCACGCTGCAATAACAAAAACAGAAATTATTAGATCTATAACAATCAATAGATTACCCTGTGTAGTTGCCATGAGGACCAATCTTTTTCTCTGTTACACCATGATACATGTAAGTGCCTTTATACACTGTATATCATTGACAAAAATAGTGACATCTGGTACCCTCAGTATCCATAGATATACAATGCAATCTAATTATTTGACCACAGAAATTTTTTCATAAATTATGAACATTTAATTTAACACTTACCAAGCATTCTAAAGTTGAAATAAGATTTTTACCACTAGCCTGACTAATATCCCACACTTTGACACAGCCCTACAAATGATACATTCAATAAATCAGTTGAAATAATAATCATAAAAAAGAACATCTACTGCAAAAGTCAAATTAGCAGTGCCATAACTACATGTATTTACACAGCTTTATAAACATATAAAAATGTGATATGGTATGCGCTTAAACATTTACTGACTTAACATGTTGTAACATTGACACAATTTATGTGATAGCCATATACTCTATAATGCTAGTACTCAACAGTTACAAGCCCTGTCACACCTAGAAAACATGGAGCACACACTTACATGTTAATTAATAATTTCATTATTAACTGCATAGTACATGTAAAACAAGCAACTACTATAATTACTAGTAAACATCAACTAACCTTACCACCAGTGTATACATGTCTTGTGGGGTGACTTATAGTAACAGCACACACTACTTCTCCATGGTTTAACTGATTTATTTGGCGGGCATGTCTTGGAATGTTGGATCCAATTAGAGCATCTGGAGGAAAGGGGACCGGTTGCATTTGTCCATCTCCACTCACATGAAATGAATAAGCTGGTTTACCTCCTGGGGGAGCACCAGAGCCTAAAGGCGAAGCACCTAGACGAGCATGGGCTGAAGGATCATATCCAACCTAACGAAGTTTAAAATGATTTTAATATTAATATAAATTGAATTCTGCATGTCTGAACATCTCTATGGGATCAACAACATTATTTATATTTGCTAGTTATAATAAATAATAATAAACAACAAGCAATTAATAGGAAAATAAAACAGCTTAGTTCTATTCAAAATTAATACAAATAAAAAAATAAGAATTTCTAACAGTGGAATGAGTAATTTATAACTAACACTTACTAAGGGTGATCTCCCATATCCAAGTCCTCCTGAGGGCATACTACTGGCCATAAGCCTGAAATAACAATAACAAAGTGATCAAAGATAATTCTTAGTTGTGAAACCTTATTAACACCAACAGCAAGTGATAACATGACAAGTATGCGCGAACCGCTGGATGGAAGTGGCTCTCATAAAGAGAGTCGTATATAAAGGTTTTCGGAGCATTACAGTTGAGTGCAGAAGTATGAACAGCTAGAAATTATCCTTTCAAAATTATCCATTTGTCCAAGACAATAGAAGTTGGAGACATGCGCAGATGTTATCACTTAGTGCTATTAACACCAAGATAAAGTATAACAATAAAACTTACCCTGACATACTGTGTGGATTACTAAATGGATAGCCAGATCCTCCTCCTGGTACAGAAATAGGGGTTCGAATAGCTTGAGCTGTTTTAAATCAAGATTTAACACAAATCAAGATTTAACACTATGAACACACGACACTTGACTATAATATACAGTTATAAATTAATTTTGAAAGCAAACAATTATTTATTACCAATTGGGTGTTTAATAGGAGGTGATGCTGATCGTGATGGACTTTTTCTTCCTACTGAACCAGAATCTGAAGCAGGGGCTTTGCTTTCTGAAGCCTAAATGGAAAATGGAAAATAAGAACATTGATCCAGAGATTGATTAAAAACAAAAATTCAAAACAAGACTGCTGCCTAAGACTAAGAAAAATTACTGGGAACCAATTTGGCTCCCAAAATTAAAAGTTAGCAACTGAACCATGGGCTCAAAGAACAAAAATTTGGCCACCGGAACGTGCAGTGGCTACCAGGTGTCCATTAGGCATCAGCCTTGCAGAAACAATTAACACAGTGATCTCTTACTTTACTATCTCGTTCTCTATCTCGATCACGCTCCCTTTCTCTGTCTCTATCTCTTTCTCTTTCCCTTTCTCTATCTCGTTCTCTATCACGATGTTTCGATGATGGTGTTGATGAAGATGAGGATGGTGAACCTGTCTCTTTTCTTGTCTTCTTTTCATTAAAGGGAGGTGACTCTGGTCCATTTTCAATTCGATGTGGTGAGGCTGCATCCTGTTGACATTAAAAGTCCATTTATTCAATATATTGATGATAATTATCAGTAATTAATCTTTATAGATAAGGATTTTTGTCCTAAGGGTCCTGGCATTCACAAATTTTATTCACATAAACCACTTAAGCTCTATGCCCTATCAGTTCTTGACACTTCCTGCTATTGGTAGGTGGCAGTGTTTTAGAGTGTTTTCCTGTGGTATGTAGGATAAGGAATCTCAATGAGATACATGTCTTGCTTACCTCATTTGAAACATCTACTACAAGATCACCATCACTTTTCTCACCATCACTTTCCTAAAATCAAAAACAATTGTCCAAAATATTTCAAAATTTTCATATCATCATATTTTTAGAAGGGATTTTTAGGTCAGGTGTGAAGAATGACTTGTGTACATATATAGTGCATTTATTTTTAATAAAAAGTGCCATGAGACAGCTACATGTAATTCAAGTTCTGTTTTTTTAAGAGTCAAAGCTTTACAGCCCATCTTAGCAAGTTATTTACTATAGAAAGGGAATATTTTAGATTAACAATTTACAAACATGCCCATCTGACATAATGTAACTAGAATTAATGATGAACCGATGAAGCAAGCTTCAGGTCACAAAGGTTTCGTAACTTACAAGTTCTCATAACATTATGTGTTGCAAACATCTATATTTTATACAGTGGTCAACTTTGTATGTCTGGAGTGAGGATTTAGTTCATCCCTTCTGGCAACCTGTTTGCCTATTTTTACTATCTTTATTTATTATGCAAATAAGGTTTTTATAAAAATACCCTTAAAAGTAAATTTACTTGTTAATAATAAATTACAAGTATATGAAGGTTATTGAAGGATATTCTCTAAATGTGGTAACTAAAAACTTAAAAGGGTAACATGCTGGGAAAAGTGGAATCATGAGAACTCATAAATCATAATCATGCTAAATGTGAAAAAATGTATATAATATATACAGTAAAACATTGAGACATAAATATAAAAAATTAAGATAATTTACCCCTGAGTCTTTATCATCTCTTTTTCTTTTACTAATCTTTGTGCCATTCATGTGTCTTTCATTATGTCTTTCCCTTTCTCTTTCACGGTCACGATCTCTGTCACCATCTTCACTACCATGTGATGACAGATCTGAAGGTCGACTATACATTTTTTCTTGTCGAGACAAAGGTGATAAGGAGTTCTAATCCAATAAATGAAAAGAAGTTAATACTTGAATATCACATTATACCAGATAATATTATCTCACGTCCACAGATTTTGGTAGTAGACAGTTAAAATAGTTTTAGACTTATTCAAAAATGTAATCACATGCCATCTATACTTACCATTGCTTTTTATCCAATGAGGAGGAAGAGGACATGTAAAAGAATAAGAAAAACATTATTTACTAATTAAAATTCAATTTTTTCTGTCCCTTTTTTAAATCACTGGTGTAAGTACAATCACCAATTTTGACTAAAAAACCCAAACACACAACACAGCATGGAGCTTTGACAGATTGGGACATAGCATCTACATGACATAGTAATGGCAGGGCATCATATACCATACTGTGAGTAGATTTTCACAGTTATACCCTCACAAAATAGGCTTCATTTTTGAATGCAAAACTTTAATTACGATAACAAGTGCAAGAAAAGGCTTACCTTTTTCATCCTTTACTGGAAGATGAGGTGGTTGACCAGATAAACCTAGTAGCCCTACTCCTGCTCCTGGAGGAAGTTGAGGGGGTAGAGCTCCAGGGTGTGGCAATGGAATGGTAGGGGCATGCGCATGGATACCTTGCATCCCTGGCTGATGCAGTTGCTGTTGCTATGGGATATAAACAAAAACAATATTAATACATCATGCCATTCCATAAAGACCAGAGAAATTATCTTAATCCCATTTTTCTAGCTATATTCAGTTAGATTGGTTTTTTGTTTTTTGTTTTTCTGAATCAAAGATCACCCTTTGGGGGTGGAGCTTAGGCAAATATTGTACAAATCGTTGGTTGAATTGAATAAACTCCACCTCCAAAGACGACTGATGGATCAGAAAACAACCTAAAATCTAACCAAAGTTAATAAAAATATGGGTCCTGCAACAACTTTCACTGTAATTATATGAAAATAAGTTTTAAAGCAGAATTTATTATGCAATGCTTGGTTAATTAAAAGGAGGTTCCATTGTAAGTGATTGAAGAAAAACACCACCTTCCTGTAATTAGATTATGTTCAAGAGGTCTATTTTAGGATGAAGATAATAATATGAGGTATTATTCTCAATAACTGGTACAGAACGTGACTGTCTCTACTCTATCAACTATATCAAATTTAGAATATTTACAATATTATCTACAGTTAACTCAAGCTACTTGACCTAAGGTTAACATCTATCAAGCTATTCATATAAGTGCCTTTTGCCATCTTTTCTCCAGACACAGACCTTTAGAGAATACCTGTCAACAGTTGAAGGTTAAGATTTGCACACACAATACAGACACCCTACTTAAGTGAATGTTTAGCCAGACATTTTGGCTGAGAGTCTAAGAAAGTATTCTATTTTTAAGGCCCAAATAGAACTTGATACGAAGAAAAAATTAAGGGCTGGTAATTTCATGAAATCAAAAGCAGACACAGGAAATAAGATAACTGAGAGGGTTAGCTGTCCAATTAGGGTTAAATAGTGACATGATTAGTTACCATCTCAGCTTACACTAACTAAATACATCAGAGGTTGAGATGTTGAAATGATCTTATGATTAAACCAGTATAGGCATGTATCCTTGAGTTAGGTAATCCATATGGATGCACACACATGTATAATCTCTTTAATACTAAAACGAATTACATTGTAAATTAATAACTTTGTGATTCACTCAAAATTTAATACAGTATTTTAGACTTTCCACAACATAAATTACTATACACAAGTATACCAGATTATTTTGTTGACCTACACAATGGCTGAAGGCTGGAGAAAAGAATTTTATTGAATTAATATATTATTGGCTTTGAATTAAAGAGCAAAACCTACCTAATTAACAGTCTATCAAGTGACTACAAGAGATTTTTCAAGATCATTGCTTCCATTGGAATTTATGGTATTCCTCACTATTGTTGAGAACTATTTTTATGTTCAGGAATGCAATCATTATCTCTACAGGTTAGTCTTTATCTGTCATCAAATGTAAGCCAATCTACCTCACCATTCAGGTTATCTGAACAACTGAGGTGGTCTAAGCATCTCATCTTCACTGGTCCATTGGACAAGTACTCTTTAGAGCATCTTGAATGTTAACCTTATCTGTTTCTTTAGTGAAAGAGGGCAGCCAACAGGCTTCCTGTTGAGTCATCTACATGCAATCTTAGTCATGTGCCCTACTTCACTATCAATTATCAAACCTACTTTTAACACTTTCAGCTATTACAACCACAAATTTTCATTTCATAAATACTGTATAGTATAAACAATGATAAAATAACAATGCAACTGAAATGACAGCTTTTCCTACAGTCTTTTGATCCTTAAATGAACCAATTTACCAAGAAATGTGATATCTCAAATTGAAAGAAACCTATTAGCTCCAATGAAGCAGTCCAACAATGTGGTCTGTTGCAGTTGAGTTAACATCCCTCTGGCCAATGGAACATTCCTGTAGAAGCTTGTCCCACTAGAGAGCTATTAGACAAAGATAAGCTTAGATATCCTGCTATGCATACATGCCCTTTAAACAGTGTGAAAACACAAGAAAGATAATCTAGTGGTTTAATATAATAAAAGACATAACATTAATGACATTTCCAGATGATCTATGGCTAATAACTTTTTGAGTAAATTGTCATGTGTTCCTAAAAAGCTAGAGACTTCTCATCACTCACCAGATGTGATACTCTGAAGTAATACTTCTTATTAAAAACTACTTAAACAGAAATTATTTAAATACTTTTTGTCTATCTATGGAGGGACAATTATAAACAGACTACGTGAGTATAAATAACCATATACACATGAAATATATTACAATATAATTTTGTGAATTTTTGGATAACCTATGACATTCATTGTGAATAGTATCGAGTACAGAGCATATTAATTAGTTAAGTTAAGCTAAATATTTTATGCACTACATTATTCAGACTGGCCAATTAATGTGAACGTTTTTAAACAAATCCAATCTTGCAATGCCTTAATGATTAACCATCTTAATGTCTAGAAGTAATATTATTGCAGTTTTAATATCTTAAGTGTATTAAATTTGAAAATTATGGTTAAACATACCAAATCAATTTAAGCACATGAAGTCTTTAAATATATAATTCACTCTTAACTTAAAATAATTGCAATGTTAAAAATTAATTCTAACTTATGCACAAAGTAAATGAATTCTTTTTACACATCATTGTGGTGCTAGATTTCACAGTTTTCCACCACACCCAACAAAGAGGTGCAATCAAACAACCTGATAATTATAAAAGTGGAATAATCTTAGTGGAGCAAAGCAACAAAAGCATAGTGAGATTACCATCAATATTTTATGACGTAAAGAAGTATTTGTTAAAGTTTTACACGAGGAAAGGTTTCTAAATGGAAAGGCAAAAATTAATTGCATAGGACTTTATAGGTGATAATTAAATATAATTCTAAATTTGTTATAAAGATCAACTATTTAGTCTGTCAAAAATTTACAGAAGCAAATTGAAACATTAACATTGGACCTTTCTTTTTAGTTACAGATGAAATGAATACCATAGATACCTATCAGTTTTCATATTATATCCCAACCTTTCTCAGTAGATAAAACAAAATTAACATAAACAAATATCAAAATTAAAAGAGCTTGTCAAGCATTAAGTTATATTGTAACATTTTTAAGAACAGTTTGGCTTACCCCAATAATTGCATTCAATTCTGACATTGTAACTTGTTTAGCTCGTTCAACCGCAGCTGCAACTTGCTGTTGGTGCTGTGGGGGAAAAATACAGAAATGACATGAGAGGCTGTCACTAGAATAAAATAAACGAGCTCAATTTTTTTAAAAGAAAGATGTCATTTTCAATGAATTAAGCTTCAATGAAGGATATCCATTTTCTTCTTTTTAATATTACATAAGAGATTCTTATTTTCATTTAAAAATTACTTGAAGCTCTTTTAAGATTACTGAGAGCATCTTTTATCTCACATCAAGTTCATATCTCTTTAGTGTCAGACTATTTGGAACTGAAAAATGGATTTCTGGTCCTATCTGATCATACAATGATAACTTATGCATATATATAATACTGTGTGGACTTACATCTTGAGATAGGAATGGAATAATCTGTGCACAAATGGCATTGAGCCTTTTTGCTATCTCAGTCTGAAGAGGGAAAAAAACATTTTGGAAAATTAGTACTTGATCAGTGAATGACAATAATAAGTCAAAGAGCAAACATGAAAAAAAAAATCTAAGTAGTTTAAAAATAAATGTTAACTTTCATCTGTTGAAACATATATTATTCATAAGAGGATAAGCTGTCAAGATTTTGACCAAAAGTCAAATTCATTTGTTTTTGAAAGACAAATAACACAAAACAAACTCCTTTGTTTAATCACGTCTCTACACTTTTATACTAAAGCACAACACAAGAACATGAAACAAAAGAATATTTTAAGCATTATAAAAATAAAAATCATCTTAGGAAATAGAAATAAATATTTGTTTCCTACTTTGAAAATAAACAGAAAAAGAAATTAAAAGAAATATTTGAAAGGAAAGTAAAAGTTTTGTCTTTCACTTTTGGGAAAAAAGAGGATTGAGACATTGGTATAATTGTCATTTTAAGACCACTGAAATCCACCTTGTGCATAATCAAACCCTTACAAGAAAATCAAGTGATTAAGAGGAATTTGGCTGCTTAAGAATTAAAGACATTGTGGTTCCTTATTCTATTAACCTTCACCACACAAAATGGCTGGTTTATGATTATCTTAATTCTGTTGGTGGCTGTTGGTGGCAGCTGGCCTTGCTAGATATCATGTTCATTTTCCATTTTGGGAACCAAACCCTTTTACTCTTTCATCTATGATAAAAGCAGGATTCTATTGCCTTAAGTGACTAATGGGAATCTTAAATAGATATAAAGAAAAGAACTGGTAGTGAGAATATATCCCATTTTTACTTTCATTAAGACACTCCCAAGAAACTTCTCTTTAATTAACTGGACTATTTAATGGACCACATAGTCACACAATCATTATTTTAGTCTTGTAATAACGTTCTGTGTACCGTGGGCATTAACCTGGGATGCTAATCCTGCCACAAAAGTCTGCATTGGTTACATCTGACCACTCATATCAATTGAGAGGAATAGTTTGTATGGTGTGGTCACAATATGGGATGCAAATTTGATTTAGTTGAACATACTCGAGGGTGTTATTAATAACATCCATGTGCATCAGTGAAGTTTTCATATTTAAAAAAATTGCCTAGACATTTCCGCGGTTTCTTGGTTGCCAATATTATACAAGGCTAAACAATTTACCGCATCCTGTTGTGATACCTTCAAGATCATTTCCACGCCAATACTCAACCCCACAAAAATGTTTAGGTTAACCTCAAAAGAAAGCCAAGTTTTCATTCCGATCGGTTGGATGGTTTGACACGATCCATTAGATACGACTGAACAATGAGAATGCTTCACTGGCTATAAGTAATCAAAACAATTATTCGTAACGAGCAAGGCTTTTTTTTAAGCATGAATATTCCGTGTTCTCCACTTTTTAGGATTCTAACTTTCGAGTTACTCGTAAGAAGATACTTGTATAAAAGGTCAGAGCGGAAACGCAAATACGACTCGATAATCCGGCTCTTCTCAAGCGACCACTATAGACTCTTATCACTCGCCACCTCGAAGATGCATTTAATTATCGCT
Organism: Telmatactis stephensoni; assembly: GCA_029948255.1. Classification (NCBI taxonomy): domain Eukaryota; kingdom Metazoa; phylum Cnidaria; class Anthozoa; order Actiniaria; family Isophelliidae; genus Telmatactis; species Telmatactis stephensoni. The sequence goes on from JALIZF010001912.1 coordinate 509,232, forward strand.
CCAGCTTAGGCGGATGTGATGACAGCTTAATTCTACTCATATAACAGACGTTGGAGACTGCCGTATCGTGCAGCAAGTCTAATCTAAACCATCGGGCACCAAAAAAGGGATTATTTGATTAGGGAGATAGCTCGGGATGGAAAAGTGGGAGAAAACTGCGAAGTAGACAGGTGATGTCCAGCTTGAGCTCCAGTGTAAACACATTTGTACTGGACTACAAATTAAGGATAAACTTTTTTGACATAGTTGGAAGGGCTCTGAAACCAAAATGAGAATCACGCATTTATAATCATCTGACCTATTGTCTTCAATTTACAATTAATTCCCAGCTTGCTGTTCTTATTGATATTGGCGTTTCAGGAAACTGACTTGTTTGAACTTTCTAGGCCTCAAGTAGCTTTCGATTTGCATTTCGGAAAGAAAAATGTAAACTATTAAATCTTGTCAACTTTTCGTTTATCTAAGGTGTAATGTAAGACCTTTGTTGAATTTCTGACGCCAAAACTTTAATCCCTCCTCAATCGAAGCTCGACGGAGTTGATTTTGTACGACAAGAATCTTTACCACCTATTTCCGCTGACTACTGTCGGCTTGTAATGTTGGGTTGTTAGGTCATTTTTGTTTGTAACGTGAACTATTTCAACGCTCAATGTATCTGTAATATACTCCGACAACAGCATAGACCAACACATTTCGAGAGGAAATTAACCAAGACTTCAGATCACTCTTCACTCGTCGCTCACGTCTAAGCCTTTCGTGCGTACCTACCTGCTTATGCATTTCAACATTCAGACCGTATGACATCTCATAGTACTAGTGAAAAAAGAAAAATAATTTATTTGCGGTGTGAGGTCGGGCATATTTAGTGAGAGTGCGGTCAGGGGAGATACGATAGGACCATGTTCTCTCATCAAACCGATATATGAGCAGATATGAAAAAAGCATTGAGGCCATCTGTCCCTTTGGAAAACAATGACTCCCAGATCTTTCCGATTTCAAGGATTAACAGCATCAAACGTCAAGGAAAAATTTTCCATAAATACAGATCGACTATCAATTGCAAATTAATTATAGCGGGCCTACTCCATTATTACACAATTAAAAGGAAGGCCTTAAGGCAATGGTAGAAAACCTATTAACCCAATTCAGTCGTTATCTGGTGGACAAACGGATGGCTGGAATTCAAATCGCGGCCCCACAAACCCTTCTAACGTCATTCCAAAGTAAACATCGCATAGTCTTGACTGCCTCAATAGCTTCTGCTTTCTAAATATCACAAGTATTGCTAAGACAAGCTCGTATTTCCTTGAATACACATTAGCGCCAACACAGCAAAAGAACGCGCGCAAAATCTACTGGACACAATGGGAGCACACGGAACGTTCCAGAGTAAAGTTTGATAAATTATATCACTACTTACCATCACGTAGTGACGTTGCATCTCGGTCTTTTCACCGGCTAACTTTTCACATTCTAGTTTCAAACTAGAAAGCAAAAACATAGTACTATGTAAATATTGTATTGAAAGCCCACGATAAGATTAACTTTACATGACATAATGGCTGTGTATGCAACCCAAATAAATTCAAATTAGACGCACAAGAGAAGACATTAAATATTTTCCTTCAGGCAGTGCAGTGTTGTTTTGTATTTCTTTCGAACCAGTTAGAAGCTCCAACGATAAATGGATGTGATGTTTTCGGTTCGGTTAATTCATGCAGAGAGGTTCAATCAACAAAGCACTCGCACGAACGGAGGCCGTACGTACCTGTGATACTGGGCTTGAAGAAAGTTGAACTCTTCCTTTATACGATCACACGAGTCTGCCACAGTAAATTTAAAGGGTTGCCCAGAGGGTTGGTGGGGCGTCTAAATGAAAAGGAGAAAAAGTAAGCCATCCACTTTGGCTTCATCTGCTTCCATCGGTGTCACATTACGAGAATCTACGCAGACTACTAACAGAAACTCCGCTTTGAATTACCACGATTTGAACACGAATATTTAACTTACTGCATGTCGGCTTTGATACATGCTGCCCAGAAGATCCAAGGACCACTACACGAAATTGAAGAGCAAGTGAGAGTTTAACTAAGCTGAAATTTCTCAGGGGCCCCTTAAGAGTTGTTTAGGGGCACAGTAGAAGTACTCAAGCATTTCACCACTGACTAACCGTCGATGTTCACGGGTCGATCGGGTACTAAGAGTACCTTTGAACCACTGGATCCAAACGAATTCCCACTTTGACAAACGAAACGGTATTTCCCCCTGATGTAATTCTGTTTCACAAGGCTTTCCAGTGCTTCGTTTCAAGTTATCGAACTGCTTCCTTACATGAACTCCACGGCGAGTCTTGAACAAATATCAACCTTGAAATCGACACAGCAAAATGACACGGCAAACGCGGCACGCGGTCACCAACTTGTAACACCATAACACCCTGGGGGAACACCATATATGGCAAGTGTTTAATCTATATTTATTGCCAATCTAGTCAAAACCAATCACCAATGACGCCAAGAGGGAAAATATCCCACGTGGGTTTGAGTCATCTTGTGGGGTAAACAAGGTCCAATCATCATGGAGAGTGTGTGAAAAAACACCCGAGACACCTGCATTCTTGTCGCCTTAATAAGATCAAGAGTGTCATACAGACTTTAACGAGCTGCTTGAGATGTCAATCAAAGTAACGTGGTACAGTGTTGACAAAAGACAAGACCCTCCCACCTCTCTCTTTGAACGAACGCTTTGTAAATTGGTTTTCAATATCGTAAACCAAACAATAGAAAAGGACAAATTGCTCAACGCTATCCAATCGAATTGAAACTGGTTGACCACATTTACGTACGTATTTTAACCAGACGTAATGTTAGTGGTCGGAGCGGTTGAATTTCAGAATGTTTTCACGGCTTTTTGAATGCGCTGTAGAGCATGAAAGGATTAATGTTTTGGCCATCTTTTATCCTCACTCGAGCGCGACCGCTGTGTTTTCATCAATGCTGTCCCCAATGTGTTATTCAACTCAATATTTGCCTTCCGCTTCAAGGCGTTAGCATTCATCTACAAAGAAAATTACTGGCACAATTGGAATTTCTAATGTGTGTGTACCGATGGAACCCTTTAAAAATATTTGATTTTGTTATCAACAAATTGAATATGGAAGAAAGCGGATCCTTAATCTCTTGGCTCAGTAGATTACTCCCGGCGGGCATTTACAAATATATACAATCTTGGCGCCTTGCTGTCGCTTTGCCGACACATTGATTTCTATAGATAAAAGCTTAATTAACACAATAATCAGGATCTGAGTGTTGCTAATTATTGTCGGTGTAATTACGTAAATTACAGACTGTAATCGTAGTAATGACTCGAGAATTCATAATGAAAAACATGCTGCTCGTCATAGTCACGTGGGCTATTTGCAAGCAAAAACAGCCTATAGGTCAAGAAGCAGTCGAACATGATTGGATGGTTGTGTTTTTCACGATCACTAAAATCGGTCACTCGGGTAATAGAGACAAGACGACGAGATAACAATGAACCAATTTAGCTACAGGACTAGATGTTTATCAAGCTGACACGTGCAATGACTCTATATGCTAAAGCTATTGAATTCATCTAAGATGGCTTTTTGAAACAGAGCGATCAGGAAACAAACACGGCCTAAAATGCAATTAGATTTGACAGCCTCAAACAAAGCCATTTATATGATTCAAATGCCCATCTGTATTTGTTTGATCTCGCGCAGTCGAAAGACTAGAATTTTAATGTGGCCACAAGAGTATTTTTAAGTCGTTTGCTTTATCCATTGTGTAAACCTCCATGGTTTATCCACTTCTAGTTCTAATGCAAAATTAAGATTTTGTGTTGTTGACACACCTTGTTTTTCAAGACACTAGTGCTATCCAGCCAGCAGACTGCTTAAGATCAGTCAAGCAACCATCAACCCTATTGAATTACAGTCTCACGAAGCCGACTGTACATTGAACTTTTCATCGATGACTCAATTTGTTTTTATCACGATTGTACATTAAAATTACTTTTTCAGATGCGCCGGACGTCTTTCTTTTTTGGTTTACATGTTTTCGCTATAATTTCGCGATTGTTGACACTGTGCGTGTTCTTGCTTTTAAATGGTTTGTTCGATTTCACTTATCGAAGTACCGCCGATATTATTTTCTTTTCGTGGTTTGAATTCGCAAATGAAGAATGATTAACAACAAAGTGCAAAATTTGAGAAGCAGATGGTTCGAGCGCAATTGATTGAAATCATTATGTAGTGTTGTGAACCGAAACCATGGCTGGGCACCACATCGTTAAAAAGTCATACTTTTGCAACCATGTATACGCTGCACTCCCGCACTGATCCTTTTCAACTCTCATTCTCGAAAAACAAAAACTCAACTGCCTAGTTCTTGACGTGTCGAGATTCTTTAGACCAAGAATCTCTAAAAGCGGGTTCTCTTACTGAAGCGCTCAGACCGCAACAAAACAAACCATTTCGATTCTTTGAAAGTATTTGGCAAAGCTGGTCTCCAAGTATTAAAATATTAGACAACAGACCGCAGTGCATGCCGCCAACGCGCGGTTCACGCCGAGTGTGCCATTCATTTCAAAGAAAAGGACAATTAATAGCATGACAGAGGTTGTTTTGTTTTGAGCCAGTTTGAAGCGAAGGCCACAAACCACGAAAATCTATCATCACTGAATGGGGTCAGTGAAGCTGAACATGTTTATCTTGTGGTCGATGAATTATTCAACGACCGATAAAATGAAAATGTTCGAAAAACACAGCTGCTTTGGAGTGGTGTTTCTGTTGATAATATAGATAATGAATGACTCCTTTCCAATAGACTTCGCTTTAAGCACTGGCCCTAAGATCTGCCTCTCGAGAGAGAGGAAAACAAGCGCTCAAACGTTTTTGTATTGCGCAGCCAACGAGTGCAGCGATCGATCTTTTCTAACTTGTGTGAAACGCTGATAATCATTTACCTTGCTGGTACACAATAAACCTTAGATTCACCGCAACGGGTATTCACTTGTTAATACATATCTTGGGATTAATATAGCAATTTCGTAGATCAATTCGAACGGCTCCCTCCTATAAACCTCTGCTAGGTATTCATGAGAAAAGGAAAAACAAAAAAAATTTTTTTTCCACCATAAAAAATAAAAAACCGGATAAAGAAATTTTAATGTATGACATGGGATTGCGAGTTAAAGGTTAATAATACAATAGGTTTTTGTCTCAAACAAGATTCACCAAGGTACATGACGGGTTTGGCTATGAGTCTTTTGGTAATACGAGGCGCTGATAAAGTTGTGGTCGGCACTGAAAAAAAGGGAAAAATAATTACTGGAAAGAAAAGATTTCTAATCATTACATTGTTGGCTATTTGTTTGTGTACTAGTTTACTTTATTATTATTTTATTTTTTATACTATTTTCTGTTTACACGAAAAATGGGTACTGCGGTCCCAATGTTGTCTGCATTTCACAAAATGTCATTTTACTAGGTAATGATGCGAGAAAAAAAACAACAAACAAACAATAATAATACCAATTGAAACGAAAATGAAAATGTAACGGGCTTTTGGTTTGAATAAAAGATTTCCTCTTATTTTTCTCTAAGTCGATACAGCTTCATAACCAGTAGTTGTTTTATTAATCTTTTTAACATTCTGGTCGCATTACAACAAGAAACTGAAAAGAACGATTAGAAAAAGAGATCGGGAACATGGCATCTGTCGCTCGCGATTGATTTTAAATCATCTTTTTTTACTTGAGATTACTTAAAGCTACGTTAATTGTGACTTTACAATGAAAAATAATATTCTTTCAGTATTCAAAATAGATGGTAATTTGTGTTTATTCACAGAGGCTGAATAAATAACTCTTGGCTGAAGTGTACGCATAGCTATATAAATATATACATGCATAAATACATATATATATATACATCATATATACATATATATATGTAAAAGTTTATGTTTCAAGCCAGATGAAAAACCGCAAAGAAGAACCTCAGTCGATAGTCGAATCGGGTTTTGTGGCTGGGTGTTTTTAGTGTGTTTTCTGTGTTCTTTTGCGTGTATTAATAATCCATGTTGTTCTCAAAAACATTCGATGGTATTTGTAGAACGAAAGTAAATAACATCGTTAAACCTTTGAATAACGAAAAAGAAAACCTTTCAGACGAATTGTGTAAACAAAATATAACAAACAGCCTGTAGGCGATTTATGGCCCAATTTTTCCTCGATTTATGAATATTCATGTACTACTCCAGTTGAAGTAATGACCAAAATCGTTCTGTCCTTGTTCGAAAATATTATCATTTTTGTAATAGTGAAAAGTACTGAAAATACATTATCGTCGAAAACAGCAAATTATTTAAGTTGCTTCGTCTAGTAGTCCATTCAAATTAGGCCCTGCCAAACCACAACCGATAAGCCGATCGGGAAAGTAGGCCAAATTTGAATAACACTGGAATAATTATCCCGATGTCTTTAAAGATAAGTGCAATTAACTTTACTGTACTCAGAATGGATATTAAACGTTTCAGATTAACGGAGACAACCGGAGTGCCGAATTACCCGATCCTCAAGAAGTGCACTCTTAATTCATTTCAAGAGTTTTATTTATGAAAACTAGAATCGCTTTCAATTCGGTGATAATAATAATGAAAAGTGGTTTTGAGCCTCAGAAGTCATCCAAAGGCGTAAAATAACAGCTAAATCTGACAGTTGCTGATGATAAATCGCCCTCAGTCTGATCTAAGTCTTTCTATTTCAATGAAAGTAAATTCTATTTTCATTTGCGCACCGCAATAACGAAACAATCAGAGTAGTCCACCCACTAAATCTTTGCCTTTTTTCAAGCGTTTTCCAAATTGAAAAGAAAGTCTATTTTTTCAATCTATATCCATCTCGCGGTGATATACGATCTCTAGGATCTGTATTATGTCACCTTAGTTATCTTACTTTCAACCGATTTTCTTTCGTTTTAAAAGGTTTTACTCTATATCTTCCTTGGTTCCGATGCTATCTCCGGTGCGCAATGTTACCGGTGACAATACTAAGATTATTCGAGAGTTTTTAAGGAAAATTTTTATAAATACAGTCACAAGACTATTAAGCAAATAGAAAACAAGTGTAAAATTCACCCATCTGAATGTTAAAATGGTTTAACATATAATTACCGTTAAGGTATTGTATTTTTTATACTGTATACTAATTAGCGGTAACAATTGAAAATTGAGGATAGGAAAAACAGTGGAGAGAAGAAGAGAAGAGAAGAGAAGGGGAGAGAAGAGAAGAGAAGGGGATAGAAGAGAAGAGAAGAGGACGAAGGAAGAGAGGAAGAGAGAGAAGCAATGAGAGGAGGCACAGAGAGAAGGAGGATGAGGAGAGAAGAGAGGAGAGGAGAGGAGAGGAGAGGAGAGGAGAGGAGAGGAGAGGAGAGGAGAGGAGAGAAAAGAAGATTGAAGAGAAGAAAAACGAGAGAATAGAAAAATAACGATAGAATCGAGAAATGAAATTAAGAAGACAATGAAATACAAGAGAAGAACACGTAAGACTAACAAAAGAAAGTCACAAGTTAATTACGACGAGAGAACTCAAAGTAAAAAAAGGAGAATAAAAAAATACCCAAAATGATTAACCGAGTTAGACGAATTAATATTTATGTCCATATGTCAACATAATAGAATTCGAATCATCAGACTAACTGAATAAAGTTTAAAAAGAGCTAAGAGTGTATCGATGAGATGACTTCCTTAGCAATAATCGTCTAATATCACCATAATAAATTAAAAGCAAAACCGGACGACCATCTCGGTCGTTGTTGATAGTTTAAATCGGAAAAGTTATAAATTCTGTACACATCAAGAAGGAAAACAAACACGATGTATTATGTCAATAAAACAAAAAGTAATTGGCGGCGCTAAAAACGGAACTCTAGCCACCAGCTAAAACTGATCTCACCAAGTGATTGAAATTGTACATAAAAAATGGAATAATAGTAAAGATAAGTTCATCCGTCGACTCCTTTTAGGCTTTCCATTTGAAGTATCTCGAATTGTTTGCTGTGTTTTTTCGTTCAAAACAGTAAAAACCAATATATTGTGTCAATCAAATTTCATTTGAGTAAACAATGAGTAATTAAACAATGATTTGAATCTGACAACACACAAAATGGTGGTCACTTTTTGTCGACCATCGGTTTGCACTGACTAGCTAAACCATCTAAGATAACTGATAATTGATGATCTTAGAATCAAAAGTATTTCCTTTGCGGTTTTTTCAGTCAAAAAGTTCTATTTTCATTAACGAGTCTTTTAATTGCACCACCAGTGGGTATAGATGATGAAAAAATTATAGTAAGTAAAGTGCAAAAAATGCAATTAAGAATTAAGAACCGAGTGCAAACAACTTTTTTTCAATCGTTTTTTTGTCTAAATATTGATCTTTGAAGACAAACTGACTAGTGCCGTAGCTCAATGTGGGGTTCCTTCTGGTTTGTAGCTCTAATTTTAGCTGCTCTTTGCTTTCTCAGCAGTTCAAATTACCAGTGCTTATTAGTTTCCAACCACGACTTCCCTTCATTTTGACAAAGCATCGCTCTCAAAAATCCCACTGTTGACACTCAATATTAAAATAAAATCTGCCTTTCTCCGTTCGTAATTGACATTCTGACAAAAGTCGAGCTGTAAGGAACTCGTTGCTGTTTGTTCACCTTAGATTAGCGTATACATAGACTCTCGAGTCTGTCTTGATTGAACAATTTTTTGGTTCACCTGTTGGGTGTAAAATTTTTGTAATGACGCTTTGGTGACAAGCGCGGCGGCGCATGGCAGATAAGTAGCATGGGTTGAAACATCATATCATGTTTTTCGCTAATAGAAGATTTGCGTGCAACTATACTTGAAACTATGATCGATTTCCGTTACAGGATAAGACAAGCTTTTAAGCAATTCACAGTATCTTAACCTCGAAGCTATTACATTGGGGATAGATAGCTAAGGCTTAATTACCCAACACTTTGCTATCACCCATTTAACGAGATAGATCACTAATTGATTGGAAATATTCATATTATTCATCGATATCAATAGAAAACATCTTAGAACCATTCTTAAAGGCCTTGTACAGAATCTAGACGTTTTTAGACAGTGGTCGCTAATGTACTCTAGATACTGAAACACCGGTAACGGAGTAGAGCAACTAACCCGCCCATATCCTCTTTGAAACAGTAATTAGTAGGAACGTTTTTTACTAATGTCAGGTATGGTCCATTTATTCGATAAAAACAACAAATATACTTTTTGTAAAACTCCTTTCCTACACCATTAGCATGCAGCAAAGCACGTGAGAATAGCATACCTCCGTTTCAGTTAAAATAGGAGGGATCTATTCCGGAGTCGGCGACAGCAGAAAGAACTGAGGCTATTAAGGAGTTGGCGGTTGCATGGTTTTTATTTTAACATCTTTGCCAGTGGATAAGGGTGAAGTAAATAGAAGGGAAATGAGGGAGAGAGAGAAGCGGAATAGATGAATTACAGTGCTAACGAATAAAATAGCACATTTTAAAAATGTCTATATTTTGAAATGAACTTAAAATAATTGAAGATGCCAGCATGCATTAGAGGAACATTTCTTCTGTTTTTACTAATCTACCATTTGCAGTGCTTTGACCTTCCTTTGTTCATTAGTTTATTTTGGTATTGCGTTTTTGTTGTGATTTGGTTCTGGTCTTATATTTTTGAGTATTTTTTGTTTTGTTTTCAGTATATTTTGTTTGTTTGTTTGTTTGCTTGTGTGGTTATTTTTGTCTTTGTTTGCATTGTTTTCAAGAAGTGGAATATGCCTGAAATTCACTGATATTATACGGACCCCTAATATGAAGTCTACTTAGAACTGTGCAGTACTTAATAACCTAGGATTAACCAATCAAAGTCGAGCCTTTTTTGCTCACATCAGACAAGCACAAGCTTGCACTTCTCTCACGCTCTTAGCCATACTTCTGCGGGGCTTTTTCGGAGCGTTTACATGTGGCACCACAAAGACTCAAATGTTATCCTGCAATCTTGATTACAGGACCACTGCTTCATGTTGCTAGTCAATGAACTTCTAGAGTATATCTAACTAAACTAGCGATTAAATCTCCAATGTGCGTCATAGCTAGATTGTCACTACGATACTCCCAAAACATCTTCATCAACTAATTTTACTGTCTGGAACATTATAATGGCTTTCATATGAGTGGGAAGCCGCACACACGAACTTGACATACAATAATACGGTGCTTAAAATACGCCCTATCGGTAGTTAGTTGGTAGAATATCGATCGTATACCACGCCGTTTCCCATAATAAAATCTGCTTATTATACAGTAGTTACTACAGTTAAGGCGGTGTACAACGTTCGCTGGCGTAAATGTGTGTGTTTCGTGGCAACACCCCAGACTCTAAGGAGCCTCATTAGTTAGGTCATCGGCTGAAAGTGATAAAAATATCAAAGGGTTAATTGCATGAGTGGTTGTACATGTACACTTTTCGACGAATTTCCAGACAGATCAAGTCAGGAATTTCTATGATTATATATCTCGGTTTCATCAGTAACGTTATGATCACGTGAACGTTAGAAAGGTCTCGCATCACTTTTTACGCACAGTCACGAAGCTACTAAAGCATGGTTTTCACTAGCGACGCAAGCACGAGTGCAAGCACAAGGGCAAACATAATGCATCGTTTTTATTGACACAAGGTGAACATACGGCACAAACACAAGAAAAAAGTCGAAAAAGGAAAATCAGTTTTCGATATTTGTGCTTACGCTTGACTTGCGTCTCAGTAAAAACCAATTTCACTACATTTTCAAGTCCTTGAAACACAGCCTAGAGTAAACGTAAATGTTACGATGTTTCTAGAGTACACTTTCGAGCTCGCACACTACTTAACTTCTCAGTCCTGCCTTATCTCATTAAAGCTTTATAGTTATAAGGAGATTTGCAATGTGATAAAGCAATTTAGGTTAATTATCATCTTGTGTATAATCCATTCTTTGTACCATTAACGATTTATTGATTTTAAGTATTAAAGATGCAATTTGATGCGTTTATCCTTAATCACGCGAGCCTCTTGTGTAACGATAGATTCCCATAACGCCTAATCCCTAAAAAGGTAATATAGTTTGAATGGGAAAATAGGGAAAAGGCGGATCCTAAGAGTGGTTATATTATGCAAAAAAAGATCAAGCTACAGCTGAAATGGTTAATACAAAGAAAAAAATAGTCGGCAATTTGAAGTGTTTACCCCCCAAAACGCGGGTACGGGCGGAATTCCTCTAATTTAGCGAATTAAGATTGTGAAGTTAAGGTCATTGTCAATATTGTGGTGTATAGGTCCAGTTAGATTGTTACATATAACCTACAGACGCCTTGCACTAAAAGGTTTAAAGATATCCTTGAAACCACACATGATTTATTACATTAGAGCGCGTCGGTTCTCTGATGGGGAAATTGAGTTTTCAAATATAACCCGACATTATTAAGTTGAAGTTGTCTCGAATTACACCAAGCTAACAAATGCACGCTACCCCACACGAACAATTAAATATAGTTCACAATAGCGATATTGGCATAAGTACACTAGCAACATATTGTTAGCTAACTGTGCCCATCTTTTCATGAACATACACTATTGACGCATCATGTACGAGCATTTTGCCCGTTATATCCCCCCACCCAGAAATCTATGCGCAAATGAAAATTTTCTGTTTGCTTATCGCGAGTATGATAGCTTTTTAGAGAGTAGATTGGTAGGAGAAGAGTTGGGTTTCCACAATGTGTACGCACAAGTCAATGGTTATTGATACCTTTATTAGGTTTGTCTAAGTATTAATAACAATGTGTATTTACTGCCATTACAGACAACTTCTGCAAGTCCTGCACAGAAACACGTGCTTGCCACACCTATTCACGACGGGTCGGTCGGTCGATCCTAAGACAATAGTTGCAATAATCTTGCGTTTGTTTCTAAGGTTAATGTACACAAAGTCAAGCAATCCCATGCATCCAGGAAAACAATACGCGTCTAATAAGAGATAGTGCAACTCATACAATCCGCAATTACAGCTTTTGGAAAGGAATTTCAAAATCAACGGCTGTAAAAGTCCTAAAAGCTAGGACTACGCGAATGTACTTCTGAAAACATCAATTGGTAAAATAGATGCATAAGCCAGTGTTTGCCTATAGCTTACGGGTAGTGTCTTAAGTGCCTATAAGACTTTGTTTTCATTAGAACTGGCCATGAGACCGCGAGGTCTTTCGTTACCACAGTGTTTGTGGTAGGTCGTCTTAACACACGTGGAATTATTCTCCATCATCTCCGCCCCCGTCTTCAGGTTACCGATCTAGTACTTGTATACCTTGCACAAAAAGCCCGTAATGGCTCCACATTAATGCCACAACTACGTGCAAACTCCACCACTTCTGGAGTTGCTTGCATGCCAGTGGTTGAACCGCGGTTTCTGTGGCTTTTCTGGGGTTTCTCGGCGGTGTTACCTCCAGTTAAAATGGTCACCAAGCCTTTGGCAGTCTGGTTGATTAAATAGCGACAGCAGTTGACCACCTGGTTAAATCGCCTGCGGTAAATAATGTGATATATCAATATTTCGACAAATAGATCAATATTCATGGCACACCGTGTGTGGCTGCTCGCCACAAGCTTGTCGTATTAATAGTGCTTTGCTGGTGGCTATGTTTTGTTTTCTACACGTTGAGTGCATTGCAATAAAGAGTATTCAAAATAAAACTACTGACATATAGTTTAACATAACAAACAAACTAAACTTAAAGAAACAGGACCAAACATTCGGCTAGTATCGTCAACAGACCACAGTAACAATTCAAGTACATTGAAAACACTAAATGATTCACAAGACACAAAGAGAAGAGAATTGTGTTATCAAACCAGAAAGTCAAACATAACCTGTAATAGAAAACATTTTTGACCACTGTAGAAGTTCAAATAGATCAAAATATAATTCCAAAGAATACATTTTAAGTCTGTAAATGATATACAAAAGCCTCAGAATAACTTAAGTGACAGCACCAGCTGATTCTAAGAAGCTGCCAATTAACAACACAATAGTAATATTCTAGTGGGCGTCACCCATGTTTTATATGGTGTTAAAAGCAAAATCGTCTTAATGAAGATACCCAGACAAGAAGTACGTGCATCATAAGAAATATTTTAAGACGAAATCCTTTAAGAACAATAACTATTTAAATCACTTCAATACTAGAAAGTCTAGGGTACTTGGAACTAATCCAGGCCAGTATTTTCGATAAGACGTAAAACGTGTCTTTGTTCACATATGAAGCAAATATTTACAAACACTAAATGAGAATTACAAAAAATAGTGCACGATTCATTACCATCTTAAAAGGATTTTTAAATTATTTTCATTTGTAATTACACACAAAACCCCTACACATTGTCCATTTGGAACCGCAATTCACAGCAGGAATTCTTGTCCAACAAAATGAAATACTCAACACCCGTTGATAGTGACGACGTAAGGGCGCCGCAATAAGGGCACCCGAACCGCCCGTGTATTTTACAGGCTTCTAACATATATCCGATCTCTTGTGACGTTCCACTAAGTGTAAACACCTGCAAAGGTTTATAATACTAACACCAGTCATCGAGACCACGAGGGTAAGAACAGAAAACGTAGGACAATACTTAGTCCCGTAGGCTCTCTTTCACTGAGACCCATGACTTGTCGGGCTTATTGATATTACCGGTAACTTGACGGGAGAATGCGAGCACCAGTACCTGTGCATTAATGTATTTTTGGAAACTGATTCTAAAAATAGCTTATTGAGAGGTTAATGGATCTGACTCATAAATCATAAGGTCTTCCGAGGGACGGAGAGGTTGATGGATCTGACTTATAAATTATAAGGTCTTCCGAGGGACGGACCTCGAGACCGATTGTTTTATTGGTGCTTTTTGGAATGGGCCGTTTCAAAAGGCAGGGCAGTGGATAGATCAGTTTTGTTTTTTTGTTTTTTGTTTGTTTTCTACACAAGAATCTCATTTGGAAAAGCCTTCCCGTGTTTACAAATTTGGAGGCGGAACTATTTGGAACCGTTCTCACGAAAACGCAGATACTTTAGATACTTCAAGCCTTTATTTTTACAGACCATTCTAACTAGGGGTGTGACGGATCTGTGACCCCCGTTAGACGTAGGAGTGTTAACTAAAGGGGTGGGGGGGGGGGGGGGTTCTGAGTAAGCTAATAAATGAGTATTTCTCAACGGCTACTTAATATATGGTTTAAACAGTTGTGGGTTCACTTAGCAGCTGGGATACAAAATTCCATGACATTTCCATGTCTTTTTCACTGATGACTTATGGCCTCAAAATTGACAGTCATTACACACCAACATGCCGGAGATTTTAAAATGTCCTTATTTCTAAACTATAACTAAAAACATTTTTCAATCTAAAATTCCATGACTTTTCCATGACGGTATGAACCCTGTAAAAACTTTCAGTGGGTTCTTATCAATAGTTTTAAGATTAACAGTATTTGATAGTCGGAAGACGTTTAACTTTTTGAATGAACTCCACTAAAAGTTTGTAAAGTACAAAAGCATCACTCATTTTTCATGAAAACGCTCAGACTAAGGATTTTGATTGTTATCTAGCATATTTACACTCTCAGCTAGAGTTTGAGTACATCAAAGATGCCGTGGCCTCCAAGACCCTTATGTCCGACACGAGTACCCACTTATCAAAAGTGAATGCTTATTTCAAAGATAAGGGGTATCATTATTAAAAACTAAATTGCTTGCTTCGCCCACGTTAGATTTGGTATCATTATTATTTGCTACCCCGCCTTATCCGGCATTAAACTTTAAGGGATGAAAAGTGCACACTGGACCCCTCCCTCCGAAGTTCAACGACATGGATTTGAGGTCACAACGACCGCGAGCTTTTTGTCTAAGCCGGCCGCGCGCTGACAAGACACGTTTGTTCCTATGTATGATAGGCACCACCTAAGCCAAAGATAAGTATCTCCCACGTTATCAATTACGATTCAACTCCCTATAATGCACAGATTTTAGATTAGTTCTATTCGCCTATAATGCACAGTTTTTAAGATTCTATCGGCCTATAATGCAAAGGTTTCAACTAGTGGACTAGTACAATCCGCGAGTTATTGGATATAGTTCTTTTTGCCTATAATGCACAGTTTTACAACTCTCTTCATCAATAATGCACAGTTTTTGTTATCGCAGACTTCAAAGTTAATGACTCGAAACAATAAACAAGTGCTTAGAGTGGTTTACCAATGGCACCTTGAATAACACTGGGTTAACACCCCTATACATGAACGACAAATTAAGTCACATGGATGGATTTAAGGTTTATTATCTAAAGGATGGATTTTGTTGACTGTGTAAGCCACTGATTAGCATGAGTGGGCGTACTGTATTCACATATTAAAATGCACCTATAAATACAACTGAGCAACTACCGATTCATTTACTTGATTTATTACTCGTACGACAAACTCTTTGTATTTCTGATTTAATCTCACGAAGGAGAGGGGTGTTCTAGCAATAGAAAACACTTCAACAAATATACATGCGGAAAAGATATCTGATTGTTTCTTAGGAGTTGCTACACTTATCAACATTTTACCAAATTAGTTACATTGCTTTTCAAAGGGATTAGCGCCGCCGTGGGCTATTTTAAAGATAGTCAATAAACCAGAAACAAAAAATAACACTACAAATAAAAAAATAACACTACAATAGGTTATTTGTCAAGCTATTTCATCACCACTCCGTTGAAATGTTTTTGAAGATAACTAAGTGTAATCAATAGGGGACTAAGAAGGCTTTAGGGTAGAGAACAATAAGTCACGTTTAGACCATGTGCTCACTAAGTACATTGGTACTTAGTAACCCAGTCATCCATTGTAATACTAACCACGATTCACCCGATTTGTTTAATTGTTCGCTGTACTAACACTAACGAAATACAGCGAGACAAATCTCTGGTCGAACCCTCAGTTCACTGCAAAAACGCGTGAGTAAATTTACTCAGTTATTTAAGTAACTGCGTACCCTTTACTCAAATAACTGAGTAACGGCGTACCATTTACTCAAATAACTGAGTAAATTTACTCGGATAAGTGAGTTACTGTGGATGCACCGATTTACTCAAGCTTTTGAGTAAATTTACTCGCGCGTTTTTGCAGTGTTCCTATCCAAACTGAAATGCAATGTTCTTTTGGCTCCATGGAACTCCCATATATATAAAATGGGGGATGCTCGTTGTATCTTTTAGGGATGAATGGAAATCTGTAAAAAAGAATAATTTACTGACTTTTCGAGCTTGGGCCCTTCGTCACCTTATTTTTTTACTCCGAAGGGCCAAGCCTCAAAACGTCAGTAAATTATCTCTTTTTTATATAGTGTTACAGATTTCCATTCATCCCTTGTTGTATCTCTATACATCGACACAGTCCACACTAGTTCACTCGCTAGTCTCCTTTTGTATCTTTTAGGGGGGAAAATAAGCGATTCAGTATCTTCTAGGGCGTTAAATGTGAAATCTGGAATCTCATATTACATTGATATCTTTTAGAGTGTTTAGTAAGAATTCCAAGGTAATAATGTTTCAAATCCCTCAGTTGGTGGAAAAAGTTTAAGCAAAAACCGAGTTTAGCCATCAAACGTAAGAAAGAAATATTATTCTATCGTCTTTAATTACAATCTTTAGGGGTTAAAATTCTAAGCCAAGCCCACTGCAAAAGACTTCCTGTATCTTTTTGTGGTATATCAAAATTTCCGACCAGCATTCTCGTGATCTTTTGCATACCTAAACTCTCACAATAAAAGTCATAAAAGGAGACACCTCTCTAAGGAGGAAGAACATGTTAGGAAAAGGTTCTTTCCTAGGACTTGAGACCAAGAACGTTTGCAAATTAGTCGGCTCTCACTTATTTTGAACCAGAACCAAAAAATCGAAAAGGCTCCTCAATAATCTTAACTCATGCTTAGCCGGAAAGTTGTCAGTTTTCATTTATAATAATGAATTTTATAATGAACAATTATTTTCATGAAATTCAAAAGTTGTGTAATCTCCGCTCCCTTCACATGATTGGCGGATCGGAAAAACCCAAAATCCAACTGAAAGTTTTAATTTGTTGTTGGACGCGATACAAGTGTTTTGGCAGTAACACTAAAATTCCAGTGGTACTGGGAGCCATTGTCCTTCCATCCTCAGTAGAGACAGTTATTAAGGGGGGGGGGGGGGGGGGGCTGTCCATGTGCACGCACACACGAACACTAAGATTCCAGTGGTATGAGGAGCCATTGTCCTTCCATCCTCATTTATGCACATAGAAGCCAAGATTTCGATGGTAATATGAATCGTTGCCTCGCGGAACCACTGAAGCGACGCCCTGTCCGTGTTTTTTATTAGCATAGTGCCTACTTTTAGTCTCAGCTGATCTGTTTTGTGAGCAATTATTAACCTCTAGGTTATGAAATCCAAACCATAATGAAAAGTATATGTCTAGGTATAACTCAAACAGAACTTGCGAACATGGAAGAACAATCAAACATCATTATAACGACTTAGTTTCGCTTAGTGCACGAAACAAGGATCGCCTGATGGGGTGAAAACGGAGGGACAAAAAATATTTCGTTTCAGTCAAATTTATCCGCAGTAGCCTTAGTAGCCTTAGATTGCAAATAGGTTGCTATAAATCATTATTTCAATTAATTTTCATGATTAAAAAACTCACGAAAAAGGATGTTTACGAAAAATTTCCTCACGCGAAATCTAAAACCATCGATTTTAATTAAGAGAAAATAGACTATGCAATCTATCAATACTGCCTGATTCTAAACGGTATTAAAAGTTATCAGATTTCATAGTCATTGAATAAGCGAAGGCGGAGATGAATACAAGACAGATTATTCCATTAATGCTAGAGCATTTGAGGATTCATTACCATAAGTCCAAAGTCAGCGAGTGTTGATTGTTAGACAGATTGACTACTGGTCATAATAAATTGGAAAAGTTACCCTTACTTATCATCTCACGAATTGCCCAACACTATACATTATTATACTAAAAACAGGTGTCTTTTCACGAGGCAAATCAATAGTAAAAATGCAATTACATGTCTTGCTAGAACTAATGGGTTCTTTGGTGTACGGGGGCGTGTTCAGATCGTGCCAAATTTTAAAGACAACCAATGGGGTATCTTTTCTTACTCAATTAAAAATCCAGAGAAATAATATCAGAGCTAGGATATCACCTTATATATTGAAATATGAATTATATATGGCTGAAGACCTAAATTAGCGTGAGGATTCAATGATAAAATTTATCAATAAACCACGAATTTGTACGAAAAAATCCCTGAATAATAGAAAGTCGCCAACGAAAGAAACAATGAATAGAAGAGAAAGAGAACGAAAGAGAAAAAATAAAGAAAGACTGAAAAAAGGAAGGAAGGAAAAGTGAACGAACGAAAGAAAGAAAAGAACGAAAGAAAGAAAGAACGAACGAAAGAAAGAAAGAACGAATAAAAGAAAGAAAGAAAGAAAGAAAGAACGAATAAAAGAAAGAAAGAAAGGACAGAGAGAGAGAAAGACAGGAAAAAAGGAAAGAAAGGGAAAAAAAAAAGGAGAGCAAGAACGAACGAGGGAAAAATCTAAGCAGATGAAAATCTGGATTAATTAAGCATTTCATTAAATATTTGGTTTTGTTTCTAAATGTACAGTCAGTATACTACAATCTATCCTCAATGCAGTGTATTGTACTCACCACACAGCTACATCATCATAGCGCCCACGCCTTTTGTTAGATTCTACCGTCTCGTTTTCTTTTTGGGCTCGTATCCACCTAGAACAGAAAGTAATTTGGAATTACTTAAATGTACCTTACAAATGTATGCATCAGTTACGTATTAGTTTTCATAAAACCAGTTTTTTGGTTTTGACTTCAGGGAAAAACTTCACAAAGGGTAGATAACTTGCATCTCGTTTTGCCTTCTGACATTTTTGCGCGCAATAGAAAAAACTTCCTAATGGTTAAATGACATCGTATGTCATCCTCTGAAATTGTTGCTTGCAGTGAATACATTGAATCATGTATTTTAACCTCAGAATTTGTTGCATGCTGTGGCGAAATTGAATGTATCGTGTATCAACCTCTAAAAGTGTTGTGCGTGATGGATAAATTGCATTGTAAGTCAACCTCTGACGGTTTTGTGCACAATAGATAAATTACATTGTGTGTCAACCTATGAAATTGTTGCACGCAATGGATAAATTGCATCGTATGTCAACCTCTGAAATTAATAATAATAACAACAGCTTTCCAATTTTGGAATTGGCTCTTCATCTGTAAAACATTACACATAGCAATACAAAAATTATGTTATATACGACACTCATACACACACACACTTTCATATTCTCCCACGTTATAGGCTAATAAATTGTTGCGCGCAATGGATAAACTGCATCGTGTGTTAATCTTCATAATCTCAGAAGTAAAGTCCAAGTCTCATTTCTGCATCCATGAAAAAATTTCAACATACTTTGCAACAATACTGTGCAATATTGTGCGTATTTGTTGCACGGAGTGACACAAAAGGGGGGCACCACCGTTCTCCATAATTACGCGGTGCGTCAGAAAAGAGTCTCGTCTGGGAATAGGGCAATAGGCTACCGTGAAGCAACTCAATGTCAGACAGCAGCCACACAAACAGGCGACGTTTTCCCACATCAACGTGGAGACCTCCACCTTTGTGAATATTGTATTGAGTTCACGGTAGCCTAATGTCCTATTTCCAGTCTAGACTTTCGCGTAATTAAGCAAACGCTGGTCAAGTAGCACAGCGGTTGTTTGTACCTGTTGCCCTTCTTGAATTCACCTTCCAAATATTTGATGGATTCTCTGGCACCAGTGTCGTATTTCTTGAGTTCATCAAGAGCCTCTATTACTAGAACAACAAAACAAAAACCTAGTGAGGAGAAAAGCTTTTACTAAACCCGTGAAAAAGATAGCATCAACGCTAGTTTTGGAATTAAGAATTTGTTATACGCTGGGTAAGTCGGATATCTTGACCAGATCTCAGTAGTGCTTTAATGGAGTGTCTGCTTGAGATACAAAAGGAAAGTCAAAAAATGACAAGAAGGGAAAGAGAAGAGAAGGAAAAGAAAAGGAAGGAAAAGGTAAACAAAGAGAAGAGAGGAGAGGATGAAAAGAAAATAGAAAAGAAACGTAATGAGAACTGTATCTATCTTACAGTGGTGTCCGTTTTTTGTGTTCAAAAACTCCAAAAACCGACGCCGACTTACAAAACACACCGCTGCCACCCCTCCCTAAATATGTTTCCCTATGCATAATAGTCTAGTCTATGGACATAAGATTTGCTCCATAGGGTTGGTCACCAAAGTCCGACTTTCTTTTCCATTTATTAATAAGCCTCAGTGTACCTTGAATAGGGATAACGATTAAGAACTTCTCCATTGTTACAAGCCTTCGAATGAGGTGAAGTTGAGAGCAAAGAGCAGGAGCATCTGGTAGCAAGTAAGCTGTTGTTCCTTTGGGTGCTGACTTTAGAGACTTTTCCAGTTTACTCACTTCGGACTTAACAACGGAAACAAAACATATTAGACCAATTTGCAGTATAGTAAAGAAACATCAAGGTATAATAAAAACCTGGGCATCCCATCAACGTAAAATAGTGGTAAGAGTCTTCTAAAAGAGTGGACGGCACACACACACACCCTCTCTCGCTCAGTCAGTGACCTGTCTCAAGGACAGTGTATCCGTAACATCATTCACATGGACCCAAGGTGTTTTCTTCTCCTCTCCCACCCTGGCTCTCCGAGGATACCGAAACTAGGGCGCAGATCGGACAATCTATAGATCAATATACTGTTGCTGATGTCGGACAAGCTTTTTTTGTTTTGTTTCTTTGTTGTTGTTGTTGGTGGTGGTGTTGGTGTTGGTGGTGATAGTGGTTTTTTTTTAATTTGATTTTATTATTATTATTATTTTATGTTTGCGACACCGCAGCGGCGCTTCGGAAAAGAGTTGATCATCATGTATCCAGCTTGGAAAACACAATAGCCAATAAATTTAGGAAATCTCACTGAAATCGAGATGTTTATGATTTTGTTTGCCGAAAACGTTACGTCCTAATCGGTAGAGGTAGCATTGGCGAGGTCAGTCAAATGGGGCAACAAAAGAGCGCTCAACATTTCACACACTGTTGCGCTGCAAGTTGGAAATCAAATGTTGCTTGTGTTACCACATCGCGCGTAACAAAATTTCGTTTTTGCAAAGTGTGAGTTTTTCAACTTTATGCAACAAGGGAAATTTGTTGCGAGTGGAGTGATAAGAAGAACAACATTGCCAATAGCATTTGTCCTTCAAGATGCAACGGAACAATGCAGCACGAAATGTTGCATGATTATCGCATCTTTACACAGCTATAGCCAAGACACGCTACGCCGTGATTCATTGCGATTCATGCGATGGTTATCATCACGGATTTCCTCAGGCAAACACGCACAAATAAAATGTCTTTCGCCTTCTATTGATATCTTTACCTGCATTCTCTGGTGTGCCATCGCTTTCATCACTTGAGACCGTCGATTGGCGGCCTATAAAAGCAAACATATCGTTAACCACATCTATCAAAACCTGATGTTTCAGCGGCTGTTAACAGCATGGCTTTGATCTTCTTTAGCACGTAAAACAGATGTAAGGTCAAATGGTTTTTCATGCCGTCACACCCACAATCAAACTGAAACAGCTGGCGTTGCTCTGAATGAAGGCGACGAAAGATCAGTCATATTGGTCTATTTTGGGCCTTTTTATTCTATCGCCGCTTGTTCCTTTTAACCTTTTATTCATAGTACCCTACTGTGCCGTCTACGCAGATCACAGTCGACGGTCCCGTGATTGACCACCTTCAAGAATCGCAAAAGTGGTCCTAAATGGACTGTTCACCAACGAGGAGTAGCAGTCATTACCAAGAGGCAGTGAGGAGAAAAGGGTAGAGGGATCTCATGAGGGTCAAAAAATTGAACACTGAAGTGTCGAACAAATTGGTCATTTATCACAAAAGTGGTCATAAATGGACTGTTCAGCAACGAGGAGTAGTAGTCATCACCAAGAGGCAGTGGGGAGAAAAGGGGTAGAGGAATCTCATGAGGGTCAAAAAATTGAACACTGAAGTGTCGAACAAATTAGTCATTTATCACAAAAGTGGTCATAAATGGACTGTTCAGCAACGAGGAGTAGTAGTCATCACCAAGAGGCAGTGGGGAGAAAAGGGGTAGAGGAATCTCATGAGGGTCAAAAAATTGAACACTGAAGTGTCGAACAAATTGGTCATTTATCACAAAAGTGGTCATAAATGGACTGTTCACCAACGTGGAGTACTAGTCATTACTATTGAAGGGGCAGTGGGGAGAAAATGGGTAGAGGAATCTGATGAGAGTCAACAAATTGAACACTAAAGTGTCAAAAAAATTGGTCATTTATCAAGGGCTGGAAGGGGGTCTTGATCACGAATTACACTTCAAATTTTCCGTCTGTTCAGGAATCACGTGAGCATATTCCAATCATGATTTCACGAAAATCACGCCAAAATCTGGCTTACTTTCACGGATCACGCACTCAATTTGAGTCAAATCACGGATCACGCAAAACCCTTCCAGCCCCTGATTCATGGATTGTTTGCCAAGGAACTCCCAATAAACAGTGGGAAGGAAAGGGAAAAAAAACGTGGACTGTTCACCAACGAGAAGGAACAATCATTCCCAAGAAGCAGTGGGTAGGAAAGGAAAAAAAACGTGGACTGTTCACCAACGAGAAGGAACAGTCATTCCTAAGAAGCAGTGGGTAGGAAAGGGGTGGAGGAATCTGAGGACGGTCACCGAAAAGGAACAGTCATTCCCAAGAAGCAGTGGGTAGGAAAGGGAAAAAAAAAACGTGGACTGTTCACCAATGAGAAGGAACAATCATTCCCAAGAAGCAGTGGGTAGGAAAGGAAAAAAAACGTGGACTGTTCACCAACGAGAAGGAACAGTCATTCCTAAGAAGCAGTGGGTAGGAAAGGAAAAAAAACGTGGACTGTTCACCAACGAGAAGGAACAGTTATTCCCAAGAAGCAGTGGGTAGGAAAGGGAAATGTATATGTATATGGATTGATCCGCGGTAATGGAACTAGAAATATTGAAAGATCATCACGGATATGTAAGCAATTTAGGCAATTGCTTTAGAAAAGCCCGAAAAAAAAATTCGGGGCTTCAACGGGATTCGAACCCAAGGAAAGGGAAAACAAAAACGTGGACTGTTCACCAACGAGAAGGAACAGTCATTCCCAAGAAGCAGTGGGTAGGAAAGGGAAAAAAACGTGGACTGTTCACCAACGATAAGGAACAGTCATTCCCAAGAAGCAGTGGGTAGGAAAGGGGTGGAGAAATCTGAGGACGGTCACCAAGATTGGACACTGAAGTGTCACAAAAGTGGTCATAATTGTATTGTTCAGGAACGTCGGAGGAGCAGTTCGGCATTTCTTTGTGGAGCCAATTGATCTTTGATTGGCACATGAATAGCATAGGCCAACCTGCTACACCAACATGATGAGTGTTATAATAATAATAATAATACTTTAATATTTATATAGCGCCTTTCCTGGTGCTCAAAGCGCTGTGAAAAACCTAATTACAATATTAATATAAAGACTAATTATTAAATTAAAGAGAAAATATATATATAAATATAAATATAAATACGTCAATATAAATATACACAATTATATATATGTATATATATACATAAAATGTCGGTAATTTCCAATAATATTGATACCTAATTTCAATGATTTATCCGTCAGTATTATACTAACTAAAATAAGCTAATTTAAATAAATAAGTCTTGAGATCTTTTTTAAATAACTCAACTGACGAACTATTTCTAATGTTAATTGGCAGAGCGTTCCATATCACTGGAGCACACACAGAAAAAGCTCTACAACCATACGTTTTTAAGTTATATGATCTAACTACTAGTAAATTTTTAGTTGAAGAGCGAAGTGAACGAGCTGGAACATAAGGTGAAATCAGTTCTCTTAAATACGAAGGAGCCAAATTATTCAAGGCTTTATATATAAAAAGAGCTATTTTAAAGACGATACGCTGCCTTACAGACAACCAATGTAAATCTATTAATGGCTGAGTAATATGATCAAATTTCTTGGTCAGTGTAACTAACCTTATACAAGTGTGCTCAACCATTTTCCGAGTGCCCCCGGGAAAAAAAAATCTCAAGTCAACTCAGTATTGGGCCCCTGGTTATTTAGAAATATCAATTACACCCAATCGTGTACTCTTTACATAAATCAAATACCATGATTATTATAATATTACTCACCTCATGTTTGTTTCGTTCATTCTCCTTCTTTTCCTTCTCAATACACTGATTTGGACCAAGGAACATCTGACTGCTTTCATCCCACAAGAAGGAATTCAAAGCCTTCAAAACCAAACCAATCATCTTTGTAAGTTTGGTATCACACTAAAGTAAATGAAATCTCTTGCATACCTTCATTCGTGATAACTGCAAACCAAAATTTCTCAAGCTCATTATCCTAATGATAGTCTGGAAAAAAAACATTAAATTAAATTCAGATGAGAAATTTAACATACAGCACAATCCTTATTAAGTGACCAAACCCAATTTAGTGGCTAGTTAACAAAGTCCTGGATCAGTGTTATACTGTAAATATAACCGCTATAGCCTGCCTACAAGCTCTCTGGGGAGGGGGGAAGGGGAAGGGGAAAAGGGGAGAGTGGAGGGGGAAAGGGATGAAGGGAGAGCCTGCACAGTTGCTATTTGAAAATATACACCCCTGTTATGCTTGATTATGCCTAAGAAGCATAAAAGTCAATCTTGGCCAATCATATTGCAAGTAAACACTGTCACAGTTTTGTCTGTAATCTAACAACCATCAACAGGAAAACTGATTTGCTGTTGATGGTTGTTGGATGAGAACTGAAATGTCCAAAGTAAACAAGAAGTTAAATCTCGTTTTTCTTTTCATTATTTCATTATTTTCTTATTTTTTTCTTTTTATTCAGTCTGGCTATGAATTTAAATAACTTTGTCTTCTATTGTATCCACTAAGATCAGCATTGTCTACCACTAGAAATGGGTAAATCCAGTTTATTTCAAATGACAAATGTCATTACTTCAGTCACCTTAGCCAATGAGATGCATGAAGTGTATGTTTTAAACAAATATAGTGTTCATGCACGATCTCCCTTCTTCCCTCTTTCACCTCCCCCCTCCCCTCATCACATGACGCTCTCTTCACCCAACCCTCCCCTCCCCTTTCCCTTCCCCTCTCCTCCCTGGAGATCCAGTGGGCAGGCTTACTGTACAGTGCAGATTGTTCACTGTTACCAAGTTTCTCAGTTATATAAACTACTAAGTAGCAAGGATGGCATAGTTGGTAAGTGCACAGCCTTCGATGTGATGTGAGAGGTCCCTAGTTCAAACCCCAGTCCTGACCTGACATCCTTGTTTCGATTTCTTTCCATTCTATGTAGCTTTAATTAGCTTGACTATAATTATTATTGTATTAGAAGTTAAATAAGGTTGCTTTACCTTTACCTTTACTCTGTTTAAGTAAGTCAGCCTTACCTCTAGGCATCTACCCTCTCTTGGTGGTCTAATCCAATGAATATCCATCCCACTGTAGATCTTCATCATTGGTTCAAATCCAAATATACAAACGTCTTCAGGAAGGGCATACTTTTGACTCCAGTTTTCATCCATTGGCTGACTGACAAGTTCTTTCCACAAACTGCTCTTTCCCCCAGCTATTAAAATAAACAAGCACATACTGTATAATATCAAATTCTCTAATAAATCCTCTTGTCAAAGGCAGCTTGTGACTACCATTCACATGAACATTTGTACAAGCATACTACCCAAGTTGTTTAAAATGTCTAAATGATGTTGCCTTCACAGATTTTACAAATTGTAAGCTCACTATAAAAGAGTATAAGCTACTATTATACCTGTGGTTTTTAGTTGTTCTTGTGTTGGAAGAAGGTTCAGTAATGCTGCCATTTTGGACCACAAAGAAGAAGAACTCTGTTATAAACAACAACATTAGTCTAACACTATGTCTGTATGATCTAAGGAACTAGCTCCATGAAAAGAAATATCAATACCGTATTTACTCGAATAAGCGCCTCCCCTGAATAAGCGCCTCCCCCGAATAAGCGCCCCCTTTGGACAAACAAAATTAATAAGCACCTCCTCCGGATAAGCACCTTGCACTTTGTTATAGTATACTAATACCAGTACTGTTGTAGTAGTATAACATTGATATTATTGATATTAAAAGGAAAGTACTTTGACAGTTGTGTACGCGTTTCCTCACGCTGAATAAGCACCTCCCTCGAATAAGCGCCTCCCCCGAATAAGCGCCCCATTTTAGACGTGAAAAATTTAATAAGCGCTGGGGCCGGAGTAAATACGGTATGTACCAATTATATAATAATTGGTATTTTATGCATGCTCTAATTGGTCAGTATATAAATGTGTGTGATTATTGCACACGTGCAAATAATCATGATTTTTTACTTCAGCTACCAAATGAGAGAGAGGGGAAGGGAGGGCTCACCATCTAATTCAGTTCCCTGGATCTACCCCTGATAGGAAAGGTGATACCCACCTCAACACAAGTAGCTATGATATCAGGATTAGCTGTCAGCCAGTCACTCATCACTTTAATTGCAGGCAAAAGTTTCTTGTTCAATAATCTTCTGACCACTGCTAGTTCTTCAAATTCCTCTATTCTTCCCCATGAAGACACAGAACATTCTATTTTTCAGGAGTGATAAAAATGCTCATATCAATATTACAAATTCCATTAAACCCTTCAAAATGGATAAAGTGACTCTTTGGGTGATTTTGAAGTTTTCTCGAATGGTCCAAACTGGTATTGCTGGATTTCCCTATGGTAAAAAATCTCTTGATATCAACCCAAGCCATTTTCACAGGTGCCTCTTCAATTATAAATACATACACAAAATTCCAAAATGGTAGATCAGCATTTACACACCCTTCAATATTAGAAAAGTAGAAGAGGAGCCACACTTTTCTCAAAAGCTTAAATTATTATTTAAAAAACCATAACCAATTTTTCCTTTATCCAATGAATAAAATATATTTCTTAAGCCTGCAATCTGCACCAATTTACTTTGGAACATTGATGCTTTGCATATCAATAGATATTGAACAAATGGACTTTTCGTCCCTCTCCCCTCATGTCAATATTGACTGGTGGTGCTTGATGATGAGCATAATGATCACTGTGACCCTTAACACTGATAGGTGGGGAGAGGGGTCTTGCAACCAAGTGTCCTTTTAAGTAAAATGTGCATGAAAAGTGGTACCTGTGTGTTCTATCCTTTACTAATCACCAAAGTAGAACTTACCAGTTTCAACATCACTGACATCACTTGTATCAAACTGAGTCATCTTGCCAAACACAACCCCATTCTTTGATGCTAAATTTTCTTTCATGATCTGTTGAGTTAGCAGCTTTCCTGCTTCAGTAAGGGAGTTGCCATTACATTCTGTACTAGAAGATTCCTTCTTGTTATGCTTGGAGAATAAGGGTGTTGCATGTTCTTCATCTGATTCACTCTCCACATAAACATCATCGCTGTCTTCTCCCTCACTTTCTAAATCATCTAGCCCTCCTTCACTTAAATCACTCTCGTCACCACTGTCCATTTCTATGGTGTCGCTGTCACTAAGACTACAGCTATCGAGACTGTTGCTTAGGTCACTCCTCTTGCGTCTTCGTCGCCTCATTTTAATGGACTTCTTTATTTTGCGGACTTTCTCTAGTTTATCATGTTTGTTGTTGATTGAGTCATCATTGCCTTTGCCATTTGTTAGTTTAGGTGGAGTGTTGGCTTTCTTATTAGCCATGTCTTGCTCAAGGGATGATATACATTGTTGAAGGAGTTGGGACAGAAAGGCTAATGTGAAGGCTGTGGCAACAGGAGCTTCAGCTGAACCTACAAATACAAGAAATTAATAGCCGGATAATGATGATGATGATGATGATGGTAATCAAGTTACTTTGTAGCATAAAGAGACCAAGCAAACACATGACTCTTAAGAACTGCTATGCAGCATCCAATCCACAGTAGTGGAAATCAGACAAGAAAACAGGTTGATGATGATGATGATGATGATGATGATGATGACAATGACAAAGATGATGGCATCATAATATAGTGTAAATTTTGTTTCCATGGACTGGATTTGTTCACCAACACCATGTATGTTGCAAAATATGACATTTTACGGATGCTTACAAATGTACAATAGAGTGACTTAGCACACATGATGTAACGTTAAAGAGGACATTGCATGCACTGACAAATTTTGTTTGAAATGACCATTGACATCATCAACATCAAGAAGAGAAATGTGAAAACATCAAGAAGAGGATGTGAAAACATCAAGAAGAGAATATGTGAAAACAATCTAAATGGTGGACACCATCCTGAATGTGGCATCACAACACTGTCACAGTAGTCATGCAACGAATGAATGTGATAAATTCATCATTCAACGTCTAGTTTTCATGTCACATTTGCTAAATCACTTGAAAATAAAGCCTTCACACACCTTCAGCTTTCAACCTTGTTAGAGTCATTATCATAGTTCCTGACACTTTTACCATCAGTGAACCAGTAAGCTCCACACTCTTCATTTCATCCACTAAAGAAGTATTTCCATTGACAAGTTCACCATTTGTAAGTGTTGTGCTATTTTGTGGTTGTTCTCCATTTTCAGGCTGGTTGGACTTGTCAATGCAAAGCACACTGTCAAAGTCTTGTAGTACAGATTGACACAGTTGACCAATCTCTTCACTGGTGACGTTGTGAGAACTATAGGAGCAAGGATGGCACAGTTGGTTAGTGCGCGGCCTTCGGTGCGAGAGGTCCCTAGTTCGATCCTCAGTGACCTCACATCCTTGTTTCAACTTCTTTCCTTTCTGTGTAGCTTTAATTAGCTTTAAATACCATTAAAAAATGGAGCACTGAAGGAGAGAGGGGAGTAAAATGAGCGCACCATGGACCTCAAGTTTATCAGTTACCCAAATTACTGTCACGAGCTATCGACGTAAAATATGGTCGCTTTACTTTACTTTACTTTATAAAATTATTAGAAAGCATTAATAATCAATTATTAATGTTATTGCATTTTGGAGAGTCATAGAAAACAATTATTTAAAAAAGGTTGTCAGGGTGATATGTGATTAAAAACAAGGTAAAAGACTTTATTTTACATCAGTATCTTGTAATCGGAATCTCCTGACTAATAAACTTGAGGCAGACAGTGCACTCATTTTATCCCCCACCTTACCCCCCTTTTCATCAGTGGGTACCTATAGCTAATTAAAGCTACACTGAATGGAAAGAAGCAAAAACAAGTGTGTGAGGTTAACTACTGGGAATCAAACCCTAGATTGGTAAATGATGGATGATGAACATCAAACAGCCATTGTAAGATAAGCACATTACTACAACTGCACTCAGTGGTGGACTTAGAGAAAGGGTTCAACAGGTGCTCACCCCCTCCTGACATGAATTTTAACTCCCTGCCAAAGAATAATCCTGGATCTGCCCCTGTGTACTCTGCCAACTGGGCTCATATTGTGCAATGTTATTTTCTCACATTCCGAAAGGATTTTATTATATTAAATAATTTCATGTGAGTTTTCTTTACTTGAGCCAATATTCTTTGATAAGATATTATATATACAGTATAAGGTATAACAAAGCACATGTTTACAGCTTCAAAGCCATGCAGCTGACTAGTTACACTTTTGGTTCTTTACCTTTCTCTACTGTACAGAAGATCTTGCAGATAAACAAAATACACAAGAAACCTTTTGACTCTGAAACGAGAGAAGGGCTTCACATCAGAACAACTCTTATTCACTGTTATGACCCTGTGTGACTATCATGTACCACTACAGGCCTGGACACAAGATTACAACTTTTCCCAAAACATTTCACAGAACACAGATGCACCTGATATGTCAACCACTGCAACAGTTACAGCTTTAGGACTGCATTCTCCTTCTGCAGCTTTTTCTGCAATGTCGTGAGCAACATTGCAAGTTAGGGTGGACATTGTGCAACAACATGGCATGTTTTTATACACACATCAGAGCATAGTCAGGAAAGTTCTGGTCTAGACACATGCATCACATGATGTGATGGGTTACCTCATATTAATTTTTGACTATGTTCAGACCACCAACAACCTGCTCATACTAAAAATATTGATTATTTCCTATGCCTTTTCAACAAGTGCACACTAAATTTGAGTTCTAAAAAGAGCATCAAATGTGGGGCAACACATCAAATTCACCATCAAAAAGCTTTTTATCATGGCATGCATGGTGTCTCATTCTCCTTCTTATGCTCTCTTAATACACAACACAGCACTGACACAGACAATGCACAGTCAGTTTCATAATGATACACAGTTTTTGTATCAGTTTCACATAGACTACACCATTCTGTGACCATGTCAGTGCTGTATTGTCTATAAAAACATTTGAAATTCCTGCCAGTAACTGTGCCATGCAGAGACTGTGTCGTTTTCACAGTCATACGAAAACTGCTCTTACTAATGTATAGTAATGTACATACTTATCAGCTACAGATGCATCAAGAGGCAGCTCCTTCATACTCATAACCACAGCTCTGTTCTTTTCAAAAAGTCTTACAAGATTTCCCTCAGTGCCTTCAAACACTTCCTTGGACATTATACTATAAAGGAATCACAATAAACATGTTGAAATAATACAATTATTATTACTGTAAGTACATGTATGTAGTAAACATCTTTACAGTTTGTTACTAGAATAATATACCTTCATCATAACACATGCATAGATACCAAAGATTTAGGGCAAGGAAAAGGATGTATTGAATAGAGAGATTTTCTATAAGATAATCACCTTTTTGTAGACAAACAAATAAAGAAGTAAATAAAAAGATTAAAAGTTATTATTTGAAGATTTAGGTAAAAGTAATTAAAAGAATAATGTACCAAATTTCCTGTCTTGTTGTTGTTGTTGTTATTGCTGTTGTGATTGTTGTTGTTGTTGTTGTTGTTGTTGTTTTGGCTGTTTGTTGGCCAACAGGAGATTTAGTACATGTACATTATTCTTTACTTTTACCAAAGATTTACCCATTTTGCCTTGGCTATTGAGCTACTTACCATCTCATGTAGTGATAGACTCCTTCACATCCATAAGACAATCCTCCAAGTAATGTACCAAGTTGGTTGTGGGGCATACCTAGGAACAATTAAAACTAGAGGTTGTCTACATTATCCCTGGTCAAGACTAATACAGGGACTGCGGAGACTGGAGACTTTCTGTGCTACCTAGTCAAATGTTCTCTTTGAATTTTTTTTTACTGGGTAGTCTACTTTATTTTTAAATGGTATCGTCCGTCACCCCCCCCCCCCCCCTCACACACACACACACACACACACTTTTTAAGGTGCTCCATGGTCCCTGTAATACTTAACACAAAACTCTAGTACAACTGATAAAATAACAGTAAAATAACAACTAATAATCAGTCTTACCTAGATCAGGATTAACATGAAAAGCTTCCACATAAAACCTTTCAGCTAGCTTCATGTTCTTGCTGGCATTCTCAAACTCCTGTTGGTAACGAGCTATAAGAGAAGGAGAAAATCAGCTTATCACTGGCAGCACAAATGTGACCATATGCAGTCAGTGGCAAGTACCTTCAGGGCTACTATTTCTAATGACAACATAAATTAGGCAATCTTAGTAAGTTCCTCAAAATCACTCAATTTTCAATTTGCACTCACTAAAATTAGCTATTCTTGGGTACTCTTGGATAATCATAGTAAAAAAATCATCATTTTTCCCAACAAAAATTGCTAAACTAAGCAGCCACTAAATCTTCCCTTACAGAAATTGCTAAATTTAATAGTCATTAAAAATAGTAAGCTTAAGGATATAAGATGTTATGATATACAAAACTTCATTTAGATAGCTAGTAGTATAGCATTTATTACCTAAATCTCCAAGACTTAGAAGGCATCTCTGACAGGCCTTGATGGCCCATTCTCTGATGTCCTTGTCACATTCTCCTGCAGAATCTACAAATAGGATCAAAAGCAATAAGCAAAATTCAAGCTAATTTACAGCTAGAGATGTAAATGATGGAAAACTTATTCTCAAAATTTTAAATGTAAAAGTTGTAAAGAAAGCAGGAGTTACATGAGCAAGGATGGCACAGTTGGTTAGTGCGCGGCCTTTGGTGCGAGAGGTCCCGAGTTCGATTCCCAGTGACCTCACATCCTTGTTTCAACTTCTTTCCTTTCTGTATAGTTTTAAGTACATTTGTAGCTTAAATTTTAAATACTGGTAAATTGGAGCACTGATGGATTGAGGGGGTAAAGGGTACATGAGTCCCTGGCTCTGGAGAATTGGGCATGCAACCATTCCTCATGCTTTCAAAGCTTTATTTTATTTGAAACTTTCACAATAATTTTGTAAATGTTTATAAATGGAAAAGTTACCATTGTATACAATATCTAAACAGTGAATTTTGAAAACAATGTCCCATTACCTCTATATTCAACAGGAGTCCATGACACCATACCATCCAATTTGATAGCATAATGCTGCTGCAATTTCAGCAAAAGATGAAAGTAATACCCAGAAGCTGATAATAGATGTGAGCGACATGCACTCTCAAGCTCTAGATCTCCATCTGATGCCTAAAAATAACAATATAATTAATCTAATCAATTAATTAATAATTATTTAATAATATTATCAACATAGCTACAATATAATGTGCTCTGGGGCGCATTTCTCAAAAGACCCATCAATAACTTTACAAGCCCATTAACTTATTTGATAAAGTTGTCAGGTGTTTCTTGAAGTGTTATTTCAGTTTCTGTTATTTTACAGGCAAGTTTGTGAGTGTATGCCATTCTCCTAATTTTTCACATATTACATTGATGGACCTGTAAACATATCAGGTCTTCCCAGAAATGGGTCCTAGATTGATCAATTGGCATGCATAAACATACATCCAAAACTTATAGCCAACATACAAGAAATATTTTCAAATGCTGCCCCCCCCCCCCCCCCACACACACACACACACTTTTCAAGGTACTCCACTGTCTCTGAGCCATATGCATGCATAAAGCTTAGCCATTCATAACAGACAAAAGGTTTAAGAGCTTTATACCTTACTCTAATTCCTTTGTATGTGGCAGTTGAAGTATAACTCAGAACTGGACTATTGAGGGCATGCTTAAATCATCAAGTATACATGTGCTCTTTTCATTACTAACAATCTGACAGTATACTGTAAGTACTATTCTAATTTGAAAATAAAATGTTATCCTCAGCTATTTAGTAAAAACAAAATTTTAAGATGATATTCAGTTGTCATCATCACAATATCTTCAGGTCAATGAATGATAACTGAGAAAGATATTAATTGTGCTCATCTATGATATACAAAAGGAAAGGTCAACAGTTAACTATGTATCAATTAAGTTATGGATGCACATGACTTGGCTAAGAACTCAAGAAGCTAAGCTATGTATAGTCACACTTAGCTATACAATGTATGGTTTGAGTGACTCTTATGCTTGTCACAGTCTCTTGCTGATCATCCATAATTCAATGGATTCACACTAAGTATTGAGTATTTTCTTAAAATATATTTATATACTAAACATCTTGCAATTAATTAACCAAATATTATTAATACAAAATGTCTAGTACATGTTACATACCTTTCTTTGTTGTCTTAACCACTGTATAACGTCATAAAATACTTTTCTCCACAACAAGTCCTCAGCTTTCCTACCATAATCTTTTGGACTTGTGAACAACAAGCTCTCACAATTAGATTTTAATCTGAAATGAAATAGGTCATTAGAAATTAGAATCAACAACCACGAACACTATCAGAGTTCTCTAAAGATTCTAAAGTGTACAGTCTATAGGCAGCCCTAAATATTTGAAGTTGTTGGCACTTGCCAATCAAATCCCTGAAGTGAATTTATAAGCCTTTATTGCATGATAGCGTAATAAACTGAAAGTGCAGAAGGCAGCATGATTGAGCATGCAGTCAGAACATCAGTCCCATAATCTGGTGGTCCTGAGACTTTCAAGTTCCCACTTTGGCCACTAGATGAGGCTGAATTGCTCTTATAAGTTCATAATGACATCACGTCTTGTTTATGTGGGGGACAGAATCATCTAGAGCAATAAGAATTTTGACAAAATTTCCTCCTTTCCTAAGAAAAGTTTAATATCAAAATAGTAGTCTGGTTTCCAAAATAATATAAGATGTATGTATCAATATTATTTTAAATAAAAATTATTTATTGCAGAGCTTTGCTGCTAGGCTTTCCCACTTTTCTTGGTTCAAAAACAAATAATTTGTTTCTGTTACCCAATTGGTATCTTGTCTGTCTCCTGGCCAATTGGGAATCTTACAATATAACCATTTATGTTTATTTAATTTGTATTATTTTCAGTTGTGATTATTTGCTTGGAATGCCTGTAAGTGCCTTCAACTATAAACAAAGCATTATTTACATTTTTACATAGACCCAATAATTTTATGGGCCTGTTAATTTACAGGCAAAATTACAGGGGTGCACTAGTATTTGTAAACTTGTAGTATTTGTAGTATTTGTAAACCATAGAAATTTTGCCGTACCCAAAATAATCAGGCTACTTGCCAAGATACATGTATAGAGGTTCCATAAACAGGTTATCATGGAAATTGGGCTTATACTAATTTAATGCAAAAATGCTGACTGAGGGTTTTTCTGGGGAAAACTGCATATCAGTGCAAAATTCAGTATAGGCTGAAAATCTTTATAAAATGCAATCAAAATTAAATTTTGGCTTCAAGCTGTATTCATGCAAGTTTGATTAGTTTGCTTTGGAAAGTATACATGTTTTTTATTTCTTAATGGTACCACCAACATGACGTGTTATGACTTATATTATTATTTTGTATTAGCTCCAATAAACAGCAAAATTTTTCTGAAAACTTTTTACATGTATATACATGTTTAGTCATGACTAAAATCTAAATCAGTACAATCAAATTTGTAATGTCTGGCTTGAACCACTTAATTACTTGAATGTTCAAAATCCTAATCCTGGCCCATACAGTTAGCACAGCGGGTAAGAGACAAACATCCAGTCATCAATAATATTTAAAATTTAAAAACCTTTTAAATTTATGCATTAGTAAGTAGCTAAATCACCAACCTTTGTCTGATTCCCAAAGTTTCAGCTTGAAAAAGTTCTTTCCAATCAGACGTTGACTTGCATAAGATGTCAAGTCTTTGGGCCAACTGGATAGAAGCTCTGTTGACAGAACACAACTTTTTAATATATCAAGCTTTCATTAACAGATATGAAACAGCAGCCGGACAATATTCAGAATATTTTACATCAGAGAATAAATACACTTAACATATCACTTGTGGATAAACATTTATTTCCATACTTCAACTCCTGAACTCTCTACAGCTCAAAACCCAAGGTCTCTGAGATTTTATTTTTAATTAGGAAAGCTAAGAGAATGCTTTAATATGCTCGTAGAAATAAAACAATAATTTTTCATAATGTTATCGTTTTGAAGTTCGTTAAAATCACACAGCCCCATGACGCATATTATTTCACCATCGCTTACAAAGACCGATTCAAAACACACACATTTATATCACCAAAACCGCAAAAACTTGACTACATTCTGTGCCTAACCTTCTAAAATTATATTAGAGAAGCCAAAATATGTCTATCATATAATTAAAGTAAAAGGAAACTTGATTACGAAAGAGAAACTTGCTTCAAGTTGAAAACGAAATTATAAGTATCAAGTTCACCTGTATAAGCGGGACACCGACGATTTGGCTTCCTTTTCTCGTTTTTTTGCATTGGTATCTCTTTGAGGTGGTGTCTTTATCATTCTTGATGACCTCCCTCATGCTATAAATCAAGCTTGACCTCCTTGGAGATAGAAGGGGATGAAAAACACGACAACAAAACAGAGCGGATTTCAACTTCTCTCTCGGCAGCCATGTTTTCCACGGAGAGAATACTAGACCCAGGTCTCACTCAGTTCTATAGCTATCGTTAGGGAGGGGAGGCTGGGTGGTCTACACTGGAAAACTTTGGATAACAGGGATAACGCTTTTCGCTCTTTTCGCTGAATAAATCCTTATCCAGCGAATAAATTTAATGGAAAACGCTATCATTTTATCCATTGGATAAGGGTTTATTCGACGGATAGCGCTCTTTACCATTCGTGCAACTGCGGCCAGGTGGTCGTATTTTTGATGACTTTGACATCTTGAATTTTAATCCATAGCACAATAAACTCTTCGTAGTTAATATTCAGTAAATAGTATAACAAAAAGCTATTTTGAAGGATGAAAAGTTGATGAAATGTTAATGAAATGTTAATGAAATGTTGATGAAATGTTGTAATACAGGCACGTTTTGTTGCTTGTAATTTATTATTATTATTATTATTATTATTATTATTATTATTATTATTATTATTATTATTATTATTATTATTATTATTATATAAAAGATAATCTTGACCAATCTTTCATGTCACGCGCGTCACGCATGGTCACACAATCTAAGTAATCACGTACTGCACTGGAAATTCCATTTATTAAATCAAACTGTTTGATATATCGTTCTTTGGAACAAATACTTTGTTGGAAAACCTGAAAAGTGTCTCAGTTTGCTTTATATGTTGAGTAAACTTGCATGTCAAATAACTGGACCAGTAACGTCACACTTGGGCAGGCTTACTTCATCGCTTTTCCGTAGGATTACTTCACCGCTTTTCAAGGCTTTTCCGTAAAACCCTTGAAAAAATTCTAAGAATAAAGATAGGATACCCATTTTGAGCTCTAATATAATCTATTTTTATTCAGCGCTGATTCTCTAAAAGAAAAGTACCTGTCCGCCCTTCCATCTTTCCCAATAATTGTTGACGGAGTACAGTGTATGTAGAAAGCGCACAGTGCACTGGGACGAAATTGAACAGTTGGAAGAATTCGCAAATAAGACGCGAGGCGAGAACAACGCGAAAAAAGGACAGTGAGATGACGAAAATATTACATCGTTCATTGCGTGATGACATCGCGACGCCACGTTCAGGACGTCATTTCACTTGTTTTCGCGTCCTTATCTTGACATCTGCAAAGTGAAAGGTCATTTTGAACATAATTCGTCGACTCGCGCGAAGTCCTTTTCACATCGCCGCGTTTGCTAAATCTGCCCAATAGATCAGGTCGTACATACTTTACTGGGACTATAACGCTATTATCTTAACAAAAGAATTATCATACAATTACGTATACCGGTTGTCACGTAATTTACTAGGTTGTAATACTATCATTCGTTACGGGTTATAGATTTATTATAAAGGAGATGAGAGGGGAGGGGAGGGAGAATGAAAAGAGATGGGAGATGAGAGGAACATGAAGAGGGCTTCTTCTTTGTACCTCTCTACAACGTCCTATACGCACCGCAAATAATCTTCAGGTTGGCTACTTCACAATACTGTACAAATTGTATAATCTAATTACAACAGCTTTTACAGCGTAATTTCCGTATCAACGGAATATTCTACGGAAGTGATATATATTAACAGTCCTGGCTTCTAATATGATATTATGGCTCTATTTCTTTATCAATGCCTATAGTTTTCTTAATCCATGGTTCAAAGTAAAACACTCGTTGGTACACCCCATAGTGAGCACGCCTTCCACAGTCATGACCCCAGCTAACAATCCCAACTTGAATCCATCGTCCACTTGGACCTGCAATGACAGAAGAAAGTCTACTGAATAAATCTTTATTATCATTTTTATTTAGCATCATCATTCGCTAAGACATAAAATAAGTGCTAAGAAGGTGGTGCATTAGCCTCCTTCGCAGACAACTGCTGGGATTCCTTTTTTTCTGGCCGGGAAAGAATGGGCCCTATTCCGCCTCTCCCCCTATTCCGCCTCTCCCCCTCCCCACCTTCTCCTCATCCTCGTTTTTCCTTCTTCTCCAGTCTTTCTCGTTCGTTTTTATTCCAAAGGAAACCCAAAAGAGTTGCCTGCGGAGAAGGCTAGTGGTGCATTTGTATTTACCTCTGGTTAGACGAGGATAGCAAAGGGGTTTCACGTGACGCGTGATTTAATTTGGGCCAAAAATAGCGCGTGGTCCGTGAATATTCCCGCTCGTTATGCGTGATTTGCTATTTTATAAAAAGTATCAGCGTGATTGCGACTCAGGCAATAAGCATTTTATCATATGACTCTTTTTGACCAAATATATTGAAGTTGCAGTCAAGAATCATGACCATTTTATTGGGTCATCCACTATGGTTAGAACGAAGCTCGCGATTTGTGAAAACGACGAAAACAAAGAATATGTGGATTACTCTGAACAATGTCTTTTTGTTCTACTTGTCACCTGTGGCATTGTTTCCTTCCGACCGTAGTGTATTACTGATTTTATTTCCCATATTTCTATCTATGGACGCGCGCCCTGGTCCGAGTCTGGAGTCTGGATCGTTGTGTGGCCCGTCGCTTTTCGCTTTCTTAAAAGTGCGCGCGGGGCTCTTAATGACCACATATTATTGTTCAAATAGGTTTTACATACCTTTACAAACTAAGGGTCCACCAGTGTCCATTTCACAGGTATTGTCTCCACCCCTGTGCGGTCCAGCGCACATCATTTTATCTTTCTTAAAATATCGGTAAAACTCATAATTACGTTCACATTTGTATACGGATACAAGAGGTACTGCTGTCTTTTTGAGAACATTTGATGGTATACTACCACCTATAATATTACCCCAACCTAAGAATAAAGAGATAGATAAAATCAATTGATATTAATATAGAAAACGGCGTCTTCGGAGACCCAGCGGCAAAAGGGAGGGTGTGGAAGAGAGGAGAGGAAGGGAAGCGAAAGCTAAGAAAAATTTAAGGAAATATTAAGAGGGGTGGGGTGGGGGGCTTCTTGGTACATGGTAATACCGCTGTTTTTCAATTTTAATTTCAAAACTTTATTTACTGAGGGTAAATAGCGAATTAACTTTTACGGTTCATTAAATGTACAACCCTCGAATCCTGTCCGTGCCATCAGTCACCAACATATGGTAAGAAGGCTATTGTTAAGAAATCTATCGTACCTGTTACAAAGCACTTTTGACCTGGTCTGAATTCTGGTTCGCCCTCATCAGGACAAACAGTATTAACACGTGAAGTCGGTCGTGCTTTTCGAGACAGCCGAACAAGTGCAACGTCATTTTCGTAACTGCCTTTGTAATCCGGATGGATTTCGATTCCACCCGAAGCAATATCGAACTCTTGTTCGCCGCCCTCGTTCTGATAAAAATCAGTCTTTCCTAAGATTATTTTCCAGTCTGATGGATTTTTTCGGTTTTTGAAGCAGTGGGCAGCGGTCATTACCCACTCGGATGACAGGAGAGATCCACCGCAGTAAGGACCAACATTACGTAGGTACAAAGACGCTTGCCAGGGCCATTCCCCTTGTCTTGCATCGCTTCCACCAACAATGCCTCCTATGTATTTTCTACCGCAGTCAAAAGCTGAGAATTAAAAAAAGCTATTTAATTACCCATTCTTTAAGGGATTGGCCCACAGCCTTGGATAATATTCTGTGGACCATCCTCCTACCAAGCTAACAAGCTTCAATGTTGGGTAGCTTGTAAACGACCCACAGCATTGCAGTTTGACATGCAACATTGGATTGGGTATAAGGCGAAGTAAAGTGTTTGAGGAATAATAGAGCAGATTTCGTATAAGTGTGAAACGGACCGCGCCGCGCAGTGACCGTATCAGTGCCGTAATGTCAATAAGTCATTCGAAATTCCTGCCGTAACCGTGCCATGTCGTGACTGTGCCGTTTTCACAGTCATACGAGCGAAATCTACTCTATTGTGCAGCGCGCTGTAGTTTGCGAGAACGATGAAAAAGAATGAAGGATTTCGTACTCCTTCAATCACCAACCAACGTTCTTCCAGTAAGTGGACACGTCCTCTACCACCCTCCCTCCCTCCATGAGTGCTCTGAGCTACGCACATTGGAAGGATTCGGAAAGAATTAAAAGATGTTAGTATATTGCCCGCGAAAGACGCACACTAAAGTTATAATAACTTTCGCCAGATCGTTACGATTACTGTGACACTCTTAGCAACACTTCTCAATGTTTACTGAATCGTTTTTTACCCATCCTCTTATAGCGTCACAGACACGTGGATCCCCGGGGATGGATTTTACCCGGGTAGCTTTGCGATTGTACGTACCTGGTCTAGAAGGAGGACGTTCAAAAGACGTATGAAAACTACATTTTCGACAGCTTTTAGGACAATACTCTTTCATCCATTCACTATTCCTGAGACATTCCAGATTCTTGGCCATTACAGGACAGAATGGGTGTCTGTCGGTACAGCTACGTGTTGACCATTCCGTAGTTCCTAAATAAAGAGATGCACAAAACTAAGACGCATATTTGCTGATCTCTTTACTGATCCCGCATTTCTATCTATTGATCTCATTACTAATCTCACACATATCTACTCTCTCTACTTACCTTACTTAAGGTAATTTTACACCAGGCTATAACTTTAAGCGCAACATTGTTGCGTTAAAAGTTTGCGTGGTTTAACATGGCGCGCGACTACAATTTTTGGCGTATCATTGTTGCGTTAAAAGTTTGCGTGTTGTAGCATGGCACGCGACTATGATTTGTAGCAGAACACTGTTGCGTTAAACGTTTGCGTAGTGTAACATGGCGCGCGACTACGATTTGTAGTGCAACACCGTTGCGTAAAAGTTTGCGTGGTCTAACATGGAGCGCGACTACAATTTGTTGCGTTAAAAGTTTGCGTGATTCAACATGGCCCGCAACTACGATTTATAGCGTATATATTGTTGCGGCAATACGTTGCAGGATTTTGAACGAGCTTGAAAACCCACAATGTTGTGGCGCTAAAAGTTGCCTAGTGTGACGTTAAAGAGAACGCCGCGCACGATGACGAATTTTGTTGACGTCACCGACGTCAAGAAGAGGACATGAGGACATGATAACAAGCGAAAAGGAGTCCTGAACGTGGCGTCGCGACGTTGTCACGGTAGTCACGCAATGTACCAATGTGATAAATTCATCTCACGTCCTGTTTTCGCGTCGCGTGACGTTTGCTAAATCACTCTAATTAACGATTCTAAGACTCTAGACAATTTTACCTTTATTACACGTGTAGAGCTCCACCCTCATACAAATTGCATACCAACGAACAGGATGAAATCGAATATGTCTTGCAGGGAATGGAAAGGCAATGCGGTTTGTCTTGACTTGATCAATTTCATAATTGCCACGAAATTCCTAAAAGCGGAATTGAAGAGTTGATTAAAGATTCTAAAATGGAATATATGTAGAACTTCATTGTCAAGTCAAGAAATGGCTACACATTGAAACTGCATTATAGTCAAAATAAAATCAAAACAACTTTTATTAGAGCGAATTCGTATGACTGTGAAAATGGCGCCGTGCGGTCAAGGCACGGTTACGGTAAGAACCTCGAATGTTTTTAAAGTGCAGATTTCGTATGAGTGTGAAAAGGACCGCGCCGTGCCGTGACCGTGTCAGTGCCGTGTTTCCTATCAAAACATTCGAAAATTCTGCCGTAACCGCGCCGCGACCGTGCCGCGGCCTTTTCACACTCATACGAAATCTCCACTAGGCAACACGGTACTGACACAGACACAGCACTAGTACAGCGCGGTCCGTTTCACACTCATACGAAATCTGCTCTCAAGTATGTTGTTCTATTAAGTGTGTATGGCTTGCGCACTAATAAGTAATAATGTATCTAAAGGAAACCATTGATTTTAACCCGGGTTTAACACTAATCCCCCTTCAAACATCCGGTCCCAGACTGCTAATGCGGTTAGTACCAAAGGTATCCCCTTATTACCTTTGGAACGTCCATGCTCTCATGATAATAGAAATACTTTCTGCCATCGTTGCTGTAAGAAATGGTATATGCTCTGACAGCCTCTGGATGATTGGCACGTGACTGGGTCTGAATGTGGGTGATAATTTGTGCCTTGCCAAGGTCGATCTATAAATCAAAATAAAGCAAGAATTAATTATTTTACCGTGAAACCCCGATATGATGGTCATTTTTCCGCATCGTCAAACAAAAAATATATGGACGATAGCCCAATTATCACGAACGAACCCCCGGATAACGAACCACTTATTAAGTCCATTGGCACTTCGTTATATCTCGGTTGCATTGTACAGTTGAACCTGCACTTTATCCTATATATAATCTAGGTGGTCGCTAAAAACAGGCTGGGTAACAGTTGGAAACCGACTCTGAGTCCAACCTACACTTCCGGCCGTCTCTCTCTACAAACTGCTACTTTATTCTATTCTCGGCCCGATAACTTTCATCTTGTTTCATCGTTGCAGGCTTCGCTATAAGATACCCCCCCCCCCCCGCCCTTCCCCCAAGGTGAGTCTCGAGGCTTAACTTAAGCGTATATAACATTTTAACTTAAGCGTATACAGCATCGCCTAGTGAGTCGTAGGTTTTAAAAATCCAACTTTTCCTACCTGAAGGTATTCTCTATTTCTGTTTTCCCTTGCGCACCAGGCCCCTATATATTTGCGTTGATTTCTATCTTTCGCATTTAATCTTGCCTTAAATGGCGGTGCAGACCAACCTCGTAGGATTCTATATGATGAAGCACTAAATGCTCGGTCTGGGATCTGGCCATTTTCAATTCCCACTGGTACAGATATCTTGCATCCCTCTATAAAGAAGACAATATTCTATGAAGCAGAGGCGTGTTTCTAGCACCGATAACTTTACGGACCCGTTCAATTACCCGATATAATTTACGAGCTTTTCTCGAAGCGCATGTTATTTTCATCTTCTGTGATCGACAGCCAAGCTTGGGTGCGCGCGCATTCCCGTAATTTTTTCCTGTAAATTAACGGGCGGGCCCGTAAAGTTATCTGGTCTCTCGAGAAACCGGCCCAGGTCACAGGAAATCCTGATGTTCAGTCAGACAGACTTCGTTCATTGTGTCCGTGACGAAAAAACATTTCACTGTCGCTTTGTGCGGTACTGTTTGAATGGCCTCTCTGAGACTTCCTCGGTTAAGGCCGGTTGTGAATGGGTACACTGTCGAGGTGGTACGCACATTTAAATGGCACAGTACGACAGACTTTATTTGCGGCGAACCTTTCTGATTCTGAAGCTGACTATGAACTTAGCCTAGTTCCTCCGCAGGCTACTACTTCATTGGGTTTCCTGTGGCATCGAACGGGAAGAGAGAAAACTGGGGATACGACAGTCTTCTTGGTTACCACAGAAAGCCCAAAAGTAAAAAGGAGTTGTCCCATGGAAGCTACCACGAACTCACATCACTGTGAATACATTCTCTCTATCTCTACGAGACGGGTAGTTCATGCTAGTCTGTATTCCAGTATGATTGTCTTAGAGCGAAGTGCGCTCAAGTGATTCCATTGGTGTCGTAAACGTCTTACACTAATAGTAAAAGGGAATGACAAAACTAACACGTACCCCAGTGGTTCCTGATGCTTTTCTGTTCAGGTCGAGTTGGTTGAGGTCGAGGTGCTGGTGTCCTGGGTTGGGGCCCTAAAAGATTAAAATAGAGGTTGTAAATATATATACATTATTGTATGTATTATTACATATACATATTGCATTAATGAAGACGTGAATAAATATTGG
Source organism: Telmatactis stephensoni (assembly GCA_029948255.1). Lineage (NCBI taxonomy): Eukaryota > Metazoa > Cnidaria > Anthozoa > Actiniaria > Isophelliidae > Telmatactis > Telmatactis stephensoni. Next base: position 553,264 of record JALIZF010001912.1, read on the forward strand.
CCCTAAGTTTCCAGAATTGACCTTAAGTTTTGACATTTTGTGAAAGCGATTGTTAAAGGCAAGCGTAAAAGCGAAATTTGCATAAGTTGACAAAAGCACGAAGACGTGACTACGAGCATGCACAGACGTTTTTCACTAGCGTCACCGATGTATGGAAAATGGTGAATCCTGCGTGGCGGTAAACCTCTCCCCATTACCCCCTCCCCTTTTCCTTACCCTCCCCTCCCCTGGTCCGCATCAACCATGCCAAAAGCTAAGTTTGAATCCCGATACCTATAGTAATGATAACGATAAAACTTGCGAAACGAAAGTGTCGCGAAAACTTTGCCTGTGTATTTGTATTTTTTTGACCCTACATATTATGATATAATGAGTAAAAGGGCTGAATAAGTCACTGCCGAATGGCTTGAAATTGCTTACAGAACCCAATGACTAGCAAGAAAAAATTAACAGAGAATATGCATGCGCAAGATTGTTGAGCCAGAATATTTTGAGATTCTCCAGTGATTTCTCACTTGCACACATTCTTTTATAATTCGTACAGAGGTACACTGCTTGGGCTTCCTGTGGTGAAAGCGGTTGTTGAGTAGCAGGCAGGAAATGTATCTTTTGCTTGAAAGATTATTATTAGGGATTACGAACAGGTTGCCTTTAAAGTTAGAAACACTTGCAGATGCATACAGAGCGACGAGAAAAGAGATAAGCCTGGGTGCTAATAATGATAAATTTTAATTTTTACAAATCTTTATTGTAAACAGCGCTCAGAAATTAATGACTGAAATACTTTTGAAGGTGAAAAACTGTGATAAAGGTATTAAAAAGCTGAGAAAGAAAAGAAAAAAGAGGAAAAAAGAAAAAAGAAAAAGAGAAGTTTAGGCGTCAGCAGGGCTCGAACCTGTGACACCTAAATGTGCATCCCCGGAAACAAAATAAGCAAACTGTTAAACGACTCAAAAATGAAAAAATGAAAAATAAATTTTGGGACGATTCTCCCGAGACATTCATAGAAGCTGAGACATCGAATCGACTTACGTTACGGATGAAGATTTCGGCCCCATCCACGCTATCCCGGTGCTACATATAACAGTTATCTTAGCCCGAAGGCCAGGGAGGGAGACGATATCCGGACCCTAATCCATACCTTTAGATATCACCTTAGACCGCTGCGCTACCTAGACACTTAATAAATTTAATGACTAATTGGGGTAGTCTATTCGGCGAAGTTTCATTATAATGCTAATATGTTTATCCCAAATCCTTGGGGACTAAAAAGACCAATCAAAGTCCAGTGATTTAGTGATTTTATAAATAAATAGAAAAAGAAAATAAAGGAATACATTTTCGTGAACACTTATTAATGCATCACACTTCTTTGTGACGTTAAGAAGATCGATACTTCATTAGATCGTTTATGGATTTTCTTTACCGGATTATCACTGAAGTTTTTTGCGGTAAGTAAATAAATAACATTTCCTATTTCAAGCCCGAGGGTTTGCAACATTGGTAACGTTATTTCAACGGGTTTCAAACTTTGGATTTATGTTTATCAATCGCGCGACTAGTTTGTTGATTCTATATCAAGGAAGCCCCATTTAGTTTGCTCGACTTACAGTTCGTTCAATATCAAAAAGTATATTTACAATTTAAAACTCCAAATATATTTGTGAGTTGGGTAAATTGAGCGATTATTTGCCGCTCTTTGCTTAATTTCGCATTATTAGAAATCGACGATGCATATTTGGCGGTCTTGGGACCACAAAAATACTGCCGGTTTCCCTCGGTCCCAGTCAATAAGTGTTAATTATCATTTGATAAATATAAAACCATACAACGCCCTAGTTTAATTATTGAACTTACCACCGCATAGACCACATGATTTTTTGCACAACTCTTTAGTGTATTTATAATATTGGGAGTTGGGTTCACAAAAACCTTCTTTTCTAGTATGTACGACAGTGACGAGCATAAACATCTTTACAATCTATAACAATAATAAATAAAAGGAAATCTGTTTACAACTAGGATTTTTTTCGGTCTACATTCGTTCATTGGGATAAAAAAGGTGCCGGGTTTGGAAGTTGGAAGATCGCGCAGAGAGATTTTCGAGGGAAAAATTGAATTGGAGAATTTCCTCAGCTGTCAACGTTAACAAGACGCACTAGCCACAACAAGTAGATAGCGTTAACTCTGTGGATATACTGATGTGGAACTCCGTAACGATCTGCGTCAGAGGCGCGCGAACTTGGAGAATCGACGGATAGCTACTCTCGAAGGAGTCTTTGGTTTCGTCACGCAGAAAGCCTTGCGTGACTAGACCAAACAAGGTTATGAGTTCGACTAGGGGAGGCAAGAAAGAGAGACCGGAAAAGAGCGCTGTCTTCGATCCTAATTCCTTATACAGTATAACCACTTGACATCGATCTTCTTTGGAGTTCGAGATGTAGGCGAATACAATTTGATAAAATATTCTGTCCCCATCTGAACATCTATGTAAATTACCTGGATCAATGGTTGGTTGTCGGGTTGGACGAGGTGGGGGTCGTGTAGCGGGTTGTTTTCCTGTTAAAAGAAAATGAGTGTAACTTCAATATATATTAACCTTCCACAGAGTTCGAATCAAAATTTGTTTTGAGTGAAATTAGAGCAATGTATGGGTGTATGATTGTGAAGAATCACCTCATGCTTACACAGCAGTCACTGCACTGCACGGCACGGCACGGCACGGCACGGCACGGCACGTTGAAAGTGATAGAGTAGATTTCGTATGACTGAAAACGGCACCGCACGGTCACGGCACGGTTATGACAGGAATTTCGAATGTTTTTATAAACAACACGGCACTGACACGGTCACGGCACGGCACGGTCCGTTTCACACTCATACGAAATCTGCTCTATACAACGTAACACGGAAATGATACGTCACTGTGATGTAAAAAGTTGGACGTAAACCTCAAAATTGGAATCAATGATTGTGCTATTTTGACATTTTTAAGAAATTTGCTTTTTCAATGCTATGCTGTAAAAATGACTCACTTTTCATCCCTGTTCCCCTTTCCATATTATTGTTCCAAAATCTGCCCGAGCAGAAGCTGGAGGTTGAGTCATTTTAGTGGAGAGTGGGAATGAGACAAAGCTCTGAAGGAGCAAATCAGGCAGTAAAATTATGGGAAAACGAAAAAACGGGAATTCTGACATACAAGAAGTAACTTACCGCTACATAGACCACACGTTACTTTACAGTGATGCTCAATATTTTTAAAATATTTATGTCGTGGATCACAATATCCCTGTTTCTTCCAGCCTGCGCATCCACTTGCAATATCTTTACAACGAGGTTCTGAAAGTAGTCAATCAAAAGTATATATATGCTGTAATTTTGTCAGCGTTCTTTGCCATCTTATCTTAATCGTCCTTATTCAATAGTTCCCTTCACAGTTCTCTGCGCCATCTTGAAAGGTAGCCATGCCTTTAGGGACTTGTCAGAAATTAGCAGGGGGAGGGGGGGGGGTGGAATTTTAGAATTGAGCGCTGGAAATTCTGTGCCCCCCCCCCCCCCCCCCTAAAATCGGGATGAAATTTTCATGACCCTTCCCTAGGATTGGGCAAAAAAATAGCAAAATTTCTTATTTTTACTGCCCATTTTTTGGTGACCCTCCCCTTTTCAGGGGCTCCAAAAGTTGTGACCCTCCCCCATTTTCCACCCCCCCCCCCCCCCTGCTAATTTCTGACAAGTCCCTTACATCGAAGCGAGACGAACGGTGAGTTTGCAATAATAGCGACCTGTGAATAATTGTCCTAGGTGTTAAAAAAGGTATCTATCATTGCATGCTCACTGTTCGTCTCGCTTCGATGCAAAGACACGGCTACCTTTCAAGATGGCGTAGGGAACTGTAAAGTGGACTATTACAACTAGCCTCTTTCGCAGGTATCTCTTCTTCGACAAATTTGGGTTTCCTGTGTTAACCGCGAACACAGGAAACCCAACAAATAAAACGTAAATGGACTTACTACAAAATCCGCAGGTTTTGCCACAAACAGACTTCATGTAACTGTAATAACTAGAAGACCTGTCACAGAACCCTTGGCTCTTCCATTTGACACATTTGTCAGCATAGCTGTCTCTACATCCTGGAATGCAAAGAAAATATATGGTGAACAAAAGTAGAACAAGTCAACAATGGATATCATAACGACATTAAAGACTTTACGAAATTAATTTTAAGGTGACAAAATTAACTATTTTCCCATATCTAGATATATTCCTACCAGTTACTTGCTTAGTGGCGCAGGGGGAATGGACAAGAGGGGAGGGGAGAGAAGGGAGGGGGGACTTCCCTTTCTCTCCCGTCTTTCTCTTCCTCCCCCTCTGAACCGCGTTACGCAGGACTGCGTCTTACATCTGATCTCATATTCCGAATTTCGATAAATCTGTAATCCCTAAGTCCATTTAAAATAATTCCCAAAATACTCCTTGGAACGAGGGGCGTATAAAGCAAGCAATATTTTCTCGTGATCGATGACGGTCCATCAAAGAGTGAAAATTTTGAAGGGCAGCCGGAGAGAGCGGGTTGGTCATGAAAAGGCTAAAAGCGTTGTCTTCTAGGGAGAGATCAGATGGGCTTCCTTTATAGAATAATGGTGATTTGCTGTACTTTCCGATCTTCTAATACTTTCTAATGTTTCTAGTAGATCAGTATATTTTACAAATCCTGTCTGGTCCTTGACCTTTCAACAACAAAAACATCCAGTTATTCTAATTAACGATCTCACCATGGGAAAAGTAACTCAAGACAGAAATTACGTAATATCCTACAAGTTTCTTCAAGAACCCTCGTGAAGCACGCAAGAGGGTGACAACTTGCTAATTTTGTCTCCAAACAGGAAGGAAGATCCCCTCAGTGTCAAAAGATTATTAATTAATTGACTCCATTTAGTGGTTGCACTTGGTTGATGGACCTCTTTAACTTCTTGCGGGAGGTTTCATTAAACAGAAGAGGAATAAGATTATTGAACAATAGTCGATCTCTAGACTTGATGGCTATTCAACCGGGAGGCCATTTTACAGTCATATATTTGTCACGATTGTCATACAAGAAGATTTTCTCGATTCTTTTCTGGGCCGGAGAGAAGAGATGAAAATGAAACTGTGCTTGCAAGACGTATCTACACCACATGGGTTGAGTAGGGTAAACATCTGTCCCTTGCCTCAGTTTGACAGCTCACTAGCTCGCCTTAGATCTACCCTTCTATCGCCTTAGATCAACCCTTGACTGGCCTTGGGCCTACACGATCTTCACTCATCTTAGCTGTACCCTTCATTCGCCTTAGGCCAGTCTATACCCTTGACTCGCCTTAGGTCTATTCTTCACCACTCGTATTAGTTCTACTCCTTCATTCGCCTTAGGCGGGTACACCTTTGACTGGCCTTAGGTCTTAGACATTTTTCCCTTGTCTTGCCTTAGATCCACCCTTCACTCGCCCTAGGTTTACCAAGGAGATGTGAGGGTTTTACCCAATCAGACCAATGAGCAACGACCCCTCCCTGCTCACAGCCACTTTCGGCAACCTTGGAGGTAAGCTGCACTTACAAACATACACAAATTTGTGATTTTCGAAAGATTTTCCACTGCGCATTTCCCTGAAAAGATCATATTCTTCCTCCCCTTCTTCTCGAGACAGTTAGTCAAAGGTTAACTCAATGCCAAACCATTTATTATCAATGGATATCATGCTGTTGGCATTGGATTCCGACCGAGGGTCGCTCCACAGATTTGCCTTGTAATCCACTATCTTGTTAACGACAGCTTTAAATGTGTTGTATAAATATCACTGTGATATCAAGAATTAATGGAGGACAAATAATCTTTTTGGCTTTGATACGGGCTTTGATATCGTTTTATCGAGTCATCTGATCTCCCGGTTTGATAATGGGGCAAATTAGCGCTCTCTCACTCAACAACAACTATCATATAACACAATACAACAGATTATTTTTTTGCTTAACTCGAGTATATTTTGGCTAGTTCGTCAGGTGAGAATTAGGAAGACAAAATATTTATGCTTCGTAAGCTGGAGAAACGGACAATAGTTGATATGATAGTTTATATTTTGTCTTTAAATACCAGAATGTCTTTGGTTGGGCTTCGGTACAAGTTTGCGCTTCTCGTGTTTGTTTATAAACTGCTATAGAAAATAATATCAACATCTTCTGGTTTCGGTTTTGAGAACTTCTTGGAATGCAGGAGAGAGAGAGAGAGAATGTTTTCTTTTGTATTCTTCGTGTGGAACCCATCCAAGATATTTACGTATATTTAATTTAATTATGGCACGTGAGCATTGGACTCAAATTCTAGCTCTATCTAATATGCAAGTCGATGATCTCGTGTAAGAACTTTGATGGCGTCTGATTATATGTCTAATCGTTCTTTCTTACAAAATGGAGGACTGTTTGTAATTACTCGTGCCCAGGCCGTAGGCCGGCACGAGTCTAGGTTTACCTTTTCTATATATCTATCTATCGTCGACGTCGAGAATCTGCCACGAAAACGAGGCAAGCCACAGGCACCCCAAGCAATCATTTAGAGCAGCGCGTCACACAAGCGTACAACGCAATATAAAGCAAATAGACGGGTCTGGGTTCGAATCCTCATGGAAAAAAAATATTTTTTTTTCGCCTACTATGTAGTAAATATTATCTTGTCATGTGTTTATATGCTTTTTTCTGGTTTTGGAACATTTTAAGCTGTTTTTTAATGATTTCCTGGGGTGCATGTGAGCAAGCATAAGCAAAACAGTGTAGGATTTTTCACGAGTCACGGGCATTTAATAACCTGAACTCCACTATAAATACAGTAATTGCTTTGCAGCAGCTTCACGTGAGTCTCAATCAAGGTAAAATTTAAGCCTCTTCATTTGAAACTTAGGAATCGAGGCCAATACTTCCACGAGTTCCAATGTTAGCTTGCCGGCGAAGCAGCCAAATATTTGATTTCGCTTCAGTACCGAACTCAAACAGGAGCCCATTACTCAAAACGTTATACTCTTTAATTTGAAACGAATGAGGTCAAGATATTAATAATGTATTTGGTACTTCAAAGAGAAAAATACGAAAGATTTGAAACCTTATCTGTTCTGGATTTAAGCTTGTAGTACTTTTGCAGTCAAGAGCGTTCATGTTTTGAAATATTTTGATATTAACCACAGGAAGCCCACATCAAGTGTTTAGTTGTACTTTAGTACTGCAGAACACAATATTGATGCCTTTTATTTCATTTTGGTATTCTAAGCTATAGACACGTGCTATTATAAGTGCCTTTTTGATAAATGTTTGTTGTGCTAATCAAATGGTTTTCAATAGAGATTATATAAAGGAATTCCAGGGAGATCTTAAAACATTTCTATTCTGTAACACAAATGAATTCAACTGGCATCCTGTTTATGTTGTAAATGAACACAAGTTGTCCAAATCAAAGCAAAAGCTCCTGATTGCTACAAACAGCAGTAACGGCTGTTACTAAATGTAAGACCACAGGCATCCCAAACTCATTTTCTGCAGTCTTCAAACAATGGAGAAATTATAAGACTTTCAGAAACTAAAGCGCATCTAAAAAATTTCACAGACGTCCTCTTCCTCGTGTCTGCAACTAATGATGTGATTGGATGAAGTTCGGTTATGTTGTATGATGGAGTGCATACCACGCCAGGCTCAATCCTACCTGGGCACGAGTAAACGCACCATTGTGCGTCTAGTTACATTAGGATTTGATTTCATTCACGAAATAAATACAATACGTTTATTTAGGATCGCTGAGGCGGTTTAGCACGAACTATTATTAATACTGTACATGAAGTACTTACCTTCAGTAAGACTCACCATTAACCCACAAAATACAGTTACCACACTCAGTAAACTTGTTTTCATTGTCCTTGCTAACTAGTTCATGTAATTGTAGTTTTGTTTTCCTTAGTTGGCTTCGTGAGGATCGTCTGCCGTCTCCGTGTTCCGGAGCTCATCTGACACAGATGACGCTGTGCAGACGGTAAGTGTGATGTGACATGCCAGTGACATAATCTTGGACAACTTACAGTTGCGGTCGGAAAGAAAACACAGTAAAAGCCGAATGATTATGGTTATGTCGAGGGCAAAATGTCTGAAAAACAACTTCAAAGTCCGGCCACAATTTTGACATGTTTTTTAACATTTACCTTGTCAACTGAGAAAATCGTCAACTTCCGCTTCCGGTCAGTCTTTCTAATTTGGTTCAGTTCCGGTGGGTTAGGTTATTATACGTGAGGGACAACTTTCTTTTTCCATTTCCGAATGTATCCACGATCAAGCAAGTTAAGTGAAAGAAATCCACTTGAAGTGATTTGACGAAATCACCAGCTTTTCAGCAATCGTCAAGTTGACGATACTGACGTCACAAGGGTGAGGCGATAAAAAATCATATACGGATGTAGTAGCCGCTGACCAAATTTAACAAAGACGCATCACGGAAATCTCCACTGAATATCGTGTGTGCAAAGGCTACAACTTATTAATTTTGGGACTTACGGAAATTGTCGATAGCATTTATACCATAACTTTAGAAAATAAAACTGTTTGGCCACCAAAATTTGGTAAACACGTTTCAATGAGAACAGGGCGGTGAACTGAAAAAGGGCCTTTTTGGGCCTCTCGTGATAAGTAAACATCACTCAATTGTATACAAGGCCTTTTAGGGTCAATTAATAAAATGTCACTCATTGTCTCTAAAATTAAGCCCCCAGTCGCACAAAGGGTGGATAGCGCGAAACTAAATCCTTATCAAGTAGATAAAAGGACGGCTTTTCCCCACATTAAATTTATCTTCTGGATAAGCCGGAGTTATCAGTTATAGTCCAACGGATAGTGCTGGTAGAGGTGACAGTTTTATCAGCAGAAGAAAAAAAAACATCGTAAGCAAAAATGTAGCTCTTACATTAGTGCGCTTGTGAAATTCTCTCTTTGATTTTCTCCTTCTGACCTCGCTCACTTGTTCACATGCTGACAATATTTTGATAGGCAGTTTGGAGTTCCTGTGTCATAGGAACAAAGAAAGGATCTGGGTCCTACTATACCCATCATGCCGATCGGGCTCATTTCCAAGATGGCGAACAAACGTATCATTTATGTAGGAGGTTTGGCTGAAGAAGTGGATGAAAAAGTCCTCCATGCAGCTTTTATACCATTTGGAGACATCACAGACGTCCAGATACCAATGGACTACACTACACAAAAGCACAGAGGTTTTGGATTTGTCGAGTTTGAGTTTGCCGAGGACGGAGCGGCCGCCATTGACAACATGAACGAATCTGAACTTTTTGGAAGAACAATTCGAGTTAATCTGGCAAAACCTATGAAGATCAAGGAAGGATACAGTAGAGCTGTATGGAGTGAAGATAGTTGGCTACAGAAGTTTGCTGGACAGGCGACGGAAGGAAACAATGAAGAGGAAAAAGGAGAGGAAACTCAGGAAGCAATGGAGACCGAGGCTCCCAGAAAGAGAGCCAATCCACGTGTGTTCTTCGACATTAACATCGGTGGCCGAAGTGCTGGAAGAATTGTAATGGTACTACGCTCAGATGTAGTTCCTATGACAGCAGAGAACTTTCGTAGTCTTTGCACCCATGACAAAGGGTTTGGATTCAGAGGATGTATATTTCACCGTGTTATACCCCAGTTTATGTGCCAAGGAGGTGACTTTACCAAACATAACGGAACAGGAGGAAAATCCATTTATGGGAATAAATTCGAAGATGAGAACTTTGTCCTCAAGCACACTGGTTCTGGAGTACTTTCTATGGCTAATTCAGGGCCAAATACTAATGGATCTCAGTTCTTTTTGACGACTGAGAAGACAGAGTGGTTGGATGGCAAGCACGTGGTTTTTGGTAATGTGGTTGAAGGAATGGATGTAGTGAGAAAGATGGAAGCTGTTGGGTCACAGTCTGGAAAAACGTCAAAGAAAGTTGTAATAGACAATTGTGGAGAGCTTTAGAAACCTAGGCTATACTTTAGGTATATTCCTAAATCATGTGACAACAGTATGCAACACCCCTTCAAAAGCCCTAAACACAATCCTTGCTATCAGTGGCAGATGAGGGAAAGACTGTGTCTGAAATATTCTTAGTTCCTGTTTATATGGAGGTGGGCCAGTCCAGTAAGTGGGTTCAGTAAGTGAGCCAGCCTGTCTTCCCATATAAACGCAATGAAATTTTTATAAAGAATGTAGGCTGAACAGGGATCTCAGCAAAGTGAGCCAGCCCACATACTGGCTGGGATGCCTGCACATAAACAGGGCCTTAGACGTGAGTAAAGTCAGTATATAAATGCACAACTAGTGATATGCATTTTCACTGATAGCTGAAAAAAGTATAGAAAGGAAGATCTGGAAGTGGTTGAAGCAGTTACCATAAAGCCTTCAAAGACAAAGCTGTCTTCATTTTCAAAAGCACCTGGAATTAAGACTAATGAATTAGGCTGAAATATGCACATGAAGTGCCCTGCTCCACTTAATCTCCCTGCTATGTGTTGTCTAGTGTATCTTAATTATCTAAAGACTGAGAATGTATTTAAAAACAACTTTTATTAAATATATCCTCAAGATAGTAAAGTTTGTTTGAGATCCATTTTTAGCCTGATCCTTACCAGCAACATATGCAAATTCATTGTAATTTTTCTCCAACAGGTTTGAGAAAAAAAACAATTGCTGCTAATGAATACAGAATTATCTGAATCTTTTGATTATCCCTATGTTTCTAGTGACAACCAAACTGTAGACCTCTAGACCTGGAGCAATGTTTTCCCATTTCAAGTCATTAAAACTTGAGAACAAAGCATTATAAATCATAGCTAAAAAGGTTTTATTCTTGAGAGTAAGCTGGATGGGGCCACTGACCAAGTTTGGTTGGTTGGTTGATTGATTATTTATTTTTTGTTTAGTTTGCTTTTGTTTGAAACTGGTCAGATTGTCTTTGTTATTCCTTAGGGATACTCACAAGTTTTTTGAAGAGTAAAACAAAAGGAAATTAATCCTCTAGAGGTTTGCCATACATGAATTGGGAAAATATTGTAATGCATTGGTTAGGTCTTAAAATCATCAAGGCGTCAATTGAGTCTAAATGCATCTTGTCAAGCACATACTAAAGAGAAGGTAACTCAAAGGGCGAGGTATATCATTTTTGACAGCTACACAAGTGTCAGGGGCGGATTTAGGGGTGGGCCGAAGTGGCCGCAGCCTGCCCTTTTGCGGAGGCTTTTCCCATACATTTACTGTATTTGAAAGCAAATTTACAGCTTCGGCCCCCTCTTTTTAGATCTCTATTCTAGTATTCTTCAGTAGCCTGAGAAAATAGCTGTCTTTATGCTCACTTTTCTTGTTTGCTGCTGTGAGCAAGTGAAAAACAGATGTTTTCTCAGACTAATCTTTCAGTAATTTCCAAGAACTTTAGCTTGAGCTGGTTGCAAATGCATTAGCATGGTAAAAGTATTTGTTATATTCAAAATCTTTAAAGTAAGCAATATGCAAGTGGCTGGTGTCACATGTTGTGTGCACGTCTTGGTCCCTACTGCTCTCCTAATGCAGAAGCGTCCACTTGAAAATAGCCTTGTAAAAAGAAACAAAAATAATACATATCAACTACTTTCTTGTGTGGCAAACTTCCTCAAAACAAACAACTGTAGGACAGACAGACAGGAAGATCTCTAAGATGAATAAAGGACTTTTGTCTGGTTGTGACTGAAATTAGCTGTTTGATATGACTATATACAGCATGCAGGAAGGTCCATAGCGTGTACTAAAATTGGTCCTTCGTGTTCTTTGAAGTATTGAAAAGTTTTAAATTACCATTATTTGTTGCCACGATGTACCATTAAGGGCGTTTCTCTAGTGTCTTAATATTGAATCCCCCTCCTCCTAAACGATGTTGCTGGGAGCCATACACATTATACAGTCTGTTCGACTGATTTCAAGGTAGTAGGTACTGGAGTTGTCACAGCAACATTGGAAGAGGGGGGGACCAGTCTCAGTAAAATCCACTGCCCCACATCATAGAAACAATCGTGCCAACAGTTTTGGCAATTATTGTAGATTGAGGGTCTCAATGGGGTTCGTCAACCGTCAAACGGCCTAAATTGTAACCGTCAAATGAGAGAAATTTTAACCGTCAAGCGTCAAAAAAATTAACCGTCAAATACACTCTCGAACAATTTTTTCTAAGTTATTTTTTTCCAAATGCGCGTATTTTTCAAGACGTTATGACAATTTCACTATTTCAATATCGTTAAAACTATATAAAAGTCATACTGAACTTCATATTGTTCAGAACAGCTGGCATATTAGGGGAGGTTCGATTTCCACCATTTTCGGCTGGGATTAGGGAATGCTTCAGAATGACCTGTATAAGTATCAGAGGTCCCGCTGGCTTTTGGAACTGAGTAGAATGACTTTTTAGATAACTCTTATTTCAAGGAATGTGCATGTTTTTTTCTAAATTATGTAAAATGTGAATGCATCAAGCTAATGTAAAGAGTTTATGTAGTTTTCTTCATTGAAACCTGAATTTTATTAAAGCAAAGAAAAATTAGAGAAGAGAAATAGAACCCATTAAAAAAAGAAAGAAAAAAAAAGAAAGAAAAAAAGGAAAAGTTGTTCGGTTGGCGCAAGAAGGACTCGAACCCGTTACCCCCAAAAATTAGTATGCGGATTTTATGTAAAACCCCCAAAATCGGACCATGCATCCAGACAAATCGCTGGAACGTCGCATGTTACGTATAGGATGGAGATTTCGGCCCCTTCCGCGCTATCCGGTAGAACGCAGCGAGCTTCGCAGTCAAAGAGGGAGGAAACAGTCGGATCCTAGGCCATAGATGACTGAACCATACCACTAGGCTAACTGGTCTACTGAGGAATTTGGAGAACAAAATAACCTAGTGTATCCTGTGAATTGGCTATTGTTTTGCAAATTACGCGATGCCGTGGCGCAGTTGGAAAACCCTTGAACTGTGAAGCTAATGAGCAGATGTAAGAGCCGGCAGATGTAAGAGCCGGGTTCGAAACCGGCTAGGGACCCATCTTTTTTTTTAATGACTCCAAACACCAAACAAAGTGGTGATGTAATACTTTTTCAAAAGAAAAGAAAGGTAGTAAAAAAGTTGAGTTATCAAATTAATGTGGATTGGTGGAAGCGTATAGCCTTAATTGTCTAAAATATCTATAATTTGATAAATGACATTACAGTTTAATGACCCCAAACACCAAACAAAGTGGTGATGTAATACTTTTTCAAAAGAAAAAAAGGTAGTAAAAATGTTGAGTTATCAAATTAATGCGGATTGGTGGAAGCGTATAGCCTTAATTGTCCCCTAAATCTTTGTTAATGAATGACATTACAGTCTAATGACTTCAAACAAAGTGGTGATGTAATCCATTTTCGCACGCACCTGAATTGGTTAACGATTTACTAGAATCTATAATAACATCGTTTTATCCAATTAAAGTTTATGACATTTAGTAATTGTGCTTCAAGATTAACAAGTCCTAAAATTCGCTATTATAAACTTTGAAACTTCTTACTAGCCATACCAGCAAAAACGCAAGCTAGCATAAACCGAGAGCATCAACGCTGTTGAAAGAGGGTCTGGATGGGGTTAACTGACAACTGACAAATGGCCCAAAATTTATCCGACAACCGACAAATGCCTTAAAATTTATCTGACAACTGATATTTGTGTAACCTGAAAAACTGAAAAAAAAAGTCGTTTTTCTCCATAACCCATCTCTCCCAGGGACAGTTGTATGTGACAAAGTTCAAGTGGATGTCAAATTGCTGAATTTTGATTGTAAAACTGGCTTAGAAAGAAAAAGTCCCATGAGAAATATATAGAAGCCTTTGTTGATCATTAATTTCCATTTAACTGACAACTGACAAAAAGGCCAAAATTTAACTGCCTACTGACATTTGTACCCCCACCGCCATCCAGACCCTCTTGAAACACAAACAAGCTGACACTCTAGGGGAGATTTTTAAATGAAGAACTTGAATCCTTCTGTTTTGAGCACATCGTCTCGGTGACGGATCCCCACCTTTGCTTCAGCTCGTTTTCACAGTTGATCTGCTAGAGGACTTTTCATTTGGCTGTGAAAAGTAGAGCACGCAGCAAGCTAAGGTTCAGTCATTGTCAAAGTTTTGCAGGCAAAGTTTCATGAAAACTGCTCTGCTTTCGCCGAAACCGGTGGAGATAGATTCCTTTAAGAGAAAGTTTCCTTGGAAGAGAAATTTAAACCCAAATTTGAAACAGCAAAGTCTAATTCACATACCAAATTCCGAAGTGTTGTTAGAGAATATTTCGTATGACGACTGTAAAAACGACACAGCTAGTCACGACATGCATAACACAGTTTATATACCTATTTCAAAAAAGGTTGTCTTAAGCCTACGCAACTAGACCGAAAAGGAGTATGGGTAGTTGCAAAATGTCCCTCTCTTTTTAGCATTGGTCTTGATTTTAGCATCAGCAAATGAATCTCTTTGATGTACTTCATAACAAGCTCAAGTTGAATTATGGTGTGGATATTTGTGTGGTTTTATAGCTTTAGTAATGTTTACCCATGCTTCCTTTCGGGTGAGTCGCGTAGGCTTTTGCCGACAATGTTTGTTGAAATTGTTGTGTACGGCACTGACACAACACGTGCAAAACGACTACGCATGCGTAGATTTCCCAACATAAAAATTGCACAGAAAATCAGCATTGTTTGTGAGTTAAAATTGTAACTCACTATTAATTCTACAAAATGTGAAATCCTACATCAAGGATATATCAGGTATATATTTTATACACAGAAATGTCAGTTTGGGCTACCTGTGGTTGCCGACAGTGAAAATTTTCTTTGGCTTTCACGCTGTTTTTCTCAATGTGTAAGAAAAACTGCAAACTCACCAAAGATGAATTTTACTGATATACGTAGAGAATTTCTTATAAATGCGTTTTGAACAAGGTTTTGCACGCGTCAAGTCGCTGAAACGCTTACTGCACGGCGCGGTCCGTTTCACATTCAAACGAAAACCACTTTGCAACGCACCATTGTCGTCCAATCAGAACTAAACACGGTCAGTTGAAGCGTGATCGTGCAGTTTGACCATCTCTGTGACACATCTTCCGTATTTTAAACATTTTCTCTATCAGATGAAGAATTGAAACCTTTAAAACATCTGTCAATAACGTCATACCCGATTAGAATGTATGGTTCCAAAGGAAATTAACACGAAAATAGAATGAGCGGGGGCATAATTTACTCCTTTGAACCAATCAACATTCACTTTTCGCAAGACTGCCTTCTGAATATTATGATTCCAAATTGAATTAACGCGGAACTCCGTGTCAAGAAGGTTCGATCCTCTCAACTAAAAGGAAAAAGAAATATTCACTGTTTTCTTTGATCCATAAAATCAATTGAATTTTCCTACAACGAGACTTTCGGTTTATAGCTGGCTATAAACCTTGGACATTTCATTTCGGTATGTATAAGTGATGCGTATATTTTGTATAAGTTGTCGTTTTACGCCGAGAAAACGCGCACTGATCAGTATTTTTCAATTATACACACATACTGTTCTCGTTTTCAAACCCTTCAAATATTTTTTCAGCGAAGTAACCAAAACGGGGATGCGATTTTCAGATCTCTTCAGTAGAAGGATTTGCGGTTAAGATGGCGAAGAATTGCTCACAGTTATACTGACTAACTATGGGTTGTCTTTTCTTGCCAATGAAACAGCTGACATTTTTTATTTTCATTAACATGAAATATTAAAATCAAGTCATATTCGAATCTCTCGCCGATGTTCTGAATGGATTTTATTTACACTGAATGAGAAATACATACAAAAATTCCCAACCACTTGACACTTATTTTTAACATCGTGACAACAAGTCTGTCAGTTGCGCAAATTTATTCACAGACTGAAAGATTCAAAAAAATGTCTAAGTTGAAGAAGACATCATTTGTAAAGTCTTCTTTACCAATATCTCAGAGAAAGTTATAGTGTAACTTTGATCCCGCGCCGACGATCGCTGAAGCGTCTGTCACAAGAAAAACTCAAGCGAGATTCAAGTAGGCTGTCAGGTCAAAATATGGCCACATTTCGCTTTCTCTTTTCTTGTTAGCCTCTATTTTTTCCGGCTTTAGTCTGCAATGAAGAAATATCACCATGATAAAGGAAACACAAATGAAACACGATGAACACAGTACAAACTGGAAAAAAATACAAAGAAGAATTCCTTGTCGTGGAATGTTAGAGTCGAGTGTTGTGAGAATCATATCAGGACTCAATTATGTTCAAAATGCAATTTGTTGTACGTCTTCTTGACATTATGACGAAGATGGGTAACTGTTGTTGATTAAGTTGTAGTGTTTTTCATGATCTGGTCAGATGTTTATCTAGCTTCTTGGCAGAATTTTGATGTTTTTCACAGTCTTTGCACATTTTATATCCCACGTTTCGGTTCGTTGTTGTTGCTGCTGTTATTGTCCTTTTTTATTTTTACAAATTGGAAACAGAGAAATCAAAAAAGTTTAGTTCGAGTTGTGCCATTGATTTACTGTCATCGTATATCTTTTTTCCTTTTCCTCTTCAGTTTATTCGCTTTCTCCTAGTTTTACACTTTTTTATTTAAGTTTTATAATTTTTTAAAACCGGATCTTTGAAGTGCGACCTGTGAAGCTCACATTCAGACGGACGTCAATCAAATATAGAATGGGAAGTCTAATTCTGTAATAGGGAAAATATCTCGATTAAACTTTCTTTGTCAAATACAAGGCATTTTTCACGGTTACAGAATCAGAATGATATCGTCATTTGTATCTATCGATTGACGTCCGTCTTGAAATGTTCAGTTTCGAAAGGAAATCTGCCGGACTGTTATTTAAAACTTTGCTCAGTTATTACAGCAAAGCCGGCCCTTTTACACAAACACATTTTCAATGACAAATTGGACTTTCGATCCTGCTTAAAAGGACCCGATCATAAGAGAACCAGAGACATACCCATGTCAAAAAAGGTTGTCGTACAAGAAGTCACAAGCCTATACGCGACTAGCTAGACCGAAAAGTAGCATGGGTAGCAGCAAAACTTTTACCCTCTTGTCCGGCTTGGGTTTTGATTTTAGCATCAACAAGTGAAGTTCTTTAGTGTACAAGTTCAAGGGAGCTGAATTTGAATTGTCGTGCCGGTATGTTCATGTAGTTTTAGTTTTTTAACTTCCACCTATACTCTCTTTCGGGTAAGTCGCGTGGCTTCGACAACGTCAACGTTTATTCGAGCGCTTTTCGTATGAGTGGGAAACTGACCGCGCGTACCAGTTACGGTCAATGCACGGTAAGGTTACGGCCGGAACTTCGAATGTTTTTATAGACGTTACGGTACTGACACGGTCACGGTACGGTCCGGTCCGTTTCCCACTCATACGAAAACCGCTCTAAAATAGGTGTCACAACTGAAGGGTTGCAAATATCATTGTTCAAATCACCTTGGCTTGCAGTTGGCCGGAACCACACTGACGGTAACGGGCCGGGATCACCGAGGAATTAGGGTGAAACTCCAACCACTCGCAATTGCCGAGTTTTTTCAATTTTCCATTTCATTCACAAAGTAAACAAGTCTCGATTACTCACCGTGTAGGGATCCATCGCCCACTCGCTCACCACAGAAAATATCATAACGCGCGCTTAACCGCGCTGTAATTAAGGATAGCTCGCGCAGAGTTGCGCCCTGCCGTCATGTACAACGGTGACATCGAAACTAGAATCTCAGTTCGATCTGCAATTATTATTTCATGTTTACAACCATTTCGAAGGTTTGAGGCGTGTAGAATTGGGAGAAGGGGTGTTCAGATGACCGCCGCATACATCTATGCTAAAAGCTGGTTTTCACTAGCGATGCAAACACGAGCGCAAGCACAAGGAAAAGGAAAAGTTTTGATCCTTGTGCTTACGTTCGTGCTTATATGCTTGCGTCGTAGTGCCCTGCGATCAGAGGTAATTTTCCTCACACTTCTACGAAGAGAGAAATTTTTTTCTCTTCGTGGAAGCGTGAGGAAAATTGCTTCTGCCCGCAGGGTAGCGTCGTAGTGAAAACCAGGCGTAGCTTCTAGTTTACATGCAATACGAACGCACTTGAAACCAAGTTCCATTATAGTCGGAGCTTTGAACTAGGTTAGCATTTGAACGTGTTCTTCTCTTAGAAATAGATATATTTTTAGTTGTAAGAGCGACTGGAATTGAAACTATGGACACTTAAATAGGCCTGTGGAACTCTATCCTCTTTAATCATAAATATTTATATTAGGAAAGCGGTTGTTATTGTACATAAAAACGTTTCTATCAATCGCATTACGGATATTCTCGCTAAGGAATTACGGACACCTTGGATCGGTAACAGACAGCAGTAAAAATTGACTTCTGAAAACAAACTGAATGGTATTACAGACTCCGCTATTACGGTAATTGGGTCGTTCGCCATAACGAGAGTTGACTGTACGTTATCAGGAACATATTTCTCTGTTTGCACGCAGAAAGCCTTACACAGTCGAACATCTCGTAAGCCGACCATCCAAAATGTCAAGCTTAGGTGGTCTTATAAGGGAAGTGAGTAAACACCACAGGGGGTCTAAATGTTGAGTTGTACGGAAACTGCAGATATTTCTCCGTTTGAAGTCGGTAATAAGAGCGTTTCCTCAGTTTAGTACTATATAAAAAATTATATGCCGATGTATGACAGCAAAATGAGGAACTTGCATGCATACGGCTCTAAAAGTGGTCGCGGTCGTTTACTGGAGAGGTGGTCATTAACGGGGGTTACCAATTATAGTGATGTGTATGGGAAGTTTTGAAAACTGGTCGCCTAGTTACTGATGTGGTCGATTACGAGGTGGCCGCAAGTCGAGGTTCCACTCTAATGGATCAAACTTGTGCACAACCATAATAATAATTGTGGAATCAACTGACGTTTTGGTAGTCGATTCCAAAAATGGTATTTCCAAGCGCTCAGAAAGGATTTCAAAATGTTCGAAAAATACGGTGATTGTAGACTAATTGATGGAAGTGTCAGCTCCACCAATTCTTTGTGTCAGAAATTAACGCCTCGTCATTCTCCAACTTTATATAGCCTCTGTGTTTATAAATAAATGTTCGGTGAACTTGCAGGCATACTACACATTGGCAGGTGAAAGTGACTTAAAACGTCAACCAATCAGAGCGCTCCTCGCCAACATTTCCGCTCAGTAGCGCCCGCCGGTCGCTATAAATAAATTATAGAACATATAATTCACTGGGCGCGAAGAAGTGTTTGTTATTCTTTTCGTCGATATTATTTCGTAATTTCGTATAATTTGTAAAATCTTTCAGAATAATTGGAGTTTTATGAGTGTTCTTCAAAATCTGATCTGTTGGATTTGACGGTTGTTGGAGAGAGAAAACACAAACATTCTTTTGAGCGGGCCGTTAACTTAGGCTCGCTGTTCTTTATTTAAAACCACAGGGATGGCCAGCGAAAGATCGCGGATTCTTCTCTGTTTGATCGTTTGTTGTGTTGGAGTAACAACAAGGTCGCTGGAAGATTATGGTTTCGATGGATATGATTATGAATCCCTGTATCAACGATCGAACACGCAGCAAGACGATAAACCAAAGGAGATCAATATAGCGATGCCAGACGTTCACCCCACAAAAGTAAGTTTAATTTATCATCTTTCTTGGTATGAAATAGCGACCTTTATTTAGGAATACTTTATGTGATAATATGAGTCTTTTGTAAGCGTTTATTATAAAGTCAGAAGATCAGGACTCGTAGGAAAATAGGGTCAAAAATGATATTGTAACCTATAACCGCAAACGTAAATAACCGACTGATTAATCAAAATATTCCCTTCAAAAAAAGGCCCAGAGAACACCAAATATTTCTGGAACATTTGAAGAGATTAATTGTTAAGGCAAAGTTTTTGTGTGTGGAGATAATTGATAATAAAATATGGGTTCCTAGTGCTCCATCTTGACAACCAAATCTTCGCAAATGTTCACGTTGAAAGATTCAATCTACGGGAAAATTACAAGCTTCAAACTTAAAACAGATCCACCTCGAGGGTTTTGAATTTTTTTCAGATCGAAACCAATAAAAGTAGAGCTTTTGAAAACTGAATCTATTCTTCAGCAATGTTGGATTATTCATCTTTTAATTGTCGTTTAGACGAATTCCCACTAGGAGAAACCCTTGCCTTCTTTGTTTATATTACGAATCATTTCAAAGTTCGGAGATCAAAAAGTTATGTTGTGGCAGCAAATTCATTTCAGCGCTTTCGTTAAAAGATTAGAGATGAAATTAAAAGTGTTATAAGCACCATTTTCAAGCAATTTCTTATGTATAATAGGGTTAAGAGTGGGCGTCGATGGGGTTTTATTTTAGCATTTGTAATTTTATATATGCAAATTTTTTATAAAGCCTCAATGAAAACAGCTGGAACCGGATAAACAGCGCGCATGAAGGAAATTTTCTGCGGAATGTTGGAATTTTTCCCGTAAATTATAACTAAATTGATTCTAGCTGACACACTTTAGTTCTTTTCCTCACTAATATAGTGAAGCTGAACAAATTTGGAACTTCCTCAAAATTTTCAGGGATCCATTTACTTATTATAAATGGGAGAGAAATAGAAAAAAGAAACAAAATGCAAAAATTAGAGTTATTCCCTGATAGCATACTTATCATGCTAACCTGCCAGCAGAGGCAATTTTCTTCACGCTTCTACGAAATAAGGTAGAAGCAGGAGAAAAATTGCCTCAGCTCGCAGGGGTATTATCATACCAGACCTGCACAAATAATGTCTTGGTGATTATGGTAATCTGTTAAATACTCTTTGAGAGAGTGCCTTCTATTTTACTCATTGACCATGGAGGGTGCACTCAGCAAGGCTAAGTCCCCCACCCCCCAAACATATAGAAAATATTTTGAAATTTTTGCCTATCCTAGCACATTTCTAGTGCTCATCAATATTTAATTAGCTAAAAAAGTAAACTACCCGTAGCAGTCACAGCTGATGCCATATATATTGTATCTTGCAGCATGATTCCTATTTTTGTACCTCTGTAAAAATTGATGACCCAGAAACCTATATTGGTGAGTTACTCTCTTTTCAGTTATTAGTTTATGAAAGGTCTTGATGATGATAATGATGATGATGATGATGATGACGACAATGAATAAGTAGATGGTTTAGATATATGGTAACTAAATGTATACTGGAGATTTGAAAAGCAATTGAATGCTCATGATGTGATAATGGTCTTTAATTTGACAATGTTTGATTTAACTATTGAAGAAGTTTTATTTGTTGAAACACATGAAGGTCTAACATGAAAATTCTTGTAAGTGTTTATTTTTGTATGAGCAGTGGATCTCAGAGAGCAAATATTTACATAAAACACTTTTTTCCTTTTTTATCTTTGATACTTTCTTTTCTTAATTCCCTTCTTTCATTCTTCTTTTCTTTTTTCTTTAATCCTTTCTTTCATTTTCTTTCTTTCTCTTCTTTCTTTCTACCTTCTTTCAGTCATCCACTTTTTCTTTTAACCTTTGGTTATTCATTTATTAACATTGATTGAATATTGAATTACCAATTTTCAGTTGGATATGAACCTCATGCCGAAATGCATACAGCACATCACATGTTACTGTTTGGATGCCAGTTTCCACCAACCAAAGACAAGTTTTGGTAAATACTAACAATATTAGGCCAAAGCATTAATTATATTTCAGATCCCTACATATACCTTTTGCAGATGTCCAAAAGCTGATGTGCCTTCTTGACTAGGAGTAGGGCAATAGGCTACTGGGAACCCAATACCATGTTCAGACTAGTCACTTCAGTTGATTGAGTTTTTGGGCATCAGTGAATACTGTTCTGGATTCCCAATAGCCCATCACTCTACTTTCAGCAAAGACTTTTGTGTGATGCAAATGATTGTAAGTAAGCTAGACGGTCTGACATATCATATCCCATGTGGGGCTTAAATGTGACCTATTTAATGAATGCATATTATGCTACACCTGCTAATTCCAGACCTCTTTAATCCCAGGAACTGTGGTGATATGGGTGTAGGTGTTTGTGGTAGAGGGTCAGGAGAAAAGATAATGTATGCTTGGGGAAGAAATGCACCAGTTTTAAAGCTTCCAAAAGGTAATTATATGATTTTATAAAATATTTGAGATATAACGCGCGCGCTGATTGGCTGGCTACCATGTTTATATCAGAGGACAGAGACATGGCTCGCTCAAAAAACGTCGAAAATATTTTATAAAAGCAATTTAAAACGATCGCTTATGTCTCTGTACTGTGATATAAACACTCTGGAAGATGTAGAGCACTCAAAAAGCAAGAGAAACACTCGGCTATGCCTCATGTTCCTAATATTGCTTTTCTCTTGCTCTACATCTTCCATCGTGTTTATATTACAGTACAGAGACATGCGCACGCGTTTTATATTCCTTAAATATATCATTGAAGGGGTGTCCATTCAAGTGGCCTAAGTGACTTTTTGTTGATGTCCAAACATAATAAATAAAATAAAAGAAGAAGACCAGTCTGTAATATACTGCAATAATGATTGATTTTGATATGATTAGAATATTGATCACACCAAACTCTGTTTACAGATGAAACAGATTTTTCAAAATGTTAAGGATCCTTTGAGTGCTGGGCTGTCTTTATGAGTGATTTAAACTCATAATCTTATAAACCTTTCATACAAAGGAAAAAAGTACACTTAATTCTATCGTTAGCATTTTGAGTAAATTTATTTTTTCTTTGTCTGGTCCTTCAAAAATGTGTATTCTTGAAGGCTATTTTTAGCACATTGTTGATCTTTCGCTTCTTCGCAAATTGTTCGGCAACATCTTTAAGTTCCAAATATTTTTCTGCATCATATTGTATAATTTTGTTTGCTTGTAAATATTTTTTGTAGTTCCAAATTTTTTATATTTTGACCAGATGTTGCAAGGCCATTTTTATAAGAAGTGTCCAAAACACCTCACATCTCCCCCCTCGTATCTCTCGAGTGACCTCGGTGACCCCCCTTTTTAGTTCACATTTTATTTCCAGCTATGTACCTCTTTCTTTGAAGGAATTTTGAAGACAAGTTTATAGTAAAATCTATGAGTCCTGAACTACCTTAAGCAGTTATTTTTCATGAGTGTAAAATTTAATTACCATGCCATACTGTGACCATGCCGTAAAGTCTATAAAACCAATCAAAATTCCTACCATGACCATTATTAACCATGCAGTGACCATGTCATCTTCACTGCAGTCATATGAAATCTGGTCTAATAATTGTGTCTTTGTAGATGTTGCTTTCAAAGTTGGTGGCCGTGATTCTAAATATCTAGTGCTACAAGTACATTATGGTCATGTTGATAAATTCAAGGGTAGGTAGATTCAATAACATTACTTAAATTAGTCAATCACATGTATTCTTGCAATACAATTACCATTGTATAATAAAGGTATATATATAAATGAAGGGGGTACTGAAACATCAAATATGTCAACAGAATTTCTTCTCATTCTTTCATTTAATATATATTAAACTTTTAATGCCCACATGAACATATTTGAAAGAGCTAGGGTACTGCCTGTCATATCTAACCAGCAGCTCATATAGGGAAATAATTAAGGCTAGTAAAAATCTGCTTGTGGGAATATCATTGATTTTATATTGTTAAGCAGTGTTTGGATACACATACTATACAATAGACATAATGTAAGGCAGTGCAATATAAAAATAATTTTATTGCTGTCTGATAGCCCAGGGCTATAAGAACAACTCATTAATGCTAGCATTTTTATCATCAGCTGTCTGAAGGCCAGCTGCTGGGTTTCATTTCTTGATAGTAGTCACATGCAAGAACTAATAAATATAAATATTGTTAAAATTATCATTCTGTATCATATTTCAGCAAACCCTAAACTTAAAGATGAATCTGGAGTGACTCTTCAGCATTACTAAGGAAAGGTACTGATCCTTATTATTTAAGTAATGCTATGTTGTCATGGAGATTTTTTGAATAATGTTTCATGCAGGTTGGTGGTGCGAGTTGCAGACCTTTCCTAAAATTATAGTATGCAAGAAGGGAGTGAAAATTCAAAGTATCAAAATTCGTTTAAAATTGCGAGTTTCATGACAATATTTCTGCGCCAAAGTGTTCTTAACTATTAGACTACACTTAATTATTAAGAAGAACTGTTGAAGATGTTATAAACTTTCGAAGTGATCCTAGAAGCACATTTGTAGCATCATAGCATTTGTAGATTAATCCTGAATATCTATGAATGTCACACTCCACTGATGCTACATTTGGGCTACCTGTGGTTTCATGTGATTGTGACACTGTGTCAGGTACTGAGCTATATATAGCTGATTCAATTAACGTTGGCGCTGAAAAAAAGCCTAAAGCCTAAAGCTTTGAGAGCAGGAATCATGAATATTTTTTTTCACCAAGTGACATTATTACAATCAGAAACTTACTGTATGCTTGCAAATTCTACAACTTGGACACATATTCCTTAACTTTCTAGATCACGCTTAACAGCAAAGTTGTATTCAGTAAAACAAGTACTTTCGAAAGGCTTACGCCTTTAGGCTTTTCAGCGACAACGTTAATTGAAATAGCTATATATGTGTATATATATATTTTTTTTTTCCAATATTATTTGTATTAATCCTGAGATGCCAAGTCAGGTGAGATCTGGCACTTTAAGAACCTTTTTTAACAGTCACATGAAATCTGTTTTGTGTGTTAATGATATCATTTTATTTTCAGCAGTTTATATTTGTCTTTGCATTTTACCATTGTTGTTTAATGTTTTGTTGTTGTTGTTGTTTTTATGCTGTTATACCACCAACTGATAAAATATTTAAATGTTTCCTAAACAAACAGACAAAGATACCTTGCTGGCATCCAACTTCAAGCTAATGGATATGCACTAATTCCTCCACATCACCCAGGTTATCAAATGAAAATAAATTAGTATAAACATTTTAAATATAAGATTGTATAAAATCCAACCATGCTGGTAGAGGGATTTAATTTCTTAAAGTTTCTCTTTTTCTCTTTGGGGGAGAAGCTTTCAGAAAATCCCTCTGTTAGCAGGGTAATAAAATCTCTAAAATCATATATAAAACTACTTTCATTTTTTCCCTCTTTGAATATGGTCTTACATTTAACTACTTTAAACAAACTAAATTTTGAAATGATAAAGAAATAAAGATAAACTTTTTGATTTATAAATGTTTTCATACATAATTTATACCTAGAATTTACCTAGAAATGCCACTGAAATTTACAGATTATAAACAGAGTTACAGTGAATAATAAACCATAAAACATTGTTATAAAATATTTATTATCAGTGTTATAAAGCCATTTCAGTGTTTTAAAAAGCCATCTCAATGCTATAATAATAAAGCCAGCACAATGCTATAAAGCCATCTCAGTTCTGCAAAGCCATCTCAGTGCTGTAAAGCCATCTCAGTGCTGTAAAGCCATCTCAGTGCTGTAAAGCTATTTCAGTGCTATTCTCGGTTTTCACCTACGTCATCGAAAAATTTCCAGAGCCCTGAGTGAAATAAAAGTAATATCACTCTAAAGAGCAAGTAAAACTTTGTAACTTCACGATTTTTCAAATTAAAATGAGCTTTTGTTGCGAAGATATTGACCTTTGAAGTGCTCAATTTTTAGTAAGAAATGTATGGCACTTCGCAGTTGGTGTCACTCCACAGGTCATCAAAATAACAGCGGATCTCACGTCTCGGAGTAAAATCAGAGCACATCCTCTTAAAGAGGAGGGAAAACTTTAAAACTCCAGGAAACTTTGAGTCCAAAAGATGTTGCGATGCAAAGATATCAACGGTTTTACAAACTCAGTTATTACAAAGAAATGTATGGGGCCGCCATATTGGTGTACAACTTTAGTACACCAACATGGCGGACAATAAATACGATTGGCAAAATCATCTAAAATATCAACTTAATCCTATATTTTGATACAGATACCCAATAAACAATGGTTTTATTCATAGAGCAAGCCAAATGTGTGTTTACTTCTAACAAATTCATCGTTTTACGTCCTGAGGAAAACGCGTGACAGTGTTGCGTGACAAAGTTTTTACCTTTGATAACTCGAAAACCAAACGAGGAAAATTTCTCAAATATTCAAGAAAAACTTCTCTTAGGGTATATAAGCAACATACTTCAGACTAATTTAAATGTGATCAATATGAAGCATGAATTTTTCCGATGACGTCACATGAAAACCAAGAATAAAGCCATCTCAGTGCTATAAAGCCAACTTAATGCTATGAAGCCAGCTCAGTGCTAAAAACCATTTCAGTGTTTAATATAGAAGCCATGTCAGTTATAAGGCATTCATTTAATTAATACCTGAACTATTTTGAAATTAAAATATTATTCTTAACACTAAAATCTCAAGTTTCTCATTCTTGGTTAGACTTTTTTAAAATTGAGTTGAATATAAAGGCATAAATGATCAGTTTTTCAGCATACTGAACTAAACAAACAGTTGGTGGATTGTGAATTTTGTGTACATAACCTTTTTTATTGTTTTCAAATTTTCATTCTTAAAATGAATTTTTTTATAACTTTATGTTTATTTCAGTTCAGATTTTATTTTTAATTAGTTAATTTTTGTTATTATTTCTCCAAAAACTACAGGCCACGTTGGTTTGCTTCAATTTTATTGTTAGCCTCTGGTGGTAGCATCCCAAAGCATAAAAAAGGTTAATTCTCATTTCTCTCCTCTTCCTCTCATTCACTTCCTTTCTTTGTTTCTTTCCCACTTTCCTTCACATATAGAACACCATATGTTGCGGGTATAAAACTTCTCGCTGTTGGTGAACCTGGTCCTATTCCTCCAAGACATAAAGGTTAAAACTTAAACCACATTCATTAAAGGTTTATTAACTATGAATAATAATTATTAATAATTATAATTCATAAGTACTGTAAAAAGTAGATAATGATACTACAGAAATTAATTGAAACAACTATAATGACTAGATAATAACTTGATGGTATTGATAAATAATGACTTTCAGAACCATTTATATATTTATCTATCCCTTTAAACAGTCATGTCAAAACACACTTCATAAATAACATTTCTCTAAGATATTGTGCTTGATTTTCACTTGGATGCCTATTGGACATTTTCACAGAACTTTCAAAGTGTTTCAACATACATGATATTTAATTTTTTTTTAGTATATGACTCAATGTTACATTTTTGTAGTTTGTTTGGAATTAAATTAAGTTTTGAAAAGTTGTATTTTCACAAGTGATGTGCTTATAATGCTATGATAAGATAGTTTTGTGCAATTCTCTCTCTTTCTTTTTTTCTCTCTCTTTCTTTCTCTCTTTCTCTCTCTCTCTCTCTCTCTCTCTCTCTCTCTCTCTCTTTATTCTGTATACAATCTTACACAAAATTAATTTTCAAAAATGATTGGAAGTATATGCATGAGCTCTCTAAAACCCTAAACAATTTTGTTAAATATCAAATTCTTATTATAAAATATATATAATGTAGCAGTTGATGGATTGTAACAAAATAAAACAAAATTAAACAGTTGGTGGACTAGCGGCAACAAAATTCTGCATTTCAACAGATATACTTTAATAACATTTCTCTGCAAATTATACACAGGCCTCGTCACTGGGCTGAAGTTTTAGTACTAGCAGTAAACAATATAGCTGCAATCCCAGCACAGAGAGAAGGTTGAAATATATATATACAACTGTATATCTATTGTTTTTTCTATAAAATTTAACTTCAATAAGCATGCAGATTTGAAAAACATGTAACTATATAAGGATGAAAAATCATAAATAGTAGAAAGGTTTCTACATAGTTTATCTTTTTTAATGTGATTTTCTTACTATCTCTATCTCTCTCTTTCACTTTATACTTTTTTAGATGTCAACATTTTCTGTGCCTTGTTAATGACATACAGACATCCACTTTTTTAAACAGGTTTTTATTGGATAAAGCTTACATATGAATTAACAACAAAAAATCAAAATATAACTATAAAAATCAGAAAGGAAAAAAAGGTCCTACTTAATCCAATAGGGCAAGTTGGTTGTGAATGGACACATAGACTATGCTAGGCACCCGTAATTATATTGCTATTATCCACTTAAATCCCATGCACATGATCATTTTCTCTTTTTATCTCAACTAAATTTCTATTGCTCATATTGTTCATAACATAACTTTTTCTGCAACAATGCCTGTATAATGTTTAGTTGCAATGCATGTCCAATGCTCAAAAAAGTTGCACACTGACTTAACTTAATCCTAAACATGTAATGGTCAAACCTGCAATTGTTGCACGCAACTGTTACAGAGGTTGGCACATTGCAACTGCATAGCCTATATTGCTATTGCCACAGCAATTTATTCTGGGACTGTTATCTCAGTTACATAACAGTAAACAAAAGATGTCATGGTTTGTAGTTCTTTTTCTTCTTCTTTTACTGAGTTAACAGAATGCATTGCTGTGGCAGAATAGCGATATAGTCTATGTTGCAGCAAGAAAAGTTATGTCTGTTCTCAATTAAATAAGGCATTTATCATTCTTTACACCCGACATTGAATCTACATTGAATCTACATTGTAAACATAATTTATCTTTCTCCATTCAGTTTTTGATTTGAATATGGGCTGCAAATACGACAACCAAGCTGTCATTCACCCTTTTGCCTTCAGAGTCCATGCCCACTCACTTGGTAAGTAATATTGAGTGATTGTTCTTGTGTTTTTAATGTTAATAATAATAATAATATATTTATATAATGTGACAAACTGGTACAGGCGATGTTGATGACCTTGATATATTGCAAGGATGTACTGAGGACATGCAAGCTGCCATGCATGGTGATTTCCTTTCTCTGGGACCAAGAGTGATGTTAGGGCTCTCCTTCCCTTTCATCCCTTCACCCCCACCCCTTTTGTGCTAGGTTCCTGAAGATAGGTGACTAAAGCTGGTTTGATAGAGTGCAAACGATATATCCGTGAAATGCAAATTACTAAATAGTACAAAATAGTGCTAATTAAACAATAGAAAATACAATTTGCATAGAATTTGCATAAAATATTGCACAATTTAGTCTTACAAAATAAAATTTCACAGATATACTAGTACTGTTTGCACTCTATTATAGCCATTAACATATTACAATTCACTAGTTTTGTAATGGGACAATATTGAAAAAAACATCATTATAATCATCATCATCATCATTATTATTATCATACTTGTTGAATATAATCTATGTGTCTCCAGGTGTTGTGATTACTGGCTATAGGATACGTAATAACAAGTGGACATTAATTGGCAAGGGAGATCCTCAAAGACCTCAGGTATGATGATGTTCATGCATATCTACTATGTACAGTGTAAACTAAAGTATTTGTAGGGGGAGATCCTGCAATCCTTCAGAATGCATGCTGTACATCTATTATATAAAATTGGAAAGTTTCAAATTGCCCAACTGGCACTGCCATGTATCTAGTTTCATTCTGATTTATTTAACATCCCTTAGTACATATTCTATCTTTCCCACCCACCCCTCCTCTCATTATGTTTATTGCTAATCATTACATTTGTAACATTTCTATTCTTCCATCCATTGTTGCTGTTCACTGTTTAACAATTGACTCTTATCATGCTGGAGTAAATTCAAAATTATCAGATTTATCAAAAACTGGAATTCAAAATCAAATTCACCATACTGAAAATAGTGAAACTGCTTTGACAACATATATTGTTCTTAAACAAAGAGAGATATGAATTTTTGAAAGTCAGCATTAATTTTTACAAAGAAATGTGTGGGAGTAACACATCACATCCGTTATTAGCCTTGTTTAGCACACGTTTTCTTTCAAAAGTTCCTCATAAATATTTAACTTTAAAAAATTCATATCTTCATCATTTTCAGTGCAATGTTGAAATTTTGCAATTTTTGATTTTGAGTTCCATTTTTTGATAATTTTTTTTGATATTCTAAGTGATTGTATTGTCACTTACTGTCATATTTATACCCACCTGAGTTACTTCTCATTCCATTCATGCATTTATCACTCTGTTATAATTAAATCTGTTACTTATTGCATGATCATTCCATGTTACAGGCATTTTACCCTATTAAGAAAAACATTGACATTAGGAATGGTGATTTATTGGTAAGCCAATAGAGTGATGGCACTTAATCCATGAAACAAAATCTAATAGTCAGTGCATGTCTAATAGTCTAATCAAGACAAAAGAAAACAATGGAAATATTGTCTACTAATGTCTGTTAGACTAATATCTAGCTATTTCATGGATTAAGTGCCATCACTCTATGACATGCTTTTATATCAGTAGTTTATTGCGTGAAAATGGACTGGAAAAAATCAAAGCACTATGACCTCTTAGATTCTAGTCAGACACTAACTCATCACCACTGTGATACATCTACTGGGTCTTGGTAGCAGTGAGTGATTATTTATGATGATTTAATGCGCTACATGGGTAGCTCACAATAGTCACAGATTCCTCCCCCCCTCCATTAGTGCTCTGTTTTACAGGTATTTAAAGCTGAATGAACTCACTGCAATCTTACTAAACATATTTCAAAATTAATGAATAAATATTGGCATTCTTGTTTGGAGTTTAAAAGATTGTCCTCTCACTGAAGAATTTTCATTCTCATTAAATCTCACATATTTAATTTTTGGTTTAATTATAGGCTGCTCGTTGTTCCTACAACTCTATGAAGAGAGAAAGGACAACATACATTGGGTAGGCTAATTACCAAATTGCAATTATTTCAATTTGATGGCAGTTCAAGTATCTAAAGAGTTCTGGTAACTAAGGAGTTACAGTAACTAAGGAGTTCTGGTAACTAAGGAGTTCTGGTAACTAAGGAGTTCTGGTAACTAAGGAGTTCTGGTAACTAAGGAGTTCTGGTACTAAAGAGTTCCAATAATTAAGCAGTTCAAGTAACTAAGGAGTTCTGGTAATTAAGGAATTCTGGTAAAGTTCAAGTAACTAAAGAGTTCTGACCCCAGTTTTACACAGGGTGTATAGCACTATTCATTGGATAAATGCTCATCCAGTGGATAAAAACAGATGTATCCACTACATAAAGATTTATGTAACAGATAGCACTATCCCATCTTCATGCAGCTGGGGTCTGGTAACTAAGAAGTTCCAGCAACTGAGAAGTTCTGGTAACTAAGGAGTTCTAGTAACTAAGGAGTTTCAATAACTAAGTTTCAATAATTAAAGTGTTCTGGTTGTTACTAAGGAGTTCTAGTATCTAAGGAGTTCAGTAACTAAGGAGTTCTGGTAACTAAGGAGTTCTGATACTAAAGAGTTCCAGTAACTAAGGAGTTCTGGGACCATGAATGTGAGTGAGGTCCATATAGATTCACAGTAAATCTCTGAATTGTATTTTTAATTCAATTCACTACTTTAACACTAGTTTCACGCTACTTTAGCAAAAGCAAGCTTAGCTTTGATAATATTATTAATGATGGAATCAATTTTGATTTCAGAGCAACGATGAAGGATGAGATGTGCAATTTCTACATGATGTATTACTATGACCCCAAAACTACTTCAAACCCCCCTGATGAATATTGTTCCGAAGCACAAATAAACTTTGCAAACTTCCCAGCTGATTCTGAGGTACCCCTGCCTGGTAGTGGGAAAAAAATGGAAATGAAACGAGATGCAGGTTAGTAAATGGGAACTAACTGGATGAACATAACCATTGGTCTAGGTAACTTTTAAAACATGTCACTTTTTTGACTTGATAACTTTTAAAACAAGAGGCTCTTTTGATTGTAAACTCGATGGGCTTTGTAGAGATTTTCCTGCATTTTGTTACGGAAGACGAACATGAACAAAAAATCCCTGCATTGTATGACTGGGCCGGCTACCCCCGCCAAGTGATTAGAGGAATATAGTGGCAAGTGCATCGAGACGTGGTAAATATAGCAGCCTGTATTTACACATGCATCGTGAGCAGCTAAGCTATATTCATAGGAGTATGTTTTGGGGTAACTTTTACATTCATTCTTATCATATGATCGGTGTGATAACGTAACTGCAGCAGCTTCTCGGCTGTTTTCACATCCTCTTCACAATGTTGTCTTTCAGGTTGTAGTGTGTTTGCTAAATCTTTCTATTGACACATCATAATCAAACACAGTTTTGGAGCGTTGTTGAAGGGGAGGGGGAGCAGAACAGCTGCAACTCTTTGTTTCTAGTGGCCGTTTTTTCATAGATTTTATCAACACGAAATCAACATATTGCCTTCTGTAAGGCACTCATTTCTAATTAACAAATAGATTCCACTTTTCCGTGCGTCTGTACTCTAATCGATGCACAGATGACGTCGAAATGTGGTGAGAACAAAAAAGTACGCCACGAGACGAAGTCGAGTGGCATGACTGTTGTTCTCACCACATTTTGACGTCTTCTGTGCATCGATTAGAGTACAGACGCACGGAAAAATGGAATCTATCTGTTTTATAAAATATTTATCGAAACATTCCAACCAGTCAGAGCGCGCGTAAGATTCGATGACGCCATCTATGTGTGTGTACTCTAATCACACATGGTTGTTCGACCAATCAGAGCGCGCGTAATATGCCAATTATTATATAATTTGTGACCACTACAAAATAATAGTAGTCTTGTTAGTTTAGTTATAGACATTCTGGTTTCTTATTACCCAACTTGACCGCCTCCTTGTCACGTCATTTAGAAGGAATGCTAACATATTTTGTTGTAAGACTTGTATAACACAATGCATAACAGTGCACATGACACAACAGAACACAACACAATATAACAAAATGCAACTGGCAAATTAAATTTTTTAGTTACACTATGTTAGGATCTTTATCTCTGACATCTCAGTTGTCCTATCTTCTTGTCTAAAGACGAAACGCCATTTGCTTTTCACACTTTCTGTCTCCTACTGAACAACCTTTCTGCCTTTTGAACATTAATGATTCCGATTATGTCTCATGCGCATTTTAGAGTTACAACTAACCGCAGTTCACTTTGTTCGTAGGCGCAGAAAGCCTGTGAGGAGCGAATGGCAATGGACTAAAGCGCGCATGTACAGACAATCAGAAAATTAGAAGACGAATCAGGACAACCATTTCAACAAATTTTGATGAACAAAAGGAAAGGAAAAGGATCGCTAAATGAATGAATGATTTCACGAAAAAATTAAAAACTAAATATTTATTTTCATAATAAGAAATAAGAATTACATCAATGTTCAAACCTATTTTAAATATGTCGTCCCTAAGATCAAACGAAGTTCTGCAATGCAATATATTCAATATGTATTTATCTCATCTAAATGTAACTGTAAGAAAGTAATTAAAAGTGAAATGGTAGTAAATAAGAATGTTGACTCATTACTTTTTGTTACGGTAAAGTTAGAGAAGGTTGCTGTCTTTCAAACAACTTTCAAATTTCTTTTGCTTTTCTACTTTTTTTCCTTTTTTCTCTTATCTTTCATTCCTCTTTGAATGCTCCCACTTCGTTGAACGATGCAGAGACGAGAACGTAGTACCCACGTCGTTGGGTCATTAGGCGGATTTCGTTTCTTTAGCTTTTCTACTTTTCTTTTCTTTCATTTTTCTTTGAATGCTCTCCACGATTCAAAGAGATAGGAGCCTAGTGTGCACGTCAAGTTGGGTTATTAGGCAGATTTGTGAGTTATTCTTTAGCTTTTCTACTCTTATTCTTTTTTCTTTTCTTTTATTTCTCTTTGAATGCTCTCAACGATTCAAAGAGACGATAGTCTAGTGCACATGTCAAGTTGGGTTATTAGGCAGATTTAGAGTCTCTAGATTTTCTACTCTTCCTTTTTCTTTTCTCGTTTTTTTAATTTCTCTTTGAATGCTCTCAACGATTCAAAGAGACGAGAGCCTAGTGCGCACAGCAAGATCGGTTATTAGGCAGATTTAGAGTTTCTTTAGCTTTTCTACTTTTTCCTTTTTCCTTTTCTCTTTCATTTCTTTTGGAATGTTTTAAACGATTCAAAGAGTGCGTACGTCAAGTTGGTTCATTAGATTTAGCAAACGCGGGAAAACGAGTTAATTAAAATGAACATGGCATAGACGACTTTCAAAAATGGCGGGCTCATTGTTCATGAGAACGAGGCCAGAAAGGCCTCCAAAATCATCATGGTATCAAATGAGTCTAAGTATATCCTGTAAAATGCACAGAAAATAGGTATTTCAAAATGAAGAAGAACATATCGTCTTTGATAGCAATAGAAGTCTTGCCACGCTTATTTTCTGGTAACATGGCCTTTGTGGCCTCGTTCTCATGTACTAGGCCGCCATTTTTGAAAGTTTTCTATTGCAATGACCAAATGTAATATTTTTGTCATCTCACGTCATCTTCTCGTCGTATCGCGTTTGCTAAATCAGCCTATTTTCACGATCCGTGGACGTAACTTCCTCGTGACTGTAAAGCGCGAAGACCATTGAGAGTACGCAATGTATTCGAATTTATTTTGCTACAATCACCGACAAAATAAGGCTGTCACGCTTTTAAACAGTTATTGTCTTTGGTTTCAATTAGTTGACTGCCCTGAGCCCTTCTGTAACACCAAAAGATCTAAACCTTCAATCAAGGTAGAACATAATTGGCCACAAGGGGGGAGACGAGATGGTGAACTTCCTTTCAATCCTGGCCAGGTAACTGGTGTTTCCTTGGATACCAAGGGCAACGTCGTCATTTTCCACCGCGCGTCAAGAGACTGGGGACAAGAGTAAGTATCATTTCAATGATATCACATGCTGACACTAGTGAAAAACGTCTGCGCATGCGTGCATATTACGATGTTTTCTTAAGAAATGTTTGAGTTTTAGCCTGAAATGAAATGCTCGTGTTCTCGGTGTATACATAAAATTTCTCTTGTATACTTTTGTGAGACAAAGATATTGTATTTATGAAGACATTATATGAATACTGGCCCTAAGTTTCAAGAAATAACCTTAAGTTTTGACATTTTGTGAAAACCATTGTTGAAGGCAAGCGTAAAAACGAAATTTGCATAATTTACAAAAGCACGAAGACTTGACTACGAGCATGCGCAGACGTTTTTCACTAACTCTCACATGCTAACATTGCCAAAAAGTACACGGAAAGCCTTGTGCAGCTCTGTAACACGCAAAACGTCTCTTTGTCAGACAGCGCTGATTCAAGTGAACGCGTTTTCGGATTCCACTCAGATTTCAGGGACTATAAATGTATGATACTGAGACATCTCTACAAGATAAACACCCCTCTATGAAGGACACTCTTTGACAAACACCTGTTTAAGGAAAGTCCTCTATAAGGAGTGTTCTGTAAGATAGGCCGGAAATTCGTCTGTGAAAAGCACCTCTATAGAACTAACACCCCCCGGCCTCTGCGATAGACCTTCTAATGACGGACACCCCTCTATTTTCCAGCCTTGTGAACTTCAGTCTTTGCACTGTAGTTGTTAGACGGGCAACCGCATCGTTCAGATGTCACAGTTACACCACTCCCTTTACAAAACAGACACCTCTTAGGCAGAGGGTACAACAGGGAAAATCATGGCATTTCGAGTGACAAAACACTCAGCCTAAAACATGAATTTTAATTAAACTTTCAGCACATTTGATGATCGCGGTATTCTCACAGAGAAGTATCAAAGACCAATTCCTGAGAACACTAGTCACGTGGCTGGACGCGAAGACTGGAAACGTGTTGTACCAGTGGGGAGCAGGAAAGTAAGGATAAGAAGATGAAAATACACTCATTCTGCTATGCTCGTGATCTAGTACATCGATCCTGAGATCAACTTAACCTCTAGACTTTTCGGCCGTCCTAGATTCGTAAAGCTGTACTCGTATGACCTAGGGTAGATTTAGGGAGCGATGCGCACCCCCTTTGAAGACAACTTTCTTCTCAAGTATCCAAAATGTCCTCTTGATCCTCTGGATGTTTTTGCTTGGATGATTTTGATTTTTGGCTTACTCAAGAAACTTTGAGGCACAGCATGGAGCTTTTCTCCATACTCCTTTGCCTAGTAAAGTAGTTATCATATGGCCAAGTAAACTTTTTGCCATACCACATTTAGCTTGTGCAAGAAATATCGAGCTACAGCGGCACAAAGTCCAAGTACGCCTTGTCCTAGTGGTCAATGTTAGGTTTAAATTGGCTGTTGTCTTACCCAGTCATACAGTTGAAAAACAATATAGAGTAGATTTTGTATGACTTAAAACGGCACCGCACGGTCACGGCACGGTTACGACAGGAATTTCGAATGTTTTTATAGACAACACGGCACTGACACGGTCACGGTATGGCGCGGTTCGTTTCACACTCATACAAAAACTGCTCTGGGATGGTTTTCATGGTGATGTTCAAAATCTCGATATATACCTCGTTCTTACGTTTCCCTTATTATCTTAATCGAATCAGCTTGATTTATAATGGTAATAGAACTGAGTGGAGTGCAATTTGGGCTGAAATCACAAGAGTGATTACAAAATTGCACGACCGCGTAGCGGGAGTGCAATTTGTTAATCACGAGTGTGATTTCAGCCCAAAATTGCACGACACGAAGTTCTATTACCTATTAATCATATTCATTTTGAAATCACAATAAAGATTCAAACTCTTTTATCAGGCTGCAGTTCCAAAATGACTCATTTCTTGTTTGAAAAAGGGAAAAAATGTCTGCCATGTTTTTTTGCTTTTCTTCCCTTACCCAAAAATTTAGCTTCAAATCCTGTTATTTGATTGGTTGATTTTCTTGAAATCTGCTATGTGATTGGCAGACAAAATGATGCTATTAATGATTCAAAATAGTGCGATTAATGCTTAAATCGCACACTTTTT
Organism: Telmatactis stephensoni; assembly: GCA_029948255.1. Taxonomy (NCBI): domain Eukaryota; kingdom Metazoa; phylum Cnidaria; class Anthozoa; order Actiniaria; family Isophelliidae; genus Telmatactis; species Telmatactis stephensoni. The sequence goes on from JALIZF010001912.1 coordinate 590,306, forward strand.
AACCAATCAGATTGCAGAATTTGTGAGTGATTTCAAAATGGATATGATTAACCTTGTTATATACTCTTGTCGTAGGTTCTACCTCCCACATGGTTTGACAGTTGACAAAGATGATAATCTATGGCTTACTGACGTTGGATCACATCAGGTACTGAACTTAACGTAGAAAATTGCGTTGCGCCATAGATTTCCCCAAGTTCACATTGAATGAATTCATGGTCCTGTAATATCCATACCTCTCTTTTGTGTTAAAGGGCTGAGAGCAAGGTTTCTCATTTGCATAAAATTACTGTAGAACCTCTTCCTACGGACACTGACCCCCATAATACGGACAACTCTTCTTAATAGATAGGACTCTGTGTCCTGGCAGCTCGAATCTCCATTACATGTTCTTGTAAATGGAAAGTTGCAGGAAAAAATGCACCTGTAACAGCACCTTCATTTCCATGAACTCATTTTACCTCTCCCTGAGGAAGCACTGCCAATGATAACTAGCCCTGTATCATGCCCACATATGCAGTTCCTAATCAGGCAGTTTGTTTGGGTATTCCTTTAGGTTTACAAGTTCACCCCTGGAAGTAGCAATGCCAATATTACATTAGGAACAAAACTAGAACCTGGATCTGGCAAGGAACACTTTTGTAAGCCAACCGGTGTAGCGCTGGACGCGGATGGCAACTTTTTTGTTTCTGATGGGTAAGGAGTTTAATCGTGTTGACACAAAAACATCAAATATATAAAGATGTTGACGGTACTTGATGACGACGATGATGATGATGAACTAAGCTTCTTTTTCAACCGTTTCTGTTCCTTAGGTACTGCAACCAACGTGTTCTCAAGTTTTCACCTTCAGGAAGTCTTCTTATGGTTATCTCTAACGACGCCCTCTCTAAAGGTAAATTACGATTCTAACACGTATGCAATATTAATATTAACCCCTGTTCAAGACACGAGAGAAGCGTATGAGAAGCATGAGGCGTAAACGCCTCTCGAGTGTTCTGATTAAATGCCAAAATTGCCAAGTGCTCTAAATCTGCACACAACACGTCAGGCAAGTTTTCTATTTCTTTATATAGCATTAGTCTTTCGTTTTCGCGTCCCAGCCTGAACAAAAAAGCTTTACTGCATAACCTCGTGTAAATGGGACTCAAATGAGCGCTTTGTTTATGTAAATCAGTGGGACAACAGTGAGGACTACTCGAAGAACACAGTATCAACTGTTGCGTGATCATGCAACCAATATATTAAATTGGATCTATTAATTTATAATACCTACTTATCTTGTATTTTCAACAGTCCGTGGTCCACATTCCTTTCGCATTCCCCACAGTGCCTCAGTTGATAAGCTTCATAATCGATTGTTCATCGCTGATCGTGAAAACGGACGTGTACTAGTCTTTGATACAAAGTCTGGTAAACTGCGGAAAACCATCGAGGGTTTTGGAAGTCGTGTGTTTGCAGCTCACTTTTCACCTGCAAATGGTAAGGACATACTTGGAGCAACCCTCTAGCATGGCTATTAACACACACACAAACACAAAAACGTTTGACCTTAATATATAGTGAGTTTAGATAGGGGCATCGGGTGTATCTAATACCGCGATAAAACTGCACAGAAAATCGAGAAAAATCCGTAACGAAAATCTTCGAAATCCCCCAAACCAGAAATCCGCATACCGTTACCGATATAAGAAACTATAAAACAGCAGCAAAATGTGAAATACCGAGCAAAAAAAGGCCTAAAACTTCATCACAGCAAGTCCCAATCTCCCCCCTCCTCCCCTCCCCCGCCTAGCATCCATTCCACTTTCGAGTGAAGCCGATAAAATTATGTAATGAACATTACGGTACCTTTTCCATGCAGTAACCAATTTCATAATTGATTGTTTTGGTAGGAGGAACTCTTCATGTTTTAAATGGTGATGAATTCGATGGTGATCGTTCTAAAATCAAAGGGTTTACATACAGCTTAAGAGATAAAACCATTACACAGACCTGGAAACCAAGAGAGGTATGTCACGTGTATTATAACGTAGCATTACTCAAGTCACGTGATGATCACGTGATTCAATAGCAAAATAACTTGATTGTAGTGTATATAGATCATATATGCTGTAGACATAGATCGCATACATATACAACATGCTGTAGACCTGGAAAAAACATGGTTCCTCTTTACTAATAACAAGATACTCCTTTGAGCGTTCACTCAGCTGGTTTTTGACACTCCTCAGCTAAGCTTGCACTGCAGAGACCTTTCTTTATTTTGTGGTGATGAAAGCACTGGCTTTAAATAATCAATTCTAATTCGCAAATCCCCAACAAGTAACTGTTATTATGTCGTCTTTCATTGCCATTTATGTTTATTCAATTTTTCTTCTTCCATCACAGGGATTTGAAATGCCACATGATGTGGCTTCTGATAGTACCGGTAGTGAAGTGTATGTTGCTGAAGTTCTTCATCCTGGTGGTCGAATCTGGAAATTTGACTGAAAAGTTTATTCAACCAGCTGGCTGGCTGAGTCTTGTAAATAAAGCAATTCTAGCAAGAATTAGAAACTATATTTAGTTATTACGATGGTCATACAAGCAGTCACATGAAATGTGGTATAGTGCAACTCTGCCTTACGGCCACCCTGTTAATATTGCCACCCTGCTATTATGACCAGTTAGGTGGCCATATTAATGGGGTTTCTCTGTAACATGTTTGATGTTTCATAGCTTTTGCATCTCTCAGCCTAACAAAACACCACCATAAGAACTAACAAAAAGCAATCTTGAGGTGTATGCATTCTAAGATAGAAAGTGACTGACACTTTCAGGGTTACCACTATAGCTGTAAGAGTTACACTCTTTTTCAAAAGAAAAAGTGTAACTCTTACATCTTGAGACAGCTAGCCAAAGACAAAAGAACTAACTAAAAGCAACTTAAGGAATTTGCTCTTTGAGATAGACAGAAGTGTCTCTAGCTGTGGGTGTCCATTCAGTCCTTTTCAGAGGAGTGTACACTGTAGCTCTTTATCTTGGCACAGCCAAATGCATAGAACTAACTAAAAGCAATGTAAACAATTTGCCTTCTTCAATAGACACCTTTAAGAGTACCTCTAGCTGTGGTTGTCCATTCAGTCCTTTTCAGAGGAGTGTCTGTACGGTGAGAGTTAATAGAGGAAATGAAAAACCAGACATTACAGATCTAAAGAAATGTCACAAACATGACCACACGGGTAGTACAAACTTAAGGTTCATTTGCATAAGTCAAGGGTTCAAGAGATTCAAATGAAAAAATCCTTTTAGCTTGTCATGTGATGTTTCATCGCATTTTGTTGTCAAAATTAAATAACATTTTCCTGTTTATCTACTTTGAATGAGCTGTAGTTTGAAATACTTGTCCTATGAATGGTCAAAATATGTAGGGCTATAACATAGCCATTTTTGTTGTGATGGTTGTTATAGGGACAGACTTAGAGATCATGCTCACCTGACTCAATAAATCCAAAAATATATACGCATAATATCATATCAGAGTTAATATTAACTCTGATCATATAATATTCATAAAATATGAGGGTTTGAATTAGAGTGCAAATATTATACCTGTGAGGAGATAATTTTATCTTCTTTGTTGATACTGTACAAGTGAGTGCAGTGAACAATTAAGATATTCTCAACACAAGAAGAGTATGTATAAAAATTCTATTAGACAGTATAAGCTGACATCAAATGTTAGTTAATGTTTCACAGGTTTATTATTTGCACTCTACAACCATGGTTATCGAAAATTATTTTTTTTCAAATTTATTTTTCAAAAGAACACATTTAAAGGGAAATCCTTTGCAAGCAAAATCTCTCTTTTTTTCTGCATCGTTTTATAAATTTGATAATATATATTTGATAATTCTTTTGATTTTAATGGTGATTTGACATACATAAATCATAACTTAAGCTTGCAAATGATTTTGTAGTTAGACCCTGTTTGCAAATGAGGTAGGGTAATAATAGCAGTAAAGCTGAACCTGATTTAACATTATTTTGCTAAGTGACTCCCCAGAGATTTGTCCACCAACCTGGACGTTCATGCAACTTGTTGTTTGTACTGTACTGACCTTAAAAAAACCCTCTTTTTACCCTACTTTCTTTTGTAAACAGAGCCTCAGTAATCTGTATATTTACAAGACCAGGGGGTCTTCAAAGGGTAAATTTTAAAGTGTGAGGCAAGGGAGACAAAGGTGCCTGCCATTTGAATTAAGGGTCTTCTACATGGGCAAATATTCTATGACAAATGGATATGAGCAAATTTTCTCATCCACACTAGCAAAAGCTATTTGTAAAAAAAATCGTGAATGGAATTGTCACTCAGAAAGATGTTAGAATTATCGGTTAGAATGTATGCTTTGTCGAGTGTGAAATAAAACCTGGAAAATTTTCTTATAAGCATATAGAAAAATTAAATCATTATATAGAAAATTTGCTAGTGTGGAAGGCCCTATACAACATTATAATTGTCTTAAAATTAACTTAATTTTAATATGTAGGAGAAACTGGGTTCTGTTTTACAATTTCTAAAAGAGTTATTTAAATATTAATTTAATAGTTTATATTTAGTAAGATTACATTTAACTTGAATTTGTTTGTTAGTTCAGTGAAATGAAATGAAATAAATTAGTAAAGGGGGAAATCAAGAAGAAGTCAGTTTGTTATTTCAATTCACTCAGAAAGCTTCCTGGCTTTTTAGAAGTGTTGTAACGAAGGCCCATTTGAGAGAAAAACCTTTCCTTTCAGGTTCTTCTCATAGAAAAGTAAGCTTTTTACTAATAAAAGCTTATAAATTTGCAGAGCAAATGAAAAACTAATTTCTCGATGATTATTGTAATGCATGATTAAAACTCATTCATACTACTTACCTTTAATGTTTATTCTTGTGAACTTTAAAGTAATATACAGTCTTGCAAGAAAATATCATTTCGTCAAACACCGCGGTCAGAATGTCTACGCATGCGCCAGATTTCGCGGGCTTTTGCGCGGCCGCGTCCTGACCACAGGAAGACCATGGAATATCTGTTTCGAGATTTTTTTCCCATTTACAGGTTTCCTGTGGTCTTGACGCATCTTTATTTATTTTACTCATGGAGTATCTGGATTTGTTTATTAGTAAATAATCTTTGTATGTTATTGACCGAGAGCGTAAGGTCCGGATATAGGACTGATACTTTGGTTGAGTTCTTTTTTTGCCGAGGTTTGTACGTACAAACGCAATAAAGAACGAGACTAAATATCCTCCTATCCGGACCGAACAAGCTCGGTCAATAACTTATTTATTTAATATGGCTGACCAGCCGATTTCAAAAAAAAGTTTGTTGGTAAACACGGTAAACTGAAAAAACCGCTGGTTTTGACTGGCTCCGTTCAGTTGACTTCCGGTTTCACTACTGCAAGACTGAGACTGAATTGACAAATTAAGAGATCATCACTTTGTAAGAAATAAGGAGCCATTCCAAAGAAAAATAGCCAAAAACCTAAAGTAAAACAACTTTAGAAAAACTTTTTTCCTAGCCAAACAAATCAAAACAATTAGCCAAAAAATTCCCGCGCTTTCTGTTACGGCGGACGCGCGCGTCTGCACACACCGAATGGCGGGAATTCTGAGCTTCTTTGATATAAAAGCAAACTGACTTTTCGCTTTGAACTGAGCTGATTTTAAAACTAATAGCTAAAAAAGGACAGAAAATTAGTTTTTGCTTCAATTTGGGCTGTAAGCAATTTTTTTGGAGCTGTTTTACAGCATCTTTTGCACTTTTGTTGGGTTTGGTTGCTCGATCGTCGCCTAAAGGTGAAAGGTAAATGTTCTTTACTGAATTTTAAAACAAAAAGGAAGAAATAAGTTAAAGCTACGGTGGCCCACAGGGGCAAAACACAATGCAAAATTGCTTTGAAAACACAACAAAGTTTCGTAGAACCGCAACAAGCTTTCACTGAACACAACAAAGTTTCGTGGAACACAATGAATCTTTCACTGAACACAACAAAGTTTCGTGGAACACAACAATTTTTCACAGAACACAACCAAAGACCCAACAATGTTTTACAGTACACAAGTCTTTCACAAGCAACTAATTAGTTAAGCTTAATGAGGATGAGAGATTTCTTTCAGATTTTTATATTAATGTCGTTTTGGTTGAACATTTTTCAGGTCCGTGGACATGGAGCTTCAAAGTGGACGAACAACACACTGCTAATTGTATTAGTCTCATTATGTTCTATATTGTATATGAATGGTAAGTTAATCAAACGTTTAATAACGCCGCTTGCTAAATAAAGAAATAATGCAGCAATTATAATACATGGTACTCGGATTTCAACCTTCTCCATTCAGAGATCGAAAAGGGTTAAAATTCGAACTATGTTCATATCTAGGCTGTCACGAAAACGAAAACCGCGTTTTATAAATCAGAAAACCGTTTTATCTATCAAACGTTTAATAGTGCTGCTTGCAAAAAATAATGCATCATTTAGAATACATAGTGCCATATTTTGACCTTCTCCATCCAGTCCATCCAGAGAAGAAGGTTAAAATCCAGACTATGCTCATATCCCACAACAGACGTATGCTTACTTGAGTGAAAGAATGAAAAAAAAATCGTCGAAATTTATCCGAATTTTCGTTATATTACTGAAGCTCTGCGCCATCTGGAATGTGTGCATTAGCTCTGGAAATGGTAGCCACTAAGGTTTGAAATACCAAAATCCAACTCATAACAATTTAAGTAGTCCAAGGTTATTGCAATGTTGCTCGCAACAGAACGTGTGTTAACCCCTGCAACAGGCGCGCGCAATACCCAGAAAAAGCTCGGTTGTACTTCTGTAGCTGTTGCGCAAAACGTTGAGCGATCTGTTGGTATGGCTTCAGAAAAAGAACTCGTTTCTACTTCTCTAACTGTTGCGCGCACCTGTTGCAGGGTCGGATACACGCACGATGCATGTTGTGTACAATGTTACAAGCTACAGGGAAAATAACATCTTGTGTTCTGGGTTTCTACAAATTAAGCAACAAGCCCCATTAACAATAGCCCCAGCGCAGGTCGCATGAGACTATATGTATAGGATAATTCGTCAGGCAGAGCAGTGAACTGACTTGAAAGATTTCATCATGTAATGAAAGCACTATGAAAGATTTAAAAGGTTTACTTTTTTGTGTTATTAAGTTTCTAGGCAGAAATGGTATTTCCCAATATTTTGAATACGACAATATATAAACTTTCTGCATCACGAGATTCTCTGTGGAGTTTTCGGGGATACATTTTGACGAGATCGGTTATAATTTAATTTCTCGTCTACTTACACAATTAAACTCAAATCGACCATGTAACTAACAAATTTGGTGTTAATATTGAAGAACAAACGCGTACATGTAAACAACCGCGAGCTTTGTTTTAAAACGATGAGCTAAAAGTATCAATCCAAAATTTAAATTACCTTAATTTATAAAAGAACTTACCTTTGCTGATGTCTTAATCTGATTAGCTCTAGGGATATTCCTGAAATAAGAAACGTGGATTCCAACTGAACATCTTCAGTGAGGCCGATCATTTCACTTTGGAACGGCAATAAAAATCCATAAGTAATAGCGTACGTAACGGCTTGAAGCTTGCTGTACTTAAAATAATCATGGAAATTTATTGATCCTTCTTCAATCGACTAGATTTTGATTGGTTCTTCTATCTCCCTGGGGAATTGGGACAAATCGATGGGGTAAAACAATGCAGACAAGCTCGATGTTCCTGAAAACTTATTCTTTTATTTTCTCTTTCTATTTATTTACAAAACAGCTATTTTTTGATAGCTGGACTGTGATTGGTTCATTTCTTTCCCTGGGGAGTATTAGCATTACAATGAAACTTCGCCGAATAGACTACCCCGATTAGTCATTAAATTTATTAAGTGTCTAGGTAGCGCAGCGGTCTAAGGTGATATCTAAAGGTATGGATTAGGGTCCGGATATCGTCTCCCTCCCTGGCCTTCGGGCTAAGATAACTGTAATATGTAGCACCGGGATAGCGTGGATGGGGCCGAAATCTTCATCCGTAACGTAAGTCGATTCGATGTCTCAGCTTCTCAGAATGTCTCGGGAGAATCGTCCCAAAATTTCATTTTCTTTTTTTCTTTTTACAATTATTCATTCAGTCTGTTATTTTATTTCCGGGGGGTGCTCTTTAAGGGGTTACAGGTTCGATCCTCGTCGACACCGGGTTCTTTTCTGACTTCTTTTTTTCTTCATTTTTTCCGTTTCTTTCCCAAGCTTTAAGTTAAAATTACATCTTTTTGAACTTGTTTTTAAATGTTTGGTGTTTTTAATATTTTTTTTCTGATAAATTTCATTTCATTTTTTATTTTTAAAATTTTGTATGTCTTGTTATCTGTTGTAAGCTTAATTGCTTATATAACTATTTGGATATGCACCTTCATTTCACATCCACAAACAGATTTTTCGCGAAAGCTATTATATTATTGGAGCATTTTTATCTGGGGGAGACTGATGCTTTCTGAAAATACATTGGAGGGAGGGGTGGGAAGGCCGTAGGGAAAACACAAAACACTAGTACCCAGTGTTCGGGGAACACAAAACTAGGGGGAACACAAATCCCTGCGACACCGGACGTTTTCTTTCGAATCTTCTTTCGTATCTAGGCCTTCTCGGCTGAAAAACATTTGACCGCGCGGTGTTCAGAGAGCCAAACTCGCGGGATAGCACGAGTATCTACGGGACTGACAGTGAAATCTTGGTAAAATTGTTTATTTTTATTAATTATTCGTTCGACATACAATTATGTCACGTTTATAATCCTATACTTAAAATACTAGTATTTTTCATTTATTTTTATATAAAAAGAAGAAATCCAAAACCGAAACACCTTCTTCATACTCTTCCGATCTGCTTACGTGGAATTTGACTAAAAACGTAGCTCGAAGAGTAAATCTCGTAACTGTATTTTCCCGTGTGTAACAATTAAAGAAGAGTTCTTCTCCTTACAAAGGCGGGGAAACAGATTTCATATGGTACTATTAAACATGATATACTAAAGGTCTTTAGATGCACTCAGAAGGAGTTTTTTGATGTCTGCTGAGCTGAGATGCAGTAGAGAACATTTTTCTACACTTGCTACATATAAATGGCTTCTCCCCAGTGTGTGTCCTTATATGGTTATTAAGTGTAGTTGTGCCCGCAAACGACCGCGAACAGTAGCCACACTTGAATGGCTTTTCATTGGTATGTTTGACAACATGCGTGCGTAGATCATTTGGTTGTGCAAACGAGTCTGCGCAGTGACCACATTTGTATGGTCGGTTCGGCATCCCTTGGCAGACGTGGATTTGAAGTAATGCTCTTTGGGTGAATGACTGCTGACACTGTCCGCATTGCCACATACTGCGATCCGCATCAGACTCCATTTTATCATCAACATATTCATGAGAAAGACCGTTCTCGGACCCAGGAATAACATCATGTGGTTTATCAACGTTTTTTCCATGTGGGATCATAGTTGTATTTATGTTATTATTTTCATCACGCGCATGCGTATCATGGGATACCTTAAAATGTTTTACTTCCTGTGGTAAAATATGCTGATCGTGTAACTTCTTTCGCTTTGATGGTGAAATGGGCTTTATTGGAGAAACGGATTGCGTTACCGTTTCAGACGAGGAACGCATGACACTGACAGGTATTTTACGGGGCATGGCATCGTTCTTGCATGTTTCAATGATAGTTGTGCTGACTGGTGTCGTTACTACAACTGGATATTTGGTTGTACAACTAACAAGAATTGGATGGGTGACATTGTTGCCTGGTTGATATTGCGTTACTTTAACTGCTTGTTGTGTGACAGCGATAGCTCTCTGTGGTGTTCCCTTGGCTATTGTTTGTGAAGAAGCTACTGGATGATGCTGAACAACATTTGCAGACACGTGATGATGGTGTGTCATTGGTACCTGATTCACGGCATTGGTTGATGTGTGTTGCGTGACAGGCACGGGTACAGGTTGTGTGACAGGCGGTGTGTAATTGGCATGCTGTTCGTTGATTGGTGGTTTTACATTGCAGGCCATTAGGTCAAATAGAAACTTGTTCCCTGTTGGAAGAAAGCATCATTGCAGCCAAAGCTACGAAGAAAAGGAAACCAAGTACACACAATTACAGATAGGAAGCGATGAAAGATCAGAGGAAAAAACACAGGGAGCCCAAGCAACGAAACAACAACCACATTTATAACATCAACAAACAACGATGAGTGCAAAAACAAACAGTTCACAAACAGTGTCACAACTCTAAATAATTATGACAGGTAAATAAAGTTGTTGCTATTGTTATAATTAGTCATAAATGATGCTGGTACAAAACGGGCGGTACCGTTTTATAAAAGACGCACATTTTACTGTTTTACTCGCTCTCCCACCAATTTACACTTGTTTCCACTCAGGTCTTCCCCGCCCCGCCACGATGAAGTGTCTCCTTCCTATGTGCACTAGCATCACTCTCAAAATAATCGATTCCTTACTGTTAATGTTAGCGAAAATACAGTGTAACCTCCATGAACCTCGACTCCTCGACTTCCTCAGCTTATCGCCTTGCATTTTGAAATTTATCAGCAATTTTGATGATCATTAGAATCGTACCTCTACTAAACGACCATCCGTACACCAAGGGTTAAGGTTGGAGGTTTCACTGTAGTTGCTGATAACAATTAAAGATGATGATGATGACGGTGATGATGATGATGATGAACTTACCATTAGGATCTACAACAGCCATGTCTTGTATATTTAGTGGTAATCCCATGTGTTGTTGATACTTGTCATCGTACCAAACCAGCAACTCTTGGCCGACTGGTATATTCCTGAAAGCGCGATAGTAGATATTCCCACAATACTGGAAAGCGTACAAATTTTGTTCGTCTCGATGACGCGCACATCGAATGAATCTCATCCAGCTTGACGTGTTCTCGTCGCTGGCGTCCAGGTAACACACCAGGCGACCGTCTTGAAATATCTAAAAATTGAAAACCATGACGTCATCACTTATACACCAATTTCCATACATCGGTTCAGTGGTCACAGACAAAGCATGCAAGCGAGGTTTCAGGGTACAAATTGGAATCATCCTTTGTGTGTACCCTGGAGCTTCGGTTCAATGATTTGTGTGTGTGACCACTGAACCGATGTACGGAAAATAATGAATAGTCGTCATTACAACAACACAATATCCACCACCAATCCACCGTCGCCGTTCACCAGCCTTCAGCCACTGTGCTATCATCAAGCATAATCATCATCATCATCATCGTCATCATCATCAGTCACCATCATTATTATCACTTTCTTCATCATCATCATCTTAATACACTATCAACCCTATTCCCTACTCAGAATCACCAGTCATTAAGGCACTGTTTAATGTAGGCAAGGATGCATGTATGAACAGTTACCTCCCACATATAGCTTGTATCCATCTCCGTCGTGACCTCTTCGGGTCGAGTTCGTCTACCTTCGTAAGGTCCGATCCATGTACCTATGGGAATGTGCTGCTTAGCGCTAACGCCATACCCCGCACCAGGAACACTCGACCGACACAACTGCACTTCATCCGGGAATGAGGAAATTGCATAGCTTAGTTGCATATCTTTCGATTTTGTTTTCCTTGGAAAGAACACAGGTCCATGGTCTGAACATTCAGCTTTGGGTTGACCTCGACAGACCTCACAAGCCGCTGTTGATGAGAGAGGTATTGCTTAGGAAATGCGTCCAAGAGACCCGAGGGGGGAGGGGCTTCGTCAGAAAATGATGGGGTACGTACGGTGCCGCTGCTCAAACCGGGAACCCGAAATACCAAAAAAATTAGGCCCCAAACTGGAAAAACAGCCTTTGATTTTTTGCGAATCCTAGATTGGAAAAAGCGTATTTTGAAGGCTTTTTGGTTTACTCCCCACCGAAAATTTTACGAAGTTTACCGGAATCCACTTCCAAACCAGTTTTAACAATTTTAAGAGTTCAAAAACCGGGTCCTGGGGCGCTGGGCATCCATATTAGCAAAATATTAGGAGCAACACCCCTTCCCCCAAACCCCTCCCTCCCCTCCCCCCCCCCCCACCACCACCAAGAGAGCTAGACATTGAGTTATCTGACTTGATAATAATGTCAATGGCTCTTAAACACTGCACCATTCTGTTTACGCCTTCAAAATCAAAAATAATATTCTTACAGCAGATAAGTGAGAGGGAGGTCTTCCTCTCACCTACCTCTTAATGAGCCTTTATCAAGTATTTTTAAATTCGTAAAATAGAAAAAGAATTACCATAGCTGGAAAGAGCATGTTAAAACTAGCAAGACAGCGAAGTTTGAAGGAATTAAATCCAAAACTCGCGAGAATATGAATTTTTGAAAAGTGTGAATTTGTAAGAAAACCTTTGCTGGTAGGCATTTCTTGCCTACCAGCGAATGTTTTCATACAAAATTTCGATTTCGGAAAATTCATATCTTCGTGAGTTTGAAAGTTACCTCATTCAAACTTCACAGTTTTACCAATTTTGACGTGCTCTTTCCAGCTATGGTAATTATATTTCTGTACTGTGACTTTTGGAATTACATGATAAAAGCTCATTACACGAAGTAGTAAAAGAACTGGGGCAACGACGTAACGACGTAACTGTTAACATCGGATGTTAAGCCCAGTTAAACCACTGTTAGTATCGTCTAACGCTAGCTAGCAGTTACGTTCGAAGGTACGTTTTATGCAACTGGACCTTGTATTGTTACTTTGCTGGCACGCCGTATGGATTTTCGTAAGGGACAAAGATATGCTCCTGGACTAATTGTACAAAGTGCGCGCAATCAAAATGCTTGCCGAAACACGATTTAGGAAGAGATTCCCTGCTGCTAAAGTCTGTCTAGGAGGTCCTGTAGCAGGGATGAGAAAAGAATCCCGAGAAGCTCTTGAAATACTTGAATCTCAAATCCTTGGTCGTGAGTAGCGATCGATGGCACAATAATCATGTGAACAGAAGTGTTATTTCCTAATTTCACTCGATCTAAATTTTGAAATTTCAAGAGTATAAACTTATCACGAAACAACAAAATGTTATGAGTAGCACGCGGCCATTAACCAAATTATGCGGAATAAACAGTAGTTGAGAAAACGACCGCCACTGATCACAAAGAATCAAGTTTTAGACAAAACAGGAAAAGAAAGAGATAATTTTGCGATTAACTAAAAATAAACGTGCTATTTATCAAATAAATACAGCATTTTGTTTAGCAATGGTCTGCATTACAAGGTGGTGCGATAATTACAGTATCGCATGGTTATCCGGTCCAATTAGGGAAATACCAATGTTATCATTCTATACAGTTATACTCAAACGAGATAGCACGTTTGTGGTTGTTTTCTAAACAAATATGAATCGCAGGTTTAACAAACGCCCAAGGGTTTGCTAAACAACTATCGAATCTATATGTCAGATACACGAGTGGGCCTCCATTATACGACAATCCCGCTAGGTACGCCATAAACATGTGGTCGTTTCAGATGTTTTCTTTCCTGCTGCCCGCTCCTACATACTCTTGTGCGCAGTTTTATTTTCAGTGACAAACAGGCACTGTTGCGTGCAACTTATGTTCTACTTGTGTTTATACTTGATCAGTCATGTCTGTCGTCCCTAACCAGTTTTTCTCTCTATCTCACAACATTTTTGGGGCATGAATTTCTCCCTCCTTGATCCTTAAACCGTTCCCCATACTCAAAAAACCCCTGTTGATGCACACAATGTTCTGCTTATGCTTATCCTTGATCATGTCTGCCCAAAACAAACTTTTCTGCCTCATTTTTTCTCAAACTTTGGGACTATGACGTTCTCTTCTCCCTAAATCGTTCCTCCCTACTCAGAAAGGCACCAATGCACGCAATGTTCTGCTTGTGCTTGTACTTGATCGTCAGACATCTAGTTTACAATAATGATTGTGCGCTATGCTCATCAGTATCAGTTTCAAATACAACGACCATCTCAGTGGCATACCAGACGCGACCCACCTGACCGCTAGCTAGTACACTTATTTTATCAACCGACCCTATTAGATTAACCCAACAATTAACCAGTAAACCAGTATTTGCTAGATCGTATTCCAGAGGGGGTACGTCTACTGCGGATCCTTTGAAGGTAGTTTATTATCCGATATCTATTTCCTGTATGGTATGACCCTCTTCTGACCCTGTCTTGAAAATTCGATCTTTCTAACGGATGACTGCACGAAAGAAAACTAAAATATCTTATCGATGGGGTAAGTACGCATGCGCAGATTTAATTCCGCGGGAACCCCGCCAGGTATCCAAAGGCGGTGCAAAAAGTACGTATGAAGTTGGCGGAAAAGGATAGCTTTGCCTTATATATACACACACTAAAAGAGTAAATATTATCTCATGGGTATCTTATTTATGGAAAGACATTTTCTCCTAAAGTAGTGGCTGCGAGTTTTGAACAAAAACTATTTAGGTATTTGCCTAAACATGTACCCGTCTAACATCACACAAGCCATGAAGCTCTTTGGGTTTCATCCCCAAAAGACATCCTAAAATTGATCGTATTATCTTGCCTGCGATTAGCTGATTTTCATTTAGTTCTCGCTAAATATCGCTAAGATATCGCTAAGTTGTCGTGTTTATTTTTGAACCGTGCCGCATATGCTCACATGGAGTCGAAAAAATGAAATTGTTTAACGAAAGAGCCATTCCTTATCGTCAAAACACTTGCATGCAAAGGATATTTGCAATAGAAACGCTCGTCCGGCATCAGAAGCACGAAAGGGTTCGAGAAACCAGAGACGTGACTATAGAAACCGTTTGAAGCAAAAACAGCCTTCTACATAAAAGAATTATCTTCTTCAGAAAAATGTTAAGAATTTCTTGCTAGTTTTTGCGTCAATTAGATAGGCCTTTAGCATGTCTAAATACACACTAAGAATCTTTAAAATTATCCCTCTGGCCAAATGAAATGAACTGGACGACTATGCAGCGTTGAGGTTTTGTTCTGATAAGTTTCGTTTCGTATCTTTTAGGCCTCCTACCACATGCACAGCGAAAGATAACATTGAAAATCGAAATCTTTTGCGCAATTAAGTCCAGAACCACGTACAGGAAAGATTGCAGAGATATCAAAGCCTTATCAGAGGAAAAGTGCTACAACATAACGAGAGCTGATAGTGCGTGCATCTCGATGGCTAATGATCTGGAAGAATCTAACGGCGTGGTTCGAATTCAAAGTTGGTGTTTACTGATCCTGCATTAAAAACGTGAAGTAAGCATCAAATATAGAGAAGAACCTTTCAGACATCTTAAAGAGACACGTTGGTCTCTATAAACCAATCCAATTATTATCTGACCCTCAAATATAAGATTTCGCGCTCTATAACATTTACTTGGGCAACCTGTGCTTGAGAGGGGCTTGAGAATTAATTGAAAACCCGCATGCATTAAGAACGCGGAGCAAACACCCCCATATATATAGAAATCTTTCAGACACCTTCAAGAGAGACGTTGGTCGAAATAAACCAATCCTAGCACTATCTGACCCTCAAAAACAAGAAAATGCGCTTCCTAACATTTACTCGGGCTAACAGTACTTAGGAATGCTAATGATTTGTTACCACACTTGAAATTCGACAAGGGTCTATATCTGTGTTCTATATCTGCTCACAATCCACAAGAGAATGTTTGAAGGCAAGGAAAAGATAGATTAAGACGGGGTTAAAGTTCAAACAAATAGAATAAGCCTACATTGTAAAGTGTTAAGCGTACAAGTTTTCCGGCCCGTATTGTCACGTCCCAAAACGTCCCGCACAACTTCGCACTCATGCTTTAACGAGGTTCTTAAGATGATCAAGGACTAGTTTGGCACAAACATTTCTCAACAATGCATTATGCAAACAGTTCAAGTGGATAAATTGATATTGTAGTGGATCGTTAAAAGACAAAAACATATCGTAGTCTTAGAATACTTTACGCTTCTGTTAATTATCGATAAAAAGATAAAATATACATGTCATAGTCATGCAACTCTTTTAGTTAATAACTTCTTTAATAACTTTAACTTTGTTTTTAGAAAACGTCAAAAATAAGGACAAAATCTACATCTTCGTAAACTAAATGAATATAGAACACGTTTCGCCATAGTTCGCGTTCGACCATGTACTCAGTTGAAGTGACTTTCTGTTTCAACTCCAACACGAAGACTGAAAAAACATTTGAATGGCTTCCAATACAACTACTTCAGATGAGCATCCATTTTGTAGCTGTGTGTTTATTTATTAGTAGTTTGTTCCTGCTTAATTCTAAACTAATTATAATATTATATCACGAGAACAACATTTTTAACTGGACAACAAACGCAATGTATCTAAACTGTGTGTTTTTAAATACAGGGAAAAAAACCGCGCGACGTCAATAGTTTGCAGTTAGCTGAAATGTAGGAGCTTTCACTTATTTAAATGTTTTTGAGTACAAAGACCACACATACCAGGAGCACTTCTAAAGGTCGAATTTGCGTAGGGGGATTGTCTTTCTCGACAAAGAGGTTTCATGGCTCAAGAACAGCAATAAGTAATTCTAGTTTTCTAGCAACAAGATTATTGTACATAAATTGTACAACCATGTGAAAATGTATCATATTGGTCTTGGATGTCAGCCAACAGAATTCGTTTTTTACGAGAACAATTTCAATCGGTGCCTTTCACGAGATCATAGAAAACAACTCCCTTCAGCACAGTTGGAAAGATCCGCTTTTGAAATACGAGACTTGTGTATGTACGGAAGACAACTATCTATCTTTTGTTGTTTAACTATCTCCTGGGGGGAATACAAAATGATGATGTGTTTTTACAGACAGCAAAACAAAACCTAATTTCCAAACGCCCAGCTCGGGAATTTGTCAGAACGGGCTATGCAATGTGATCCTATTTTTCTTACCTAAAGTCTCTTTGTTTTTAAGCAGGGGTTTTTTGTCTGGACTACTTGGTTGTGATGTAGCTTGCTTGATGTCTTCAATTTTGACATTTTCAACTTCACGTTGTAGATATAAAACGTGGTAAAGTTCATTGAAGGAAAAAGAATACCGTGTCGGGGAGGGCTGGGAGTTTCTTGATGCCATGGTGGTTCGATGTGGCGCTGGTAAAAGTCTTTGGTGCACAACTGTTGAACTGTTTGGCTGCAAAAGGACAAATGTTAGTCTTTTATCTGTAATCTTAAACTGCATATTTTCAAAATAATCTTAAAAGGTAGTTTATATAACCTGACAATTGTTTCTTTATTGTGAATTACGTGCTGTTTTTCCGTAAAACAAAGAGTATTATCAACAAACATAAAAAAGCCGAAAAGCCAGCAAAGGGAAAAAATTACCATTGGGAATTCGTCTGTCTGAAATTGTACGTACACAATATGTAGTTTTAAAGGAATCTATGCATTTCTACGAGGCAACAACGATGTTTGCACCGGTTATAGACGGTACAATACATAAGTGTGGAATCCGATGAGCTGTTTGTAAAGAGAGATGAAAATAAACCGAGAAACACCTTCCTATCTGCGCATGCGTGCGTGTTTTTGTTGTTGTGTGGATTTCAGCCACTCAAAATTAAGAAAAACCGAGTAACTTTCTTTTCACTACATTTCAACTAACTTTTCGCCTATGTTCTACTATTTCTTCCAAAAAGTCTTTTTGACAGAAAAATTAATGTAGTAAAATATTGGCTCATGTAAAAACTAAAACAAATTGAGTTAATTGTATTGTTAACTATAATTGCTACTCTTGTTGTCCAAAAAAGGAAGATTTTCCAATGCGTGATTGTCATCCAACCCCTATCGTATGACTTCCGACTGAAACGAGATAAAGCTGTCCTAGACATCGGAGATATGAATCAAAGCAGTCAGTATTTACCACAGTCTGTGTTACGTCAACTCTGAGCTCATCAACTCAGAGACATCTAATAATGACAAATATATCACAAAAAACTGCTACGTTATTAAACTACATATCTGTTCTGCTAATACTATATGGACAAGCAAGTTGATTCAGCTAGGTACATTTAAACACAGTGCAAGAACATTGCTAGGTAATACCAACGACTAAATAAACAATAAATGCTCAGAAGTTCTTTCCTCAGATCCGGAAACAGCAATAACGTGATTGGACCTGTCTATTGAGAAAGCAAATTGACTTCATTTGTGAAATTTAAGACCTTTAAGTAATTTTTACTTCAAGAAAAGAAAAACAAATCCTTTAACAACAACACAGAAGTTTTGAGAATATATCCTTGGTTATATTACTGGAATTCTATAACAATTGGAACTAATAACTTTCGGAACTGAGCATATTTTCTCAATCGAGACGATAGAACGGTTTGTTTGAAAATCATAAAGCAATACAAATCCAATTAAATGGCCAATTTAGATCACAGAATCAGAGTTCCAAAACTAGACCATTTATCAAATGATTTTCAAATTATAGTCTGGATAAAATTCATTCGTTTGACGATAAAATCTATCATCTTACCGCGTCGGCCATTTCCATTTTTGTCGATAATTATTCGAAGAGTAGCCTGGAAGTGAAAACTGCTTAAAAATCAAATTGATTGGCTTTTTGACTGTAGTCGTCACTTGTTTGAAAATCCCCCAAGGAACTGGTTACACAGAAAGGAGCCTGTTACTCAGAAACGGTGCTTTAAGTTCCAGATTGTAGATAAGAGCAGCCTGTGTGTGTTACATGTGTGTGTGTTTTTATATTGGGCTGTTTATCTATGCGCGCGAATGGGAATTAATCTTTGCATATGTCACTCAACAATTACTGTGATGTCAAAACTCGGATCGGCTACAGTTTTGTTTTAGGCGCTCTGCCAAGAATAAAGCATTTAGACAATCGCAGACGGATTTGTGTGCGGTAGCATTTCCATGGACTGAACGTGTGTGGTTCAGCAGAGAGGAGAAGTTTTGAGTGTCGTGAAATCATACACAGGAAATTGGAAAGCAAAAATGTTTTCGTGAATCAGCATTCGATTGTTTAATCAAGATCTGATAAGACTCGAGGCCTTAAACAGGGGGGTGGGGGTGTAGTCGAGTTAACTAAAACACATGCACCATTGACAATTCTGGTGTGCTCACACAAAATTTTAAGAATTACATTACACAAGAAATATGAACGTTTTGGGATTTTTAGTGTAAGCTTGTTCTTTTCGCTCGTCTAGCGCATTTCATGACCTGTTTCTGTGATTTCGAGGCATGATTTCAGAGCTACAAGACCCTCCCCATCGAAGCCCAAAAGCAACAATCAGTCAATCGATATCATGTCTGCAAGAGGCCACTTGACTCGGGTCATGACTCCTCTACAATGACAGATTCCTTTATTCCGGGTAGTAAGATAACCATCTCCACGCCAGATAACTATCTCCGTTATCAAGACCACGTCCGTCAATCGCTTGTATCAATACAGAACACGAGGTACTCTAACATTTTTGGTGCGTGCCACAGCGCAGACAACCGATTCATCCATCTATCTATAGCTGTGTGCGCGTAAAAATCTCCCAGACAACTGCGATCTATCATTCATACAAGTATTTTTATACATCTGACCTCTTTAAGTAATGAATAAATTTAGCACTTTGATGTTAGCGTTATTGGGCCCCATCTGCCTTGTAAAGAATAGTTGCCAACGCCTAAAAGCTTCTCAAACGAACGCTGTTTTGTAATGTAGAGTTCAGTAATATCCTTGTGAAGAAGCTAGTTTTTCTTGAGCAACATTTAGGGCCACAGCATTCGTGTAGTTAAGATTTCTTTGTATATGATTGAAGACCGATAAGGCTCTGAAAAGGGCAATTGATGAGTTCGCCAGGGGGAGCTTTGTGGCTGTGTACAGCAGATATTGAACGATAAAAAATACTTTTGTACTACGAAATATCAGCTTGTTGACTTTCGATTGACTTGTCTACATTTCATCATCTGTCAAACACTGGCTACAAAGAAAATGCGAGAATTCCAGAGTCTTCCCGCCATGTATTTTTGGTTAGACGACAATCACTTTTTGTTGATAATTACATATTGATTTGCAAAACAAAACGGATGTTGATAGTAAAAAATGTTTTTTAAATTTAACTTGATAATAAAAATGGGCTTTCTTAATTGCCATCTTTTGATGTTTAAATTGGTGTCAAGAAGAAAAAAAGCTGTTTAAAAGTTTGAAAATCAAAAATCAACGAAAGGGAACACGCAACCGTTTATAATTGAGATCTAAACGCACGGTAAAACTGCCCTCCCCCCTCCCCCACTCCTCAGTTTGTTAATTGCACAAGATACAGAAGATATGGTGTACATAGAATCGAAGGGCTGCCATTGAAATTGGCCTAAGTAACTTTCTTGATGACCAGATATTGATAATACTGATAACATTTAAGTCATTATGGAGAAAACTCTCAAAAATTATCAGTGAAATCACTAAGCCACGTTCATAAAAACTCGTTCTTTTCTAGACGATAACGTTTACGACTGTTTTTCTCATCTCATTATTTTACCCTGGATGCCATAACCAGGTTAAAATCCGGGGGGTGGGGGGGTTCAAGACAAATGAGAAAAAATCGACCCTATTTAAGATACATAACAGGGTAGTCTCCTTTTAATGAAAGAGATAACAGAGCCGTCAATTACGATATCTACGGTGAGGCGCTTTTTGGAGTATTTTACACAAAAACATGATATGGCTTGCGATCTCTTTTCATCAGAATTATAGATCCTGTTTAAGATAATTTTGGGTAACATTCAAGACAGCAGGGCCGGTCAAAAACCATACCCTATCCAGCGGCACATACCCATATAGCAAACATATGGGAGTACCTCCCCTCTCCCCCCCCTCCTGGGGTTAAGATAACCGTCCTATGTTTCCCCAGCAACAAGACTGACGGTCTTCCTTATAATTATAATTTAGTTACCAGCCCGCCGCCACTAAACTGTAGGAAGGACAAACAAAAGGACTGGTACCTAGAGCGATGTTTTCACGGTCCCAATAGACCACAGGCACCCCAGGAAATCATTTAGAGCAGCGCCTATCGAGCGTACGGTCGCTACAGAGTAATAATACAAAGCAAATAGGTCCGGGTTCGAATCCTCATGGAATACAAAATAAAATTGTTTCACCTTATTTTGTAGCAAATAATACCTTTTCATGTCTTTTTAAGCTTTTTTCTGCATTTGAACTGTTTTAAGCTTTTTTAAAATTTTCTTTAAAAAAATTATAGAAGGTAACGTACTGCTATCCATCCCGGCTAACGGCCAGAACCTGTCTAATTTTTGGGGCTGCATATGGAAACTGAAAAAGGAGGCCGAATTTTGGAAAGGTTCCGCATCGGTCGTACCGTGCAAACAGTATAGAACAAGCTGTTAGGAATTGAAGGTCCTAATCTGACTTTCATCTGTTTATCTCTTAGTTTTTGCTTCAAGGGTTAAATAAAACCACGTACTGTCAATATTGCACCAAAAATACATTTCAAATTTTATTGCATCATTTAAGTTTACAGACCAAATGACAACGATTTAAACACCGCAAATTTGCGAGTCGAACATTACACGAAAATTACACAGCCATTACACGAATATTACACGAAAAGATTTGAAACGCGACGCAACGCAAAAACAGGACGTGAGATGAATAAATCACATCCCGACAACGCCGCGACGCCATGTACGTCAGGGACAGTATTTTACCTGCATGTTCTCACGTGCTTTTCGTCGGTGACGTCGACGGCCATTCTTAACGACACCGCAGCAAAATCAGTACCACGCGCATGCGCGCTTTATGAAACGCCTCCCTAATGAAAACATTTGGCAATGAAACAAACTCACCTCTGCAAGCGAAATTCAAGCAACAGAAGCCAAACTTAGTTAGTTTAAGAACATGTTTAAGTTCAAATGATATGGGGAAATCTAAAGAAAAAATTCTAAAGTATTGCTTGGGATTTCTGTGATCAAAACGCAGGCGCGTGTAAGCCCGCGATATCTCACGCATGCGCAGACGTTTTACCGCGGTGTTATTCTAAACACAATAGGCCTTTTGCATCAACTGATTTCATGGTACGAAATCTGCCATTCTCCGGCTGGTGGGCAAAATACGCACTAGAAATCTAAAACAAAGAAAAGTCAAGCTTAACTGGTTGGAATCCTTTTGTTTTTGAGGCCGTTACTTTCATTTGCCCACCAGACCTTTTTGCCGTAACACTATTTTCCAACATCTTGCATTTTGAAACAAAGAACTGCATCGTAGAATGTGCGGAATGTAAACTTCTTTTGTTTGAAATGAAACTTCCCTTTGTCTTTCAATCAAGAACGCATAAAAATGAGGCTCAAACAAGTTCAAACAAGTTCACATTCCGCACATTCTACGATGCAGTTCTTTGTTTCAAGATGCACGAAGTTGGAAAATAGTGTTATGGCAAAAAGGTCTACCGGAATAGCAAATTTTGTATCATGTGACCAGTTGATGCAAAAGGCCTATCCACTTCTTTGGCGCGCGAGGCGCGATCCTACACGTGCGTCGCGTTTGCTAAATCATGACAACGTCGCAACTGAAGGTTAACGACGCCATTTCACCTGTTTTGACGTAGTCCTTTTCACGACACATGCTTACACGCTATTACCTTTCACGTAGTCTCGTGTTTGGCTGAATCTATATCTATTATTCTTTCTGCTAAGTTGAAGGTGCAAGTTCTATATATTTTCATTTATCTGTTTGTTTAGTGTTTGTTCTTCATATATAACGCTTCATGCCTTGTTGTGCTGATGAGGAATATGAGCTCGTGGGTAATACTTTTTATGTACAATAGAATATTAAAAATGGATATATATAACTGTAATTCAGACTGTGCCTTTACCTTTTATCGATACACGACATAAATTTCTATTTCTACAAATGATATATGCCAAAAATATAGATTTCTTTCTTGTTTTATAACTTTGTCATGATTCTGATTTCATCGTTGTATATTCGCATTCTCCTGGAGTACGCTGATGCCTTGCGAGCTGCCCTGCTTGATTAAGTATCAGTTTGTGCCATATTTGGTGGCAGCGGTGGGATAGACAACTTGTCGAACGTATTCCAAAGAAGAATTCACAAGTAGACAAGACCGGTACCCACAGAGATTATGGCGGACGAGATTTCAAAGACCAGACCGTTAGGTAGATAAAATACAGGAAAGGAAAAGTAAAGAAACAACAACACTTTTTTAGAGGTTTTTTTTTTCAGAATAATTGTGTTTTTTTTCATTCATAATTCATTTACCTATTTAGCTTATTTATTTTCAGTATTTTTTTATTTAATTTTAGTGTCTATAAATATATTTTTTACTAATTTTCTCACGTTTTTATAGGATAGATGATCATAGCCATTAGGTTACACTATATTGCCCTATGGTGCTATTAGTAGGCTAGAGTATATAGGTTTTTTTACACTGCATAATAAGTTCAGAATCGCTATTCAAATAAACTTACAGCTGCCTTGCAAGAACTTAGATGTGATAAATCCTGCTTCTCAGTAGTTTGGGTTTTTGTCAGTGGGATTTGGTTGTTAGCGCGCTGGTTGGTTATTAGTCTTTCCACGACTAACAGTCCTAAAGTCATACTAGACATACTAGTACTACATTACTACATTACTACATACTACATTGCTGTAGTTTGGGATCCATGTTCTTCCGAGTGGTCCCTTCCTGCGTCATTGTCTCTCCTTATTTCTATTTCTTGAGCTCGTTCGGACTGCGCAGCAGAGATTCTTCTGATGGGACGCTGGTTCATTGTTCTTCCACACCTCAATACTCTCTTTGCGGCTTCTCGAAAGTCAGGTAAGAAACCAATGTAGATACAGGGACTGAAGCAGGAGTTGACGACAGGGAATACCAAAAAAAAGACGTGCATGAAGTTGATAGACTGAGAATCTGTTTCTGGTTGATATTTAAATGAAATCACTTCAACGGCAAATCGCGGGAGATAACAACATGTGTAAAGAAAAATCGAGCACAACACCATTCTCATTGCGCCGGCCATTCTTTTAGCTCGTGCTTGTCTCTGGGGTTCTGGAAGGTTATTTTGAATTGCTTGAGGTATTTTCAGTCTTCGTAAAGTTATGATACTCAGTACAAAGATAACACAAAGAGATAGAAGAACCACAAAATTTCTCATGGTAATCCAGGGTATGAGAAAATTCCAATGGTTGGAACGATAAGCACAGCCATAAACGTTCAAGTCACGAAACGCCAAATGGCACCATACCAATGCCATAGGAATCAACCAACAGCAAGCGACAACTATCACACGTTGTCTTGGTGTATATGGTCGTGATCTCTGCAAAGTTAGTCTGGTTACTCGAAATCGATCAACGGTTATTACGAAAAGAGTCACTAAAGTTTCGTGAATAAACACGTTGACGGAGAATAAAAACGTTTTGCAGATGATTTTCCCCCAAACTCCATGAAGAGAATCCCAGATGGAATAATTAAAAAGTTTCATTACACAAAGGCTGGAATACACGAGAGCCACAAGAATATCCGCTATATTCATGTTGATGATCAAATGATGGAGGTTTCTCCACTCAGTGTATTTCACGGCCAGAACGATGACAAAGATGTTGCCAACAGCACCAAATAAACCAAACAGAACTAGTAACCAGCTCATTGTTGCTGCTACCAAAGTCCCAGGCACTTCGGAGGGATATCTTACATCAGAGATGTTCGATGCGTTCATGATTAAGAAGTAGAAAAACAAACGCGTTTCGAAAGGGCCGATTTGAAATTGACTACCTGAGTCAAAGGAACCTTTCGGTTTAATCTGCGTGATTAATAAACTGCGTGTAATTGTAAAAAAGAGATCCAGACTACTGAGTTGCTGTAGACCTAAGTGTACAAGTGTATCTGCTTATCTGTGTATCTGCTTATCTGTGTATCTGTGTTACAAGGTAGATGTATTTATACTAACTAATTAGCATTTCATAGTTGTGACGTTGCTAACTCGTCAAACTGGTTCTAACTAGATGATGTAAGAATTACAAATGATTGTTGATCTAAGGAAAAACCTATATCAGCTACTTGCGGATGAATATGGATATAATTCGTCGATGCAATCCTAATGACAAGATTAGTAGCTACGTTTTAGCTATAAAATACTAATAAGATACAATATTTATAACTAACATTAAACTAGCAGAAAGTGCCTTAATTCTGACTGTTTGTCGTGAACAATCACTCACCTGTTTACCATACCTAATTGTGCGCATGTCCGATAATTCCTAGTCATTAAGGTAAACTATAGTGTTTACCTATGTTGACAATACGAGCATTAAGATGTCAAACTCTGTACACAAACATTTGATGACGTAAAAGGAGTCATCATTTATTATACAAAAACAAGATAATTTAAGATACTTAATTTTTTCTATTTGTAAATTATTTCCATTGGTAAAATCTGTTGTTTAGTGAAAACTCCAGCTATCCACTGAAGACCTCTTTTTGTAAAAGCCATGAAAAGTTGGCAGTGTTGACTCTTTTTACGTATACGTCATCACATTTGTATTTTAAAATTTGATACCTTTATGTCTCAGAAAATATAGGTCTAGGAAAAACGGGATAAAAGCATCTTCACAATGCTCTTCAACAAAAACGGAGGGGCTTTAAAATGCAACATGGTTTGTACACTTAAAAGTCTACCAAATTGCTGTTTTTAATATTTTTATTATTTCAGCTTCATGCATGTAAATGAAGCTCTAGTTTAGAAACTTGAAACCACTCTTATTTGACAAATACAAATACAGCTGTTTCAAAAAACGTCGAATACTGCATTCTGCATTCTGCATGCAAGACTTACAAATTGCATTGTTTGATCGTTTCCATTGTCGTTTTGCTACTCATTCGCCTTAGTTGTAGCTGTTATAGAGGATTTTCACTATGTCATCTCCAAAACATACTGAAGTACAAGGCATTTTGGTCTTTGAATGCACTATTTAGTATGCAGAAGGCAGTATTCAATATTCAACGTTTTTTGAAATAGCTGTATACGTACAAGTTTAAAAACCCCGAAACTCGCAACTTCACCTGTTGAATAAATTAACATCTAATTAACACTCTTAATATTCTACTTTTCATAAATGTATGAAAACATTTTCTTCAAGATATGAATGATGATTTAGTATCATTAAAAATGGACAAATAATAATTGTAAATTTACTATGTTTTTAATTTACAAAAGACCGGCAAAATTTGCCAGCGTGGTCACAACTACTGAAACATTTTCACCTGTTCAAACGAGTCAGAATACTCGTGTATAAATACCAGTTATGTATGTTAAAAACATTCACTTCTTTATCACGAACTCAAAAGTCAAACGTTCGTTATTAAATGCCAAATAGTGTAATTACAGTTATATTCTAACTATCGAACGAATGTAAATTATTTTCGAGCTAGACGCACACGTGCGTTCACCCGTGCCCCGGGAGCCCCTTTTAAGAGAGGCTCCAATGACCGGCCCCGTTCGTACTCTTCCCCGAGCCGTTTCACGCATTCTTCACCATTCCGGGAAATAGTTAACCGTAACATAAAGACCTTTTTTGAATCGGCTAACTTAAACTAAAGAATATCTGATTAGTCAATTTGTCTGTCAGCAGCTATTAGTGTTTGCTTTGTCCTTCTATTATCATGCATGGGTATTATGTATCTCCGACATGCAACAATATTACCTACGAATATACCAGTTTATTCAACTTTTTATTTCACTATATATCTCAATTGTTTGCTGTAAAGACTTCTACAACGGCGTTTTTGACACAATAACAAATCCTGTATTTTTCGTTCATGTTTCGGATGTTTTATATATGAATAAAAGACGTTAGTACGTGACCAAACGCGCAATACAAGGTCAAGTTCCATGCAATGGTCTGCTCCAGAATTCCGATATTAAGGTTGGTGCCTACTAATGCGAAGGTATTTTTTTTGGCCAAAAACCACATGGGTATCAAAGAACTCATCATAGGGAGCTAGAATCCAAGGAAAAAATTGGGGGTCACCGTGCATATTAATGAGTTACACGCCATCAAATGTTGCAAAATCTGCCTATTCTTGAGGCCCAAAGAAAAAATCATAAATACCCCATATTTTGAAAAAAATATCAAACTTTTCTTACTAAAACGTTTACAACACAATTCTCTTACTTGTCAATGCCATACGAAATATGAAAAACCAGAATAACAATTTTTTTCAATGACTTTTTACTAGTTTTAGACCTGTTTTGGTTCATGACCGCCATATGAAAAGTCCAATTTTTGCAATCAAGTTTCAATTTTAAATTCATAAAAGTATTTTAAAATAGTAGGTTAACCTCCACTTTACTATTTACAAAAATAAAAAATAGGGGTATCCGTGCGATTTAGAAAGTTATTTGCCGATAAACGCGCGAAAACTGATCAGAATTCGCGAAAATGATCAAAAATTCCCTAGCCCTCCCCGGAAAGTAGAGCGAATTACAATGCATTGTGGGAAATATTCAAGATGGCGGCGAAAACAGATCGTTTCTGGTAGAAATGATAGTCAAAACAGGCGTTGTAACTCAGGTTCTATTTATCAACTGTGAATTTCATTCAAACACAGGAGAGGCTAAATGGTTTTCCTTTAATTCTGTAAGTTTATTTTTTCAAAAAGTCGTAAAAAGGCCTTGCTTTTACGATTGCTTTACCGACAAAAATTCAGTGTTTTTGCATGCGCAGAAAGCAGTGCGCGCGGACAATAGTAGGCACCAACCTTAAAATTCAGTACAAAAACCTCTCAAGACCTCTTCAATGCTTGAATGAGAAATATTTTGACTTGCCTCTATATGTGTTCGTTTAGCAACATGTAGGGTGAGAAATTCGTAGATTTCCAGCTCAAAGGAATCACTTCTTTATTGCGAGAACTTCGATTTCAAGTACTCCATTGAGAGTTCGATATTTGGTCAAAGTATTGGAGATCAAGCTCAAAATAATAGCCCATTCTGAAGTTCTTATAAGTGTCTAGGTATATCTCGAGTTAAAAGCTCCAAATTACATTGTTCTATTGCAGTGAAAGAGCCTGTCTCTGAAAGCTATTTTTTTGGGCTGTCCGCCATCTTGCATTCCTAAAGTTCCTGAATGGCGTTCACTTCGAAGAGTTCGCACTCGCTCAAAGGTGATGAATGAAGGGCATCGTTTCTTACGCTTTTAACCAATCAGGAACTGTAACACGTGACCAATTGCGCAAGAATGGCCTTTTCTCGAGACGAAATCAGAAGAAAAAAAACCATTTGCAGTTTATAACTCGTTCCCGGCCTACGGCCTGGGCACGAGTAAAAAAAAGTTGAACAAACTCGTTCTTTTCTAGACGATAACGTTTACGACTGTTTTTCTCATCTCATTATTTTGCCCTGGATAACCAGGTTAAAATTAT
The DNA here is from genome assembly GCA_029948255.1 of Telmatactis stephensoni. NCBI lineage: Eukaryota > Metazoa > Cnidaria > Anthozoa > Actiniaria > Isophelliidae > Telmatactis > Telmatactis stephensoni. Next base: position 618,806 of record JALIZF010001912.1, read on the forward strand.
AATTATAATTTAGTTACCAGCACGCCGCCACTAAAATGTGGGGAGGACAAAGAAAAGGACTGGTACCTAGAGCCATGTTTTCACGGTCCCGATAGACCACAGGCACCCCAGGCAATCATTTAGAGCAGCGTTTATCGAGCGTACGGACGCTACAGAGCAATAATACAAAGCAAATAGAAGGTCCGGGTTTGAATCCTGATGGAATACAAAATAAAATGTTTTCACCTTATTTTGTAGTAAATAATACCTTTGTGTTTTTAAGCTTTTTTCTGTATTTGAACTGTTTTAAGCTTTTTAAATTTTTCTTAAAAAAATAATGATGGTAACCGTACGTACTGCTATCCATCCCGGCTAACGGCCAGAACCTGTCTAAGTTTTGGGGCTGCACATGCAAACTGAAAAAGGAGGCCAGATTTTGGCAAGGTTCCGCATCGGTCATACCGTGTAAACAGTATAGAACAAGTTTTTAGGAATTGAAGGTCCTAATCTGACTTTATCTGTTTATCTCTTAGTTTTTGCTTCAAGGGTTAAATAAAACCACGTACTCTCAATATTGCACCAAGAATACATTTCAAATTTTATTGCATCATTTAAGTTTACAGACCAAATGACAACGATTTAAACATGCACCGCAAATTTGCGAGTCGAACATTACACGAAAATTACACAGCCATTACACGAATATTACACGAAAAGATTTGAAACGCGACGCAACGCAAAAACAGGACGTGAGATGAATAAATCACATCGCGACAACGCCGCCACGCCATGTACGTCAGGGACGGTATACCTGCATGTTCTCACGTCCTTTTCAAAACGTCGGTGACGTCGACGGCCATTCTCAACGACACCGCAGCAAAATGTACCACGCGCATGCGCGCTTTATGAAACGCCTCCCTAATGAAAACATTTGGCAATGAAACAAACTCACCTCTGCAGGCGAAATTCAAGCAACAGAAGCCAAACTTAGTCAGTTTAAGAACATGTTTAAGTTCAAATGATATGGGGAAATCTAAAGAAAAAAAATTCCAAAGTATTGCTTGGCATTTCTGTGATCAATACGCAGGCGCGTGTAAGCCCGCGATATCTCGCGCATGCGCAGACGTTTTACCGCGGTGTTATTCTAAACACAATAGGCCTTTTGCATCGACTGATTTCATGGTACAAAATCAGCCATTCTGGTGGGCAAAATACGCACTAGAAATCTAAAACAAAGAAAAGTCAAGCTTAACTGGTTGGAATCCTTTTGTTTTAGAGGCTGTTACATTCCTTTGCCCACCAGAATAGCAAATTTTGTACCATTTGACCAGTTGATCATGATGCAAAAGGCCTATCGACTTAAGCGCGCGAGGCGCGCTCTTACACGTGCGTCGCGTTTGCTAAATCTACCGGTTGCCATGACAACGTCGCAACTGAAAGTTAACGACGCTATTTCACCTGTTTTGACGTAGTCCTTTTCACGACACATGCATACACGCTATTGCCTTTCACGTAGTCTCGTGTTTGGCTGAATCTATATCTATTATTCTTTCTGCTAAGTTGAAGGTGCAAGTTCTATATATTTTCATTTATCTGTTTGTTTAGTGTTTGTTCTTCATAACGCTTCATGCCTTGTTGTGCTGATGAGGAATATGAGCTCGTGGGTAATACTTTTTATGTACAATAGAATATTAAAAATGGATATATATATATAACTGTAATTCAGACTGTGCCTTTACCTTTTATCGATACACGACATAAATTTCTATTTCTACAAATGATATATGCCAAAAATATAGATTTCTTTCTTGTTTTATAACTTTGTCATGATTCTGATTTCATCGTTGTATATTCGCATTCTCCTGGAGTACGCTGATGCCTTGCGAGCTGCCCTGCTTGAGCAAAAGATTTCCCACACTCGCAATTAAAAGGTCTCTTCCCCATATGCGTGCGTATGTGATTATTAAGAGTCGTGGCGCCCGCGAAAGAACGGGAGCAAAATCCGCATTTAAATGGCTTTTCACTGGCATGTGTGTCCACGTGACTTCGAAGTTCTGGTGCCGTGTCGAATGACAGTTCGCACTGGCCGCAGCGATAAGGTTTGAAAGGTTCGTGCGGACAGACGTGAACTTGGAGCATGACTCTTTGTGTAAACGTCTTCTGACATTGTCGACAGCGCCACATACTTATCTCATCAATTGGAGATCCTTGGCTGTCGTCCTTCGGTTGACTACTTGTGCTGCTACTGTTTGAGTCACTTTCAGTTGCTTTGCTGATCACTTCGGCTTCTCCAAACGTTTGGCTGTCATCATCCTCTGAAAACTTCTCATAAATATCGTTTTCTTCGCCCCAAATGTAGTCGCTCATTATCGGTAGACCTGAATTGGGTCTCCTCCTTTTTGATCGCTTGTCGACGAGAAGAGGTGCTGACCGGATAACCACGCTCCCTTAACGCTTCTTCACTGACTATCTGACTGGACATTCGTCTTTGTCTGGCTTCTTGTGAATGGTTTTTAATGTCGTTACCAACCACTACAGTCGGGACAGCAGTGGTTATATTTGGCTCGTGTGGACTGCTTGACGTTTTCATACCTTGATTTAAATGTCTTGGACAAGGTAGAGGTGCTGGATGGCCATGCATTGCTGGGTGGATCTGGCTGGTATTTAGAGAAACATTTCCTTCGAAGGGAGGAAGCCACCCTGAAAAAGAATATTTTGAAACTAAACATCAAAAATCATCTCCGGACCAAATAAAAAATGCGCTCTTTATTGTCTCTATCATGAAAGCTCAGCAATCTAACTTAACAAGTACTATGGTAACTTTTACTTTCTATGCGTACTCTGCGCATGATCAAATCACACATACCTTTGTTTACTGTTAACTTTTCCTTTCCTGACGTCATCCCACCGTTGTCATGATGATGAGTCAAGGTTCGACTCCCATAAGCGGAAACAATCATCTGTCCTTCATCCATCGCCTTCTGGTGCACCTCTGGAATATGGGCCCCAGTGATACCCGTATGGTTCCCCGTAGGGACCCGACCCATTAGACTTTGCGATGGTACGCCTGCTGAAATGTTTACAGGTGCGTGAGAAACTGGGTCGAACTCCTTCCTATAAGCACCCGCTGGTGTGTAGGTCAAAGTAGTACCAACAAGGGGTCCTGTGGGGTGGGCGTAGTCAATAGGTAATGGGGCTTCTATGATCCTTCTCGGGGAAACTATTCTTTTTTCTTCAATGTTTCCTCGAAATGAAACAGTGGAATGATTTGATGAGATCGGACGATGGTCTGATGGTGAGGATCGCGGGCGCGCTGGGACGCTTGAGGTTTTTGGGTAACCATGGTGACCATGTTGTCGAGATCTGTGAGACTCTTCAAGTTTCTGGAAGAAAATTTTTTGCTTTTAGTCATGTTCATAGCCGCGAATCGAAAATTTCACTCCTCGTGGATTAATTTTCTATCCCATTCTTTTTTCACATTGCTTTTATGCTTTCAATTAGATTTATCACCTCTTTCTCAGGGTTTTTGTTCACATCTTCAGTAGATTGTTTGAGCTGTTCTCCAGGTGATTTTCTATTCTGGTCAGCACTTGGACTTCTTTCGATATCTTAAAGTAAAACCGAAGGAGACAAGTTATTTCAAAAGCACCATTTGAATTTTTATCTTGAATTATTATTTCTAAAAATAGAAAAAACAGAAAAATAAAACAAACAAGTTTTGAAGTTCCGTGAGTTCTTTTAAGTTTCCAAGTCTCATGCAAGAAATTTGAATCAAATTTCAAAAAGTTACACCAAAATGAAACATTGGGGACCCATTCCAGCCCGACATGTCACGTGTTAATTCACGTGCGTGCTTGGGTTTTCTACACGATTTCTTAAGCAATCTATGCACCTTAAACACACCTACCTAAGGCATTCACGAATTCAATTTCTTGTAATCCAGTAGGGATTCCCATATACTGGGGATATTTATCATCATACCAAACCAACATCTCAGTCCCTTTGGGAATATCTTTAAATGATCGATAGAATACATTTCCCAAGTACTGAAAAGCGAAGAGGTTTTGTTCTTCTTTATGCCGCGCACAGCGAATGAACCGCATCCAGCTTGAAGAAGCTTCGTCACTTCCGTCGATGTAGCAGGATGCCTGGCCATTTTCGTAGATCTAAAAAATATTCAGAACACAACATATATTACTTGAACCCTGAGAATTTATGGAGTAGAGCGGTTTTGGTATCAGTGACCGTGTGAAAAAGTCTGTGTGTAGGTTCGGCCACTCGTTGTGTCTGTGTTTTGATTGGTCAGCATTGATGACGTCTTATCCAATCAGCATTTGAGTCGAGTGTTTGCATAGAAGATTGAATGTAGTGGTAGTGAGTGTGGAGTAATCCTCACCTCCCAAATGTACGAGTTGTCACGATTTTGAGAAAGATCTTCTGGCTTCACTCGCTTGCCTTCATACGGTCCAATCCAGGTCCCCTCTGGTATAACCCTTTTTGCGCAGACTCCAAACTTTGCGCCAGGAATAGTTGACGTACAAAGCTGAACTTCCGGCGGAAATGACTTGATTGCATATGAGAGTGAGCTGTCATCGTTGTCAGCGGTTTTAGATGATGAGGGTTCGTGGAACGGACAGCCATTTGGAGGTCGATCGACCCGACACACATGACAATCTGAGGATTGAGTTGAAGTGAATGCATCTGCATCAAACCTCTAAAATATAGAGTCTATGTATATACACTTAACTAGCAAAGTATTCAAAAAAAGGTAACATGAGCATTGTAGTTATCAAAGCCATAAATCAAAAACAAGTCATCAAAGACCGCAATGTCTTCTGGGTAAATCTATATTTGCGTACAGACAAATAAGGATAAGGCCCCATTTGAAATCGCATACTTTTTGATGCGTTTTGGTCTTTAAAAACGTTTTTAAATTTGATTGTCGGATTAGTGTGGGTGTGGCTTCAGTAGAAACTACATTGACTTTGCAGCCTTGGCCTTTCATTTCATTCTTTCAATTAATATTGTGAACTGAAAATAAAACTGCAAGTGAAGTATTACAACTACCAAAAGCTCTCGCCGACAAACCTCTCTCAAAAGTATAATCAGTCTCTTAGTGGCCTGGTTACCTATGTGATAAAACCGGTTTAACCGGATATTCCATCCACAGCTATTTTAGTTACAAGACGTGTTTGACTGGTATGTGCTAATATCATTTATTAGCATATATATTGGTCTAGTATAACTTGCTTGACCGGTTTTATGGACTCTGGATGACGCATCTCTATTGTCATAGTTCGGCCTTCTGTCCAAAAACGGCTTTTACTTTTGTCTAAGGCATGAAAATGAAGAAGAAATTTCTTTAAAGAAGCAATTTTTCTAAAATAGCCTTATAGTTTCGCACGTCTCATTCAATTTATATGGTATATGATGATCAACACACACCACTGAATTGAAACAATTCTTTATATAACAAGTACACAAATTCCAAAGCTCAAATTCCTTTTGATGTCCAATTTAAGCCACAAACTCAACCACAAATTCCTTTTACTCATGATGTCCAATTTAATAATCGAAATAAATTCCCTTTCTGAACAAACACCAGAAAGTTCCGCATAACTAATATAGCGTTAATACGAAATTCAAGGTTATTTTTATTTTCATTTTTTCTACATGAGCGCACTCTGTTAGCCTACAAGACATTTTCAAGTGTCTTACTAGATAAGTTTCGTACCTTTTTTTTCATAATTCGGTCTTGTCAATGCACATTCCGGATATCACTACTCTCAGAAACGTGTACATGGATTGTAAGATTTGAATTGCTGACGCGACTAGTTCATAAAGATGCGGATCTATGGCCCGCTTGGCAGTCGATGTCAGTGGTGATAAATAAAACTACTTGTCAAAACAACCTTAAAACTCTATTTCTCTTGAACAATTAAGTTATTCGACCGTTATTATTCATATACTCCCCCAGTTCCGACAAACAAGGAATTTTAACATAGCTCAATGCGGAATTTTTTTGAGGTAAAAAAAAGTACAATTGAAAAAGTTTGTTTTAAACGGGCGATTTCAAGATGGGCAAAAGTACAGGCAAATTGAGCTGTTAATTGAATAAAAAAACTTAGCGTCAGTCAAGCTAATAGACTCGGTTGGGGTTCTGCGTAATGTTGAACTTGTATTGAAGGTCAGTAAGTTAATAAAAAAAACTACCAGAGCGTTTAGAGTCTTATGGAAAGGCTTCGATATGTCATATTGGCATGACAAACTAAAACGCGACAACATGGAAAATACCTTCGAATATACTATGTTAGCTTTTCTTAAGATATGAATTGAATTCAGTTGGACTTTGCAGAAAAGATTCAGTTGCTTTCAAAGCTTTCAATGTCTCTTCGTTTCGTGCTGTGACTTTCGTACATCCCTAAAAATTTGCATCGGATCGAATTTCGCTTTCAGACACAACAACGGAAACTTCGTTATCAAAGTCAACTTTTTTCGCAGTGTAAGACATATCCTAAAGATTCAGAGTACCCAATATCGATTAGAGCTCTCTAATTGTAATATTGGCGCGGTTTAAAAAAAGTATCGGAATGTATCGACTTAATGTTGGCTTCCAAGCCTTAGACGGGATTACAAATCTGCATCAATTACAATTTAATTTCAATTTTCTCGAAGTGATAAAACTCTTTTCAGCCATATCACTACACAAAACTTCCTAAACACTCAAAATCCTTAAAACCGTTTTTGTACCGAGTTTTGTTAGTTCTGTCGGTGAATTCTCAAAGTACGTGCTAATGCAGTTAATTGACAAGACTCATCGGATAATACTGGAAGCACTATTTTTGTCACTTGGAATCTTAAGCTTCTTCAACCGAACGGGACTTTTGAGAAGCAGTTTTTAATTTCTCACAAACATCTTTATTTTCAGATTGTGTAGGCACAAAATGAGTTTCCAATAAGACTAAGGACCCATCCACACGGCTGAAACGCTTCGTAAACGATTAAATATAAACGACTAAAAATGTCTCTGTCCATTCGAAAACGATAGATGAGCGTTTGTAAACGAATATAGCCACTTTGAAAGGCGTTTTCAAAAATGAGCGTTTAAAGTGAAAACGCCAGCGTTTTCGTGTGAACGGGACATGTAAACGCACAGAAATTTAAGCGTTTATAGATCTAAACGTCTCCGTGTGGACAGGGACTAATTTTAGGTTGACATTTCAAGCTTATTTCTTGAAAGATATAGTCAAATGCGCAATCAACTAGACTGTCGCCTGAAATAAATTAAAATTGGACAGAATTTTGAAACTTGGAGACTTTTCATGTTTTAAACTGCATGAATGTCACCACCAAAGAAAGTTGCAAAAACTGAACTGAAGTTTTCTTCTGTCAAATGTAAATTGATTGGCATTAAAAAAGTGCATAACTGAATTGTTCACAGTCAACTCTTAAAACAATCTGAAAGACGAAGAATGGCAGCCGGTCTTTTAATCAGCATAATGAAGATAATTCCAACTATTTTTTAGCTTTGCGCTCTTTTGTAAACAAGAATCTTAATTGCTTACTGCGATTACTTACAAGTGTTTAACTTTTCTCCTTGGCGTTTCTTTTGTAGCTTCACCAAGTCTATCGCCTCGTTTTCTTTCTTTCCAAACAAGACGTGGAGAAGAATGTCAAATGAGAATGCGTTCTCTTGATTATTTTCTATGTCAATATTTGCCTCTATGTCCATGGGAGAGAGTTTTTGTCTTTTGGGACTTTTCCCTGGACTTGCCATTTTTGATGGCTGAAAAGAGAGAAGGAAATTAAAAATTCATTACACTTTTCAGATGTAGTTGAACATAGTTGAATAACTAAAAAGATGCGCTCGACCAGATGAAATAATTAGCGCTATAAAGCAGCAATTAGTTTATGGTCGTTTCGTATCACTGACAAAGTCAAACTGGTTCCTTGATTTATTCTACTTAATTTTAAAGTAAGAGAAACAGTTTGGAAATTTGAATAAGCGATTCAAATTCCATCCAGAGTGATTGGAATTCCCACTAAAGTATTCTTGATCAAAATGAATTTCCATGATATCTAAACATCAAAATGTACTAACATTAAAAGTCAAGAAAGCCATTTCAAGGCAGCATACGTCACACCAAATCTTATTTTGAATGTTACAAATTCTTTTAATTCTCATTTTACCAGAAAAAAACACCTGGATAGAAAGACGTTATTCTCAAAAAATGATATATAGTTTATTGATGTGCTGATGTTTAAGTAATAACCTACTATCGTCTCGATGGTGGTTGCATTTAAAAAGGCACAAGAACAAAAATGGTGGCACTATTCAAGAAGATGACATTTGGCCATTTTCGCCATTCATCATATAATCAAACGCGAGAACTTTTGGCACGTATTAAAGGGGGGAGTAATAATATAAACGCATGTCAAATTGCTAGGAATAAAAGAAATTTCGTAGAGATGAATTTTGTGTTTTAGTGCATGACGCTGTGGTACGAGATGCCAGTTGAATGATGCAATAACTCATTTTTGTCCTTGTGCTGAATTCCACCAATATAAATGCTAAGCCTACCATTTTTAAAAGGCACAAACATTTTGTGTTTTTCTAGCTATAAAACAAATTAGTCTACATTATTTACAGACTCCAAAACTACCGAATCGGCTTCAAGTTTGACGCCTTTGTCAATGAAGCAAGACCAAATACTTACGTTCTCTTTTTTACTGCGTATTAACTCAAAGCAGAAAATGTTATTTTTCGTTTTAAATTTGCCCTATTCAAAATACAAGCTACTTATTTAATACCATATCTAAAAGGCTCAATTTGTACTTCACTGTCATGCAACTCTGAAACAAAGTTTAATTTAAATGGAGTAATAACATGACTGAAAAATGTACATGTTTTTATTTTGGTAGCCAACAAGATGTAAAGTCCAATTATGACAGGAAAGTGCAGTCCACTGATTTGGACGTAGAAAACTTTAGCAATTTCGCCCGAAGTATATAAAATTAGATCAATAAATTGATCTCCAACAAATTTTGGGGGTTTGCTGACTCATTTATTTCTTACATTCTTGAATAAGCTAAGCGATTACTTGAATTACAATTCCTTTGTAAAAAAAAGCACAATTTCCCTTTATAGCGTTTAAGGTTTATAAATAAAATTGAACTGAAATATTGTTTGCTCATTATTTATAGATGCATTCTGAGTAAACCACAAAATTTCTGCACACTTTTACTTAATGCTCAGAATAACTTTACAAAAATGTATATATCGAAGCTAAAAATGGACATTCTTGGGCAAGAAGTGATATATATTATTTCCTTTTACGGTCCTTCTAAAATCCGGAAAAATGATTTTATAGCATAAAACTTAAGTCCCAGTTCATAGAGTATAAAAGGAAGGCTAGCTTCGTAGTTCAGTGAAGAGAAGCAAAAAGGCAAACTTATGCAAAGAGAAACGCTTTGAAAATATCAAGCGCAATGAATGTGTCTTGTCTTTAACTCGGTCTAAACACAAGGTAAAAAAAGGCCGATAAAATGTTTTTGAAAATGTACAGTTTCCGAGTAGAATTTCACATACCAAAGTATACAGAAAGCAAGAAGATGCTACGCTTTAGGAAACCTATCGGTCGCGCTAGCCGTAAGCTGATCATGAAAAACTCACACTGAATTACTCAACAATTTTAAAGTTTTCTCCTAATGTATTAAAATTGTACAATTTTATTCTAGTTAAAAAATACCACAGAGATGTAATATTATTATTTATTAATTAATTAGGTATTGGTGAAAAAAGAGTTTTTCTCGAGCATAGAAAAAACAACATTGAATTCTTCTGAAACTTTGCTATTAAAAACAATTTAAGTTTAAAATGAGTTATTATGATTAGTTGAAGGAAAAATGCAGCGAATTGTAGCGCTTTACGTAGTCTAGTACTCAAAATGAGAGCCATGACGTTTTGGACTTGAGAAACCTTTCCCTCCAGGAACATTTCTAGATTTTTTTAATCGAAATTATTATAGCTCAAAATATAATCTAATTTATTATTATTATCTATGCCGGATAATTGTACAGCGCTTTTAATTTACTTTAATTCAAGTCCTTCAAAGTTTTACCAACTTTTTATCGCATGTGAGCCGCCGCTTTCGATACAATTTTATTCCCATACAGCTAGATATTTTCTTTGGTTCTGAGGCTCTAAAAATCGCAATATTACAAGTTGAATTATAAACTTAACGATATGCATGAACTTGAATTACTAAGTTAATATGTTTTTAAATTTGTACATATAAACTAAGCCGGAAAGATTTCAAATCATCTAGAACTTTCCAAGCCTTCAGCAAATACTATTCAATTGTTTAGTCATTATTAGAATTAAACCTACTTTGCCAACACGATTTCTAAATACCGCTACTAAAATACTTTGTTTACTGGCAGCAGTTTTTACTACAGTTTCAAATTCTCTAGCATTAATTTGCATCTGTACGTTGTTTTAAAGTTGACTAGACTTCATAACTATCTATTTTACCTGGGTTAAGCTTTCGAATTGTAGGCTCAAATGGACAGTGCGTTTTGAGCAGTTGTTTGCCTTCAATAAAACTGGTTTTGCTTGATGCCAAGATTTCAATGAAGCATATAGTTTTGCTATGAATTTGTTTTCGCTTTTTTCTGTGTTCTGAATGACATGTGCCAATCAATCACCACATGCACGTTGATAATTTATTTTTCCTATTGGCTGGGTCTACCGTACACAATGATTGAATACGTCTTGGATGAACGCACATCACGTGATTGCATCTCGAAACACTAAAAATCTCGACGATTTTCGACCTTCAAAAAGTCTCCTAACCTCTTCATCTGTTGTTAATAACTAAACTTGTTTCTTAATTCATTCCAGTAAAATTTTAGTCTAAGAAACTTGCTTGAAGTGTCATTAGAGCAGTCGTTATTGAAGTTTAAATTCTCATGAATATGCAGAACATTTTGTTCTAAAGAATTAGTGTGTGTATCGAAGTGTGACTGCGTGGAAATAGACGTGGGTTAATGATGAATGAGCCTAACAAACCATGCGATTTAAAACAGGGAAAATGGTTTTTCAGAAAAAGGAAAAAAGGAGCTCATTTTCCTGTTTTGGCACTCGATTTATTTCTTGCTATTAGTATAAATCACAAAGAATGAGAAAGGGAAAAGGGTTTCATAAGAATTAAAGTAAGAAAAAGAAAAATGGAAAAGGGACATTTGAAAGAGGGGAGATGCAAATGGCTCTCTAAAGCACAACAGACTTCTTAGCCTTACGTACCTTATTGATAACTTATAATACGGATCTCTCTGTAACGAGCAAGTTCGATGTCACAACACATTTCCTTATAAATGAAACTTCTATAAAACGGACAACTCTCTTCAAATACCTCTATGTTAAGAGCACCTTTCTTTAGGCCCTTTGGAATCCGCTTTAAAGACGTTCCACTCAGAGTGTTGAATCATACATAAAACGCAGGTATCAATCAGATAACAAAGAGGAAACTGGAATTAATAAGCAAATGCTTTAAAGTTTCTAAATCCGGTTAAATTGATTTGTCATTTTTACTCACGACAAGCCACGTTGCCCCATCAGAATTCCGGAGTATAAATAAGTCAATTTACTTGTCCAAAACATCGTACAAAATATATGTACTTCGTTGATATGTTTTTCCCTTCCAATCCCAATTCTGTTTCACTCCCATTCATATTTCACATTCTTTCATTAACGAATAAATCCAAATATTGTCTGTCTTAAATGCATGGACGATCAAACTTCTGCACCTAAACCACAGACACAATATCTAAAAAAAATATGGATATTTTCCTGCAATGAAAACACAAATTCTTTTCGAAACACGAAATGAGCGTCTCATGTCAGTCAGTGCGATGGAGTTGACCATGAACCGGCAAACAGGTCAAACGCTACTGCCGTCAACTGTCAAATTAAAGAAAAAAAACCCCGTCAACATTGGGCACTGAGTTTACCTGAAAATGCCGAATTTTTTAACCGTCCGCCATTGTAAAACCGAAGCTTTGACCGTCAACCGTCATGCATAGCTACTACCATTGCGACCTCCTCGAAATTCGCGCTAAAAATATCACGAATCAGTGTGTTTAAGCAAGAAGTTTCTAGAAGGGAACACTGATGCATAACACGCAGCCAAATACCAAATCCTTGAGTTGAGACGGAACTGAAAAAGTTCATAATTGTAAGATTACAATTATGATATTGTAATAAAAGACTGCAGTTCTGTTATAACGAAAATGGTTTCTATATGTAAGAAAGTGGATTTTTGATTATTCAATAATCATCAAATAAACTTTCATTTAAGTCAGCATGGGAGTTGTACATGAGTAGTTCCCGCCCAACCGCATCGAATAACACGTCATTTGTTCAACAATCACGTATTTCTTAATTAAACCTTTCTAGACGTCTTCCAACCCCGCTATTCCTCTTCAAAATTGACATGTTATAGTTATACTTCCATTTGATTCACGAATGATTTCATTTCCTCTCCGAAACTGATCACGAACTCAGAGAACGGAAGACTCGCTCAATGAAGTAAATCCATATCATCGGTCATGTCAGTCAAAATAACAAACAGTGTCATTTTCAGATTTTTTTTTTCTATTTCTGTTCAGAATGGGCCAAGAAAGGTTAACTCTCCCCGGACGGGTTTGTATGTGTTTTAGTTTTAGTTTTAGTTTTAGTTGTTTGATGGTATAAATCGGGTATAGTAGTTTAGTTAAAAGTTTATTGAAAACAAAAATTAGCCCCAGGGAGTCAGCATGACAATAAATAAACCCACTTTGAAATCTTAATCTGCATTTGAGTTTACATACACTCAAATGTTGTAACACTCAAAGAACGTTTAACGAAAGTAGTACCGTCTCAAAAGATTGATTTTAAGAAGGATGACATGGAAGTTTTCCGGTGCACCCATTTCTGACGCAGTTTGTAGAGTTTGATAATCACGAAAGGATGTTTTAAGTATTGACGTCAGGGCAAACAAAAGAACACAACTTCATTGTGTTTACAAAGCGCAAAATAACATTCCTAATAATATGGGTCAATATCAGTTCAAATCGTAACCGTGAGTTTACGTTTTCCATGGGTGAAGATTGGAGATTGAGAGTGACGTCACGTTGTCATAGCAACCGAGGAATGAGTATTTATGTTTACTAACAGAGATAGATTTGAGTATTGAAATCGTCATTATGAAAAGGCGTTTCTCAAGTGGGAATGGGTGGAGTAATCGAAAGATGACGTCATGATTTGTACAATTTCCTTTACAACCCCCTCCCCTCTCGTACTAAATGTCTTCTTTTCAGACCATGAATTTTGTCAGCTTTTAATTAAGTTTTTTTCTTCTTTACTATAAACTGTGATCGTATTTGGATTGTAGCATTAGAAATTGGTTGATTTGGCATAAGAGAAAATCATCCCGTCTTACGCCTTGTGTAAATTAACTAGCGTCGTCAATAAACGTAATATAATGTCGAAAATTTACTAAATGGAATTTTAGTGAGTAAATATTAATCTCGATATGTATATAATAAAATAATAATATTGATATTAATAGACGCAATAATATCACAACCGTAAAATTTCTAGTGTGAATCAAAAATCGTAATTGTAAGCGCCGTTGGAAGACCGTTGGAAGCCCAAATTCAAACGCGTTATCCCAGCTACCAGTGACAACTCGTCTTTATATGCCTATTTAAAACAACGTTGACGATCAGAGATCTGAATATGGCTGACATCTGACAAATTCAAACGCGTTATCCCAGCTGCCAGGGACAACTCGCCTTTACATACCTATTTAAAACAACGTTGACGATCGGAGATCTGAATATGACTTATGACACCTGACATCTGAATCTGACATCTGAAATTAGCTGGAAAATTTGAAATATATATAAAGATGAACGATGCAGTTGTAATATCGGAAGATAAGTTATGATCCTTGAGTTAGCATTGTGTTTTTTCGTATTTTAGTCAAGAAACACAAAGCAATTTATTTATGTTTCGTCTCAAATTCACATTGAGCAACGTCAACGTTTTTTAAAACAAGTATAAATACAGACCCTTAGCAAAGTAGCTATATCAAAATAAGGTTGTAGTGAAAAATAGGCTCAGATTTCAGCCGTCAGAGATTCGTGCGCCCGAGATACTTATCCCCGTGATCACGTGGTAGGTCCTTCATATATGATACATTATAGTGGGTCCTATTGTATATAACGAAATACTATTATTATTATTATTATTATTGTTATATACAATAGGACCCATTATAATGTACCATATATGAAGGACCTACCGATCACGTCACGGGGATGAGTATCGCGGGCGCACGAACCCCTGACGGCTGAAATCTGAGCCTAGGTGAAAAATATAGTATTCGTAAAATGTTTACACGGCAGTTATGACGATGGCTAAGTAAGGAGGGCATGATCTAAATAGGAGTGATTATCTCGTGCAAATATCTGGTTGGACATTGATAATCACTCCCTAAGACTACATAACGACAGAATGGATTCAAGGCCAGGGTGGAGTAGATAAATACAGTAAATGTATGAACTTGAAACCCCCAGCCTTCAGACTTGAATCTATTGTTACGTGGTCAGTCATTTGAATTTAGGAAAGGTCTATTGCATGACATGAAAGTGATAGTCTTTTTCTCTAGGTTGCGTGAGCGCATTTGAATTGCGATATATCAGCCTCCCTTCGAAGCAAAGCTATCAAACTTTGACGCGTCACAAACTTTAAAATAATCAATATTATAGCGCGAACAAGAGCAAATCATAAAAATATCGTAGGCTTAAAAATATTCTTAAAGTGCCAATGAGCCCTTGCTTCAAATTAACAGTATCCATTCCACACTATGTGTATATATGACTGTAACGATATTTCTTGGTTTGGACCACTGGTGCGTGTTAGTTACGGCGGTTTAAACTTGCCATATGCTAATTATAGATGACGTCTGCCCAGGGAATCAATTAATATACACATGATACAAGAAGGGCTTTGGTATAAATGAAACATCTTTTTAACACATAACTGTTTTATTTTGTTTGTATATAAAGGATTTCTTGAGCATTTTCTGGGATATCAGTATCAAGCGCACTTCTAAAGCATAAAATGAATATTGAAAATTCCTTGGTATACGTCATCTAATTAGCACAAATCCTTGATAAATCACGAGTATAAAGTTCATATGAGGAAATATTGCACCAGTCAACTGTTTACATGGAGTACAATCGTTACTGAAATTTTCAAATCAGGGTTAGGGACACTTTAAAAAATGAAATTCAAAGAATGACGAACAATTTCTTGTGGCCTTTCATGAGAAAAAGTGCTATTCATTGACCATTTTCTAGAGAAAAACTCCAATAGTTTAAAAAGCACGTTTTACACTAAAGTATAAATAAATGGTTTGTCAGGTGACAGTAATATAAAAAGACAATTCATAAATACATTCTCCAGTTAAAGCGACTCAGCCATCTTAACTTTACAAAAAATATTTTTAAAATGTCTGTAAGAAATTTATAATGCTTTAACCATCCATATAGTCACGTGATCTTGATTTAAGAACACTTTAGAATGCTGCCATTGTTCACTTGCTTGCATTCAAGTAGATGTTCGTTGATGGCGACTTAACTGTGCACCTTGCGAAAACGTCTTCCCGCATTTCTCGCAGGTGAAGGGCCTTTCACCAGTATGTGTACGAATGTGATTGTTCAACGTCGTGGCGCCAGAAAACGAGCGGGAACAGTAGCCGCACTTGAATGGCTTTTCGCTACAATGTGACGCCGAATGTGCGCGAAGGTCGTTCGGGTTGCCAAACGCTCTCCCGCAAAAGCCACACTCGTAAGGCTTGTTTGGAGCGCGAGTGCAGATGTGTAGTTGAAGAGTCGATTTTTGGGGAAACACCTTGTCGCATTGACCACATCGAAATACACTCGTTCCAGACTCTTCTTCTCTGCGGAATTCTGAATCTCCGAGGTCTTCAGCTTCTCTGTCTTCATTAATCACTGCGCTGCTATCAAAATCGCTACTGTTGTTTTCAGCTGGTTGCAAGGAGTTACGTTTGGGGCTTAGGATCCCCAATGAGGCTTGGGCGGGAAAATATATGTCACGTGACTCCAGTTTGTCACGTGACTCCAGTGATGTCATGACCGTCACGTTCTCACGTGATGCTGACGTTTGCTTTGTGGAAGTTGATTGGTTAAGAAGTGTCCCTTGTTTTTCTGGAAAGTACTCATTTGAAAGAATATGCTTTGGTGCTTTGTCAGATAAAGTGCTGGAATCATCTTTTATGCCTAATGGTATGCTGGCATTTATGTCTAAAAAAAGAAATTATATCTTAATAAAGAAGTGAACTCAAAGACTAAATGCTTAATGAATCCCGTATCCCTTTTTGTACGAAGCCCACTTCTTTTGGGTTTCCAATCGCAACGTAATGCAACACTAAATAATAGAAGAAAGAGAAGAAGAAAGAAAGAATTGAAAGAAAGAAATAGCCTGTGTAGCCAGGCCTTCTGCACTTTGGAGAGCCTGGTTACACAGGCTCAAGTATATTAAGGCTTGACTTAGGCCCGATTTTCGAAAATATAGGTTTTAAAATGATCGTGGTCTGTTGTTTATCAGAATCTTTAAAAAAAATCATACATTTTGTCGAATATACATGAGTCGAAACTTTATGTGAGATTTTAAACTTTGAGGGAGTGTCACGTGACATATTACAAAGAATTATTTTATTGGAATTTTTGATTACAAATGGGGTACACAAGGATTTCTTCGATTTAAACAATTTATATCTTATTTTATTTCTTTTTTTATGCTCTTTCCGACAACGTCTTTTAATATTGAAAAAATACTCTGTGGAAAGAGATATTTTAGAAAAGAGGTCACGTGACCTAACATGAAAATATGTTTTTTCCTAATATCTTTTTTCCCAAAAGTGATGGACACGATTAAAAGACGGCATCATATACCTAAGCCAAATGCCTAATAACAATGTGAATTTCAGTGAGATAGGTTAAGGTTCTGTGTACCCCATTTTCAAAAAAACGTTTTTGTAGCCTTAAGGTCACGTGACCAATGAATTGAAAAAAAATTACTATGAAAGTCTTCATAATGTGGATCTACATCATCTCCCAAGAAATCTTTGCGATATCTTTAAACCTCCGTGTTTTATGAGCGAAAATGGTTACTTCCTAATTTGCATAATAGTCAAGCCTTAATACACTTGAGGGCTAAGAAATAAATTTATTGAACGCTTAACTCAGCAGTTAATCTAACCTTCAGTGTCCATATTTCCTAAGTCGCTTATCGCGAGTGGAATCCCCATGCTGTGCGGGTAAATTTCATCGTACCACACCAGGAGTTCTGTACCCGGGGATATCTCTTTAAAAGCCCGGTAGTAAATATTCCCACAGTATTGAAAAGCGTACAGGTTTTGTTCATTGCTGTGACGAGCACAAGCGATGAACCTCATCCAACTTGATGTATCTTCGTTACTTCCGTCGAGAAAATATGCTAATTGGTTGCCATGGTAGACCTGTATTGTGTAAAGTTACAAAAATCAATTAACGAAAAACTGCCGGGGGCAAAAGCTACGACACTTACAGTGAGGGGAGGGGAGGGGAGGGGAGGGGAGGGCAGGGGAGGGGAGGGGAGGGGAGGGCAGGGGAGGGCAGGGGAGGGGAGGGAATTTCTAAAGTGTGGGGTAAGGGAAGGGAAAATTTCAATGACAGTAAATTCGAAACAGCAGTGATGTAGACATCGTTTTGGTAGATCTTGTATATGGAGCTTGCAGCAAGGCTGCACCTCCTCGTAAGATGTCATCTAATTGGTTTGATAAAACAAAATAATCTATTGTTGTTATTGCCGTTTTCAAAAGTTTCTTTTGTGTAGATTCTCGGGTGACCCACCAATTGGATGAAATCTTCCGAGAAGTGCAGGTCGTCCCGGAGCTTGAGTTCCCTTTACGAAATCGTTCCCTACGAAAACCCATACGACTTAGCAACGTGTCAAATAGACAAACGACGTGGTAACATAAACCGCTTAAAAATATCGAATTATTAAAACCATACAAATTAATTGTTCACGAAGACTTTTCCTATGTTGATTCATAAATCAACACGTTGTCATGGAAACAATTCTTTAACCAATCAAATTAATCTTACCTCCCACATATAGAAATTCCCCTTCGCTAATAAAGAAGTGTCTGCCTTGTGCTGTCTTCCTTCGTAAGGACCAATCCATGTACCAATAGGAATGTGCCGTCGTGCGCAGACTCCGTACACCACACAAGGTATACTTGACGTACATAACTGAACTTCACTCGGGAATGATTCGAGTGCTCGGGATAGCCTCGGGTTGTTTTCGGAAATTCCATTCAGTAGATTTGTCTTGATAACATTTGGGTTGAGTATTATGGTGGGCTGTATGTGAGAACTCTGTGTTTCTTCTAAAATCCAGGAAAGAGATTTTCTTTAATAAAACGAATTCACTGATATCGCACAACTATTACACCTTCTCGCGTTTCATGTAACGGAAATTCCCGTTCACGAATCACGGGAAACCGTTCGCTTTCGAATCACGAATATCAAAGATCACGCATGGTCACGCGTCACGTGAAATTTCAGTACTCCCTTGACATGAACTGTTTAACAAATTGAAGATGGTTTTGAGTTGTCTGTCCTCTTATTGACACACTCTTGACGTCATAAAATGTTCAAAACTCAAGTGGAAACACGAGCGCAGCAGTTTTTTACAACAATATATAGGCGATATGCACTAACAGGTCACGTGACCCTATCTCCCAAAAATGAAGCAGCACCGTCTCAATATTAGTAAAATAGCAAATTTTCAGCTCATAAGATGTAATACAGGACAAATGACAGTGAATTTAAGATTGGAGATTTTCTTAAGATTCGTTTGGAAAAACGCGCTGGATGGCAAGCTCGTGCCATCCAATGCGCTTTCCCGAACGAATCTTAAGAAAATATCTCACCTTGAATTTGCTGTCATTTTTTCTCTCATTCATCTTATAAACTGAAACTTTGCATATAAACTAATATCGAGGTGCTCTTTCTATTTTTGGAGTTCATTTTGACGGTGCTGTTTGATTTAGGGGAGATAGGGTCACGTGACCTGTTGGTGCATATCGCCTATTATTTGAGATAAAAGCTAAAAAATTTTTTTTTCAAACGGAGCAACAGAACGAGCGCGCGCGCCGAAACGCGTCAGCAGTGTGTTAGTCCTCTTATTGACACACTCTAATCAACCAATCAGATAACGAGATTAGTAACAAGTGTTGTAAAATTTAAAATTCATGGTAGTTCGTCCAGGTCCTCTTTTTTCACACGAAGACAAAAAAGACCTGACTTCGGGAATCCTTTTGATGAGTAACTCCAAGGAGGTAAATTTCAAAGAAGCATGAGTACAGCTTTTTAGAATTTTCAATGAAGCCATCTTGGCCAGGTGGATACTTACTTTGACCGTTATTCTTGCGATATTCGATGACCTTTTGTTTGAGATCCTCGATTCTGATTGGTCGAACAGGAGTCTTGGCGTGGAGGTAATTGTATAAGTCGCTATAAGAAACCTTGCGTTTGTGTTTGATGATTTTTTCTTTTAAATGAGATTTGGCCATGTTTTGTAATCGTTTGACGTAGGTGTTTCCTGAAGAAGATTTGAACATTGGTTGAGTTTTTGTTTTATATTTATCATCTATAGCACTACAACTACAGCAGCTACTACTACCACCACCACCATCGTAATAATAATAGATATCATCATCATCATCATCATCTGTACGGTTGGGAGCCAGAGGTGTTCCCCGGCCCGACCAACATTCGGTTTAAGGTATGAGTGCAACTTCAACCGGGTTGTTAAAAATGTACAAAATACAATACGCACGATAAGCTTTGGTCTGGACTGGCTTGGTTTACCGAGATCAATCTCAGCGTTCTTTACATGGAACTACAGTACACATGTTTCTATCTACAAAATCAATTTTTAATTTTCAATCTACAAAACCGGCCTGGTCCGCTTGACGCAATTATTGATTTTCAACCCGGTTCTAAGCCCGGCGAACGTAACAGCTCCCGTAAGCGACCATGAACACAAACTTAAGTTGCTGTTTATATCATCAAAAACTATATGAATTGAATTTGAAGCAACTTATATTTTTCAGGGTCTTGAGCTACCTTAAGACTACATAATATAAGTTCTTGAATGATTCAAAAGACAATTGAATCTTGCTCAGCCATTATAACGTTCACGTTTGATATCATAGTACTCGTGGTAATTGGTATAACTGGCCATGAACCCAGCAAATTGAAGTAATTGATGTTACTGGTATGGGACATAACTGCCGTGGGTTAAACGGTCTTAACAAGAAATCTTTTTAGGTGTAGAGACACCTTAATTCCATGTTGTAATCAAAATGTGAACTGGTATGCATTTTAGTAGTTGATCAATTACGCTGGATATACGATAAGTCAATTACGAGGATTAAACTAACGCGCGCCATAAGCTAGCGCACGCGAATCATGCAAACATTGTCAAGACGAAAGTAGAAAAAGAAAAATAAAGGCTCGCAAAAATCACCAAAACTACTGCAAAAGTTTCAGAATGGTAAACATTTAGTATATTAAAAAGTGACAAATAACAACAAGGGAAAAAGCGCAGAATTGTATTAAGATTATCCAACTCAGAAATCAGATATATATACTGCTCATTAGCTGGGCATATCTTCTTGCATTCTCCAACGAGGGACAGCATCATTCAATTTTGATTCAATTTGTTGAACTACATTTTTCCTCACTGGTGTCATCAGTTATAAGACGACTTCAAATTGTTTTATTTTATTTTGTAAAGTTGCCGCGAGTCGTTGCATTGATTCTCAAAAAGATAGTTGCCTTTGTTGAAAGTATCGGCCTGACGAATAAATGCACTTAATCTTTTCAACAACATAATAAAAACTTAACAATTCAAAAAACATCTGAAGCTTAAGAATGGTTTGACCAGCGATTTTCATTTCATATTTGGATTTCTGCGTTGAATAAATTGACCAGGAAAACAGATAAGGAAACTATTTTGTAACTTAATGAAACAAGTTTGACTCTTGGGTCCAGTTCAGTTTTAGACGAATTCACAATTTCGCTGACGAGAATTCGAGTCAAGCAATTTCACAATTTTGTCGCGTGGATGAGAAACGTTTTCAAGTGCCAGTGAAACGAATTTCATTAAAATGTAAATCAAAGTAACACAAATTGTTTATGGTTTAATTTCTCGGTCTACAATACGCATAATAGCTTATTCAAAGAGTGCAACTGAGACTTTGATGTTTGGTCGGAAAAGGTCCGTATTTTCTTTGATATCATTGATTGATTAATGATTGAATGAAACAAGTTTTGTACATAAAATGCTTAGCGAACAGCCTCTCATAAATCATGAATCAAAACGATGTGAGATAAAATAAATAAGTTATAAAGAAATCATTAAGCCTTGCTCCTAGACTAACCGCCCAGGGGCATATATCCACATAGATGAATAGACAAGATTGAGTAGAAAAATCAAAAAAGAAAACTTCAACAACTTACCAGTACTCCTTGCAATTAGGAAAGAGCTAGACAAATTGATCAGAAAACTTCAAACTTAAGTTTGGAAAATATTGGCAGGTTTACGTAATTTAGGTTTTAAAATAGTCTAGAGTCCAAGACGACTTTCACAGTTGGAAACCTACTTGTAGACGACTGGAGCACCCAAATTTGCAAGGTTTCACTGTCTCATCTGTGATTTCCAAGACGCTGGAACAGTCAGCCGTGTTCAACACCGGGTTCATCAATGAGGTGAGTTTATCGATAAGGCCAGCAATTATGATTACGTTGTGATACAATAAAAAATAGCAATGGGATATCACAAGCATCATGGCTGGATCACTCTTATCGCGATGTCTTATCTCAGACTTCAATGTCATGGACAGAAACGGTGAATAATTCACGGTATTGACCGGAGAGAAAGTTTTATAAATATTTCAATCTTAACAAAGACGGCACTTGACATTGATTGTACCCGTAGAATTTCTCAAATTTAGTGTTTTGCATAACAAATGTTCATATCTTAATAAACTCTGCCTTTGTGCTTGCCTTTGCGAACAAAAAACACAGCCAGGTTATTCGTCTCAGTTATTGGAATTACTCAGTTTCACATAATCAAACTCTAAGATCGTTATTTACTATATCAAACGCTAAAAGTCCTATATAAGTAAGAGTTTTGAGGCTTTTTGGGCTGGCTATTGCAGTTATTTAAACTTCATTGTAAGTTGATAAGGTTGAAACCTCCCAGTGGGCTCAACAAAAAACTTCAAAAAGTCGGCATTATTGAGCTTGAAAGAAAACTTGATAATCCAAACTCTTATTATATACACCACAAAAAAGAACTTCCTTAGAACAGAGTTTCAGGAAATTGTAAAACCATACTCGAATTTCTAGAAATACTTCGTTTCTTCCATCTGACAGAAACTTGGTGATTGAAAAAAGCTTACTTTTAGAAGTCCAAAAAGGAAATTTTTGTGGACTGTTTTTGACGACCGGACTTTTGTGGTGGTTTTGTATTGTTGCTTTTAACTTTACCGCAAAAGCAAAAAAAGTGAGAAAATAAAATCAGATTAAAGAAGGCAAATATTGGCGAGAAAAAGATGGTCGTGCTCGTTTGTTCATTAACAAAGTACACAGTTTGAGTTTGTCGGGTTCTTCAGAGGAAGCGCTGTATCATAGAAAAGAGTCCTGTCCGTTTTATGGCTGGAAATGTTTTTTCTTTGTCAAAAACATGCGTATGATTTTCAATGTAGATGTATCTTCACTGGCGGATAAGCTAACTATGTCTGCAGTCTTTCACCATGTGGGAGGCTTGTGTTCCTCATTTAAACAATCCCGAACAGTCTCAACGCTTAAACAATCTTTCAAGACCCACTTCTGCTCAAATACGAGACAAAAACTCATTACAGTCCAGTGAAACAGCCGTGGAATCATTCAATTCTGGCCTAGATCTTTTTCTATGGACTCAAGATAAGAACATCGATCTAATAGCCATAAATGGGTCTTCGTATTGCCCTTGGTAAAAGCCACAATACAAGAGAGATGTTGAGCTGTTTTAAGTAATCTGATCACTGGCTTAATTCAAGCATAGATTCCTGTCCATCAAATCAGAACGAAATTTATGCAATGACCACAGAACTTCCTATTAGCACGTTCTGCTAAAAAACTCAAAGACAATTTTCATCCCAGTTTTTCGACCCCTTTCCGACTAGGTGTGGCACTAGTGGGCCCATTGAGAAGTTTACTAACTTGAAGGACTTGTTTTGGAGACGTTTTTTTCTGGGGAGTGAAAATTTTGTTGCACGATTGTTTAACAAAGAGAAGACGTTCCTCAGAAAGCCATATGCACGTGTATTTATAAAAAGATTACAAATCAGTTCTGCCCTTTTACACTTTGTTTATGTAATCACTTTAACACCTTCAACTCAAACATTATTAACTTCTATTCAACTTTTTCAAAGCTCTAAAACTCCCTTTTGATACAAAACGCCAATAATTGAGAATCCCCCAAAAGAGTTATAAGCGATTTTGCCGGGGAAAAGTTCACGTATGTTTGAGCTTTTTTTGTTTCGCAATTTTAAAACCTCTCCACATTCAACACGTGTTTTGAAACCTTCGCCATTCAGGACCTTGAAACAAAACATTTGACTGAAAGTCGAAACAAGATATTTTTAACTTAATAGATCAGAGCATTTTAATCGATAACTGGTTTACCACGTTTTTTGGTAATTCCAAAGATATGTGATGTCTCGGCGATATACAGTTGGATATGGTCCAGTTGCAAAAGTCATATTATTGCCAATCAGTCGATAATTTTCTCAGTTTTACTCTACTAACTCTGACTGAATCATTCCATAAAACCCCAAGAGAAACCATATTCTTTATTTGTGAATTTTTGGACTTCTTTGGGTAGTAAAATAAACTTTAACTTGATTCATACTGAAAGAAGTGCACATGTAAATATCCTTACTGTATCTCCTGCTTTGGTATTGTCTTTGATTGAACAAGAAAGAATTTCAGCAATTCAAGTTAAGTTCTTAAAACAACACTGAATTTGAACTTTTTGTGTCTTAAAGCTCAGCTGCCGTCTATGGTTTTATTTTCTTGACGTTTTAGAACTGGCTTTTCGTTCACTTGTAATTAAAAACAACTCTCAAACAATTTGTACTTTTAGTTCGGTAAGAGCATGCTTAAAGCAAGAACTTTAAGTTACTGCTCAGTGGCTTTACGCTTGGCATCATAGCTGACTTAGTTAATTAAGATGTATCATATCAGTGAAGAAAACCACTTCTTTAATTGGCTGCATGGACGTTTAATGAGTTCAAACAACTTACCTGAAATATAATGAAATAGAACAACTTTTATCGTCATCGTTGCTGAATTTAGGGATATTTTAATTTTTCCGGTTTGTGGGTTTTAAGTATGGAATTTAATTATTATTTTTTCTTGTCTGAGTAAGTGTGACCGACGTGAAAGTCTGCATGCTCAAATTCAGTTATTTCAATATCACGAACAATTTTTCGGATAAATTATGGCCGTATAAATAGTTTGAGCTTCTCTTGTAAAAAAGACTATGTAAACCTGTAGAATTATTTAAGCGATTTTCATGGCAAAACACTGATAATAGTAATTTCAAAACACAACAAAACAAAGCACAAGCAAATACACAGACTCAGTAATGTACTGCTCATTAGTAGTGTTTGTCTTTTTACTAGTGACATAAGCATAAGCACAAGCAACATACACAGACTCAGTAATGTACTGCTCATTTTTAACTAGGTGACAACTGAAGCACAAGCACAAGCAACTAACATTACACAGACTCAGTAATGTACTTGCTCATTATTTAGCAGTATTTGTCTTTTCAGCTAATGACACATGCATAAGCACAAGAAACATACGCAGACTCAGTAGTGTATTTGACTCTTAAATAAATGGTAGAAAATAAGTACAGTGATTACGTTATTAAATGATGGCTGTGTATAGAGAGCAACCTCACCGAACGGAAAGTATATTGCTCACATTATTCAATATCCAATTTATTCTTTATACTGCAGAGTCCCACGGCATCTTATATGTTAGTTGGACATCACATATCTGTTTAATCGAGCTATTTTTGTGTTGGGTTTGATTCTAATAGCTTCTAATCTATTATCGATCTATTAAGATGTTGGCCCGTCAGAGGAGTTCAATTGGATCGTAAAGTCGAATGAAATTTTTGACGGTTTCATCTTTAATTTCCTGAAACAAGAGCGTTTGTTGTTGTTTTCCTGCAGTTTTATTTGTTTATTTGTCTTTTTCAGGTTTTTTGGCTATTTTTGCAATTAAAGAATTGCTTCAAGAGTTTAAGTATTATACTTAAGCTCAAATACGTCAGCAAAGTTAATGATTCTTGAGAAACACATGCTACAGAGCTATAAGCACTCAATATACAGTAATGAGTGAAACGAAATCTTCGATAATAACGATGTCAGGCCGTAAATATTAGCTCATATTCAAGGCTTATGCCACTCAGGTATTGTGGACAGAGTGATTTCGAGTCTAAAATTATAACATTAGTTACTTTTTCTGATTCGGTCAGACGCCTCCCTCAACTGCCAGCGAAACTAGAAGCCCTTATATTGCTTCTCTGGAATTAAGTAGGATGCAATAATATCTCATCGACACAGCAGAGAAGATTCATTTTCTTTGACTACGTTTATTTAAAGAAAGATTTATGGCAATTTATCTCATGGTCATTAATCTTTTTGGTTTGAAAAATCATCTACCGTCCATGCAGATATTCCATCTTGAACTTAAAACCACGTGTCAATTAAATCTTAAGAATGCGAAATCCGCACTCCAGAAATAACTCAATTAGTCAAAAAGCGGACTTGGGAGGTTCAAACTTGAATTTTTGTATAATTATGGAGGTCTTGAATTCCATGTTTAATATAAATGAGATTTTTAATCTTTTTTAGATTATCTCGAATGTTACAATGCGTCATTTGTGTCATTAGATAGGATTTATGACAAAAAAGATCGCATTTGAATTGTTTTCCACGGTCACCTCACACGGTTCATTACACCAGCCATTAGCTTGTAAAACAGCATTACTTACAGCTTGAGGCTGTTCTGCCTAACAAGTACTCTTCTAATCCAGACTGTAGTAAATTCTTCTCAATGCTTCAGCAATTTTGGTGAAAACAACACGTTTTTGGATTCGAGAAACAACTGCAATATTTGCATAATCAGATTGCAAAATCGTTTCCCTGGTCTTTTTAACCACAGAACAAAGCTTAAGACTCAAAAACTTTAAGCTTAAAAGAGCTAAAAATTGAACCATCAATTGGATTTGAGTATATTAGAGAGTAGAATAAACTTGTTTTTTTATATATATTCAAATGTTTTGAAACTTTGTCACTCCACACAAGTATATATGTTGCAAACATTCTCCACTGAGTTTTGCAGCGTGTCAGATTGCATTATAAAAACAGAGATTTTGTTCAAGAAAGTGATTAAATTTTCCGATTCGATTCCACTTTAGTTTTAAAACGAATCACAGATATTATGCTCGTGTTAATGAATAGTAATAATTTCTTATCTTATTAATTATAACAGGTAAAAGGATCAATTCTTTTGAACGAGCTTATTGTACCGGATTGAATACAAAGTGAGTTTTTTGTCTCGTTGATAAACAGAATTTATAACGGTGTTGGTAGCGTGCTGGAAGTAGGTCATTCAAGAGTGAAGGATGACTCACTGCTAGTCTATTCCTAGACTACCCCCGGTTCCGCCTATTGACACCACGAGGTTACAACTCAAGCTCAAAATATCACTCCTATCAGTTGAAACTTTACCCCCCATCGAATTCCCTAACAGCAAGACTCTTAAATCCCGAGAAAAGCATGAAACAAGTAATTCTATCATTTCAGGAGTAAAGAAACGTTCAGTTAAGTTAGAACAGACAAACAAGTCGGCGACATTAGGAATGACATAATTGCTGATTGACAGATTTGAGAGGGAAGCAGTGTTCAGTCAGGGATAGCCAGCGAACATTCATTGACAGTATGAACAAGCAGCTACTGTAGTACATATATACTACGAGTCACTCTCACTGAAATGGAAGGCGCTTCAACTAGAAACCCGGTAAGACTTATAATCCTAAATAGATCTACATAACAGGTTATATGTGGTCTTTTTTCTCTCTAGAGAACGACTTGATTAAATACTATCGCAGTCATGTACCAGTTACGTTTGTAATGAGCTTAAATGACGAGATTTCAATTACTTCTGAAAAAATCAAACAAAAAATTCAATCAATTTTTATCCCGTAAAAACTGACACCACATCTGATTTAAAGTCTTTTCTTTCTTCTATCAAGGCGTTCCTATTGGCTAGTATCGAATGTTAGTGTTTTATAGATAAAGTAACTCTTTAGATAGTTCAACTACGGAAAAAATGAGTCAGTAATTCATTCAGAAAACAGTCGATATTGGGTCTCGGTAGACTGTTTTGGCGCGGCCTAAGCTAGTAGTAAGGATTCACGCTTGAAGTCTCCCATTTGAGCAAAGCGTGGCTCCAGCCAACCATAAACTGTTTATCTATCATATAAATAACCAGCATATTCGTGGAAAATAAACCTAAAAATCGCTTGGATGAACAATCGGTTTCTTCCTTAACATCCACCAATGTCAGACCAAGCCTTCTCTTTCACGTGTTTTAAGAAATTTAATAAAATCTCTAATAATCAACCTCAAAGAATTTTGCAACATATTTTGAGTACATTTTCCTTCACTGCGTCCATGATATTGTTTCAATAATGTCCAAGCTCTGAAGAGGTAATCAGCAGAGCGAATCTCATAAAAGACTCTCTGAAATTTTGGGCTATCAGATAAAGTAGGGATTTCTTATTGGTAACATAGTTGATGAAATATTTTTTGCTGTCTGATATTTGCAGCGTCGGCCGTCAGAGCAGGATTAGCGATATTAGGTCTAATGGCTCCGAGAAAAAAAATATCTACAAAGGATACGGGGTAAATATCTAACTGACGACCAATCGCCGCCGCTTAAACAATATCACTATATTTACAAATGTCCCCTCTGCACTGATTTAGGAAACACAGCTCATCGTAACCAACAGTGTAGGGAAAAAGAGTCCAAAATAGACTACACGACATACTAGTTAGAAATCTAACCACCAGGCTAATTTCAGTGAAATGTGTGTTTACATGCAATTGATACAAAATGTCCACTAAATTATAAAATAGAGAACAAATCTAGTAAATTGGTCTTAATCATCAAAAGGACATAACTTGTCATGTTAAAGACTCATCTATTTTATAGTATACTTCAAAAATACTTTCTTTAGATCATTTATAGCTGAGTTGTTGACAACACTTTGAGAAGTGCAATATCAGGCCATTTCTTCACGAGTAGCTAGTTTAGTCAAGGAGTGGCCTAGCACTTATTCTCCTCAAGCTAATCGCTCATTTAGGCAAGAAAAGTATTGAATATTTAATAAATTGGAAAAGGATGAATTTAAATTATCTGATATTAAGATAACGTTGGTATCAACCCCTGCGAGAGACGGACCATTGCTCAAGAATTTTGCGTCCATATTGGACTACTAGCCGTATTGATAAGATAAGAAGTCTCTATGCTATATTTTGAACAGTCAAGAAAAAAAACCCCGTATACTTCTAGAATCTAATTGTCAATATCCTGAGTATCTTCTTGAGAAACTGATTTTTGCCTAAAATGAATCGTTTTGAGGAGATTGAAGTGATAATCTATGAAAAAAAACAAACGCCTACATACGAAAAATAATCATCATCTTAGTCCCAGTTCTTTTTTTCAGAACTTCATTCCAATCAGTACAAAATTTTAGAAGTCAAATATCACGAGATATTATCAACCAAACTTAGTCAGCATTTTTGAGATACCACTATAGGAATTTCATGGGAAAATTTCAAGCCACTTGTGGTGAAGCAAAACGACAACAAAATCCCCGCTTCTGTAAAGAGTTCCTTTTTCAGTTGAATTTACGTACCGTATTACGTAATAAATCTTTAGTTATCAATCAGGACGCAAAATCCTGATCGAAGAAACAGTTCGCTAAATGATTTATAGCCATGATATTTTCGTCGTAAATAGAGTTATTTTAAAAGCTAGATTTTTCATATTTTACAATCTATCACTCATCTCCTAGAGATTTTTATGACAAAGGTGAATTTGGTTATAATCTAAAACTGACTCTCGCTGATGATACATCCAATATTCAAAACGACTTCGAATCCACGGATAAAATATCACTAAACTTTTTTTAATGCTTCGAAGTAATTTCAAACTGGCTTCCAATACTGTTAAGTACGGGATGATTATTTTATGAGAAAAAATGACATTAAGTTCTTAACTTTGTAACTTCCCGGTTTCTGAGTGGTTGAACTGATTGAGTCACGTGATTAGGATCACGAGTACAAGCAACAAAAAAATCCTCAAGTGCACTTGAAAACGTGTTAGCTATAGGTACATGAAAGAACCCAGAATAGCTGTAATCAAGTTTAGATCAAAATAAAATCAGTCTATTTACTCCCAACATTCAGAACAAGGTAATAATTAATCCTGGCTATACATTACTGTGAACTTCAAAGCCTGTTATAGGCTGGAATTAACCTGAAATCAAATAAGTTACAAGTTATAAGTTAATAAGGAAGATTCCGGAACATTCTGGCCTGATTGTACGAAAGATGACTAGCGTTAACCCAGGATTAAATCTAATGAAAACCATTTATTTTAACCCAGGATTAGCGTTAATCGCCCGCAGTTCAAACAAGGTTCAAAATCGCAATATTTTGGCTCCATGTGAGGTTGTAATCGTATAATACATCCGGCCAACTTGCTTCATCCTTTGTAAACAGACTTTGAACTTCACAAGTATCTAAAACACTTGAATTAATTAAGCTGTTCCTGGTAGCCGGGATGTCTGTTTTGGTTTTAGTGTTCCAAGGGAAAAAGATTTATTTTGTAAAGCAAGAACAAGTTGTCTTTGTAAACAGGGCTTAGCTAAGATTAATAGTAAAGTTGGCGTTAGCCCGGAGCAGCATGCCTTCTAGGCATGAGTATTTCGATGGAAGGATGTTTTGGCGCCAAGAACAAAAGGCTTAAATGTTGAGCCAATATATTTATGGTGTATATAAAAAATACAATTTTTTAATTTAGTTTTTTGTTGTTGTTGTTCGAAACAAAAAGTCAGGATATGTTAAAAATAACTCTTCGGATATCTTACAAAAAAATGTATCCGTCGATAATTTGCATAAAGCCAAGCTTTGGCCTCGCTCGCCGGTTGAATCGTGACGTCATCATGAGTACGTAAATTTATTTGTTTAATAAAAATTATTGATTTTTGCTGATTTTTTTGTTTATTTTGCAAAAACTATTTATTTGTTTGTTTGTTTATTTTGCAAAGATTATTTCTTTGTTTGTTGTTTGATTTTTCAGAAAAAGACTGTAAAATATGTATGAAATGTGCGAGAAAAAAGAAACGTCATATTGGAGGCCAATTTTCATTCTTTATATGACCGCTATTTAGTAAAATCATTTTTCGTCTGACAAAAAGATGATAAAATTTATCATTTTATTAAGGTAGCTCGGTCTAGTTTTTTTCACGGTCGACTAGCGACGTTTAAACAGCCGTAGCTCCCGCTCCAGAGCGTCTTTTGCCAAGATCTTTGCACACTTGTCTAGATATAGAATGAAGTTTTAAAAAAAGTATATTTTATTGAAATCCGTTTTATTTTAGTGAAGAAATCATTATGTCGTCTTCTTTACTTAAAGCTCATTTTCGAGAAAAATCGGTCTAAACTTTTAGAGACACATATCTAACGGTAAAGTTGTTAGTTAGGTCTACATTCTGAGGAAGTGTCAAAAAATCGTACTCATAGTTTTTGAATAAAAACGGTTTTACTTTTTTGTATACAAAAATTCATATGTTTTGTACTATTTACGATAACAACCCACTCTGACAAGATACAACAAAATCCTTGCTCCCAGTTATTGCCAAGACTTAGTTCTACACTTTCTGTGATTTTCAATAGATTCGGCCAAGACAATGATTTTTAAGAGTGGTACAAGTCATGTAATATTTTTGTTCATTTTCTCGCAAAACCTGAAATTTTTGCTTCTGAACGCGCTAATTAAAAAATTGTCGATGATTTTTTTTTAATTTCCGCTATTAATTATTCAGAATATGTCCAATTAGGGTTCCAACTTGGTAATCGAAAGAATACCTCTAAGGTGCTCAAATAAAATTTCAAACTTAGGTATATTTGCATTTGCCCCTGCCGCGGTTGTTTTGCTAAAGCAGTGTTGATTTCGCCGTGTAGTTTGAGTCACACATATTTGCATGCTTTTTCTGTTGGCACATTACGCACGTGCTGATCGACCGTGCGGAAATATTCAATTCGACGACAGAAGTCTTAGGCCTAGTTCAAACGTCGCATCTCACATGTGCTGAATTCAATGCAAATGAGATGATAATGAGTAGAAACAAAAGATTTGACTAATTTGCATTGAATTCGGTACATGTGAGATGCGACGTTTGAACTAGGCCTTAGTAAAATTGCTGTTGTGGAAAGAAAATGTTGAAGAAGGCATATAACCACCGCCGCAAAAGACAAGCTGATATTTTGACAAAAAACTGTCAATATGCAAAATTGTGAGCCTGTCGTCGAATTGAATAAATGAACAAAAATATTACATGACTTGTACCACTCTTAAAAATCAATTGCCTTGGCCGAATCTATTGAAAGTCACAGAAAGTGTAGAACTAAGTCTTGGCAATAACTGGGAGCAAGGATTTTGTTGTATCTTGTCAGAGTGGGTTGTTATCGTATATAGTACAAAACATATGAATTTTTGTATACAAAAAAATAAAACCGTTTTTATTCAAAAATTATGAGTATGATTTTTTTGACACTTCCTCAGAATGCAGACCTAACTAACAACTTTACCGTTAGGATATGTGGCTCTAAAAGTTTAGACCGATTTTTCTCGAAAATGAGCTTTAAGTAAAGAAGACGACATAATGATTTCTTCACTAAAATAAAACGGATTTCAATAAAATATACTTTTTTAAAAACTTCATTCTATATCTAGACAAGTGTGAAAAGATCTTGGCAAAAGACGCTCTGGAGCGGGAGCTACGGCTGTTTAAACGTCGCTAGTTGACCGTGAAAAAAACTACACCGAGCTACCTTAACAGACTTCATGCACTTTTCGAAATACTGGGGAGGGGGGTAATGGCTGTACACAGGCTATTTCGTTGTAAAAATTAATTTCTGGAAACAATGAAGTAAACTTTCTATTTAAATTTCCATTTACTTGGTTGTCTTTTGCTGATATTTCCTTAGAGTCTTTTGAGAGGGCCTTCCTGTCAGATTATTGCATCAGCACTAGTATTTTTCTTTGAAGGTACATATATTATCGGTGCATCCACAGTCAAACTCACTTATCCGAGTACATGTACATTTACTCAGTTATTTGAGTATTTGAGTACCCTGTACTCAAATAACTGAGTAACTGCGTACCTTTACTCCAAATAGCGAAGTAAATTTACTCGGATAAGTGAGTTACTGTGGATGCACCGATTTAGTCAAGTTACTCGCGCGTTTTTGCAGTGCTGATATCCGAAAAAGATGATGAGACTGATTTTAAAGTAGCTTTTACGACTTTGCCCAAAATAACTACGGAGCTCATTACGTTTTATTTAGAATTTCTCCTCTTTTTCTGACGTTCCGATTCGTGATGGTATATAGATCAGAGTACTGTACGGGCCCCCGCCGGTTTAGAAAGCGTGCATGAGAAGTACTCGATCGTAAATCCAAAAAAAATTGATCTTTTCTCCAAGGATAAAACTAGTTTTTCTTTCTAAAAAGCTGCCAGTGAATTTAACATGAAATTTCTTGTTATCTGATTTTGCAGAATTTTTTGGTGTGGATTTTCTTTAGTTTTCAATAAACGCTTGTTAAATACGACTTACGCGTACTCGAAAATTACACATATGTATACGCTTTGTGAAACAGGCAACACATGAACAGTGTATCTCATAAGAATCATGTTAAGTCCACAAACAGTATATAGTAATTCTATTAAGTTAGAATTAGAACTTTGACAATCTTTACCTTTATCTGACGTGGTTCAATGCTTTCCGCAAAGGATCATATGAACACTAAAATATAGCAATTAAAACCGCTGTGTTGCAGGTAAAACCTTGATAAAAAGTCAACAGGTTCTTAGCTAGTCCCTATGTTGTCCTAAGAAACCGTTAGCTAGAAACCAAGAAAAAGCGCCAAATGACTGAAATATATACAGTTTTAAAGTGTTGTAGCTTGTAACTGAATGTGTTGAAATATTTAGGAAAAAATAGAGTCGTGAATTCTTTGGAAGCTAAAACTCTATTATACATTGCGTGTTTTCAAATGAAAAGGGGTTTTACGAATTTGGAAAAAAACTATGTTCAAAATAGAATAAATAAAATAGAATAGATTTGTATGAAATTAAGTGCGTGAGCAGTGCAAACGACGATATTTGTTTTTATTTAGGGAATGACTAAAGGGTTATTAACCGAGCGCGAGGTCTGTATGGGAAAATATCAGACCGAGGTCTTGACAGTACGGACCGAGCGCAGCGAGGTTAATAACTTATTTATTATATGGCTTTGAGAAGTCCCGCTAAAACAATTGCCAAACGCAGACTTTTCTTTTCATCCGGGACAGCGGCCCTGATATGGCAAAATACAGACCATGCGTTAGCCAATCATTATTCAGGAAATTATCTAGCCATATAATAAAGGGGGTTATTGGACCGGGAGAATCTCCCGTGGGGGTGAGTGTGAGGGCATTTAAAGCTGTTCAAAAATGTTCCAGAAAAATCCAGAAAGTCAAAGGAGATAAAGGGGTGTGGAGAGGAACTCTTCCTATAGCTACTCACCCTTACTTGCTTGGAAACTCTTTCCCACTTGCCTTAGTCACATCATTTTTTAGTCTAAAACAAGAAAGTTTAAGCTGAGTGCAAATTTGATGCTTAATTTTATCACCAAGTTTTACATTTTTTTTGATATCGTAGTCAGTGTTGAAAAAAAAACTACCCGTAATTATTTTTCAAAACGGTTGAATTTCATATGTTCGGATGCACTGAGATATAGATATGAGTTAAATTAGAGCGCTTTTCGTATGAGTGGGAAACTGACCGTACCAGTTACGGTCTACGCGTGCAGTACGGCTACGGCAGGAATTTCGAATGTTTTTATAGACATTACGGCACTGACACGGTCACGGTACGGTACGGTCAGTTTCCCACTCATACGAAAACCGCTCTATAAAACGTCGGCAGACAATAACCATTCCGTAAGTCATTTGAGCACTCTCCTTTGTACCTTTTTGAAGATAATGGTTGAAGAAGAAACTAAAAGAATATTAGTGGGTTGCAAGTGACGTCACGCAGCCATCTTGGAAGAACTTTAACAAAAGATTTCTCGATTGTGATCTGTTGTCTATCTGCTTAGACATTTATTATTTGGCTTGCTTGCTTGTTTGCTTGCTTGTTTGCTTGCTTGTTTGCTTGCTTGTTTGCTTGCTTTTTTGTTTAATTTGCTTGCTACTTGTTGGTTGGTTGGTTGGTTGGTTGGTTGGTTGGTTGGTTGGTTGGTTGATTCAGTGATTGGTTGGTTTAGTGGTTGGTAGACTTTCTCAAAGTCGTCAGCCCCGCTTTTTAATTTTTGACTTTTGCGGGACTGGCGTCGTCCTCTCGCGCGTAAAAAAAAAAAAATCTCGAAGAAGAATGATTGAAATAAAGATTAAATAAGAGAGGACGACTTGTGGCAAGTCTAGTTGGTTGGTTGCTTTTGTTTGTGTGAGTCAGTTTGTTATTGGTTCGGGTTCTCGAGGGAATGGTTAATGACATATTTAACTTACAAGACGAAATAGTCAGTCATTCTTAAAAGCTCCGTACGTTGTAGTTAAAGCCCTTTTATCATCCTCAGACAAAGAAACGGATAAAGAAGATGAAGATAAAATAAAAACTACAAAGACTGATTTCAAACCTTCTTTCTCCAGGAAACTCTCAAAACAGACTTCCAAAATGTTTCACCAAAGCCTCTGGCACGCAAAGCCAGTGGTTCGACGTACAACTTCAGCACAGCAGAAATACTTGCCTATCTCTTCAGCCACTCTGAACTCAAAAGCGTTAACACTGGTGAACAAGGTGGTTCCACGATCGCAACCACGAGAAACACTATTGAGAGTAAGTCTTGCATGCCATATGTCGAAATGAAATATGACTCGTCCAAGTTTTAAATCATATGATTTACGTGCCGGACGTTTTATTTTGAAAACAAAAATCCTCTTTTTCTCATCTTGTAGTCTTCCAATATTTATCATGTAAACAGGAATAAAAAGCAAAGCCAATATCGTTTCAAAAAAATTAATTTTTTGAAAATACGATAAAAATTAGCCGAGTTATGGCAGGCCAAAGTGATCCAGATCTATAAATTTTGACGCGTTTGCCCCAATTCAAGATGGCGGACGAAAGCGTGAAGTGGCTTATTCAGTAGTGCTCAAATGCTAAAATACAATGGACATTGAAATAAAATGTTGTTCTATAATTTAGTTTTATTGAAGATCCTTTTTTCACTCAGATTGTTCATCATGTGAAGATCTACCTAATGGCAAACTATGCACTAAGCACAAACACCTAGAAACTCTTAGAATACTACGCAGCCCCGAACACAAAGAGAAACACCTCTCAAGAGCCATCACTTCGTTCCCACCCGAAGTTGAGTTATGCACGTCTGGGGTACCAGGAAAGGGCTACGGCGTACGAACTGTGCGGGTCATTCCCGAGGGAACGTGGATCGGCCCGTATGAAGGAAAAGAAGTCAAACCTGAAGACGTGACCCCAGACACAGATAATTCGTACATGTGGGAGGTGAGAACTATATCAGTAGAACTTCTTGTAAATTACGCCTCCATTGTATGAACACCTATATTAGACAGACACCTCCATAATACAGACACCTCTATCAATACGGATCAGGCGAGGTGAAATCTTTATACATTTCCTTATAAATGAAACCCCTATAAAAAGAACACTATTAAAGACACTTATCTTTGGCCCTTTGGTGTCTGCCTTAAAAAGGTCCATGGTCCGGGTGTTTGAAGGGCGATAAACGCTAATCCTGGGTTAAAATGAATGGTTTTCTTTAGAGTTAATCCTAGGTTAACGTCTTTCGAACAACCGGGCCCAGGAAAATAAAAGTGAAATCTGTAAGAATGTGTCATGACTGGTAATGAAGATAACTTTGAAACTGTGTGACGATTTGTGGTTACAAGTTAAATTTGTCTTTCTTGCGGTGAAAATAGTGATCTCTGACTATCATATTATTTTCCAAGCCACGTGTTTCTGCCACGCCCTATTAACGTCAAGTTAAAAAACTCAAATGTCTATTTTCAAATTTGTAACAGATATTTCAAGATGGAAAATTGGTATACTATTTAGATGGAAGTGACGAAAATCACTCCAGTTGGATGCGTTACATCCGGTGTGCCCGATACAAAGGAGAACAAAACACTTCCGTCATGCAATACTTTGGTAATATCTACTATCGAGTCTTCAAAGAAATTCAACCTGGTCAGGAAATTCTTGTCTGGTACGATGACACATGTCCACATTACCTGGGAATCCCCCTGAAGATGCAAGACATTGGGACCACCACTACGTCACGTGGTATGTAATCCACCAATCAAGTGTTTAGTTTGTAACCACCACTACGTCACGTGGTTTATGTATGTAAGCATTTTCTTGCTGAATCTATAAGAAGGGAACATGTATTTTAAGAAGGAATGAGGAGAGAGGGGGTAGGATCAAATCGCTTTAACTGCATGGGTAAAAATTTTGCTGCTCTTTCCTTACAGTTCATCAAAACATGATGAAGCTCCCCTAAAATGGTGGTGTAAAAACGATGGTCTCACACTTCTTTCACAAAATTTGTAAACCCTACCTCTATTTTCCATTGTTATAGCATTGGCAGTGTTGGCATTTCATTTTTTTTCCACAGGAACCGCCGTATGTAAGCCACAGACAGCTCCAGTCTCAACCAGAGCAACTCTCAACACACCAATAACAGGAAGCCCAGCTCGACCCAGTGTTGCTCCACGTCCTAGGCTAACAGCGTTTGTACCTCCGCACAGCTACACACAACACCCACTTCCACCGGTAGTTAGAGCACCACCACCGTTGCCTAGATACCAGATGGCTTACCCTATGATGTCACGTGACACGCTATTACACAGTTCGTTCGCAAACTCTTCAAATTATAATCTACGAGAACTAAACGATGCCTACACGGCAGCTGCCATATATGGTAATAGATCGTCATATTCAGGCCGCAAAAGCAAGTCACCTAGCGCAATAATTACCCATAATAATATCCACAATTCGCTTGTCTCTCATGGGGTACTACCCTACCCACGTGATCCACCAATGATCCAATCAAAGACAAATGGATTTTTGAACCAATCAGATACCACACCAGAATTGTCTCCAAGCCAATCAAATTCAAGCTCTGGATCTCGTGAGGTATCGGAAACCGGTTCTGATTTGTTGAAAGGGTCAAGATCCATTTTGGATCAAAATGGAAATATCAAAAGCAAAACTGTGGAGAACCGAAGCCCTTACACCGAAAAAATTAAAGATCGGCAGTTAGGAATGACATCGTCCGATAATACCATCAATAAATTCCTTTCTCAGATCGAAGAAGCAAGAATCGAGGAGATGAAAGAAAAGCAAAGAAATCTGAAAGAGCAAATAACAGAAACGAATTCAACTCATGAATCTGAAAACGCCTTGGACATTAGTATATGGAAATGTGGTCAATGTGGGAAGTCTTTTGCTCAGCAACAAATCCTTCAGCTTCACATCTGTCCGTGCATTCCTGAGAAGCCATACAAATGCACATATTGTCCCGAGGCTTTCGCACAACCAAGTGACCTGCGCACGCATGCTGTCATTCACAGCGGTAAAAAGCCATTCAAGTGCGGCTTTTGTTCAAGGTTGTTCGCAGGCTCAACCACCCTCAATAATCACATTCGTACGCACACCGGCGAAAGACCGTTTGGCTGTGAAAAGTGCGGAAAAGATTTCTCACAAGCCTCACAACTAAGCAGACACAGACGAGCATTGTTTGAATGCAAGTAGGTATGGGAAATGACGAGGACCATGAAGAATGAATTTGACAAGCGGAATTTAGAGAGAATGACAAGGACATGAGACGTTAATATTCCGGCACCTAGAGTAGTTTTCGTATGAGTGCGAAACGGTCTGCGCCGTGCATGTCCGCGTCAGTACCATGATGTCTATAAAAACTTAGAAATTCTTGTCGTGACTGCGTCGTACTATGCCGTGACCATGCCGTGATCGTGCCGTGACTTACCGTCATACAAAAACTGCTCTAGTACAAAATCACATAGCCCGTGAACAGCCTCAGGGTAGGGGGAATGGGAGGAAAAAGCCCATTTCTTCTCCCCTCCCCCCTCTCCTGGCCTTCCCTTTCTCCTCTCCTTCCCCCTCCCCTGGCCTTCCCTTCCTCCTCCCTTCCTCCCTCCCCTGAGCCTGTTCACAGGCTAAAAATCACATCAGAAACGTGTTGTAAAGTATAAAACTCATAAATATTTAGAGCAATGGCCCACCAGGCAATATATATATAAAGCCTCCAATTGCAAAGGCGATCACTCTGGTAAGGAACCGCTTTGTAAGCCACTGTTAATTCTAAGCCTGGTTTTCAGAAGCGGAAGCAACATATGCAGACGCAGAATTGCATTTGCATTTCTACAAGAGACTATAATGCTAAGAGAGCGAGACTCAGTATTGATGTCTGTGCGATGTTCGTGTCGACTAATTAAGGCTACTTTGAGTAACAACGCCATCACGCGAGCAAGGCTCACAATTTAAACAACAAAATATGATCCAAAAGCAAACGGTCCCGTCCGCGAGCACGTCAAAAATCAGGTTAATTTTATTGTTCGAGAACCTTGCGCGCGCGATAGCGTTGTTGCTAAAAATAACCTTATAGTATCCAAGAACATCGCACAAACATCGATACCGAGTTTCGCTTTCTTACTTATGGTCTCTTGATTTCTCACCTAGGTTTGAAATAAGACGATGGACAGTGTAGCATGCAGTCTGCGTATGTTGCTTTCGCTTCTGCTTTCGTTGCTTGTGAAAACCGGGCTTTAATAATCATCGAGAAATTAGTTTAAAAAATTGTTTGTTATCCCCTAAGAGCACGCATACATACCGCTCTTTAAGGTTTTGTAACTTTTTAGGCAAATTGTAATGATACACCACAAAGATTTTGTATTTTTACTTAAACTTGATAGAAGTACATATGGGAATAGAATCCAGGAAGTTTGCAAAGCATGTATGGTAATTTTGAAGGTCTCCAGACAGGCTCAGAAATAATGACCGGGAGGTATTGCCCTTACGTAGTTGATACCACCTCTTAGCAATCAAATTATTCATCCGAATAATGAATGGGGAATGTAATATAATGTAAAAACAGAATTATTTTTCGAGGTTTTTTTAAATAAATGATATCAATCGTGTGTGTTGCTACATTCGTCTACACCGAAACTATGCATGTGATACAAGTGTGCGGAACTTAAAGTGCTCCTAACCCCTAAGTTTGAAAATTTCAGTAACGATTGTACTCCATGTAAACAGTTGACTGGTGCAATATTTCCTCATTTGAGCTCTATACTCGTGAGTTATCAAGGATTTATGCTAATTAGATGACGTCTACCCAGGAATTTGCAATATTTGTTTTGCGCTTTAAGTGCGCTTGATACTGATATCCAAAAACACATGCACTCGCGCTAGAAGTCTTTTATATACGAACAAAGTATTTATTAAGAAAGCTGCCCAACTGTAAATGTCTTCCGGAGCCTTACGTGAGCATGCGCTGTAGACACCTATGT
Organism: Telmatactis stephensoni; assembly: GCA_029948255.1. Classification (NCBI taxonomy): domain Eukaryota; kingdom Metazoa; phylum Cnidaria; class Anthozoa; order Actiniaria; family Isophelliidae; genus Telmatactis; species Telmatactis stephensoni. Next base: position 658,936 of record JALIZF010001912.1, read on the forward strand.
GCACTTTATAGGCGCGCTCGTCGATTAACGAATTTGAGCATGCGCCGTAGAGAGCTATCTGCACTTTGTATAGCGCGCCGGCCTAGTAACGAATTTGAGCATGCGCTATAGAGGCCTATCTGGATTTTGTGATGCACGACGACGAAGAAACTTACGCGTTACGCTTGCCGAGTAATTATGGTACTTACTGACCTTTTAAGTCAGTGGCAAGAGTTTTCAGTGCTTGGTTAATATGGTTAGCATATTCCAAAAATAACTAGCTCTATAAACAAAGCCCTGCATGACTTGACGCGCCAGACTGTTCCCAGAACCAAATTTTATATTTTTCATCCTATTCAAAAGAAATTAAATTTCGATCTTCAAATCAAAATCAACAATGTCCAACTTAAACAGGAATCGCAATGTGATGATTGATAATCATCTAAGCTGGAAACCTCATGTGTCTTACATTTCTAGCAAAATAAAACGGAGCATCGGATTGATATCAAAGGCGCTTGAGACAGTTTGTTAATTTAGATATTCTTACTAGTCTTAATCATTTGTTGGTTTACTCATACTTAACGTATGGTATCATCGCATGGGGGCACACTTACCAATCAACTATAAATCCTCTATTTATTTTACAAAAAAAAATATTTACGTCATGACTAGTCATGACGTAAATATTTCTTTTGCTAAAGCTCATACTAATCCTATTTTCTTTAAACTTGAAATTCTAACGCTATTAAACAGATCTTGATGTGTTTCAATCTGCTTTATTTACGCAGGAATTTTTCTGTAATAATTTACCCGGCACTTTTTATGGACTGATTATGGGAAATTTAATACTAAATATGCCGGTGTAAAAAATTGGAATGAAACTGATGAGCCGTTAAAAAACTCAAGAGAGAGAAATTTAAGGAAAAATTGAAAGCAAAAATAATCGAATCTTACTACACACGATTCACTTTCTAATTGTTATATTAACATAATAGTTTACCTTATATCAATCAATCTTAATATTTTTCATTGCATATATCTTTTGTAGTATCCATATCTATCAGAGTCCTGTTTAAAAATTGTTAAATTTGGTTAGTTTATTTAGTCGTTTCCCTTTTCCCTTGTGTGTTTTTCTTCTTCTCCTTCTTGTTTTTTTTCTTTGTACCTTTTGAGTTTCAGTACTAGACCAATGACCTACTCATATGAATATATCTTAGCTATCACCTAGGGTAACTCTCACAGTTATTGTGGATAACTTGTACTTACAAATATGTAAAACTATCGTGTAACAAAAAATATATGCCAGTACTAAATAAAGAAATGACTATGTCTATCTCTATCTCTAGAAACGATAAACGCGAACACAAACGTTCACTGAGGATGGTAAGCCTGTGCTGTGAACGAGCTCCAATCGCCTGCCGTACATTTCGAGTTCAAAAAATACCTTCCGTTTGTCCAAGTAACACCAAAGCTCGCCCTAGGCTACATTTACAATTGTTCTAACCGTTGTATGAATATCTTTCTTCTTCGACCACATATTAGTTACGGAGATATAAAATTGTTTAGGTTGAAACTTTCATCTCAGTCAGTATGATGCTTGAAGCCAACGTCCGCTGCCACTTTGCCTGTGATAACGTGACAATCGACACGTCTATACCTCACTGGGGGACAGCTCGTTGCGATCGTCATTTCCACTCAGCATTTCACAGACCTCTTGGAACTGTCAGTTAGTAAAAGTGGTAGCTTCCAATAAATCTGGCACCAAAAAGGAACATTTCGTTGTCAATTCACATTATCTTTGAAATGCAGGGTATTATATTAATATATTGATGTTATATTAATGTATTTTATAATTATCTTTGTCAAAGATCGTATTTTAGAGTTTCAGAATTAACGTGTATTGAAGCTAAATGTTGACAATGAGCTTGTGACAGTATTTATAATCAATGTCATCTCAACAAGACGCAACATCACGTGGGATATACGTCAATAAGGGGAGAAAGTTTTTTTTGTTTAAGAACAGAAACAAACGTCAGAGACTGATTTAAGCAGTAATACGTACGAAGGTATTGACTCATGTTGTTTCATTTCAAAACAGACTATCACATACGTAGCGTAAAGCAAAGCAGTTGTGTGTAGATGTCCTTTTCGTCGACTTTTGAGGTAAGGCTTTATCCGACAGGATTTTAAAACATTATTTCATATTTCTAGAGTAAATTGATAAGCATCAACTTAAAGGATGTTTAGGACGTGATTGAAGAATTAGTTATGCGCAGTAGGCCTATCCAAACAACAACTGACTCACAACTCAGTGCAACTTAACCCTTCTATTTCTATAACGGCTTCGACTTATGTAGCGTTTTGCTAGTGAAAAAAAGCTAATTTTTCAGTCTTACCTTCGAAGCTTAAAGTTTAGTTAAAAAAGCGAATAAGTTCATAATACCTTAGCGATTTGGCAAAAAAGTCACATTGTAACTAACTTTAATCTCGCGATTTTACGGCGATCAGCGTTTTGAAGTATTTCTGTCCGATGATACGATGGTTTTGAAGTTAATGCCAATTTAATTTGATATGACCGTACCAAAGACGGAATTGCGCATGTAGTCTTATTGAACTTCATAACCATTTTGTAAACGTTCTATTGGTAATAATTGGATACTTTATGTTAACTAAATGCCAGTGACTAAACCATTGCCTCATTTTGTTTGCGACACTTCTATTTCGCAATTTTTATATAAAGTCGCGAAAATCGCAAAATTCAACATAGGAACAGGTTTTGGCAATTTTGGCGCTTCACAGTTGAATGTCACGCTCACAGTAATCAAGGCGGAATTTTGCACATGAGTAACAAAAAGTGGGAATTGATCGTTCCAGATGTTTAAAAAATACGACCATAATAAACTTACGTCACAGACGTCCGACAGTTAAGCCGGATATGCAAATTAGAATTCTAAGTACTCCATTACTAGGCCAATTAATCTCCGACTACAGGCAAAATTCCGTCTCTCTCCAATATGTATCTGCTCTGATTAACACTGATTCAGAAAGAAATAATTTAATAGGTCTGCATATAATCTTGACTATATATACTTTATAAGGATAATACTAACCAAGAGTAACGCGGTTGTTGGCAAAGGCTTGGTTACATTTCAGGTAACTGTAGACAGGGCAGAAAAACGTATATGCCGTGCGCAGAGACTTACTGCGCGGTTACCAATCTTCAAAATGTTCGCGGTTTTGGAAATTTTTTGAAGTCTTTTACGCCGTTTTTGAGAGCGATATTCTCAGTTTGATTTAAAATTCGTTTGTCAAAGATATGTGGAGTGAAGTCTTGAAGACGACCATCTTCCAAAAACAACGGCAAAATGACGGTTATTTGAGTCGTAAGAGCATTTTTTGACACTGCGCCCTGTAGCAGTCCTCCAAAAGCTGTAACAGCCGGCTACGTGTAGGAAATATTATGGTAAGTCATTTTTACAAAACAATTAGCTTTGGCTCTGACACTTTTTTTGTCCAAAGCAAAAACGACGATGTTCACACCGGGTCAAAGGTTAAAAACAAACAAACAAACAAACAAACAAACAAACAAACAAACAAACAAACAAACAAACAAACAAACAAACAAACAAACAAACCGCGCTATCGCCTGTAATTTTACTGGCGCGCGGACTGACATGCGCAATACATTTTTCTGTCCTGTCGTAATTGTGAAGCTTGTTTGTTAATCCAAGTTTTAGACTTCTGGCAAAAGAAAGGACTGTAGTTTACTACGCTGCATGAATGTTGAAATGTTCTGAAATACAAATACGATGCAACTGTGTTTTTCATGTCTGCCATTCTAGGTCAAAATGGGAAATACTCATCCAATTCCTGAGAACTACTGGACACCACGATCCGATGAAACAATCTTTGTATGTTGTCAATGCGGTACAAGAATTGACAAAATAGAGTATGTGGCCTGCGTCTTCAACGATGATCCCTTCAAAACTTTCATCTTCTATCAGTTTTCGAAGTCTGAGGTTACTATGAGTTACAGCTTAGACTTCGGATTTGAAGGCAAAGCTGCAAAAGGTGGCCTAGGAGGCTCGCGCATGGTTAAAGAAGGTTCTCCTCTCATCAAAGTACTTCGCAAAGACAAGGATCGTTGCCGTTGTATAAAGTGCTTTTCGAAGACGTACCCAAAAGTCTTCAAGAGTGTTGCTGTATCTTTGAAGGGGAAGGCATACTTCATCAATTCCGATTTTACCCTTCACCCGGCAACCTACGGCGATTTTAGTGGTTGAGTATGATCTCCCTTCCTAAAGGAGCTGGTAGATTCCTGTTACAAAGTACAACTACACGTATAGATACATCAGTCATCATAGCTGCATAGTATGATATTGGTACATTGTCTCCATTCCTTCTAAGTTACACAGTTACCTCAGTAGATTAAAGAAACTTATAGATACCTGTTACAAAGTACAATTACGTATAGATCAATCAGTCATCATAGCTGCATAATATAATATTTATTTAGTACTAACACTGTCTCTTTTCATTCCTTATAAGTTACACAGTTACCTCAGTAAATTAAAGGAACTTATAGATCCCTGTTACAAAGTACAACCACACCTATAGATGCATTAGTCATCAAAGTTGCATAATATAGTTACACTGTCTCCATTCATTCCTTATAGGTTACACAGTTGTCAGTTACCTCAGTAAATTAAAGAAGCTGGTAGATACCTGTTACAAAGTACAACTACACCTATAGATGCATTAGTCATCATATATAGTCATCTATAGTTATAATCATCTATAGTTACATTCTCTCCATTTAGTCCTTTTTAAGTTACACGTATCAATCATTGCACGTCACGTGACACTTTTATAAGATACCAATGAATATGATGCTAAATAAAATTAGTTTTGCCTGAAAGGCCTTGTGTTGCTCCACTTCATGACGTCCTTTCAACGGTCTTCATACTCTAGAGGCTGATTGGTCAACTGATAAGGTCAACAGCAAGACAAAACTTAATTTCTGTAACAAGTTCTAATAGACAGTGTTCCTAGAGGAAGTATTTGTGATATATCGAGAAACAAGCGACAGAGTAATACCACAGGTTCCCAAAGATGCGTTTGGCCTCGTGCTTTCAAATGTTTTCTCGTGTTTGGGATTAGAGACCTTAAGCAACGAAGACGGCAACGAGGACGACGACGGCATAAGACAATGGCCTTAATTACAAAATACAATAAACGCACGTGCAAATGAGCAGGGCTGTAAGGAAATCAACCGTATTCTGCAAAACTACAACGTGAAAAGTCAAGATTTCACGCTCTGTAGAGAACGGGAACTTGAGGACGCAAACCAGTTTATTTTCCGTTCGCCCAGAAACTCTCTCCTTCATTTTCTTTCATTTCAAAACTCTGGTCTGAATGGCAATTCAAATTAAGAGGAGATTTTTTTCAATGACGAGCAATAATGGCGAAAAGCGCCAAAAACTAGACCTTCGTGCGAGTTTTAAACCAAATTTTCGTTCTGGATTAACACTCAAATCCTTTTTCTACCGGTTAAAAACTGATGTACCAAGATAAAATACCTGTTTGAAACAGATTTTTGAACTGTACAAAGACTTTTTCTTGAAGTTGTGTTAGGATTAAGCTTTTTTAAGCTGAATATAAGGAAAACATACAGAAAATGAGCAAATGAGGGCCTAAACCTCATTTTTGATCCAAATTTTCGCTTTGGATTAACACTTTGATTCAACTTTCATTGGCCAAAACTAATTACAAACAACTTAAACTTTCTGACAGAAATGATTTTAGATTTGTACAACAGCTATTCTTCAACTCAGGAGTTTTTGTCGTTCACTGCTCGAACTTGAAAAAAATCCCCTCTTAAATAAGCGAAATAATTTGCAGTAAATATTGCGCTTGAATACGTTTTGACGTCCCGTTTTCCCTGCCGTCGTCGTCGTCGTGGTTGCTTAAGGTCCCTAATAGCCTGGAGACGAGGGCCGGTCGCAAAAATGCTGAACGCGCTCTGATTGGTTGAAATTAAAATCTCCGTTTACCTGGAAAGCCTTGAATTCTATATTGCTTTAAGACGCATTTGTCGTTTAATTGTTTGATATAATGCTACCAAAAGAGTTAGTCTAGGTCTAAAAGTAAATTGATAATTGTAGTTGGAAGCTTATTTGCTGAATTATTTTCGACAAGCGAAATCTCATGTGCATATGTTATAGCTTTGTGCAAAAAAATGAAAGATTGTGCGATTCCATAATTTCTTGAAATAACTTTTATTGTCATCTATCTAACGATTGCTTGTTTCTGCTACTCTTGAATCCTCCTAAGGCTTTGCAAGAAATCTTGCAGTAGCAAAGTAAGAAATCTTGAACTGAAAAGATAGTTCTTGCCTCAGGCCCACATGTAACTGATTCAAAGCGCGCGCCAAGGCATGATTTAGTGCATATGTAATTATTTATTTATAGCTGTACTTGTATATCTAAAGTTAACACCACACTTATTTAGAAAAAAATATGTCCATGTATACTAGTTATATAAGACACTAAATAAAAACTTCTGTCTGTCTGTCTGTCCGGTAAATCCCTGTTTTTTCCAGGGGTTCAAAGGTTAATTCTCTCACGAATGTAAATAATATGTTGTTTTAGCTTTGTAAGCTTTTAACCAAAATTGCCCTGAATTTCAATAATGAATCCGAAGCGACCGGGTAATCGTTAATCGCCCAATGACACATTTTATTTCATAAATACTTTTCTTGTGTATAAGGCTTGATAAATTCTACTTTTTCGAAAACAAATCGGCAGAACCCGTTGGGACATCTTTGCCAGCCAAGGTTGATTTCAAAGCATGTCAAAACATGTTGCTCTCGAACTCTCTTGTTTTAGATCGAGATTTAGTGGCTTTATCTTGTCAATTAAGAACATCAACATTTCAACGCTATGGATTTTGACCAATAGAAATACGCACACGCTGGTGTGCGCGAATAACTGAAAAACCAGGGGTTTACCGGCAGGCAGTCAAAAGTGCTTCCATGGCAACATGACGTCACCACTTCCGTACTAATGCGTTAAGACTCATTTGCAGTTTCATTTCCTCCTAAACAGAGTATTTGAAGCAAGCCATAAATCAATCCTTTCTTTTTCTACTTTATCTTTTGAGGTAAGAATTTATCCATCAACACATATTTCTCATCGGTGATTATCGATTGTAAGCTGTTGACGGGTACGATTGCTTCGCGGATGAAGTCAAATACATCTTCTTCTGGATGTTTGCAGAACGAAGCCGATTGTTTTTTATTGAAGAAATAGGCAACTTGTGTACTGAAGTTTTATCATTCTAAATTCCGGTCATAATTTCTTTCTCCTAGCCCACTGAGATATTTTAGCTGACTGTAAAAGGACTATATAGCTAAGAATGGGAAGTGTTCAGATCAAAAACTGTACTGCAGTTCCACTTAAGATTCAACTGTGGCAGGTCAGTTGTCTGTACCATGGTCACATCCAACCAGGTGAATGTTTCACCAAAATCACAGGGGCAGTCCACTTCACCATTAAAGCATCAATGGCTGATAAAGACGACACTAGTTGGAAACAAACCGTCTTACCCATTGTTGGTGTTGTTGCAATCCCTTTAGCTGCCATGGTTACGAGTGGAGCAAGCCTCGTTGCTGGTGCTGGTGCCACTGCCCTGGGTCCATTAGCTGCTACTGGACTTGTTTCCGGAGTTGGAGCCGTAACCGAGGCTGGGATTCTGGCGGCAGGAGGGACATTGCTAACGAAGGAACTGGCGTCCAAGTTATTGAGCGAGGGACAACCGGAGCACTTTAAAATTAGTTCATATGGTTGGTATTTCCAGGGGGAAAACTACTTAGAGATACGCGGTGGTCCTCAGATTCTTGCAGGGGATGGTTTGACGTATAACGGTAAACCACTTTACATCGTTGATGTTAATAATCCCCATAGACATTCTTGAATTAAAGACTTCACTGGTTTCAGTTTTGAACATCAGGTCGATGACATATGCTAATTAAAACGACAATAGAACAAACAAACAAACAAAACAACAAAACAAAAAACAACAACAACCAAAAAAAACCTAGTCTTAACAGGTTTGAAAATTTGAGTTTGCTAAATCACTGTTTGGCTAATATTAGCTAGTACACGTTTTAGTTGAAAGAGTTTGTGCACATTTCATTGTCCTGAAGATGAACGTAACGCTTAGTCTAAAAGCCCGCCAAGTTATTAAGAAGTTTAGGTTGAAGAAGCAATTATTGTTCAAGATTTCAAAAGTTTTCGAGTTTTATTTCACACTCGAAGAAGCATACATATAGTAATTCTTACAAAGTACTGCTTCATTTTTGTGTAGTAAAAGCACAAGTAACCCAGTTAAGTTCATTGTTTGTGTTGATATTTTCACCTTAAATCATAATGAAATCCAATAAAAATACTCACATCGAATGCCTTCTTGTTATTCTTAGTTTGATCAGCCAATTCGGTTAGATTTTGCTGACTTTGAGGCTCTCAATGGCCGGGGTTGTGGCTTTTATGGTATGTTAACGGTTGATATAAGGGACTTAAAGCATCGAGAACGGGAACAATCTCGTCCCCAGACCCGATTTTTTTACTGCGCATGCTCGCAGAAAAATACTGGGCTCTGGCACAATCCAACACCAGAAGCACATAAGTGATTTCCAATTGAATTCAAAATTAAGATCAGATCACCGACGAATCCCTGAGTTTTCAAGCTCCGGGAAACATTTATTGCGAGTATTTTGCTGGCTAAGTACAGTGTTTTCGTTGGAAATCGATGGCTGCATGTGAAGGTCTCTCGCTTAATTTGTTTTCTCTAAGGACCAATTAGAAGACAGGAAAAATTCGATTTCGCCAGAGGCAGTATTTTCTGCGAGCATGCGCAGTAAAAGAAAAATCGGGTCTGGGAACCCGGTGAAGCTATTAATTGCGCATGTTTGCCGCCAAAACACTTTCAATACGTTGGCGTCATGTCGGAAAGAACATTAGTGAAAAAACGTCTTCGCATGCGTGCATACGACGATTTTTTTAAAGAAATGTGAGTCAAACTATGCTACTGCGCATGCTCGACGTGATTTGCCGCAGGTCGAAAGTAAGGTGCTGCACAACATTCAAAGCACAGAAGCGTACCAAATTTGTCAACAAAGAAATGTAGCAAAATTGAGCAAAAAACTCTTCCCAACCGCGTTTTGAAGCTGATGTTGGATAATATAATGGTTAAAGTTCGTAAACACCGTTTCTAATTAAGTTGTTCTGGAATGTTTCTCTTGGATCAGTGTTATATATAGATAGATGTGTGGAGCACAAAGCACGAGCCGCTTGGCACAAAAATTGCAACAAGTAGCTCGCAATGGCTGTTTTCTCTTCTTTTGGTTAACATAATCTCTTTACGTTATTTGGGGGAGTGAAATGCAACCTGAAAAAATGTGATAATGAGGCGTCAAGACTTCTGTTGTTTTCGAATAGCAGTGCAGATACTGTTTTTAAATTTTCTGAACAAAAAACCTGCTTTCCAAAGCTTTTAGTTTTTCAGAGATAAGAATCGACAGCTTGTTTGATACAAGAGTTATAACCATTGTATAACTATTTTATGCCACACTATAGGAACGATGAGATACCACAGGAAACCCACACCATCAAAATCCCCTGTCCACAGAAACGGAAGCTGATGAGCCCGTGTCGATACATTGGATTGCTTGCTCCCTTTGTTGGAGTTTGTTGCTACATCGTACAGCTAGTTTTTACAGATTTTATGGACACGACTACAAAGGATTTGTCTATGTTTTGTCGCTTGGAATAAGGAGAATTTTTAGAGGTACGTGTATTTTTATTCAAGGTTCTCAACGGCATATCGCATAACTGTCATGTCTGAAGAATTGATAATTAATTTCTACTCTCAACTGCTCTCGTTGAGCGTTGAACCTGTATAAGAGGGCTTGCAAAGTCGAAGTCGAAAGTCGAAGAAAAAAGTAAGCTTTTTATCATTAGGGAGTGGGTAGAGGATAAAATTGAAGTTGTGTCTGTCGATGAAGTTAAGGTTGGATATTTGAACAATGCTAAAGTATTTGGGACCACTACCCCTCAAAGAGAATAACCGGGGTGGCCAGACAGATGAACAGTTGCCAGACAGATTGATGAACAGATAAAGGAAGAAGAGTTTTCAGCGCTTCAAAAAGAGCTCAGTGAATTTCCTACAAAAAAACATCTAATGATTCAAAAGAAACTTGAGTCAACGAAGGTCAAACCCACAGAAACCGGAAACGGAAATATAACATCACAATCCCATTCTTCATTTTCCATTTTTATAAAATCGCGAAAATCGCAAAATTTAAGTGTTGCGAAAATTTCATGTCAAAGGTAATTTCTTGTAATAAAACTACATAGGAGCAGGTTGTGGCGCTTCACGGTTGAATCTCCTGGATGACATGTCGCGCCATTCTGTCCCATCCATAACTGAACAAGTTGCAGGGGCGGATCCAGGATTTTACAGGGGGGGGGGGGGGGGGAAATAATCCTATTCAGTAAAAGTAAGTAAATAATCACCAATAGATCGCGGCATCATGTAAAATGGCTGACGCCAATGCTGAACTCAAACAGTGAAATATGAAAACTAGGTTTTTCACGGATGAACGCCGGAGACATGAACTACATGCGCAGGCTCTCAAGACTTCGAAAATTTACAAAACGAACGGAATTCAATATGAATCAATAGCTCAGTGTTCTTGACTTTTAACTTGTATTTTTACCAATTAATTGGAATCAGATTCGCCCTTTTATTTTCTTGAAATGTTTACATTTTTTATGATAAGCACTCTAAAAAGGGGGGTGGAAATCCCCCCCCCGTATCCGCCCCTGAGTTGAGCGCTTATTTATTGGCGTCAGTGAGTACCACCACGATAGTTTGCACACAATTTGATCTACATGACCGAGACAAACAGATAAATATCTATATTGGGTTATGCCTAACACTTTGAATTTTATGGATCTGTAAGAGATTCATCAAGATTCTGAAAACTATGGACGAAAAGATACATTCAAAGTGGACTATACAGCACACATCTCGGGTAGGCATGGGAAACTCAGATTTTGCACTATGCCACACATTAGGTGAAAAGTGAACTCTTTCAATTCACTCTGGTCTCTATTCTGCGCCGAAAATAGTAAATAAGCATGCACCAAAATGTTGTGTTTTTCATCAACTACTTACAAGTATGTGATTTTTCGCCGATAAACTGAAATACTAGTAAATGATCTTCTTAGGAAGAGGAAAACTTTCGATATTTGGATAATTAGTTTTGTCATTCTAAATCACGGTCATAATTTCTTTCCTCTAGACCAAGAGATTTTATCTGAGTGTAACAAGACTATATTGCCAAGAATGGGAGGCGTTCAGATCAAAAACTGTTCCACAGTGCCACTGAAGATTCAACTGTGGCAGGTCAGTTGTCTGTACCATGATCACATCCAACCAGGTGAATGTTTCACCAGAGAAACTGGGGCAGTCCACTTCACCATTGTAGCGTCAGTGGCAGATAAAGACGACACCAGTTGGACTGAAACCATCTTACCCATTGCAACTGCTTGTTGGGACCACTTTAGTTGCCATGGTTACTGCTGGTGCAGGCGTTGGTTTTCTAGCTGGGCTCGGTGTCCCCGGTGCTTTGGGTCCATCAGCATTAGTTGCTGGTGGACTCGTTTCTGGAGCTGCGGTTGTGACAGAAGCTGGGATTCTGGCAGCGGGAGGGGCATTGTTAACGAAGGAGCTCGCAGAAAAGTTGTTCAGCGAAGGCTAAAAAGGAGCACTGCCACATAAGTTCGGCAGGGTGGTATTTTGGTGGTAGAAACAACTTAGAGATACATGGCTGGTCCCTCAAATTCTTGCAGGCGATCATGGTTTTGCGTACAAAGGCAAACCACTTGTTATTATTGATGCTAATGACCCTGATAGACATTCTTGAAACAATTCATTTGGTTAAGTCCAGCGCTGAATCAACGAGATATCAAGGCTGATTATAATTCATCAGTTTGTTAATCATATCTATCAATAGACTTGTGAATACCATTTTAATTAGTGTAGATTATTTTCATTCATAGGGCACGCTTTAATTGAAAGCCTAGCTCTGTTGCGTGTCCCTCACCATTATGGTTTTTCATTTTTTAATTATTTTGTTCAATTATTATGTAGTTTTAAGTTTAGGTGGAAGTTTTGTAAATATCGTTATTGAAAGCAGTTTTGTGTAGTGACAATAATATTGTCGAGTAATATAAATCATAATATAAGAACTACTGAACTTTTGGTTACCGATACATTGTAGAATTGTCGCGGCCAAAACGCTTAAATTTTTCTTCACGTCAGTAATTATTTTCCTCAAATATTTTCCTTGGCATTGTATTTGTTGATATTACATTGCAAAGCATATGGACATCAAAACAAAGGGGACGAAAAAAAAATCTTAATTCCCGCTTTATAGAGATGTTGGTCTTTGTAGAGGTTTCATTTACAAGACTGACATGTTACTGTCCGTTATAGGGAAGTGTCCGTATTATGGAGACGTCCGTAATGAGAGGTTTTGTATTGTATTAATAAAGTGCAAGCACACAGATTACACAAAACGCACATGGGTGTTAAGCACGCACGCGATTCTTGTACGCACCCTCCTATACCCTGTCACACAACCACATGGAGCCGTTTAAAAACGATATGCACTGGGGACGCAGTTGGCAAGTAAAACGTGTGTGGCTAAGAGGGACAATGTGGGCGGGAGAATTGATACTTTTTAAGCGTTAAAAGAATGAATGAATGAATAATCAGCGAAATAATTGAAAATCTAAAAAATGGAGGAAAATTTGATGAAGTGAATGCGGAAAAATTCGGAAAACAAGAGAAAAATGGGAAAGAGGAAAATGGAGGAAAGAAAATAAGTAAAAATGAAAGAGGAATGAGAGATGGTGTATGTATTCTACAGTGCTAGGTCAATCAGGAAAATAACGTTGGTTTATCCATAAGCTCTGCAATCGAGGTGTTTTAGTGGGACATTTCAATGGCATTGTAAAACCATTTGTTTTTGCAGCCACTGAAATGTCTTCTTGCATTTGAATGTCTTCTTGAATTTGAATGGTTTCTTGCACTTGAATGGTTTCTTGCATTTGAATGGCTTCTTGCATTTAGATAGATTTCTGCACAACGACTGAATTGTAAGTAAAAATCGTTTTCGTTTAGTCCTTTTTTTAAACCTTAACTTGTGCCATGTATGCGTCGCTGATCGGAGGTAGAGTTTCCACCAAAAATGCAAGCAATTTCAAAGTTTATTTGTGGAAATAGAACCTTCATGAACGCGTTTTTGTTCCAATTAAGGCAAAGGTTCCACAAACGATACGTTAGTGCGTGAGTTCTCTGCCATGGCATGTATCCCCCCTGTAGATCTAATAAAGTGTATATTGTGTCTACGAATATTCATGCCTGATTCATGACAATTTTTCAAAGAATTCGAAACTCAAGTATTCACACGGAAAGTTGAATTTAACGTTACACGGAATGATTATGCCTTCTGACGTATCACGTCTTGTGGATTGATAGCGTTAAACGTGAACTCAGATAAATCAGACTTTGGACTGCTTGTTAACGTGCTTGTCAGTCGTATTAAAAGCTGCTCACAAATTAAAATGGTAAGTTTATTGAAGTTAAATGAAAATTTGTTTTAGGAGAACGTAACTGTTTTAAACGCCACGATAAATCGACGTAGCCTGTTTCAATTGGCATCTTAAAACCCCACTATCCCAAAGTACTCTCTCTCCTCTCTCTCTGTTTCTCATGAGATCGACTTCTACAGCGATTGCTTGACAAATACAGATTTTAGTAATAGTAATAGTAATATATGATCATCATAATGATTAACAATGCAATTTTCAATGAAATTAATTGTTGATGCAAAAACTCGCTTGTAAAAACTGGAATAATATTCGATTGCATTGCACTCAGCTGTGCTGTAATGGTATTCAACACAAATACGAACGTATAAGATACATAAGAACATAAGATACTGAGGTTCTGGTATTTCTGACTTTTTCATTGCTCAAGCAAAACTCTGATATCGTTTAAGCGGTTATGACTTACATCATATTTATATATAAATATTCATTAATGGACTAAGTCGACAACTAATATCATATACATTATAAACCACTTGATAACATGTGCCAGCTGCCGATCAACTCAACCTCGACCATGTCGCACTTAAAATTACAACCTCGTGTCTTGTTACCATAGTTACAGAAAGGTCTGGAGACCCTTTAAAATTGGCCAACTAACTAAGGATTTTGATTTTGGTAAATATATGAGAACTTATCAACGCCTCATGTTAAGGAACTCATTAGTGTTATTTTCTAGTGTTTTATTTAGAACTAGGGGTTAAATTGAGACCACGTCTGATGCTTCGCTTAACTTCGATCTGGTGACCGACTATGGGGTCGCCTATCCACAAACAGCGCCGAGATTGTCTATGAATAATAATTGTTGACTGTGGAAATGTCGCGCAGTGACTTGAAGTTTTGTCAATATCTTGATTTAAAAACTCAAAATTGAGTAACAAAGACCGTCAAAAATCGAGGGAAAATTAAAAACAATCTAAATCAATTTGCATGCGTTAAAAGGACATGTTTTCGTTGAATTCTTTTCCTATGGCATCAACAAAAACAACTAATCACATAAATCCTTGGATGGCATTTTATTGTCCAATGTCCTTTGATTATATCCGTCAAAATAAAAAGGCACATAGGTTTATTAGTAATAGCTTAGATTCCGATCTTTGAAAGAGCTCAATAGAGAACCCATTTAAGCGCAACCACCCTGTTACATCACTGAGAGAGTAGACAAAGGAACTTGGTCAAGCGTACTGACAGTTAAGCCCAGCGCGGGACGACCATCAAGATATACTCTTAATGCCGAGTTAATTGTGCGCTCACCGGATCGGAACACCGAGATCCCTTTTGCACGAAACCTTTCAAGATGGCATTTGAATGCTTTTTGAACATGTGAATGGCTTTTTGAACATGTGAATGGCTTTTTGATATCCTTTCATAGTTATATAACAATCTTGATGCGTTTACATCGATTTTAAAACGAATAAAAGTTTCTTGATGGAATCAAGTTCATTGCTACCGATTATTATAAATATTAATGACACAATCGTTTACGGTTAATGGCTGACTGCCATATTGTAAATACACGTTGATTTTGAATCGAATTCTTAATTTAAACAACCTGTAAGTTAACAAAGTACGGCAAAGTCGAAAAACGATTGTAAAAGTTTGAAATCTGGAATTTTTCATCGTTGTTAATTGGCCTTGGAAACCATTGTGATGTTATTTATTGTAAAGGGTTTACATTAACTTCCTTCTTTGTTTTATGGGAATTATGGATGGCCTATGTTCCTTAAGTTGGCTTAAATTTTGTCAAATTCCATCACATGCTCATTTTGAACTAAATATTCCAAAAATATAATATTGACGATTTTCCACAGGGGAGCTAGGAATCCAAGGTCAATCCAGATAATGATAATAACGTTAACATTGTTCTCGAAAAACGTCGTCAATTTCAAAAGATTGGTATGTTTTCGTAAATATCAAGCATTTCAATGGCTTTGGAGCAGCATTCAATAGGTTTCTCGGAAGCACTGAAAATGTTTCTTGCATTTGATTGGCTTAGATAGATAGATAACATTATTTAATCTCGATATGTTCAGTGAGCTTTTGTGAAAAACACCTGAATCTGACAGCAAAACTCGAATCCCGTTTGTTTTCTCTACTTTGAATAAAAGCCAATGGTGGCCGGGGTTTTTGCAAAGATTAGAATTTTTCAAAAGAGAGATCCAATTTTACGCGATAGATGCATGCAATGATCCAGGACCTTGGCAGCTACTAAACCTAATGAAATTCAGGCGCTGGAATTGACTAGTACTTAACAGATTATTAAAGTTCTGCTTGATGGCGCTAAAATTGAAGTCAATTTATTCATGAATGAATAATAAATACGTAATTACAATTTCCTGATGCTAAAGTCGAGAAAGAATATTCCTTTTAGACACATTGGGTTATATATGTAGTCATATTTGCTACAAATGTTAACAAAACGGGGAAAATGTTTTTCATGACAGATTTACACCATGGGTGGATGCACTCGAAGGAGCAACCCTTGCACCACGTTGTCAGTTTGTACAAGTTTCGACATATCAAAAGAAACTTGTTTCGAAATCTGTTGTAGTTTTGGTTCAAAAATCTTCCTAAGTTCCAACTGTAGCGATGTACTGAACTTTGTCGAGAAGCAGCGGCACTTTTTGCAGAATTTCGTGAATACGTGATTCTTAAGCATGTGATTGTACGATAACTATCATGAAACTGTAAAAATATTTTTTCTTATGAAATTTAGGATTCGGATCTTAGTGTGAAAGAAGTTTTAATTGATCTTCATACTCTAATCTACACCTCTCAACCTTTAAGCATGTTAAATGTATACAAAATCAAAATAAAGTGTTCGTAAATATTGTCATTCAAAAATATGCTCAAATATATTTGTCTCCTTTAGATTAACGAAGCTATAACTTTACAGGATAGTTATATAACGTTTTGTAATTCGCGATTGCGACGTGACGGAATTACGGATTTTTCTAGATTTCTTGAATAAACTTTACTAACACTTTCAATTAGCAATGCTTCAAGGAACAAAGACAAATTAACCCTTAACCTTTTTTTAAATCCATTTGAATGGTGATTCTCCCTAATACAATAGGCCTTTTGTTTTATGAGAGCCCGTAATGTTTTGATTTATTCAAATTAGCATTCAATAACTCAGAAAACTAGCTAAACACAAGTTAGTGGCTCACACGGTTGCTTTACCTCATTGAGTGGAGTTTGAGTTCACTCGAGTTTTGGAAAGAACTTCGTCTCAAGTCTTAAAACTACGGCGATCTCCGCACTGAAGGTTGAACCCAAGGAAATGGAGGTGTTGGCTTCTCAGAAAACTTCCGATGCTCAGGTATGGAGAATAGACTTCCACACTGAAGTTCACTTAATTGAGAGTTGCATTTCATGCATGGGGCGTGTCGATGGCCACAGAAATTCTTCGATATATTTTCGTCGACTAGTTTAAGAAAACATTTTGTTTACATTACATATCAAGTTTTGCTGTTTTGAAGACCAGAATGAGGAAAGCTGAATGGTATTTCTTAGCATTATTTGCGTAAAAACATTTTGAAGTCATTCTCTTCAGTATTACACATAGTCACTCGGTTGCTCGTGATTTCAGGCGTTGTTGGAATAGAAAAGCAATCGTTGTAAGTCGGATATCTTTCTTAGATACTCTGAGAGTATCTAAGTGATTTGAAGTGATTAGTGATAAGCTAAGTGAAGTGATTTTTGAGCTGCAATGCAATCTTGAAATTCATCGAGGAACAAGCAGTCTCATGCGATTTTATTTTCCCCGAAGCCTTCTTACCATTCCCGTTTCCTCGCGAGTCGGGACGAAAATATTAAATAATTTGTGTTTCTAAAAGCACTTGCCAAGTTTTGTACAACACAGTTTAGCAATCTTTATAAGTTTGAGAATACTTGAAGTCACGGTTCTGTGATCCTACAATTATGCAAAAATAATTATTTTTCACTCTTACGCTTATAACCCATCTTTGTATAAAAGTCCAAATTGTTTATTTTATTCAGGTGTTTTTATTATTGTTGAAACACTTCTCTGATCAAATGGGGAAATTTCAGTTGAAGAAAACTATGCCGAATGATTTTCTGTTCGCAGAGCAAACCAAGTGTGTCGGTTTGGTGGTTACTTTGTACTCATCGAAACTTCTTTAAAATAAAATGAAAACAGATTATTATCACTTTAAATAGCAATAAAAAACAAACAGTATGCGTTGTTAATTGTGCGGCTATTTTATCATTATGAGAATATTACGTTCTAGTCAAATGTCGGTCAATTTCTTGACTCAAAAATCAGCGTGAAAACAATCCAAGAGAGTACTCATGCGTACGTTCGCGCAGTCTTGATATTACATTGATATCAGTTGTTTCTGCAATTTTCAGAAGACATCCTTGTTGAATGCCAAGAGAGCTTTACTGCAGGCCACAGACAGCGAGCCAATAAGGAAAAAACGTCTGCTGTCCGCTGATTCGTTCTGCTTCTCACTTGACGACCTCACAAGTCGGTTGTACAGTAAACATGATTCAGACACCATGCAGCCTGATGATGAAGACTCAGGAGATGACTTTTGTTTCTGTAAGTATTGAACCATGAACACCCTAAACATTAGCCAATCAGAATATAGTGTGCTCTATAAGACAATAGCGCGCAAGAAGTTAGCGTAACCAAGGCAATTGGAGCGTTACGGCGAGAAAATAATCATTACTGATTCCAATAAATTCTGGTTCCTTTAGGGTGTGATGCAAAGCGCTATCAAGACAGCTTCAAGTGCCCTTACCATAACAACGAAAGTGGAACCTCACAAAGAGGACGAAGATAAAACCAAGGCATACGCCTATCGAAAACATCCCAAATATGTTACAGCTCTACAGTACCAACACACCTGACTGGAGTGAGGACTGGGCTGAGAGCAGTGCATGTACTTCCAGCTGGAGCTTGGATTGGTCCATTTGAGGGGAAGCTAGGTGAAACGAGAGGAAGTCAAAGTGAAGAATATCTACATGTGGGAGGTAAGCTGAAGTGCGAAGGAAATTTCCGGGAAGTGATTTTGAGGAAGAGTTCTGCTGAAGAGAATGTTCACCTTTATCTTATAAATAGCATCAGACACTGCTAGCACATGATAACTAAAGAACCTAATTCATTTTCTCTAAGTCGAACGAATTGGGGGTGTGACCAAGAGACTTAAACATTCAGTAGCCTTTGCACGGTAGAATGGGTACGTCAACATAAAATCCTGGGTTGGAAACAGAAATCATCGATCGACCATGTGAGAGAGAGCAAGTAACGTAACAAAAATTAAAACACTTTGGGCCGTTAAGTCTTTGTCAATGATTTTCTATTGTTTTACACAATAGATAGCCTTTCGACTAAGGTATAAAACACTGTTTAAATAGTTTAGAGACGACTTCAACATAGCTAATCATTATTCACCATTCTTTCCAGATTTTCAAAGATGGAAAGCTCTTTGGATACATTGATGGAAGCTGACGAGAACAAGTCTAGTTGGATGAGGTTCATTAGGCGTGCACGTCACCAAGAAGAACAAAACTTGGGAGCATTTCAGTATCAGGACAAGATCTATTACCGCGCAAACAAGACCATTCGTCCTGGCCAGGAACTGTTGGTTTGGTATGACCAGCAGTATACACGATTCTTGGGAATTCCTGGAAAAGATGCTTCCAAAGTGGAGGAGGACCAAGGTGGGTATTTTTAGAGAACATCTCTCATAGCAGTGACTTTGGATATTCAGATCATCCTGACAAGCGAAAACTAAATTTTGATTGTTCCTTTCGTTAGATGAGCATCCAAAGACGGTCAGTCCTACAAATTCGCCCCAAGCACAGAAATCCAATCAACAGAGAAATGATGTTCTTCAAAGGCTGAGAGAAGTATCTGCTACAAATGCCATTCAAATGGAAACATCTTTTACAAGAATTGGTGCGTTGATCCCATCACCAACCAAAGCCCCACCCCAGACAGACCCCTTTCAACGATGATTCCACACAACAAGCTCCAACCAAGGCCAGTCCCACGTGTATCAACTGGCTTTTCATTAAAGATCACAAACGGGAACTTTACAAGAAGCGCTAATACAAGCCCTCAAAAAGATTTGGAGTCGCCTAGTACTCCCACACTCCAAAGTCCCACCAGCCCGTCGACCCCAAAATCAAGCGACAGCGGTTTTTCCTTCGAGAGTGTATCATCGGAAAGCCCCAAGCACGAACGAGTCCTAACGGAACAAGTGTTTGGCGATGTGGCCAGTGCCAGAAATCTTTTGCGCAACGTGCAATGTTGCAAGTCCACGTGTGCGGCAAAGTTCCATTCCGTCCCTACAAATGTGGTCACTGCGACAGAGGCTTTTCTACTGCAGGAGAGATGCGCGCGCATGCTGTCGTCCATCAGGGCAAGAAGCCATTCAAGTGCGGTTACTGCTCGCGTTCATTTTCTGGCGCTACCACGCTCAACAACCACATTCGCATTCACACTGGTGAGAAGCCATTTAAATGCGAAAAGTGCGGGAAATCTTTTTCGCAAGGATCACAACTCAGTAAACACGAAAACATCCCTGGTGATTGTATTTAAAAGGAAAATAAATTTGAGTCATTAAATACAAAGAACTTTCACGAATATTAGTGACATTAGTGACACAATATAGACTTGGATTATTGCATTTACTTTTGTAGTTGAATTTGTAAATAGAAAAATTCCTCTGAAGGTCAGTTCCACCCATCATAGAATATTAATCCATTTTAAGGAGAACTCTAAAAATAGATACAATACGGAAAATGGCAAATTAACCAGTTTGAAAATGAAAGACTGAATTGTAAATAGTAACAACCTGCATAAAATTGAGTGTATATTCACAACTATAGATTGATTTTCGTGCAAGTTTTGCCTCACCGGTTTGATAGGAGTACTGAAGTACTTAGAATGGAGTATCATGCATTCGTTGTAAATAATTAATAATAATAATAATAATAATTAATAACTATAAAATATCACTTAGCGCATGGTTTTTGAATGACACGCATGTCTTTGTATTGCTATCAATAATAACTTTGCGTCCATTTTACAACCAAATAAAAGTTATCAAAATATGTCGCTCTCTTTTCAGTTATTCAATTCCACTACAAAACTAGCTATTCTACCATACGACACTCAACTCACATATTGATTTTACTTAAGGGCTAGAGAGGAAAAACCGGAGAAAAACCCTCGTGGCAAGGGAGAGAACAAAACATCAAACAAACTCAACTCACATTTGATCCAGCGCCCGAGTCGGGACTCGAACCTGCACGACCATAGCGGTGAAACGGGCGAAACCACTACTAGATATAGAACTACCACTACACCCTTGCCGCCATTTCATATATATATAGCGCATTTTACTATTAAACGGATTACACAAAGAATTGAGTAGTTTACTTCAAGATATTTAGCTCCTGTAAAGTCGAGCACTATTTTGGCTCCCGGTGAACCTTCACACTGGAATAGCGCATTTTACTATATATATATTCAGATGCGCTTAGCTTATTTGTTCGGAAAGTTGTTTTCGTAACAATTATACAACCTTTTGAATGTTTTTATTGATTATTTTAAACGTTCTTTCCCTTATACTTTTTTCACTTTTGTATAAAAAGTCATAGGAATTGTATAGTTGAATGAAGTGGTAGTTTTTTGTGAGTGACAGCAGGCTCACATCGGCCGAATTGTCCAAGCCTGCTTGAACAAATAAAAATAACAATTTGTTATTCAAATATTATTACTACAAGCAAACGAATAAATAGGCACACAGTAAGCTAACATTGGGTTTAAAGCTTCATAAAATGTTTATAATAGATTGATAGTTAGTTGTATTCTAGCATTCTGACGGCGCTGAAGTACTTGTTCTTTGGCTTGGGCTTCTACCCTACATAAGTTATATATAGGAATATCAGTGTGTGTGTCTCTTAAGATGTCAGAATTTTGATCTGAAGAAGATGTAGATTTTGACCATTTTGGTCTGAAATAGGGTGGTGCACTTTTAAGAGAAAATGGTGATGATAATATGGTATGCTTTTCAGAGAGAATCAGTTTTCTGGTCTTAAATAGAGTAAGGGTTTCATCAGTACCTCTCTTTGGCAAGCTTATGAGCATTGGATATCGATTATTTCATTTAACATAGAAAATCTCTTTCTACTCAGTGTAAATGTCATCAAAAAATTCAGCTTGATCCTTCGTAACCTTGCAGTTTGTACACTGGTGACTCAGTTCACGAATCACTGCTTTATCATGGCTTGGTTTCTGTACTCTTTTGATCAGTTGTACCTTGCTTGTATGATAAACTTGAAATCAGAAGATATTTTTCTCGTTTCTCTAATAACCAAACGCTTGATCCTAGTGAGCGGCTAGACACCCTCCATAGTTAAGGGACAAAAATGTTTGACACGGTGAGTAGACTTTGAATAACGACGAGACTTCATGACTACTGAAGATTAAGGGGCTGGTTATAAGGCAAGTTGTCCCAGCTTGCCGGAATAACGCCGCTTTTGTTTTCTTCTCCCTGAGGACACAAAACAAAACTACCAGGGACAACTCACCTTGATACATACAGCCCCTTACTGAGACTGATTTAGCCTCGAATCTGAGAGTACTGGAGGAAGGACACTGGACTGGATCAGGGAAGGATTCGTCGTTGATCATTTTTACATTCATAAATCAATGAATTGGCACTAAAAAACCTGAAACTAATGATCTAATGCAGCACAAACGAAGATGACAACTGACATATTCTTTTGGTTTTTCCTTGTAATTCAATTACTGCAATAAAACGGCAAAAAGTTCCAGAATCTGAGTCTATATCCCAAATCCTATACACTTTGTTGGTTGCAGATAAATCCCCAATATAATAATTAAGATCAAGTGTCATGCAAGATCGACTTCCCTTGGAATCGAACTGTTGATCCTTCGAGAAATCTTGATACATCAAGATACATCAAGTTTCGGAAAGGATCCATTCTGCTGCCCAACGATGAGTCATAAAATGTCCTGAATTTACTGACTTTCACATCTATTCGAGCACAAATTGTTTTCAGAAGCAATCTTCCATATCTTAATTGACCTTAAAATCATCAAAACAACATACTAACAAAACAACAAGAAGGCTACATTTGTTGCGATGTTGGAAAACTGTTGGACATCCCACTTGTCTCAATTTTCTTTTATTTTGAATTTTATCAAAAAAGCTTGGTTGTTCGATGGCTAAACTCTGGTTTAACTTGATAACATTTCGTGATATCAAATGTTCTGGCACGGTCTAATGATTTCATCTCCACTGATTGCTAACATTCAGCACTGTTTTCAACTTATTCTTGCATGCTCTATTGCTTTCATTCACTAAAATCTCTCTTAGCTTCAGACATCTTTCCTCACGGATGACCCACTAATCATCTTTTCGCTTCGGTTTACCATTGTTAAAAAGTATTCATTAAACATGCTAGATTGAAAAAGATATGGATTTCCATGAGAATACATTCCCAAGTAAGCTCGTCAGACCGTATTACAAACATTGCCAAAGCTGGATAATTTGAGCGGCTTTTTGTTACAAAGAACTTGAACATGAACTGAAATATTATCCCTCTGAAAACCGGTTTTTTTTTGCTACTTAGCGAAAAATCCTCCACAAAAGAAAAGAACGATTAACTTATAAGACGCTATTATAACTTTTTTCCCTAAGAGGCACAAAATGCGATGTTTCACGAGTCAGTTCTATTCCATGGAATGCTTTCTCTCTCTCTCTTCTCCACCATAAATCCAGTCTAGTAAGATATCCCTTCGTTTGTTGACAGTGCAAGAATTTGAAAATGGGTCGGTTCAAGGAATTCACAGACCTCCTAAGATCCTATTGTAAAAAATCAGTTATGCTCATCAATAAATAGCTTACTTAATTAGCTCCATCACCCAATAAAGTGAGACTTCCTTTGTGTAGACATCAGTGATTATTCAAAAGCTTCTATCTTTGAACACATGAGCAACTAAGCTTGACTAACAAGCGACTTGACTTCAGATGAGATAAACCTAGGCATTTCAGTGCAGTGGTTAAATAAGTTCAAACAAAGACAGGAGCCCGATGAACAAAGTTGAAGAACTCTTGAAAAGTTCTAAAGAATTTTGCCTCTGAGGAATTGGGGTATTAGAGAGTGCAAAAACTTTAGCCTGAGGGATTATAGTTAGGTGAAGATTCACTGCATGCATTAACATTTCAAGGGCGTGAAGAAGCAGAGATTTCTCAAATCACTCCACGATAAAGGTAACTTCCAAATTCAAGTTTCTGAATCTTTATTTATTTGGAATAATACCTGTACAAAAAGCGGAGAGTACTACGAGAAATCGAATCTGATTATCAAAACTGAGAGGGATGACACCACATAATCCGACATAGTTATATAACTTTCAAAACAACACACACCATAAAACGACAATATAATTTCACTAATATTTGAGCAAAATATAACGTACTTACATTAGAATCTAACAAAAATTAACTGCACGTTTATGGTATAGCACTAACAGATATGAAACCAGTGGGAAAATCACAAATCCTAAAAGATAAATTAAAACAATATTTAGAAACTTATCAATTTCACTCTGGATTTCGGAAGTAATTCCAGGCTGAAATTAAACTTGGAAACTTTGGTCGTAGAAGTAATGACAATTCTATTAGGAATATTATTATACAGGAAAGATGTTTTATATATCATGTATATCGACTATCATAGAGGACAACAAGTTTTGGAAGTCTCCGAAATGATTATGATCTCATTGGCATCAGCAAAACACTGACAACACTATAATTTTCAAACCCAATTTGGAAAAAAATTAGATTCCTACGCAGTTTTACCTATCGAATTATTCACTGAAGAAGAACATTCCAAAACTGACTCACGTTCAGCTTAAATTTGGGAACAATCTGAGAAACGTAACCTAAAGTTAAAATTTGGAATAAACTGAGATACTTAACGAAAATGGTGTCTGTAAAGTGGAACTGGATTGCTGACTATTATTAATACGACGTTAAGGTGGTAGGGCATAGGTAATAAGATATTCTTAAAATACGAAAAGGTTTTATATTGTCTTGCCTTTAAAATAAGAATCGAAACTACTTCAAAGATCATCGTAATAGATTTCACATAAAAATATACACTTATGTATGATGAATGTCATAGACATTGCGTTGTAATATGTTAGTAAAATAATAATAATGATAATAATATTTAATATTAATAATAATTTATTACCGACAACCAATATTACGGCATTGATAGAATTATAAAAAATAAATGTTATGACGGGTTTAATTCTTTTTCTTGTTTACATTCCCTGAGGATATTTTAAGGTTTGATTTTAGGTTCTATTTTGGATAAGCCTTATGTTTTTTGGGAAGATGAAACTGAAGGACAGAATTGGAAAGCAAAACAAAGCCACAAAAATTTAAACCAGCCAAGAGATCAAACGATAACAAATATTGCAAAAAGATACAGCAAATTCTTCTTAAGCAATATAAGCTGGCAACAGGAAGTTCAAATATTTTTGTTTTCCTTGCATTGCCGAATGAAGACGCCGAAATTGATGGTGATAACAAGCCCATCTAACAAAATGTTATAGCTCGTTTAGAAAGTCGCGAGCTGTAGATGTTTATCTAAAATGGATGTCATTAAATTTATTTGGGCTAGATGGCCTGCATGGTAGTATGACTCTTTTTAAGTATAGGGTTAGTATTATGCAGGGAAGAATTTGTAGAAATGTTTTCAATTACCTAGGCCGGGATCAAGCTTAGGGTTGGTATTAAGGAAGACTTTACTAAGCCTAAACGTACTTCTAATCCTAAACCTAACTCAAAGGTAATTAAAAATGTTATTTTACAAAATACAACCTACATCCCTTCGAACTTATTTTTTGCGCGACAGGAGTAAACATAGTATTATAGAAGCATCATCTTTTATCTTGTAAATGTTTTTCAACATTTTAATTTTACTGATTAAGACCCAAGGTCAAAACGTATATTATTAGACATTGTCTGCATTTTCTTCTACTTGATTCAAGATAATACTAGAAGTATGTATGTGAAGTATCAAAAAGAAACAAATACTTGGCATGCAAATAGCCCACATAGCCCAAATAACCCACTATGGAAAAAAAAGAAACTAAAAAAATGATGAAGTTGCTATATGGCAAAGAAGTTTATTTTCGAAAAGGTATGCTATTTTCTCATTGTAAATTTATCAAACATTTAAAATAATCATAGTTAAGACGAAAACATATCAGCTATATTATGCGCATAAAATTCGGGTACAGAAAGCTATTAGCGTTTTTCAAATTTGTAAATATGCTCTTCGTGTTTTGTCTACAAACGAATTACCTTATGAGGGCCGCAACGTTTGAGTGACTCGGTTTCAACAAGTTGATTTCAGCAAAGCCATGGCAATCCTGGGCAACGTAAGACAACTTGAAGCTTTTTCTTCCATAGATATAAAAACATTGAAATCTTCTATTCCTGATCTACCGGTTGCATTGCAATATTACAAATTTCGTCGCAACTTATATCGTCTTCATCAGTTTGGCTTGAGACTTTGATAAAATGTTTATTCAATAACTAGTTCGTAGTAAATCTCTCTCAAGTGGCAAACATGCGGAATATATGGCGTGTTGTTATATATTTTCAAAGAAAAGTTCTTTTTTTTCCTGTTCGGAAGCTTTTAAAACATCGAGCCTATAACGATATCATTTAGAAGTTTGGTCGATTATGTTTGGTTATAGAAGAATCTTATGCTATTGTATTTTAATGTACAGAAACATTTCAAAGAAATTCTAGAGAGGATATAGGAGTGTTCTTGCCTATGGAGAATAGCTAGGGCTTATTCAGGATTTACCCACCAAAGACTTGACGGTTGGGAATTAACTACCCTCCCCTCCATGCCAGCAAAGCCACTGGACCGTTCAAGTTAACTGTCAGATTGACTCGTTAGAATAAAGCAATAACTTTTTGAGCATTTGAAAACAACGAGTTGTTGACGCGTAGCGTTATCTACATCTAAATTCTAACGTTCTTCGGCGGCGTCGATATTTTCATTTTTTAATTGCACTTTTGACTTTAAAATTCATCCAATTGACGGCTGGAACCTCCAAAGACGAAGGGTCATCTATACTGCTCTCACCATCAAGTGTTGTATTCTCAAATCAAACAAGAATCAGTTGTGGATCCATAAGAACAAAGATGGACATGATGTCAACTAAGTTGGAGTTTGTAAAACTACGGTAAAAAGCGTCCTTTCAATTCATTGGTATAAAGGGGCAACTCAGTTTTGAATTTTTTTGACATGAGTCGTTGTTAATCACTGAGGCTTACCTTGCAATTATGTATTCATTGTCGTTAACTTCACACAGAAACGAACCACTCAACCTTATGCTGGCTTGCTAACGGACTTTTTGCCGTTATGGTTAACTTTGATTTTGTACAAATATAGTTAATTGACAAGTTCATTTTCTAATCAAAACGCTTTTGATTGGCAATCCATGAGAAGTTCAAGAATGTTTGAGAGTGTTTCTTTTGGCAATTGAAGAACTTCGCCGCAGGCTTCAGTTTTTTATCGAAACAAATGGAGTGCATTGAGAACGGAGATGAATGGCATTTCACAAAAAATAGTGTTGCTTTATATACATTAATGCTAAACAAAGCAAAGTTGCAATTCATTGTGGTTGATTGTGTTTTAGAATCCAAATGAGTGACCCAAAGTCAATAAAAGACCAACCAGCAATGCATTCGCAAACTACACAGTCGGAATCCAACCGAATCAACAACGTCGCGTCTTCTTCAACTCCAAAATTCACCCAAGCAGATTTGTATAACTATTTGTACAAGAAGAATGATGCGAAGCCGTTATCAGAAGAGGACATTCGAAAAGACAGGGAAACCTCAAGAGAAATTTACTGTAAGTTTATGGAAAAAATCTATCAATTTTATTATACCAGCAATCATATAAATCCATTGTTGACAATGAGAACAGCTTTGTGGAGGTTGTCATTTATTACAACAGATAACTGTCATATTGGAACTTTTCCCTTAAACTCCGTCATTCTAAAATGAAGTCATTGGCTAAACGATATTTACTCCCAGTCAGACTCAGAATTTTTTCTGAGCTCCCTTTCACAGTACTGAACTACTGACAAACTGAATACGTTTCTATCAGATTAACCCCCCTTCGAGGTGCTCGAAGCTTAACGCTAGTAAGGCAATGAATTTAGGAATCGCCCTTGCTCTCGCCCGTCTTCTCTTTGTCTCTCTCTATCATTAAATACATATGAGTTTATCATAATAACCTTGGAGGAGGCGGTGTAAGCCAGCATATTAAAACAACACATAAAATTGCCGCCCAAATCACAACCGTGAAATGAAAAACGCGGTAGTACAAACTTCTCACAGTTAATTCAAAATACAACATGCATGACTAGGCTAGAAAGTCTGTCTTCTAACACGAAATGTTTAAAACACGTTTTCTGGTTGATTCTCCAATTCTCAAACACTCCAAAAGAATTACCTGAAGTCTTAATGGCAATTCATTTCTTAATCGAGGAGAAAGCGCGTTAACTCGGATTCGTGTACTCATCCAGGACATTGTAAACAGCTGACAAAACGTTTCCGGCATCAATTATGCAGTTGTCAGTTTAACAGAGAGTTCATTTATTTTTACTCCATCGTTTCCTTCCGTTAGGGATATATAAAGTCTTATACCAGCGAGTTATTTCGGACACATAAGTTGTCCTGTAGTCATACCTATTTTAAGCAGAAACCATTTAGTTATACTTAGCGGAAAGTTGACAGTATTCTGACGTAATTTCCTGATTTTTTAGAACTCACAGTGTCCACGGCTGATTTCTTGAAAGATTTGAATCTAAGAATGTTTAAGAGATATCGCCAGATGGTTGATGTTACTATTGCATTCAATGTTACAATGTTAGTGGATATGGACAATGGATTAACGCATGTTAGCAATCGGCCGGGGGCAAAAAGTTAACAGAGTTAATGTACAAAAACTAGATGGAACTCCGCAACAAAAAGAGTGATCAAATGAAACTGGAATTAAATTAACATACTAACCATTCACACAAATTATGTGTTCCAGGGTGTAACATTTGCGAGAAAGAAAGTCCATCTTTGTGTAGACTTCATGGAGCTCTTCACTGCAAGTTAAAGTCTGGACCCGTAGTTGCAGCGAATGCACTCAGCAACGCCATCAAATCGTTCCCAAATGAAGTCCAGCTCTGCAGATCCAGTATTCCAGGAACAAAATATGGTGTTACGGCCAAATGTTTCATTCCAAAAGGAACATGGCTAGGCCCTTATGAAGGTACAAAAGTCAGACCCGAAAATGTACGACTTGGAGCAGAGGGATCTTTCTTATGGGAGGTATGTCATACAATCAAGGTACAATTCAAATCTATCGTGATCTCTACAAGGGATTGCATTGGTGGATTAGCGGTGTAAGTTGTGAGGGTGGCAACTTCATTTGGCATCGGTAACTCGTAGTGATTCTAACTTG
This sequence comes from Telmatactis stephensoni, assembly GCA_029948255.1. Taxonomy (NCBI): domain Eukaryota; kingdom Metazoa; phylum Cnidaria; class Anthozoa; order Actiniaria; family Isophelliidae; genus Telmatactis; species Telmatactis stephensoni. Next base: position 688,221 of record JALIZF010001912.1, read on the forward strand.
AGGTGCCGTGTCCATCATCTCCGCCAGAGTCCCGTTTCACTGGTAGCTAATAGGCCATTTGCACGATGACAACATTTTACAACTATGTCAGAATGCTTTACGATTTTTTTGTATACAGATTTATATTCTCTCCTTTCTATTCCCAACCTCCAAGCATTTTTAGCTTTTAAGTTATTTTTGGAAGTTGGTACCCTAAATATTTAATTTCTTTTAGATAACTATGTAGTAGTAAGACTAAGGGTACAATAAGTGTTGTTGTTGTTGTTATTCCTGAGAATAGCAAAACAAATGGCACTAATCACTTCTCAAAAGAAAGTGGGCGAAGTCCATAACGCCATCATGAAAGTCGCCTGTCAGAGAGGTGCAAAAACAAGTGCAGGATCGAACTACGGTCGGATCTCTCAAGGACTGCATGATAACAAAATGATTTAGGAATCAAATTGAAATAGTATCGCACAACATGATCCACACTGGACTTAGTTAAACTTGTTTCTCTTTGGAGATTTTCCTGTTCGTGCAACATTGTCCTTTGACTTTAAACTGACAGCAGGCAAAATATTATCATACCATCGCAGTGTAATGCTGAGTTTCGAGAATTAGTGCCAGGCAACAAGTTTCCGGTTCGATATTCTTGGTTTACAGCCATTCCCAGGAGATTGAATCGAACAAAAGAAACGGCGGCCATGCTGGTGGACTTGACAAAAGAAAATCACTACCGTGACTGGTGGACCTTTTGTCCAATTCACCTCTCCTGGGAATGGTTGCAAATTAAGAATAGCAGACTAGAAGCTGTCTTCAGGAAACTAAAAAGTGGCTCGGCTTTTAATATCGTTATAAAATAAATATATTAACTAGTAGCAAATAAATGAAGGTTAAGCTATTTGGTTGAAACTCTAAACTAAATTTGCTTTCGTTACAGATTTTCAAGGAGGTCAGCTAGCGTACTACCTCGACGGAAGCAACGAGGATGCATCAAGTTGGATGAGGTTCATCGCTTGTGCTCGTCACAGTAATGAACAAAACCTGTACGCTTTTCAGTACTGTGGGAACATTTATTACCGGGCTTTTAAAGAGATATCCCCGGGTACAGAACTCCTGGTCTGGTACGATGACAATTATCCTCAATTTATGGGAATTCCTTTAGAAATTCGCGATACTGAAGGAGTTTATCAAAGAGGTAAAGACTTTGGAAATTACGGGCTCGTTTATGCTCTGAGGTACCATTCTTGATAGACAAAGCCGCCAAAGTGAAATCAGGCTTACGCCCTAAACAGTAAGACAGCAATGAAAGCAAGCTAGCCAGTCAACCAGATAGTAAGCAAAGAATGAAGCAAAAAATCAACAGGGCACAGTTGTCCGCAATAACCCGGAGCTAAACTCAATAGTTCTATAGATTTAACCTGCTTGGGTTAGCGCTAACTCAACTTGAGTGCTAATTCCGGCAGGTTGAATCTATAGATTTCAAACAAATGTATTGATTTCCAACAACTGAGTCCAGACAGATAGGTATAGAGGCAGACAGGAAAACATGCAAAATTCGACAAAATCCTTTTGTTTACACCAAGAGACCATTGGTTTTACTCCATAGTTGCAGCTCATTTTGGTGTAAATTCATCCTTCTTTTCTCTTTTTGGTTTCGTAGCTGCCGATCCAAGCATGAAGCAAAATGAAGTCATGGTAGTAGTGTCCGCTCAAGAAAAGCCACCCTCTTTGAGGATGGAAACATCGCGTCCACCTCTTCCTACAGATGTTCGTCCGATACCTTTTTCTAATATCCCTACTTCGAATTTGCCTTCTACGGGTGCACATACCACAACAGAACGACCAAGCCCTGCTGAGGGTATGTCTGCAGTGGGTGCAAACTCGGCGTTCCCAACGCAACAAGCATCTTATCCAGTTCCAACTCCAAGGCTCCCTGAAGCTTCAGGCCCACTGATGAGGAGGCACTCAGGTTCAGCCACCCCTGTTTCTGCTGGTATACAGCGAAGGCAGGAAATCAGGGCTCCTGCACTACAAGGGTTTCAACCACAATTCACAGAAGACAGTAGAACACCGATGCCATGGCAACAAGCCTCGACTTCAAATATTCCCGCTAGATTTCCCATGTCGGTAGCTCCAGTTAAAAATCCCCCTAGAGCACCAGAAACAAGCACGGCCTCAGAGACGCAGCCCAGGAAGCGGGCCATCTCGGAAGGTAATGGCACAGCCAGCGGTCCTTCTCAGAATCAGAAAGAAAAACTTGAAAGAAAAGACAGCCCTAATAAGGAGAACAACGCATTCAAGTGTGGTCAGTGTGGCAAGACGTTCCCACAGAGATCCGTTCTTCAAATTCACGTATGTCCAAAACAGCCCTATAAACCGTATCACTGCGGACATTGTGATCGATTGTTTGATGATCCAAATGAGCTTCGGAATCACGCTATTATACATACTAACGAGAAACCTTTCAAGTGCGGCTACTGTTCTAGATCATTCTCAGGAGCGACGACGCTAAATAACCATATAAGGACACATACGGGAGAGAAACCATTTGAGTGCAGTGTATGTGGGAAAACTTTCTCACAGGCTTCTCAGCTAAGCAGACATGAAAAAATACCCGGCGATTGCATTGAAAAATGACTGGAAATTTAGTGACATTCGATAGACAATACTTCAAATTTTACTCAAACTATAGTTTGTTTACCCTTTTTCCGAGACTAGAACAACATGTAGGTGTATGCATGAATGATCTTCTTACATAACACGAATACGAATGAATGAAAATAAAAGAGAACTAGTAAAATGGGAATTTCACTGAGACGAAAGAAATTGAAATACTCCAGTCGGGCAAAACAGGGGATGGGGTAGGTGGTAAAGTATTTTCTTTTTTCCCCCGAGGTGTAAGTAAAATTAATAGGATAAAAACGTAATTCAAGAAATTGTGGTGTGTTGAATAAATGCTTTTTATAGTTTGTGTTGTTATAATGAGTTTGGAAAAGACTGTATGCTTGTTTATCACAGGCCTTCACAAGATTCAAGCACTGATTTGTACACTGTCGTATTATCCATGCGAACGCAACTCGGGCGCGCAACTTGTTTGAATAGCCTTAAGGCCAATTTACACGATACAATTTATGCTTACAACTTGTCGCATGCAACAACCCTACAACTTGCAACCTTTTGTTCTTGTACGCACGCAACAGTTGTAAGCAAAAATTATATCCGGTGTAAATTGGCCTTTACAACATTTGAAGTTAAAAAACCCTCTTTACAAACAATTTTTTTCTCGTCTGTCTGGATCACTCATTCTTTCACTTTCTTTTTCTGACACATCGACCGCTTAGTGTTTCTGTTGATAGCTTGAAGTAGTGAGGTTCTGTGATTCCTGCTTGAGTAGAGATGGTGTTTGTCGAAGAAACCATTACGATCATTGATAACTAAGGATTGGTGTTGCATCACTAGCATGAGTACACAAGGATTCAATAAAGCGATGTCAGGAGTCCATTAAATGAGCTCCTCGTGTTAGTAGCGGTCACGACACACGGGTTACGCACGAAAACATGACGCACTCAAGAGTAATATAATTCGTCTCATGACACAAACCAAACAATTCAACCTCATTTTCATTGACTTAAACTGATTATATATTGATTTAACCCTAATTTAACAGTAACTTGTTATAAAAAAAATTGCATACTTTTTCATTTTAAAAGTTATTCACTTACCCTCCCCTCCCTGTCAACTAATATACCCTAATGCTATTAAACGTGTTTACATATTCACAATTGAATGAGTTGATCGGTGCCAAGAGCAAGGTCGAGAAAACTAGAATTAAGGTGAAATTTCTTTACCTGTCTTTTTACAATAAGCTCTATGGCAATTTCATATTGAGTGTTATCAAAAATCTGATATATGGTCATTTTTATCTGCACATATCGTTCAATGAACTGTTCTACAAAAGTATCAAAAATATCAAGTCAAATAACAAACAAATAGACAAACAAACAATAAACGAAGTAAATTAACACCTCCAGTTTCATAAAGCAAATTCATTCAAGTACATGGCACACAAAGTCCAGGAGTTTTCTGGTGTCTACTGAGCTGTAAACCTTTAGTAAAAGATTTACCACATTTGTAACAGTCATAGGGTTTTTCGCCAGTGTGCATTCGAACATGGTTGTTGAGGGTGGTAGCACCGGAGAACGAACGACAACAATATCCACATTTAAATGGCTTCTTCTCTTGGTGAATGGCAACATGAACTGTCATTTCGCCTGGGCTTGAAAAGCGCTCATCGCAGTGGCCACATTGGTAAGGCATACTGGATAGATTTGGGCATATATGAGTTTGCAACAAGCCTCGATGAGGAAATTTTTTCTTGCACTGTCCGCATTGGAGAGAATGTAAATGTTCGTTCCCAAGGGGGGTCAGTGGATTTATAGCTTCTTCCCCACTTGTAGAGGACGGTGAAGCTTCTGAATCTGTTGCAGTTTCCATCTGGAGGACATAATTTGTGTGCTGCTCGCTTTCAAAACTCTCTTGGCTGCAGTCTTCGGAAGCAAGACGCTTTTTGAGAAGGGAGCTCTGAGTAACATCAGCAAGTGAAAGCTGATGTGGTGGATGTAAAGATCTGCCTTCTTGAGCTGGTAGATGGGGAGCTAAAGGACTCCTCTTGATTTGGCCTAACTGAGCAGATAAAGCAGTGGTTGTCTGAATGGAACTCATTTGAAATTCCCGACTTGAGTTTGCTTCGAGAGGTGTTTTTCGATGACGTTGTGTGGGACTAGCTGATAAGCTTCTCGAGACTAACTCTTTAGTGGAGGAATTGCTGGACTGCTTTCTGCGCAGCCTCTCACGAATAATCTCTTTTGAATTCTGATGTTTCGGAGTGTCTTCTCTGGTTGTGGGTTTTGATGGTGTAGCTTGTTGCACAATGTCAGGAGAATTTCTGGGGCTTGTTGGAGGAGTAGGGAAACGTTCTTCTTGAGCTACAACCATTACATTTCTCGGAAACGTTGAATCTGGAGGAAAAGGAAGATCTTATCAACATCCAAACCTCATACAAATTATCTCAACTCTGTTTGCAATAGCTTTAATTTTCAGTGGTTTTCAATGCTTGGTCATTCAGAATGAAAATTTTTCACAAGGGGTTACTCGGAATTGCTGCTGACCCATGTCACATTTCTGCCTAGACCCTTTTCCATCCTGTTTTACCATACCATGCCATACCATACCATACCACACCATACCAAACTATGCCATACCATGCCATGCCATGCCATACCATATCATACCATATCATACCATACCAAACTATGTCATACCACACCATACCAAACCATACCATACCACACCATATCATACCATATCATGCCAAACTATGCCATACCATACCATACCATACCAAACTATGCCATACCATACCAAACTATGCCATACCATACCATATCATACCATACCATATCATACCATGCCAAACTATGCCATACCATACCATACCATACCATACTATACCATACCATACCATACCATACCATACCATACCATACCATACCATACCATATCATACCATGTCAAACTATGCCATACCATACCATACCAAACTATGCCATAACATGCCATGCCATACCATACCATGCCATACCATACCATGCCATACCATACCATGCCATACCATACCATACCATACCATACCATACCATACCATACCATACCATGTCATACCATACCATGCCAAACCGTACCATACCATACCATACCATACCATACCATACCATACCATACCATACCATACCATACCATACCATACCATACCATACCATACCTTTTGAAGACGCCATGTCATAGATGCCTTCACACGGTATTCCTAGATATTGTGCATACATGTCATCGTACCAAACCAATAGTTCCTGGCCAGGATAAATAGTTTTGAAGGCACGGTAAAAAATCTTCTCCATATACTGGAAGGCATACAGGTTTTGTTCTTGCTTGTGTCGCGCACAATGAATATATCTCATCCAACTGGAGTTGGACTTGTCACTTCCATCAATGTAATATGATAATTTTCCATCCTTAAAAATCTGCAAGGATTTGGAAATTGTCAATGAAAAATTGGTATAGTAAATATGTTCTTATTTGTTCTATTATGCATGATAAGGATTCTCTCATTCATTCATTCACTTTTGTTGAGTGCCTTTCTGACATCCTTCCTCATTCCTTGCTTGTTCTATTTGACAACCATTTATGAGATTACCATTAATTCTTACCTCCCAAAGATACGAGGAATCAATAAAACGCAAGTCTTCTTCTGGCTTGACAATCCTGCCTTCATAAGGCCCAATCCATGCACCTTCAGGAATTACCTGCTTGGCCTGGATACCATAACCAGCTCCAGGAATGCCCGAGGTACAAAAGCTCACAATTGGAGGGAGCTCATCTTTGGGGTTTGGTGCTGCATATGTATGCGGTTGACTCCTGGGATTAGGGTTGGATACTAAGGGTGAAAAAAGATTGGAGTTAGCTGATTCTAAGAAGAACTTATTGTTCAGTAAAATTATCCGAGACCTAAGTTTAGTAACAGCCTTAAGATCAAGATGTATCTGAAGAAATGAAAGAAATAATGATTCCATAGAAAACCTCTGGAAGAACAAGAGAGAAACAGCGTGAAGGAGACAGACCTAAGGTGAAAATGAAAATTTAAAAGACTGACCTACAAGCATAATAACATTTCAAAAACGAAAGAAAAAAGAAGAATTCGAGATGGAATTTGAATCCTTACCATCATTTGTTGTAGAAGACGACATACATTTACCAAACAAATAACTATGAAGGTCTTTATATGTAAATTTTCCTCTGAACTGCGTCATATCGTCTAGCTTCGGTCTCTTTACACTAGTAAGTGAATAGCCTTCCTGCAGCCTAGTTCCTCGATTCTAAAAATATACAAATAAATATATTTCTTCCTTTTAAAGCAATACATGAGATGCTTGTATTAATTTCAAAAGCTTGAAGCTTCAGTACCATTTTTGGTAAATCAAATATTATTGTTGTGATAAATATGCAGATTACTATGCGTTTCAGTTCCAAACAGCGGGAAACTAGTAGCTACAAAGAATTTTGTTCAGGTGCTAAAACAACAAATGATAAATATCTAATATTTACCACATCACAAACAAATCTTTTAGTTACTATAAGTAGATGTAGCGAAAACAATAGTCTTTAGTTACTATACTTTAAACGATTAGAAATGCAGGCATCATATAAGTAATTGAAAAGATAAAATATATTTTCGATATCTGTATACATAGTTAATGATATTCTAAGTCAATCCGCAGATTTTTTCTTAAAAGATAGTAAGGATACTTAGCAAAAATGACAGCTAGGATATGTATATGAATTAAGATTATATTTTCAGAGCTCATTGCTACGAAGTACATATGGATTACGCGTGACTGAACGTTTCTCTGGCAGAATATTTTCCTTCCGCTGGTCAAAGTTTTCTACAGATTTTGCTAAACTAATAACATAATTGCTAATAGTTTATCAAAGTTAAATTCTGTTTTAAAAATGCTTTAAATCGTGCGTCCATTATAAGCATATTTCTAATTTACACACAGGTAAATATAGTTAAGCGTCAAGTTTGAATGAATCAAATCATACCATTAATAAATTTAACGCTTTTTTAAACTTACCATTGTGATATAATTTCAACCCTTTCGATGTCCAGTAAGAAGAGGTCAAAACTAAGTTTTTCGGCCTCTAATCGAGAAATTTCACGGTCTTTTATAGCACGCTAAATTATGTCTGAAACTTGAATTGTATTAAACTCTTTCAAACACTCACACAGAACCTTAATCTTTGGAGTGGAACGACCGCCAAAATCGCTTTTGTTCACAATACACTATGAATATTTTAATTGTATTATTCGAGCAAAATTGACAGTGGCCTCTCAGCTGAAAAATATTTTGCAAAGAAATCAAATTAAAAACGGCACTGCAAGACATTAATTTGATTTTGTGGCGCCCGAGAAGTCATCTTTTTCCCGCCAAAACTTGACTGACCTTGACTGACGGTGTGCATGTGTTAGTCAATATCGTGTTTGTCAATAGCAATTTATGCATAAATATTTACTCTATTTTTTTCAGTTTTATAGAGACTATACTTTAGTCTATAAAGACACTTTTGTCAAAATTGTGCAGCTTAGAATTGCAAAAGAATAGTATTCAATTAGCTAGCACTTCCAAAACATCAGTGAGTGGCTACCAGTTCAATCCACGTGAGAGAATCTTTTTTCATAAAAATTATACTACTATCTTAACTTAGAAAATGAACTTCAATAACTTCTAAAGAACTTGAAATACTGCGGTCTTCGCAAAAGCTTTAATAAAACAATACCAATTCATATTTCAGCACAAAGAAAATTAAAGGAGTCTGCACAGAGCATAACATGGATTATGGATAATTAAGTTGAGTTGCACAGCAATTAGCAATACTGGTAATCTTGCATTAATTACGTTAATGCTGAAGAGCTTTAACAGCATACTGTAAGCTGCCAAACAGTCTCAACCTTCAGCCGTTTTTTGTCTGGTTGCTGAGGTGTTCTGCAAGAGCGAGTATTTCTTTTGCAAAGCTCGAAAACGTTTCGGATATTAACACTCCACAATTACTTAAGTTCGTCACGGTCCTGAGCACACAATTAACCTACAAGAACTAGAAGAACATCAAACAGAGGTGTTTCAAAGTCCACGTTTTTGCATTTAGGACTGAATTGCAGAGGACACAAGCTTTGACTTAAAAATACTCATCGTCTTGAAAAGATAAAATAGACGATGCTATGTTGTTAACAAATCAAATCTTTAATAAATATAAGAAGACTTTTCTCAAGATCAGCTAACGGCTCCACGTTTTCGCAAGCGACCAGAAGACGCGCTTGCATAGGAAAACGCACGTGACACAAAAATTTTGCTAACCGTACGGAGCGCTATACGAACTTATTAAGCTCGTTTTCGCTTGTCATTGTGTGAAAGCCGAGGATTACACATTTGGCAGTGCTGCCTGCAACGCCTCCTAAACAACCAAATCCACAAAATAATCATTAATATTCACAGATTTCTTCAAAACAATAGTAACATACCTGATTTGATTACAAGATTTTCCCAACTCGTTACTGATAAATCTTATTGGTTTAATATTTATAAATATTGGTTTAATATATATATATATAAGTATTATAAATAAGTAAATTACGCTACAGAACTCTACTTTTTATTAACAAGAGACGGTATACGGGTTACGTGCTGCGCGTTCACTGACTTCGCTGCGTCTGTTGTTTGACATCACTCGTAAAAGAAGGATAAAGAAAACTCTTTTAAAAACAATAAAAACCCTTTTCAGAAGTAGTTCCGCCGCAACAACGAATGAAAAAATACGTTCTTGTCTTTGAAAATGACTTTGCTGCCCAACAAACAATTTAACATCAAGTTAGGATACATTTGACACGTCAATAAACATCTCTAGCTAAAACGCTCGAGTAATTTAATTATCTTGTTTACTATTAGAAATATTTCGATCATTTCTCAAAAATCATCTCGAGTCTTGACTCTTCTTGTGAAAGTGTCAAAATTCAATGATGTTGCGATAAGGCAGTAGAATTCAGAGTTAATTGGATGTAAAAATGTCAAAACAATTAATAAACTCATTTAAATTCCATTAAGAATGAATTTTCTTTAAGTCATCAATGACAATTCGAGCATATCAACTTTGGGCAAGAAAAATTCAAAATTTCAATAGTGACAAATTTAAAACAAAATGACTTTATTTGAGTTTTAAACAGCACAATTGATACTTTTTTTCCTCGTATCTCACGATTTAAGGGCCTTTTGCCTGCTTCTGCAGCCTACGCCCTTCAACGCCTTCGCACATGGCATTTCTCATTGACAAACAAATTTATGTAATATTTTTGGCGGGAAAAGAGAAGCTCATTTGAATAATTATTACCGTAAAAGTAATCCAAGCGCAAAGTCAGTTTTGAAAAAACTAAATAAAATCATCGATTTTTTGCGTACAGTTTTGTAAGTTTTTATTCGTTTAGACATTAAACCACTTTTGTATGTCAGCATGGCAACATCTTTACACACGAGAATTCACAGAGGTTGTAAAATGCCTTACTGAGGTTTTTGGTTTTGGCTGAGTAGTCTCAACTGATTACACAGTTTAAGTTAATAAAAGAACTTCGTGTACAAGACTCTGCAGTCTGAAATTTGTTGTTAGTCAGTAAGGCCTAGTTCAGACAGCCATACCTTAAATTCTAGTCCGAAGCCATATTAGTCCGCCAGCTCTGGTATGCTGAATAACTAAGCCATTCTAAACGAACCAGCAGTTATTTCATTGCAACAATTTGGTACGGCACATGGTTGAACTAGGCCTAATAGTCAGAAACGACAGGCTTTTACTGCTTCAGCAGCCACACACACGTTTTCGATTGACACTTATGAATTTCACAATATTTAATAACATCCCTATTATAAATATTTTTTTTCTATTTACATCAGAACAATTGTATATATGTGTGTGAAATAAGAAAAGTCTAAAGTCTAAGTTTGATCAAATGTCCATAACCTATAATACACCATGAGGGTCGACTATAGGTTTAATGACCTGAAAATCAGCGTTTCACTGATTCCTTTCATGACCAGTAGCAAGTCGCATTTACCCTGCCCAAAATAACAATCTATTTGGAATCTAAACAGCCTGATTTCCTGTTGACATTTCCAATATATGAGCTATTTAACCCTGTCCTTGGAAAACTCAAACAGTTTTTACGGCAGCTTAACGATCGTAAAATTCAAGAAAATTGCTTTTAGTTGACCAAAATTTTCGTCGAATATTACAATATTTTGAAACTATAAAAAGTAGTAGTATTCATCATTTTACTGACGGTTGAATAAGGTATTGTTTTTGCAGCATGGTGAGTGCGCACCCGGTTTGATAGTGCGCATGTAATGAAAATTTCCAAGGGTTGTTTATTAATGTGATTACGATTTGTGTTCAGGATTAAACTAAACTAAAAGAAGTGATAATGAAAAAAAGAGCGCACCGTCGGCTTCATGGGAGACCAACTTCGTGTTGGTTGAAGGTTGAACGTGATGGTTGAACTATCGACGATAAATATTAGCTAAATATTAATTTAACGCTAAATATTAGTTCAAAAACGATCAGTGTCTTACATTTTTTTCTGAGTCTACTTGCAAATTTATACAGCGTAAACGAATTTAGAATGAAACGCTGTGGCAATGACTTATTTTCGTCCTGTATGGACTTGAATGTGATTGTTCAACGTGGTCGCGCCGGCAAAAGAGCGCGCGCAAAATCCGCACTTAAATGGCTTCTCGCCGATATGAGTCATCACGTGCCCTCTAAGGTGAGACGGGTTGGTGAATGACAAAGTGCAGTAGCCACAATGATATGGAGCATTTGCTTGTTTAGGGCATAGATGCATCTGAAGCATGGCACGTTGTGGAAACGTCTTAGCACATTGTGTACATTGTAAAGGTTTAGATTCACTTCTGTCAAGGCCATCAGGTAAATGATTACTGTTGTGTTCTGAGGAGAAACCATTGTGGCTAGAAGAGCTCTCGTGGTCACTGAGGGAGTTGCCATGACGATGGTGACCAGACGACTTTCTATGCTGACTAGGCGAGATGTTATGACGAACGGGTGAGTTTCCAGGCGAATTTTCCAGGGGATCTGATGAGTTGTCATGGCGACCGGGAGAGTTCCCATGACGACCAGGTGAGTTTTTATAACGACTGCAATCGCCATCTAAAGACGACGGAAACATTTGTAAAAGGGTTAAGTTTGTTCTCTCTTCCAAGAGTTCAGCTCTATCTACAGAATGAATTTGTACTGGAATTGAAGACGAATTATCTGCTCGGAGAATTTTTGACGCCGGCTCAAAGGGACTTCCAAGCAGTTCATGACTTGAGGGAGTTTCTGTACTTGACTTCACTAGTTGTTGTTGTAAGACATCTAACTTTTCACTGGTCTTACGTTTTAAAATGTTGGTCGGTTCTACAAAGAACAAAAACAAAAAGAAAGTCAAGAATAAATTTAAAAAAATTGGAGGTAGCTCATCACCCTTCCTCGCAGCCAAGTGCTGAATTACGAAGGGCGCAGCTCAATGTGATCGAGTCGAAGGAATACAAGGGCGCTTTCATTACGAGACAGTTGCACATTTACACATTTACATACAAATTTACATACGCACACACGTAGCAGCCACCATACGACCCATGTCTGATCACGGAGCACAGCTTAGATCGAAACTAGTTCGTTTTTACTGAGGGAGGAAAAACCGGAGTACCCGGAGAAAGAACCCTCGAAGCAAGGGAGAGAACGAACAAGAAATTCAAGCCACATGTGATGCCCCGTCCGATTGATTGAAGATTAACAATGAATGGGGAAGAAGAAGAAGGAGGAGGACGAGGAGAAGGAGGACGAGGAAGAAGAAGAAAATCGTAACGTCTCCTCGACCTTATCCTTAACTGCGTAATATACACAAATAATTCACTAAAACTAAATTTAAAAAAAGTACCTTTATAATTGTCCAGGAAAGCTTGATCCATTACTGGAATACCCATGTACTGTGAATAACTATCATCATACCACACCAAGATTTCTTCTCCTGCAGCAATATCGCGCAACAATCGATAATAGATACGGCCTTGGTATTGAAAAGCACTTGCGTTCTGTTCATTTTTGTTCCTTGCACATTGTATAAATCGCATCCAGCTGGATGTGTTAATGTCGGAACCATCGATTACAAAGCGTAGGCAATTTTGGTGAATGATCTGAAATGGTAAATGAGACACGGCTGAATAACGCATTGCGCATGCTCGAAAATTCGGCGGGAATTCGGAGTAGACGCGTTCGTGTTTACAAACAAAAGTACCCTCGATTCAACTGTCGTGTATTATGCGAATTTCTCGCGATCGTGTATCATTCGACCAGGGAAAGAGAACAACTAAAGGAATGTTATAGGAAAAAATGAGCGCTAAAGTTTCATGGACAGCCTTAACTTTCAAGATTTACTGAACCTCCAATGGTTTTATTTAAAACTCCCGAGTATGCGCAATGCGTTTTCCACCCGTGTCGGTAAATGTGCTTTTTTGGAACTGGAAAGAATACCAATCATCGTCGTCGTCGGCATCATTATCAGGCGAGGTAATAGACCAAATCGGCTAACGCGTTGCTATGTAAGTTTCCACCCAATTCAAAACCTCTGGGAATAAGAACTTTTGTTTCCACATGATATCGAAATGCAAAAGACAAAGAATCTTATTCCCAGAGGTTTTGAACTGGGTAGAAACGTACACAGCAACACGTTAGCTGATTAGGTTTATCCTCGAACACAGATTTTGTAACTGTAACTGTAACAGAACTGCAACTTTATTTTGGTTTTCATATCCTGTATATCTTTCATTACCAATTGAAGAAGTCTCAGTTCTACTTACCTCCCACATATTTCCATGATCTTCACGATTGTTTATTTTCTTAAAATCAACCAACTTTCCTTCATAAGGCCCAATCCACACCCCTTGAGGGATGGTAATGGTTGCCATGACACCGAAGTTGTTACCAGGAATACTCGACAAACAAAGTTGGACCTCTGGTGGAAAACTTTTATACGTATAACTTTCTGATAATAGCACTTGGGAACCAGAGGACTTTTCACGACTTGTTTCCGACCTGTTTGTAGATTCCACAGAGTGGTCCTCGGAAAACATTTTTCTTGAATTAATTGCTGTAAAAACATAATAAAGTGATGAGATAAATATGATATGCTATTACCACCAAGCTCTTTCATTCACATTAAACACATACAGCTGCACGTACCATTGAAAGAAAGTAAAAAGGCATTGCTGAATGAAATGCAAACACACTACCGAAAGATACACATGAACCACCAAATAAGAATACAAACTTACCACTGAATGAAAAGTACAAACAAACCACGGAATGAAAACGCAAACTTACCATCGAAAACTGTACAAACGTATTACTCAAGTGAAAGTACAATGAAAACTACAGACACTGAATGAAACTGTACAAACGTACCGCTGAATGAAAAGTACAAACAAACCACTTAATGAAAAGTACAAACAAACCACTGAATGAAAATACAAACCTACCATCGAAAACTGTACAAATGTATTACTGAATGAAAGTACAATGAAAACTACAGACACTGAATGAAACTGTACAAACGTACCGCTGAATGAAAAGTACAAACAAACCACTTAATGAAAAGTACAAACAAACCACTGAATGAAAATACAAACCTACCATCGAAAACTGTACAAAGTATTACTGAATGAAAGTACAATGAAAACTACAGACACTGAATGAAACTGTACAAACGTACCGCTGAATGAAAAGTACAAACAACCCACTTAATGAAAAGTACAAACAAACCACTGAATGAAAATACAAACCTACCATCGAAAACTGTACAAATGTATTGCTCAATGAAAGTACAATGAAAACTACAGACACTGAACGAAAAGTACAAACAAACCACAAAATGAAAAATACAAACAAACCACTGAATGAAAATACAAAACATAACGCTCAATGAAAACCACTGACAGGCACTGAATGAAAGTAAACGCACCGCTCAATAAAACGTACAAAGGTACAACTGAATGAAAAGTACCAAAACAATGAATAAGTACAAACCAATGAATGAAAATCACAAATGTATCACTGAATGAAATGCACAAAAGTGCCAATGAATGAAAAGCACAAAGCCACCACTGAATAAAAAGTACAAATGCGCCACCGCGTGAATGAAAAGTACAAACAGCTACTGAATGAAGCTAAAAACCACTAAATTAAAACTACAACTATCTTCAAAAAACTGTTTTCCAATTATTCATGTCCAAGATTTGTAGTTCAATGTGTTGCTCCTCAGCTGCACAAAATTCATGGTATAAAACAGATATAAAACTCACATACAAGAGAAACCCTTTTCTTCACTTTCTTTGATGACCGACGAAGATATAGGTTTAACTTCATTCTTTGCAAATAAGCTCCAATGTATTAGATCTTGGCTAAGGCCCAATCCTCGATTACTACAACTTATGTCCATCATTACGCCCTGATGAGGCTGTCCAGGTTGTCTAGTTCAATTGTATGTTTTAATATACTCTGTTGAAGCTGAACATAAAAACACTGTTAGAGACATGATGATGCAACATGAATCGCTTCAAAGCACAAATTTAGCTGTGCGTCTTAACAAAATCTTTGAAATGGGAGAGGTGTACGGTTATACAGCAAATGACGCCTTTGCTTTCTCTTTCAGGTATAACGTATAATTAGCTTTTTCCAACATCGGTTATTGGTGGCCCGGGAGTGATATAAACGTTAATTACACTGTCTGCAAATGGTTAGTCCTGATCTCGGTTGCACGCTATTCGCTGGATAAATGCTCTGCCACTGGATAAAATGATGGCGTTTTCTAATAAATGTATCCACTGAATGAGGTCAGTTCTCACTATACTTAACATTATTATACTTAACATATTAATATATATATAATATATATTTATATTTATATTCATCTTTTTCGTGCAAGTTTTTAGAGATTTTGTTAAACATATTGTAATTCGTTTTCAACGTGATAATATGTCAATAAACCACTATATTATTATTATTATTATTTTATTATTATACATTTACTCTCCATTCAATGGGGGTAAAATAACTCAAAGATCACATTTCAGGAACTGAGTGTCTGAAGGTGTGCATGACTTTCGTTTAGAATAAAGTTTTTTCTTAGGTGTTTTACATCAATATTAAATTATTCACCATTTACACTATAAAAACATTCTTTTATACCATTAATTCTAATATCAAGTGTCTACAGTAATCCATTCTTACATCACAGATAATCTTGTCTTTAAATGCAATTCAGTTATGTGTCATTTATGTGCTTTTATAAAGGCTTGTTGCGAATAAATTTACTTCAATTTTAGGCAAGGTTTGATTCACTAAGAGAAACTAAAAATATATTTCTGCATCAATCGTGTATATCTTGTTGATCATGCGCGCTCGATGCAAAATTGTCATATTCTTTGATCTATATTACTTCTAGTTAAGTTAGTTTTTCTCAGAGTAACCAAAATAATTTGTCATGTGAGTATCTATAGTTATCCATCAGCACATGCAGGTTGGCTGCACATTTGAAACACATTTTTTATATTTATATTCATCTTGATTTTGATTAGTCTTGGTAAATACAAAATAATTGTCAACATATACAAATATCTAAAGTAATTTTAACTTGTACTGTGGTACTCACCTTTGTAAAATTCAACTTCTCGACTTGCACTTGTTTTAAAATAATGATATATATTTACAGTTATATTTTCAAGACCTACAATGTTGTTAGGCACAAAGCAACAGTGTAAAGACTCAATGGTCTCTTTTATACTTATATTTACGATTCAGGCACCAATGAACAATCCCAGAAAACTATACTGGGTGCAACCTTCCGGAACTTTCTCTTTTGTTAGACGTGTGTGACTCAAAGTAAGTCATAGGCAGTGATCCATCTCAAAACATCCTGATATCTTTAAAAAATCACCTTTCTAACCCAATAAAGAGCGTATAGAAAGACTCTGTACTTGTGATCTGCACAAAATATGATATTTAGTGAGAAAAAAGAGCGTAAAGGTGTGGCACGAGGTTGTGTTTGATTTGCAGAAACTTCTGGAACATCTGACGAAATGTCACGTAGTCGACTGCTAAGCAACCCATGCACATCCAACGTATCACGTGGTCGATATTGCTAAGCAACCGTGTACAATGATAATGCAACCGAATGGATGTAGGTTTTATCCAGAAACTTTGAGAACAGAATGGAAAAAAGAAAGGAACGACTAATAAAAAATTATGTGCAAATAAAAATAAACCCGACTTCAAATCCAAAGCCGTTGAAGACCCAAATTCGAGTTCCATAAAGGATATCCAATCAATCAAAAAATGTACCGACTACTTCCTTATCTCCTCTTGCACGCGCAACAGGTACGAATACGTAACATGAAACTTGCAAAAAATATTTGGGTTTAAAATATTCCACTGGTTAAAAATGTTAGGCCATTGTTTTCTTCAAGAACTTTTTCAAACTAAACACTGTGTCCACGCTAAACTGAACCAATGTGAAAATGCGTCTTTTTTCCTTTGTTTTTGCTGTCCAAACTGAACGTTATCTCAGACAAATGAAAAACGCCGTCGACGAGAGGTCTTGCCGTAGCAAAAAAGATGCATTTTGAAATTTATCCGGATCCTGCTGCAAAAACGCATTGCGCATGCTTGACAATTCGGCGGGAATTCGTGGACGCGTTTGTGTTTACAAATAAAAGTACCGTCGATTTCTCGTGTATTATTTGACTAGGGAAATAGAACCAAAGTGGTGTTTTAGGAAAAAATAAGCACTAACTTTTCACGGACAGCCTTAACTTTCAAGGTTTACTAAACCAAAATGGTGTTATTTAAAACTTCCGAGTATGTGCAATGCATTTTTCACCTAAAGCTCAGCCTAAAGCTTACCAGGAAACCTTAAACCTAACTTAAAATGTCCCCCAGATGAAATAACACCAGTGGGGAAAAAACCCCGCCAGTTTATATATTGGCTGTTACAGGTTATTAAAGTAACAAGCTAGCCTTTTTCAGAACCAGTGTAAACCGATAAACCTCAAGAGAATTGAGAGGGTCAGTTACTAAATTGTCACGTATTAACAAGAATTCTAGCGCATATATATATATTAGTGGAAAGGTTTATTCATTACTTCTAGAGACGAGTATTATCATTAGTATTTACAAATAGTTTCTGATAAAAATAAGGGAAAGGAAAGTATTGCGATTCTTGCGCATGATTGCCAAGGAGAGAGATTATACATCTGTCTACAAACCCAGATATAAACAAGAGATCTATGGATAGAAAATTCAATGGTGTCGTCAAAGGATATGCTAATACTACCCTTTACTTGCAATAGCATCTCTTATCTGTCTATCTAGTTCCACGATGATTCTGTCGTCTGTCGTGTAGACACCCGTTTGTAGCAGGGTGTCCCGCTCCTCTATCAACTTGGCGATTCTGTTGTCGATATCTTGATCCTGTGCTGCTTGGAAAGGATTTGCTTGATGTGGGATTGAATCCGTGATGTCTGCTCTTGGAGGTCTTTGAGAAGAAATTGGTTTGGAGTGTTGTAGACTTTCTGAGAAGCGTAATTTGTCTTCTTCTTGTTGCTTCAACCTTTCGAGATATGAAATGAACCAAGTTCATCAATGTAATGCAATCTTAGTACCGTAGGAAAGGCTATAAAGGAACGTTCACGCAAAAAACCGTACTATGTGATTTACACACAGACATGCATAGTTTACGGTTGAACGGCATCCTCTGAGACGTGAAGGTCTAGTTCTTTGCAGATGTTCAGTATTACAAAGGTAGCACCTTCTCTAGAGCTTCTCAGGAAATACATGCAGAGCCACAATTTTGAGACGCTCACACACTAGACACACATTGAAGAAGAGGGGAGAGGGGGGAGGGTAGAATTAATGAGCGCACCGTCGGCTTCCTGGGAGACCAGCTTCTAGCTTTGCTTCTAGCTGAAGGAACGTCTGACGTTTACTGCAATTTTCATAATAATGCGAACTCTGACCTTCAAACAGTCCGTTGGAATTTGGTTTTTCGCTTCCGCCCACTTCAAACAAAACAGCCAGGAAACTACTCTTAAATATCCCTAAAAATCTACCAAATGACTGAAAACGATCTTTGGACGATTTATAACAGCTAAACATGATTTTGATACTGGGTTAACTTTCGTTAATTTTGATTGACGGAAGCTAATTTGGCAAAAACCACTTGAGTGTTTACATGCCCGAGTTCGCATGATTTTGAAAATTGCAGTAATATAGTGCTTTACTTTAACCTTTTTTAATAAGTTGCAGGGAAGAGAGGAGAGGGATAAAAAAAGGACGTCAGGAGTCAGCTCAAGGGCACGATTGAGGAAATCCATGTAGAGAAGAAATCGTTTAAGAAATAAAAGGTCGACACACTAGGGTACATGTAGGGACGTCATGGAGCATGTCCAAGGGACAAAATTCCAATTTTCATGACATCACTGGTAAACATGAAGAAGATTTGTCACAGAACACGTCCCTGCACCAAAATCCCATCGTGTGTGGGATAAGTTACAATTAACCAACCTTGACAGTTCTTGCTTGATATCCTCTAATTCATTCCTCTCCGATGCTTTCACAACCTGTAGAACATAATTAATGAATTTCGATTATCCGTGACATATTTGACTGACCGTGGGTGCCAGAGATTTGAGTATGTTTAGGCTGTATGTCGTCCATATACACCCAAACGTTTCTCCTATCTTAGTGCATCCAAAGTGTACCGCACTACAATTAATTTAGCCTACATGATAATAATTGGTATATTACGCTTGCTGATTGGACGAGAACCGTTTGCGATTACAGCTAGTACGCACATATAGATGACGTCATAGAGTCTTACGCATGCTCTGATTGGTTGAAATGTTTCGATGAATATTATATCAAACATATAGAGTCTATGTGTTAAATAGACTACACTTAACTTTACCAGCCTACACTACACCATCAATACTAGACAGTGATTTATACTAGACTGCATTTTGCTGCAAAACACTTCGAGCATTTGAAGTTGATACACCTATTTCAAAAAAGGTTGTCACCGCTAAGAGCGATAGGCGATAGGTAATAGGTCATTCCAAGACCGCAAAGCACTATTGATTTCTAATTGATTTACATATGAATAGCCAAATATTTGATGGAAGAGTGTAAAGAAAGAATTAGGATGGCTTAATTAAGAAATCAATAGTGCTTTGCGGTCTTGGAATGACCTATTACCTATCGCCTATCGCTCTTAACGGTGACAACCTTTTTTGAAATAGGTGTATACACCCTTCTAATAAATGCCACAACGCCTTGTTTTCCGAACCCTGCGAGCGGTTGCAATTTTCCTTTCGTTTAAACAAAGTTTTTTCATTGATTAGTTGGTTAAAAAGAGAACGTTTTTGATTCATAATCAGCGACAGGAGAAGAGGGTAGTTCACCTCTTTTTCTTCAGCAGCAAGATAGCGTAGTCTCATGTGTTCCAGCTCTTGTTCCTGTTTCTTTAATCTCTCTCTTGCTACTGCTTGTTCTTGTTGCTTGAGACGAGCTACTTCTCTAAGCGCGCGACCCCACTGTTGCTTGTAGTGTATTTTAGATTTATTGGCCGTGTCAAGCTTTCGTTCTAATTCGGCCTGAGAAAAATAAAACAGGATCAATACCGATACTGTCACATCAATGAGGGAAGTGTTTAGAGAGTGGGCGACTTGGCTGGTTTAATCTACGTAGGCAGCACTGGAGGGGCCTCATCATTCCTCCGTCCTCTCCCCCCTTACCCCTTTGCCTTCACTACGAGCAATGCAACCGCGGCGGCTCCGTTTCATAGCACGTTACGGAGATCTTGCGTAATATCTTTGCAACTTATAACGTAACAAAAAAATTGACAAAAAAACAGCTTTCTGACATATCTGGTTTTATCGCAGACCGAGAAAGAGTTGCGAGTTGCTTGAAAGAGTTGCGAGTTGTTCGAAAGAGTTGCGAGTTGCTAAGCGGGTTGCGCGCGCGCGCCTCACCAGTATAACTTGTAATGTTCGCTTTCGTCACTTAAACTGAGTATTGCATTGCAAGTCGCAAATAGAAATTGCCTCATGCAACAAAGCCTTAACTTGTCATCAATGAAATACCAAGGAATAAGGCACGATTCACGACTGACTACACATTCATCTGGCTAAGGTTGAAGTCATTTATTTCCAAACACAAGTTCCTACCTTTTCGACCTTCAAAAGGTCCAGCTCTGACTGAAGTCTTACTTCAGGTTTGGTGAGCTGACTTTCTTTATACGACATTAATTCATTTTCTTTGTCTTGATAGCGCTTTTCTGCAGCGTACAACTAAAAATCGATGACAAAAGATTATATTTCTAGCATGTGATTGGCGCAACAAGACGTGTGGAATGTTCTTAGTACATGAAATGAGCATGCGCAT
This sequence comes from Telmatactis stephensoni, assembly GCA_029948255.1. Lineage (NCBI taxonomy): Eukaryota > Metazoa > Cnidaria > Anthozoa > Actiniaria > Isophelliidae > Telmatactis > Telmatactis stephensoni. The sequence goes on from JALIZF010001912.1 coordinate 709,347, forward strand.
GAGTAAGTCTAAGATTTGACGTACCTGTTCGACAAATCTTTGTTTCTGTTGCTCTAAGTCCCTGACTTTGGCTCTGCAGATTAGAGACAATATTGATTATCAAGGAAATCATACTCTTTAGCACAATGACAAGAAAAAGTAACAACAACAACAACAACAACAACAACAACAACAACATCAAAGACAACAAAGACACAAAACAATCTTTAAATCAATAGCAAATTGAAGTAAATCTCCTTTCGATTTGAACTTTACCTTTCCATTTCAATTTGGTGCGCACAGTCCTCTTTCATTCTTCTCATAGCTTCTTTCACTTCTTGGACTTTCCTTTCGTGGTCACGTTCAAAGTCTTCTTTCAGTTTTGAAACCTTGAAAGACAAACACAAAATACAACAAACGATAAAATGAAGTAGAGATTGTAGTTACACCGAAAGAAGTGAGTGGTGGAAGAGAAAAGAAAGATGAAGAGAGAACGGAGGAAAAATGCAGAGCAAGCGAGAGCAGAGCGGAACAGAGCCTAGCCTAGCATAGAATTGCATAGAAGAGGGCAGGGCACAGCACAGCACAGCACAGCAGAACAGAGAGCAGAGGAGAGGAGACAGACAAAAGAGAAAAGGACAGCATAGACGAAATTTTCCTTACCTGAGCTTCGTTAGCTGCTAGTTGTCTCTCACGTTTCTCAAAGTCCGCTATAGTAAGTTTGAGTTTCTCTTCTAGTTTAGTATACTCATCCACCTTAAAAAGGAATAAAAACAGTAAAACAATGTGCCTTCCCCACGTCCTGCATATTCTAAATATGGAAAGTTTTACATGTCATAGTCTATCCGTTCACTTACTTTTTTCTTGACGAGCAACTCGCGTTCCTTATCCCGTCGCTTCCAGTCCTCTGCTAACGCCTTGATGTGTGATGCTTCTTTCTGCTGGAGCTATGACAAAAAGAAAGAATACATGCTGCCGTTTATTTATTTATTTATTTTTTCTGTCAGTGCGATTTCTAAGATCTTGTTTTATTTCTGAAATCTGTCTTTTCAGTTTAATCCCTTAAAATCTTGGATGATGTGGAGATAATTATTAGGATAATGATTAATTATCAAAATTATGATGCTTACAATGATAGCGCGCCGATTTTGTCCTTTTGAATCGTTCAGCAATTAGTGTGTTTGGACTGTCAAACTATTCCCCAAAGTAAAAACACAACGTTCAAACGATCGAGTGACATTGGGCTCACCTAACAAACATATTTAACAGCTCAATCGTACTTATTGTTGAGCGTCTTAAAATCGACAAAATCGACGCACGGCGCTCAAATGGATATCACTTTAACCCGTGTACACATTACCTGTGTCTGAAAGATCTCCTCCTGTTGTTCTTTCCACAGCTCTAGTTCCATTGCAGCTTGGTACTCTGCAGTACCTCTTGGGTCTGTTACTGCAGGGGGTGAGGTAGACTGGTGGGAAGGAATGCGCTGGGGCTGAGCAAGAGGTATAGCTGAAGAACCTTGGCTAGTGCTGTCAATGGAGGATGCTGTAGTGCTTAAAGACTTTAAGAGAAAATACAAAAAGATATTTCAATGATTGGAATAGGTGAGCAGAAACCAAGGGCTACGTGTTTTAACCAGAAAATTTTATTGGTTACAGTAATTCGCCTTTCTAGAATTGTGAATTGCACTGAATAATGGGACTCTTTTAAAGATGCACTTTTCACAAACACATATGAAAATATAATGCATTCCAAAGTATTTGTGAGAAAGAAAGAAACGAAAGAAGAAGGAAAGAAAGACAGACAGACAAACAGGAAGGAAGGAAGGAAGGAAGGAAGGAAGGAAGGAAGGAAGGAAGGAAGGAAGGAAGGAAGGAAGGAAGGAAGGAAGGAAGGAAGGAAGGAAGGAAGGAAGGAAGGAAGGAAGGAAGGAAGGAAGGAAGGAAGGAAGGAAGGAAGATATGATAAAGAGGAGGCATAATTTATGAGCATTTTACTACCATTTTAAAAGAAATGGCATCCCCAAAAAATAGTCCTACAATATAATGCACAAGTGTGATATCAATGGTCATGTTGAAAATTCAGTAGTCAGTATATGCACCATCATTTTTTACACATTCATGTTGCATTATATTGACCAACTATATATATCTCCAAGAGAACTACATCTTCAGTGCATAGATTTTAGGGGATAATATGCCTGGATAAGAATTCATTTGTCCAGAAAAGCTGTGATAGAGAGGATGGTGATGAAACATCAGATGTGCTTCCTACCATGAGGTTATTTCTTGCTGCTTGAAGTTGCTGTGAATTGACAAGACCAAAATCTTCAAGACCCAAAACAACATGTAGTTCTCCAATCTTTCTTGTTGGTCTGAAACAAATAGAATTGGTCAGCACATGATCTTAGCTTTACTGAAAATTCAAACATCTGAGAACAAAATTGCTAAGTACAGAATTCTAAATAATGAAAAAGTAATCCAGGGGCAGATTCAGGGGAGGGGCGCAGGGGGGGTGCACACCCCTCCTGAGATGACTTTGGGCCCTTTTCTTCTCAACACTTTTCCACAATATCCTCTGGATGGTTTCCAATTTCTATAAAACTGCCCCCCCCCCCCCTGAAAAATAATCTTGGATCTGCCCCTGCCTCCTTTGTTCTATGCTCCACATGACTTAGACTTACTGGTGGGCTGTTAAAATAGCAACTCTTTCACTGTAGATTTGCCTGTATCCTGAAACACCACCACTCTAGATTGGAAAAATTTAAACATATAAACAACATGACACTTAAACAAGACACACAATTCCCTTCAGAATCACTTGTACAATGTTTCATTACTCGCAAAAAAGTCTGATACTTGATATCAGAAGTGAGAAAGAATTCAGTCTTATTTCACTATTATTCTGATGGGGCTTTTGATGATGTCATGATAACGTTGTAGAAATGGGACACTGAGTAAACAACTATTGCATAGGGGTGAAAGGGAGATAGGGTAAATCAGCACACCTCCAATAATGGACAAAAACACCCAGGTGTGTCAAACATTTTAATAATAATGCAAGAAACACAAAGGAAAATTAAATTGTCTGATCTGTGAAATGCTTTTAATTCAACAAATCCACCCAAGCTTTAATGTATGGTTCAGTCACCTCTTTGTTCTTTGTTTTTGTTTGCACACTGGACACCAACATATAAGGGCCGGTTCACACACCACATAAGCATAAGCATACACAGACTCATTAGCGTACTGCTCATTATAAGTCTTGTTTTTTCTCACACCTGAGTGATAAATGTGCTACTGAGTCTGGGTACGTTGCTTGCACTTATGCTTATGTTGCTAGTGTGAATCGGCCCTAAACCTTAATCACTGAGACTTTTGACTTGAAAATGATGTTGGTATGTCAAAATTTCTTAGTTATTTGTATTAATAAGAACCTTCCTATCTATATTTTTTATGATTTACCAGCATTTTAGCTTTGTCTACTGTAAGGATATGTCCAAGTGTAATAGTGGCAGCACCAAGAAGTAAGTTGCCTGCCATTTGATCTCTATGCCAGACCTCTACCACAAGAGGATCCCTGCAAAAATAAGGTAATTATATAAAGCAGATCTACCATCTACTATCAAGCTACAGTGAAAGGCCAACTTTTTACCAAGTGTATGTTCAAGCATGAAACTTGCTAGTTTGTCTAGACATGTGACAATACAATACAATACAATACAATAAAGGTTTATTCCAGATGCAACTAAAAATTGTGTTTTACAGAAATGATAAAAGCTTAAAGCGAGTACGTTACTATAGCAAAATAAATAATAGGCATCTAGAAAGGAAGTTATGAGGTTATCCCTATATGAAAACTCCCTGAAAACGCAACAACAAATATACAAGCAAGCGAATTAACTATAAAAATATACATTCATTTTGCACAAAAAAAAAATTAAATAAATAAATATAATTATTAATGGTAATTGATTATAAGAAAGAAGGGGAAAAAATTCTAGTAGTTATTTAAGTTATATCATTTGTCACATGAGTAGATTTTGAAAATGTCAATTTGATGGCTTCAACCTTATATTGTTATGCACATGCAATAACAGATTTAGAAACATTTGATCAACATTTTATTTCTTCACTAGGCATGAAAACCTTGATCCTAATAACTATAAAATAATAACTAATAATATGTTAAACTAACATGATCAGAGCTCTTTATACTTTTCTAACTGGTTGAGCTTTTGACAATTTCAATCTAATATTTTGATGTAAAACTTATATTTGATGTGGTTAATAGTCGAGAAATGGGTTGGAGAGACACATCACAAATCTCTGCCAGACAAATATCCGGTAAAAATGCTGATTTGATGGCAATTTACAGTAGAATCCCAATTTCTCAAACCTTCAGTTTCTCAAACCTCCCAATAACTCAAGCCAATAAATACCGGTAGTTGTTTCCCTTGGATTTGTTTTACTGTTGTTTTTAATTACCCCTGTTTTCTTGAAACCCCAATTTCTTGAACCAATTTTTCATTTCCCTTTGGAAGTTGGAGAAATCTGGATTTTACTGACAATATAATTTTCCTTTTTTAATTTTGTCTGGCCAGAGTTAGGATCAAATTTGCTTCTTCCCTGACAAATGACCTGAACTGAACTGAACTGAACTGAACTGAACTTTATTCACACACACGTTTACAATATATACAGAAAATATATTTACATTTGATAAATACATTTACATTTAAAATACATTTACAATATATACAGAAAATACATTTTTACAATTTTAAATATTTACATTTAAGATATACTTTATTAGATCAATATAGAGGTGTGTGTGGTTGCCAAAGTAGTTTCAACTTTCGTGTTGGCAACCACCCACGGAAAAAAATAAACAGCGATGGACAAGCTAAAGTGGACACTTTATAATAAATAAATTTAATTTTAATTTTTTTTTTTAATTTTGTCATGAAAGAGATGGAAGCAAGAGATCAACCATTTTCAGATTGGGCAAGAAGTAAGTGAAGCCGAAGGCGACTTTTAAAAAGAGCAAAAGAAGGGAGCTGCCTGATAGCAGAAGGAATTTTTTCCCAAATTTCACAAATGGAAAACTTGAAAGTGAATTTTCCGTAATTGGTCCTGACAGAAGGACGAACCAGATTCCCCTGAGAAGCGTACCTAGTATTATAACAGTGCTGATCTTTACATTGCTTAAGGATATTCCTAAATGCAACAGGTGTTTTTGAATTGTTGTTCATAAGTTTATGTGCAAAACTTGCACTTTTGAAGATGAAAATGTTCTTTACTATTAAAAGACCGGATACATTGAAAAGCGGAATAGCATGTTCAAATTTGTTGGCAAAAAACATGCACCTAATACATTTATTTTGAAGTTTTTGAATTTTGGCAAGTTTTGTTTTATAAGTACTGCCCCATGACAAAATACCGTATGCTAGATAAGGATAGATTAATGAGTAGTAAATGTCCTTTAGTGTTTTGAAGCTAACATAGTGACGTAATTGCCGAATGACTCCTAAATTCTTGCTGATTTTGCTGTGAATAATTTTTAGCTGTTGATCCCAGTTCAAATAATGGCCAAGGTAAACACCGAGGTATTTGATGAATTCTTTGCGTTCTATTTGAAAAATATTAAAGTCAGGCACTTTTTTCCTAGGTGACTTAATTATCATATAATGGGTTTTTGAAAGGTTTATTGTTAGTTTGTTCATTGAGCAATATTGGAAAATTAAACTAAGTTCGGAATTCATGACTTCCTGAACTATCAGTGGATCTGTGTTTGAATAAAAGATATTTGTATCATCAGCAAACATTCTAAAGTTGAGTTTACGAGAAACGTTTGGGAGGTCATTGACATACAGTAAGAAAAGTAGTGGTCCGAGGGTGCTGCCCTGTGGGACTCCACACAATACATTTTTAAGGTCGGATTGAACATTGTCGATTTTAACGTATTGCATTCTATTAAAGAGGTAGCTTGAAAACCATCGCAGTGCATGCCCTCGACTACCATATTTTTCAAGTTTCTGGATCAGTATCTGGTGGTTAACCGTGTCGAAAGCTTTTGTAAAGTCCAAGAACAAACCACATGTCACTTCTTTGTTATCAATTGATGTTTTTAGTTTGTCGGTAATTTCTAGAATCGCTTGTTCGGTAGAATGGTTTTTTCTAAACCCGAATTGATTCTCATTTAGTATGTGATGTTTATCTAAGTAGTCTAGTAGCTGATCATAGACATGATTTGCAGTCTATTTGCACTCATATCATTTATGTGTGATTTGGTCTTGCTAGACCAACACTCAGGGTCTTAAAATGACCAAGAAAAAGGTTCTTCCTCTGTTCAGTAATTAAATTAGAAAAAAAACCTACCCCATGAACTTTTCCTGGAGTAGTCTTGGGGATGCAGCAAAATCAAAAGCACAAAATGACTTGGGTAACAATGCTTGCATATGTCTTGATACTTCGACAGGCGGGCTGGTCATTACTGGGGCTGCACTACCAAAAAATGGGTATGTATACCTATGGATAGAAAGCACATATAATTGTGAATTAATATATATACACTGTGCCTGCACCACTTTCAAAACATTTTATGTTGAGCACCCTCACTCTGCACAAAGCTCACAAGAATCTTCAATTGAAGGAGGTGGGCTCCACTTGGAAGAAGAAGTATAATCAAATCTTCATTTAGCCAGAGAGGCAAGTAGAGTAACAATCATGAATGCATCAATCACAAATTTTGGCACAATCACATATTGGCTACTTTTAACAGCATATCATGCATCTCATTCAGGTTTGCTCACTCAGCTTATTTTGGTGCAATTAACAGCATGCAGTATAGTAGAGAGATCAAACATCACGTGCACAGGAAACTGGCAGATGGCAAGAGAGGATCACATGACCTGCCTTTTTTGCATTGGGTGTCACAATTTCAATGCGAAGATTGAGTCATTTTCGCATTTGCCAGTAATCATGAAAAGTCAACCTGCTTGTCAGACTGCCAAAGGTGCAACATCAGTGCCAAAAAAGTAGGTGACATGATTCTCTCTTCTGTCTGCTAATGCTCTTAATATGCATAATGCTCTTTCTCTCTAGTTTTGGAGCAACCACACATCTGTCCACCCTGTTAAGTGGCCTGTTCCTAATGCAAAAAGTACAATGTAGCTCTAAAGAGAGATGTAAAAGAGGAAATATCAAGTGCTTTCAAGGAGTGAGCCAGCTTGCAATTTTGGTGAGTATGATCATATGATGATGGAGCATTCCTTAGACACTTGATCAGCAAGTCACTGCTAAATGTAGCTACTTAAAATTTATCTCGAAGTCTTTACACTGAATCATTCACAGTGTTTAACTGACCATTAAAGGTTTAATGGCTCTATTGAAATGAGTGGTCTTCATGAAGAAAACCTGAATATAATTGTTGGTCTTTGAAAATGAACAACCTTGGAAGAGAATTGACTGTTTCAGAGAGCTTACCTGAGGAAGCAGTTAATAGGGGCTGTCACATCAAGGTCATTGATAGTCCTTAGGTCAATAGAAAAACAAAAGTGATGTGCATCAAGATCAACTCCTTGAGAACCACCATACTGGGTGATTGTAGGTGCAGCTTCTTGGTGTTTAGGCTGAGATTGTTTCTTGGAGTGTCGCTTGGGGGACTTATGATGCTAAAGGAATGAAGAAAAAACAAATTGTAGATAAATGCAATGAGTAGGAGGAAATGGTTATTTTATGCAAGGCCTTCAAAAGGTTCCCCAGAATTAAGTAGGAAGTGCTGTCAATTCACTTATTGAATTGACAGCACTTCCTACTTAATTCTGGGGAACCTTTTGAAGGCCTTGCATAAAATAACCATTTCCTCCTACACCCAGACAATACAGACACTTGGTTATTATGGACACGTACATGTAATAGCCAACTTCCGAGATACACTTCACTTGCCACATACAAAAGAATCAAGACGAGGTTACGTGCATAAGTTCAGTCATTGGTAACAAGATGTAAGTTATTAGCACATAGCCTTGTTCTAAATCCTTTGTATGAGGCAGGCGAAGCATATCTCACAACTGGACTATTCTGTCCTGGCCAAAAAAATGTCTATAAAATTGGTCTGTACTCTAATGGATACACAGAGGAAGTCAAAATGTGGTAAGTCATGCCACTCAACCTCATCTTGTGGTGTATTTTTTTGTTCTCACCACATTTTGACATCATCATTTTCATGCATCTATTAGGAAACAGATGCATGAAAATATGGAATCTATTTGTTAAGCATTCAAAGTACATCAGTGTATGATAATAACCTTGATTGGTGAAGCTGCCTGGTCTGTTTGTTCACCAGGTATCCCTCCATGAGCTGCTTTTTCTGGAGTACTAGTACTGGGTCTTTTTGGAGGGCTACCAGGAAATGCATTGGGATTTGTTACTGTACCAGGAGCTCCTGCAGTATGTGGTCTCTCTATTATGGCTGTTTGTGGTCTTGGGGGTGTCCTGAGAGGGACCTGCTGTGGTGCTGTTTTACTATCTTGAGTTGGAGTCTAAACGAAATAATCATTATAAATTATATCTGCTGACATCCTTGGGACCCAGGGTCCAGTTGCTTAAAGGCAGGTTAGTGCTAACTCAGGATTAAAATTTGAAGGCTTTCTTAAGACAATCCTGGGTTAACATTAACCCACCTTTGAGCAACTCAACCCAGGACAAAAGTAAATTTACAGCCAAAATCGTTGCATCGCAACCATCAAATTACAAATTTTGTTTTGATTTTGGGTTTTTCTGAGCCATCAATCAGTTTGGGGCGGAGCTTCTTTTAAATCAACCAATCACTGATCAGAACAAGATTGTGAAAGCTCCGCCCCCAAGAATGATAGATGGATCAGAAAAGACCAAAATCTTACCGACATTGGAGGTCGCGATGCAATGATTTTCGCTGTAAGGAGCCAATGTTAGTAGATACAAAAATTTAGAGAAACAAGGTGTACAGATATTTACAGAACTCCCTACAAGGTCTTATTGACAGTAACTGTCCTTATCCTTGTCTTGAGATAATTTAATTTTACCAGATATCTTAGTTATTTGAGTTCATTAATTTTGTTTTCGAGATTTCTATAATTGGATTAGTTTTTACTTTTGGAAATGGTTAGGGTAGTCAAATGTCCAGGGTGTCCTTTTCCCCTTCCTGTCTCTGCTCCCCTTTTGTCCTGAGTCCTTTAAGATGAACATGTCTCTGAATTGAAGTTTTGATTTTTGTTCAACTAGATGTGTATTTCTCTAGCTAGTAAATAATGTTACATTTTTCTCTAATACTGCACCTTAGTAGCACTAGCAGCGATAGACCCAGATGGAAACCCTTGCTGCTCACTTCGTAGTGACACTGACACACCCACTGCTGGGACACTGTCATCTGGTACTGCTGATGTCTCCTGGGGGGTCCCCAAGGGTTGTAGTTTGAACAGCCCTTCAATTACTGCAGGAGATTGCAGTGATTGGGATTCCTGTGCTAGAAGGCTTTTTAATGATATTAGAGCCATGCCTAAGGATTGATCTCCACTACAGAGGTGAACCTGCAGCAGAAGCCATGGAATTAATAAAAATAATTTGATATTAAAATATTCAAGTTTAAACAACAATAGGGCCATTTATAGGTAAAGGTAAAGGATCTTATTTAATGTCGGTAGCTCATAATCATTATCTGGTTAATAAACTTAGGCTGAAAGTATGCTCAATTTATCCCCCCCCCTCTCTCTCTCTCTATCAAGGAATGAAATAGGTGTGTGAGGTTACTGGGAATAGAACTTGGTCCTCTTACTGGGGATGAGGCACACTAATGAACTGACTCACACTTGCTCCTGACTTACAGTATCAAGGAACACTGCAGTTCTAAGTTGTTTATATTTTGTTTGTGTCCTCCTTCCTCTTTTTCCACCTGCCTTCCCATCTAGACTGTGGAAAGGCTAAAGATTTCCAGTGCTTAAAAATGCCTGCACTCTTACCTCAAGACCTCTGTGTTCCCCAAAGAAAACCTTAAGTATTGGAAGAGTACTTTTAATTCTGACTGTGGCTCTCTCTGGAAGGAAATTAGGCTGAAGAAGATCATGAAATACAGCATTGGAAACATCATTTCCAAGTAATGAGTAGTAGAAATAGAAGCCACCTCCTTGTGTAGGATCTGAGAGCTTAAATGATGAAGGAATAAGCTGTGGAGAAAAAGAAAAAACTCCTTGTTAAAGTGCCTATAATAAGATGGAAAAGTTGTTTTCATATTTTAATTAAATCTACTGTCCGAAATGCAATACTAAAAAATATGAGGCACTTATAAGACAATTTTATATGCCCTCAGAGCAGGCCATCTGTCACCAAAATGACTTAATTTAAGTTAATGATTTTTTATCTTTCTGACTATTTGACAGAAAGAAAAAAATTCAAGGAGTTTTCTAGGAGTTGGCATGAAAATTTAAATTTCCAGGCGTTTTTCAGGGTCCTGGAAGAAATTTTCCAAATTCCAGGAGTTTTCCAGGAATTCCACCTGAGCAGTGCAAACCCTGATTGTATTTTACCTTGGCTAAATTGGAGGCCAAACCAATAGTTACAGACAGAACAAATATTTGGTTTTCATCTGATATAGGGCCTATCTGATAGTAGCCTTCTTCATTATTGAGTACAGGCTCTCGAATACTAGTCTCTCTAGCACCAGGTGATTGGAACTCTAAAAAATAGTAGTATATCATGGATTAAGAGAGTGGAAGTGAACAAGAGGAAAAAAACAGTTACCCAAATGTCTGGCACAATTTGCTTGGATGTAGGATATGACACAGGGTACCCAGCAATCTGGGAATTGAATTTTTCAGGTATTTGTATTACATTCATTTGTAGTATTTTCTAGAAAACACTATATGAAATGAAATGAAATTTTAGCATTTATATAGCGCAAATATCTATATGAATATAATCAAATGCGCTTAGAGTTTGTTAGTAGTAAGGACAGACTGTTGTACCGGGCGACAATCCCCTACTCTTTGCGAACAGTACAACAGGATCTTTTACGTCCACTATACAAGCAGGGTTAGAGTGAAAGCAGATGGGGCCTACGGTTTAACGTCCTTATCTGAGAAGACGTGAAAACCAAGATGTAAACCAAGAGTAAACCACTTTGGTATTCATCTTGATAACACAGGGTACCAGTACGTCAAGGATACAAAAGTCATGTACTTTCTATGTGTAGAAACCTAACCACCTCCAGGCTACACAGGGTACCCAATAATCCAGGATCATCTCTATACCTTTTGTGCACCAGCAGAGATTTTACCAGTATGTCAAGGATACATGTACTTTCTATGTGTAGAAACCTAACCACCTCCAGGTACACAGGGTACCCAATAATCCAGGATTATCTCTATACCTCTTGTGCACCACCAGAGATTTTTGCAAAACAATATAATGTTAGGGTTTCAATTTTTCCATTGTTTTTTTTTCCTAAGGTAGTTAGTAATTTATTGTATTTTAGTTTTTGTCATGAGTGATTTAAGTTAAAGCACATAAAAATTGATTCAGACTACAATAGGTGTAGGTAGCTAACATTAATGTTTCCCATCCCTCACCACCGTAGAAAGTGTTCTGACTTTTTACTGGCAGAGGGAAGAGAGTGAAAGGGGATTATTGATGAACACAGGCTAATAGCCAACTTCTGAGATATACTTCACTTGCCACAGACAAAGAAATCAAAGCACAGTCATTCATAAGAAGACAAAAGTTTGATGAGCTTCATGCATGTTCTCATTCTAATTCCTTTGCATGTGGCAGGTAATGCATATCTCAGCACAGGACTATTCTAATTGGTGGAAAAAAATTACATTTAGCACTCATGTTTTTTGAAAATGTTATTACTGATTCAGACCTTTTTTCTTCAACAACTCTCTCTCAGGGGAAGGTTGCATATTTTCTGCTGGTTTGGACTGTGCGTCATCCTCTAATGACAACAACAGCTTTAACTCTGGTTTTAGTTTCTGGTATTTAGAACTTAATAATGGATACCAACGAGGAATCTGATGAAGAAACATAAAGGATTACTGGTTTACAAGCCTGTGGTCTAACACAATTATCAGGACAGGGTTCCTAACACACCAGCTTTGGTATATTGAGGCTTTTAGGAGGAAGTACAACCATTATCTGCAACATTGTTTTGGGGGGAAGTGGGATGTGAAAATTCAAATATGCAGCATTGTTGGATGGTCATTGAGTTAGACATGAAAAAGCAATTTTTTGTCAACAATTTTGTCCAATATTATAGGCTCAAAACATCAGTAAGTTCTCTGTCTTTTTATACAGTGTTACAGATCTCCATTCTCCCTTATTATATTTTTTGTACATGGACACAGCCCAAAGTAGTTCATTCACTGGTCTCCTTACATACCTCAATGTAAAGGAGTATGTTTACACCATTCCAGAAAAATTAGAAATACGTACATCTTTTTTGATATACTATTAGATAGGCCCTCTGTCCACACAAAGACCTTTTTCTTTTGTCAACAAAAATGGCCTTTAGTGTGGATAAAAAATGTAGAAAAGACAAATATAAGATGCATTTTCACTTTTATCTAGATTAGTAGTCTTAGAACAGTTCACCGATTGTAAACTTACTTCTGGTTTTTGTTGTGCAGTTCTCAAGTCCATTATAACATAACCAACTGGTTCTTTTTGTGATGTCAAGACATCTACTGCATAACACTTTAAAATAAACAATTAATTTATAAAACACACATCAATTCATAAAAATACACCTTTAAAGATGAAGCCAGGTTTTGAATTATTTTTTGGCTAATATCTCCATAGGAGCCTTAGAGTGGAGTGTTTGAATGTACTCTAGCCCTTAAACTTCAGTCTATACAATTACATGTACATGTATATAACATGGTCTTCACATTTCCAATGTAAACTACTAACGTTCCTACAAGGCCACCAATGTAAAAGCTAAATCTATCATCAATGGCCCCCATACCTGTCAAGAGAATCCAATTATAGGAGCAGCTAGCTGACAAGAGGACAATAGAAAGGGCCGTGTTGCCTACCCCTCTCACTTAGTGATATGAAGTCGAATTTGATTAACTTATTACTCATCGCTAACTAACTTTTGGCAGAGCACAGACTGGACTACTCTGACATCCGAGGATTTATAAACAAAAAGATTTGATTTTGATTTGATTTTACATTGAGAAACATTGTTTGTGGAAGGGCCAGAGATTTACTAGGAAGGAAGTTGAGCAAATACACATGGTAATATTTGGTGTAATTCTAAGTCAGATACAACTATTTATTCTACAAATTTTTAAACTATGCCTGACTGCAACTCCAGCATTTTCATATTTGGCTTTGTTATTGTGTACCAGAATACACGCTGCTTTATGATAAAAAAAGATACTGCAGAGTGCTTTGTTTTGAACAATGTTTCATTGTAAGCAGCATTATTGGCTAACTGGTACACAGCAGAACTACCTAATATTTTGATTCTCTGTAACAATACCTGCACTTTAATTGGTGATCTATGTAGACGATGCTTATGTAGGGACTTTTTATTCAATTCCCATGCTAATTCAGTGGTGAATTTTGGTACTTCTACATGCTCAATAGGATCAGTTGATAGTGTTTCTCCATCAAACTTTGTTTCCACTAAGATCTTATGTCTGGGACGGTTTGGAAACTTTTTCCCTGTGGATTTAGGTCATTAGACATTCAGAGAATAGAATGGAGGGAACGGTATAGATAACTTGAGAAGGTCTTTATAGACGAGTAGTTGACTAAATGTCACTAACTTTTGTCTTCGAAGGACGACAACAACTGAATTTTGTCGATCACTGTCAACTCACCTTCAAGAATGGACACAACAAGCAATATTTGGTCCCCGATTGTCATTTTTTACAGCACAGATTCAAAATCACATCTTTACGGAGAGTTGTACACGAGTTTGAAGCTGCTAGAAAGCACAAATACGACAGAACACCATTGAGAAACAAGACCATAAATTAACAAATTTACAAATCTTCCGCCATTTCGTTTACTTGTGCAACCGCTAGGCAATTCTACGCGGGCACTATTATTACCATTCGTTCTCAGTCCCTCGCTACCAAAATATTCATATGCAAATGAGTTTGTAAATGTTTCAATTTTGAAACTCTTTCAAGGAATATAAAACCTTGCTCACAGAAAAAAAAACAGTAATTACTTCACGCGGATTGTCTGTAAACAAGGACATTTAGATTAAGTGGAACAATTTGGCCAGACGTCTGAAAAGATTTTTTTTTATTGATTGTTATGGTAATGTACACATTTGTGGCTGCTAAGCGACAAAGAATTATGTAAACCAGCAGGAAGCCGTGCTAAATATTGCCTGCCGCGAGGCATACGAGACATTAAATTGATACTGGCATCTGTCCCGTGAAATATAGGTTCTATTTGAGAATGGCACTATTAATTTTTGTGCTTTCCTTTTACAAAGAAATCAAGCAAAGGTCAAGTTGATTGGAGTTTCTGTTGTCTAGATTTCGTCTAATCAGTGGTTGTGGATATTGGATCTCATAATTAACGGATCTTCGCTGCAGAGAGTATTTTTTGTTTATGCCGTAGTACAGCGTTACCTTGGAGAAAACGATCATAAAATTTCAAATTGAAACTGTTTGACACTTACTTCATTGTACAACAGACATCGTGAATTTAACCAATTTATCAATCACTCGCGAATTTAATTGATAATTGAAGTCATGCATCGTTAAAAATTCTCTCACGATTTTAAAGATTGTCTCATATGGCAAAAGCGAAGGAACCCGTGGACTTAAAGGGAAAACTTTCCAGGAAGATTGCTGAGCTGACAATGGTTGTTCACTTGCTTTTCACAAGAAATCACGAACGTGAAGTTGAAATCGAAGCTTTGAAATCTGTTTATGGAAAGGAGATTAAAAAGATCGATGAAGACGTTAAAGGCAAAGTTTCCTGGCTAGAGGGGCAGCTGGAGGAACTTGAGAAAGCAAAGGTTATGCTTGATATTAAAAACGCAGAGATAACCAAACACAAACAACAAACACAAATGATTTTGGAAAGAGAAGCGGAATTAAAAAGAGATTTAGAGGACAAAAACCACCTTCTTGCGCTGGCTCAAAAAGATATAATTAAATTACGGGACCAATTAATTAGTAAAGCTAGCTACAGCTTTGAGCAATCAGAGGGGATGCAACAACTACGAAGTGAAATAGAGAAACTCAAAAAATCTAATGAGGAGCTCAATTCCAGAATGTCATCCAAGTCACAAAAACAAAAAAGCTTACAAAAGCATATTGAAGAACTGCAAACAAACCTTAAAAGTCTCAATAGTGAACTTCAGGAAGCATTGATAATAAAGTCCAAACTAGAATCCCAATTGGATGGGCAACAAAATGATTGGCAGTCTGAAATTGACAAACTACAAATGAAAATTACAGAGTTGACAGAATGTCAGAAAGAGGATCAAGAAAAGTTTGCCAAGCTTGAACGCAAAAACAAGCAGATGCAACTCCTGAATAATGAGCTTGAAGGTTCAAATAGGCAGCTGTCGATTCAAGTTCAACAACTTATTAATGATAAAAATAGAAAGAAGGAAATAAGAAAAAATCAACCAAAACAACCTTCTCCAGAGGCACCAAGATGTACCCCAGCCTATGAGGTAAATTAAAAAAATAAAAACCTTGTAAAAAATATATAAAAACATGGAACACTAGAATAGCTGATACCACAATAGCTGATATTGCCGATACATATTTCCAATGACTCTGATCAAAGGTTTCAATAATTAATCAAGGCTGCTGGGGCAATTAAAGTACAAAAAATGAGAACAAATTTGTTAATAGCCTTAAGTCCCAAGGTTAAACTTGTTTAAAGTCAATAGAGTTTTATGTCAATATCAGCTTCTATTACACTGCAATGACTTTGAACAAGGTGTTTGGGCTAAAAGCACAAGAACATATGGTACTTGCCCCAATGCCTCACCTCTATATCTTCATTGAAAGGGGACAAAGTGCTGAAAGTCATGGGAATTAAATAAAATTGTAATATCACCTATCCTCAAGAAAACAATTAATACAATACAACCCCATTATCAGAAATAGCAGAACTGTACAATACTATTGTCTCCTATGAATTTACTATTGCAGAAAGATGAGGAACTTGAAAGACTACGGCGTGAAGTCCAACGTTATCGATTAGAGATTAGCAACAGAGAATCAAATTTTAATAGGGTTTTTGCAGAGCAAAAGCCTGTTTTTACAGACGGAAGAAGAAGGGGTTCCAATAACTCCCCTGATCAAGGAGTAAGTACTAAAATACATCAAGGCTGTAAAAAAATTAAATGAATCCCCATAATGTTGATTTTATTCACCACTTTACACCTAAGTGGAAAGCAATTATCGGTATGTACTATACGTCTGAAGGCCTGCACACATGATGCAACTTTTTTTCTGCAATGATGCATGCAAAACATGCATCTGTACACCCCTACAATGGGTATCAACACTGCAATTATGTACTGTACGTCTGAAGGCCCACAAACATGATGCAACTTTTTCTGCAACATTGCACGCAACACTTGCATTGTGTGTGCACCCCTACAATGGGTATCAACACTGCAATTATGTACTGTACGTCTGAAGGCCCACAAACATGATGCAACTTTTTCTGCAACTTTGTGGGAAAAACACTGTTGCACCATGCATCCATTGTTGCAGGTAAGAGATCAAGTTCTACTTCTGCAACATCTTCTGCAATACTGCGTACAACATGGCAGAGGTGGACACACAGTGCAACTGTTGTACGGGATGTTGTAGAAAATGTTGCATTGTGTGCCTTAAGACATTTACATATCTACATGATTTAGTTGTCATTTGAATGTTGCTTTAGGTAGGTATCTCTCCCTTGCAGGATTTCATTTTGAAAGAGTTTCTCTACTATAAAGATATCCACATGATTTACAGTTGTTTGATTTTTTTTCATTGCAGAGATTCCCCAATCTGACTGGTACTCGTAAAGTTCCCCCTGTGAATGGGCAAATTTCTCCATCACACTTGCCATCACTGAAATAGAAGAAATAAATGCAAAGGAAATTGGAATTTAAGGGTGCCCATGAAATACTTATTAATAAGTGACTTTTCTAACTAATCCCTAAAACTACATTGCAAGCATACATGTAAGAAAAAATTGCAGTGTGTATGGCCAGCGTTACGTTACAAGTCTGAGAGTAATACAGCATGGTACATCCCATGCACTATTCAGACATCTTTGGTTGTGAAATAATATTAGAATGTTGGAAAGATAGAGTAGGTTATTTAAATTATAGAAAATAGATATTTAAAGATAACCTTTTAGCTTAATTTATAAGGTTATAAGACATAGGGAATTGAGTGAACAATTAGGGTGGAATGAAGTAGATAGAAATATTCATGTACAACCATATACTATATTGACTATTTCCTGGATAACATATTGTTCATTAATTTACATCACATAATTATCTATATTTTCCTTATCAAAAATAAGTTATAAAGGACGTAGTGTGTGTAAATAATGAAACAATAAAATTTTTTACATTCACAGTTTTGGTGTTATGATATGATAACTTTATTTTAGTACGATAAAATATTCAGCATAGCTGGTGGGGTCGTACATTTAAATTAATAAATAAATAATAATATGAAATATCTGTAAAAACGTTAAAATATTAAAATATTAAAATATATATACAGTTCTTAAAACCATTGTGTATCTTGGCTTCGATAGATTTTCAGCGTTCAAATTAATTTAAAACAATTGATTGTTAATAATATTCGTAACAACTGTCCTTGTATTTAATGACAGCTGCAATTGAGTCAAAAAGTATTTTCCCAGTGTCAAATTTAGCTATTAAACATTTGAATTCATTTAGATTACTTGCAGCTGTTTCCTTGCTAGATAAACTGTTCCAGGCTATTGCTCCTCTATATCGTATGGAGTTCCTGGTAAAATTCGTTTCTGGTCTTGGAAGGATGATGTCTCCATTTCGTCTACTTTCGCGGTTTGAGTTCCTCTGTACAAATAAGTCCTTGAATTCTGGAACGGTGTAACCCTTTAAGCATTTGAAAACAAACTCCGTCAGTCGCACCTTGTATATTGTTTCCAAACTGTCCCATTTTGTGCGCGTTAAGACGTCTTCGGCACTAGTGTCCCATGGTAGACCGTATACAATACGTCCGGCCCTTGCGTGTAGTTTTTCCAGGTTGCTGAAGTGTGTCTTGTTGCATGATCCCCAAACCACTAAACCGTATGTCACCGATGGCAGTATAACCTTGATGTAAAAATCCTCCAGTTGCTTCCGGGGGAGAAACCGCATCCGACGGAGTAAACTTAGTTTGGACGCGAAGGACTTTGCTACATTTGCGGCATGATTTGACCAAGTCATCTTATTGTCGACTTGTACTCCGAGAAGTCGTTCCGAGGTTGTCCAGTTTATGATGCTGTTATCAAGATACAGGGCTTGGATGGGTCCAGTAAATTGTTGCCGTTGCATGACCATTGCTTTGCACTTTTCTGGGTGTGGTACTAATAAATTCCTGTCGCACCATTTCTTGAATTCTGCTAGAACACTATTTAGTGTATTTGTTAATGCATCGATTGTTTCAGCAACACAGAATATTGTTGTGTCATCTGCGTATAAGTAGGTTTCCGCAGAACGTACTGCCTTTGGGAGGTCATTTGTGAAGAGTGAGAATAGTGTGGGTCCCAAGACTGATCCCTGGGGTACTCCATGTGGTATTGACTGTGTATCTGAGTCGCATCCATTGATCCTGACAAACTGTCTTCGTTCTGTGAGGTAATGCTTTAACCACAACCATATGTCTCCTCTAATTCCAAGGTCATTCAATTTTTGTAGTAATATACTGTGCGACACAGTGTCAAAAGCCTTGGTGAAGTCGATAAATAGTATTCCCACGAAC
The DNA here is from genome assembly GCA_029948255.1 of Telmatactis stephensoni. Classification (NCBI taxonomy): domain Eukaryota; kingdom Metazoa; phylum Cnidaria; class Anthozoa; order Actiniaria; family Isophelliidae; genus Telmatactis; species Telmatactis stephensoni. Next base: position 728,317 of record JALIZF010001912.1, read on the forward strand.
AACTTTCTTTCTACTGCTACTCTCCACTTCTCTGTTATATGTATTAGAAGCTGCTCCGTTGACTTTCCCTTCTTGTACGCCCATTGTCTGCTGTCAAGTAGATTTTGCCTGACCGCATATTCTATAGTATTTCCCCTGATTTGCCAGTGTGGTAAGGAATGCCACAAAGAATTACTGTTAATAAGAGAATTATGGAAACTAGAATAGACTATATTGCTAGTCTGCTAAATCAGTACATTCTGGGACAGTTAACTGCTAGGTTAAATAACACTCAAAAAGAATAACAAATCATAACTACATCTTTTGTTCAGTGTTATTTAGCTGAGTATAACAGTACCAGAATGTGTTGCTGAGGCAGATTCTCAGACAGATATCAATAATCTGATAATCTGATAACAGGCCTCTAACCCTGCCTTAGCATCCTTTACAGCCCTTTAAAAAAAAACTATTATATAATGTGCGCTCTGATTGGCCAAAAACTGTGATTGATGAACGTAGCAAATGCTCATATCGCCTTTTCGAATTTTTGGTAAATTTGTACACGCTTCTTATTTTATAAAAGAAGTAAAAAATTGTTTTTCCATGTTTGATAGCCTGGTCAAAGCACTTGTGATGTTGGGAGAACACTCAAGAGCTGTGAAAGCACTTGCCTACAGGCTCATGCGTCCACTATGTTATACGGCTCTCTCATGTTCTCTCAACATCATACCAATTTAAGGTTTGTCACACAACACTCCCTTTTGAGCAAGGGATCATTGCATGATGAGCCTTTAAAGGGCTGTGAAGGAAACTGATCCACTCCAGTGGCTTGGATTTTTTTCCCATGTCGATTTACACTTTTTACACATTAACATTATACTCATACATAATTCATTCTGAAAATATTTCATCAATAAAGCATTAGGTTTTTTTATGATTAATTCATAGCAATAAATGGCAACTTTAGGTTTTGTTTCTTTCAAGTAAACTTACCGTCAGTGATGATCCAGTTAATGTTCATGATGCACCATGTTCATGGTGATGTTGAGGAGCTTTCTTTTGACTTTTCAACTTTTTCCTCTAAAACCTAAAAAGTATATTGTATTAGCCTGTGAACAGGCTCAGGGGGACTGGGAAAGGGAGGAGAGGGGAAGAGGCTAATATTGAATTATATGGTCTATATAGTCGAAACTACAGACATGTTCAAAAGGCTATATGCCAATGAAACTGGTTTGGTCCAGTTATTTAAATGGAGTTTATAACATAGCTACAATTTTACGCGTGCTCTGATTGGCCAGAAAGCTATGAACTATTTGCCCATGGGCTGCACTGCGTGCACACTATCTTTGTCGTCGTCTTTTTCAAATCATTCGTTTTTAAGATGGCCACACATGTAACACACGCTCTGATTGGCTGAAAAATCTATGAACTATTTCCCCATGGGCTGCAAGGCTCCATATTTAACGTTCTAGCCTTTGTTATAAATCAATTAGACAACAGAAAGCTGCTTGCCCATTGCATTATAGACGCACTTGAGAAAATATAAAGAACTCTTAACAAACTAGAGTCGCACTCAGCTACGCCTCGTGCCACTCTTATGTTTGTTAATTGTTCTCTATATTTTCTCTCATGTGTCTATAACAACATGGGTGCACGGCTTTCTGTTGTCTAATTGATAAATATGTCATAGCTAATGGTTTTCTATTGTTTCACATAATGGATAGTCTAGACCTTGGCTAAGGTTTAAATATCATTAATTTTAATATTCAACCTCCTTGATGGGGGTAATTCTTGTAATACCTTATAATTAAATGGGTATTACCTGTATTGTACTGAGATCAAAATCTTGTTCAGTTCAAATTCTTGAATAATTCTTTTTCTTTTAGAAGTTTGATGCATCTATTAGATATTAGTAAACAAAAGTACAGAATAGGTGAAATATCTAGAGATTGTCAGTGTAAGATATAATTGCAGCATCTATCGCTGGCTTAAAGGTCTATCTTGAAAATCATGTTAACTCATCCTGTAATGAGTTCAGTCTGGAATGAAATCCTCCATATAAACACACTCGTAGTTTTGGAAGAGGTTACATACTTGGCAATATTTTGAAATTTAACAGTGTATAACTAATAGACCTAATCCATGCATCACAATGTTTTCCCAATTCATGCATGACAAACCTCTAGAGGATTCATTTTCTTTTGTGGTTTTTACTCTTCAAAAAAATAGTATCCCAAAGTAGGAATAATGATAATAATCCCACAAGTTTCGAAACAAAAGCAGATCATTGACTCTTATCACGCTGTAGTGAATTCAAAAAATATCAGATTTATTGAAAAATGGAATTCAAAATCGAATGCACCATACCGAAAATAGGAAAACTGCCAACTTTCGACATTGTTCTTAAACAAACGGAGATATGAATTTTTGAAAGTCAGCATTTTTACAAAGAAAGTTATGGGAATAACGCATCACATGCGTTATTAGCCTATCATCTATCATGTTCTTGATAATTTCAAGAACCTGATCCACGTAACCTTTTGGTAAACGCAGTCATGTTTAGCACGGACGTTTTCTTTCAAAAGTTCCTCGTAAATATTTAACTTTAAAAATTCATATCTTCATCAGTTTCAGCGCAATGTTGTTGAAATTTTGCAATTTTACTATTTTTGACACGACAAATTCGATTTTGAGTTCCATTCTTCAATAAATCCAATATTTTTTGAACTCACTCCAGTGTAATATTCAATTCCTCAGGTTTGTCACACTGAATTGGAAAACATTGTTACTCAATGGATTAAGTTTATTATTAGAAACATACCTTATAAATTGCTTTTCCACAATTTTCAAGTCATTCTTCAGTAATGACAATTTCTAAACAATAAGGATTTTATAGTATAAAGAATAATGCAAATAAGTAACATTCCTAGTCATCATGTCTTCTTCAGATAAAATTCTAGTATTATTCTTTATATTAGAGTCGAAGCAAACATGCATGGAATAAAATACTATTCATAAATTACTTATTGTAACAGTCTGATTAACTTTGATCATAATGTATTTCCAAACCTCTTTCAGACAATGCTCTTCATCACTCTTTTCTTTTTCATGTCTTTCATCATTGTCAGCATTACTTAATGTCAATGGACTCTAGTTAAGGTACAAAATGTATGTAGCAACAAAATGATGATCATGAGTAGTTTTAAAAAAGAAATAGAAACGTAATTGATTACAAGAAACTGGTAAAAATGGATGGATGGCCAAATGAATGAATAGATAGATGGATGGATGAATGAATGGATGGGTTAATGGATGACTGAAGGAAGGAATAGACGGAATGATAATTAAATGGATTTATTAATGATTATAAAATATTTTAGATATAACGTGCGCTGATAATTTGGCTTGCTAACACGTTTAATTATCAGAGGACAGAGACATGGCTCACATAAAAACCTCAAAAATATTTTATAAAAGCAATATAAAACGATCGCTTATGTCTCTGTACTGTGATATAAACACTCTGGAAGATGTAGAGTACTCGAAAAGCAATCGAGAGATACACTCATCTACACCTTGTGTTCCTAAGCTTGATTTTCTCTTGCTCTACATCTTCCATGGTGTTATATAACAGTATAGAGACATGCATGCACCTTTTATATTGCTTAAACAAATTGAATGAATAGATGAATGAATGGATGAATGAATGAATATGAATGGATAGATGGATGGATGGATGGATGGATGGATGGATGGATGATCAGGGGCGTACAGGGGGGTCCTTGTCACGAATCACAAAAAATAAAAAGCGAAAAATCCCGAGTCACGGGACGCCAGTTTTTATATTTTGGCTTTTCACGTGTCACGAGAGAAGTGCCATACACAGATCACGAGAAATGATTTATTAAAATCCCAAATCACAAAAAACAAAAATGCTCGATCACGCGTCAAGAGTAAACCCTGTAAGCCCTTGGATGATTGATTGAATGAATGAATGAATGAAAGAAAGAATGAATGAATGAATGGATGAATGGATGAATGGATGGATGGATGGATGGATGAATGAATGAATGAATGAGAGTGGATGATCTAGTATACACGTGCACTGTCTGAATCAAGCCTCGAAAAGTCACCTCAGTCTTAGAACTTGCCAATTGTCTACTTGCAGCACAATGCAACGCAATGTTTCTTCTAATCATAGCTCGTATTTTCTTCCTTTTTGACTGAAAAGCCTTATACAATAACTTGACATCATTATGTTCCCTGTAACAAGTAAAAAACGTGCATTCAAATATATTAAAATTTCCCGCCAAAATCTCCTAATATTTGTAGTAAGTTTTCAGTCATAAAGAAACAGCATACCAACCTATATTGCAATGGAAAAGCTTCTTTGAATTCATCAAATGTGTAGGCGTTAGTAACTTCGGCGCTTAGTAGGAATTCAGTGAGCAAATTTGATATTTCGGAATGTTTTGAGTCCTCAACGACGCTCACACAGTCCGCCATCTTAAATCACCTTGCTCGTTCCCAGACTCCAAATCCAGGACATCGTCATTGGAGCGTGAAAAATTATCATATATTTTTTCATTGGAAAACTGAGATAACAGTTTAATAAAATTTCAAGAGTCCCCGTTATAATGATCAAAGCCTTAAACAAAACTGGTAATTTTTGCTTTTTTTTGTATATCTTTTTTCCATTTTCCGGCTAGTTTGATGAGTAGGACTAGGACTAAGGTTTGGAACGCCTGGAAGATTTCACAAAAGTGATAAATCAGCAAGAAACGTTTGGGAAACGTTGTGGCAGTTGTTTTCTTCGTGTATCAACATAAAAATGCCCCGTACTTGTGCACATTGTGGTGCTAATGCAGTTCAAATCGATGAAGAAGGTCGAATTGAGGTTTGCTCTGAATGTGGGGCTGTTGTTAGCGAAGTGAGTTTCCGAGAACCCGCCAGTCGACGTGGTGATAATTTCACAAGCAGTGGAGGAAGTACCTTCCAAAGCCAACCACAACCAGAAAACTGGAGACACCAACAATGGTACAAAAGCTTAACCTCAACCACTTTTATACGAATGAAGAAACGGATTCGTATACAAACAGTGCGACTGCGTTTACCAAAAGGTTACGTGGATCAGGTTCTTGAAATTATCAAGAACATTTATGGCGAAGGACGAACAGTCGAGATAAAAAAGCTACCAAGATCTAGGAATGCCGTTGTGGCAAGCTGTATTTTTATAGTTTGTAGGCGTAATGGAGTTGTCATAGGCATAAGAAATGTGGCTGAAGCAGCGGAATGCGAAGTTGCTGTAGTTGCAAAATGTACTCAAGTCCTCCAGAAGTTTTTCCCTTTTGAAAATACAGAACCAGAGGAACTTATTAACACTATGTTATCTCAATTTGGCATGCATGATGCTGCTTTCAAGGAACTATCTATGCAGCTCTATCAGTTTTGTCAAAATACATTAATTACTGTATCTAAAAACAAAGTATTAGCAATGCTGGGAATTGTTCGGCTTTGTATAGAAAGTGTACAGGGATGTCCTGTAGAGTCTGCAAAGTTCAGGGAGGTCTGTGTACTACATACCTGTGTGCCAGTTGCTGTGTCTAGAGCTTTCTCAAGTGTAAAGAAGCAACTACTGAAGTTTGCTGAACAAGTCCCCTGGATCAGTTCAGTAAATGGATATAACTTGTACAGGTATCTCAAAGAAATCTTGTCCTTTTATGAAAGCTGTGAAGACCACCGTAAAGTTGATTTTAAGTATTCTTGGGAGGAAAAGAGAGAAGAGATTGATGCAGCGAAAGAAAAGCTGATAACAGAAGCTCAAATGAGAATTGAAATGTGCCAGAAACAGTGTGGCAGTGCGGTATCACTTAGTGATGATGTTATTTTGCACAAAAAGTGTGAACTATATCATGATAATTCTTGCTCTACAACTCAGAAAACAGCTTCAAAAAATGAATCATTATCAACAGAAGTGCACAACTCTTCTGATCATGTCTGCTGTCCACATTGTTGCATCAAATCAACAAACTGCCCAATCTACCAAAGTAATGGCAGATCTGATTTCTGTAGTCTAGAACGTGATGCTATGTTGATAGAATACTTGCTAAGGAAAGGCTATTCAGAAACACAGATAATGAATGGCAATCCAGAATCAATTGTTAGTGAGGAGTATTACCAGTCAGACTCAGATGGTGAAAGAGTAGACTTAGATGACAAGGATATTCCTGATGATGAAATTCACCAATACATCAAGACAGAATCCGAAAAAGAACAAGCTCAAATATATACTTTGTATTTAGACTCAAAATGAGTTTGCTGTCTTTCTTCTCAAAATTTATGTTTGTCTATATTTTTTGTTCTTTCTTGATTTTTTCAAATTATTTATAATTTTCACAATTAACTCAATTTTGTCAAAAGAAATTTTGCATGAAAACAAAATAAAATTCAAACACCAATTTGTTATTATTATAATGATATCAGAAGTATTATGTACTTCTGATATCATCTGATATCTGTCACCGCTGTGGTCCCTCGTTTGATCCCCGGATGGGGCATCACATGTGGCTTGAGTTTCTTGTTCGTTCTCTCCCTTGCTTCGAAGGTTTTTTCTCCAGGTTCTCTGGTTTTTCCTCCCTCAGTAAAAACAAACTAGTTTCGATCTAAGCTGTCCTCTGTGATGGCTGGCTGCTATGTGTGTGTGTGTATGCAAATTTGCATGTAAATGTGTGATTGTTCAATTGTCTCGTAATGAAAGCGCCCTTGTAAACCTTCAACTTGATCACGTTGAGCTGCGCCCTTCATAATTCAGCACTTAGCTGCAAGGAAGGGTGATGAGCTACTCCTAATTTATTTATTTAATTCTGATGACGTTAAGGTTTATCTCAAGATTACTATCTTTAGCAACTACTAAATTTAGCAATTTCTCTAAGGGAAGATTTAGCAGCTACTTAATTTAGTGAATTTTTGGGAGGAAATGATGATTGTTGCTACAATAATTATTGACCAAGGATACCCAAATATTAATTTTAGTTTAAGCTAAAATTCACTCAATTATGTTGACACTAAAAAGAGCATGGCAGATCCAGGATTATATTCAGGAAGGGGTGCACCGTCTCCAGGAAGGGGTACACCGTATGAATATTGGAAACTGCCGAGAGGATATTTTAGAAATATATTAAGAAAAAAAGGACTAAAAAGGGTCTAAGGAGGGAGTGTTCACCCCTGCACCACTCCCCTAAATCCGCTCCTAAAGAGTAACCATAAGGTAGATTGTATACATTATCAATGCAGGCTAGTAAAAAGAAACAGCAAGGTTTTCCATGTTGTTCATTACACAAAAAGTTTGAAAGTGTGCCTTCGATCTGAGAACAGGGAAATATATATCTTAATAATAATAAAATGACTTATATAGCGCCAAAATCCTAAAGAACATATCTGATCACCAATGTGTGAGCAACCATCTTCATCTCTTGCAGATTCCAACCAACTGCATAAGTGCATCAAATCTTCCAACTACCCAGTACAACTGGACGTCTGCCATCCACCATTGCATTTCTCAGCAACCACTTCACGGCATCTCCTCCCCCCTTTGTACTCATGTTCTTCCATCCATATCCACTCACCAATCTGTTCAGCTACATATCAATTTTCACTACATACCAAGAAATCTGTGCTGTTTTCGGGCTTCCTGTGGTAAACAAACCGCGGGTCCCTGTTTCTGTTTCTACATTGTTCCAGTCCTTTTTCGGTCAAAATCAAGATGACTTGGTTTGCATGTTTTCACTCGAATGGCTGTAAATTTGGATAGAATTTTCGAAGAAAATCGCTTTTTTCGTGATGAAAATTTATTCCAACTTCCAAATATGGTAAGTACAAATTTTCTGTTTTCTTTAATATCTTGTGATGATTGCATTGTTTTGCATTGCGCACTCAAACTATAAGCTTATAACTTAAATCAATTTAATAAAACTTGAATATTTTTTTTCTCGTTTTGCAATAGAGTTGGTCATAAACTCCACTAGTACGTATGTTTGCAGTAAGCAGAGTAAAGACAGTAAACGGAACAACTATCCTGCTGTCGTTTTAATAAGGAAAAGAGAGTCCATTATGAGCTGTGTACCCCTGATCCAGAGGTCAAAATAAGCAAGACCCAGAGGCTCCCATGTGTCGAAGGGTAGGGATGCTCGTCGGAAATTTTGAAAATGACCCCTAAAATAAAGGTGAGCGTGGCAACGCAAGATTTTTACCCATAATAAGCAAGACCCAAAGGCTCCCATATATAGGATGGTAGGGCGGATGCTCGTCAGACATTCTGAAAATGACCCCTAAAATAAAGGTGGACGTGGCAACGCAAGATTTTTACTCCTAAAAGGTACCAACTCAAAAACAAATGATTGAGCAAATTCCTTTTTCGATGAGTGTGGAAAAAAATTAAATGATTAAAACTGTACGGCGGTAATCATTCACGGTAATGCATATTTTGGTGACTTGTTACTCTGAAAAGGTCCCAAAAAGGTACCAGCTTAGTCTTCGGTAGTTGAGACACCCTAAAAGATGCGCACTCATTGGAGGACACCATACTCTCACACTCACTACCTCTACATTGAATATTTTTCATACATCGCTCAACTCACATGTTGATTTTTTCTGAGGGAGAAAAAAACGGAGAGCCCGGAGGAAAACCCCTCGTGGCATGGTAGAGAACAACACATAAAACAAACTCAGTTTACATGTGATCCGAGCGCTCGAGCTGGGACTCGAACCCAGACCACAGCGGTGAAAGGCCGGCGCACTAAACGCACGGCCAACCATGCCACCCAAACTTTCAGGGTAGAAGTACCATAAACCAGCTCCATAAACCAAGATATAATAGTCCCCTTCACAGTTCTTTGCGCCATCTTGAAAGGTAGCCATGCCTTTGCATCAAAGCGAGACGAACGGTGAGCTTGCAATGAGAGAGACCTGTGAATAATGATTGTCCAAGGTGTTAAAAAAGGTATCTATCATTGCACGCTCACAAGGCCGTTCGTCTCGCTTCGATGCAAAGGCACGGCTGCCTTTCAAGATGGCGCAGGGAACTGTGAAGGGGACTATTCTACTGATACCAAAGTCTTCTCATTAACAAGCTCCACCACGCCTGGAGAAATTTTTATTCTTCATACAACTTGTAGATTGCTATTTATTACTCATGAGCATGATGAGGCTCTTCATAGATGATAGAATACAAAAGCAGAAAGTCGACAGCGCTCGATGTACAACTGTTTGCTAAAAACACTCAAACCCATCAGTACAGTGCGTACGTAGGGAATTTTTTTTTTGGGGGGGGGGGATGTACATGTGTTGGCCCATAACAAGGCAGTCAAAAGGAAATTACCGTAATTTTCATTTTATTGCAATGCGCCATACAAGTAAAATTGAAGAATCGAGCTTCAGTTTTTAGCAGGTTTTATTATATATTTTAGATAGTACGCACGCTGTGATTGGTCAAAAGCTGAGCACAGTTCTGATGTTAACAGCGCGTGCGCGCTTAGTGAATTTTTGTACGGAGAAAAATAGACCTTTTTTTCCTTGAATATTTGCTTATATAAACAGCTATTTCCGTGCTCCGTTCATTCAGTAAAACAGCACTTAAGAAGTTCCTGGAGCAGCTCAAGAAGTGCGGAGAGCACTTGCCTTCGGCTGGGATTCACTCTTTAATGTTTTCCTTGATCGAAAATGGACGTTTTGAAGAACTAAATATCGAAAGCTTTAGCAATGATTTGTATTCGAATTAGAGTTGTTGTTTTTTCTATATTTCTCCTGTTTCATCAGCGTGTGTTAGATATCTATCTTTAATTCAGTCAAACCTGATTGGTAGTTTAATTAATAAACCACCTAATCCACTTGATGTTTTCCCATTTCGGCAAAGCTCATGGGAATAAATGTCTTTGTTAAATGTATTTCATATCAATATGCTTGTTCATCTGTTGACAAGAAAGGAAATTGTACCTTTATACTCAATATCTACTTATTAATAAGTGAAATTGTCTTGTTTCAATTAGACATTTGATCTATTTCTCAACAATCCATTTTCGCTAAGGCTTGCTGCATGCGTAGGCTAGCTTGAGTCAGATTCGCTATAATAACTTAGTTTATCATACAATTGTGACGTAAATTTACCAAATAAGGTATCGTTTGAGGGCCAATATGCATGGGACGGTAAATACCCTCTAGAAATCCGGTTTGCGTATTCAGCCCTGTATGACGTCAAAGCTTCAAACCGGTGTATAATACATACTTTATGATGATGATGATGACGACGATGATGACGACGATGATGATGATTGTTGTTCGGTTGTTGTTATTGTATCAACAGTCTTTCACTGATTGAGAAGAAATACGAAAAAATACGAGAAAATATTTTGGGTGGTACGATAATGATAACATTTTCCATGGCGCACTGAACTTATAAAGTACATGTTTGATGTCTGAGTTGACTGATTCAAGTACTATCGGATGCTAAGTTTACTTTCAAATTAATTCCGGCCAAAATGTTTTTAGGTTTTGAGTCTACGCGTCCAGATTGCCCTTAACAGCGGATGTCTAGTTTTCCTACAAGTTATTAAAAAACAACAAGCTACGTGCTTGCTATAATGTCCAAGTAGTGGGAGGAAACGAATTTAGCGTGGCGAGGTAAAAAAAGACATAAAATATTGGAAACTAGCGTTGCTCTTGCTTCAAAAAAGAGTTTAAATTTAAGGGTGCTGACACCCGATGAACTAATGAAAAATTTGCGACTCAGCAATCCGTGGAAGAAAAATACTGAAAAGAGCATAAGGCAGAGTGGCGGGAAACTTTGGACAAACTATTTAATATTCAGGTAAATATAAGCGATGTGCCCAGGAGAGAGAGTCGAGCTACTATAGTACTTGTTCGTTTGTTTGTTTGTTTGTTTGTTCGCTTGCTTGTTTACTTGTTATTTTCTTTTTATTCTGTTCGTTGGTTGTTTTTTTTTAACATATGAAGTGTACAGAGAATTGCCGGGTTCGTTTTACCAAGGATGAATAATCAGTGATCGTTATTTGCAAACGGTTTGGTAATTAAACCAATGTTTCTGAATCAATGTTTTACCCGAATTAGAGCCTGTTTGCACTACGACGAAATTTTGGGTGTATTCAAAAATTAACTCTTCGAATTTTGTCAAATGTGTTTGCACTAATACCAAATTTGATTTCACTTTGTTAACCTGTCAATCAATTGCAAGCCGTAAATGTTAGTCAGTCTTCCGGTCAAGTTGGAGCGAATTCAAGATGTTTTGTTTACGATTTTTAGCTTTTTTATTGTCCTACAAAACCTAATAAACGAAAGACAATTTCTTTATCTTTTTGCGATTCGAAGATTTCAACTACTTCAAGCAGGAACGTAAATTTGGCTTAATTTACGGGCGTAGTCGCGGTGGACGTCGCAGATTTCACCCCTACTGGACATTTTAACGTCCAGAACTGATCGTGGTTTGAAATCCACGTGAATGCTAGAAATTTTCCAGAGGAATGTTTTCGACGCCATGCATTTGGGATGTACTCGAATGTCGAGAATTTTCCTCGTAGTAATACAGGGTGAAGTTGTAATTTGTAGCGGGAAGCTAATGTTCGAGTACTCTATTATAACCCCGGGGGGGAGGGAGACTCCCTTATAAAAGGGGGCGGGGATCCTCGTCGGAAATTCTGAAAATGACCCCTAAAAGGGACCTGTATTGTGAGATGATGGGCGTGGCAGTGATGAAATGTCACCCCTAAGAGGGACCAATCAATAACCTGTCATTTTGGTTCAGTTTCTCGATCTTATTTGTACTTTGACACTAGCATCGATCAAACGCCGTCTGCTCGTATGAGTTTATGACGACATCGTCAGTATACAAATCGTTTGCCTTTTTGTAATTTATAGTGAATAAATTTTATAAAATAATACATTGTTTTCAATTCAATTATATCATTGGTATTTACATGTTTTTTGATTCAATTGAAATCAGTAGTACGTATACTAATTCATAGATTCAATTATAGGTTATTTTAGAACAAGAACATTATCAAAAGTAAATGTAATCTCTTCTATTAAGGAGTGAATAAGTGACACAATACACCTACACAAAATTTGGTGGCCTCCAAACCAAGACGGCGGCGCTTTTATTTGTAGTTTGGTAGGCTTTACAAAAATTTGTCTAGTCACGTGCTCCACTAAAATGCTGTTGTTGACAGATTTTTCATTTCATTCAGTTTCTTATTTGTTCGTTCGTTCGTTTGTTTAATTTACCTTTTGGTTTTGCATCATCAAATAATGAAAAGAGGGTCGGATCGTTTTACGTAAAGGATCAAAATCCAATGGTCAATAATAGTAGAAACAAAAATTTTATTTTACCAATACAGTTTGTATAACAATGCGACGAGCAGAGCTGTCTGTTACAAAGTATTTTACATTTATTTACAAACCCTATAGCAATCTTTACAATAAAACAGTAAAATCGCTCAGTGTAAAAACCTTGCCCATTTTTATCTCAAGAGTCACCGGTCAAATCAAAGCCTATACAACACCGGGCACTACTACTTCCTTGGAAGAAATGCGCAGTCAGTTATATTTTCTTTGCAAGAGTGGTCCTTTGTTGGGAATATTTAGGTACAGAGAGCAAAGGAACCGAGCTTCCTGTGGTAAACAAACCGAGGGTCCCTGTTTCTACCCTCTTTCGGTCCTTATATGGCTGACTTGGTTAGCATGTTTTCACTCGAATGGCTGTAAATTTTGATAGAATTTTCGTATAGAAAATCGCTTTTTTTCGTGATGAAAATTTATTCCAACTTCCAATATGGTAAGTACAAAATTCCTTATATGGAGGGAGTAGATCGCGCGAAAACAGCACATTTTTATAAGACATTTCTTGACTTTGGCAAAGTTAGTGAATTCTCAATATGTTGAGTTATGTTATCTTGACTTAACCCTACGTTGAGTCGAAGCTGCTGCATCGCTGACGCCGCCGCCTAAGAAAGAAAGGCGTCGAGGATAAGGTCGATTCTTTCCCATTGCTTCAAGGTCGATGAGTTTTTGTCTTTGAGTGCTTGAATACTCTGTTGCAATCGTGTCCGTTACCTGCTGATACGGAGCGGATGGATCGTCGTCCAGCGCCGTAGAACCAAGATTTTCTTCAAGGCTTGTTTTTTTCGTTGGTATAGCTGAGATGGAACGTTTGCGACTGTGCAAGCTTTGCACACTTTGATACGGAGCGGATGGATCGTCGTCCAGCGCCGTAGAACCAAGATTTTCTTCAAGGCTTGTTTTTTTCGTTGGTATAGCTGAGATGGAACGTTTGCGACTGTGCAAGCTTTGGGTTTCTTCTGGTATATTGCAGGGTTTAGAACGTGGGTTTGTCACTGGCATCGTAGAACTAGTACAACTACGAACGCTTGAAGTCGCTCTTGGAACAGCGGAGGGATGGTTGGATCTTCCGCGATTCCCCGTCCGCATGGTAGGAGCACGTTGTGAGCTTCGGTTTCCTGTCGATGCGGTGGTACCTGCCCCTGTACTAGTAGTCACGGGTATGACTTGACTTGAAGTGGAACAAGTCAGAATTCGGCCTACATGGGCTCTGTAACTACGTGACATCACTACAAAGACAAACGGGCCATAGATGACATAAGTCTGGCTTAGTAACTCCAAGACAAGCATTCCTTGAGTTTGTAAGAAGGAAGGATTTGTTACAGTTGATGTGATCGCAGCAGTATGGTATGGAAGTATTGATAGAAAAACAAAGGCAGCAAGTACTTGGTTTAGTTTGCTGGATCTGATTTGTGCTGCTAGTCTCACACTGTTGTTAGCAGTAGTAGGGTTGTTCGTGTTGGGATGGTACCTGAAAACAAGAATAGACTGAAAGAACTGGCGAAAATGGTGGAGACAAGAAACAACGAAAATCTTCTCCACTGCTCCCCGTTGCTCTCCTGACTGCCCTGTCCTCTCCTCTCCTCCCATCTCCCTTCATCTCGTCTTCTCCTCTATCCTCCCCTCCCTTCCCCTTCCCCTTCCCTCTCCTCCCCTCCCCTCCCCTCCCCCTCTCCTCTCCTCCCCTCCCCTCCCCCTCTCCTCTCCTCTCCTCTCCTCTCCTCTCCTCTCCTCTCCTCTCCTCTCCTCTCCTCTCCTCTCCTCTCCTCTCCTCTCCTTTGTTTTTCCCCTCTCGGACTTTCTCTCTTCTTCTTTCCTCCCCTCTGTCTGCCTGTCTCTATGTCTCTTCTAAGTACAGTTGAACTTTTCTTCGTAGTCAACTAGGGATAGACGCGAAGTGGCTATAAAGATCACGAAGATGGTTGCTTGAGAGAGAAAACACTCTAGCCCACATTGAAGAGCAGGAATACCATTAGTAAATGTTCGCGATGGTACTTACCTTCTTGTCACGACACAGGCTATCAAAGATACAACTGCCGGGAAGTGTATCGACGCCACAGTTTGGTGGAGGCGGTAAGTTGTCCATTGGAACTTACATGATATTCCGTCCTCTGAGGTGACCAAGCCCGAAATCCAAACAGGCGTGGCACCAATAAGGACTCCACTGATCCAAACAAAGGCTTGTGTAGGAAGAATGATTTTGGACAACATTGATTGGTAGCAAGTCAGTTTCTGGATGGTATAAGAGATCACCATGCAGCAAGAATGACATGTTATACCTGCTGACATTAAGGAGTGGATAACGTACCCTGTCACTTCTAGAAACACAGCCACTTTGCACAGTTCTAGGTTGAACGTTTTCGTTTCGTTATACTGGACAGAAATAATATAAGATATGATGTAGCTGATAGTAGAGATTACTGCTGAAATACTGAGGGTCAAATAGTAAGGAGCTGCTGTTCGAGTCCTCAGCGGAGGCTTGTTTAGAATAACAAGGACAAAAATATTACCGACCAAACCAAGGAATATAATAATAAAAATCCAGTAGCTAAAAAGCATGTATCCACTGGATTTTGTAGAAGATGTTGTATTTTGCTCCATTGTTGCAGAATACTTTTGTTTTTGTCTTGAGCTTTTGTCCTGTCTCACTCTCTAGTCTGAAAAAAAAAATATGACAGTCTCAATAATCAGCAACCAAGTAGAAGCTGCCAGATACGCATACACCTGGACTGAGTGGGCGAAATTATTTTCGATGTCTCGCGGGTTTCCCGCGGGTTGTAATAGAATGGGGTTTAATTTCTTGCTGGTTGTTTTCCCATGGAGCGCAGTCTAAAAGTTTTGTTTTTCTCAGTTTTGAGCGTCCCATGCAGTTTTATCTTTAAATCTACTTGTCCAATTTTAGATGGTTCATTTTCATATCGGCGTAGTAAACAACTCTGAATGTTCTCTTGTCCCAACATGATTATCCAACCATCAACTACGAAAATATCAACTACGAAAAACCTTTTTATGAGTTGTATATGGAACAGAACAAGGTTAGCGAACCCATGCAGTGACTATTTTAGCCACTTTCTAATAAACATGCACTTAGAAAAAGAGAGAAATTAAAACAGTTTGAAATATTTTAAGCTTAAAAAGAGAGCCGTGAGAATGCGTCTTTAAGGTTTACCTGATCAAGCCGTACGCGTGTTGCCATTAAACGTGATTGCAGTATGAAGGAGGGCGCGGACTCAATACAGCGCATTAACGTTCTGATACCGGTCTTGCTTGACCATAAAGATCCATAAAACAAATGGATCCGGCCCCAAGAATTCTTTTCCTCTTTTGTTTCCGGACTATATTTAAAACGAATAAAAAAAGTGCTACAATTTGACCAATAATAAATCAGATCGATTTTTATGTCTGTTGTGAGTGGTGTTTTCATTGATATCGCTAATGATCTGAAAGCATCTGAGCGCAAACAGCCTATGCCATTAGCGTCTTGAAAATTGGGTTGTTCAGTTGTTCAGTTTTTTAATTCACTCCAGGCAATGATATAGTTTAAAAAGTGTTATTTTTTGTACACTTCAAGAGGATGCGGTACCAACGAAAAGAAGAAATAGCTTTGAAAAGCGACAAGGATTTTTTTTGCGCGATAAGAATTTCCTGAACACCTGCTGTTGAGCTATCTGGCCCGCTGAAATCCGTCAGGGAATAAAAACGTGATCTCTTTCACCGGCACACACGTTAAATGCCTCAGCTATCATTGTTGTCAAGGTTATCAAGGTTGTCTGCGATCAACACGATCAATAACACTGGTTTTTCTGGCCCGTTTTGTAACGGCCAGTCAGTGAAGGTATTCATAAAATGATGCATTAATGTGTTATGAGGGAGAACTTGAGTGTGACTTAAGTCAGTATTGCTAGATGTCTAACACGTGCATCAGAGGACTCGTGTCTTATATAACAAAATGATTCAGGGTCCAGTATACCCTTATGCAAAATTCATTCAGGTAAAATTTCTTTGCGTTTTTATGAGTCACGTTTTTACGCGCGTGTACAGAGATTTGCACGAATCACGACAATCACGTTTCACGAGAAACCAAACACGTTGAAATACAGGGACCTTGATAAATGTGAGAAAGTTTGCCTAATTTAAGTGGTGGATTCAAAATACGCTTATAATTTAATCTTCTAAAGTTAGAGTTTCTTATGCTTTTATGCTTGCTTTGTTATTTTTGTTTTTGCTTAAAACCCTAATTAGTTTTAATTTTTGTAAAGAAAAGCTGTCTAGTATTTTAGTATCTAGAAGCTTCTTGCTGGCTAACTTGCAAGAAATACGAATCGAACGAACTTGGTAATTTTTTGGAATCATAGTCATACATATATTACATGGTTGTTTATTTTTGCTTGTGAATTTTGTTGTTGTTTGTTTATATTTGCATTGAGTTGTTTTTATCATTTATTTGTTTTGTTTTGTAAAAGCCGTAAGCTTGAAGTGCTTGCGTAGCTTTCGTATTTCACCTTTAAAGAGCAAAGCAATCAAAAACCAAAATAAACTTTCTAGAATTTCATATAGATATATATATATAGCCCACCACGGTTTTGCAAAGTATATCTGCATGTCACGTGACCACCTTATATCAGTATTATATATTGTCGTATTCAACAAGCATCTTTACTGAAACTGGCTAGAGGGAACTTGCTCAATAAACTTGGCAAAAGAGGAAGACATTGCAAAATAGAAGCTTCTTACTTTTTAAAAAGACTAAAATAGTTGCAAATCTCCTTGGAATAACAGTGTCACTTTTTAGATTTACAAGTACTCTTCAGTGAGGTGCTCTTTGTGAAACGGGGGATTAGTTTTCTTGTATTTTGAGAATTTTATGAGCATGATATCTGGGACCAATTGTTTTTCCTTCTCCATAGCAACTATTCGTCTAAACTGACAGCTGCAAGCCAAGATATCATAAACACAGACAAACATGCATCAATACACATCTGCCACCTGACAGATATATTTCATAAAAGTATATTTGAAAACCTCCAACCTTCTTGCGATCGCCTATATTTGTTTAATCTCTTACAGAACGCCGCAGAGGTGTTTTCGATTAATCTGGAAGTCAACTAGCTAACGATAAAGTTAATCTTGATTGACAAAGTTTGGTGCTTACGTTGGGTTCCTTCGCCTTCCTTAGTTTTGCGCTCACCTTATCTCTTCTTTTGATATCAAAGTTTTCTTTCAAAGCCGTTCTTGATCATCTTTTTCATTTTGTTTATTTTGAGACGTCAATATTTTTTTTTCCAGACGTCAATATTTTTTGTTATCGCGCTTAACCGGCTTGAAGGCGTGATAAAACATCATGCGCGCTTTCTTAAGGAGAATTTCGCTTTCAATCATGTGAAACCCATGAGTTTTTACGATATCTCTGCACAGAATTTCCTTGTTTTTTGTAGAAAACGAAATGCACGGGACAATATCATAACAAGATAGTGAAGATTTTCGGAAAAGAATATGTATTCGGTATTGGGCTGTGACTACTCACCGATAGACATAAACATTTTCAATTGGGTGCCAAAATAATCCTTCAGATTCACTTTAATATTAAAATATTAAATAAAAACGTCAACAAAATCTGCTTTAGAAGAAGCCACTTCAAAAATCCACAAAATTCGTTTTTCGCCAGTGGTCTTTGAAAATATAATGAATTAGAGCATTTTTAATTAAGTGGTGATTAATGATTCTAATATTCGTAAGGGAGTGGAAAATGTTTAAAACATGAGTCGAAAAAAGAAAAAGTAGAAAGCAGAAAAAGTACAATAAATTTTATTCCATCAGGGAGGACTCTTTTTGCGTGGATTTGTATTACCGATGACGAATTTACTTTCATTGTCCCAAACGGATTTCAGTAGCATTTTAATTGACAAAATCTCAACAAATTCATTAAGGCGCTTACGTTTACAATTTGATTAAAATGACTAGTAAAAGAGAAGTTTTGGAGCCTTGATTACAAACTATTCCATCAGAAGCAGGCTAATTTTGTTAAGTATCCGTTGTTTATGTGAGATGACTCCCTTTTAATTGGAAGTAAAGTGCTTTGGGCGGTAGCTGGGTTGCAAGCCATGTAGCATGAGTTTTGAAGTGTAGATGAACTCGGTAATAAGGGAAACGTGACCAGTTAGAAAGCTGTCAATGAAAAAAAAAAAAAAAAAAGAACTATGTATACAAGTTATCAAAAATATATATATAATATATATAAACAATATAAACAATGTGAGATATATACACAGTCGATTGCAGAAAGGTTACAGTATACATTTATTCAAATATCCAACTTGTTTAGTAATGAGATGCAATTTGTAAATAAATGCTCACAACACCCATAATATACTTTTTCGATACCTACAAGAGTTTAGAAGTACTAAAAATACATTCTGGCAATCACTGCATGCTAGCAATGCCCGATTTAAGCAGTATTTTGGGATTTGTATCTCATTAAATATTCGTATACTTGTATATACCTACTTCAAAAAGGTTGGCAGAGCCAAAGGCGATTGGCGGGGTTATCCTTGACTCATAGTTAGTGTTTTCTATTTGTTTTTACTCAGTAATAAATCATAGTATTCAGATATAAATTATACTAAAGTTCTGAGCAAAATGACACGTATAGAAAAAACAAGAGCTTGTTTTTATTCGATCTTGGTTTTTCAGAGTATGGACGACCTATGTCCTCTCTCCTATCGCCTTTGACTCTGACAGCTTTTTTGAAAGAAGTATACATAGATACCACAACCTTTCGACAATCGACTGTATATCCAAAAATATAATTAATATTTAACTAAATTTATAAAAAAATGCAAAATAAAATACAAAATATTCTAGAAAAAACAACAGCTGATTTGACTGTCTTTGTTTTTGTTAAAGCTCTCAGTCCATATGACTAAATTTTCTACGACTAATGGAATTCCCAGCGAGTCTGTACGAGCAAATTCCCGCCATATGGCAAACGCATTGTCGCATGAAATTTGGTCAAAATTTATCATCATAAATTTTATCATCGAAAATTTTATCATCGAAAATTTCAGTTGCTTCGTGGAGGAACCTTTATTCTCAGTCGGTGAAACATTCAGATGAACCTATTAAGTGTTTAGAGACAGCGGCTTCCTTTATTTCACAATCGTTTCCACTAATTGTCTACTTCTCTCATTATTTTCTCTCATTATTTTGAATTTTGTTGAATTAACGCACTTTAGTTAATAGCTCAAGTCCATAGACTAAAACCCCCAATCACGCTGAACAGTTAAGTTTGTTGTTTTCATTTCAAAAGCATTTGATAAACAGACCACTACATACTTTCTTCGATCGAAAAACCACAGGTGTTTTTGTCAAATTTGTTCAGGTCCTCTCACTGTATTATCAAAGTTTTTGCCATTTTTTAGCTCAATACAGAGATTTCTTGCGGAAGTGTGACAGTATATATCCTGCTTAAAAGTCGTAAAACTGACTTTTCCGGACATGCGACGATTTTAACAACTGGCACTTTCACAGTATGGATGAATTATATTCATTTATGTGGCTGGGATATTTTGCACGCAGCTCAAATTGTGTCTGAACTTGCTTTGAACCCAATTTTGAACCTTCATTGCACTGGGCTTCCAATCCTGAATAAAGCATGATTTTTCATAGTTAACGATAGCAATCGCTATCTAAATCCTTTAAAAACTTTCAAAATTTAAACTTCAAGTTAAAAATAGTATTTCTTGGCCCGTCAACGGTATATTGAAAAAAAAAAAAAAAAACAACCCGAAAACAGATATCTATATATCTCAAATGATCCTTCTGGTGGCCTAACGGAATAACATTTTCTATCAGTTGCCGTGTTTTCTTCGTCGTAATTAATTAATTAATTAATGCCTGCCAGATAGCCATCAATTGTACCTACTCAGTTATGTATATCCATGTCGTCAAGCTGCACTTAAGTTAAATACCTTTCTTGGAGGAATAGTAGCGGAAATGCTGAGGGGCGTAATTTCATCACCATTCATTAGGCTGCGGTTCATGAACTAAACTACTCACATTTTCAAGCATTCATTTTCAGTGTTACATTGATATTTCTGGTTGTCACAACAAATAGCGGAGGTGAGTATAAGTTCAGTTGCACTAGATTAGAACACGTCCACTTATTGAATTCTCTGCGAACTGCCGAACTAGACAACCTCAAGGTAGGTCGTTTTAAGCTGTAAACTTTGCTCACTCCGAGTCGCTCCTTCAATCTGAACCAAGCATACGTACTGAGCAGTTCATGAATGCAGTTTTTCGTGATTTTAAACATTTTAAACTCAGTTTATTTTCACTGATCAACACAACAAGACACCTCGATGAACTGAAACTGTCATTTCAAATATGTAGTGTAGAAGTGGAGATAAAAATCAAGCTATTTTTCTTAAAACAAAAAAGTTAACACGGAATTCACGAGTTAATTGTGGCTGCATAATATGCAACTTTGAGGCTCAAATATTAACTTATCATTTATACTTAGTGCATTATCCCTATTTAGGCCTACTGCGGGGCCATAAGTTGCCTTAAAACGCCTTAAAATGCCTTAAAATACTCAATGTAGCCTAAAGTAGCCTTAAGTAAATTTCAGTTAATTCAACTCTTATAATAAGTTGCCTTAAAACGCCTTAAAATGCCTTAAAATACCCAATGTAGCCAAAAGTAGCCTTAAGTTAATTTCAGTTGCTTCAACTCTTTTAATAAGTTGCCTTAAAACGCCGTAAACTGGACGCCTTAAAAACTTACACAAATTTCTCCACATTTTCTTAAAACGCCTTAGAACGCCTTAAATTGCATTAAGTTGCTGTAAAAAACGGCGACTTAGGGACCTGGGATAGGCCTCTTATTTCCAGCCAGGTTATTTCAATACCTTTCAGTGAACAGCAGTGCAAAAGAACAGTTCGTGGAATTAGTAGATGTTTTTCAAAAGCATAACGGTAACAGAAAATAAAGCTTACAAAAACTTTAATAAACTTGTTTTCGTAACAATTCGGCTGCATGGATTTTTGCATTCGCAGATCGTCCCGGCTTCAAGTCGTGTGCATATACGTAAAATATGGTTTTGAGCTGATACGAAGTCCCTAAAATCTCGAACTTTTTTACTATGAATTTTTTTAAATTTTCTATAATCTAAAATCTTGTTTTAAGAAAACAATATTCATTGTATTTTTGTAACGTAGGTAACATATTAAACGATGTTTAGTTGTTTCTTCTACGTTGGAGTTTTATTTTCCAAACTTTCGGCTCGTTGAGCTATCATCATGTTGATCCACCATGTACTCCCTGATGACGGCTCAACGAGCCGAAAGCTTGGAAAATAAAAATCCAACGTAGAAGAAACAACTAAAACGTTTTTTTCCAGATTGTCAATTAATGAAGCTTAAAGTCACTACGAAGAAAGTGTTTTTAGTTTGAAAATCCGGAATGGTTTTCAGGGAGATCGTCAAAATCGTGCATTATTTTATGATTTGACTCCATTTCTAAAGATATTAAACTTTTAAATCTCAAAATACAAATGCGATGACTTCAAACACTAAGGCATCTACTTCAACTTCTTGTGGCTTTTACAACAAAATATAAGTGGTCTCCAATTAGATAGCCATTTTTTTCTTCTCTCTTTCTCTCTTTTTTTTTTTTTTTCTCTTTTTTTTTTTTTTTCTCTCTCTCTCTCTCTCTTTTTCCCCCTTTTTGTGGGCTATTCTGTAGGTTTCATCTATGAAAATGATTAATTAATGGAAAAATTCCTATATTTTGGTTTAGTTGTTTTTTGTATATAATAAATGGTGTCTTTTTTTACATTATCTCGATCATTTGCATTTTGAAAATTGAAACTTTTATCGGCTTTTGGAAAATAGACAACAAATCAAAAAATGTGCTCTCTAAAAAGTATTATTTTCAAAATAAAGAAAAGTATTTCCGTCATAGGGACTTTGATATAACAAAAATTCAGTGGCCGAGGCTTAGTTTTGAAGTTTCTAGTTTTGAAGTGAAAGATAACTGAGGGTGTGACGTCACAGTGGCTGAAATAAAAATTCTTCAAGTTTTAGTAGTGCGCATGCTCAGGGTCTTGCCATTTGACTAATATTTGACTTGATCCTTTCGTGATCCTTCTCGAAATTCCCTCTGTTATAATTGCATGCTGGCAATGAGGAACGCAGGCGTACGGTACGAGATTTCGCTCATGACACCAAGTGGTGCCGGAGGGAGTTTCTAAAATTAGTATTCATAAAGATAACGGGGTAAGCAAACGGTTGTTTTTCAAGCTTTATTCATGAAATTCCAGTACAGACGTTTTCCACGGTATATTTAGAAAACTCTATATTCTCTAATAAAAATTCTGAATAAATAAATATGACGTCCAGCAAATTCTGAATAGGAATCATATATTTGAACGTTGAGGTAGTAGGTTGATTCCATAACTCGGTCTCTACGTTTTTCTAGATTTCAGTCCGATAATTTTTATAACAAGCTAACACAGACATTGGAAGACTTTCGTCAATCGTTCAATTGATAAACAATATTGAACGATTGTCGGATTGTATTTGTTCAGTAAAAAAATTGGGCGGCGATTGACGTCAAACACCGGCATGGTGCTTGAATTGAAGTCAATTGTCCACTAAGAGCGAGAAAATAGTTTCCAGTTCTGGAAGATTTCTCCCAGCGTAGCGAAGAGAAAATAGCCACATTTCTATATATAACTGTCGCACTTTAAAGCTATAGGCTTGACGGACCTTGAAATAACAGTCGCACTTAGTGAAATGTAATTATATAAACTCTCGCAATTTGCTATAAAAACCGACACACTTTGAAATCATTTTTATCGCACTTTGAAGTAACAAAAGCTGTCTCACAGTGAAATAAGCCTCTTTGATAACAACTATGTCGAGGAGAAATCAATGACTGATACCACTGGACTGCTAATACGACAGGACCTAGGTCACGTGGCTCAATGAATGGTAGGAAGAATCAAAGAAAATTCGGAATTTTAACTAGGCAAAATTATACAAATTATTCAGAGTTATTTGAAATATCTAAATGTTCATTCAACCATAAGTCACGATTCAGTTTTTTCGCAGAGCAGCTTATAAGAATTTTGATTAAAGTAAAATACATTTTCCAGTTTCATGGCGAGCTGTGAAAATATTTTGAATGAATAAATAAACAATAATAAGTATTGATTTCGGCTTTCGTTTGATATGATTTGCGCTCGTTGTTCAACTTGAGTTTGAATATTTTTTGACGTCGTCCACTGGCAATAAGAGACAGACAATATAAAACTGATTGCAATCTGTTTTTACCACAATCATTTGTGGTAAAAGTCAAGAAATCGCAAAAGAACGAGCGCGCGCGCGACGAAAAGCACGACCTTTATCGTGTTTACATAACGTTTATCATATCACGTGTCAGTACCGTTGTCGAAACTCTTATTGACAATGGTTTTCAACCAATCGGATTGTGCTTGAATGTTGTAAAGCGAATAATGCAGATCGCGAGAGATTTTATCCTGCCTCAACTTTCGGCAGATTACACTTCCCTTTGATCTGCATACTTCTTCATTTCATAATCCATTTTTTCTTTAATGTCAGAAATAAACAACTGATAACATGGCTGGATTCAACGATCACCAGCTGGAAAAGAGTGCCTATGTTGCGTACGGCACAGTGATGTTTTTCATTCTCTGTCTTGGATTAGCGGGAAATCTCTTGACCATACCGGTGCTCTTACATCGTGATCATCGTAAAAAGAGTATTACACCATTGATGCTGAACCTGCTGTATTGTAGACATTATCCTCTGTAGCATTGGATACAGGTATGGGATAGTAGAGTAATGTTCCCAATGTTAGTCAGGCTAGGGAGAAGCTGCATGGGGTTATATATTGTGGTCAGTGTTAGTCGATGAGGAGAGAGTTGATAGTGTGGTACTAGTTTAGGTTAGGGAAGGAGCTGGTAGTATGGTGTTAGTCTAGGTGAGGGAGGGCTGGTAGTGTGGTGTTAGTCTAGGTTAGGGAGGGGCTGGTAGTGTGGTGTTAGTCTAGGTGAGGGAGGGGCTGGTAGTGTGGTGTTAGTCTAGGCGAGGGAGGAGCTGGTAGTGTGGTGTTAGTCTAGATGAAGGGAGTTGGTAGTTTGGGTTATAGTCTAGGTGAGGGAGGGGCTGGTAGTGTGGTGTTAGTCTAGGTGAGGGAGGGGCTGGTAGTATGGTGTTAGTCTAGGTGAGGGAGGGGCTGGTAGTGTGGTGTTAGTCTAGGCGAGGGAGGAGCTGGTAGTGTGGTGTTAGTCTAGATGAAGGGAGTTGGTAGTTTGGGTTATAGTCTAGGTGAGGGAGGGGCTGGTAGTGTGGTGTTAGTCTAGGTGAGGGAGGAGCTGGTAGTGTGGTGTTAGTCTAGATAAGGGAGGAGCTGTTAGTGTCATGTTATTCTAGGTAAGGGGGAAGCTTGTAGTGCATTGTACGTTATAGTCTATGACAAGAGAGATATAGCTAATTCAATTAACGTTGTCGCTGAAAAAAGCCTAAAGCCTACAGCTTTTAGAGCGGAATCATGATTTTTTTCCACCGTGACATTCATTACAATATAGAAACTCATCTGTATGCTTGCAAATTCTACAACTTGGGACATCATATTCCTTTAATTTCTTCGATAAGACTTACAGCGAAAGTTTGCTTAGTAAACAAAAGATAGTTGAAAGGCTTTAGGCTTTAGGCTTTAGCCTTTGGGCTTTTTTCAACGACAACGTTAAATGAAATAACTATATTCTGGGTGTGAAGGAAAGGTAATGCAATGCTAATTTATGGGTACTGCTATACTTTAAATCAATATTAAAATGATGGTTTTTGTATTTTCATAGTGTCTCAGTGTCGTACAACTTGGTTGGAAAAGAGATGGAAAAAAAAGACCATTTGCGGTGTGGCTGGATTGCCTTCATCAACTGCTTTGCTGGAATAGTTGGCATAGCAACGCTAACCTTAATGAGTTACATCTCGTATTCAGGCATAACGAGAATCAGTGTTGCAGAGGGAAACAAAATCCCCGGGAAGGTTCACGTAATATTGATAGCGTCTGTTTGGATCTTTGCTCTTGCCTTATGTAAGTATGCAAAGTCATGTTTCACTTCGTGATCAGTGTTAATCCATAGAAACTGTGTTAATAATTGTGTTCAAACAGGACATTCAAACTTCTCAAATATTGCGCTCACTCACTCAAAAATCAACATGTGAGTTGAGTGTTGTATGTAGAGTATATCGAATGTAGTGGTAGCGAGCTGTGAATGAGTCTCGGAGATATTAGCAGTAATGCTGACTCTGAAATCCGAGGATAAACAAAAATAGTTTGATTTATTTTCGGGGTGTTAAAAATATGCGATGTAACGAGACGGATATGGAATTCAATGTAAAAACCCGTTATTATCAAAAAGGTAACTCGCTTGGGCTACGTTTTCGATTTGTTCATTACAAAAATGTGCGAGCTCTTGTTGTGTGCCCTTAGCTAATCAGAGCGCGCGTTATATCATAGTTTTTTAAACAATTGTAAATGTTTGAAACTTTTATCCTCAGCAATCCCACCAGCGTTTGGTTGGAACTCTTTCGTGCCATTTCAAAATGGTATCAGCTGTCATCCTGATTGGGTGTCTCAAGACGCTGCTGACCAATCGTACATCATCCTTCTCGTTGTGTTTGGGTTCTTTACGCCTCTGCTTACCATTCTTTTTTGTTACATCAAAACTTACTGGTAAATGAATAAATTGATAGTCAACCTCTGTAAATACGCAACTTTACGCTGTCGTCCGCCATTTTGGATTTGGACAAACGCGGCAAAATCTATAGAAATCTGGAACACTTTGCCTTCCCGTAACTCCGCCCGAATTTCTTGGATTTTCAAAATTTAAACTTTAATAATCAGCAGACATGTATACCAGTTGTCAAACTAAAAATAAGACCAATATAAATATTTTAACTACCTTTTACAATAACTCAATCTTCTTTTCACGAATGACTTATAATATCGAGCTAAGTAATTTGAATGTTCACGTGCCGAAGGTTTTATTTTGAAAACAAAAATCTTATTTTTTTCGATTTGTAGCCTTACTTTATTCATCATATCAACAGTCATGAATAACAGAGAAAATATTTTTATAAACATATTTTGAAAATCCAACAAAATTGAGCGGAGTTAGGGAAGTCAAAGTAATCCAGATTTCTATAAATTTTGCCGCTGGTTTTCAATCATTCCCTTGAGAGTCAAGATATAAAAGAGTGGCAGCAATGTTGGTTGAACGAACAAGAGACACTAACGAGAAATCCTTTGTTGAAATTCAACCAAGATGGCCGCCGTGACGTCAATTGAAAGCCAGCAATCCAAAATGTCGGACGACAGGATGAACAGGCCCATCATTCGGTCTGATACCGCGGCAAAATCTACTACGCATGCGCGACTTATGAAACGATGAAAACATTCGGTCGTGTACTTTGCCGGCGAAAACTAAGCCACAGAAGCCAAAGTTAGGCCCCCAAAAATGAAATTGAGGACATTGTAGTATATTCTGTCGCCTGCCTTTTGCACTAAGTACTTTTCTATTTGCACCAGTGTTCAACATTTTAGTTCAAAGCCATAAAGATATAACATGGAAAAATTCTAAAATTTTTGCTTGGGATTCTTGTAGTCAAGACCCAGACGCGCGTAAGCCCGCGAAAACTCGCGCATGCGCAGTTGTTTTACCGCAGTGTCATTCGGGTACTTTTCTATTGGCGTTACCCTCGCTATCAGATTATCAGACTATGATGGTCCGCAAAAACAAAACAATAGCGATGTTTTAGCGCGAACACGAGCAGAGCAAATCTCTAAAAGTTTGTGGAATAAAAAAGATTTAAAGAAATCAAAACTCAAAGAATAAGGAATGTTAGGCCCAGTTCAGACGTCGAACTTTTGTCGCGTCGAATCTAATAGTTGCATTTTGTAGATGAGAAGTGCGGCTTCTCAACCAAATAAATTTAATTGACAAATTTGATTCAAACTGAATTTTTCAATTTTTAAAATACTTAATCAAATCTGTCAAATACAATAGGATCAGAAACCGCACTTCTCATCTACAAAACGCAACTATTAGATTCAACACGGCAAAAGTTCGACGTCTGAACTTTGCCTTAGTCGTGGCCTGTAACTGAGCGAATAGTCGTACCAAGTGCTAAAGTCGTTACTTCTGGCCTGTGTGAAAGAACGCCGATTGAAAGTAATGAAGCTCTGGGTACGAGACGGGGCTTACGTCGAAATTTAAATATGCAGGCAAACATGACGGCGGAAAAGAACTAGTTTTAACTCGTCCTATGTTTTCTGTTTTGAATACTCAGGTTTATCAAAAGTGCTACATTCCCGCTCACAGACTCCAACCAAGCTATTTTCAAGCGTCAACTCGAAACCCAGAAGCGAATGATCCGCACGACTGTGGCTGCCGTTACATTCTTCTTCCTCAGTTGGGCTCCTTATTGTATCGTCAGCATTATGGCGACCGCTCATGGAAAACCCATCCTTACAGGAGGATTATCTCTCATTCCTGAACTGATGGCCAAGGCATCGGTAGTGTACAACCCAATGGTTTATACCTTCATGAATTCTAAGTTCAGATTTACGTTAAAGAACATGCTGAGGCTGAACTACAACGCTGTGAACCCTTCAAGTACCACAGTCATGCCGATGACGGACGCCGCGGCTCACTCAGAAGTAAATACTGTTAGCAAATTAGGTATGTATCGAAATAGTTCCTTCCACACTAGTACGTGTTTTCATTTGAAAAAGCATACGTTTTGGGCTTTCGTCCACACCTGTTGTGTGAGCTGCTGCGTGAGCCAATTGGGTTACGAAACGTATGTACGCAAATGCGCGCTTACTCTACCATCGTTTGACACTGCTGCTACGAAATCTGCTCGAGATTAGCACATCTATCACAAATCAAAAACGCGTTTTAGTTTGAAAAAGTAATTTTTACGGCTTTGCCTTTCGTCTTCACGTAAAAAGATAAAAATGATCTTGGAAATTGCTTTATAAATTGAAAACTTTTATGAAGGTCAGATCTTTTCATGCTGCTCTTTCATCGATGAAAACTCCCCAGAATTGTTCGAAAACGTTGATCATTCTCCGATATCTTCTTGAGTTTCCTCCCATGGTTAGTTCCCTTAAGGGAAGAGGAAGGAAGGG
The DNA here is from genome assembly GCA_029948255.1 of Telmatactis stephensoni. Taxonomy (NCBI): domain Eukaryota; kingdom Metazoa; phylum Cnidaria; class Anthozoa; order Actiniaria; family Isophelliidae; genus Telmatactis; species Telmatactis stephensoni. The sequence continues at coordinate 756,922 of JALIZF010001912.1, forward strand.
AGATAAAGGTTCCATTTTCCCTAACAGAAACCTGATATCGACCCTGTTATTCAAGGTGTTTATATTTTCTTCGTTGTTTTAATTTCAGACTGACCAGGCAAGCTAAAAGAAGCAGCTGAAATACAATGTTAAGAAACGAAGCCAATGTATATATGTATATATTGATGCATTTTGCATTTATGATGGAGAAAATGAAAATCATGCCAGCAGCGTTCAAATTTGCCTAGTTACAGAGGCTAGCGCCTTTTCCACTCCCTCCTTTATATATATCTCTCTTCCCTTTTGTATGCAGTTTTTGCATTCGGAAACAGAAAACATTTGGTCTTTCTTCTTGCGAGTTTCTTGGCTCCAGTTTGCCGGAATATGATGCAGTAAGGGGACAGCCGTTCTGGGTTGTCTGTTTCACTTTAATTGCAATTGAATAGTTTGGAGATTTAAATATATTTATGGGAATAAATTTCGCTGGTTCTAAGAAAAAAACATAGCTTTCGTTATACAAACATGAAATTGATTTTTGATCGATAAATTTCCTGAATAAAGGGGAGGGGGGAGGGGGGGGGGGAAGATAGTTTTGACAACGGAACTAACGTATGTGTTTGTATGTTGTTTGTATTTCTCTATTCTTCTTTCCAGGGATGGCTAGGGATTTAATTGCCATTTACATAAATTCTAATCAGATTTCGCGCGTTAAATTGTAGTATTCAAAAAATTGTAAACTTTAACGTTTGTTTAACGTAGATGCCATACGTCGCTCCTGTCAAATTAAGTAAGTTCGGCAAAAGAGCGATGTCTAAATTAATTCTGTACGGCTGATTTTGCCTGATGCGACAACTGTCGAGAGAGCTTACATTACGCACAGCTGAGCAGCTGTTTGGCAGAACTATGTACGCCGTCTGAATTACGCGGCACTTTAAAGAACGTCAATCGCTCCAAAGTCAAACTGAATAGTATTGAATTAGATATAGCAAATGACAGGAGCGACGTTTGGAACGGGCCAATAGGTCTGATGTAAATAAAGGAAAGGAACAGACCATATCATTGAATAGCATATATCTACTCTGTGTATAATAGCAGGATTGTATATTGAATACTGTATGATTGAGTAGCATATATATACTCTCTGATTGAATAGCATATATATCTACTCTATCATCGAATAGGATATATATCTATCATTGAATAGCATATATCTCTATCACTGAATAGCATATATATATCTAACCTATCACTGAATAGCATATATATCTACTTTATCATTGAATAGCATATATATCTACTCTATCACTGAATAGCATATATATATATATCTACTCTATCATTGAATAGCATATATATCTACTTTATCATTGAATAGCATATATCTACTCTATCATTGAATAGCATATATATCTACTCTATCATTGAATAGCATATATCTACTCTGTGTATGATAGCAGATTGTATCATGTGTCTCGGTAGTCTGTGTAACATTAAAGATATATGAAATAATAACAAGATGTAGCGTTTCTTTGTATGTAGATGTCATATTGAATACTGAATTGCTTGCTTTGTCTACGTTACATTTTTAATTCCCCGGGGGGGGGGGGGGGGGGGAACTCCTATATATAAGAGGACGGGGATGCTCGTCGGAAATTTTGAAAATGGCCCCTAAAAGGTACCTGAGTGGGAAAGGCAACAATTGATTTCTACCCCTAAAAGGTACCAATTCAAAAACAATAATAAAGAATTAAGGTAATGAAACATTCAGTTATCGATGTGCTTTGAAGATTCAATTCAGATCATCAAAATCGTCCCTTTCATGCTTATTTTAGGTAGTTTGTTTACCCCCAAAACAGTCCCTAAAAGGTACCATCTATGTCTCTGGTAGTCCACTTAAGTCTGAGACACCCTAAAAGGTACCAGATTGCAGATTTTGACCCCTAAAAGGTATGACGAGCATCCCCGTCCATTTACGATCGGAGTCCCCCCCGGTTTAATTCCAAGCTTTCGGCTCGTAGAGAGCCATCATCAGGGAATAGCATAACAACAACTCTTCAACGGTACACTTCTATTTACACACGAGATGTTCTCATTTTCTTAGGTTCTAAACCTTTATTGCTCTCCTTTAACCCACAAAAGTCAAGTTTCTTCGAGTACTAGTTTCGTCTTTATTCACAGACCTTATCAACTCTACATACGTTACAATAGTTGCGCGCGATAATTCAAATTCGACAAAGCGCGCTCTAGATCTTAACTAATTAAGCACGTCTTTTTTTTAACGGGTTCGATCTTTCCAGTGCTTATAAAGGCCCGGTAATACGAGCAACAAAATCGTGTAACTTGTCGCGCAACATTGTTGCGTTGCAAGTTGCAGAGCAAATGTTGCTCGTATTACCACCCCGCGCGCAACAAATTTTTTTTGTTGCAAAAAGTAGAAGCACGTACTGTCTACTTTTTGCAACAAAGAAAATTTGTTGCGCGCGGGGTGGTAATACGAGCAACATTTGCTCTGCAACTTGCAACGCAAGAATGCTGCGAATTTGAATTATCGCGCGCAACTATTGTAGAGTTGATAATTAAAGAAACGTCACTCGAAGAAACGTGACTTTGGTGGGTTAAAGGAGAGCAGTTAAGGTTTAGAAACTAAGAAAATGAGGACAACTAAATCTTTGAATTCCGTGCAAAAGAAATATCAGCAAAACACGAGATGTCACTATCGAGAAAAACAAACAGCGCGAGCTCAATACAATAAGATAACAAAATAAATAAACAAACAAACAAATAAATAAATATGTGCGCGCCAATCTTCGGACGGTTTTTCGACAGAACGTCAATTGGCGATTAGCGTTTGAAATATCAGAGTACGCAGAATATCGAAAACCGCAGTAACATACAAAGAAAATTAGTAGTAACCATTTGGTAAGCAGTACTTTTATTTAACACAAGTACATCAAACAAGCTGCATATGTAAATACTATCAAATTGACCTTTTATTCAAGTTTACTCTCTTACTACAGAGAGTTTAAAATACACTATAAATATGACTGCATACACGATTATCTTAGCGAAACGTGTTAAAAATATTTACACACAAACACAGTTTGGAGTTATCAAGAGGTTGCTATCTTCTTAAATATCTGTCCTTGTTATATATCTAGATAAAGAGGTGCTCAACCTCGTTCCCAGGGTCTTCCCGAGAGGGCCCTGGGAACGAGGTTGAGAGGTGCTGCTTTGCTCTAGGATACCTCGCGTATACACCTATTTCAAAAAAGGTTGTCACCGCTAAGAGCGATAGGCGATAGGTAATAGGTTATTCCAAGACCGCAAAGCACTATTGATTTCTTAATTAAGCCATCCTAAATCTTTCTTTACACACTCTTCCATCAGATATTTAGCTATTCACATGTAAATCAATTAGAAATCAATAGTGTTTTGCGGTCTTGGAATGACCTATTACCTATCGCCTATCGCTCTTAGCGGTGACAACCTTTTTTGAAATAGGTGTATGCAATCCTCGAGTTAAAATCGAGATTCTTGCTTGGCAAGCAGCTGAGGTATACGTGTTTTCGATACGAAAACACCGCCATCAACGTACGCTTCTCTGCGGTCCTTCTTTACATTTTTGATCCATATTGGTTCCAAATAGTCATCTTCATCAAATTACAGTTCTTCTTTAGCCTCATTTCTGGTATTTTCTTCATTTTGCGCGCCATTTTGGTCTCCATTTTCTCCTTCCCCTTCTTCTTCTGGCTCTTCAACGTTGCTAGGAGACAACAAGCGTTCAATGTCAGCGTGATTTATTGCCAGAATTTCATCAGCGCTGACCGAGCCATCTCGATTTGCATCAAGCTCTATAAAATTCTGAAAAGAAAAAAAGAAAATTGACACACTTAACATGGAGCGGCAAAAACCGTCTGGGAGTAAAATAAAACTCTGGCACACAGGGTACCCATTATATAACTTCTTACAAAAATCAGTTGATAAAATGGTTGCTGTTGTCATCTACACTTACATGCTTCCTTGTAATAATTGCCAATTTATTAAGAAAGGAATGTTAGGTTGGGAAGGATAGGAAGCGAGTGACTGTCCACTGGAAAGGAATTGTCAGGTATGGAGGAATTGTCAGTTTGGGAAGAATACAACGTGCTTGCTCTATTTCTGTCGTACTTTCTTGCTTGTCCAACTAGCATCTACCTGCTTGCTTGCTGTTCTGTCTGCCCACTCTATTGTATTTGCTTTGCCACTTGCTTGGTTTTTGCCTGGACATCTTGCTAGCTGCTCTTTACTGCCTAGCTTTCCTAATACCTTCCGGTGTTTGCTCCTCAATAATAATAATAAAAATGATAATAATATAATACAATTTGTATAGCACCTATCTGCAGATCTGTTCTAGGCGCATATAAACTAAGATAGCAATTAATAATAATTAAAAAAGAAATACTAAAACTCTTTACAAGAAAAGGTGGATTAAAACATAAACGTCTTTAATTTGGACTTGAAAGAAGATAAACAGACATACTTCAGTCTTGCTTGCCCACCCCCCCCCCCCCTTAGTAGACTCGGAAGACCCTAGTCCTGCCCCCCCCCCCCCCCCCCCCAGTGGACTCGGAAGACCCTAGCCCGAGTATTTCTCTCCAGATAATTATTAACGAAACGTAAAGTAACACGAACTGACAAGGCTATGGCCCCCAGGGTACATACTACTGTGCAACTAGATATGGATAGATAGATAGATAGATATGTTTATTGAAAAAATACAACTTGCAGCTGGAGGGCTGAATTGCGTGTACACAAAACAGTAATTTTAGATAAAATTGATAAATATATAAATTGAGTAATATTGAAAACGTGAATTACAAAATTGGATTTAATCTATGTGATCTAAATATGCGTTATAAAAAAAAAGGTATTATATCTCTGAGACTATTGGAAAATATAGTTCACTGAAGACGGTATGAAGGTGTTCATGAATCTACAAGTCTTTGCAACTATAGACAGTATGCTTCCACTAACCTCTAATGCCCTATCATCTGGAAGTGGTTCAGCACCATATTGATTGGCCATTTTCTGATAATCACAAAAAGAAGAAATCAAAGTTCAAAATACAGATGATTCAAAAATACAGTTTTATGTAATTAAAAGGCATAAACATATTAAGTATATAGAACGTGTAGCAACCTTTAATTTCATTTTCCATTCGTCTTTTGTGACAGGTTTTCTTCCCAAGACCTCAAGCAGTTGTTGCCTGAAACATGTTATTATACATATGTCATTGTACATACACCTATTTCAATAAACGTTGTCGGTATCAAGCCTACGCAATACAATGGGGGTCAGGGGGTAGGCAGGGCACCCATCAAGTATCACACAGTAAATTTGGTGCAATTGCTACTTTTTGCAAATCTTGTACAGGGGCGTATCCAGAATATTTCAAAGGGGGGGTCACACTTTCCATTTTCCACCAAAGGGGGGTCACGCTTCCAATTTCTCAATCTTTCTCCAGTCAGATTCTTTTATTTCTATCATCTTTTTGTTTTCAAAGGGGGGTCACGGGCACCCTGGGACCCCCCTTGGATATGCCCCTGTTGTATTACTACAAACCTTGTTGTTTCCATAGGTTTAAAAGGAAAATCACTCAAAGGGATTTTATCTGTATCTTTATACTTGCTGTCTTTACAGTCAGTATAATTAAAGAATGTAAAGTGTGCCCACCAAACATTTATAGCTAAGTTACGAGAACCAAAAGATTGGACATGATGGATCCACCTGTAGAGAAAACAAAAATATTTGGAATTACTGTTTAAACTAGTTTTGATGATGTAATTATTATTCTTATTTTTCTTTTCTTTTGTTCTCGAAGATATTAGCTCCTCCGAGCTACTCTGTAAATTCAAGCTGGATAAATAAAGTCTATGTATGTATGTATGTAATTATAGGTCTTTTGTCTATGTCTATAGTATGAGCATATACACTGGAGTACATTTTGTATGACTGGGAAAATTAATGGCACAGTCAGGACATGGCATGGTTACGGCAGGAATTTTGAATGTTTTTATAGACATTATGGCACTGACACAGTCACAGTACAGTGCGGGAAGTTTCCCACAAGTATGAAAACCACTCTGCTAATATTAAGCAGTTTTGTGTGATTGGGCAGCCTAGTACATGAGAACTAGGGAACAAAGGCCTTGTTACCAGAAAATAAGCATGACAACACTTCTATTGCTATCAAAGACGATGTGTTCCTCTTCCTTTTGAAATGTCTATTTTCTCTGCATTTTACAGAATAAATTTAGGCTCATTTGATGCCATGATGATTTTAGAGGCCTTTCTGGCCTTGCTCTTGTAAACAATGAGCCCACCATTTTTGAAAGTCTTCTATCACATCACAGCATGCTCAAGGCAGAAATTTCAATCGTTTTACAACACTAATGCAGTCACAGTACCACAATGTCCATTTCACTCTAAGACGAACACTGCACTACCATAATGTGGTGGCACTTATCACTCCAGAGCTTGATAATGAGGAAATTTATCCATTGCAGGGGTGGATAAAGTGGAGAGGTGCAGAGGGTGTACACCCCCTCCTGAGATGACTTAAAAGGTCCCTTGTTTTTCTAAAATTAATACTTCTCCAAAATATCCTCTGAATCCACTAGACAGTTTCTAATTTTTATTTAATGCTGTACACCCTCCTGAAGGATAATTCTGGATCCACCCTTGCATTGCATGAAAAAAGTACAATGCAAAAAAACTTACATGAATGGGATGTACATGCAGTCTCCCTCTTCCATGGATACATTATGCCAAGGGATATTCCGAAGACCAGGGAATTTGTACATATCAACTTTTTCTACATCTACAGAGGAAAATGATCCGTCTACTCTGTCAATATGAGCTTGGGGTTTATATTTCTGTAAAAGATAGTAATAAAAGACTAGTTAGAAACACATATATAGCCTGGGTATCAATTCAAATTGTCCCTTCAAAAGTCAGAGTCTCAAAATTTCAGTCAAATTTTGCCTAGGGACAAGTGCACACACGTGGTTGGCAGTCATATGACAGGGGTGGATCCAGGGTGGGTTCCTTGGGTGCCCCCGAACCCCCTTTCTCATCCTAAAAATAAAACATTTTTTATGTTTTATCAAGAACAAGATGACCAAATGGAGGACTTTAAGCCAGTTATCACTTGCAAGAATCGAATGCCTCTTCATTTTAAATTTTAAATAAAAGAAAATTATTACTTAATTTTTATGTGAGCCCCCTCAGTCTGAACCCTGAATCCACCCCTGTATGAAGTCATTCTAAAAACAGCCCATATTCAGCAAATACTAAATTAGAAATTATTACAATATGTACTTACTTTATCAATCATTATAAACTTTTTACTTCCACTAAAAAGACAGTTTATATTTTCTACTGCATCAAAGTGTAAGACTGACTTGGTACCTCCACTACTAAACCACATTACTGCATCCTGAATAACATCAGTAAAACCTCCACAGTGTAGACTTTTTAATAGCATATACTCCTCTGTAAAACAATATACACATTTGCATTGAAACTCATGACATTATTAAATAATGTTAATGATGATGCTCCCACCACCCAAGGGAACAAGATGTCTACATGAATATTGTCAATTGTGAATGACAGGATCAAACAAATGAATTCTAGCATCTATACCAATATTTGTCCAATTGAAGTTTAGCTGTTCATTAAGTTGCTTTAACTCTGCTGTTTTTGACAGATTATATTCCAGATGTTCATGTTGAAGCATTGTCTAAGCATATTTTAGCAACCATGAAAATGATGGCAGGGAAGACATGGCGTAAGAAGTTTAGCTTTAACTCTGTTTTTGATAGATTTTATTCCAGATGTTCATGTAGACTTGCTCCAAGTCTCTCTCTCGCTTTTTACTCTCAAACGATGATGAAATTCCCAAACAACCGTTATTCCGAAGAGTTGCTGAAGCCAACGGTGAGAAAGGTGAGAGAGACTTGTATAACTCTTCACCTTATCAATATTCATAAGCTCAGGCAGACCAGATCTGGTCTGCTGATGTCATAGCAAGTTTGAATCAAACAGTCCACCTGAGCTTATGAATATTGATAAGGAGAAGAGTTATACAAGTCTCTCATGCCTTTCAAATTAAAGTATTTGTCAGCATTAGACCTGGTTTTCAAGGTCTTGCAAGTTTATCTTTCAAAAGAAACATTTAATATGTACCTTGCATTTGTTTGGGTAGACTCTCAACCATGTACACATCTTCTTTTTTATATCTCCTGATAAAATCTTGAAGTTTGAAATTAAATGTTCCCAAGGATCTATTTTCTTTTTTTCCTTCTTCAACATCCATTCTTATTCCTCCAAATTTTTTACTGAAAAATAGAAGAAAACAGTGAGAGTAATTATACAATAACCTTGACAAACACTCATAATATAGAGATTAAGTTTTTTGTATGAGTGGGGAACTTACTGTGCCACACCATGATTATATCAGTCCCCAGGGGTTTCATTAACATTATATTAGCAATAGCAGGTTCCACTACTAAAGATAGGCATCTGAAATACAGATGTCCTACCATTAAAATATTGTATAACTAGAAAAAAAAGTGGGCGGTGAATGGCAAAACAGATGGCAGTAAACTGCCGGTTACCCGCCTATATTAATGAAACCCCTGAGTGCCGTAATGTCTATATGCTGGGGCAAATTTCTTTTGTTTTGTGGCCCCAAAAATAGAAGTCATTCTGCTTAACCAGGCCAGCCCAGTTCTTATCATGCCCTTGAAACATTTGAAGTTTCTGCTGTAACCCAACTGTTCAGTGACTGTGCTATTTTCCCAGTCATACAGAATCTGTTCTAAAGCTGGAACGTACAGTAGAAAGACAGACACTTGTAGGGATGTTGAATGATTCCTGCAAGAAGTCAGAGCTTTACAATTTTTTTGTCAAATTTCACAGGTTTTAAAGTCTCAATTTTTTTGCAAAAAGCTATCTCAGAATCTTGAATTTTGAATACAAAGGGAATAAGTGAAAAGTGTCTTGAGCTTGAAAAAAATATAAGAAAAAATAAGAAAGAAAAACAACAACAAAAAAAGAAATCACAGAAAAATGAAAAGTTTGTTCAGAAGTTCTATAAGTTAAGTCATTCTTGAGGGTAGAGCTTACATGAACTCATTCATTAATTGGCTGATTCAAAATAAGCTCTGCTCCCAAGCTGATCAACAGCTAGCAGAAAAACCCAAAATCAACTCAAAATTCATAATTTGCTGGTTGTGATACAACAATTTCGGCTGTAACCAGTGAATTATAAATCAGTATTTAAATTTACTGCAGACTATTTCTACAATTATTTTTTCCTTATCAAATTTGTCAAATTTTTTTATTGTACTTGTATATATTATATTGGAAGTGATTTGAAAAACAAACTTTATTTTATAGAATGTACAGTCAGTGTACATGTTGATGCTATCAAAGATTTGGGTTTTGATCAATGACATACAACAGGAAGAAATAAAAAAAGCAAAAGATTATAATCACAGGTTTTGATCAACTTAGTATAGACAATAAAAAAGTATTGCAGTTATATCTCAGTGTCAAATTAATAGCAAATATAAATATGAAAATAAATTTGGATCTCTTTGAAATGGGAACCAAATGACATTCAAATAAAAGTGTACCCGACAAAGACTCTGGTGATATCCTTTTAATTTTATAGCAGACTTAATAGTAAGGTAAAGGCAGACATCTGTTAGAGTGAGGTAGGTGTTTAATATAAGTAGGTTTCACTGGATCAGTTCAATATTATACATATTCAGTGTATCCAAATTAAAACAAGTGAATACAGTAACAGGAAATACTTGTTGTATGAACAGACACAACATGGAAAACAATTTCCTTGGATTTGTTTTTGTTTATAGTCTATAATTTTATCCTTTGTTAATATTTTTGTTTTATCTATCTAAAAAGAAATCAATTTCCACCTGTCCCTAAGTAACATTGAATCTCTCTTTCAAGTCAATTCACAGCTTCGCTCTACACCCCGGGGACTTAGCGGGGACTTAGTGGGGGCTGCACTTTATCATTAAGTATTATATATATAGAGTGTGAAACAGTGAACTCCTCACGTGACACTTATTTTTTTTTAAAAATGGCTTTTATTCCATGTGTTTTCTATGCTATGTCATGTCCGTGTCTTTGTAATAAGGATAATGCAATTTAAGACTGAAGCATGTACACATTATGTGTTGGAGGTTGAAATGTAGGTTAAAACCGAATTGAGTGTGTGGAAATTGTCTTCTGTGTGATTTAGGACATATACGAGGGGGATTTGTAATAAGGCAATTGTGGTATCCGTATAGTGATAGACAAGTCTGCTGATGAAGTGTTAAAAATGCTATGTACGTGCAAAAAAGGGTAGCGGGTAAAGCAGCCGGAAGGTCCGTGAATAATTGTATAAAAGGTACGATAGGTAGCGTGTAGTGTGTTAGGGAAGAGGGTAATAAAAGCACCAAGAACATTGATATACAAGTCGTGTGTGGAAGACTTAGGGGGGAGGGGTGGGTGGGGATTAGGAAAATCCTTGAAAAATAACCAAAAGGACGAAACCCAAGGAAGTGATGAATGAAAACGTGGATCGGTAAAGGTAAATGGGTAATAAATGCAGTGGAGAGAAAATTAGGCAGCTAGGGGAAGTGGAGAGATAAGCGGATCGGTAACGGCGGCGTGGCATGAGCTCATGTGGCGCGCGGTGCCATGGAGGAGTGGCGGAAATTCGAAAAAAATACATAGGGAAAAGGGCTGTAGATCGCTCGTTCTGGATATCTGTAAAAGAAAATATCAAACTGATGTCTGAACAAACTGGTGAAAGGGAGCGGGGGAGTTCACTTTTATTTTTTGCCCCGGGGGTCGGGGCTTTCACTGCCTTTCACAGAGGGAAAAAGTGATGTCCCCGGGTATGCCTCAGGGGGGGGAGCGGGGGATTTCAATTGACTGGTGCATAACATGTATTATCAGGATATGTCAGTCCAATCCTTTGTTTGAATCCACAATAAGTAAAAATGAAAGAAAGAATTATATTGAAACAGGAACAGATTATTCCAAATGCCCACAGGCGAAAGCACAATTTTATTCACCTAATACAGAGTGGGCACATAGAAAAAGTGGAATTTAAACGTATTTTCAAAATACAGGATAATAATGACGTCAAGTTATACTTAACATGAGTGAAAGACTAATTAAGCTAAAAATTTTAAAATACTAAGGCCCTTCAAGACACAGGATGGAATCCATCCAGTGCTTCGAATAAAACCCTTTCTGCCTACCATCTATCTTTTGAGGACAAGGATTTCATTATTCAAGTCATATTTTGAGTCTTAATTCAATTAGACTACTAAAAGTTACACATTTTTAATTTTACATTAAACAATTCCTTTTACGCATAATTTTTAGATCAACTTTTGGATGTCATAAAAAGAATGGAGATTTTGAATCTTGAAAGCAATGAAATTCAAAGAGCAATGTGAAATAGAACGTTGAATATTTTGCAGTCTGATTGAGTTGACAAGTGGATTTCAGTCATGTTTTGAATACATTTGAATTTTGTGTCAACACTTTCTCGCAAAAAAAAAACTTCAGGACAATGAACTTTTGGTATGGAACTGAAAATACTAACAATAAATCTGTAAAAGGTCTAAAAGGCAGTCTTATTACAAAGGCTATTATTCATCGACGATCTCATTGATTCACCGGAAAAACAACAACAAATTCTTGAATAGACTGACCCTTAGCAAAATATTTTGGCTTAAGTTATAAGTATACCTCAAATAATCATCCGTCCATTGAGTATATGGTGGCATAGCCTTCGCAGCACCACGAAATATTACAGGTTTCCCAGGTTTAACATAATTCTCAAAGAATTCACGTGGAGATGGTGGTACGTCTACTACGGCTATGGATTCTTCTGGGGGTTGATGCGAGCCCAGTGGTTGAAGATGGCCCGATGGATCTTCAGTGCTTTGCGCTACGGCTAATATAAAAGCGAAAATAAATGCTAGAATCCTCATGTTTTTGCTCTGAACTGGTCATAGCCTTCTAAGCAAATGGTAATTTTTTAACAGGAAAAAAGTTCATGTTCAAGTAGTGGAGGAGCTTGACGTGTCAGAAGTGTCAAAATCGATTGTTTATCGATCCATTTTTATGCCCAAGCACCCGCCAATACTCCGCCAATACCGATTGCTTTCCGAGTGCCCCGATCTTTATTGTAATTTTATTTCCAACGTTCAAACGCTATTTTTATTGGCAAAAATCAACCTATAATAAATAATAGGATACTTAGTTCATACCACTTTAAAAGATTGATTGAAGGAAGACTAAAAATGGAAATATTAGTTTTTGCGCGAAAAAATCCGAACAGGTAGAGTCCTTTCACTCCCCTCCCCTCCCCTCCTCTCCTCTCCCCAATCGCTTGGACGATCAAGTATTCGAAATTTCACAAAACATTTTTTCCACGTTTAGATTTTGCCTATTATCCTCCAGGAAAAGAAGTCCTCTAGCAATTTTGCTTTTTTTCAGAGTGACAAAATTTAATGTTGACAAACAATTTATTACGCACGTGAGTTTTGTTTATAAGCCTTTTTCCATGGCAACATGACGTCAGCTGGTAAGCAATAATCCTCCATATTCAAAGACTCGACCCAATGGAACTAAATATACAGATTTATTTTATTATTGCTATTGTTTTATAGTTCCATAGGTCTCCCCTTATATTTTTTTCGTTTTAGATTTACCTGAAGATTCACAAGAATTAGAATCCGCGGTCATTTTAATGCCATCGGCGGTGAAAAATTGATTTGCTCGCTCGATTCCAGGTCTTTGGCCTTCCGATTCTTTCTAATGTGATCTTGACTTCAGAGGAATTTACAGACAAGAATTGCAAAATAAGGTTACAAGTTACAGCCAAAGCAAAATAATAGTACTTGCCAAGACAATCTTGGCTTAATTCCCTCGGCAGCAAAATGATGGCAACACGGAAACCGAAGGTTGCTCCCAAGAAGAAGAGCTCGACTTCTAAACCAAAAGAAGATGCTCCCAAAGAACAAGGTATTAAAAACACTAGTTATCTTTTGAAAGATTTAAATGCCATCTCAGGTTTGCCTTTCGTGAATGCTGGCTAGAATCATTACAATATTTAGACACAGTGTATATAATTAAGCTTACAATAACTTGTAAGTGTAATTTTATGCGAATCAAATTGACCACCAAAAAGCTCTTCTTCTTATGTAATAGAACTGAAAAGTATTAAATATAATATCAAGTGGGTTTATTTTCTATCAAATTTATCTTTTATGTCCCAATCGGATATTGTACTATACCTCTTTGAAATGATATCTCTGTTAGTCCATCTCAGATTTCACTGCAAAGGAATGATATCAGGGGTATCCATTTTATAAGAGTTGTAAATTTATAAATAAATGCCTTTATGTGAAATAATTATACCTAAATATATGGCTGCATTTATAGCATGGACCGACACTGATGACACTGAGACATCAAAAGAATCTGGAGATGTCACACAGCAACCAAAAGACTCCAGTGAATCCAGTGAACCACAGAAGGGAAGTGTCATATCAGTGCGAGAGGCACCAGATTCCGCCAAGGATGACCCACTAGAAGGACCCTCAGACTTAGAGATCAATGGTGTTTCTGAGGTCAATGGAGTGTCGAATGGTGTCAGTGATCATTATCCTATGACAACAGATACTGAATTGCCTTATGCAACTGAGACGGACTCCATGGGCAGCATAGAAAGTGGATTACGAAGGAAAATTAAACGAAATACTGTTGTACCTACTGATGGTGAGGAGACTAGTGGAAGGCAGACTCCAGACAGTGAAACAAGAAAAGGTAATATATGGATGGCATATTTATGAGATGTGCAAAAAAGGGATGACAATTCATCTCTTTGTGTGTTGTCTGCAATTCTTACTTTTCCTCTCCTTTCTTTCCTCCCTAACTTTACACTCATCCACAGATTCTGGTGGTGGTGGTAAGAGGATATATCAGGATATTCTTTTGACAAGAATGTTACATGCAGAAAAAAATAAAATGTAACACTACTATAATACAACTCTTAACATTATAGATGCATGGAGTGCTGAAGCAGATATCTCCGAGTCTGATGCTGCACCTAGCAGACCAACCTCAGCAGCTGCCATATATCGTCAAGCCCTTACTAAACAAAAAAGTAGACCTGCCACAGCCCCAAGCAAAAGACCTCAACCTCTGCCTATGGGACGTCCTATGACAGCACCCTCACATGCCGCAGCCCCAAAACCAAAGACTAGACCCCAAAGTGCTTTAGTCAAGGGCATAGAAGCCACACCCAGTACATCTGGGGTAGAATCTGACCAACAAGGGGATATGGCAATTACAAAGTGGTCAAGTGACAAACAACTAGCAATAACAAATGGGGTAGGCTAATAACTTCACATTTTACTTCCAAACTCTTTATAAAAGTGAAAAACTTGCTATTTGCTAATTAACTGTAGCCTCTCAATGAAAAAGTGGAGCACCCAATAATATTTATTTTATAATTTGATAATTTTCAATATTTCAATTATAACAATTTAATAATTTAACATTAGGGTACAAATTTACTTAGGATATGAATTTGTTTTATTGTTGTTATTATTATTATTCCTGAGAAGCCCATTGGGAGGTTTAATAAAGTATTATTATTATCTGAAGTATTGAAACACATATAGGCCATGGGGTTTTTGAAGCCCAAATTACCAATAATTTGTCAAAGTGGGCACATGCCCCGATGAACTAGTGGAATGATACATGTACTACAGTGGTACAGATCTGTTTGATCATCATCATCATCATCATCATTATTAACATCCCCTTTTCTGTAAGGAATTAATACACAATAGAAATGGCTGTCAGCGCGCTGAAGCTATTTATGTCTTCCTTCCACTCCTTGAGTTTCCTGTACTATCTATTATTTAAAGTAAAGTGTCATTTCACAATAATTATTGATATGATTAGGAAGTGACTGAGACATGGACTGATAGAACAAAGATTAAAGATGACAATGGAAAAGATGGAGGTAATGCTATCCCATCCTAATGTTCAAACTAGCAAACTTTATACTTTGTAAAACATCTCTGACAATAAATATTATACTGAGTTTTATCTGTTAAATTTCCATAATTATTATGGAAGTTTAAACAGGAGTCACATCAGGTAATACAATCTTAATATCACTTACAAGATTTCCAAATGAATAGAAGTTTTGTCTTTGTAATCTTCATCTACTGAAGATGGCATGGGTTATGCCGAAACGTGTCTAGTATTAAACGTATTTTCGTATACATCAAGTGTATTACTTACAAGATTGTTGGTTAGAGTTCTTTGACTGAAATTCCACAATCAATAATGACTTTATAATCTGAATATTGTATTCCCTTTATAGAGAGTACTGTGTCCAGCTGTGACATGCTTGCTCCTCCAAGAATCAGTGGTGAACAGAATGCTTATATCCCCTTCTTTTATGCTAAAGATTGCATTCAAAAGGTCAGTATAATATGGTCAGTAAAAATAGTGATCAAAGACTATATTATTATTGACTTTCACCCTCTTCCTGGAAATATGGAGGGGGCGCAAGGAGACAAATATGTTCTTGTATAAACTAGTTAATTTAGTGTCTTGGCAATTGGATATGCACTTGATTGGTATAAAAATATTTTGCTGGATATTTTTATGCAGGTAATGGATGATATGAAAAGAATGAAAGCCAGTCATGTAAAAATTGTGGATCAAATTCAAGACCAATACAAATCAATTGAGGATGAAATTCAGGTATTTCTGACTTTCAAGTGGCTTACCAACCTCTTACTGACACCTTACCAACCACTTACTGACACTTTACCAACCACTTACTGACACCTTACCAACCACTTACTAACACCTTACCAACCACTCACTGACACCTTACCAACCACTCACTGACACTTTACCAAACAACTAACACCTTACAAACCTCTTACTGACACCTTACCAATCACTTACTGACACTTTACCAACCACTTACTAACACCTTACCAACCACTCACTGACACCTTACCAACCACTCACTGACACCTTACCAAACAACTAACACCTTACAAACCTCTTACTGACACCTTACCAATCACTTACTGACACTTTACCAACCACTTACTGACACCTTACCAACCACTTACTGACAATTTACCAACCACTTACTGACACCTTACCAAACAATTAACACCTTACAAACCTCTTACTGACACTTTACCAACCACTTACTAACACCTTACCAACCACTTACTGACACTTTACCAACCACTTACTAACACCTTACCAACCACTTACTAACACCTTACCAACCACTTCCTGACACCTTATCAACCCTTGACACCTTACCAACCACTTACTGATACCTTACCAACCACTTTCCAACACTTTACCAACCACTTACTGACACTTTATCAATCACTTGTAGACACCTAACATTATCAATAATGATACTCTACTTCCAGGGCAAATTCAATACATTTGTGATTGGACTTAGAACTGAGTATGCTGACAAGGTCACAACATTTAGACATGTCATTGAAATACATCGTGAAGACACCAACCGGAAGCAGGAGTACTGGCAAAATACCATAAAGGTCAGCAAAAAATACAGTTACAACACTTTTGTTAGCTTTTCATTTGATTTGAATTGATGAGGATTTATTTACTACGGTGTCAAATGTTTGATATTTTTCTTTTACAGAGTATTCAATCAAAAAACAAAAAGCTAATGGAAGAAAAAAGAGAACTGATGGTTAAAAACAGGGATGAATTTGATAAACTTGAAGAGGAAAAGGTAACTATACAAGTCCGCCATACTTACTTGTACTGCATGGTTGTGTTGACCATTTGTACTCTTTTATGTAAAAGATGAAAGCAGTGAAGGATTTGACAGGGATGCTGGACGAAAAACATGCAAAGTATACAGCAAGTAAGTGAAAAAACTTGATGGCATTTTGTACATCAAAACGGCAAACAGACACAAACAGCAACAATCAAATAAACAGGCAGTCAAACATGCAAATAAAGAAGCAAACTAATACAGCCGGCAAGCGACAACAACAAGTCTATTCAGTATTTCTGTATACGGAGATCTATGGCATGCTAGTAATTTGTTTTAATCACCTTCTTTGCAGTGCTCAAAGATTTAAAGAATGAACGAACCAAATCACTAGAACTAGAAGAGAGACTCAAAGCTCTAGAACTACAAAACAAACAACTACAAGAAGATTTCGACTCTAATAAAGGAACCCTTGAACATGAACTTGTAGCAATAAAAATAAAACATGAACAAGAATTACAAGAACACAAGCAACAACTTGATGAACTACAAAAAGAAAAGGATGAGGCTGCGGAAAAGGAGAAGAAAGAGAAGGAAGAATCTTTGGAAGAGGAGAGAAATAGATTGACTGAAGAAAACAAAAAATATGCTGCAGAAGTTGAAGCAAAAGAAGCGGAGTTGTCAACATTGAAGGAAGAATTGGAGAAATTGAGAATTGGGTATGGTTTATAAAACTGAAAGAGCTGTGTTTTCTGATTACTTTTTACAACAAATATACGTTGAATGGGTTGTTAAACTTTCTTTTCGGCATTGGTTCTCAATCTTAATACTCATTTTCCTAGGGGTGCTGCTGTGGTTGCCACAACGCTAGTGTCCTCAGAAGCCGTAGACGTCAAAACAGCTAGAGAAGACACTCAAGAACAAATGAAAGGAGAAATGCCAAAAGATGGAGCAGAAGCTAAAATTGTTACCGTGACCACGACTGTACAAGATACGAAAGAGATTGAAAGACTAACCCAAGAAAATAATAAACTCAACGAAGAAAAGATTAAAGCTACAGAAGAGTTAAAGAAGTATGAAGAAGAAGTTGTCAAGCTGAAGGAGCAGTTAGATAATGAGAAAGAAAATATTATCAAAGCACAGGAGGAGAATAGTCAACTTGGAAAAGAAAAAGCGAGATTTGAGAAACATGCAACAGAGAGTAAACAGGTAAGCCAAAGCAACTGGGACTTAAATGAACAAAACTGATATAATTAAGTAATTTACTAAGGTGTGGTTTTATTAGTATTTTGGTACCAACATCGAGTGAGAAGTCGGCTATCCATTTTCAGTCAAAAGGTCGATTCACTCTTTGAGCTACATTATTAGTAATACAATGAAGGTGGACAACGTTTTTTTTTTCGAAAATCTCAGTTTCTTGTCATGAAAATACCTGATAACTGTGCTATATTTCAGTGATCTAATAACAGAGACAAACTTTCGATAGCGGCCAACTTGCAAGCAACACAGTTACACCATGTAACCCCCCGCCCCTGCAATGTCGCGCAACGACGTCTGGAAAAACGTTGCACAAAAACGTTGTACAAATAGAACTCGACCTAAACCTGCAACTTTTGACGTGTGCAACTGTGGCTATAATAATAATAATAAATCTTTATTGAGGATACTATCATCACAAACTGGTGATCAGATAGGTCCTCAAAATAATAATAATAAGAAGAATTAAAATAATAAATAAATTGAGAAAAAATATTAATATATATGAAAAGATAAAAAGTATAAAATAGTAAAAATATATATACAGTTTGAATATATATACGAAAACTATTATTATATCTAGAGTACAAGCACTAAAGATATTCAAAGTAGGACATTACCAGTCGTACAGTATTAAAAATGAAAAGGGGAACTTCAAAATGGACTCACGAGCAATTGTGTAATGCGCACATCGTGTGTCTGGGTATTTAGTACGTCAAAAGTTGTTATTCTATAGATATATATTTTAATTTTTTTTATCTTTTAAAGGAAATTCGCGATCTTCGTCAACAATGTGCAACTCTGCGCGAACAACTGCAAGGTCTACTCGAGGCAACTTCTCAAGCCAAAGACGACAAAGAGACAGAAGAAAAGCTTATAGCTGCAGAGGCCGAGAAACAAGCTCTGGAAGAGCAGCAAGCTAAAATGAAGGAGGAGTTTGATAAGTGGAAGGAACAGTACCAAGCAGAACATGATGGCGAAGAACCGACTGAAGATGATCGGTAAGTGAACATATATCTATTGGGCTAATACAGGTTAAGATGCGACACATGGTCCAACGTTGCGTTGAAATGTAATCACAGATTCTACTTTTGAAATACATGTGGAAACAACACTTTTAGTAGCGGGTTCAGAATTTCCCGTTGCGATTCATTCGTCATCATGTTTTCTCGTCTTTGCGCTTTTCTCTCAGTTAATTTTGTATGTGGCCAATTTTTGTTATATATCTGCAATCTTTTGTTATTTGTAGAGGAGTTTTATTGAAGAATAACACGTGTGGGATACAACACGCAATACTCATTCTTGAGTTTTCACACATTGCGCATGTTCTATAAATATTTTCAGGAGTGAAGAAGTGCAACAAATGTTAGATAAATTGAAAGAAGAAGAAGAAAAGCTGAAAAAGGCACAGAATACAATCGCAGTAATGACGATGTTGAAGGAGGGTGCAGTACCTGAAACTCTTCCTGCTGCCAGTGAGTAGCATTTTGATCTCTCCTTACTTTCTACTCTAGACTGCGCTGTTTCGATGGACGCACGGTGTGACTTTGCTGTGATGTCACGCACGACTTTGCATGCAACTCTGTTGCACCGTGTGTCCACCCCTTGTTACGTAGCGTGAGACAAGTTCAATATATAGAAAATGTCTTTATTACTTATTGTTTCAGAATTCCTTTTTCAAATGTACAACGCGCTCTTGCTTTCCGGGGCTTTCCGGGACGAGAGCTCAGAGTGTTTAGCGCCACGTTGCAGAATTTGTTCCCACGATGCGACTTGTTGATGCGCGCAATATAGCACAAGTAGAACACGATTTTACTTTTGCGACTGCTGTACACGGCGCGATTCCTCATTTCTTGTGACGTCGCAGCAAAAGTTGCGTCATGTGTCCGGGTTTTTAAGGGAATGAAGTATCTGTATTCACTTTTTAGCTGCAGGCGTCAGCAATGAAAGACTAGAAGAACTCGAAGACAGAATCAACAAACTAGAAGAAGAACGAGACAACCTGGAAGTCCAGATTGAAAAAATAACGAAAGAAAAGGAAAATGAGGTCGAAAAACTCACCAACGAAAACGAGACAATGACAGAAAAGAATGATTCATTACAGGAAAAGGTTTCAGAATTGGAATCAGAAATTGAAGAACTAAAAGCTGAGCTGAGTGAAGCGAGAGATTATGTCCCACCTGTGTCAAGCCCAAGTCCAGTTCTTGCTGTTGAAGGAGAAGATATATCGGTCAGTTAATTCGATTTGTTTGTTTGTTTGCTTGCTTTTTTGTTTGTTAGTTTGCTCGCTTTGCTTGCTTGCTTGCTTGCTTGCTTGCTCCCTCCCTCCCTCGCTTGTTTGTTTGTTTGTCAGTTTGTTTCCTTGGCTTGTTTTCTTTTTCTGTTTGTTTGTTTGTTTGTTTGTTTGTGTGCTATTCGAAGCATTTAGTATGAGTTACGAAGACAGTCACAGAAAAAGTCAGAAAAAAAGTCTTAATATTATAAAAAATGCTGAAATCTTTTGCCTCCAATCCACAGTTGATGTCTTCAAAACTTGCCGATCTGCAAGAGGAACTTGAGAAAGCTTCACAAGAACTCGAGCAAGAGAAAGCTGAAAGATCTGCAAGAATGGACGAGATTGAAGCGCTCAAACAGGTAATGAAGTGCAAGGAACAAATATAAAAAGATATCCAGACTTTCATATTTGCTTGACACTTCCCCAGAGATTTTACAAAGGAAATTTTCGGCATTTTCATTCGTTGAAATTACTAATTACTGTATTACTAGGAACTGGAGAATTTGAAGGAAGGATCAGCTGGTGATGCAGATGCACTTCGGGCAGAGCTGAAGTCCACTAAAGAACAACTTCAATCTGAAATTGAAGCCAAGACAAAGGTAAAGAAGCAAAGTCGTGAAGACATTTTGTGAGACAGAAGTGTTACAGGGGGTTTCACATAACTTTTGACAAGCGGGCTCCGACGTGTATTCGTAAGTTCACAACAAACTCCACCCACTCCCATTCTGTAGTGGAACCAAGAGACCATAATACTATTATGGTCTCTTGGTGGAACTGTGTCACGTGATCGGCGAGTACACTTGCAAGAGAGACAGAGAGACAGAGAGAGAGAGAGAGAGATAGAGAGAGAGAGAGAGAGAGAGAGAGAGAGAGAGAGAGAGAGAGAGAGAGAGAGAGAGAGAGAGAGAGAGAGAGAGAGAGAGAGGAGAGTGGGTGTGCTTTACAGGGGTTGTTGTACGCCTCCTGGAAATCCTGGAAAATTCTGGATTTTTATTTTCTTCCTGGAAAGTCCTTGAAAGTCCTGGATTTTTTAATAAATTCCTAGAGAACTCCTGGTAAACAGAAATAAATAAGTGTACATTTACTGTGCATGTAAAAGCTCCGTTTACATTCCTTAACTCAACTAGTAAAAATCGTTATGCAAATGTATTTTACTTGAGTGAAAAACTCCTAGAAAACTCCTGGAAATAATCTGAAAATCCTCCTTGATACTTCTGGATTTATTAAATTTCTGGACGCACGAAGCCAGTCTTTATATTGTGTGAAAGTTGTTACATGAGCACCGAAATTAAGACCGAAAGCAAACACATCAGGTCTCAAGCTAGTCCTTCGACAAATCCCTTTAATCGGGGGTTCGCTACACAGGCTAATGGGCTCTTGCCTTGGCTTATCAATTCAGGACTTAGATGAAGCCAACAATCGCATTGCGGAACTAGAAAAGCAGCTACTTGCTAACGTACCTGTAGACACAGCCAAAGAAATGAAGTCTTATCAACAGAAAATTGTAAGTATTTCAGTAAAATATCTGTACAAACTAAGGAATCAATCATTATTTAGGCAGAAGGGTAAATAGGGATAGGGGGAAGAGAACTAGTGTAAGTGAGGCGTACTCTCACTCCACGTATGTAAACACATGAGCTTTGTCTCCGGAACTCAAATTCTTTAGTTCATTTCTCAAATAATAACAGCAACAACAACAACAACAATAACAGTAACAACAACAACAACAACAACAATAACAGTAACAACAACAATAACAACAACAGTAACAACAACAACAGTAACAACAACAACAACAATAACAACAACAATAACAGTAACAACAACAACAGTAACAACAACAACAGTAACAACAACAACATCATAATCAACATCAGCATCAGCATCAACGACGACGACGACGACGACGACGATAAGAATAACAACAATAACAGCTTTATTTGGTTCTTCTTATCGAAGCCGGAGAACATAAAGGTCGTTTCTAGCCAATTTTGATCCGTGATTTTCTTGTGTTTTGCCAGTTTGCACTTCAGAAAGAAAAGGAGAGTTTGTCCAAAGACAACGCAGCGCAGAAAGCAAGTTTAACGACTTTGACAGCAAAGGTAGAAACCTTGAGCGCTAACCTCGAAAAACAGAAGAAAAGCGAAAAGGAATTGCAGGTATAGTAGTTTGTACATAAACCTCAAACCTCTATTGAACGACCACCATTGGAGCACAAAATAGTGGTCGTACAGTAGAGGTTCCTTTTACAACGACTCTGATTAATATGAATTAAACTACAGAAGTCGATTGAATCAGACGAGGATAAACTGATGAACTGGTTTCTAAAATGAAATGTGGAAGCGTAGTCAATGAAAAACTACTGTGAGACACCTTAAAACCTGTTTGAATCAGTCTAGGATAAGCTGGTAAATTCCTAAAAAAGTGCATGCAAGCTTAGTCTAAGAAAAACCGATGTGAGCCACCTTAAATTTGGTAAATCTTCTACTCATTCTTCTGTTTTCTTTTTAAACCAATTACCTTGTTTTTACAGGAGACGAACAGGAAAATGAGGCTAGAAAAGGACAAAGAAGTCAAAGAGGCGAAAGAAAAGGCTGACAGCAAGTCAAAACAAAAGATTGAAGAAAATAACAAAATGATACAAATGCTACAAAAGCGAGTGAGTACCAAGCCTATTCCTCCCCTTAGTCGATTCAGTGCAAGAGCATGGTTTTGTTGAAGAAGTTGGACGTGCACATACCCAAAGAAACCTACGCTTGTTTCCCTCTCGAGTCATGCCACCACCATGATTCTGTCCAGTGAAAATTAATTAAAGGAAAAACTGTACTTAGCCAGCTCTATTCAGTGTTGTAATTAACGTGTATGTACTAATGTATTCCAACAGATTAAAGAACTAGAAGCCTCAGGCGTTCCTCGCGGTGAATCTAAAATCGATACTGGTGCACCAAAACGAAAGGTACTGATACAACCGATGCTTGTAATATTACACGCAATTGCTACACGTTTTAACTTTACATTTTATTCAGCAAGTGGTGAACTCCCTCTACGGTGGACAGTGCTATCACCCTAGGCACCAGCCCCTACTTTCCACCTAAGGGAAAGTTTTGAAACTGAAAAGGAAATTTGTTTTGGACCTGACTGAGTTAGTACTGGCTTAGGGAAGTGTTTGCCGTACAAGGTGGTGTCCAGCTTTGAGAGGAATGGTCCATGTATTACCTACAAATATATAAGTTCGCATAATTTACAGCGAATAACATACGGTCAATAGAGGCATGTGGATTCCCAGGTGTTCGAACGTTGGTGCATGTGTATTTCCTCTAGTTCAGACTTCCATTGTGCAGTGATTTCTAAGAACATTGTGCTATTATCATTTTAGGATTCGAGAGCTTTAGACCCCGAGAAAGTGGCTAAAGAAAAAGAAAAACTAACGTCAGCAAATCGAAGCACTGAAAAAAGCAGCTCAGGTAAGGACTTGTACTTGTATCTGTGTGACATGACAAAATGTGAAGTTGACTGTGCCAAAAAAACACGCTACTACCGTACACGGTACGGAGTCACGGCCAGTTAACGTCACGGGAAGTCCAATGCTTTGATGCAGCGGTAAAGACACGATTCGGTCTCAGTGTGTTCTAAGGGTTTCGTTAATGATGGCAGAAATCTCCGTATGCCTTATATTAACGTATAGCTTTAAACTTTTAGGAAGACCACAAGAGAATCAAGGCTTTAGAAAAAGAAGTCAAAGACGCTGCTAAGGCTGCCAAACCCGCAGGTCCAAGCGCAGAAGATGTAAGTCTCGTTGGTCCTATTTTTCGTTTCATATATATATGTTGGACTAATAATACTAATGATGATGGTGATGATGATATGAATCAATGTTGATTTTGATGCAACATGATGGTGATGATAATATGGTAATTGTGGTGTTCATTGTAGTGATTGCTCATTTGGTGTTGATATAAGATTGTTATATTGGTGATATAGATGATGGTTATATAATGATGTGAATGAAGGTGATACTTATATGATGATGATGATGATAATGATGATGTGAATGATAGTGATGCTAATGATGATAATGATCATGATGATAGCGGTGTTGATGGGGTGCATGCCACCATGATTGCATTGATGATAATCTTGGTTTACCTTTTACAGAGAGCTGCAGCAAAGAAGATGGAGAAACAGCTTAAAGGTTCGTAAAAATGTCCTTGTTCAAGAACACAAACACAAGTCAGTCCCTAAATCAAGAACAGATTTAAATTCTACATTCTGATGCAGATGCGTCGTTGGTTTTCGTGAGAGATCCAAGCACAATCAACGGTTCTCAACTACTTTTTTCCCCCTTTCGATCCATTTCCTGATGCTTGATGATGGTGATGATGATGATGATGATGATGATGACGGTTGTCGTGTTAGCTCACCTGACTTGATTTCCGTTCATCACATAGAGTAAAAATTGCACTTGTTCAGTGAAATGGTAGACAAAACCCCTACTCGTAATATTGCTTTGACACAAACACAACTAACATTCTTATCTATGTCATTAGACACTCAAAAGAATCTGGAGATGGAGAAGAGGAAGTGCGAGAAAGTTAAAGAAACTCTTACTACTACTGAAGAGGAATTGAAGGGCTTGAAAAAGGTACTTTCTTCATCCATCTCGTGGATTAGTATATAAATTGTACATGTCGTATGCTAGAAGCTAATGTTACTTTGTATATTTAATAGGAACATGATTCTCTTGTTGCTGAAAGTAAGAAAGACAAAGCTGATATAGCTAAACTTGGAGTAGCAGCCCAGGTGAGAATCATCGTATAATAATTTTCATCTATATTTTTATGCTTCTATAGAAGGAAATTAAGAAAAAGGAATGGTATGAAGGGTGATTGGAGAAGTGCTCTGAACTTGACATATAAATGTATTTTTTGGCTTCCAGGAGGGTCTTGCCGCACAGGAGAAAGTGGAAGAACTGACCAAAGAAGTGTCGACGTTACGAGATGAAAACAAGACGTTGTCTGATAACTACAACAGTGAGAGGGTACGTACATGAATATCATTATTATTTCCACCCCAACACACCACCACCACCACCACCACCACTACCACCACCACCACCATCATCATCATCATCATCACCACTTCTTCAATAACTCCAACACCAGCATCTCGTTATCACCGCCATCACAAAACTGATCTTTGCCACTCGGCGGGTTAGTACGCAATCACAAAGTGCAGACAGGTCGCTACTGCGCATGCTCAGCCGAGGAGGTTTGCTGGAAAGGCTGCCGAGTGAACGAAACGAGCGTCTTGCCATTACCACCACCACCAACATCAGCTTCATAATTTCTGTGACCACGATAATCATCCATATTTTCATCATCACTAACATTATCTCCATCTTCTTGCGATCAACACCATCGTTTATAATAATTTGTAATATTGCGCGCGCTGTGGTTGGTCGAGAACCGTGTGTGATTACAGTTTTTATTACCTCTGCAATCATCAAGACCTCATCGCGATCTTCATATTGACTCACTCTTTCTGTCATTCTCCGGTGCGATTTCAGATTCTTCGTAAGAAATACTACAACATGGTTGAAGATATGAAGGGCAAAATTCGTGTGTATTGTAGGGCAAGACCGCTGAGCAAGAGTGAAAACGAGAGAGTAAGTATCGTCGTAAGAAAGTCTTTGCGTTCTGTTGCAGGACGACGTGACACACTGATTGTACTTGCACACAGTTAATAGTAGATTTCGTATAAGTGGGAAACCTACAGTACGGGCGTACGGTACAATCACGTTACGTAATGGAAAATACGTAAGTTCTTTGAATTTACGCGGTGATTAAATATTTCCGTGCGGCGAAATCGTACCGTACTGTCTCGTAGCTCATACGGATTTTACTTTATTGGACTTGATGATTATTGAAAACCAAACGTAAAACGAAGCGAAGGTAATGTATGACTCGACCTGAAATTGAATTGAAATGCAATTCAGTGGAACCCATTTCTCGAAGACCCGATAAAGTGCCCAGCGATAATTTATGCAAAAAAATATGAAGAATGGTGACGTTATATTTCATGGTTTTTGCTTTGTCTACGTTAATGTTTACAATACATATAATTTCCGAGCTATCGGATTGATGGATTCATCCGCAGAGGATGAAAAAAACGATAACAAACGACAACAAACAATTACAATTCCAGCGCGCGCACGAATTTTAACTATCATCATAAGTTACGCGCTGACATACAGTTCGATGAAACTACGTGTAAACCAGTTTTAAATGATAACTTTGTTGATTTTGTTAGGGAAACCACTCAGTGCTCAAGTCTCCAGACGAGTACACCATTGTTGTTGACACACCTAGAGGACCCAAAGACTTTCAATTTGATCAAATCTTTGTACCCGAACATGGACAAGAAAAAGTTTTTGAAGATACTAATGTAAGTAAAGCCTATTCAAAGTTAATAGAAGGCTATGGATATGAAACGTTTGTTTTACGTACATTTATTATGCTTGGATGACCAGGCTCTAACGTTTTCATTATGTAGAAATGTTTTTGTTTTGTTCACGGTTACGGTTGGAAAAACTGAACAAAAAGATAGATAATGTACTTAACTTAATTTGGTTTCATAACCATCTCATTTTATTAACTCTGGCCTATTACATCATAGTTGGTCGATCAACTATGATTACATACAGTGAATATTGAAAGAAGGAAGGCGTGGTCATTCTCCTACGTAGCCTCAGTGTCGGGAGGGGTGCTGAAGCGTTGCACGACGATCCTATGTTCGGTTGCGTAGGAGACTAGGGTGTGGTTAGGTCTGAGGGGGACTAGGATGTGGTTAGGTCTGAGCGAGACTAGGCTGTGGTTAGGTCTGAGCGAGACTAGGCTGTGGTTAGGTCTGAGTGGGACTAGGGTGTGGTTAGGTCTGGGTGAGACTAGGATGTGGTTAGGTCTGAGTGGGACTAGGGTGTGGTTAGGTCTGAGCGGTGATAGTACAAATTTAGTCTCGTCAAGAAACCCTTTCTTCGCGTTCCGTGACAAAAACTGATGTAGAGGGTTTGCCAATAGCCAAGACTGGTTGGCTCTTTTATAAATATCACCCATTGTTATTTTTATTGCAGAATCTTATCCAATCTGCTGTGGATGGCTACAATGTCTGTATCTTCGCTTATGGACAAACTGGCTCAGGAAAAACATATCCTTTAATACACAGTAATGGTGGATATGTCACACTCACTACATACGTACCACCTCGATCCTTTGAGACCAAGCGCGCCAACGATAGGAGAGGCGAGGAAAGGGGTGCGACTTCTTTTGTCTGTTTGCTTATCCCTCGCAGACGCCCTATCTAGCTCTTCCCGAGGATGCACCATCTTTAACTGTCCGTCAAAGTGAATGCCAGAAGTAGAAAGAGCATCTCGATATTGGTAAAAGTGCAACGTTTCAGCTCCTAAGATGTAATACAGGAGAAATGACAGTAAATTTAAGATTGGATATTTTCTTCAGATTCATTCAGAAAAACGCATTGGATGGCAAGCTTGTGCCATCCAACGCGTTTTTCTGAACGAATCTTAAGAAAATATCTCATCTTAAATTTACCGTAATTTCTTCTCTTATTCATCTTATAAACTGACACTTTGTACTTTTACTAATATCAAGGTGCTCTTTCTATTTCTGGCGTTCATTTTGACGTTGCTGCTAGATTTAGGGGAGATAGGGTCACGTGACCTGTTAGTGCAAATGGCCTATTGATTGGTGCTTGATTACGGCAGCGATCATTTTCTATTTATTCAGTACTGTACGTTAGATGACAAGATATCTCGTGTTTGCAGCACAGTTGGCAGTCATTAGGCGGCCACCCTCTATTAGACAACCACTTTACACTTTACAATTTATCATTAATTTGCCGTTCATTTTGTTGACCAGTTAATTGTCCAAGTGCTATTGTATCAAATTTATTTATCTTAACTTTTCACACGTTTACTATGATTGGAGACAAGGACAGAAACTTCCCAGGCATTGCTCCTCGTGCAATGGATGCCATCTTTAAACTTATGTCAGAAAATAAGTAAGTCTTGTTACAACCCAAATCGGGTCCAATGAAGCATCCATAAACAAAACACGCGCGGGAAATCATGGGGACTGTGCTATAACCTTTGAAAGGCTTGTATTGGAACAAATTGTTTTCATTGTCAACTTTCAAAACAAGAAAATAGCGGAGTAAATAAATAAACTACCAAAAGAAAACTACCAAAAAGAACCAAGCAATATGAAACAGTAGTAACAACAACCACAACAGCAACAACAACAACAACAACAACAACAACAACAACAACAACAACAACAGCAACAACAACAACAACAACAACAACAACAACAATAATAACAACAACAACAACAACAACAACAACCACAACAGCAACAGCAACAACAACAACAACAACAACAACAACAACAACAACAACAGCAATAACAACAAGCAAAAAGCGGAGAATTGATAACATTAGAATTCCCGTGGCAACTCGCCAGCGTTACACATGTAGCTAAAATGGGCGCTACGTACAAAGATTTTGATATCGCTAAAAACTGATTAGGGGATCATCAGTTGAAGTTAAAGTCGTAGAATTTGCTATGCTGGTGTTTCCCTACTGTCTCAAATCCGTATGTAAGTTTGTGTTGCTGCGCCAGGGACCTGCACTTAGAGAAAAGCGTACATCTTTGGAAGTGATTATAATATTTTTGCTGCGTGACTCGGAATCTGCAGAAAAATACCTCAGTATTTCTTGTTGGAAACTTTGAAAAATCTTATTTGGTTTCTTTACCCGCACAGGAAAAAGTTTTCGTTCAAGGTTCACACGTACATGATGGAGTTGTACAACGACAAATTGATCGATTTGTTGGCTCCAGCAAATAAGGAGGTAAGTTAGTAAGTTTTTCTTGCTGCATCATTGTTGTAATGTAATGATGGTGATAACAGTGAATGACGAATAATGCCGATGATGATGATGATAAAGATGATGGTGACGATGAATGATGGTGATGATAATCATATTAAACTGACGCCGTACCCTTGCCTACACTTTGTTTGTCAGCGATGTAAATTTCTACTCCTCAATTAGTTCTGCTATATTTTGATCCCTTTTATTTGTATCATTACCTATAAATGTCCTGACGTATTCTATAACTGTTATGTTCCTATTCTTTTCCAGCCTGCTAAACTTGACATCAAAAAGGACAAGAAGGTAAAACCTAAAACACATAACCTCATAGTGTTATAATCCACTATAATTTCTCTCTTCTTAGATTTTTAACTCACCTTGATTATCCTACTCGTAGGGCTTAGTGTTTGTACTTGGATCTGTCATGTTGGAGGCCAATAGTAAGGAGGAATTATGGAACATCTTCGAAAAGGGTTCAGAAAATCGTCACGTTGCTTCAACAAGTACGTATTTTCTTAGTCGTATTCAAATAAAGCCCACATCAGGCCAATTTGCACATTAAGCGTAAACTGATCGAGTTAAATTGCCATTTCCGCTCTCCAATGAATCAGCGAGTTTAAAGACTTAACTTTGAATAAGAACAGCTCCTTTTGGTGGTATTACTTCTTTTTTGTTTATCATCATGTTTATCATTTTCGTTCAACAGAAATGAATGCTGAGAGTTCAAGGTCACATTTGATCCTGGGTATTGTGATTGAAAGTACTAACCTGACGTCAGGCGCTGTTGTCAAGGGAAAGGTTTGTTACCATAATTACTTTTAGTGACGTCATGCATGTCTGTTGCTTTGATTAGTTTTTCAGATTTCCCTCACAGTGCATCGACTAAAAACCATTTTGTATCTTATTTACAGCTCAGTCTTGTGGATTTAGCTGGTTCTGAGCGTGCAGCTAAGACTGGAGCAACTGCCGAGCAACTGAAGGTTATTAGAAATTTTACTCCATATAAGACCATATAATATTGTAGAGGGTGCTGTACGGATGCTCTCTCATCCCGATTTTCCAGTTAACTCAGGCAGGGTTACCTTAATATTATAATGAACCATATTATCGCTTCTTGCATTTCAGCTTCATTTTTGTCCGAAAATAGCCTTGAGCTATCGTATCAGCAGGGAACTTCATAGGGTCATGCGAACTCCTTCAA
Organism: Telmatactis stephensoni; assembly: GCA_029948255.1. Classification (NCBI taxonomy): domain Eukaryota; kingdom Metazoa; phylum Cnidaria; class Anthozoa; order Actiniaria; family Isophelliidae; genus Telmatactis; species Telmatactis stephensoni. The sequence goes on from JALIZF010001912.1 coordinate 787,466, forward strand.
ACTGAGATTACAAGGGGACACACCCCTGTTAGAAGGGGAACGAGCTGCGGACATCTGAAGGATGGTCATCAGTTTTTACCGCCACTATTTAGAAAGGCCAACAAAAATTTTGCTTACATCCAGGCAGATTCGATTTCGGGCCCTGCCCTTCAAATGCAATCCACGAGTTAACAATGAATGCTCTACTCTAACATTTGTTACTAACTCGAAAGGCAACGAAAGGGGGGGGGGGAACTCGCGCAATCAAAACGTTTGTTGGGAGCTCTAAAGAAACGATAAGTTATTGGTCTTGGAACCAAAAGGTTTCCATCCATCATTGTAATTTTCCCCGTTTTTCATTTATTGCGTATTTGTTCTTTATCACATAGATTTTATTTACTCTATCCACAGGAAGCCCAGTCTATCAACAAGAGTCTAAGCGCCCTTGGTGACGTCATTTCGGCTCTGTCCAGTGACCAACAGTTCATTCCTTATCGTAACAACAAATTAACCATGTTGATGCAGGATTCTCTTGGTAAGCCAAACTAACAAAAGAGTGGGGAGGGGAGGGGTACCAATCACGCATAACGTGACCATCATGAAGCTTCTGTTTTAAATGGCAAGTCACGCATCACACTTGGGTTCGTCCACGCATCACGCTACTAATTTTGCAGCAGTCACGCATGACGCGTTACGTCGAAACCCTTTGCCATGTCACTCTGTAATACTGCGTTGACCTTTACCACGCCCAAATTCGTTCCTTGCATACTTTTCTGCATTGGGTACAATCACAAAATTTGAATAGCAAGTAACGCTCAGTTTCTGCTCACTCGTTTTGCGTGACACTTATGCTTTCCTTTTGTTTTTGGTAGGTGGTAACGCTAAAACTCTTATGTTTGTCAACATTTCACCTGCTGATTACAATACCGACGAAACCGTGACATCACTTACGTAAGTTAACAAGACGTCATTTTGAGAATTTTAGGGCGTGAAATATATATTGCGTTTGGAGTGACGCGCTCTCATATTATGTCCTTTCATTGAACAGAATATCTCACTAACAAAGATAAAGATGAAATATCGAATCTTAGCTTTCCAGTTCCCTATGCATATCAAATATTGTTTGTTCGTTTGTTTGTTTTTTTATTTAACTATTTTAGGTACATATACATATATTTTAGTTTAGTAGTATAAATTTTATATAAGCTAAAATGGCCAGGAGATCTGACAAAATTATCAAATCACCTCGTTACAAAGATATATTCTAGGCCGGGTGCATGTATAAAAATGTTGTTACCACCGTTTCCATAATAGGGCAATAGGTTACCGTTAATCTAACACAATGTTAACACAGTCACACAAATAGGTGTAGTTTTCCGAAATCAGTGGTTAAAATCTGCCTATCTGTGTGAATGAACATTATGTTGGATTTACAAGACATGACTTTGTCTGACGCAGAGTGTAATTATAGAAACGGTGGTAATTGTCCATCAGTATATACTGATAGTACAAATTTTATTTATCCCATGTCAGATATGCTTCTCGAGTCAAGCTTATCACGAACGACGCACAGAAGAACGCCGACAACAAAGAGATAACAAGACTTAAAGGAGTAAGTCTCAATCTCCTTTTTCTTTTTCTTCCGTCCCCCCATGTTCACATCTTTCAAAACCCGCGCAAATCCCGCGCGACTGTGTCTGACGGGAAAAATGGACTCTTATATAACTTGAAATATGTTATTCTTCCTTTTCAATAATCATATGTTTATAACTGTGGTCTTCTGTCTTAACAGATCATTGCCAAGCTTAAGAAGGGTGAAGCAGTGGATGAAGAAATTGACTAAAATATTATTAGGTAAGAAAATTTCCATTAAGGCTGACCACGAAATTTCCATTAAGGCAAATTACAGAGCATTATTACCAATGGAAGAAACTACTTATAGTTGCCATATCTGAGACGCAAAATATGTAACGCCGAATACTTTTATTTTAGGACTTACCTCACAGGATAGTCTGGCTTCAAGATTCGCCCAGTGTCCTCCAAAATTCGCCCAGATTGTGGCAAGTGTCCAAAAATGTTGCTGGTTCAACGTTCATCTTTTTAGCTCCAAGACTACAGAGTTCCGATTCATTTTCATAGTTAATTGCCATTATTGATCATCGTCATCATCATCATCACCTTCAGTTTATCAATGATCAAAAAGAATATGGATTGTTGAACGATTGTCAACGGTTGTCACCATTTGAACAGTTTTGAGTATGAAACGGACAACGCCGTGTGCCGACCGTGTTATGACCATTTCAATACCGTGACATCTATAAATACGTCTAAAATTAATGTAACGCGTGAACTTTCCGTGCCGTGACCATTTTCAAAGTCATACGAAAACTGCTTAATCATCACCATCACAATCATTAGAACGGTCATCGTTATCTAAATGACTTTCCTGCTTGCAGAAATTCCTTTTATTTCTTAATGAACAAAGTTAAAGGGAATTCCTCAAGAAGTCGTGTAAATACTTATAAAAGAGATTGCAAATAGCACATACAATTGATCAATAAGTTGATTAATTTCCAAATATTCCAGATCTGGACCCACTGTGATCTAGTGCACGCACGCTAGCAGTAAGCAAATGAGAAAAATGGCGCATGCGGTTCTCATGTTCTTTTGAAGAAAGGGGGTCCACTGTTGGGTTAAAATCTAAGAAGCACAATATTTTTGTAATATAATATCTTTTTATAAGGATTGAAATAGCTAATTTATCATTTTATTCTGATTATTTATGTGTCCAAAAAGCACCGGAAAGAAGGGACTTACTATACGACATGACGTAATTACCCAGACGAACACACTGTACATAAAACCAGCGGCAGGCCGCATAAGTGTTCTTACGCATGCGCACAATGAATATATCTCACCGTTCTTTTACTGACATAAATACTGTAGTTTTTAGTTATAGTTTTGTTTATATTGTAGAAAGAAATAAAAATCTTAATATCAAATAAAGTATTTAGTTTCATTGACTATGATAATGGTGTACTTTTCCCCAGCAGTCCCTGTCACCCCTCCCCCTCCTTGATGGAAACTGATAAGTACGAGAGAGGCTATAGACGACTTTCAAAAATGGCGGGCTCATTGTTCACGATAACGAGGCCAGAAAGGCCTCCAAAATCAACATCGCATCAAATGATTCTAAATATATAAAAATTATCCTGTAAAATGCACATAATATAGGTATTTTAAAAGGAAAAGGAACACATCGTCTTTGATAGCAATAGAAGTGTCGCCACGCTTATTTTCTAGTAACAAGGCCTTTGTGGCCTCGTTCTCATGTACTAGGCCGCCATTTTTGAAAGTCGTCTATAGCTCCCTCTATAGCTACCCGAAAATGAAAAGAACCTAACTGATATTTAAAAATCAGCTCCATTGACTTTGAACAAAGTTTGGGCCAAAGGTACAAACATGCACAGAAACTTGGCTTGTTGACTTCAAACATTTTTTTCAAAGTCAATTAATAATGGTAATAGAACTGAGTGGAGTGCAATTTGGGCTGAAATCACAAGAGTGATTACAAAATTGCACGACCGCGTAGCGGGAGTGCAATTTGTTAATCACGAGTGTGATTTCAGCCCAAAATTGCACGACACGAAGTTCTATTACCTATTAATCATATTCATTTTGAAATCACAATAAAGATTCAAACTCTTTTATCAGGCTGCAGTTCCAAAATGACTTTATTATTAACGATCCTATATCCAATCTTAGATACACCATGTGACATTTTTTAAAAAAAAGAAGACTATAAAATTGTCTCTTAATAGTGTTGTAAATGTGACATTTAAAAATTTAGCTTCAAATCCTGTTATTTGATTGGTTGATTTTCTTGAAATCTGCTATGTGATTGGCAGACAAAATGATGCTATTAATGATTCAAAATAGTGCGATTAATGCTTAAAATCGCACACTTTTTAACAAATCAGATTGCAGAATTTGTGAGTGATTTCAAAATGGATATGATTAGAGTGTAAATTGTACTAATTGTAATATCCGCTATTTACCCCATGCTTAGTGACCACTATGTCATGCATTTTTTTGTTTGTACATATGGAAGTACATATAATTGGGTGGGATACCTAGGGATGCGTCTTGGCCTCTCTCGGCATATATATAGTCCACAATCTAAATCGGGGGCAATTTTCTTTTCAATCTAGAAAAAAGCAACCTTTCGACCGATTTGTCTGGAGGCACTGACTCCAGTGTGTCGGAAGTAATTAAATTTTGCTAAATGGAAATTAATACATGGAGCTCAAGTTCTAGCAAAGCACGCAATATACTCTCGTATATGCTCCTGTACAGCAGGGGCTCAATACGGAGGGAACCGCACTACAATCAAGGCGTTACTATTTTCTCAGTTACTATCTATACATTTGTAACAGTCAGAAGTATTGACAGCAAAACCTTCTATGAAAAAAACTGCAAAACAACAACAACAACAACAACAACAAAAATTCAGAAATAACGTGTTATGAACTGAAACAGGAAGTCATTTTACACACGAATGACGTCACACTTAAAGTGCTATTATTGCATACAATCACTTCCCCTGAAACTCTGGTCATGCAAGAGTGGTGCACGCAAATCTCGATGAACTGAAACCCCAAAAAAGGAAATACGGAAAGTAGATATCGACGCTGTTTTTGAAATAGACCCACCCATAACCACCCATACTATTACTAACCGACACAGTTTAAATGAGCTATTCACAGTTTAAATGACTGAAACATTTTCTTCGTCACTTCTGCCCGTTTAGTCGACCGGCCCGAAATACAAGTACCGTCAGTTAGTTAGTTAGAGCAGATTTCGTATGAATGTGAAACGGACCGCGCCGTGCCGTGACCGTGTCAGTGCCGTGTGACCGTGCGGTGCCGTTTTCACAGTCATACGAAATCTGTTCTAGTTTTATTTGTATTTCGGCTTTGTGTAGATTAGGACTGGTTGTGGCTAAATAAGCTTTTTTATCTATTTTTACTTTTTACTTTTTATTTATTTTATTAATCAAATGGATATCTCGTTGATTAACAGTGCAGAAACGATGCAAATTCGACCAACGTGTCCCGGTATGGAAACGTCACCAATGACGTCATCCAATATTTGCTATTCTCACGATCGACCTGTCTGTCATCCAGACTCTCACAGCTGACCGGGAATAGCAATAGTCTGATCAAATGACCTCTAGTATGTCAAACATCTGGGCTGGTCCTTTGATGATTTCATTTGTTGTCACGGTTCTGTGCGCGTACGATTGCATCTGAGAGTCTGTGAGCTATTCGCGTCACTCTAACTCACTCTAAGCAGTTTTTTACCTTCTGAAACTATTCTACAGGCAAGGAATATTTAATCCAGGGGATTTTTCGAAGTATATTATTTGTTTGCATGTCCCTATCATAACAGCTTTTTAACGAGTTAAGCGACACCCATTGACCGCCTGTCAAAGGTGTCACGTAATCCACAATCAGTTTTGAGCAACAGCATTATAAAGCAATTTATAATGATTTGTAAATGTATTTCATGTGCAAGACAGAGGAGGGAGTCATCAATCATTGTGTTCTTCTTTTGTAGCTATGTTCTTATTATTTTTCAGTGACAATTTGACATTTATGGCAAATTTTCCAAAAAAATAGATTTGAATTTTCTTTTTTAATTCTAAAGTGTCGTTCCTCTATTCCTATCTGAATCTCGAATAGGAGTATTTTCTATCCTAAAATCATTTATTCATTTGCATGCTCTTTTTCTTTTTCAAAGCTCCTTCAACGACACCTCAAGAATGTCATAGTGTCACGCAATATAATCATCAATTAGTCACGCCATTAAATTCTAATCAAAACAATTTCATATTTGGTCTTCTAAACAAAATCTGATACAAAACTCTTGTTTTGTTAAAGGTTTTGATCCATGAAATTTTTTTGATTGTTTAGAAGTGTATATTTCCCCTAAAATATCCATTGTGGTTGTGCCACATTCTTTGCATAGTTGAATATGGGGCTTTGTCTTCCATATATGGCAAAGGTACGCAGGCTCACAAAGGTTTTTGGGCGTGAAGAACCAAATCACTCGGCCTCTGAGTTGTGCTTGGCGAGCTTGCAAGGAGATTTCTGCCGTTCTGTAAAGTCCGATCGTCTAACTAACTTACTATATACAAAATGGAAGCTATTAAGAAGAAGATGGCCACTCTCCGGCAAACGCTGGAAGATGCCGAAAACAGAGCTACTTCAGCAGAAGATGAACTAAAGAAAGCCAACGAGAGAGCAGATCAGGTTCGACATTGAAGCTTGTTATGCTCAAAAGCTGCCGTTATGTTTGGGTCTTTGGGATAGCTTGACTGATTCATGTTATTCACAAAGATTTTATATACTGTTATTAAGTGTGTATGTTTGTTGAAGATTTGAATCTGAGCTTTATTTTCGTCGCAAAAAATGCTTTCTGTATGGTAGCTGTCTGAGCCAAAAGGTCGTTCTCCCTTCCTTTAGCTTTGTCGTCACCCTGGCACAGAAATTTTGCTCTTAGAGCCCTTCCCATTGTTGAAACTATATCTCTGGACTCTTTTTAGGCTGAAGAGGAAGTTGCTTCTCTCACAAAACAACTGCAACAGCTTGAAGATGACTTAGATGCTGCCGAGTCGAAGCTTGCAGAAACGAGTGCAAGTCTAGCAGAAGCAGAAAAGCAAGCAGACGAGAGCGAACGGTAATGCTATGAAAGCTTTTGAATATTCTATGTTGTTTTTCAATTATTTCGTACATTATTTTAGTGTTTTTAAGTAGTGCCTTTTTCAACTCAAAGGCGTGGGAAAAATTACTGGAAAGTAATTTAGATACGCGTAAAAATACCAGTCTTTTCTATAACCCCACTGACCATTATTGGAGTCGAATGAAGATAGTAATTTGATGTAATCCTCTAATTCATTGGTCGACTTTGCTTGTGTACTCAAGAATAATCAAATTCCTCTCCCTCTTGGATGTTTTGACCTTATGGATCTAAACTATTTACAGCATCTTAAAAGCCAAAACAAGCTGGGTGTTAAATGTGTTAACTGCAGTTTCTGAAATGCAAACAACTGCTTTCAAGTGGTTTGTACATTCAAATGTGTAAGATGTGTATCATTGATATTGGCAAAAGTTTCGTAAAATGACATCAAGTTGTGGAATTTTGCCTTAAAGTCTGAGTTACCAAAATATTATGTAGTTAGTTGACAAACGATTAGAGGTATTTGCAACTCAAAAGCTTTTGTTCTTTTGGTCTAAAGCCTAAGCGAGGCAATTTAAGCGAAGTTTGTTGATTTTACAAGTCAATACATTTCATGAAATAAACAACACAACAAACATAATTATTGGAAGAGAGACAAGCATGGCAAGCCAAACTCATATTTGTCTGGATAAGCATGGCAATTCTGTTGTTTATATTATATGCATTAATTATAATGCCAATCTTAACACAAGAAAAGGCATTTTAAATATTTTAATCTGGATTCTTTCTTTAAATATATATAGACAATAACATTCATACCTGATATATTTACGCAACTGCAGCTATATATACCCCAAAATGGCTAGAATCCAGTTGTGTAACGTACATGATACAGTGAATGTATACATGTGACAATTAATAGCTGCATATGTCAGTTTGTTTGTTGTTCAGTTTGTTTATAAGTTGTATTTTTGTGATAGGCCAACTACTTTAACCCTTATAATCACTATGGTAATCCGACTAGACGACACTCAATATGCCATCAATAGATTTTTAAAATCTGTCACTGACATATAAAGAATTTAACTGTATCAAGTGTCGTTATGGTTTCACTGAGGTCAATATTTGTTTTATATGAAACATTCTATAACATGAATATAAGCTGTGAACAAGTGAATACTTGGTAAATATCAATGTGTTTGTAGTTGTCAAATGCAATGCAATAATGTACTATCTCGGAGGAACAAGGTTGAGGAGGAGGTAAAGGGAGGCTCTGCTCGCAGGGTATAATGTACTGTAAATGGTATAACAATAAATTGGTAAAGTACTTAGAATTTACTCACGGCTATATATTTGCCCATTCTTCTTATAACAGAGCAAGAAAGGTTTTGGAAAACAGAGGACAGACTGATGAAGAGAGGGTGAGTAGAATGTTTGAATTACCTGCATATGCACCCTCTGTTGCTGTGTATATATAGTGATGTTTAGTAATTCTTTGTGGAATACAGTCATGCCTTACAAAATGTTTGAGATCTCAAATATTCTGCTTGGTATGAAGGCTTTCAGGAGTAAAGCAAGAGAGGACTTTTCTTGAAAGCATGGGTGTCAAGTGGAATTTCTGAGACCTCCAATGACATTCATTGTCTAATTCCAAACATTGCATACAGGCCAGAAGCATTTTGCATCATGTAGGGTGGATGTGGGGGGGCTTTCAAGGCATGTTCAGGGGCTGTATATATTCATGCCATGTCTATCTCGGCCTTCTTTGCCGATTGTTATGTATATCAAGCTGTTTGAGCTCTGCTTGTTGCTGTTGTACACTGATTGTTGCAGATCATTTGTCTTTGCCTTGCTTCTGACTATGATCACTTATTGAACTGGCGTTAGTCTGTAAGCAGCCATGTTTCCAGTTATGTCATTTGTACACTGTCCACTTTGTCTGAGTTGGTTATTTTATCTTTGGGTTCCCATCTCTTGAGGTGTCTCCAGTCCTCTCTGTGGAGATGTTGGCTGCTATTCAGGCTGCAGAAATGCAGCACTGCCCTCAAGCCTCTAGTAGTCAGGGGGCACCCACCCTGAGCTCATCTTTTGGTGATTAGTCTAACCAATGATATTGCCAGAGCCTGGTTCACACCATCAACATAAACAAAGTGTGATCATTATGCAGGCTCAATACATTGTACTGCTTATTTGCAGTGCCTTCAAAACCTTAATTGTGATTAATGCAGAACTAAGTAGATCTGCATACCATTGCTTGTGTAAACCAGACTTCAAGTAAAAAGAAAGGTGCTGAAAGAGAATTAAATCTGACCAAGGATTTAATCCTAGAACAACCTACCAGTTGAATCCTGGATTAAAACCAATCGAATTGTGAAAAACCATGCCCAAATTTATAACATACTTATATCTTATGTTTTGTGTAACTGTTGATATTTTAGTTGGCTTCTCTGGAAAGGCAGTATAATGATGCTAACACAAGAGCTGATGAAGCAGAGAAACAATATGAAGAGGTAAAGACTATGAGATTTTTACCTAGACATCGTGAATACAGCTTTTTCAAATAGTGTTATCTTGTGAATAATGACCATAAATACACTTGTGCATTCCATCTGAAATGACTATATGGGACTTATTCATCAGCCAACTTCAGTGATATACTTCACGTGCCACAAAGGAATCAAGATCATACCCAGGCAGCTGGTCTGTCTTCAATGCTGGTGTAGCTTTATGCTCATAGCCTCTCTCTAATTCCTTTGTATGAGGTGAAGCATATCTTGGAACTGGACTGACTGAATTGGATTTATCCAAGTAATGTTATAGATAGTTAAGATATTTACAGTAACCTCCATTGCCATCTTCTATCAGCAAGGGATTTCATCAGGTTCAAGAACAATTATAATGCATTTTGGTCTTGGAATGCAGCATTCAGCATTCACAAGACTTTATTAACTGTACATATATATAATATGACTTGTATGGCTCATTGTGCTTGTCATTGTAATTTTTTAGATCTCAGAAAAACTTCAAGAACTTGAAAATGACCTCGAAGAAGCTGAAGCCCGAGCTGATGCTGCTGAGGAGTAAGTTGTTTTTTGACTGATCTCTCCTGAATATGTCATCAAAGTTTGGGGAAAATTTTTCAGTTCTAGGGAATCCCCTTCTAGATGTTAATTAATGCATTTGACACCATTCTTAACTCTAGATATGCAAAGTATAGCTATGAATTATTGCAGATACTGAGTGAAATATAATTAACCACTTAGTTTTTTGGCAATTATGCACAACAACATCAGGAATGTTTTTCCTGAAAGCTTAATTTAATTGATGGTTTACATTATAGACGTGTCAAACAGCTGGAAGAAGAAGTTACCTTAGTTGGCAACAACTTACGAAGCTTAGAAATCAGTGAAGGCAAAGCATCTGAACGTGAAGGCAGCTACGAAAACCAAATTAGAAGTCTTGAATCCCAGCTCGAAGAGGTAATTAATTTTGATACATTTTTACTTTATTTGGCCTTTAATATCCTTTTACAAAAATTTGTGAATTTTTTATGCCACAGGCTGAAGAACGAGCAGAAAAAGCCGAACAAAAAGTCAGAGACCTCGAAGCCCAAGTTGAGGCCATGGAATGTGAGTGGTCCAAGTGTTTTTTTCCTCTTCCCCATATTTTCACCTAAATTTGTTTGTATGTGGTATTCTGAATGTTGTGTTATTTTTACAGCCGAACTTGAGAAAGCCAAGGAAGAATACCAGAAGGTCAAGGATGAACTTGAGCAAACTTTGAATGAATTGAATGAAATGTAATGTGGTCCAGCCTGATGGAAGAACGTCGATAGAGAAACTTTTCCTTCTATTATATCTAGTCCAGTGTTAAACTGGTACTCCAAACACTTATTCTCTAATAAATGTCAAACCACTTGCTCAAACTCTATGTCTTCAAGTCTTAGAACTCAACTGCTGGGAGAACTAACATGAATGTTGAGTGATTTGAACACTTTCAAATCAATAGTTAGGTTTTTAAGTTTTATCTGAACCCCAAGCAAGTAATTGCTTATGTATATGCATACCATGATGTAATAAAAATTTTGTTTTCATTAGTAATCTGATTTTTGTACTGATCAAAAGCCATGTGCATCAACTCAAATTAATAAAACTATATTGTCAAAATGAGGTTGTAAGATTCACAGATCTTGGCAAATGTAGTGGTGAATAGCTAGTCCCCTTCACAGTTCCCTGTGCCATCTTGAAAGGTAGCCATGCTTTTGCATCGAAGAGAGACAAACAGTGAGCTTGTAATGATAGAGACCTGTGAACAATTGACCCAGGTGTTAAAAAGGTATCTATCATTGCAAGGGGCGGAGTTTCTTTCAAATCAACCAATCACTGAACGAGCTCGTGAAAGCTCCGCCCCCAAGAATGATGGACAGATCAGAAAAGACCAAAATCTTATCGACGTTGGAGGTCGCGATGCAACGATTTTCGCTGTACTATAACTGGTTGTTGACTTTCTATTTCGGAGTTACATTGACAGTTGACATTAAAGGAGGCAACATTTATTATACAAAAATGACTCCAAAATACTGGAGTTTTTCCTTTGTAAATCACTTTTATAAGTAAAGCGTGCAGTAAAGCCAAAAATTTTGATATCAAATCAAAGAGCACTTGTTGCAAATATTACAAGAAGTTAGAGAAAATGCCTCCTTTGATGTCATCTTATTTGCATTTTTAAATTAATTTCAATGTTCTATCTAGTAAGTACTGATTTTCAAAATAAAAAATTGCATCATAGGAACTTTCAGTTCAAGAAGAAATTGTTATCAAAATTTTAAATCATGAGTTATTGGCACTTTAATTCCAAATAATTGTTCTTGAGATCCTATGATTTCCTATAGTGCTAATCTCCTTGCACAATAGAGCGATTTAACATCCCAATACAAAACTTATTAACTAAAGTGACATTTACTTGTGTGTGAGACTATATAAAACCATTTAAATTGTAGCCCTATAATTATCAAACCAACTATTTAGACAAGATTATTTTGAGCAAGGACCCAGAAATGAGGCAATATGATAGAATTGCACACATTATTATGAAGGAAGTAACAAGTATGAGAAATGCAAATCACAAAGATTCTTGATGTTCCAAGTCTTATCAGTGTTGACAAACTACCAAAAATTGTGAAGGGAGTGTCTCGAAAACTCAGACCCTCAAAAACTCAGACCTCAAAAACTCAGACCTCAAAAACTCAGACCTCAAAAACTCAGACCTCAAAAACTCAGACCTCAAAAACTCAGACCTCGAAAACTCAGACCTCAAAAACTCAGACTAGAATGGGGTTGTGATTGAATGGTGTGATTATTTCTTATTTTCCATCTAAAAGGAGCTATAAGACCTCTAGCTTTGCTGTTTGTTTGCCCATTTCAGACCATGTGATGCTACTCTTGGGAGTCAATTCTTTCAATATTTTAACATGGTCTGGAATGGGCAATTTGCATATGGAGATAAAAGAGGTCTATTTGAGGTTTCCTCCTGTGTAGATGATGTGTGCCACTTTTGGTTCACTTCATTCCCACACTAGTTAGTGGGTCAATAAGGGGAACTCGAAGCACACCACAATGTCTGTGCAGGAGACTAATTTGAGCAGGCATAATTAGTGGATAAGGTCGCACTGTCTCGCGAGGTGCCATCCAATAAATTGGTTTGTTACTCTAGAATCTAAACAAAAGAAGTAAAACAACTGGCAATAATAACAATAGATTCTTTTGTTGCAATAAACCAATGGGAAAAGACATTCCAAGAAAGTGAAGCTCTGCTGTAATTATTTGGGCAAATTTGAGTGGAAGGAATTTCTGGGGAGGGTAGAGGCTTCTTAGTAGGCTTAGGCTGGATTGAATAAGGCACCTCGTGTTCATACCTGTAACTATTGTGTTAGAACAATTCCCATTGTTTTGAAGCATTGAATCAACCCTTGATACTCTGGTTATATTTCACTATTCTAAGAAGACACTGCTCTGGCACAACAAATTATCTTTAGTAAATTTTCTTTTATATGACAATTTTTGCACAAATGCAATGTATGTATAGTACATAGAGGACTAAGAAGAACATCATTCATGATTAATTTATTATTAAAGAGAACATGTACAAATAGAGATATTTTATGTCAGATGAAGTACAGTCATCTCTAGAAGCTGATCCCACCATCTGCAGTGGAGTGAGTTACTGCAGCAGACAGTTCAAACAAAAGCTTTCTACACTTCCTCATGTTCTGTGGTAACTTGTCTTTTTAATAATTGTACACTTTGCAGCTGGGTATACCAAGCATTATGCTTTATTCAATTCCTTCTTGCTTTTCTCTTATAGCAGCCTAATCAGAAACAAATGGTCAATCATGTAGTATGCAAATTAGATCAGTCAGTTTTCATCAGTATTAGAAAAGTTGTCAATATTTTACATGAATTATAATGGAAAGAATAATGTGAATAAAATAATGAAAGAATAATGGTGTTTACAAGGGCGGATCCAGGATTTTTCAAAGGTGGGGGTCACGTGACGTTTACAAACAGGGAACCCAAACGAAAAGGTCTTAAGCCATTGAAACTCGCTGAAAACATGACAGTGATTGCTTAGACTAGTGATTTTTTAACACTTTTTATTAGAAACAAAAATATTATATTTACAACTGAATGGGTAGAAGGTTGGCATTGCTTAGTGATATTTCAATGAATGTTAAAAGTGAGTCTTTCACAGAAAAAAATTACTGCTGTCGCAAATTCATGACATATTCATTGATAAACACAGGGGGGGTCCTGACCCCCGCGACCCTCCCCCTGGATCCGCCCTTGGTTTATGTGTCAATAATAGATAATAGTTAAAATGTTGTGCATGAATGGTTCATGATTGTTCACCCCCTGTGAACATTGAGATTTTGAATGCAAAAGTTCTACTTGATATGGACTTCTTGGGGCTCAATACAATTTAAGAAAGGTTAAACTAGAGACATTGCAGGCCAGCAGTATTTCCCATTGTGGGGGGCCCTCAGAGCATGTTCAGGGGCCTTCTTTGCTGATCAATGCAGATCATTTGTTGTTGCCCCACAAGCCTGCCCTTGACCTGAGGATGGCTACCAGGTAGGTACAATTTCATTGTTTGCTCAGTGTGATGGGTGTAAGGTGGTGGACTGTGGCAGGGTTGCCATGGTGACCTCAAGGGGCCTGGATGGGTGACGCCAGTCCCTCTGTTTCTGTATGCAACCCCAAGCTCATTTAACTGAGTAACGAGTTTAATGAAATGTAGCACACAACATTGTGTGCAACATTGTGCAAGTGGCTGTGGTTTCACATGTTAATCTTGATTGTGTCATTAAAATTCATTTATTAAGCCTTGTAAACACAGAGCTTGGCTTTGCAATATGAGCAGTTTTGTGTAATATTGTAAATGCAACACACACACAAAATCTTGATAGAGCGATAACACTTAAACCGTGAAATAACTTAGTAACTAAATAGTAGCAAAACCCTTTGTTTTCTATTGTTTCATTAGTACTATTTGTACTTTTTAGTTAGTACTTGTTTCATGGTTTTAGTGCTATCGCTCTACAAGAAAACTGCATCATGTGTTAAGCTTTAATATGGTATCCTCTACTAGAAGCCAGATTTCTCTGTACTTACCTTAAATCTTTCTTCTAACAAAGACACCTCACTTATCATGTCTGTGATGGCATTGGTGAAAGCTTCTTGAGGACTATAGTCCGATGTTGTCTGGACTCTCAATACAAACTTGTGTTCTAGAGGATGTGGAACCTTGTAGCCAGCAAATATGACTTGAGGATCTCTTAGCAGCTGACTTAATAGGGATACAAGATAAACTGATTTCAGCCATATTTGTTAACTGTTGCAATAGCAACACTGTTTACTGTTGCTATGGCAACACAATCATGCTCACATAGACAAACAGTGCAATAACTGGTGCAAAAACTATTTTGGTCAAAGATAAGTTGTTTAATTTGTCAAATGAAAAATCAGAATATGGTTAATAATAAGTACTTATTGACCTAGTCAGAGGGCAGGACAGGAAAATATTTGGCTCAAGGTCATGCTGTCTGGCCCCCCATCATTGTGACTTTTTCTGAAGGTTTTATCAAGAGTGCACGAGCAGGGCTATATGGGCCATATGATAAAAAATATTTGGGCCACTTTAGGTACTACTGCATTTCATCATCATCATCACCATCATCATCATCATCAGTTTATTTCGAAACCTCTAGGTATGTTGTCTTAACATAATATATATAAATTACACATTAAATTACACATAAATTACACATTTCATCCTTTTTTATAATATTCTTTTTTTCTTCTTCATTTATTTGATTAAAGTGGCTCAATCTAGTTTTTCAGTAGTCCTACCTTTCATATTTGTATTCATGAGAAGCCTGAGGGAGAGAGGTACTTATTCTATGAGGGCACATATAGAAACATGATACCTCATCCAAGAACATGCCATAACTTTTTAATAAAATGCTAGTTTTAAGCCACCTTCTATTAACATCTTTAATATTGCATTATATTTCTTGGGAGAGGTGAAGGAGTGCTTATTTCACATATCACCTTCCGGTGGGGGAGGGGAACATGTTGAATTTGTAAGTTTTCAAGAGATAGTTGTCATCTCAGTATGATCTCTTGGACAAGAAAACATTTTCAGGGCACTGGAACCAGGGTAGCAAATTGGAAGTTCAAATGAAACTGTTATCAAGCTGGTGACAAATTGTACTTACGCCCTCAGCGCATTTCCTAACGTATGATCTTCTTTGTTTACAATAAAAAGAGCAGCATTAGGAACCTTGGTGTCTTTAGTTATAGTTATCCTAACGACAAACAAAATATTTTCAATCAGACGGATCAGACGTACAAACTTTCGGCTTTAATTTTTTTCAGACTACTTTCCACCGAGTTTTTCATAAATTTTCGCATCAAAACAAGAATAGCAATACTCACTTCTTTTCTCCATCTAAAAGAAGAAAGGGTTCAAACGTTTCTGGAGCGTTCATGATGAATAATATTGATAAAAACAGTCTGAAAATGAAGAAACTTTGAACACACTTCAAGATTTGTCGGCCATGTTGGAACAATGCTCTCTCATTAGGACTGGAACTAGCTTCAAGTCCCAGTCTATCCCGGCTAATATTATCCATGATGCTTTGCAAGCACATTGTCTTCCCGCCAATTTTCAATCCGCGAGGGAGAAGAACTCGAGATCCGAGAGGGATAAGCCCAAGTTTTGTTGAAAATATCCCTGTCTGACTCCTTTAAATCATTTGATCGAATAGGTAGAGATATATTTAATGTTAAAGAGACTTCTTGGGAAGTGAATTCAATATGCGAGGGCCAGAAGAGCCAGCTAAATCGACTCTTGAAAATGGGACAACTTTGGAAGGTTAGCTTCGATGTGTTTTTGTATTGTAATTAACATTCACTGGAATATTTTATCACGATATCTTCATACTTACAGACTGATTTCTCTTTTTGCAGAAGGAATATGTAACGGGAAATCTACTGAACGAGATCCATGCTCAAGTCCTCCATGTAAAAGGCTAAAACAAGGTAAAATGTTCAAATCAACTAGTGTGTAAAATTCAAATACCGATTCGCCGCCTTTTATACTCATTATCTTTTATATACTCATTATCTTTGATCGCTTGCGATTTCGCCGAAATGCCTATCAAATAATTCCTTTTGCTTTGGGAATGGTTTTTGACTTATTTATTTTCGCATAACTGTTCTAGGGGTCTTAAATTTTCAATCAGCCCCAAACCAAAGTCCTTCGTCAAATTCATCGACAGCAAATCTTTGTAATGGCGGAACCAAAGAAGATGCAGTAGCAAATGAAAGTGATTCAGATAAGCAGAATAGCTGTGGAGGTCTAGTTACTGCAGCTCCATCTCCCCCAAATAATACTAAAGTAATACCAAAGCGTTTGAACTTGGAAATAAATGGAATAACCAGTCAGGAAGAGAAAGAAGTAATCGAGATTGACTCTGCGCCTTCAACACCAGTGAGCAAACAAAATCAATCTCCAATAGATTCTTCCCCTAGTGAAAACGATACTACAAACAAAGTAAGGAATATGTTATTTTCATTAAATGTTATTAAGAAACTCAGTAGTCTGATAATTAACATATATGTAATTTGATTATTTAGAAATTTTAATCATGATATTAAGTTACATATAATATTTTTAGTTAGATTTTTTAATTATAATCCAGCACCTGCCTATGTAGCTCCTATTACGGTTGTAATGTACATGTTAAGGTCTCATTCACCATTATCACCAAGTAGTAGTTTTTCAGTGCTGATCCCATAGGCCGACTTTATTGCTGGAACGTTACCATATAAATGGTGATGGGGTCTATGGTTTAACGTCCATATCCAATAAGACATGAAGGTCTAACGATTTGCAGATGTAATTACAAAGGCAGCACCTTCTCAATTATTAAAGATCCTGAGTATTGGTCCAGCTGGAAATCAAACCCCAACCTCACGCACGAACGTCGGATGCTCAACCCAACTGAGCCAACCGGGTGGCACTCTTTGAATCATGATATTGTACATGATATTGTACTTTTTGACATCAAAACACTTAAACAGACACTCAGATAGAGCAGTTTCCATATGACTGTGAAAATGGCACGGTTATGACAGGAATTTCAGATGTTCTTATAGAAATCACAACATGTTCACTTTCACAGACCAGTCTGTTACACACTTTAAATAGCCATTTTCCAAGATGCAGTTGAGTGAATCCTGTACTAGCCAAAAGCTTCGTTACAGCAGATGTTTATATTTTTTATCATGTAAATTACATATTGTTTAATTGGCGAGTAAAGCTGTTTTATTGGCAATAAATTGTCATTGTCAGTACACGATAGTATGCACTGAAACGGAGGCCAAGGCTTTGGCTAGTACACAGTGGGCACAGAATGTGCTAAAAATGAGCAAGGTGATACTTCTTTTAGAGTTTAATCCAATAAAAGTGAAACTTTGCATGAAGGCAATATATGTCAAGGGAACAAAACGTATGATAGGTCAACCAATCAGCATCCATTATATGTAGACTGTTAACATGCCGCTATTTTTGGGAGCGAGAAACGAACAACAGAAAAATAACTCTGGGTTCCTGAGATAACAGCCATATGGCAGTAGTTCATACTCATAATTTTAATGCTTATAGATTAATACTTTTAAGAACGTCACCTTAAATTGATTGGAACTAAATTTCAACAGATCAACAAGACACCAGCAAGACCTCTATCAAGTGCTGAGAAGAAGAAAAAGAAAGAAGAAAGAGAAAAGTTGAAAGAAGAGAAGGTATTAAACATTAACAATAGTATATTGATTGAATCTGAATCTTATTATTCAGCGATTTCTACTTTGCAGAGAAAAGAAAAAGAGCAAAAATTAAAGGAGAAACAAGAAGCAAAAGCTGTGAAAGAGAAAGAAAGAACTGAAGCTAAACATAAAAAAGAACAAGAGAAACTGGAAAAACAGGCTGAGAAAGAAAAGCGGGACAAAGAGAGAATGGAAAAGAAATTGAAAGAAGAAAAAGAAAAACAAGAGAAGAAAGAAAAACGAGAAGAGGAAAAAAGAAAGAAAGAGGAAGAGCAGAAGTAAGTGAAAATGGATTAAACAGTTAGTAAAGTTTTAAGATTATAACTTCTTCACTCTAATTATTTTATTGCAGTGCAAAATTGGAGGAAAAGAGAAAAAAGGAAGAAGAAAAGAGACAACAAGAAGAAGAGCTTGTAAGTGCAACTTTTCTTGGAACTTTTATGCAACATAGTGCGGAACACAGAGTTATTTTTCCCATTAAGTCTTAATTCAATTCTGAATATTTAAGACTGCACTCAAGAGTTGCATCATATATCCACTCATGCAACGGTTGTGTGCCATGTTGAGCACAAGAGTTGTAGGTTTAGGATCAAGTTAGAACAACATTGCAACACTGTTATAGTGCAATTATACTTGAAATGTTGCAGAAAAAGTTGTACTGTGTTTGCTGACCTTTAGTAAACCTTGATTTCAACCAGAACATATTTATGATATGTTCTTTCTTTTTTCTTTTAGGAAAGAAAGAAATTAAAAGCAAAGAATTGTTTTAAAAGTTTTTTCACAGTAACACAATCCACAGCACCAAAGGTAACAAGTTCACTGTAAACAAACTTCTAAACTTAATTATATTAACTGGCTTCTCAATATTCAGTCTTGAATTTCTTACATTTTCTGATGTTTTTGCAGACCTTACCCAAGGCAGTATTGAAGTTTGAACCTTTTGAAATCAAGCCTGATATGAGTTTAGCCCCAGTGTATCGTATGCAGTTGAGCAAAGAATCTACACAGAAATTAGACATTGAAATGAATTCACAGGTAAAATATGGGCTGTCAACCATGATCTCGTTTTACATCAAGGGTTTCAATTCAGTCAGTTATTTTTAGGAGTTGAAGGATTGAGTTTCTAGATTCAAGCTATCCAAGGACAGTTCCATGTTGATTACCAAATTGCAAGTTTCTTTAGCAGGGCACTGCATGGCTTTGTGATGCAAGTTACTCATTCTCACTCAGTGTAAACCTTGATTCTAGTGAATTTTCAAATTTGTATTAAAAGTTCAAAGTTCGCCAATGAAGTTCCTGTGAACTTCCAAAGAAGCACTTGACCTTTAGAAGTTCTCCAAACAACTTTAGACCCCACTAGTTGTCAAAAGGTATTTAAAATGCACTGTAACAAGTAATAACCAGTTTTGTAATTTATATACTTTTCAGAATACACCAATATCATACTGTGCAGAACTTCAAAACAGAAAACCTCTCCCTCCATTCAAGAAAGAAAGAAGACGCAAGCTGCTTGCTAAGTCACAAAAGAACACCCCCACAGAAACAAATAAAACTGTCGTTGCTACTATAGAGTTAATAGAAGATGATGATGATGACGATGATGAAAATAATAGTGAAACAAGTTCTATAGTAGAGATTCAGGAAGAAAGCAAAAAATCAGTCTACATGAAGGCTATATTTTTGAAATTTCATGAGAATAACAGACCACCTTATTATGGTACTCATAGAAAGAAAAGCAAGAAAATATCTTCAAGAAACCCTTTCAAGAGAGACGAGGTACTGAAGAGTTATTTCATTATTATAAATGTTCATTATGTGGGAAGATGTTAGTCATTTTTAGAGCTGCTTTGTGGGGCAGTTGGCCTTTTTCTCACTACCTAATGCTTGGGTACTGTTCACCCTCAGCAAACAGCCATTTGAGGGGTAGAGCGCACTGATCAATCTTAAGTTACAGTGATTTTCACTTGAGCAAACAGCATGCCAATCAGTGTGGCAGATTAACCAGTCAAACATCTCAGCCCAATGCTGCTTGATTATTTGGTGAGACTGAGTAAAACAGGTAAAAGTTTTGAATCTGGTCATGCTTTGGACATGATTCTCAAGAAGATCCATAATTTGATGAGATTGTTGCTCTTGGGGGAGGTCCATTACTGGAAGTTTTTCAGGATGCTATCAGATGGTCGCAACAAAGTTTAGAGTTGCTCAAAGCATCATTTGGAAAATGTGGTTGTTATTTAGTGCAGAACTTATTAAAAATCTGTAGCAAGAAAAAATTCCAGAGCTTTCTACAGAGCTGATCCAGATTTGAGAACAATGTTTATCTAGTTGCCATCTTTTTCTTTGTATCTCATCATTTATTCATTTCCTTACAAGCTACAAATATGAAAAATCTTCCAAATCTTGTCAGCTTACAGCATGGTAGGATTTAACACATTATTTTTATGGTAGATATTCAACTAGTTTTATGGGAAACAATATTTTAAACATTGAGCATTCTCACAATAAAAACGTTCACTGAACAATCAAGTAATGATGGGATGAGATAACAAATATTTAATAGTTCAATCATACCAATTATTGAAGTTTTGGAAATCAACAAAATTGAAGTGCAGTTTTCTCAAGTCAAAATCACAGACTGTATTATTTATTAGTTGAAAATAGTACAAGTTATTGACTTCACTGAAGTTTGCTTTGCCTTTTTATTGCATTGCTTTAATAGTTATTAATAGTAATATTCCCCAATTTCATTCCATGATACTGATTTGTTATGTTTTTTAAAGGTTTTATTGAATTATGAGGTGGACAGTGATGATGAGTGGGAAGAAGAGGAACCAGGAGAGAGTTTATCAGACAGCGAACCTGAGGTACTTCAAAATTTTAGTGATAGAATTGGCTCAATGTTTTCCCAGTGCAGTCCTCTTGCAAATTAAGAATGTTTGTCATTATCATTGTCATTTTTTGTTGAAGGTGAACATACTTTTGTGTCGTCCTAATCAAAGTATTTGGAACAAAAAATAATTTGTTTCCCAAGAGGATTGTGTTGAAAAAACATTGAGGCAAGAGAATAAGGTGTATTCTGCTACCTGCTGCTGACCACTAACAGAGACTCCAAAAGGAAAATTGTATTGTGCTGACAGAAGTACAACTATCTGCCAGTTTTGATTCAAAAATACTTTCTCCCAAAACATTTGAAAAATATATATTTGACAAATCTCCAAAGCCCTCACTGGGATCACATTCATGACACTAGTACAAAATGACCAGAAATTTCCCTACTATTGATAGGGAGATAACGAAGAAGACATGAATGAAGAAGGCGATGATGAAAATGATGGTTGGATGGTACCTCATGGCTACTTATCAGATGATGAGGGTGTGGAGGAAGAAGATGAAGAAGAAGTAAGTTAGAGCAGTTTCTTTTATTATTATTCTATTATTTTATTTCTATTCTGTACATACAACACTCAACTCACATGGTTGTTGGTTTTTGTTTGTTTTTTGTTTGTTTGTTTGTTTGTTTATTTATTTTTTGTTTTGTTTTGTTATGTTGAGTGAGGAACAAATTGGAGAACCCAGTGAACAAAAAAATTGAGGGACAAGAACAAAATATAAACCATGAATATGATAAATTATAATAAAATAATAATCATAATGAATAATAATAAAATAATAAAATATAATAAAATAATAATAATAATGAAATCAATATAATAAAATATGAACCACAAATTGAACCAGGGCCACAGAGGTGAAAGGTGAACAATGAATCACTGCCTCACCCTTGCCTCGCTCCATCTCAGACAAATGTCTTTTTTGAGTTTAGCTACAATGAAATAAATGTATGATTCTCTTACCAGGGAAACATGGATGCAAAGAAAGAGCAACAATTAGCCAAAGAAAAGGCCTGGGAAGCTCAATTAAAAAAGAAATGCAAAGCCATGAAGCCTGTCTGTGTGGGTTGCCTGTGGCCCGATGGAGATAGCATAAATGAAATACTACAGAGATTTGAAGCATGCTTGTTGGTTGATGGACCATCTATCTCTGTTAGTACACCATCTACAGCATCAGACGGCACTGAAATGCAAACAGATACAGTGGCTGCAACACCTGATGGCACCTATAATACTGCTATGTATGTCCCAGATGAAGGTACGACAATATTAAACTTAGTGCTTATCATAGACCCAGGTGGTTAAATATCAGTCTTTCACATGGGATAGTCTGTACAATAGTCCAAAGGGGGATGGAGAGGGGTACAGGCTAGTGTTTTTGAGCCCAGGCTTATCTTAGTTTACTGTTTTTAGCAACTACTAAATTTAGCAATTCTTCTCGGGAAATTTGGCAGCTACTTAGTTGAGCTATTTTCAGAGGGAAATGATGATGTTTTACTATGATTGACCAAAAGTACCCTAAAATACTAATTTTAGCATATACAAAATTTAGTGATTTTGAGGGATTCACCAAAATTCACTGAATTATGTCCCTAAAATGGTAACCTTAAGGTACATGTAGTTTTGTGAATGCGTATGAATACTTGGCAAATATTACATTCTAAGAAACCAAGTAAGTTAATGATCTGACTCTAAACATTTTTGTTTACGTAGCAATGCCTGACTTGATCAAGATTCTTCATGGTAGCACTGATGGTGTAGATAAACTGGTCAACTATTTCCAACTATTCTGGTCTGAAAAATGTAATAAAGAAGCTATTCCAACACTAACAGGCAAAGGGCATATTTCTAAGAGGCAAATCCACAAAAAAATCAAAGCAATTGCAAAGAAAGAAACTCGTCCAGTTGATTATAGATCTAGATGGTATGTTTTACCAAGTGTTCTAGCAAGTTATGGCCTAGGAGACTTAAAAACAGATACAGAAATGCAAGAAACAGCTGTAAGAGTATCAGCAGTTAGTCCACCAATTATTAAATCTGGTATCAAACAGTTTACCAAACCAGTGATAGGAGAAGTGCCTAGAGCTAATACCATAGCAGGTCTACAGCAAGCAGTCAACCCAATGGGTGTACAGCAAGTGTTCAAACCTGCTGTTAACTCAATAGGTGTACAGCAAGGGTTTAAACCTATGGCAAACTCAACATTAGGCTCAACTGACGAGATCCAGATGATTCAGTTTTTTTCCACAAAGCCAAGTTCAACTGCACCAGTACCACGAAGAGTTATGTTCCAGACAAACCCTGTCAGTAATGCACAAACTTCAGCCACTGTTGCTCCAGTTGTACACAGGGCTGGAATTGTCAGCCAGATTAATGTGCCAGCAAAGCAAACTGGAATGATACTGCCAACATCATCTAATCCTCCTGAAAAGCGAAGAGTTGTTCTTCAAACAGTACCAGGAATCAATATACAGATGACAGCTGCTTCAATGGTGAACAATGCTGCAAGTGGTAGACAGATAACTGTGTCTGCAGGGAATAATCCAACTGAAAAGCAAAGAGTTGTTCTCCAAACAGTGCCTGGCATCCAGACACAGAAGACAGCTGCTTCAATCGTGGGGAATTCTGCATGCAGTAGACAGACAACTGTATCTGCAGGGAATAATCCAATTGAAAAGCAAAGAGTTCTTCTTCAAACAGTGCCTAGCATCCAGAAGCAGAAGACAGCTGCTTCGATGATAGGGAATTCAGTAAGTGGAAGTCAAAGTGTCTCATCTCATGAGAATAAACCAACTGAAAAACGAAGAGTTGTTCTTCAGACACTGCCTATTAACAAGACAAAAACCTCTGGTGTTCCTGTGTCGGGTACTACTGTAAGTGGCAATGCTCTAAACCTTCCAACTGAAAAACACAGCAACGCTTCTGCCTTTAGAAGGGTAGCACCAAATCTTCCTGCTAGTTCTGTTGGCCAAACAAAACTTGTTTTCTCTGGAAATAAGAAGGCCAAACCACCAGGCATTAATGGTGTGTCCCATGCTCCATGTCCCACAAGGAGAGTACAACTTCAACCAGTTTCTAGTCCAGTGACACACACTATCCCTACTCCAGCTGGAAGTCAAAGTGTTCTTACTGCAATGCCAGAGAATTCCAAAACAAATCAAGTAGCTTCAATACCAGAGAATTCCAAAACAAATCAAGTAGCAACAGAACAAGCCTCAACAACCAACCAGAGTTCCAGTGAACCTAGTGCTAAGCGGAGGGTAGTTTTGCAGACCTTAACACCAGCTAACACTGGAACTAAAGAGAGCCAAATCAAATCTCAAGAAGCTAAGAGTGCTGTTGTTGAGAATGCCAATAGAAAGAATATAGTAGGCCCTACACAACTGATCACACAAACAGAGCAAACCAGGAAAAGTTTAGATTTAGAATCCAGTCCTGCAAGTGCACCTATGGCTGTTAAGCGTCAAGCTCCGTCACCAGAAAGTTCTGCCAGAGCTGCAAAAGTGTTAAAAAGTGAGGAATTGATTTCAGTTCCTCAAAATGAGAACAAAGACATTTTAAATAAAACTACAGAGAATGCTGAGAATTCTGCAAAAGCAAATGTGCCACAGGGAACAACAACTCATAGCAGTTTACAAAATCCACCAACACAATCTGTGTCAATTCCCCCCGTTGTAGAAAGTGTGCCACAGTGTAATACAAGTTCCTCTGATGTGAAAAATTCTGCTTGCTCCCAAATGAATAATTTAAATGAAGGAATACAACCTATGGACATTGAGACGATATCTTAATTAGAATTTAGTAGTTTGGTTAATGTTAAAGAAACAGTAGGATAGCATACAACATATTTTAGCCTAAGATGGACATAACTCATCTAAGACATGGTGTAAATAGACCTTACAATATTCCAAAATAACAGACATGCAAATGTTGTTTGACATATAAATTTAAATAGTGTATTGTTATTTTTGAAGGAAAAGGATTGAATTGTAATGCCTTTGACTGAGTTTTATTATTAAAATTATTCTCTGGTGGACAAAACTCTAAATCGGTTTTCTGGAAAAGTTGTTTGGCTCAGGATGTCACCTTATTTTCCTCACATAAATTTACTGTTTTATGACTATTAAAGGGGCCGTTAAAAATATATGAAGGTAAGTTGTCCCTCCCAGTAAAAAAGAAAACAGTTTCCATGTAGTGAAACAGACTGTGCCATGGCTGTGTCGGTGTGCCATGACATGGTGTTTTCACAGCTATATGGAAACTGCTTTATCTCAGCTACCAGGGACAACTTGACTTCAAATAAGCACGGCCTAAATGTGTACAAGAATGTCTTTAGTTGCCTCCCCACCCACAACCCAAGATCAGCTTGAAGATATTTTAGGAATTATATTTATTGATGGTTTTGAAATAGGCAAAATGCACCAAAATTGATACATCTTTCTAAAGCATGTAAAAACTAAAAAGAAATGGTCATCCTGGGGGATTTTGAAGCTGAGGGAGAGAGGGTAGTCTAAATACGGCTGTGAGGGAGACTAGAGTGAGGGTTTCTTATACTGAGTGAAAAGGGGAGGGCTACGTTTTTGACCCACCCTCTCGGACCCCAATAAAAATGAATAACAAATGAATCAGCACTATGAAAATACAAAAAAGCAATTTGAATTTTGTATGGTATGTTCAAAAAATATGCAAGGTTACGATGTACCAAAAAATTATCATGCAGTGGTTGAGACAAAAAAATATTGTGCAATTAAATTAGTGTAATTCCCCCATCAATTGTCTAATGGATATGCTATCCAGAACTTGATCTGGAAATCAGTTACATGCTTAATGGTGATTGGCTCAGAAATCAAAATTGAGAGAAATTTTTATGACCAGGATCCAGTGGTTTGAAGGTGGGTTAGCGCAACCAAGGGTTTAATGACAATTTAGACTTCTTTAGACTTAAACTGGATGGGCTCTTCCAGCAACAGGACCCAGAACAGCAGACTTCAATCCGAACTAGTGGACTTCATTCCCAGGAGTAGACCTCTTTAGCTTTATATGACAGTCTCTTGAGAAATGTTCTTTTATGATGAACATGTTAAAACATTTACATATGAAAGAATCAACTCCCAAGATTAGTCTCCTACATGCACAGCTGCAGTTTGTGTCATCACACAACACTTTTCATGACGACAAACTGCGGCTGCATAGGAGATTACTCCCAAGAGTGGCATCACATGGTCTCAATGCAAAAACAAACAATGAAGCTAAAGAGGTCTAATGATCTGAGAACATGATATGAACAAAATAGTGCCCCCTTGGCTGAGAATGCAGTCGGTCAAAATGGCTTCTATACACAACCCCTCACTAATATTCTATAATTTATTTTAAGACAAAAATTAAATTACAAAACACCAGTTCAAAAAAGTAAAGCAATGTTTTATATTTGAGAACTAGAGCATATTTCACGACTGAAAACAGCACAGCAGGAATTTTAATGTTTTTATAGACATCACAGCACTGCCACAGTCACGATATCTACAAAAACTGCTCTAGACAGTAAATATTTCTGCACGACTAGAAGTACCAGGGTTCAAAAGGTTAATAGCTGCCATATAATACAGTAACACTACATTTCTTTAACATTTCTTGGCCTTGAAGTGTATTTGAATCTCGCCTCTTGGCTTTCCCAAAGTCTACGAGTATTGACACTTCCTCCTTTACAAACAAATCTTGTGGTCATGATTTTTTGGGTTTCCTGTGTTCCAAGGAGGAGACATGCTGCTCTTTCCTTTTCTTCCTGCTGTCTTTCTTTTCACCAGGAGGCACAGAAGTGCATGATCTTAGAATCAATTACATTTTGTAGCATGAGAGAAAGACTTAGCAAAAGTACCATATTTTAATGAGATGTCAAAATACACCTCTGCACTATCACATTCTGCCACAGCGTGATCCACAGCATGATTATCAACATCTGACAAGCCTGTGGGCATCCATAATACTCTGGTTTTCAGAGTATATTAAATAAGTGTAGATTGAAGAGGAGCCAGACCCTTGACAATCTGAACCTATCTGGCCGCATTTTGTATATGCTGTCTTTTTTACATCTTCAGAATGTCAGTGACAATTCTGTGATCATTTTGAACATTTATCAGTGATGTTCTTTTCATATGCCAGTGTTTTGTACATCTTATTTCATAAGCAGTCCACTAAGCCAGGTTATCTTTGTGGCCTGAATACAGCCTAAAATTTGGAAGGTCTGTCATATGTATATGTATCATTATTGCTCTGTAGGCTTCTGGAACTAATAAAAAATTCCAGGTAAAAAGACAGATGATTCCCTTGTAAGCACTAATATATTTGATTGTTTCCATTTATGATATACTGTCCATCCAGTCAAACAAGTGAAAGCAAATCTTTTTTATTTTGTTCTCTGTCTCTTGGCAAGTTCATTTGAGACTTGGGCCTGTGAACATATCAATATTTTGGACATTTTTCTTTGCCTAAAATTTAGGCTAGTATTTAATAGTGCTAGTATTTTAGAAGTTCAACTGTATCTGAATCAGGCCTAACATGTAAGTGTTTATTATCACTAGTGAGATCTAATGAATTGTAATCCTATTCTGTGCATAAATAATTAACCAAACTTCTTGAACAAAAAGTCTTGGAATAGTCTATCTTACAATAAATCTGCTATTCTGATTTACAGCAGTGCAATCCAAGACTGCAAGAACAACAAACCAATGAATTCCTGTTCATAATTTGCTCTTGGAATATCAGTCCTGGAATGCATTACCGGTACTATCAATTTGAGATGGCAGTCTTATTATTAAGTATTATTAGTTGGTTGTTAGACTTTTCTTCATCAAAACTAATTTCTGTACATATCTATAACACAAACATATACTAACAAATTCTATAGACATAAATTGTTTGACACACACATCTTGAAAACCTTTCATTAACTTACAAACCTAAGATTTGCTGAAATTCAACTAGGTAATTCTTATCATAAGTAAAAAGTTTTTGGCAAATGTATACAAAATAACAAGTGACTAATAATTATTATTCATATATTGTTATTAAGCATGTTTTGTCTCTAATCTCCTTCCTTACATCTTGTAGGGTTTTTGGACAGGCTTAACCGGCATATTGGACATGAATCATGCTGGAAAACAAAATACTTAAATTTAGTAAAGTCAATTAATTGAAAGTGCAAGTAAAATAATGTATATGACAAAATATGTTCTATAACTACATCACAGTTCCTACTACCTATGTAAAATAGAATTCCCTGATTTCTCAATGCTGAATTTCATATCGAGTAGTAGACAGAGTACGAGTTCCTCAATTGTCATCATCAATGTCAGAAGACCCACAAAGCCAGACAGAGCACATTGAGCTATACAAAATCCTGAAGTTTGGGGATAATCGAGTCAATATTGAATGACCTACAGCCATTCAAATATGATAAAATTTACAAAGAAATGTATGGAGCAGTGGACAGTCATTCCGCAATCCATAAATTTCTTATATTAGTAAATTTTGGAGTTTTTGAATGCCTGTATAATATTGTTCAATATGGACCCAATTAACACCAAACTTCAACATTTTATATAGCTCCATGTGCTCTGTCAGGCTATATGGGTCTTGTGTTGATTATCACAGGAACTTACCATGCCCCTTGCTCGATATGAAAGTCAGCAATGACTATTCACTGACCATTTTTATTGATTTTTTACTGAGCACAAATTAAGACCAATTTCTCCAGAGATTCTAAAGAAGGCAGTCCCAAGTTTGAAGTACATGTACCATAGCTGGCACTTACTAATCAAGTGCATGAAATACACAAGCCCACATTGTGTAGTCCCAGAAAATATCCATATCCCACCATGGAGGGAATTTGTAAATGGACCCCCCTATCCTCTGGAACTTCCATTTTTCTTCCATACAAACTCTGGAATTTTGTTCTTTCTCTGATCTCCCTCCCCTCCCCTCCAGAATTTCTAATTCCCTCCATGGTAGGGGTATGGATATTTTCTGGAACTGCACATTACAGGAATAGATGAACAGCAGTTGAAACAGCTGTACATAGCTGGTGAAAATGCCAGCTGGTTTTAGCTTCTGGGGCTGGTTTTTCGAAGGGCAATTAAGGTTAATCCTGGGTTAATGTCATTGGTTTCTTTAGATTTAATCCTGGGTCAGCTCTAATTGCCTTTTGAACAACCGAGCACTGGAGAACAATGCTAGGCCTTAGTGGTGTTTTGAATACTCACCAATTTTAACCAGGGTACTATACATTCTTTATGATACAAGTGTTTACAAGGTAAGCTTTTGACTTCCTCGTGCATTGTTAGTTGTTCTTGACATACAGCACATTCAACTTTAGCATCTAGAAGCCAAAACATAGCCTTTATCATCATAATAATGTCAGGGAAACAATTTTTTCTGTGTGACAAAGCACTGATGAAGGGAGTGACATTTGCAGGGGTGGATCCAGGATTCTCTTCAGGAGGGGGTGCACCATCATATAAATTGGAAACTGCCAAGGGGATATTTTGGAAAAATATTGAGAAAAAAACGACTCAAAGTCTTATCAGGAGGGAGTGCGCACCCCCTGCACCCCTCTCCTAGAATTTGCAGGTTTTGATTGGATCATTTATACATGTACTGTACCTGTTAACATAAGTGCCATAGGAGGAATACTTGGGCAGTAGTGGGGATTTGATAGCAAACATATGCCCATGGTTCCAGCATTTGATAAGACAATAAGAAGACATAAAGACAATCCCCAGGTATGGGATATTTGATAAATAGAACCTTTATTTAAAATAAATCAAAAATATAGGGTAGTCCTTTCAGTGCTTAAGCAACTGCTATCAAATGGAGCCCTGATCTGGTAGTTTGGGATACCTGTGGTAAAGTTTTGTGGGCTGAGTCAACATACCTACTATATCGTGACTGACTTTAACTGTCGGTAATGATTCAATTTTGTCGGTTTCAGCAGGAGGAGGGCCAGTGCCTTCTAATTGATTAAGTAACTGGAAAAAAATGAAGAGTTTCTTAAGAAAAATTGCTAAAGTGACTTTTTTATAATTTTTTAAAGGTTTCTCTACTGTTCTAAAATGCTATCAATGGACTTCCCTACAGGTGCCACAATATCAATCATCAGAAAAGTCACTTTGGCCATTTTTATGGTCATCCCTTCAATAGGCCATTTGCATGATGGCGTCATATACTACAACTACCAGAATGCTTTGCCCACTTTCTTTTGTAAAATAATTAGTGCCAATTGTTCTACTATTCTCAAAAGGGAATAAAAATCTGAATAAGAAAGAAAATTAGCAGAGCATTCTGGTAGTTGTAGTAAAATTACGCCATCGTGCAAATGGCCTATTACACGGTCATTTTCAACCACAATTTAGGGGAAATGTCAGAAAAAGACAAATAAAAGTTCTTTTCTATGCATACCTGTGTTATAATAGAATCTAATCCATTATTGCCCCATACATAATCACCAGGGTTGCCATGGAGTTGAAACATTCTTCTATAAAATGTACAGAATGAAGCAAATATTATACATAAATCATTACATAGACTATATCTTAATTGTACTGGAGGGGAGAGGCAGCCATAACATTTATTTTCAGGGAGGGATATATTTGGAGGAGGGTGGGGCTGGTGTATATTTTTTTGGAGTTTTATAGTACTTTACGTGGTGAAACTTACAGAGGGAAAGGAATGTTTTGGCTATTACTAGGACCATCTTCTCTAATGACTGTGAAAATAAACAACAACAAAAAAGTTTTATAATTTACACATAAATAAAATACTGCATCTTTGATATAAAGTGAACAGTAGTCTGATTTTCAGATTACTGCTCAACCACTAACCACTTGGGAGGGGGAGAGATGGGAGAGGAAGAGAGAGGAGAGGAAGGCCTGACATAAATGTTGAAATAATTAGGCAAGGTTGAAATCAAGATAATGCTGGCCAACAGTCTCGCCTGGGTAGCAGTAGTTGGGGGGACCCTAAAGGATTGCAGGGCTTGAAATGCATGTTATCAAACCTTCACCCCTTTTGCTGATTGTAGTAGATCAATCTAGTAGATTGTAGTGGATATAAAATATTTGCCTGCCCTCCTCTCCCTTGTATGGTATGTACTGTCCAGTGCACTATGTATGGTTGCCATGGTGACTTCCTGGAGGGACTTGGACCTGCAAGGTCAGCAACACCCCACCCCAACTCATCCATAATTGATGAGTTTAACAAGTTCCATTTTTGTCTGATGTTATCTTTTTCTGGTTTTCAGTCATTCACTTACCCATTCCTGGTATTCCTAGAAGATTTTGTATTATTCTAGAATATTAAAAAAGAAATTTTAGTATTGATCCACTTTACCACAATTAAGTATACCCGAGTCATCTACCATTATTTTACAAATGCATTTGTATGAAACAAATTTGTCTGTAATGCAGTTAAAGTCAACATTGATCCTATGTCTTTCTTGAAAAGGAGGCTAAAATGCTCTGCAGAAATGTGGCTTTTGTCAAAATATTGAAACTGGACTGTTCCAGTTAGTGTGCTGGCTCCCTATCCCTCCCTCCTCCACATACAATGTTGTGAAGGGTGTGCGAGCACAACAGCAACCCTTGAGGTGGAGAAGGGGTTATGCAATATACTGATGGAGAATCTTTCTGCTATAGAACAGACAAACGTACACTAGAAACAATGAAAGCACTGAGAGGTTTTGTCTAAGATTTTAGGTTTTACTTACAAATCTATAGCTGCAGCCTCTGCTGCATTACTTGATGCACCACCAACACCATCTCCACTAGGTCTCCGTCTAATTGATATTCTTTGCCGTGTTACTGGCCTTGATAAGCCTCTATGCACACGTCTGTTTTCACCACCACCTTGAATAAGACAACGTAAATAAATTATATTACGGACCATTGTTTTTGTCTAAGTGTTAACACTCAACAATAATAATTGATTGCCAAAACATAAGAGGATAGCCAACCAGAGCATTAACGTTTGAAACTGTTGACAATTGAATTTGTTCAACTTGCAAACTTCTGTTAACACCTCTCACTGAGGAATTTCCCACAAGTTCTATGACTTGGTTCCTCAAATGAATAGCCAGATAGATTTTTGCCTTCTTTGCAAGTACTGTAGTTGACTGAAAACATTTTAGCAGCCTGCCAAAACATTAACATTTCAGTTGATTAACTTCTAAATATGTTTTAATAATGTGTGTATGCTTAGACAAAGATGATTTTATTGATCTAGATGAAAACCAGAACTTACAATAATGAATTATTCATTTGAACAGAATTTACTCAGTCTATAACCTTTGCTTACCTGAAGTACTTGGACCTAAGAACATTCTACCCCATAGCTGAAGAGAAAAGTATTTATGAATCAGAGTCAATATTTACCTGTGAAAGTATAAACTTGAATTCTAAGTACATGTAATTTTTGATCGACTAAATGCAGTAAACATTTCAAATTGTACCTCTGCAAATTCTGCAGCAGGATCATGACTTTCAACATCTACTTCCATTGCATTATCATCTTCATTGCTACAACACAAGATAATATTATTTATTAAATTATTTAATTACCTAATACACAATATCTGTAAAATGAAAACTCTAAAAATGTATGTACTAGAGTGTATATCGTATGCAAGAGGACCCAAGTTCAATTTCCAATGATCTTGCACATTTGTTTCCACTTCTCTCAAGTTGGTGTGGGTGTATTAGCTTAACCAATATCCATAAAATTAAATAGTATTGATGGAGAGAGGGGGTAAAGTGTGTTCCATCACCCTCAAGTTTATCAATACTCTTGAAGATGATGTCACAAGTTACCAACGTAAAATAAGGATTACTTTTACAGCACCTTTAATGTCATCAAAGAACATAATTACACAGAGTCAAGGTAGTCAATTTACAAAATTACCCATGGTCCTTGACAAGTATCATACCTTGATTCTTCATTTAACTGTTCCACAAATCCTCCCTGACACTGAGGACATGTGTATTCCTATAAACAAAATGATATGGAAACTTATGACCTCACCACAGGAATCCCAGTGTAAATAGAAACTTATAACCAGATCACCACAGAACCCCAGTATAAACAGAAATTTATAACCACGTCACCACAGGAACCCCAGTATAAATAGAAACTTTTGACCTGCTCACCACAGGAACCCCAGTATGAATAGAAACTTTTGACCTGCCCCCCACAGGAACTCCAGTATCAATAGAAACTTTTAACCTGCCCACCACAGGAACCCCAGTATAAATAGAAACTTATAACCAGGTCAATACAGGAACCCTAGTGTAAATAGAAACTTATAACCAGAGGCCGGTTGTACGAAGGGTGAATAGCGCTATCCAGTGGATAAATCCTTATCCAGCGGATAAAAGATAACTCAATATCGGGTGGATAACTTTATCCAACCTTCGTACAACCAGGTCCAGGTCACCACAGGAGTCCTAGTACCTCAGACTGGTACTCAGAAGGTCGCAGGTTCAAACCCATCTTGGATTTCTTCCAAGCAAATTTTACACACAATGATACATACACTTATTTCTAACTCACTTTTCCTAATAATCAAGGTAATAACAGAGCTTATAGCATGGTACTACCCCAAAAAGGTCTTATTGGTGAAATTTGGACCCCTATCACCATCTTCTTGAGTACTTGCCCCTCCCCATTCCCTGAGATGTTCACTATTTATATGTTCTGATGACATGTATACTGCAGCCAATCTTAAGCAAACTACTGCTGACTTTCAATTGACGTCACGGCAGCCATTTTGGTTGAATTTCAACCAAAAAATTTCTCATTAGTGTCTCTTGTTCATTCAACCAACATGGCTGCTACTCATATTTTGACTCTTAAAAACCCAGCAATAAGAAAGTAAGAAAATAGGAACTATGTGAAAAACTGTTACATAATCCCTTCTTAGTAAAGTCTGCATTACCAGCACTTTCACAATACTGATTTATAATGTATATTGTGGCAAGTTCCACAGTTTGCTTTACAATTTTGAAAGTGTTTTAGTCCAAGGAAGATAAACAATGAACAGCAAGGTCAAGGTTGTACTCCAACTCAAACATCCAAGAAGCCTGGAAGCATTTCGGACTTCCTGCCACATCAGCTTTAGCATTATACTTCATTTTCGGTCACCGGAGCACAACCATTAGTTGCCTTAAACACGTGGGCGCTGCTAGAGCAGGACCTTGGAGGTGGGCATACTATGTGACAAGTTTTTGCCACACATGGTTTTCTCCCTTGGTTGATATTCACATATATAACTGAGGGTTCATTAACATTTTAAACTGGATTGGAGGAGATCTGGCTGTGACAACCAGGCAAGATATTTATTATCAGAAGTTGGTTTGAGTTTCTCAAGAGAGCCGGGGAAAACCCAGCAAAGTCGTGTTCACATCCAAGCAATGTGCCTGGTGTCTGGCCCTTAATAAGCCCACTTATACTATTCCAGTGCACACATGTACACTGTAACAACTTTCAACTACAAATTTACATAAATGTAGACTTCTAGTATTCCTTTTAAGGGCAGAACATGGTATTCAAATTGCATCATAAGAGCTTTAACATCGATTAAAACAGTATCACTCTTCACAGAGAAGAATTATCACTTTAACATTTACTGTATAATAGACAAAAATCCTATATTTCATATACATCGGAAAGTATTGAACAAAGATGCCCTTTGAAACAACCTTGAAACTGATGATCGTGCGTTAAAATCACCTCGATGGCCTTTATTGAAATTTATCGGAGATATGTCTTATATAAGTACTAAAAACCGTCCTAACGCTATAGTATCGAAACCGGAACTTTCCATTTTGGCTAAATTATAAGCATAGATTTAGGAATGACGCCGAAGAAATTCGTTGCACCATGATATCAAAAAACTTCTTCAGTAAACACAACTCGTTCAACTTGTATCTAGGAAGGTTATGGTTCACACAAAGTTCTTAGTATAAAAGAAATATAGACTGCATAGGAACTTGAAGAAGAATTACAACAAAATCGAAAATGAAACGTCACCAAAGAAACAGAAAGGTCCTTCGCAAGTTACAGCATTTTTGAATTCATCCTCAGTCATCGATTTTAGAGGCTAAAATAAAGTATTTAGAGGAACACAACACTCAGTTGAGAAAGACTAGTAAATAAAGAAGTCTTACCGGTAGATTTGGCGAGATATAACGATTGCATTCGTGGCAAAAGAACCGTGTATTGAGTGGAGTTTCAACCACAGCCTCCGCCATATTTGTCTCTTCTTCCTCTCCCGACATCTCGCCACGTCGGTGACGTCATAGGAATGGCGATGAACGTAACGATTTGGACGTGGGGAGACTGAGCTCTAGTCTGCTATAAATCGC
Organism: Telmatactis stephensoni; assembly: GCA_029948255.1. Lineage (NCBI taxonomy): Eukaryota > Metazoa > Cnidaria > Anthozoa > Actiniaria > Isophelliidae > Telmatactis > Telmatactis stephensoni. The sequence continues at coordinate 822,875 of JALIZF010001912.1, forward strand.
AAAAACCGCGCAAAGCAAAACCGCGCATATCATATTTTGCTCAAAATTCTGTTGAAACTATGAAATCCCGCTCGAACTCTGTAAATTATGCTTGTTAAAATCAGGATAGATATTCACTACCTAATGAAAGTTTAATAAAAGTTTCATAAGGAAATAAAAACAAATTTGAATCCTGCCGAGAAACCATTGCTTGTTGAGCTTTTTCCTCAGTTTTTCAGTCTTTCTCTCTTTTTCCGAGCCAGAGAATTATTTCCATCTGTGAGCCATGGTCTGTTACGTTTATTGTATCTAATTTTCGGCAAATTTTGATTAAAATTATTCTTTAAGAGCAGTTTTCTGCCAGCAAGTCAATTAGTTCCGTTCGAAATTCTGTTGGCAGAACGGTTCAGTGGAGGCATATTTACAGAGATTTAGTACAATAAAAGGAAAAAGAATGTCAGTCATTTTAATAAAAGATTCAAAGAAAAAAAGGAAGGAAGGAAGAAAAAGAAAAGTTTAGACTTCTTTCGTCCAATCTCACAATTTCGACAATTAGGATCACTATGGTAACCGCCTCCCCTAAAAAATATTGATCGATTTCATAAAGTAAACAGTCCCATCAAAGCTACTCTAACATAACCCATTTCTAAAATTTTTCAGTTGAGCTACATGGTGCCTTGATTCAGAAACTATAAAGGTAGGCGTTGACTGCTATTTATTAATTTGACTCGAAGTAGTAGATTTTTAGCAAAGTACTAGTTACTGTATATAGTTACTGGCCGCCTTATCAAACGGCGGAATAAAGAACAAATAATGGAAGTGAATTTTTGACAATAAATCCAATATCTACTCGAGCAATAGAGATATTTTTATTCGATTTTAAGGATCACAAAGTAATCAAGGTTTTTCTAAAGTTAAAAAAGACTAAAAGAGCTCAAATTCGGTTAAAGTCTTCTTTGGTTTATATTCCCGGCGCATGCAGTGTATTTTGATGTCTGACTGAATAAGAAAGAATAGATGTATATGTTCAATTACAAGTCTTTAATAACATGACATTTTAACTATCAAAAACACTACTAGCATTATTTTTATTGTTGCTAGTTTTTTATTTCAAAATGAAAACATAAATTTTATATAGTCAGTTATACAACTGAATTTCTCATTTCTTAATGAAAAAAAGCTAAACAAAATGCGCGAATTGTACATCTGTAGATTTATGCAAAAGATATTTTGAGTTATTGATGTAATTAGGTACCACTTAACAGTATAATATTCGATATGTCTACATCAAAAAGCTCTTGAAATAGTGTATTTTTCATCTCGCACTATTTCCATATCCAGCCCTTGCCAACTTGACAAAGCTGCTAGTGACTCAGCATATGGTAGATAACCATCTTTTCTCTTAGAAAGTGATTGTTTTATTATCTTGTAAATGACTCTGCTGCTGTTTTCTTTATTCTTGTTGTCACATAAAGTAAAGTTGCAAAGTGGCGGGATATCAACTTGGTTAGATGTAATTGAATAATTAATGAATTGATGGTAGAACATTAAATCGGAAATAAAATGACATATCGCACCGTCTACTAAGAGCAATTTATCATTTTGCACTTAGGACTCAGAAGTAGAGCATCCGATCAGTCTCCGCTGAATGTTAGTGAGTCGATTTCTATCAAGCTCGCAGAAAAAACATAATTGATCTCTAGTTTTTCCTATTTCATCAATTCATCATCATATATCATCATCATCATCAGTTGCTGCATTTAATTCTACTTTGTTGTTGTCGTTGTTGTTACAATTTTTATGCTAATTTATAACTATAAAATATAGAAAATTAGAGATATAAAAGGAATTCGTTCAGTGAATATTAAAGAAAACGTTAACCATTAATTTTAACCAGGAGAGCATAAATATATAAAATTTATGCTCTCTTGTTTTAACTAAGGTTACTGAACACTAGGAATTATTCTTCGAACTCTACTGGCCAGGCCCCGGTAAAACTCTGCATTTCAAACCTCCTGCTATCAACCGAAGCCAAAACTGATTAATCCAAATACATTTTAAAATTGAAAAATGAAATTTTAGCATTTAATTTGTATAGAGCAAATCGGTCTCATATAGATATGATCAAATGTGTTTAAGTGTTTGTTAGGGACAGGCTGTTGCACCAGGGTCCCCTGTTGTACCAGACGGCAATCCCCTACTCTTTGCGAGCAGTACAGCATGACCTTTTATGTCCACCAAGGCTGGCAGGTTAGAGTGAAAGCAGACGGGGCCTATACGGTTTAACGCCCTTATCCGTGAAGACGTGAAGGTCTAACCTATTTACAAACGTAATGATAAAGAGACAAATGAATGGAGCACCGTTTAATTCTCCTCAATTATTTAAAGACCCTGATTGTTGGTCCGGCCGGGGAATCGAACCCTCCTGCACTAAAGTGCGGCGTTCAACCACCATAGGTAGCTGTTAAGACCTCCCTTTCACCTCGGTTGCTATAGAGACTGGCTACACGCAGTCTAAAGGTTGGCTAATGCAAACGAAGGAAGTACACTTCAGCATACTAAGGCTGAACTGATCGGCGTAGTCTGGGCCCGGTTGTTCGAAAGTGGATTAGCGTTAACCCAGGATTAACTCCGAATGTTTTCTTTAGAGTTAACCCCGGATTAGCGCTAATAGGCTTTCGAACAACCGGGCCCAGGGCTACAGGCTACTAGTCGGTAGGCATGCAGTCTCCAAATATATCTACAATCTGCACGAAAAAGTGCGGGTTCAATCACTTTTGCTCTCCCCCCTTCATTGTTGGTATTTACCAAGGGGTTTTGCATTGGAGCAGTTTGCGCAAATTTACGGACCGCGTGTGCAGCTACCATCAACATTGGAAGAGCCTTGGAAGGGAGAAGCGAACCCGGCCGAAATGTTCTAGGCAAGTGCTGATGCAGAAATTGTTGGAGATTGTAGCCTGCGAATGTAGCCATCCACCTCAATGGTGCGCCAGATCGACGTCTCATTGCATGTGAGAGGCTCGAGAGGTGGTTGCTCAAGATGGAGCAATATACGTGTATGAGCACATGATTAATTATTTTTTATGGTTGTTAGGGTTACACCGGAACATGGCACGCAACTTTTCTCAAGCTGTAGTAAATTACGGTTATCAAATTTGTGGATGGTGTTCGCACCGCGAAAAAATTATGATTCGTGGAGCAGGTGAGTTCAAATCTCACAATACTCAACTTTTTCTGTCGACAGAAACCAGTTTACGGATGAATGCGGAATGCGCATGCGTCTCTGCTCTTGGAATAGAATTTTTGGTGCATGAGTCAGCTTTTCACGTTTGGTTTCATAATAAATGCGTCTATCAGAAATTTTACAATAGCACAACTCTTCATATCGTTCACCGACATACATTAGAGCTATTGGAACAACTTAAAGGAGCACTTGGATCAAAATCAATGAAAATTGAAAATGACTTCAAACTCGATCAGTGAGACCTATGTATATGGCACAAATAATCACCATGAAACAACACTTTCTTCACATCCGAAAGAGACGGATAAAATTGTCAAGGTTTTTAACAGCTAAATTGTAAGTGACGTTTTATGACGTCAGTTACTCAACCCTATCCATACAGCAATATTCAGTTACGAATTTTCACCGATTTAATCCAAGTGGGCCTTTAAATAGTGCTAATCCTAAAGGGGAAAAAATGCACTAATTAAAGGATTTTGTTTAGTGTTAGCGCGAAAAATGCGATTTCAGTTCCGTTTTGTAGTTTTGTTTTAATCAGTTCATATCTAACACTGTTCAGCACTCATAAACGTTCAGTGACATAATTTCTTCGTCCTACTCGTGTAGGACGTTCAAATATAGGAAGCGTAGGCAAGAATACAAATTAAATACTTCTGTGGGCTGTGCAAATCCTGAATACTATGCATGGATTTTAAAAAGACTAAAAGATCCATGCTGAATACATATTTCGATACGCATAGGTGACGTCATAACGTACCGTGACGCATGTCGTGACGTTTTGGTGTTCGACATGCTTGATTTGGAGTCATTATAAATTCTTCACAGAAGAGGGAAGTTGACTTCCCTTTTCGTCCTTAATAACTTCTCTTTGTTGATCTCAATGTGGGCGAAATATCCGTAATACGCTTCAAAGTATGGAATCTGAATACGTAGCCTTTAGACCTGATTGAGAAAAGCAATAAAAATGCCAATTTTATGTTTAGCGGGTAAGTTGTCTACTAAGTGAATTATAAAGATTGTTGTCACAAACAGATTTGAATTTGTATAGTGCGTTTATGGTTCATTCTTTCCTTGATTCATATCCGATTTGATTAACTTTTCAGTCAAGAAAGGCAAGATCTCAGCCAACCAAGGTAAGAATATGAGTTTTCCCCCAAAAAAGCTTACATTCCGAAAGAAACAACTTGTTGATATATCGATAAAATATTGTGCTTGTATTTTTGATTTTAAACGTACAAATAACTGCCTCAAGTTTATTCTCTGTACAACCTTTTAGCTCTGAATATCTATTTGTTAACTGTGTCAGACAATCACTTCAGCATCTAAAGCGGGAAATCAAACTGTAATGAAACTGTAATTTGACGCGTTTGTGAGTTCAAACTGTTCAGTCTCGAAGGAAAATATTTTCTGTTTCAGCTCAGACCTTACTTGTTTAGCTATGGTTTTACTTGTTTAGCTATAGCTATAGCTATAACTATTCCGTCAAAATTTCCTTCCGCAGGGGAAAATATTGACTGTTCTTTTAAATATGTTATGTCGTTGCCCAAAATATTAAGCTTAATTTGTCTTGATCTTTATACTGCATGTGTATACAACATATCTAAAATTAATCTGTTGCTTTCATTTTCTGACTTAAAGGTAAATTTAACACCTACGTAAAAGTAGTTCTACAAAATGCTTCTTTACAAACTGAAATTGAGAAAGGACTTGCTCCAACATGGGGACAAGAGTTTATGTTGTAAGTATAGATTTATTTATAGATATTCTCTTTTGTTATAATTTCATAAATTAGCATTTTTTGGATGCCCTACATAAATCCACCTTGGATTAAAAATAGACATATATACCTGTGTCAATCCCCTTTAAAATGATGTGCTTGTCATTTAAATATTGTGATTCCCCAACCTGCATTTAATGTTGTCCGAATTTTAGACAAATATTTATACAACTGGTATTACATTTTCACCCACTTGGAGAATTACCATATTATTAAATGACTATAGCCCCAAAGTCTTGATAATCCCTGTTCAATTTTGAAATCATAGAGGTCCCACTAGCAAAACAAGCCCCCCTCCCCTTAACATTTAATTTGCTGGTGTATAAATTAGCTAGGTAATCTTACATTGGAAGATTCCAAACAGGAGATTTACTGTAGTGAATTGCAGAGTTCAATATTCCACATTCTAATTGTTTTTAAAGTTGGTTGTATACTACAAAGTTTATTTATAATCTCAAATAAACCCCATGTCCATATATAAGGTTGACCTTTAATACAATGCCTTTAGGGGCTTGTTTGATCATGTTTGGTGTGTTCAGTAATTAAAGTGTTTTAATAACTCCCAAAAAAATCTGAGGGAAATTTCAAAAATTACAATAAATTGCTAATGAATGACTAATGACTTGCATTAAGGCAACTAGTGCAGTTTTTGAAAATATTTTTTGAAGGACCTAGTAGCTTAATGACCTCAGATTAAAGTTTGGAGTGTTTCTCATACACTTTTTTTAATCTTTGCTTTTGCTCATTGCGTGCAATCCATGAAGTTAATCATAAATTAACAGATCAGAGAAACAGGTCCAGCATACAGTCACAAAGTGCATTAGAGTAGATTTTGTATGACTGTGAAAACAGCACCACACGGTTACGGCAGGAATTTCAAATGTTTTTATAGACGTCACTGCACTGACATGACCACAGCACAGTGTGGTCCATTTCACAGTCATACGAAATCTGCTCTAATGCATGGCGCTTGTTTGCATAATAACTAGACACACAAATGAAACTTTACACGATGTGTGGTTTGCATGATTGCATCATAAATTTCCAGTGTGAATGTGTGATATCACTAAGTAACCCCACTACCCTGAGCATATTTATCCACATTGTTTTATTATTTTCTTTCTAGTGAGACTAATAAACTTGACCAAAACTTATTCCTGGAATTATGGAACAAGGGATTCTTTTCTGATAGTTTACTGGGATATGTTGCAATTCCACTTATGCAAATCCATCATTCACAAGAGGTATGCAAGTATTTGTCATCCCACTTTGTTTATAGGACCTCTTGCCTTAAGTGCACTGTGCACTAACCACTAAAGGCGCTGTTACACGCTGAAACTTTTCTCTGAAACTTGCCTCAATCGCCATTCCAAGACAAGTTTCACAATGCATTGCACTGTGTAACATGGCCATTTAGCTGAAACTTTCCCCAGGTCAGTTTCACGAGACAGTTTCACAAAAAGTAGAAGTTCTACTTTCTACTTCTGCAACAGAAACTTGTGTTGCAGATAAGTTTCAGGACAAAATTTCAGCGTGTGACACCCCTTATGAAACTTGTCTCACATCGGCGATTGAGACAAGTTTCAGATCAAAGTTTCAGCATGCAACAATGCCTTAATAAGTCTTATTTACTTGTATATGTATGCATAAAGATATCCCCTTAGTTATTTAAAACCATTAGTGTTGGTCTTGGCTAATAATATTTACCAACTAAGTCATATGTCAGTGCATCAGGTTCCAGACCTGGACCATCCTTATTCTAACTCATGTTTAAATTTTTTTCCATTCAGGAGGGTAGAGGAACATGGGTTTCTCTTATCCATGAATCCAACAAAGAACCAACAGGTCATAAACTTCTTGTAGATACTAGGTTTGAGCTTCCATCAGGTATGTTCTTGGTAGAGGTTATTTTGCAAGCTTCAGAACGACATTTCGCATCAAAGGACCCCATTATTAGAGCTAGATTTTAGGTTTTATGGTTACTAAGGTTTAGGGCTAGGTTAGGAGGACTAGACCCTATCCCAGTCCCTAGCCCTAAACCTAACCTTTATCTAGCCCTAATAACGGGACCTTTTGACGCGAAATGTCGTTCTGAAGCTCGCGAAATAACCTCTGCCTAGTATGTTCTTTAGTTTATACTGCTAGTCTGTTTGATCTGTTTCTAGCCTCTGACATATGGGATTGAATTTAATTTTTTGTTGTTGAAAAATTGAAACATTTCATATTATGATATATAATTATCAGATGTTTTGATTGAAATGTCTGATAATATAAATGTTTTATTTTTTCGAGGCAAAGACAATTTAATTAATTAATACCTTTAAACAAAATTTGTTTTTAAACCTTATATACTGGTATATCTCAGGGTTATCTGAAGAAGATGCAAGGCTCCTGCAAGAGAAGCTTGACATGTTCTACAATATTATGGATCAGGAAATGGAAATACTACAAGAACAGGCAAAAAGAGAACAGGAAAGAAGAGAATTTGGTGACATTAGCCCAGGTAACAGAACCTTCCCTCAAATAGTCTCCTGTTCAATATGTTGCCATATGATACTATGCAAAATCAAACTGATCGTTGACCCACCCACCTACCCCCACAACCAACCAACCCATCCACCCCCAAAACAACCAACCCTCACACCAATCTACCAATCTACCACTACAACTATACCAACCCACCACCAACCCATCCATCTATCCATCAATAACCCACATATTGACAATATAATTAACACAGCAAGTTGGTTAGTGTAGGCAAAATGATGCTGCAACTTCAACTTCAGTCTTCACTCATCAGTCTTGTTTGGCGCAGAATATTTGCCCTGCTCCCTGCAAACCCAATTTTGTTCCTGAAATTTGTTATTTATTATGACTATGTGTGAAGAACTCAGGTTCTCGTGAAAATCAACTCTAAATACTCAAACTGTCTTGTTCTTTGCTGTTTTGTCATAGCAATAAGTGATGAAATACCCATAGAAATACAGGACATAGAAGAACTTTCAACTCAACCTCAAGATGAAGTTGAAACTGTTCCTGATGAATATGCTGGCATTCTGAGTCAAGGAGAACTTTTCGTGGTTCCAAATCAAGGAAATTTAAGTGATAGTGAAGTTGATCAGCAAGACAAAACAAACTGTTAAATTGCGAGAGAAAAAACATAGAAGAAGGTAAACAGATATGGGTAGTTATGTCTTGTACTGGATAACAAAGAATGTAGACTCAGTCTCCAGCTGTTGGCACACAAAACCAACATGGTTGGAAACTGAACCTGCAAATAATGCTGCTCACAATATTTTTGTATCATAAAACAAAAGATTCTGGTACACGGTGATGGAGCCCAAATATGGGACATCTCATGCTGATTGTTAATTGGAGTTATCCTCTCTGAGTATTTACTCCCTTGATGATGTCACAAAGCCAACATTACTTATATAATGAAAATAACATATTTTTTTAATATAATATAGTGCTGAAAGTTGTTGGCAAACATTGTTGGGGCAGTTTTCGTGGGCCTTTAGTGTATCGATATCAGTTGAACGTTTAAGATAATCAATCCTAATCTTCCTTTAATATCCATTAGGAGTCGAAACAGAGACTTCAGAGTATACTCCCCAAGTCGTGAAGCACAGATTGTTGAATCTCAGGAACATGACGTGATTGATGGTGATGAGCAAGAATATGATGAAACTTCAGAGATGCCTGAAAGTCAACGTAGTGAACTATTGAAACAACAGATTTTGTATGAGCAACAAGATGAGGTACAGTCTACGATTGTTTGAATGTTTTTACCTTCTAAATAGACTGATTCTATCAGTCGTAGTTTTCGATTCGCTCCTTTAGCGATCGCCACAGGAAGCCCAAGGAGCAAACAGACCGATTTATGGAATCACCAATGGCAGTCTACCTTCTAAAATGGTGGTGTTTTTTTATCATCTCTAATATTTTGAAATGGTGTCCACCTGCAGAAGAGAAATTTCAAGATCCGACCACACATTTTTTTTATGTTTGTAAACCCAAACGTTATTCGTTTATTTCCATTTGCGTTTATCTCCATTTACGTTTATTTCCATTTGCGATTATCTGCATTTACGTTTTTTTCCATTTGCGTTTATCTCTATTTGCGTTTATCTCTATTTGCGTTTATCTCTATTTGCGTTTATCTCTATTTGCGTTTATCTCTATTTGCGTTTATCTCCATTTACGTTTATCCCCATTTACGTTGTAAACTCTTACGAATGGCCGTCGGAAACGCATATTTTCGTAAACACCCAAAACGGATATTTTCGAAAACTCCTCCATGTCCTTTTATGGACATCCGTGAACCGTTTTTTACGCTAACATCTGAAAAGCTATCTACCGAATGCATAATAAAGGTGTATGCAAGTCGTTATAGCGTTGGGTCTGGGCAGAAGGCCTAAAACACTCAGCCGTATACGTAAGAACGTCACGGACAAAATACTTCTGATGCGTTTACAAACGTAAACGTTTACGCGTGGACGAGACCTGAACAATCTAAAACATTTCGTTTGCCCACTCAGACAGACTTTGCAAATACTATGTTAAACCATCTTGCCGTCACTGCCTCATATCCGTGCTAATTAAACTAGAGTAATCACGTTTACCTCTTGCCCAGGGCCCTTGAAAGAGAGGTTGAATTACATGTATCTGCACGAGCTTCCTAGCCTGGGAATTCAGCCATCCTTTCGCTCGCTCCTTTAGTGCGCGTAGCACCAAGGGCAGAAAGCAAAAGGAAGACCGTTTTCTCAGTCAGCTACAGGCTGCCACAGGGTACATGGTGCATGGTACTGCACACCCAAGATAATCAATTCTATATTTCTATATAACTATTTAGACTATTCGATGAGGTGTATCAAATGTATGGGGAATTTTTCATGCATGGGCTATTATTACATGCTTTACTTACCTCATGATATATGACATATATCAAAGCTATTATAAACGTCAACAAATACTCTAAGAATTTTTTCTAGCAATATAATCGCATTCTCAGAGGTCAAGATAATTATATAAATTAAGATAGGACTGTTTTTCCTCGTTTTTTTAACAAAAAAGGACTTTTGTGTGTATGCGCATGCTCAGTTTCCATTCAAGGATCAGACGATTATAGCCTGTGTTACAAGACGAGCTCAACTCCGGACGTGACGTAGGTTGAAACGATTGGCATTACCAGGTTAAATAGTACAAGTATGATTACATCATATTATCTGAAACTCCCCGAATTCATTATCACTTTCCTAACTTAAGTTGGATGAAATACTGCTAGCTAACTTCCAAACAAAACATTGTCGTCCTTCCTAAATGTCTATATGCTCCTTGTCTTTCATAATCGCTGTTTTGACTAAATTAACAGATACTTACGGCAGAGTGGGAAGTTGTACCAAAGGATGCCAAGGACAGCCAGGAACATACAGATAAACTAAGTGAAGAACCACCAAGTCGACTTGTGAGAAAACCAGCCATCAAGAAAACACCTAGTTCCCGTAAAGAATCTTGGTAAGTGGAGATTTGGGAAAGAAAGTAATTGTAAAGAAAAAGGAGTGAAATTGAAAGATAATGGCATGGTTTGTAATTCTTTAACTTGAATCATGAAGTGAAAGGAAATCTAAGAACAGTAACACTGTCGAGGAAAGTTCCTTTTAGTCACAGATACTAATGAACAAAAGGGAAGGAAAAGGAAAGGATAAAAAAGGATAGGAAAAGGAGAGAACGAAATGAGGAAAAAGGAGAGGATGAACCTTGAATAGAAGTGTCATTAAAATATAGATGCAAGAACTTCTAAGAACAACCATATTGATTTAATGAGAGAGTGTATGTAATCTAAACATGGAACAGGAAATGGAATTCCGGTATCTCCAAACGGGAACTTAGATGTAGAATATTTGATGATGTCATTGTTATTTATAGGGATCAAAGAAATAAGGAATTGCTGAAGAACGTTGAAACGGTACCAGTCGCAATCAACCGTCGCAAAAAATCATTGCCGTTTGTAAGTATATCTTTTGTATTATATTTGATTAAAAATCAATATAGAAAAATGTATTTAATAGCGTTACGAAATGTACACAGTCTATTAGGAGTTGTTCAGCCTGCCCCCACTGCAATTGTGTCTGTTATTGTGATAATGCAGTTAAACTACTAAATGCTTTATGCTCGTTCACAGAGTGTATAGAGTATAACGTACCTTGTGTCTCACCATGCACCGTGATACAAAACGCTTGGAGTTGTTTAGCTCGAAGGGGAAAAAACGAGGCGAAGCTGCTACATCCCCAAAAGTGTATCACAGTAGAGGCACAAGTTACTTCTTTATTCTACTTTTATAAAATATTTTTCTACGTTTGTTTTGTTTTTGTCTGTCTGTCTGTCTGTCTGTTTGTTTGTTTGTTTGTTTGTTTATTGTTTGTTTGTTTGTTGCGCGAGCTTGTCTCTGTACATGTTCCTGATATAAACACGGTAGCCAGCCAATCAGCGCGCATGTTATATCGCATATATTTTTTTGCGGGCAAAGTGCTATTCTCGGTATATTTTGCTTGTGTATACCTATGATCTGAACGAGACCTTATTCAATCTTCATTTTATTTCTAGAGCCATCAACGTATTCCAGCCAAGAGAAGTTTTCCAGCTCAGCTAAACATGGCACAGCGAGCAAACCTTAACGACGAAGAACTGGTAATACTAACTACCAACCCTTTTACGTCGCACGCAAGTCACTACTCGGCGGGCGTTAGCCTAAGATGCGGTTTTTTATTCATTATCGTCCGTCACAAAATGCAGACAAGCGTTTTACTACGGCGCATCGTAAGCCAAAGAGGGTCGACCTTAAAACCCGCCGAGTGAACGTTCAAACGAGCGCGCGTCTCGTTACAAAAGTTCGATCAGGTTCTAACTGTTAGAGTAGAGTTCGTATGACAGTGAAAGCGGCATGGTGACGGCACGGAACGGTTACGGCAGGAATTTTGAATGTTTTATAAGACATTACACTGAAACGGTCACGGCGCGGCGCGGTCCGTTTCACACATACGAAATCTACTCTAAAATGCTGAGACACGGTGCGTCACGGAATTCTTCATATTCGTACGAAAACTGCTATACTTAAATACAACGTCAGGTAATAAAACTAGTTTTATGTTTTGTTTTGTTTTTGACGTAACAATGGCTACCATAATGCGGCGATTTCTTACAATTCGTACAAAGTTGCGAGAAAGCTACAAATGGTGTGGATGCATTACTTCATGCAAAACCTTTAGACGATTCGTACAATTATTTCAATTTGTTATTTTCAACAGAAACAACATGTTTATAAGAAAGCATTGCAAGCTTTGATCTATCCAATCTCAGGTATTTGTCAGTTCATTTATCTGTCCGTGTATTTCTATTTATTTCTCATTCTGTTGTCCTTGATATACCTTTTATTCATTATACCATCTGCCATCAATCCATCAATTCTGACAATCATTCCACACACCCTCCCTCCCACACACCATTGTAGCTACCATTCCACCTAAGAACCACCAATTCAAACCTTCTGATCTGCCAATACAAACACACCCATCCTCCCTACCAGCTCATTCACTTTTCTCACCACCTACCCACCCACCAATTCACCTACCCACCCATTCACACCTCTTATCACTCACCATCAAACCCTCCTATTCACTCATCACTCTTTCACTCTTCTAACCACCCACCACCACCCACCCACCAATTTACCTACACACCCATTCACACAACTCATCACCCACCATCAAACCCTCCTATCCATCCATCATTCTACTATAATCACATCTATTTACACAATCATCTTTACATTCATAGACACAACTCCTCACAATTTCGAGCGTTGGTCCACTCAAGTTCCTGCTTACTGTTATGAATGTGAAGGACTTCTATGGGGTATCGCCTGGCAGGGGCTCAAGTGTAAAGGTAAAGGAACCCTCTATATCGAACTCCAGTAGAACCCCGCTATTTTGAACTTAGTTCCTGCTTACTGTTATGAATGTGAAGGACTTCTATGGGATATCGCCTGGCAGGGGCTCAAGTGTAAAGGTAAAGGAACCCTCTAAATCGAACTCCAGTAGAACCATGCTATTTCGAACTCCAGTACAACTCTACCATCTAAAAACTGTACAAGAATCTCACTCGAACACGCCCAAGGGCTTGGGAACGAGATTGATTTCCCTCTGGTTGTTTCTGCAGTTATTCTGGGTTTTCGTTGACCCTCACGAATATCGAATATAATAGATGTAAATTAAGGGATAACTTCTTTTGAGTCCCCCAGGGAAAAGAAAACAAAAAAGTTATTCCGGCTACCAGGGAAAACTCGTCTTCATATGTACAGTCCCTTAGAAGGGTACAGGACGAAGTAATATTCGTCACCAAGGTATGGGTGTCCCCCTCAGAGAGGTGGCAGACAGTAGTTTCCATCTCGAAGGGATGACTGTCTTAGAGAGATACCCATCTTAAAAGAAGTGTCCATCACAGAGAGGCGTCTGTCTTACAGGGGTGTCTGTCGTAGAGATTGTCCCTTCGTATATTATTTTAGTTTTTAAATACATATAATAATATACTATTATTATTGTTATATATGTATTAGAAATTATTTCTTTGTTTCTAGAATGTGGTGTCAAATGCCATGAACGTTGCCAAGACTTACTGAACGCTGACTGCTTGCAACGTAAGTGTTATAGCTTGAGTAGGACCTAAGCATAGATGACGGTGCTGAGAGACGAGTGGTGAAGCACTTATTACGGAAACACTACCAATAGGGCCCATTTACACGAGCCAAAACAAGGCGCGTCTTGTCTTAGACGCAGTTAACGTAAGACGGGACGTATCGAGCAACAGCTTTCTGAACTGTTCTTATTTTGTGTGCGTCTTAGAGTGGATTTCGTATAAGACGAGTCTTATCTCATAGACGCAACTTACGTAAGACGCGGTTTATCGAGGAACAGCTTTCTGAATTGTTCTTATTTTATGTGCGTCTTAGAGTGGATTTCAAAACGGCATCGCACGGTCACGGCACGGTCACGGCACGGCTACGGCAGGAATTTCGAATGTTTTTTATAGACATCACGGCACTGACACCGCCACGGCACGGCGCAGTCCGTTTCACACTCATACGAAATCTGCTCTTAGACAAAAAGTGGCGTTCGTACGGAGAGTTCGCGTCTTATTTAAATCGCGTATAAGACCAGACGCGTTTTATTTTCCCAAGTAGAGAGGGCCGTAATGTTGCCCTGTAGTACATCGCTGTGTTACTTGCTTGCGCTGATGTTTGTACCGCTGGCGTTAAGCGAGCCTTACAGGATCTCCAGTTGAATAGTAGTTACCTGTCGTTTGTTTAGGCGCTGCTGAGAAGTCAGCCAAACATGGAACAAAAGACAAGACTGACACCATCATTGTAGCTATGCAGAGAAGAATGGAGGACAGAGAGAGATTGAAACCTGAGATATTTGAACTCATAAGGTGAAATAAGCAGCATCGCGACACACTTTTAAGAACAACAACAACTTGCAACATTCTTGGTCGGAAATCAATAACAGTCTTAGTCCCATTCTGCATATATCATGGTCAATTGGGATGACTTGGATCTCCCCTCAAATACAAATATTTATACAGAAATGTTTTCTCAGTTGTTTCTCCGTTCGCTTGCAATGCAAATGCAGCACTTGTGACAGAAGCCAGTTTTTCATTATTCTTGTTTGTCTTTTTGGGTTTGTTTCTGTGAGACATTGTTAGGTTCTTTTCAGCGTTTCAAAAGGGAAGAAATACTTTGATTAGCGCGCCATAATAGCCTACAAATATGCATTACGCAGAGCATCTTGAAATTTTCGCAAAGCAAGGGCTTGGCAAAGTTTCAAGGATATGAAACAAGGGCGTACCGTTGGCCAGAATACCCGAAGTTAAACTGAAAGAAAAAATCTGATAGACAGAAATTTGTGGTCGCGTAATGTCTCATAGACTCAATCAGATGCCTTCAACGGAACATATTTTCATTACCCCCCCCCCCCCCCTTGTGTACTGCTTTTATGTCCTATCGCTGGGACTTCATATTGGATGCGCACACGGGGTGGCTAATCTCTCTGTTGCCTCGTGCATCGAGATCTAAGGAGTCGTGCACTGATTGTTTGCTGTTATATAATTTATGTCATCTACAGGGAAGTGTTTCATGTCGATCCTAAGAGTCATGCAGGATTCCTTAAAGCTGTCAAGAAGCAGATCTCCATGGGAACATCAAAATGGCTGGCCAAGATTGCTATCACAGGTACGTATGTATGCCTACGTACGTACGTATGTGTACCTACGTACGTACGTACTTACGTACACAAGCGCACGAGCATCCGAAAATTGACACAGAATTCATAGGGAGAACATAGCGTGCGCTATGAGAAACATGGAAGGTTAACGGATTAGCTAACGGCCCTGATAGGTTATTGGGTCTTTCTAATAACGGGCTCTTGAGAATGTTACACACAAGAAAGTGCGGCAGTATTTTTCGTATCGCTGTTCATCTATTCGGTCCTTCTCGTTGTGATTTTGTTTAATATGTATGTTGATACATTTGTCTGTCTTTTTCCTATAGTTGCCAGTGCACAGGGACTTATTGCAAAAGATAAAACAGGTACTGACTTTGAAAGAAAAGATGATAATGTTCATAGCGACGTTTAGCGCGACGTTTGCTGCGATATGTATGCACCTTTCTTACACCGTGTGTCCACACCTTGTGACGTAACGTCTTTATTACTTATTATCTCAGAATACTATTTTCAAATGTACAATGCGTTCTTCTAGTAGAATAAGAGCTCAGAATGTTGCGTTCAGTTGACACGATGCGACCCCACTACACACGGTGCGATTTCACGTTTCGCGCGCGACGCACAGCAAAAGTCGTGCCTTGTGTTCATGCCTTTATGGTGATTTGCCTTTGATTTAATATCAATCCTCTGTATTCATTATCAATAATTGTCTCATACCTTTGATACGAAAACGATACTGTGTCCGCACTATTAGTTATGATGCTATAGTGACGGCGATGATTTAATGTTGCCGTAGGTACAAGTGACCCATACGTAACTGTACAAGTAGGAAAAGTCAAGAAACGAACCAGCACAATTCCACGTGAACTCAACCCAGAATGGAACGAAACATTTCACTTGTAAGTTTACCCCCCCCCCCCCTAAAAAAAACGCCCAAAAAATGTGCGAAAACGTTTTGCGACGTGCAATTTTGTATGACTCAAAACGGGTCCATACGTCGCATCAATGGGATGTACCACTGGTTGGTTGCGCTGTCTCACATCCAATTGGTTTAGAATCTAAACAAAAGAAATAAAACAACTGGAAATAATAACAATAGATTCTTCTGTTGCAACGAACCAATGGGAAAAGACGTTCTGAGCAAGTGAAGCCCTACTTGGGAACAGCTCAGTTCAGTTTGTGTTGGACTGTGAAAAACTTCATGCATGCTGTGTTGTGCCGTGTATCGGTGTTTTGATTGGATAAGAGATCAACATTGGCCAATCAGAATGCTGAAACAGGCTAGTGCACAGCGCAAGCGTTTTCACAGTCATACTAAAATTGCTCAAAAAATATTGGCCAAAAATGTCGGCGCAGAACGGACAAGACATCAACTGTTTTGCTTTACAACTGAGAGGAATTGATTATTCTGAGGTTTGGCACAGTTCATGAGTTACTCACAGTCATGTGACATCTGCTCTGTGTTGCGTGACCATCGTCGCTTAAATTATTCCACGTTCGTACAACAGCAGTTTGCAAAAAACTGATGATATCCTTTAATTCTAGTGAATGTCACAATTCATCTGATCGCATCAAAGTTCGCGTCTGGTGAGTATTTTTTGATGATCGAGTAAAACAGGGTTACTATCAATCAATATAAATATAATTTGTCCCTAGGCTCATTCTCCAGTCGTCGGGGTTTCGTGCGCCCTTAGTGCATATTCCTACATGCTTACTTAGCATTTAACCGCGTTTTGTGGAAAATTCACTGTAGAAAATTCAAATCACAGAGAATCATCACCATTACCATCATGACCCTGAAATATTCTTTGTCTGTTCAGGGATGAAGACGATGATATTAAATCTAAAGTACGATCAAGACTTATCAGAGAACCGGACGATTTTCTTGGTCAAACTATCATTGAAGTTCGTACACTCAGCGGAGAGATGGATGTCTGGTATAATTTAGGTAAGATATACACACCTAGGAAGTCAGCATGGCCCAGTGGTCAGAGCGTCGGTCTAGTAATCCGGTGGTCTCGAGTTCGAGTCCCCGCTCTATGTCTAGGTTTAGTGTACTAAAAACAAATCTTTATATTTTCTCTATAGAAAAGCGAACTGATCGTTCTGCGGTGTCTGGTGCTATACGTTTAAAGATTAGCATCGAGATTGAAGGAGAAGAAAAACTCGTACCTTACCACACCCAATACACCTGTTTACATGAGGTAAGTCTCTTGTTACCATGGCAACAACGTAAAATCAAGGCTTGTGTTACCTTGACGACGAGGAATTTACTGAGCAGTTATCATGACCATTGAACTTTAATTACCATGGCTGCATTTATGTGTGACCATGAGTACGTCACAAGTCCTTCATTATTATGACTACCATGACAACGGGAGAAGTATTTTGTTTTCCTAAACTACTTTGAAAATTTATCATTTTTCCTTACAGAACATCTTTCATTTTCTTTGTCAAAAACACGAAGGGCAGTTTCCAATTCCTAACATTTCTGGGGTGAGTAAACGTTTCATTGGGTATCCTGTGGTAACAAAGGGTGATGAAGGACTGGGGATGCTTTCTCCGTTCTCTTTACCACAGGAAGCCCATTCATACTGAAAAAGAAGCTGTGCGAGAAAGAGGCTATTTCATACGTACATATGACTTAAACTTACGAAGCTATGAATTGTGCTTTATTTCAGAGAGAAGAGTCCTGGAAAGTGTTCTTTTCAGATCCCGCTTTAGAGACAGTCAACGAGTTTGCTATGAGATATGGTATAGAAAGCATTTATCAAGCTATGACGTAAGTTAGTCACGTGTTTCTAAGAGTTTTTGGTGTCGTAGTGCAACTCAAACACGGCTGGAAAGGACGCTAGAGTTGTATTTTATCAATTCTTTTATTTTTAAATCAAAGCCTTTCTTTGATTTTTGCAGGCATTTTTCGTGTCTAACATCGTGCTACATGCATCCAAGTATCCCAGCCCTCATCAGTAGTCTTCTAGCCAATATCAACGCGTTTTTCTCCCACACAACGGCGAACTCTGCTACGTCGGCGTCTCATCGATTTGCAGCTACAAATTTTGGGGTGAGGCCGATATCTTGAGGTCACGCTCCAACTTTTCTTGCAACTTTTTTTGTGCAACATTGCGCGCAATAGTTGCACTTCTACAACATTTTTGCAACATTGTGAACAACATTGCAGAGATGGACACATGGTGCAACTGTTTCGCGCGCAATGTTGTACAAAAAGTTACATCGTTTGTCCAGGTCTTCCGTTAGTCTAAAGTGATGGACTGTCTCTTTCTTTCAATTTTTATGTTTATTGTAAATTATCTTTATGTTTTTTATCAGAGTGACAAGTTTGTAAAGATCATTGATCATCTTCACAACACTTTAAGAATTGATATGGCCAACTACAGAGTAAGTAGACCTATTTATATGATGATTCTAAGACCCTTCATAAGGTTATGACTCATAGGTGCAACCAGAACAGAGTAACCGCGCACGTCCTAATAAAAACCTTCGGCAACCAAATATTATTACGTGCTGTCTCGCACATGGGTTATTTTTAGAACTCGTTCCAGTCTTTTTCGGTGATTGAGAACGACTGTATTGAATGTATGATATAGTAAGTTTCACCGGGCTCAAGTTCGCAATCAGTTCTAAAAATAGCCCCAAAGTGACACGCGACACGCTTTGTTCACAACTATCTCATAGAGTTGTTACAACAATACTGCAGCTCTAATCTAATCAGATTGGATGTCGGCAATATTACACACAACAAAGACGATCGTTTGGGCGTTTACTCGGCGGGCTTTCGACACTCCTTGGCTGAGCATGCGCTGTAGAGACCTATCTGCATCTTTGATGGGAACAAACTGTATATTATGACTCGACTGGCTACCCTCGCCGATAAAAATTTCTGCTGTTGATACACGATACCTTCTTAGAACATAGTTGTACTTTGTGTCTAGGATTTGCCTTACTCAAACATTTGCTAGCACTTCTTACTCAATTGTATCGTTTATTTCCTTTAGACAAACTTTCCTTCATCAAGTCCTGACAAACTAACAGATCTAAAATCATCAGTGGATCTTCTTACAAGTATAACATTCTTTCGAATGAAGGTAGGTAGCATTGTTCATAGTCTCTTAGCAACGGGTAGACATTTTTAGTAGGGCATGTTTTGGACCAATATATAAATCTAAACGAAAGCGCAGAAGGCTATGGCTTGTAGAATAGTTAGAAGACATCGATAAAGGCGAGTTTCAGCTAAGGTAATGATTGTCAACAAACGTTTTCGATTTCTGAGTGTTCCAGCAAAGGTGCCTTTGCCTGAAGCAGCCAATCGATGATTTGCTGGCTCATTACAACAAATAGATAAAATTATCCTATTACGAAGATTAGTTGAGATCGGGTACGTAATGTATTGTGTTACTCTTTTACTCTTTGTTATAAAAACTATCAGCCAAACTACCATTTTGGACGAAACTATTTCCAAAATGGAAAAAATGGTCAGTTGACACTGTGGCAGCTTTGGATATCCCTTCATTTGTGTTCTTGTGCTTCTCACAGGTTTTAGGTCTGCGTCCAACGCGAACAGCAGAAATAGTTGCTGAATGTGTAAAGGTAAGAAAAACTATTGGCTAAATTTCCTTGTGGATCAGAGGAATAGATTGCTAACAATATTTGTGCTTTTATAGAATTGTATGAAAGCCACCTATGCATTCTTGTTCGCCAACTGTGCGGACTTGTACGATAGAGAGCTGGCGTCTGAACGTACTCTCGATAGCCATGAGTTTCAGTCAGGACCCAAAAACCTGGACTTTTGGCCTAAACTTATCTCTCTTATTGTGTCTGTAATCGAAGAAGATCGTGGAATTTACACTCAAGTTTTCAATCAGTAAGTTTGAATTGTACTAAAACCATCAAACTCTCTCTAAGGTGGACAAAAGTAGGAGAAACAAGAACTATCCGTTTGGTAGAAGTCTGATTTATAGATATTTATTTATAATTATCACACTCTATAACGAATACTATAAGAACCAGCGCTGGCTGACCGTCCTATAGAAGCTTTATTGCCGTGAACTCTTTCTAAAATGCACACAGAAGCATCGCGTCAGGGACGTATTAATTCTATAGTTAGTGTAAGCCTCCCATGCTTCCTCCTCCTCCTCCTCCTCCTCCTCCTCCTCCTCCTCCTCCTCCTCCTCCTCCTCCTCCTCTTCTCTCCTCCTCTCTCCCTCCTCCTCCCCTCTCCCTCCTCCTCCGTCCCCCTCCCCTCCCTCCTCCTCTCCCCTCTCCCTCCTCCTCTGAACCCCCTCCCCTTCACCTCCTCCCCTCCCCTCCCCTCTACGGCTACGCTTAATACCACTCAACTCAATCTTTGGGAGAACTCAGAGAAGAAAATCTTGTTGCAAGAGAACAACTCATTAAAAGATCTCAAATCAACTATGGTCCGAACCAGGGCTCAAACTTGGACCGCGGCTGTGCGAACAAGACGAGAGGGAACCTTTCTCAAACTAAGGGAAAGGGCCCTGAGGGTGGAGGTAAACCAGTACGCCACTTGACTTGAGGTGATGTTTTTCATTCTTGTACTGTTTGCTTTGTGTTTCAGATTTCCTGCTGAGTTGAATGTCAGTGAAAGCAGCGCGCAGACATTTTGGAACCTGTTTGCTCGTGATTTACAAGATATGTTGCAAGGTAGAGTAAGAAATACAGTGCATAATGATGGAGTCTGCACTATCTACATCATCATCATCATCATCATCATCATCATCATCATCAACTAGTAACTCTACCGTTTTCTATTTATAGACCACAGTTTAAACCCCGAATGGACGAGTGCAGATTACATGAACCTCCAGTTCAAGGTAAATCAGATTATTTAAAAACTGTTACTATAGCAAGTCTAGATTATGAACTACTGGTTTTCCATATTAAAAAAATATGTTCATATTCATAGAAAGCTCTTTTCCTTGAAACAATCTTTATGTTACATAAATGTTCTCATTTATATAAGCCATTTATATAGGCTGTTTAGTTATATGGCAATTCGAATGAGAATGTCTGAAAACCATTAAAATGTTGTGATTAAATGCAGTGTTACTACATTGAAATATCAACT
Organism: Telmatactis stephensoni; assembly: GCA_029948255.1. NCBI lineage: Eukaryota > Metazoa > Cnidaria > Anthozoa > Actiniaria > Isophelliidae > Telmatactis > Telmatactis stephensoni. Next base: position 844,258 of record JALIZF010001912.1, read on the forward strand.
CTTCTTAATAATTGATCAATTATTTATTAGGTGAAGTGGTTTTTCAATGAGTATGTCATGAACACACCAGAGAATAAAGGAAGGATTCCAGAATATACCAGGTATGTCTCTACCTATTGATTGGATTTTGTATAATAATTGGTATATTACGCGTGCTCTGATTGGCCGAGAACCGTGTGTGATTACAGTACACATGCACAGATGACGTCATAGAATTCTCGTCTCTTGGCGTTCGTATTGGTTCTCAACACATTTTGACGTCATCTGTGTGTCTATTAAAATACAAACGCACGGAAAAATGGAATCTGTTTGTTTTATATAATATTTTTCGAAACATTTCAACCAATCAGAGCGCGCGTAAGATTCAATGACGTCATCAATGCGGTTTTCGACCAATCAGAGCGCGCGTAATATACCAATTATTATATAATTGTGAATTCTACTATAAGTTACGTCCACAGTAATCCTGATGAATTTGAAAGCGCATCGTTTTTTTCCGTTTTTGCTGTCAACACTGGAACAGCGTTTACTAATTAAAAAAAGAAAAACGCCGTTTAAGTTTGAACAGAAGGCCTGACCGTAGGAAAAAGATGCGATTTCTGGATTAGTGTGGACGTTCCCTTAGTGGAAGGGATCACTGATAGAAGTAGGAGGAAGGCGCAGCGTGCTAGCTCAGTCGAACCAAATCTGTTGAGCTCCAATCATCGCTGGTGACCCGAGCTCTCGATAACTGGAAAGTTGTTCGATTTCTTTTTGACGTCCGATTATTAGGATTCAACCGCAAAGTTATTGGTGCATGCATATTCAGCATTTTTGCATTCCATTTTTAGCTGGTTTGAGCCTTTTGTATCTCAGTGGCTGACAGAGAACGACGAAGTATCCATGGAATTCATGATCGCCGCTCTTGAACGAGACAGAAAAGACGGTGTAAGTATGATATATTCAATGTGCTACTGCCAGTTATATTTAACAAGGATTTAAAAACGCAACATTGTGCGTTAATGTTGCCCTAGTGTCACATAATGCGAGACTGCAAGAAGTTAATGTCAACATCGTTGCAAGATTTGAAAGCTCGTTCAAAACTCGGCAACATGTTGCCGCAACAGTGTTGCGCTGACATCCGTAGCCGGGCTATGTTACACGCAATAATAATGCGCTAAAACTTGTAGCCTAGTGTAACGTGACCTTAAGTTCTTTATGCCGGGTGCAACGTGAGTAAGGTTCGCGGTTCGCCCCATAGATTTACCGTACAATAGTTTCAACACAACTTAAATAGTAGCAAGGATAGTTGAATTATTTACGCCAGTGTTGCGCGTGGATTTTGTGGTTCGGTAATTCATCGTCGTGATCTCAAATTCTTGTTTCGACTTCCCTTTAAAAAAGGATGAAACGGTGCACTGGTAGAAGGGGAGCACCACTTAGGAGATCACTATGGGGACACTTCCACTGATGAGCGCACTAAATCAGTGTATATTGCTTGTAGGTTCTGATTGTTTTTTGGTTATCTTTTATAGTTTCTTCCCAGTGCTCAGCATTCACAGTACTCGAATTCTGTGGTGGATATATTCTCCTGCTTAAATCAGGTAATATAGATTATATAGATACGATCGAACCTCCATTAAACGACCACCCATAGTGGACGAAAAAGTGGTCGTTTAACAGATGGTAGTCGCTTATTAGAGGTGATGGCTCCTGAAGGCTGAACAGTTCTTATTTTAATTTTAATTGTCTTAAAACGTTATGTTCTTATTTCAGAATTATGAAATTATCAAGAAACTAGAATGCCCTGATCCAGACATTAGTAATCGTTACATCATCAAGTTCACTATGGTAACTTCAAGATGATTGGCAGTTATACTGATTGAATTATGTGCTGATCGAAATTTTGTTTTCGTCATTAGACCGTGCAGAAAGTGCTGATTCAGTATGCTGAGAACATCATGTCTGAGTTTAAACGATGGTGTGATCTTCCGAAAACGGTAGGAATGCGTATATTAAGATTGATTTTAGTCAGAGCTAGAGCGAAGTTTTTACCTCTTGCAAAAATCTGCCTGCCTGCCTGCCTGCCTGCCTCTCTTTCCTCCTCCCTCCTCCCTCTTCTTTCCTTCCTTCCTTCCTTACGTCCCTTCCTTCCTTCCTTATGCCCTACCCTCACTCCTTCCTTCCTTGTTTCTATCTATCCATCTTCCTTTCCTTGCTTCCTTCCTTCCTTCTTCTATCCCATTCCTCCCTCCCCTCCCAGCTGCAAGATGGAAATAACTGCGATTGTCTACATTTCATTGATAGGCATGCATATTAATGAACAACATCCAGCAAACAAGAGTCATGTTGGAGAAACTCTACGAGACCATGATGGATGGTGGAAGGGTAAGTACGCGAGTGTAACGCTGCGTATTCCCGCGTCTCCCTCCTAACTTTCTTTCCGTGTCCTGTGTTTTTAGATCTCTCCAGAATGCAGTGAAGTCTTCAAGGAGTTACAAGTCCAGTTGAACCACACTTTGGACGAGCTTTGTGTCATCTTTGTTCGCAGGTAAATACAGCTTCACCATGGTAACTTGAATTTAACGTATTCAACTTCACCATGGTAGCACAATTATTATTGTATATGACTTATTCGATATCACCATGGAAACACGTTCGACGTGCACAAGTTCACCATGGTAACACCAGTTCGACATAAACTTCGCTATAGCATGCAACGCACATTTTACATAACCAAGAGTTATTCAATAGTTCTTCTTGTTTTCAGCATGGAATCGAAAATTCAAGAAAGTATTAAAGCTGTTGGAAGCATGCTTCTTAAGTAAGTTCGGTTTTAAAAGCATTAGCTAAGTTGAACAAGATTTCTAAAGAGATGAAGGGGGAAGAAGAAAAGGAGAGGGGAGGGCCATCTCTCGCCTACCTCCCTACCTACCAACATCAGATAGTTGGGCGTACCTCTGTGATCCCGGGTTCGATTCCCTGACGGGGCACCTCACGTTACATGAGATTTTCAGTTCGTTCTCTCTCTCTCTTTCTTCGAGGGTTCTATTGCTCGTTGCCAAATCAGATGCTCTCGTTATGATATCGTGACACAATGGTTATGAGAATGTGACAGTCGAAAGGAAATCGTAGTAACGAAACAATTGTTTAAATTTAGGATAAAAAATATTGGTCAATTCAACATTGCATTGCCAAGTTGTCGGAATGCAGTAGAACAAGAATCAGCTACGATTCTACAACCTTTGATGGATGTTCTAGAAGGAAGGTAAGTCACACAATGCTACGTTAGACTCGTTGCGTGAGTCACGGAACAAAATACCGGTATCGTTACATCCCACAATAAGGAACGATATTTCATGCCATTCAATATTGAACGAAAAAACTAGTGGTGTACGTGTGTCACGCAATATTAAGATGTCGTTACAGGCCTCACGCATTTAATATTTTCCTAAATGCTTCGACTTGAAGCCTTTGCTAAAGTTTGTCTAGTGTTTTCAATCTAGTATATTTGACTAACGCTCATTTCATTTCCCAGTTTATCTCTGTGGAATCAAGCTTGCGACAAGGCCGTGCTTAAAAGACTAATGAAGGTTAGAATAAATAGAAATATATTACCATCCTTCTCTAATTCGTTATCCGCTCTTTTAAGTGACTAGTGGGACAGGAACCGTATCGAAGGGGTCATGCCGCCTCCCCAGGGGAAGTTTTGATCTCGATCTCTGTATTAAGTTTCTGTGATGTATTGACTTTATTTTAGTAGCTAGGGAGGGTCATGTCCCCCCACCCCAGGGAGAGTTTCGCTCTCTGTATTGAGTTTCTCTGATGTATTGTCTTTATTTCAGGAGCTATGGAGGGTTGTCATGGTGAACTTCGAACTGATGATTGTTCTTCCTCCTTTGGACAACAAGGTTAGTTGTGTCTACATTGTAATTATGTTACCATGGCAACTTCTTAAATGATGTCAATATAACGTACAATACTACACTGAAACCTTTACGACAAGTTACCATGACAACTGTTAATGACGTCAATAAGACTTAAAACATACGACAGTGTCCTATGTTGTCAAAAGATAGCATTCTGTGAATGGTAACATCTTTCTTAGTGACTTTGTAATTTTATTTAGGACATTACCTCAATAACGAGTGCCGATTCAAGGAACTTGAGCATTCGTCAGTGTGCAGTACTTGAAGCTGGTCTTAATAGTATCAAGGTACAGAACTTATGGCCGTTGATATAGCTGCTGAGATAGTTGTCAGGATTTTCCGTCGAGGAATTTCTCGTTGTCGTCCGTCAACCGAATTTTCCTTCCCTTCATCCCTCACCACCGTCAGAGAAGACCCTCCACTCTACCCGTCTCTCTCCCCCTTCTAACCCCGCTTCGTCCCTCCCTTTCCCCCTCCTACCCCCTCTACCCGTCTTTTCCCGGCCCACCTTCCTACTCCCTTCGTCTCTCCCTTCCTTCCCCCTCTCTCCATCCCTCCCTACATTTCGCGCTTGGTCCCCAAAGATATTTTCCTTCTTAGCAACATCACCCTCAGTATTTTACGATTTTCTTAAGTTTTTTTTTCTTTTTAGGACTACTTCTACGGTGGTGGTAGTGGTCTACGAAAAGCCTTTTTAGAGAGGGATCAAAACATGCAGTCCCTGCGCAACGCCCTTGCTCTCTACACACAGACCACTGACTCTTTGATTAAAGAATTTGTCAAGACACAAACCTCTCAAGGTACACATCACTCAGTATAGTTTAAGGATAAGATATACGACTCGTATAGACCCCCTATATGAACAAATATTGGGTGTCTGAAAGGCGATTAGCGCTAATCCAGGACTAAATCCAAAGAAGCCATTGATTTTAACCAAGGATTAATACTAGTTGATCTTCGAAAAATTCTGAAAAATTAGGCCCAGATACACAATTCAATTTTTATTACGTTGTGCTCAACAACAGCAACGTCTGTCCACAAAAAAGCTTTTGCGCGCAAAGTTGCGTGTAACAATCTAATCTTACTACTAAAATGTCTCACAAAAAATTGCTTCGTGTTGCAAAGTACTGTCTGCAGCTGGGACTTTCAATTTCATACTTCAACTTGCCATTAAAATAAGCTTTGTAAACATTCTCAAGCCAGTTAAGCCTAACTTTACACCGGGAAAAGTTTTATTGTGTTACGCACCAAGTCTACTCTGGATGGTAAAGATTTGGATCCAGTTACGTTTCGTTAATCATCATCTTACGTAACGCGGTCCAAATATGCTCATGTCTACCCTAGGTGCCAGAGATGTGGATAACGTTACGTTTCGTTAATAATTATCTTACGTAACGCGGACCAAATCTCTGGTACCCAAGGGTACCCAAAGTTTCACCAAATGATCACGTTACGTCACGTTAATAATTATCTTACGTAACGCGGACTACATCTATTGCACCCAGGGTACCCAAAGTCTCACCAAATGATCACGTTACGTTTCGTTAATAATTATCTTACGTAACGCGGACTACATCTATTGCACACAGGGTCTCACCAAATGATTTGTTTTGCAGAGGAGCCAGGTGTAGACGATCCTGTAGGAGAGATCTCGGTCCAAGTTGACTTATTTACACATCCAGGATCTGGCGAACATAAAGTCACTGTTAAAGGTTAGTGTTTGAATTGAAAAGTCGTTATACACTGTATAACGACTTTTCAATTCCCTTGGTTCTAATGGTTAGTTAGGTATATAACTGATTTCTGTATGAAGCGAACAACTCCACTGAAGGGCCAATTTTTGCTCTAAACATTTGAATTTTTCTACCGTAACCGTGCCGTGCTGTGATCGTGCTGTTTCCACAGTCATATAAAATCTGCTCTAACAGTTTAAACCTGATCAAACTTTTGTAACGAGACGCGCGCTCCTTCCAACGTTCACTCGGCGGGTTTTATGGTCGACCCTCTTTGGCTTACGATGCGCCGTAGTAAAATGGCTGTCTGCATTTTATGACGGACGACAATGAATAAAAAACAAGAAAACGTTTTTACAGTCATACGAAAACTGTTCTAAAGTTGTACTTTTGTCTCTGCAGTTGTTGCAGCTAAAGACCTCCGATGGCAGTCTACAGGTTTGTCTTTGTTCTTCTTCTTCCAATGACAGCTCTTTATTAAGACTGTCCACTGTCCCAAGTCTGCTTTACAGCCCTCAGTCAACCCGATACCGCGGCAAAATGTACTACGCATGCGTGTCTCCCCAGTCCTCCTTAATGTTGTCCTCAATGAAACATTCGGCAGTCAAACAAAACAAAGCTTTAGTAATAAATGTATGCTTCTTCGAGTGTGAAGTAAACTCGGAAAATACCCGAGCACTCAGAAGGGGGTTGAACCCGCGACCTGATTGCAGGTCTAGCCTCGTCTGGGGGTTCGGATTTTTCCGAGTTTACTTCACACTCGAAGAAGCATACATTTATTATTACTGACATCTTTCCGAGTAACAATTCAATTCATTAAAAAAACCTTGGCCGGCGAAACTCTAGCCGCAGAAAACAAACTCAGTTCCAAAAAAACTATGGTTAAGGACTTTGTAGTATATTACATTGCCTGCCTTTCTCTCCCAGCACTTTTCTGTTTTCTCCCATGCTCAAAATTAAGTTCAAAGATACGATATGGGAAAATCTAAAGAAAATAATTCTAAAAATATATTTGGGATTCCTGTGATCAAGATGCGCATGCGCAGTCGTTTTGCCGCGTTGTTAGTCTATTACAACAGGGTACCCAATATAGTACTTATTCATTTCAATAATGTGAATACATATAGGTATGTTTCGCCCGTTCGTCGAAGTGCACGTCGTTGGACCTCATTTGGCCAGCAAGACGCGTAAACAAGACACAAAATCGAAAAGAAATAATTGGTCGCCAACGTACAACGAGATGTTCTGTTTGTAAGTAGATATTATGCCTTATGACGTCATTTTGTGACGTCACGTGATGAAATCATAGTGATTCTTGTACTGTTGTTCTGTGACGTTATTATCATTCATATGATATTAAATGTCATGTTTTTGATGCACTATCATCTTATAATGTTGTTTTGACGTCATTAATCCAGTCGTCACGGTTGCTAGGGCATTAGAAATGGCAAAATGATCGACAAAATTTTTGAAAACGAAGAAACAAAAAAAAAACAATTTTACCAAACTCGATTTCATATCTCTGTAGTAACCTTGGTAACGAAGTCGACCTGGTTTTCTACGAACTTCAAATCGCAGTCAAAGACTACTGCTTTGCTCGCACCGACGCCATTGTTGGTGTCACAGTCCTTCATCTAAGTGACCTGGCAGAGATTGGCTCGTGTGCTTGTACGTCGAGTCTAGGGCGATTCCTTCACATGGATTCTACTGGATGGACAATTCTGAAGATATTATCTCAAAGAACAAACGACGAGGTGGCGAGAGAGTTTGTTACTTTGAAGTCTGGCAAGAGAGCTGAAGGGTTCGAATCGTAGGCATTACTAAGGTAATTTGGATTGGAAGGGAAAAGGAGATAAGCCAGTTACCAAATGTGGAATTTTGTATCCATATATGGAAGTTGCTTAAAGCTAAGGTGGACCTATGAGGATTAGGACTGACAGTCGTTAGCTTGGAGACTGGGAACTGGCGACGTAATTTCCTAATATGGAATTGAGGGACGGTTGCGAGGGGATTCACTGTTTTTGGAAAACGTTTCAAGACTTCACCGCTTCAACATTAGCTCACATTCACTATATTCCACGATTTTCTAAACTACATAAATACATTTGTAATTATTATATACGCGCGCTCTAATTGGCAGAAAACTGTGCTGTATAAGAGAACGGAACACAGCTCTGATGTGAGCAGCGCGAGCTCGACCGCGCACGCGCCTTTTCAAGAGGAAAATCGAACTTTTTGTCTTGAATATTTACTTCACAATCTAGCAAATATATACTAAAACAAATAGAACAGCTTTTAGGAAGCGCATCTTTCGTGCTGTATTACTGAATAGAGCACGGGAAAAGCTGTACTATTTGTTAACGAAAGCAAATTTAAGAGGGACGTTATTCGAAAAAAATTGAAGTATGAAACTCGGTATTTTGCCGCGACTCAGCGTTCCAGATTGAACCGAGCACAGAATGTTAACCAACGAAAACCATGGGCTGCAATTATTCATGGTAATATGAAAACTAAAACTAAAATATATAAATCAAATAAACTGCGACAGCCAAATACAAAAATATGCGTGTAAAAATCGAAAATTTCTAACGAAATACCATTAGAGACATTTTTATATTCCATTCAGATAACTAATATTTTTAAACAATTGATAAATACACGGAAGAGTTAAGAGAAGTTATATATATACTAATACGACTAAACTCAAAACGGTTGTCTTGCGAAGCTGAATGCAATATTCCAAGACCGAAATGTATTGTGGGTCTAGTATCCGTAAGACGGCACGTTTTGTAATAATTGTATATATATATTTTTTCCAATCAATTTGTATCTTTCTTGCATGAATTTATATTGTTCAAGTACAAAATATAGTGAGCTTGAAAGATGCTCACATTTATATACGAACAAACTACAGTAATTGGAGGTTAGAGCATGATTCCTAGTTAAGTAGAGAAATCACGTGACAGTAGGTAAATTATGGATTATATTAGTTTGCCTATAATTACAGGACTACAAGCGTTGCACCATTTATACATTGACTACGTTTTAAAATATTTTAATATTAAATGACTTTATAATTGTATGCTTCCTGTGAATAAATGAAATTTCATATATTTGTGGTATTGATTAGATCCTCCGCAGTTATATTTCTCCGAAATACTGTTTGGGTTCCCTGTGTATGAAAAGGAGGAGAAGAAGCTAAGTACCTTTCCCGCCGCTGCAAAACGACTGCGCATGCGCGATCTTTCGCGGGCTTACGCGCGTCCGCGTAATGACCACAGGAATCCCAAACATTTTTATAATTACTTTCTTTAGATCTCCCATATCATATCTTTGAGCTTCATTTTGAACACAGGAGAAAGCAGAAAAGTACTGTGAGAAAAAGGCAGGCAACAATATGCTACAAAGTTCTTAAACCTCGGTTATTTGACTGAGTGGCGTCTGTGGCTTGCAGTTTCGTTTGTTTGACTGCCGAATGTTTTCATTGAGGCCAACATTGAGGAGGACTGGGGAGACACGCATGCGTGGTACACTTTTCCGCGGTGTTCTCTGACCTACCTAGTGCCTAGTCTCTCTCATAACAACACACACTACAGACAATTGTGGAGGAAGTTATGCATTGATAACACAGACGAAAAAAAATTGGATATGGCCCAAATGACTTTCTAAGGTTACTCTTCGTTATAGAGGTTAGAAAATTCCAAAAATATTCCACTAAAAAGATCTAGAGTCGGCAGGCATTAGAGGCGTTTGGTCAAATGATTCCTAAATCTAAAATGTTTTTTTGTAAACGAAAGTAATGGATAGAGTATGCAGATGCTGAGATTCGGTGCTGCAACGACAACGAAGTACAATCGTTTATGCATCTCCGGCCTCGTATAACAAATTTGTTCGTTGTTGCTCTTCAATTCTTATTAACGGACCTTTGTGAGTAGCCTGTCTACAGACTCTGGGAAGCGGAAGGGGGAAGAAGGGAGACTCACTTTTCCCCCCTTCCTACTCTCCCTCCCCCTCCCCTTTACTCCTTCCCCTTCCCCAGAGAGCTTGTAGGAAGACCACCTTTATGGATAATTTCTGCAGCCCATTTCAAGGACAAAGCCAAGGTGATGTGATGTCGGCACTGGCGACTTTCTTTATCAATATACGTGACTTGTTCTGATTACTATCTCCTGTAAATTGGAATACCTCTTCGTGTTATCTCTATTGCCCATTCAAACCCCAGACAGTGCCTTAAGTCAACGTCTTTGAATGAGTTGTTTACGTCGTCAATCACACAATTGGATCTGTTTTCGCTGTGGCTGAGTTCCATTCATAATTTGCTTTCATACTTTCAGATAGATAGAAAAGCAAAAACCTTCACGATTTTGCATCTCCACTCTGTAACTTTGATGATATGTTTTCTAAGAGATCTGAGGTGAGGTCAATATTTCGAAAGCATATGCCCTCAATTAGTATTTTTATCAAGTGTCTGAAGTATAGCCTTAGCTTTTTACCGGTTTTAGATAAGATTTGCGACAACTTTATCTCGATTACCAACTTAATTCATTTGTCTATGGAACTATGAGCTGTCTTCGGCTGTTCTCTTTTGCATGAATTCGTGTCTACAATGAAGCCGTTCAACAAGTTCAGACAGTCGAAGAGGGCGTGGCGCCATCGAGGTAATCCATCAATCCCCCAGAAAATTTGGAACATACCGTAGTTTAATTATTGCGAAATATCGATAAATCCAACTTTTCAATGCCATTCCATAAGTAAAACTCTATCTTTGTTGAGGGATTTGATGCATTTTACAATCCGCAGCGAGTTAAAATCTCGCTCTGTCCGCCAGTGACGTACACAGTCAGTGAAACCATAGTTAATAGAGGGGAATGGTTAGGAAGCCTTTTGTTACATTTCTTTGTTCTAGTCTGGATGTTGAACTGGTCTTGACCGTGCACAAAGTTTGTTTAAATTCATTAGAAAATGGCTATATGAATGAACCGAAATGTTGTCTATTGGATTATTTATTGAAATATTCTAATATAATTAATTTTGAACTAGAATAAATCGAACAAGCAGCGGAAAAGAAACATTTGGGTTCAGTTGCTCAACCATGGCAATTAAGGCGAAACAATGAAAAAATAAAAGATTTGTGCACGGTCACGGTTGAAAAAAATGAACAAAGACATATAACAAAAGGCTTCCTAACCAGTCCCCTCTATTAACTATGGTGAAACCGTGTGAGAAACGTGTTTCAATTCAAAGGCCTCACAGACCACGCAATTCCAAAATCAAAAGGCACAATTTGCAAGATTTCACAAGTTATCAACGGACCAAATCAGGAATATTGCTTAGATACAAGGTTTAAGTCAATGACGTCTGCACTCTTTCGAGCGGGGATCGAAAAATAATTGTACAGATAATATCATGTGATTCGATACAATCGAAATCGTCTAAACCCTATTGTTGTCTACTCTGAAACAAGAAATTGCTAATGTTATGTTAAGTGTCAAATGATATATTTTCTTTTGTGTTTTTGGTACTTAAACAACTTGCCAATAAGCAGAAGGGACCCTTGTAAAGCCTCTTAATACATAGATATTTTTTTTAACAGGACCCCAAGGACAACAGTGTTTTACACTGATGGGTGAAATATCCTGTATAAAATTCGTCATTATTATTATTATTATTATTGTCCAAAGGTATTTATTTGACAACGGCCACACCCTTTAGAACTGGTTGAATAGTCGAAACCTCTTCTGTCTTCAGAGTTTGTTTTTCGGATTTTTAGTAAAGCATGTGGACGCTTGTTTACCTACTGGAAGACTCTTAATGTCAACTCGACCAAAAATAGAATTCGAAATGAAACAAGCACAGTAATCCAAAAACAATGTGTTCTAGACAACAATAAGAAACGATGACAAAAATAACAAACACTACAAAAATGTTGACTTGACGCATTTCGGCCTAATTTGTCTTAATTTTTGATGCTGCCAGACATCAGTTCTCATTTACAGTTCTCGTTTACATTTTATGTTAGTCTAGGCAAGATAACCCTACAATAGCTATTGTAATGAACTTTTACGTATAAACCTTACTATCTAATAGCCACAAACACCTATGTATTAAGTGTACTGTCTTTCTTTGTTGCATTTCAAAACACCTCGTTTCAGGCATCCGCTATCAAAACTTAGTTCAGCCACGTACCTGTCGTGAGTATTACCAAATTAAATCAAAAGACCCCGCGCGCCTGACTGGGGAAACAATTCTTTTACTTTAAGTGCTGGATCACTGTAATCCCCTACACTGCCGCCGGTTAAACTTAAGTGCGTTTATCGGCGATTTTGTCCCAGGCTGGGATGTCACGGAACACTATGATTTTCACGTGAGATTTTAGATACCGGGAAAATAATCATTTTACGTTTAAACATGGGCATAAATTTTCGTTTTTCGTGTTTGAGGAATGCAAGAATCATTTCTGTTATTCCGCGTGAAAACATTATTTACGTGAAGCGGGAAAAGTCGAAATACTTGTTCGAGATTGGTATTCTTGGTCCTCGTGAGTTACTGACTTTTTTTTCCGCTCCAAAAGAGTAAAGTAATTCAAATTGTCTCAGCTCAGTGCTGCACTTTTTAGTTTCATTTGATCTCAAAGCACGTGTGTAACAAAAAGACTGCACGGAAGTGAGAACATGATTAAAATACAGAATATTTCTTTGTTTTTCGGGACAATATCAGGCAGTTGTCCATAATTTGGCCTATTTATTTTCCATAAACCGTGTCATGCCCCTGTGATCTCCAGACTCTCAGCCTGCAGCCAGGATCTCAATCTCACCCCCCTCTCCCTTGACAGCGTCTTTTCTGCCCGGAATTTCATACCGGGCTCTCCAAACATGTCCCATGACGAGCCCAGCTTGGGACAAAGTCGGCAATGTTGACAAACGCACCCTAATGCTCAACATTGTGGGTCCAATTCCACGTTGGACAATCTTAAAAACAACAACGTCCAACGTTTTTTTTTTTTTTTTGGTTTGTTATAATTCCAAAGCGTAACACACACAACGTTGGGTTTGTTTCAAGAGGCTAACGACCAACAACATCAATCAGCTGGACCAATAGTGTTATTGGGTGTTAAAGGAAGGCTTTACATATGGCTGTACTACAGGGCTTTGCTTAGATATTGGTTTAATGCACAGTGACTGACATATGTACCCTTATTCCATTGCTTTCCCTTGTATCTATTGGACTTTTCGACATTAGATTTTCGATATTAGATTTTCATTGTTTCACCGTATAAGTCGTGATCGCTCCAGGATACACAACTTACTGAATGCTCGAGATACCTGCATGCTGGAGTTTAAATATAACTTAACCAGACTTTCTAAATACACTTAAAGAATTCTGGTGTTACAGAAGACACCTCTCTCTCTCCTTCTCGATCCTTCTCCCCCTCGCCCGCATAATACTGTCTTCGATACCAGCGAATCAGCGAACAATTCAAACACACGACTTCAACTGCAACTAGAGGACGTAGGTTTAATGTATATACAATTTCTAACCGTTTTTGTGTATAAAAAACATTGATTTGAAGCACCTTATATTTCATGTTCTTGTATTATTTGAAGAAAGGCAAAGTTTCCCGGCTTATTTGAAGAAACAGCAAACTTTGCTTCTTCGTGAAACCATTTCTTTTTTAAGAAAAGGATTCGGAATTCAAAGCATCGTAACCACTGCAATGCGCCAACGCTTCGCCCTTGCTCTGTGCGCAGTTTTCAACCATCTTTGTTCCCGGTCATTCTGTTCTCCGACGCGTTGTTCTTTACCATTTTTGCTCGCTATTCCGGCAAACTTCCGAAAATGTCCTTAGAAAGTTTCGAATTATGTCAGAAGAAATTAATTGTACGTCTTGGTGATTTTGATGTTCTGTTGGAATCATCAACGACAGTTTGGCAAGAACGTGACAGTGCACTCACCGAAAGGCTGTCGGCGTTCGTGATTGTACTTAACCTAAAACAATGTTCACATTTCTGCGAACTACAAAAGGTTAATGTCGTGTCAAACATCTCAAGTACCAAAAAAAAAGCAGTTAAATGGTGCTGACACTAGCTTAAATCGTGGAAGAATATCAGGCTACAAAACGATTGGTAACGAAGTAAAAAACCGCACCGATTTCATTGTACGCTTCGCTTTTTTCCCATTTTCTCCTCTCTTTCTTTCCTTCTTCATACTTCCTTTTTCTTTTCTTTTCAGATTTATTCTGCTCTCTTGGCTCTATCTCTGTCTCTTTGCAGTCATCCCCTGCGGCTTAACTCTCCCTTCTCTTGGCCCTTCCAAGCATATCTCTTAAGTGTCGAGATGTTTTTGGGACGTCTAGATCGTTCGGCAATGTTTGCATACAAACAAGCGATGTCTTTTATCAGATTTAGTAACACATCAGGTGACAGCGCTGTTGGTTTGTCTCGCCGTTTTCTTGGCGTCTCTGTTTACCGCTAATCGCTGTGTGAGGTGGAATGCCCATTTGTCGTCAACGCGATAAAAATAGAACACATTTAGCTTCAATAGGGCAAACAGGCTTACCTACATTCCAGACACGAGACTAGGGTACACGGTGAACTTTCACATCGTGCTGCTGATCAATATGAATCTGTTCTTAGCGCTTTGTTTCTTAAGCATCGTGACTGTTGCAGCTCCAAAAGGTAAGCGTGTAGTTAGTTAAATCCATTTATCAGTTTTAATCACATTTACGGAATTACTTGCGGGAGGCCGGATACCAAGTTTTGACCAGTTCCGTGTTACGGCTTCACTACTAATGTCGTAAAAGGGATTAACGTTGTTGTTGATGAGTTGTACGAGGCACGTACACGTAAACACCAAAACACCAAAACGTAAAATCCCAAGCTTGAATGAACTGGTAATCTCGACCGTATGTCCAGAGAAGGGCGACACTTATGAAGTTACGGTATTCATTGAAGACCTCTATTCTTCCAGTAGTCAACTTATGCGTACGGTTGAGCGACAGGATACGGTTTTCACGTTTTAACGGTTTGAAGTAAAATTAATGTATTTTATGGTCTGTAGAAAAGAAAAACGCCCACAAGCGAGTGTTTTGGTTGTTTCTGGTCTTCGGTTTGAGCCGCATTGCACATACCCAACTATTTCTGACCACGTTCCCCTCCCCACTCCCCCAGGAAAGTCCAAGTGCTTTACTGCCATTTAAACGTGAGCCGACGCACTTTGCGCAACTTCCCTTACGCAAAGCATGTCTTTTTGTTGTTGGGTGTAGCAGAACGTTGAAAGACATTCCGGGCACAAAGTCACTCAAGTAAAAACATTGCTAAGTCGCAAGTTACTCGTAGAACTGTAGTGGAAACTCCATCAGTGAATGGTCTAAGTGTCCCTGTCCCCCCGGTAGAGTTTGAAGCCAGTGTGAAAATAATACTTTGGGGGCACTGAAAAAGTGTTCCCCTTAAAAGATTTGTCCCGAAAAAGTCGTTGTGGTGGAGATCAGTCCACTTTATTGCTTTAAGTAACATTTTGGAACTTGATAGCATTAGACATTTTTACGTTTGCTCATATGATGTGCCAATAAACTTGCACTCGGGGGGGGGGGGGACTCCATTATAAAAGGATCGGGTATGCCCGTCGTATCTCTTAGGGGTAAAAATCGACGATTTGGTATCTTTTAGGGTCTTAAAATTAAAGTTTAGAGTTTTAGCATTTCCTGGTATCTTTTAGGCTATCTTTTATGGGCTCATCGCTTATTATCTTGTTCTCAAGTGGAAGAAATTTGCCCGTAACAAAAGCGTGTCACCGTCTAATTTTATGTTCATAGTAATAATGTTCATTAGCTTGTTTTCGCTGGTATCTCTTAGGGGTTAAAAATCGTCCAGCCACGCCCTTTTAAAAAGATTCCCGATATCTTTTAGAGGTATTTTTGAAAATTCCCGACAAGCATACCCGATCCTTTTACAATGGAGTCCCCCGAAACTTGCACATGACATGGCGACAGACAAAGTTCTAAAGTTTTCGTGTTTTAGGCCGACATATAATTAGAGTATCCTCTTTATACTGACGATCCTATTAATGCCAGTAATCTAATTATACCTCACCCACGTTAATAGCAAGAGTTTGTGCGGATACCTTTACAAATATAACAAAATACTGTTACAATATGAGCGCGCGTGTATCAGTGTTTACACTTTGAAAACAATTGTCTAGAAGCATCTAGTAAAGGCACAGGATATAAAGACCCGTGATGCGTCTCCTAAACTTAATAATCGCCATGCTTACGGGATAGCGCCATTTGTCATCAATGTTAATGCCTTGTCAACACAAATTCACACCACTACATTCACGGCATAGCAATCTTCGACCTCAACCTCACAGGTACCCACTAACACACTCAGCTAAAAAATCTCTTCTGTAACGAGAATCTAGGGTAGAATAAAGCTCGTGATTAGTTGTTTCTGCTCGCTTGTTGTTTCGATATGTTTTGAGCTATTTTGTTGGCACTCTGATCTTGATGACTTCATAGCCATCACCGGAAATGTTTTCATCTATTCTATTTCCGGCTCGTCAATCATCGGCGTCTCGCTTGAGGTTTCCGCTGTAATAGTCGTGATCGCGGCTGAAACTCAAGCAAACAGCACAAGCAAGCATAGAAGGTAGCAACTCGCGGTAGTTCAAGGAGCATAACCCTAGCTGCTAGAGTAACAACGAGACGCGACATTTCGGAATCTGAGTTAAGAGAACTTCCTTGTAGTCATGTTAGCTGCATTCTTGACCTTTGTTTTCTGCTATGGACTTTCCATTCCCCAGGCGCAAGGTAAGGAAAACAAGTAATGTCTTGGACGCAGCCCATCTTGTTCTGGTGAATTTTATCTTAGAAAATTTATGCTTGGAAAGTAAGAATGCCAACGTAGATGGACAGGTATTCGTGCAATGACGCAGAGTGAAGAGACCTTATGGCCCCCTGCACACGTTATCTGCTGTTTTAAAGATTACACGATCCCACAGTTATAGATTTTGTTGATATTTTGCTTTAAATGATTGTAAAACCTATAATTTGCATCATTCCGTCTACTTGGAGATTTTGGCAATTTTTGACGATGTTTATGGTTACGGCTTTGAAGTACCGTTTATGTCTGCGCGCGACACAAGCCCTGAACCAAGTATTCTCGGCATTAATGGATAGCATTCGTTGATTACAAGTATTTGATGGCAATAAGGTTATTAAAGATCCTTTTAACCGTCCAATGATCCATACTGTACTAGCCCCCATGAAATAGGGTGACACAGCCGTCGCTGGGAACACGAGGAAATCGATCGCTGACGTTCCTGACGCGACCTGCACACTGCTGACATGCGCAGTTGGGTATTGTTTTCTCCTCGAAAAACGCACATAAACCTTCTAGGTATTTTAGTTAGAAACTGCTGACTTACAATACATCTGTGTATTCGGCGTTTTACGAATCGTAACGCAGCTATTCTGCGCAGCATAAAGTTGATAAATGATGACGTTTTTTCAGTGTTCACGGCTGCAAACAAGTGCTGACAGAACTTGTGAAACTTCCCAATGAACAAAAGTGAATGGCTGCCAGAAAAGTAGCTCAGATGTTGATGAATCTTGAGACATGTCCACATTACTGATATTATGTTGTTATGAATTCTAAAGTAGCCTTGAACGATTTCCAATAGAAATTGGCTCTATGTATAAGTATTAAGCCTATAGTAAGTAGGCAACAGAATTTCCTTTAACAGCTTCCAAATGATTCGCCATCTATGTAATTTTCTTTCATGTGAGCTTTTCTTGTTTACGCTACTGTTTACGCTAGCCCTCATTGACCTGCGCGCTAGTCACTTCATCCGTGGCGAACGTTCTCGAGGAGCACGGGGATGTACCTAAGGATAGGGAGGGACAGACGATATATCCGGACCCTAATTCACATCTTTAGATATCACCTTAGACCGCTGCTCTATCTAAACGCTCAATCATTATTAATGTCTAGTCGTTGTAGTCTATTCGGCGAAGTTTCATTATATAATATATGTTTAATTGTCCCAAATCTTTGGGGGCATAACAGAACCAATCAAAAATCTAGTCTTTGGATATTTACGTGAATATATTCTTTAATTCTCGGCACTTCTTTGTAGCGCAGTTGACACTCAGGAATTTATGCGATGCTAAATTGATATTACGCCATGCATGAGCACTTTGAAATATGTTCTTAATATCCAAATGAACATTACTCCAACTTCTTGTTTTTGTTCTTGTTCTTGTTCTTGTTCTTGTTCTTGTTCTTGTTCTTGTTCTTGTTCTTGTTCTTGTTCTTGTTCTTGTTCTTGTTCTTGTTCTTGTTCTTGTTCTTGTTCTTGTTCTTGTTCTTCCTTCCTTCCTTCCGTTTCATTCATTCATTCATTCTTTCTTTCTTTCTTTTATCATGACATTGATTAATGTACATTCATTGCTTCCTAGCTGGAGAATGCTTCTCGCGCATTAACAGTAAAGGCAAATGCGAAGGCCTTCTGTATCAGAACCTTAGCGTGGCTGAATGCTGTAGCCGAGGAAAATATTACACGCGGAAGAGCAACAGCTACAAAAATTTGTTTTTGGATTTGATTCGTCCGACCGAACATGGAATACGTGGAGTCTCTAACTGTTATTCTTGTAAAGCTTGGCTGAAAGGTCTGAAAAAAGGTGAGACCATGTGGTAGTAGTCATTCATTTGATGATTTTCTTTTGAAATATGTACATGAGTTTCTATCACGTGAATTCAAAGTTTTATATTGTTATAAAGGTCAATTTACACGCTACAATTTTTGCTTACAACTTGTCGCATGCAATAACAACCCTACAACTTACTTACAACTGTTGCGTGCGACAAGAACAAAAGGTTGTAGGATTTTAAAACCTTAAATCCATGCTCATATACAAAGATGGCATATTGATGTTCAAATGCTTAAAGGGACTAGCCCCAGAATATCTCACTAAGAAGTTCAAAAAGAGATCCGAAATTCACCAGAAGAATACTCGTGGTAAAGATAAGATCGATAGTCCATTGTATACCACCGCTGCAGGTCAAAGGACGTTTCACTACAGAGCAACCATGCTATGGAACATGCTGCCCGAAAGACTTACAGAGTTGGTGAACATTGCAACTTTTAAGAAAGAATTCAAGCGATACTTACTGTCGTCTCAAGATTGATGAACACTAGTGAACCAATTTTTGAAGATAAATCTATAGTTTTAATATTTTAACATTTTTAAGTATTTGTTTAATTACTTTGAAAAGCCATTGTATGGAAATGTAATAAAGTTATTGTTATTATTATTATTATTATTACAACAGTTGTAAGCAAGTTGTAGGGTTGTTGCATGCGACAAGTTGTAAGCATAAATTGTATCGTGTATATTGTTATTATCATTATTGTTGCTATTGCCATTGTTATTGTTATTGATTTTGAATTTGAATTGGTGTTATTTGATTTTGATTTTGAAATTATTGACTTTATTAACTGTAGAAAGTTGTGCTACCAAAGTTTGCCGACACGGCAAGGTCTGTCGGCAGACCAGAAACACCGTTAAATGCGTCTGTAAACAAAGAAACTGCACTAGCAAGATCTTCAAACCAGTCTGCAGCAACAAGAATATCACTTATGCCTCAGAGTGCAGTCTACGTGACACAGCTTGCCGCAAAAACAAGGACGAGTGGGTTGAATATGATGGTGTTTGCACAGGTAATTTGCTACATAGATGCAAAAAGGTCAACAATATTTTATTAATATATCTACACAGGGATAGCTTTTAGCTAGGCTACAATCGTAGACATATTCCTGAATCATTCCTGCACATTGATTACACCGTTCCCCTCCCCCTCTATTCAATGTCGTTCCGGAAAACAGGGTTTCGTACGTACCGTTACGTTGCGTGCACTCCATGCCATTACGGTGTTAGTTCCTTACTGTGTATATGTCAAAATATTCGTAGGCGTACTGTTACGTTACGTTGCGTGCACTCCATGCCATTACGGTGTTAGTTCCTTATAGTGTATATGTCAAAATATTCGTAGGCGTACTGTTACGTTACGTTGCGTGCACTCCATGCCATTACGGTGTTAGTTCCTTATTGTGTATATGTCAAAATATTCGTAGGCGTACTGTTATGTTACGTGAATTGCGTGCACTCCATGCAATGCGTTAGTTCCTGGTTGCGTATATGTCAAAATATTCATATCGTACAGCTGTTACTTAACGTCAATTACGTCAACTCCGTGCCATGACGGTATTAGTTCCGTGTCACGTATATGTCAAAACATTCGTATCGTACCGTGACGTTACGGGACATTACGTTAAAATGCAGTGTACTACCAAACTTACTGTCATATTATTTGTATAGATTCATGTGCTAATGTACGATGTCGCAATGAAAAGCACTGCATACAAGACCAATCCAAAAGGCTGCACTGTGTCCATTGTGCAAGATTCTGTGCTAAGCCTAAGAATGCCAGAAGAATGGTGTGTGGTCTTAATGGGGTGACCTATCTTAGTAATTGCCATTTGCGTAATGCTACGTGCCAGCTAGGGAAAACTATTGGAATAGCTTACACTGGTCAATGTAAAGGTAGGTGTCAGTAGTTGGTAAGGTGTCAGTATAAGTAGTTGGTAAGGCCGGTGTCAGTAAATGGTTGGTAAGGTATCAGTTAGTGGTTGATAAGGTGTTGGTAAGGTGTTAGTAAGTCTTGGTTGGTTAGGTGTCAGTAAATGGTTGGTAAGGTGTCAGGAAGTGGTTGATAAGTTGTCAGTAAGTAGTTGATAAAGTGTCAGTAAGTGGTTGGTAAAGTGTCAGTAAGTGGTTGGTAAGGTGTCAGTAAGTGGTTGGTAAGGTGTCAGTAAGTGGTTGGTAAGGTGTCAGTAAGTGGTTGGTAAGGTGTCAGTAAGTGGTTGGTAAGGTGTCAGGAAGTGGTTGGTAAGGTGTCAGTAAGTAGTTGGTAAGGTGTCAGTAAGTGGTTGGTAAGGTGTCAGTAAGTGGTTGGTAAGGTGTCAGGAAGTGGTTGGTAAGGTATCAGTAAGTGGTTGGTAAGGTGTCAGTAAGTAGTTGGTAAGGTGTCAGTAAGTGGTTGGTAAGGTGTCAGGAAGTGGTTGGTAAGGTATCAGTAAGTGGTTGGTAAGGTGTCAGTAAGTAGTTGGTAAGGTGTCAGTAAGTGGTTGGTAAGGTATCAGGAAGTGGTTGGTAAGGTGTCAGGAAGTGGTTGGTAAGGTGTCAGTAAGTAGTTGGTAAGGTGTCAGTAAGTGGTTGGTAAGGTGTTAGTAAGTGGTTGGTAAGGTGTCAGTAAGTGGTTGGTAAGGTATCAGTAAGTGGTTGGTAAGGTGTCAGTAAGTAGTTGGTAAGGTGTCAGTAAGTGGTTGGTAAGGTGTCAGTAAGTGGTTGGTAAGGTGTCAGGAAGTGGTTGGTAAGGTGTCAGTAAGTAGTTGGTAAGGTGTCAGTAAGTAGTTGGTAAGGTGTCAGTAAGTGGTTGGTAAGGTGTCAGTAAGTGGTTGGTAAGGTGTCAGGAAGTGGTTGGTAAGGTATCAGTAAGTGGTTGGTAAGGTGTCAGTAAGTAGTTGGTAAGGTGTCAGTAAGTGGTTGGTAAGGTGTCAGGAAGTGGTTGGTAAGGTATCAGTAAGTGGTTGGTAAGGTGTCAGTAAGTAGTTGGTAAGGTGTCAGTAAGTGGTTGGTAAGGTATCAGTAAGTGGTTGGTAAGGTGTCAGGAAGTGGTTGGTAAGGTGTCAGTAAGTAGTTGGTAAGGTGTCAGTAAGTGGTTGGTAAGGTGTCAGTAAGTGGTTGGTAAGGTGTCAGTAAGTGGTTGGTAAGGTGTCAGTAAATGGATTTTACTTAGGGTGTCAGCGAGTTGTTATTATATTTTGATTTTTGATTTTAAGTTGAGGGCCACAAGTTTATCAGTTTATAACTGTTTCGTGTAACCTTCTATAAATAAATTCTTCTTCTTCTTCTTCTTCTTATTATTATTATTAAGGTGTCACGGTGAGGCTAGTAAGATGTAAGTACGTGGTTGGTAAAGTGTCAGTGGTCGATAGTTAAGTTGTCAGTAAACTGTTGGTATGGTGTCAATAAACTGTTAGTATAAAGTATCACTAAGTCGTTGTCAGGCTGTAAGTGAGTAGTTTTTAAGGTGTCAGTAAGTGGTTGGTAAGGTGTCGGTATGTGGTTGGTAAGGTGTCAGTAAGTGGTTGGTAAGGTGTCAGTAAGTGGTTGGTAAGGTGTCAGGAAGTGGTTGGTAAGGTGTCAGGAAGTGGTTGGTAAGGTGTCAGTAAGTGGTTGGTAAGGTGTCAGTAAGTGATTGATAAGGTGTCAGTAAGTGGTTGGTAAGGTGTCAGTAAGTGATTGATAAGGTGTCAGTAAGTGGTTGGTAAGGTGTCAGTAAGTGATTGATAAGGTGTCAGTAAGTGGTTGGTAAGGTGTCAGTTAGTGGTTGATAAGGTGTCAGTAAGTGGTTGGTAAGTTGTTAGTGGCTGGTAAGGTGTCAGTAAGTGGCTGGTAAGGTGCCAGTAAGTGGCTGATAAGGTGCCAGTAAGTGGTTGCAAAGGTCACAGTAAACTGTTGATAAGATGTCATTAGTAAGATGAACGTTCAGCAGATCTATGCCGTCGAATAAGGGCTTAGTCTCCTACCGTTTTTCAGTGAAATGTTGTGCAAGCCTGTTACCTGCTAACAACCACCTCACATTCATTTCATGTCTCCTTTAAAACTAGCTGTCTGCGACAGGGCGGAAAAACGTTTTACAGCCTCCATTTATAAGGACACCATAGGTTTTTAAGGCTCAATATTTGTAACTGCTCTCTTTGGGGCCAAAGAACAAAATATCAAATTTCACCAAAATTCAGTGAATACGATTTGTGAGAATATAACGCCTTGTACTTTGGGAGAGGTGACATTTTGATCAGCAGAAAAATCATTGTTTTCATAAATATCCCCGCGAAGCTTTACTGTCACGTCACAAGGTTTTGTAAAAAGCTTTTAGTAAAGCCAGCAAAAGTGTAGCAGTTACTGTTTTTCATACTCCATCATCAGTTTATGACAAAAACTATGAAAACGGCAGCTTAGCTGTTATTCCGCTATGTCGCTGTCTGCTGGTATTGTCACACAGTGTAAGAAGAATGCTCAACGGCATTTTAATGTTTATTCCTAGTTCTTTCTATTCTAGTTGGAGCAAATTGTTCAACGATAATTTGTACTGCTGGAAAAAAGTGCATAATGCATGATAAGAAACCACATTGCATCGACTGTGGTAGTGCCTGCCGCAAGGATATGAATGTTGCATCGGCTACACGTCGTCACCAGTACCATACACGATTTTTTGGAGACCATGTTTGTGGTTCGAATGGTCTGACCTACCCAAACCGTTGTGCTTTACAGAGACACATGTGTGCTACAGGGACCTATATCAGTGTGAAATATCATAGGAAATGTAGGGGTAAGTTTCTAATTTGTACCATTGACGTCAACATTGAATATACAGCCCTTAGGGCCTCCACAGACGAGACGATTAGTTGTCAAATACTCGCGCGCATGAATTCAAAACCGATATAGTAGTGACCAATGCCATATATTTCGTCAGGGTCAAAACCACCTTTCCCATTAAAACCAATGCTGACGGCCGCTCATATCAACAAGCTGAAATATGAGTCTATTAAAGTACGACAACTGTTGAAGATGATTCGAGACCTGGGCCTGAATGTCACCTTGCATCACCCGTCAAGACTGAAGGGCAAGAGAGTTGCTGTATACCCCATAATTTGTCGTATTATAAAGATCATCACAGGAGCCAAATTGGGTGGGTGTCCTTAGAGAAGTAAATCGCGGATCTGCCACGAACGCTAAGTTTCCAATAAACAGTGTGGAAAGAAAAAGCAATGGGAAAAAGAGTGAGGGAGGGAGATATATATACAGTGGTAACATGCCTTATATCTCACGTACGATACTGGCATTTAGCTGTGGAAAAAGCCCACCATATGCACTCAAAATGTATATGATTTTGAACTCAAATCTGTCCTCTCCTATGCACGTTTTTAAAGTGAAGTTGAGACTTTCGTTTTCTTTTGCATTCTTCTTTTCTCCTTTCTTCCTCCCTCTCTTCCTCTCTCTGTCTCTGTCTCTCTGTCTGTCTGTCTGTTTCTGTCTCTGTCTCGCTCTCTCTCTCTGCCTCACTGAACAAGATAAGTGAAAGAAAGAACAAAGTATGTAACAGTGATTTCTTACTTATATAAAGGACATTGGAGAAATATATATCAATAAGTATATTATTAATATTTTACTATAAAAATGAAAAATGCATTCAGTTTTGTATTCTATATATCTAGCAAAAAGATTCCATTTTTCCATGCGTTTGTACTCTAATAGATGCATAGATGACGTCATAAATGAGGTGAGAACAAAGAACTGCTGTTCTCACTACGTTTTGACAATATACAGATTATTAGAATACAGACCCATGGAAAAATGGAATCTGTTTTATATGATATTCATCGAAACATTTCAACCAATCACAGCGTGCATAAGATTCAGTGACGTCATCGTGCGTATGTACTTGAATCACTCACGTTTTTCGGCCAATCAGAGCGCGCGTAATAATTATATCAATGATTATATTAAGTATTTTATCAAAAATTGTCTTTAATTATTTGAAATGTATACACACTTCTAGTTCAATTTCTTAGAGATTTCTAGCTTCTAGCTTATTAATGCCAGATTAGCAAGCGAACGTGTACAAAGTAGCTAGACAGAGGTAGTGGGACCAGAGACTTTGACCAAGAGAAAATGCGCGCGATTCCTTCTCTTACCTCATTTTCTCTTGCTTTGACTCATTGCAGGGATTCTTTCTGATATTTTTTTGTTTTTTTATCTTTAAATTTTTCATTCCCAAGAGTTCTAAAAACAAAAATACCAACTAAAAAACCGAAATAACCCCGAGTGAGTCAAAATCTCTGTGTTCTAGGGTAAAATAGCACTAATCATATTCGCCCTTGAGATTTGGCCTTAAGCACTAGTGCATAAGACTGACCATCCCTGGCTATGAAACTAGAGGCTTAATGTTCATTCTCAAGATATTATGCCTAAAATAGACGGCAATTATTTTATGTAAGATGCCCTAAGCTCCACTGTATGGTTTTAAGAGCTCTAACGTTACCAAGAGACCATAATACTAAGAGAGCGAAACTCAGTATTGATGTATGTGCGATGTTCACGGTGACTAAGGCTGCTTTTTAGTAACTTCGCCATCGCGTGCGCAAGGCTCTCCAACAATAGAATTTGATTTTTTACGTGCGCGCGGACTTGACCAAAATAGCCTTTGTCGCCGCGAACATCGCACAGACATCAATATTGAGTTTCGCTCTCTTAGTATTATGGTCTCTTGACATTACCTTATTCGTATTTTTTAAAGCTTCTGCGGTTTTTTTAAAGCCAAATCATGCAAGTGGGCTTCAATAGTGCTATTTTATGGAGACAAAAATAAAAGAGTAGTACATTTCGCGCGAAAACGGCCACGGAAGATTTCCAACAAATTTGCAAATCTAAGTTTTTATAATTAGTGTATTTGCAATACAACTCAAATCGCAAAACGAATAACATTTTTTTGCATAAAAACAGAAACTAGCCCATGGTCTTTATAGCCTGTGAACAGGCTCCAGGGAGGGAGGGAGGGGAAGTGGGAGGAAAGGGACCCGTCTCCAGTCCCTTCCCCCTCCCTTCCCCTCCCCTCCCCTAAGCTCCCCTCCCTTCCCCTCCCCTCCCCTCCCCAGAGCCTGTTCACAGTCTAGGGTCTTTAAGGCTAGTATATAAAAAGATGTAACAGTTATACTTATTATCTCATATTTATGTTAAAAAGAGACTAAAAATTTTAGTCTGGATATATATGCTACCTTCTATTTTATTATAACCAATAAAAGTCAAACTATAGACCACTGGTGTTTTGAATAGTTATGAATAGTATGTAGGTGTAGGGTCTATTGGGATTGAATGTTACTCATTTGGTGGAATGAAAATGTCCAGGTTTTCTCTGATGGGTGAGAAGTGCCTCGCCCAAAAGTGGAACGTTTTATGGAAGGGTTACCTTTTTCATAGCATAGGAAAGGGGTATCTTCTTACACTGGAGTCATAGAAGGATTTGATATACCACAAAATGTAAACTTAGACTTATGGATAGAGACTTCATGAGTTGAGCATTGGAACTATCTTTGAAAGGGGTACCATTTTCTTTGAATGTTATTTGAAAGCTATAGATGGGTAAAGAGGGTACCTCATGTTTCAAACTATTTTAAACAAAAGTGGTAAGGGTTTTGACCTTGGGTGGAGCCTTCCTATGTAAAACATGAGTACCTCAATACTATTTTGAGACATCCACTTGCTATGAGGCATAAAAAGGCTGAATCGTCCCACAGTTTTCAAGAGTAATTTTTCTCTACTACTGGATAAAGTGTAGAGAGAAATCCACTCCCTATCCTGATACCTCCCCCCCTTTTTTCCAAGCACCCTAGGCAGTTGGTATGGAGTCTTCTGCCAAGGGTGACAACACTGCAACCAGATGCAAAGGAGATAACCTTGGACTGTATGTGATCTGCAATGATCGCCATGCCCAAATTGGTCCCCATGCTCAAAACTGTAAAAGTCGTTCCTGAACTGACCCCCAAATTCAATCTAACTTGTACATGTAACAATAGCCCACTTTTGATATATGGTTGAGATTCCACACACAAAAGAATCAGTTCGAGGCTCTGGGGAACAATGCTTAGTGGTGTGCAACACAACAAATATTGTTTTGTTACGCACTACTAAGCATTATTCCCCAGAGCCTCGTATTGATTCCTTTGTGTGCAGTAACTCAACCATATATTGAAAGTTAACAAATTGAAGATAGTTTTCCATTGTCAGTACTCTTATTAATCATGGATGACGTCAAAAAATGTTCAAAACTAAAGTGGTTTCACTGCTAAGTTTTGGACATTTTTTGACGTCATCCATGATTAATAAGAGTACTGACAATGGAAAACTATCTTCAATTTGTTTTTTACAACATTATCTTAGATCTTTTCCGTCCAAATCTGTTTGAAAAACTGTCCCAAACTTTTTTCTGTAAGGACGAGCGTGACATGTTGGTGTCAGCTATTGTCAGTACTCTTATTAACAATGGCTCTTGGCCAATCAGATCGCAAGATTTTAGTCAAATGTTGTAAAATGGACTATTATTCTGTGGTCTGATTCTTTGATAATAATGTGGGGGAAAAAACAATAACAAAACAAAACAAACAAACAAACAAACAAAAACAAAACAAACAACAACAACAACAAAACAAAGCAAAAAGAGAGAGAATAGTGTGTATAATGTTAATACCCATTATTTATTACAAAAGTGTATTTACAACATCCACAGGAAGCTAATTAAAAAGCTCATGTGTCCTCAACAACCATCATAGCAACAAAATCCTTGTAGAAGATCACTCCTTTTTCTGGGTCAACAGCTGCAGACAGCATTTCTTCCATCTCTTCTTGAGTGAAGGGTTCTCCTAAAAATATGAAACACAGAAGCATACATTTAAGGCTGGTGAAAAGTATATGAAAAACAGAGTTTCATGGGTGGGTGCTTGCACACTCCCATAATTTTTTCCTGCAAATTAATAGCCAGGAAAGTTATCATGCCTTTTGAGAAACAGACTCCAGGGTCGGTCGTTGGAAAAACAATCTCGGCAAGTTTCAGAATTCATGTTTGTCACACCCAAGGTCATTTACAATTGAAGGGTTCCATGTGAAAACAGCCTAAGTGTCAGACCTTTTTGATGATTTTTTTCAATAGTATAAAATGATATAATTAACTTTCCTAACTTTCCTGAAAAATCAATGTCTGGACATTCAACCACCAAAAAGTCACTTAGGTCGTTTTCACAGGAAACCCTTCATTTTTGTCAAAACACTACTATTGGCTACCTCTCTACAATGATCACCTCTCCATTATGTCTGGCATTTTGTCCCTACCATCAACCCTATCCATACAATTACTCTGTATGACAACCTCAGTACAATAACCAGCTCTGAACAAGGGCTGGCACTTACAAGTATTAGAGTGATTTAGCAAATGTGATGCAATGAGAGAACAAGATATAAGATGACGAGTATATCACATTCGTTTGTTGCATGACTACTATTAGTCTCCCTCGCAGCTGCTACCAGTGTCATCACACAATGCTTTCTCCCCTAAGCATTGCGTGACGACACTGGTAGCGGCTGCGAGGAAGACTAGACTACTATGAAACCACATTTTTCACATCATTTTTTTGACATTGGTGACATCAGTGGCTATTTCCAATATTTGACAATGTGTGTGTGACATCCTCATACATGCTGCATTATATTTACTAAATCACTCCAATGTGCCTCCCAAGGGGCTGTTTTGGAGAGGTTTGATTGTATCACTGGGTTCATCCATTCCTTTGGGAATCAAAAGACAAAGAACCAGTAGCCATGTTGGATGAACAAACAAGAAATGCTAATGAGAAAGCTTTTGTTGAAGTTCATCAAAGATGGCTGCCGTGACGTCACATGCAACCCAAGAATTATATAATAGATTGCCATTTGCAACCACAGATATCATTAATTTATTTTGTGCAACTGGTTTTTGGTTCTTACCCTCTTCAGTCATGTATTTTGTTAATTCTTCAGTAGTTAAATAACCTTTCTTGTCTTGATCAAGAACATCAAAAGCTTTGGAAAGCTGATCCTCTGGAGCAGCTTTATATCTGCAAACCCCAAGATAGAATTTGTCAAAAGAATGATAAGAAGGCTGCAACACACTGAAATCGGGGGTGAATTACTCCCATATGATTTTGGGTCTTGTATAAATACCAATGTGACCCTGAGATCCTTTACATTTTATTGGCTAAAATTGCATTACAATTGGGTTAGGATTAGGGTTAGGGTATAGGAGACACATTTAACATTAAAAAAACCCTCAATTCACCTTCTCTCCAAAAGAACCTTTAACATTGCTGGTTCAAACTTTTCAAAACGTATATATCCTGTTGGCTCGTCTTCCTCAACCTAAGGACAAAACAAGAACTCAGTTACCATATTCGAGTATTCACAAAGTCGACAGTAACTGTTTATTTTATGCACAGAGAGTACAGAGAAAACAACCAAATCTATCCACCAAGTCTATCGTACTTACATCTGCCAAAATATCGTGAAGTTCCCCCTCAGTTGGACAACATAGCAATGACCTGACAATTGTCCCAATTTCTCTAAAAATTTTAAAAAGCTTCATGTGAACTCAGATTGGATTATCACTTCAACAATATTGAAACAACAAAATTTTAAACAATTTTCCTACCTCACATCAACTGTTTTATTCGATTCGTGGTCAAAAATATCAAAAGATTCAGATATTTTCTTCTGTAATTCTGCTGCCATAGAATCGCCATCGTTTAATGGTTTTTCACTCGGTTCTGTGGCAGTTTCGCCAACTGTACTCCCGTCCGCCATCTTGTTTGGAGTGGAGGAGTTGCTATAACAACCACCACAGGAACTCCGAAGTTCTCGATGAAATTTTTGTAATTCTTTGTTTTTTATCACAAAAACCAGAAAACATAAAAGATTAATAATTTTTTGACTAGAGACATTATAAATTCCAGTTAGCATAGACTAGATAATCATTATTGATTAGTATTGAATGATTTGCCTAAATTTTTATAAAAATTTCTTTATAATAAGTTTATCTAATGCAAAATAGATTGTTTAAAATTTCTGACATCAGGGGAAAGAAAATATTTTAATATTATCAGTATTAACTGACTTCCTTATTACTATAATTTTCTATAATTATATTTTATACTTTTAGAACCTAGTCTTCATCATAATCGTTGTCCGAGAGGTCCTCGGTATAACTTCAATAATGGCGAGCAATGGTGTGGTAGGTTGAGTGTGTTTTCGTATTTTTTTCACCATTATTTTCGTTAAATCTTCACAAAATTCTCCTTCATATCACAGAGAGATCTGTTAAAGGAGCTGCCTTCGTTTAATCAATCAAATTTTTCTCGCTATCACCGCGATTCCACATGCAAGTCCTCGGTGAGTTCCAGACGAAGTTCCGAATTATTGTCGTATGACAATTATTCTTATCTCTTGTTGTATTTTGCTTCTAGAATCGTCGACCTGCAGTATATTTACCTACAAAAGATGTTATATCACAAGAACAAAGTAAAAGATCGTATCTTTATGTGCTTTAAACTAAAATTTCTATAATATAAAATATAATTGAATATGCAACAAAACCCAAATGCACTATTAGCTTGTTTATACGATTAGTCGATTCTTCATTAACATATAAATGCTTCGACAAATCGTTTATGCAAACCTAAGATTGCCACTGTATAGAGAGAACTCTTTTCATGTTATTTTCTGATCGAGGAGATAAACATGTCTGATCATGTAACTTCAGTCGTATTTTTGTACATGTACTAGTAGTACCGTTGGGTACTCTTCAGCGTTCTTGGCCAAATTAGCAACACTATTGCTTTTGAAATTTGAAGTTAAAAGCTTGGAAAACAACAACTTAATTTAAAAGTGTCATGCAGATTGAATGCATTTAATGACACAATGATGATGACCTGTATTCGTAAAAACCTTGCAAATTTTCAAACAGGAACAAAATTGATTATTTGTTTTGTCTGGAACACTACTAGTGGTTGCCCAGCTTGTAAATTCTACTTATAAATACAAGCTAATGAATTTTATTTTATTTTTCAGCAATAGTTACAGATAAAACAAATATACTTCTTAGATATTTGCACCATCAATGGGAAGCAAAGGTAAATGCATTGAATATTTTCTCTTTCAAAATATACCAAATAATTAATATATCAAAATTCTATTTGTGTATTTCCGTTTATTTTGGAAAGCTTACCAGTGTTTGCACAGTAACATACTGTGTCAGACAAAATTCTCAACAGGGAAAAGGTCGATAGGCTATTTTAAATCCAACACAATGTTAGATAGTCACACAAATTGGCAGAGTTTTTTTTATGTCAGAAAACTTGATCTATTTATGTAAAAAAACCTGTTTATTCAAGTGTCCAAGTCTTCTAGTGCCTTTCGCACTAATTTTGGGACACTGTACTCTCTTACACACTACCTCTACATTAAGTATTTTGCAAATAATCACTCGACTCACATGTTGATTTTTGCCGAGGGAGGAAAAACTGGAGAACCTGGAGAAAAAACCCTCGTGGCATGGTAGAGAACAACACATCAAACAAACTCAATTCACATATGGTCCAGGCGCTCGAGCTGGGACTCGAACCCGGACCATAGTGGTGAAAGGCCAGTGCTCTAACCGCTCGGCCATCCATGCCACCCACAGATTTATGTGTCTGCTGTTTAGCATTGTATTGGATTACAGTAGCTTATTGCCCTAGTATTTTATCTCAGTGGCATTGTGTGTGATTATGCAAAAGGAGTCTAGAGAGTGAACTAGTTTGGGCTGTGTCAGTGTATAAAATACAACAAGTGGTGAATGGAAATTTGGTACACTGCATAAAAAGAGATACACATTTCCATTCATCCCTCAAATGATGTTAACGCAGGTTGTCTTGAAGGTCTGTCTACTAAAGGAGATTTTCTATGACCTCACTTCTCAAGATTTTGTCTTGTTTTTAGAATTCAAGTAAAAAAAGAGATACAGCAACAGCTGACCTTCCAGACCAGGATGACAGCATAAGGTCACGAAAAATTCAACGTGTTGATCTCGATAATGATTCACCTGACTAGAACCAGCTCACCTTTGGTTAGGGAATATTTTATTTAACCAAAGATATATTATCATGTGTTCGCAGTCATTAATTTTATTTTGGAAAGTGTTGTACATGTATGTGGATAGTAGTTATCAAGTCTCTGTAATTTGTGAATGATGATTTGTAAAAATGAGCACTGCAAACAGGATAATGATGTACATTATATTGAAACTAAAGACAAACTGTTTTAATGATGTGAATTATTATTAGCAACACCAATGTTCGACAAAGTTTAGTATGTATTATATATAAATATAATATGATCATAGATGTACAAATACTAAATTATACTGAATTCAAGTGTAAGGTCAAAATAATTTTTGATTTATTGATTCTTTATTGCCATTTTGATAGAACTCTGTAAAAGCAGATCATGTACCCCTGAAATCAGTCATGGAAATTGGTTAAATTTTGACCAAGATATGACAGCTGGGATCACAGTTTGTTTCATTTTGGTTTCAAGAGTTTGGAACCAAGTGCTCAAATTACAGTGGTAAGGAAAATAATTTATTAATACCACAAGAACTCGGCATTTTTTAATTTTCATGCATTTGGATATTGTTCTCTTCAAAATGGGAATAAAATACTGGTAAATTAATTATTTATTTTTGATAACAACATCAATTGAGTCTATTGTTGAACCCAACAGTCTCAAACCCAGGGCAGCTGTAGTGTCAGCTGCTGGTAAATTTTACTAACTGAAACGGACAAAATTTCCAGCTGTATTATTATTCATTATAAAAAAAAACTTTAGACAAGTTGCTGAAATCATTGCACTGAAAAAGTAAAACTCAGTTCTACTTTTCACAATGCTCAAATCAGCAACTTTTTTTGGCCTTGCACTGTCTATGTAACATCCTCTTCTACAGCTTGTTTAAGCTTGTCTTGCAACGCAATTGTAAGACTAGTTACAGAAAAAAATGCACTGTGGTACATTGCCTTTAGAAAACGAAAAAAGTATCAAAGAAAAGTTTGAGATTAATGGAACAGTGCTGGGGAACATTGTTAGAAATACTGGCAGCTGGCCAGCCAGCACTGCTTTTTCATTCCTTCAGGCACTGAATCAAAAGTTGGCAAGACAGCACTAGCTACTTCAAATTTGAGACTGCAGCTTAAAATTTCTGTGGAACACCGAGTTTCACATACAAGAGTTAATATGCATTTTCTGGCCACCCACTGCCATATCAGCTTGCGTGTAATTGCATTAATTAGAAATTAAAGGGTTCTGTATGCTGAACCTGTCGTTACTGACTCATGATTTCAATATCAAGCAAGCAGCCATCAAACCCAAACAACTAAGGAGTTACAAATATGTTTTTTGAAAAACATTGTAACGCTTTTGCGCATCATCTTGAACATTCGTCGTAAATACGACGAATATTCATCGAAAATGTTTCGGCAAATTAACTCCATAGAACCGTTTTCGTTTCGTATGAATGAGAAACTTGCCGCGCAGTAACATGACAGTGTCAGTGCCGCAATGTCTATAAGAACATTCGAACAATATGCCGTTCCCCTATACCTTTTGTGTGAAACGTGAACGACTGATTTGTTTTGACGTGAAACGTGATGTAAGGTCTAAAATCTTTTTGCGTCCATGCACGTGAAAGCAAATTTTGATTTTTTGTGAACGTGAAAGAGATGATGTGATGCGCGAAAAGACCAAATATATTTGCGTGATTTCATTTTGCAAAGGGATATAGGGGACCCTGTTTTCCCATTCATACGAAATGGGTCCTAGTTGCATTACGGCCCAAGATATGGCCCTCCTCCCCTACGAAAAGTAGCCTGCTCAATTTAGGCTACGCCCAGATCAAACGGTTCATCTTATTAAAGCTCTTTGACAAAAAGAGAAACGCCGTTTCTGTGTGAATGAAAGGCCTAACCGCAGCGAAAGAGATTCGTTGTAAGATTTATCTGGATTAGCCCTCAGGGACGAAGGGAGGGAGGGCAAGGGAAGTATGTTCGGCTCATTCATGGTGTTGCAGGGCACCTGAGGCGTCAAGACAAAACAGAAGCCAAGAACTGGCAAAGGTTTGGAACGTAACAATGTCCTGCAGTACAAAGAACTCTAACCCGGAAAACAATACATCCTGCAATATACCAAGGAACGAACCGTGCCGTAGTGGCAGTGAGCGATTTTTAACCCAATGACATTAACCCATGGGCTTCGCTGCAGGCCCCCCCTTCTTCTCTTCATCCCCCCTCTCCCAAGAGGGCCATCGTATGCGCAAGTCAGGAGAGCAAAGTAAATGTCGGGGGGGGGGGGAAGGGTTGGTAGCACCCAAACCTTTAGGTGGGATGTGTGAGGCGCTTGACGAAGCCTTACACTATTTCAGACCAGGAAAAAGTACTTGGCTACCCTTCCTTAGACCATGCAAAAAGGTGATTTTCAATTAAAGATATACCGCCTATTTCAAACCAAAATGGCAGGTTTCTCTTACAGTGCGACAGCTACCAAAGCTACACAAATAAATTTCATAAATACTATTATATCCAGTCACGATTGAGTATATACAATAAGCTCATTGACTTTGTTGACTGTAACTAACACAGAGAAAGTTTCGTAGAAACGTCTTAGTGTTTTCTGGGTCAAAACACTTAGTTACAACCGTATCCGAATAGATAATTTTAAAACTAATCAAGTGATTGAATTTGTTTTGCTTGACAAGTTACTTGCTGGAAGAACAACTCGCTCAAAAGTTTGGGTGTGTACCCCGTTGTGTAACACCTAGTATGCACAAGTAGGAGGAGTCTCCTTTTGCTTTAAAACAAGATAGCAAGAGCTTGAGAGAACTGGTTTTCCAGCAAGACCAAGTTGATGTTTACGTGGTTTCCATTAGTCACCGATATTAAAAATCTGTTAGACCAACTTGTAGTCTATTATTCCTGGATCAGCGAAACTTGTACTCTATTGTTCCTGGATTAGCGAACAAAAGAGTTTCATACATTGATATGATGGAAAACATCGGTAATGGAATTAATAGCCAATTTGTTTGTCAAGCGCTAGCACGGATTAGTTTTGATTGTTTAACTTAAGCTCAACTGAATTAAAAATAGAAGAACGCAATAATAAAAACTGAACCGTATCAAATGAATCGAATAAGAATATGAATAATATAAATGCAAAATGGATAAAAATATAAAATAAGATAAATGCAAAATGAGTAAAATATATTGCCAAAAAATATTGAGTAAAAATGTATAAAATAGTGTTGTGTAACACATACACACACATAGATAACGTCATTGAATCTTACGCGCGCTCTGATTGGTGAATATTATAATATAAAACAAAAGCATGTTTAAAACAAACAGATTCCATTTTCCGTGGGTCTATACTCTAATAGTTGCACAAATGACGTCAAAATGTACGTGGTGAGAACAAAGAAGTACAATACGCGTACGAGACGAAGTCGAGTGGCATATATGCATAACAAACTGTTTTTCGCACCACATTTTGACGTCATCTGTGCATCTATTAGAGTACAGACGCACGGAAAATTAAATGGAATCTATTTCTTAAATACATATCGATATTTAAAATTTTTGTTTGTTCATTGGTCTCAGCCAATCAGTGACGCAAAGGACGTTTTCAGAAAGTTTCACTGCGAACATCTCGATATTTGTTGTAGACCCCAACAATATACATGAATATAGACACTGGAATAATTAGTTACCAATGGATCTCTGACTATATTATGCATTTTAGTCAATTGAAACCCTAACTAAACCCCCGCCCAAACTAAACCCCAGACCCCCACGACAGGGCGGTGAATTTAACGTTTACCCCGGTCATCGGGGACACATTCGTTGGTTGTTAAAACTCCGTCCACCTTGGCCACGCTGTTTTGGGTCACTGTGACATAATAAACGCAATGCAGATTTTGTCCTTTTAATACAGTTTCTAAAGTAGCATCTGATATAAAACAGAATGGATCGTTATACACACAATCTACACCTGAGACTTCGAAGCCTGAGCTAGACCGCATGCGCTAGCTAGCTAGAGTATTAATTACTACTGTGAACGCACTTTGGTAGCTAGCGTGACGATGGGCGACAACTGAGAAATGTAGCCGTTCAGACTGTTAAAATGACCTGAAACTGCCAAATTCCCAAGCCATGTGTAGACATGGTTTGAAGCGAGTGCAACTAGCTAATCCCTCTGTAGTTGACAGATTTCTATTGATCTAGCGTAATCAACGCAGAGATTCCCAAAAGTAACGCAAGACATGGGTTCAAACCTGCTGCTCATGCGCGAAACACGAGAAACAAAATGGTAGACAAGAAGCTACAGTTTTCGCAACAAAAACCTGACATTGTATGACCTCTAGGATTTTAGTACGACCTCCGTGCTTTGAGATTTAAAATTCCAATCTCGGCCCCAGAGAGCAAAATGTTAAATCAGAAACTGAAAGTGTGCACAGTGCTGTAACGTAACCTAATTTTAGACAAGCAGATCTTCTAACAGATGATTTTGAATGATATATAGTTCACATATACCTTTTTGTAACAGTAAGAGAACACTTAAATCATACTGAATTACGAAATTTAAACCCGGAACGAAATATGATACAAAATTCGTATAAAAGTAATTAAAAGCTTTTACGCCATCTTGATAGCCCCGGGCTTGAACTTGGAAATACTCAATGGTTGTACCACTAACACTGGGAGAAAACACTTGAGAGTCTTGGTTTCTGCACGATGTCGGAAGCACAGCATTTAGATGGAAACAAAAGGAACAGCCCCAAATTTGACGATGTTTTTCAATGGATCCCGTCCTTTGGATGCTACCAGAAAGTCCTCTATAGTGGAGTTAGCCTGATTCTTGTTCCTGTGAGTTTACAATTCATGTTGCTTGTCTTTGGAATGGGAACTCCTAAGTTCCACTGTACTACTCCTAATTCTACTTGTCCAGCCAGTAAGTGCTGTGAGAATTGTACTTCTTATGAGTTTGATGGGCCTTTCAAGAGTGCAGTTTCTGAGGTAAGTATATTTTCTAATATCGTTTCTGTTATTTTTACAAGGATACCTTTAATCCATACAATATATCACGTTTCGGCGAGCCCTTTTTAATCGTGGGTCGAGTGTAGAAAGTGATTTTAATTAAAATAGATATCATCAAAATTTAAAATAGCTTCATAATGGTAAAATTATGTTTCAACCAGCAAAACTTTATTATAAACGCGCGCCGTCCGAGCTTTCGGACACTCGTCCGTCTTCCGTCAGGGAATAATGGAAAATCTGTTAGTTTTTTAACTGCAAAGTTTTGCTGGTTGAAACATAATAATTTTACCATTGTTCAAGTCATATTTATCACATGTGCTCCTAGAGTCACACAAGTCTAATGCTTTTTTAATTTAACAACAGTGGAATTTAATCTGTGATCGAGCACACATCGGTGCGTCAATACAGTCTTGTTTCTTTATTGGTATGTTGCTTGGATCCATTCCTGGTGGCTGGGTGTCCGACACTTTTGGCCGACGAAAAGTGCATCATATTTAATAGTATAATAATGGTGGGTGAAAATATATAAGAAATTAAAGTATAAAAGCCGGTAGTACACACGAGGGAGCATGCCCCCGCAACATACAGGCGAGGGAGCATGCTGCGGGAGCTTGTTTCATGCAATCATTTGCTCCCGGAGCTTGCTCCCTCGCATTTAGCCAGATTAATATCATGGAGCATGATCAGTCAGCGAAACTTTGTTGCGCAACAAAATGTTTTTACGTGAAATCGTTGGTACACACGAGGACGCGTGTGGCGGGAACTTGTTGCGGGATCATGTTGCGGGAGCATGCTCCCTCATGTGTAGCAGGCTTAAGTGTGCCTATGGTTTCAGCATTACTCATTGTCATTAATTGTTATTATTATTGAACATTTGAATAATGATAACAATTTGAGGAATTTATCATCCACATTGTAGCCTAAGTGTTAAATTACGAGGATGCAGCTCAACGTGGTCGGGTTGAAGGCCTGTAAATGGCGCACTATGCTGCCGCCATACAACCAATGTCTGACCATGGCGCACAGCTCAGATCGAAACAGCTAGTTGGTTTTAATGGAGGGAAGGAAAACCGAAGAAAAGCCCATACAAGGGAGAGACCAACTAGCTAAACTTTCATATGTTCCCGAGCAGGGACTCGGAATTACCGAACCACAGCGGCGACAAGCAAGCGGTGAAAAATCACTACAACACCTCTGCCATCCCATCATCATTAGCATTAAGCTAATATGTAAACGCTGCTTTGTGCTTTTGCTCCAACAGTAGGTTAAATGCGACTAAATGAAATTTAGGCAAAATTAAAATCGAGGCATGCTGGCCAGCAGTCTCTTACGTGAATGTGAGGTGTGCCCCTAAGCCATGCAGGGGCCCTTACATGTGGCTATATACTTGTGCTGCATCATAGCCGATGCATCATTCTTGCAGATCGTCGCGGATCCATCGTTCTTGCGGATCGTCGCAGATCCATAGCTTGCTTGAACAGGGCTGCTCAATTGCCAGGCGCGTCCCTCGTGGCGACATTATGGCACCCAAGGCCAACCTCATCAGCGCCGATGAGTTTAATATTAATTTATCATTTTTATAGTTCGTGTGCTCCATTGGGACGTACTTTGCTGATTGCCCCTCCCTACTGGCATTACTTCGCCTTGCGGTTGGATACGCACTCGTGACTGCAATGCTCTGTCAGTATGTTTATGTCATGGAGCTCGTTGGTCCAAAATGGAGGACTTTCTGTGGCAAACTTCCAGACTTTTTCTGGGACATAGGGGATGTCATGAATTTTGTGATGGCTTACTTTATTCGTGACTGGAGAATGTTGATACTTGGTTGTACCATGTTTATATTGCCATACATGTTATCGTGGAGGTAAGCCAGAATTAAATTAAAGACGCTTTTCGCTCGGTCTTATTTACCTCCCCCTCCTCCTACTAAAAAATCACTGTGCATTCACTGGCTGCGATCACATTAAAGTACGTTACTACAAATAAGATATTCCTAAAAACTAGTACCGATATGCGATCCGTTGTAAAGGGTGTGTTAACTGAGTTAAAGGATTCTAATGGGACCACACCCAGAAAACTGCATTCACTGTTATAACATAAATACCTTGTGTGTTCTTGAAGGATTTTGCCAGAAACAGCTCGATGGTTGGTAGCCCACAATCGTCTAGATGAAGCATGCGATCAGCTCATCAAATATGGCAGCAAGAAGAACAAACAAGTGGACCGTGAACAACTGAAACAGCTACTGAAAGAAGTGAAAGAAGACGAGAGAGCACAAGAATCAGCTGACGGCAAAAAGTACACTCCAATGGACCTGTTTAGAACACCTAAGATGAGGAGGAGGAGCCTGATCATATGTTTTGATTGGTATGCCTGGGGGGACTCCATTGTAAAAGGATCGGGTATGCTCGTCGGAAATTTTAAAAAATACCCCTAAAAGATACCAGAAGTCTTTTAAGAAGGGCGTGGCTGGACGATTCTTAACCACTAAGAGATATCAGCGATAACAAGCTAATGAACATTATTATGATGAACATAAAATTCAGGAATTCATGCTTTTGTTGGGCAAATGTTTTCCAAGATAACAAGATAATAAGCGATGGGCTCTTTTGATACCCTAAGAGAGACAAGGAAATGCTAAAACTCTAAACTTCAATTTTAACACCCTAAAAGATACCAAATCCCTAAGAGATAGGACGACCATACCAGATCCTTTTACAATGGAGTCCCCCCCTGGTTGGTATGTAAGCCAACGCTGTGACCACGCTTGACCACGAGGTTCTAACGTTTGCCACGACGTTATGATTTCAGGTTTGTTATTTCCATGGTGTATTTTGGTTTCTACCTCTACATCACAGCATTGTCAGGAAATATTTACGTGAATTTTCTTATCATGGGTCTACTGACTCTTCCAAACCTTCCCGTCTCGTTTTTCTTGATGAAAGCGTAAGTATAAACGTTAATCGTTAAATCGTGTTATCGGGGGACAATTGTTGCTGCTTCTCCCTCGGAAAATGAGGCGAGAAATGGAATCCTCGTTCCTCGTACCCCATCATGAGCAGTCGTTGATGGTATTTATGGAATCAAGATGAGCTATTTTTAGTTCGTTACGATGACCGTGACCATCTAACTTACCACCCAGAAAACTATACCACCTCCATGCAATGAAATGACCAATGAGGTTCTTTTCTCAAATAAATTGGATTAAAGATTGCCTCAAACGATGCTTATGATTGCTACAAACCAAGAAAGCATAATACTAAGAGACTACGCGGCGACTAAGGCTATTTTTAGTCATACTATTGCCATAGCGCGCGCAAGGCTCTCAAACAAAATTTGGTTTTAATTTTGAAGTGCACGCGGACGGGACCGTTTGCTTTCAGCATTTGAATTCTATTGCATACTGTAAAAACGCTTGTATCGCGACCAACAACAAATTCAAACTTTCAGTTGGATTTTGGGTTTTTCTGATCCACCAATCTTGTGAAAGGGGCGCGGAGCTTATGCAAATGCCCTCAAGTGACCTCAATAGCGATTATCTCACACTATTCCGATGATATACGTACCAATGTACATGCAGTACATTGACACAGTTTTATATATATAGATAGAGTTTTATACAGTTTTATATATATAGATACAGTTTTATATATATAGATACACGACCCCATAAGCGCAAGCTTTAACAAATATCGTGTCTAAATAAAGTTGATGTATGTATGTATGTATGTATATTACAGATTTGGTCGTCGAATTGTTTTCATTGGATATATGCTCAGCAGTGCAATTTTGTGTTTGTCAGTTCTCGTCATCCCAAAAGGTAACGTTACAATACGATATTACGTAGATTTATCAAACACGACGCGACGTGATGACGCGACGTGATGACGCGATGACGAATTTTGTTCGAAATGACCGTTGACGTCACCGCCGTCAAAAAGAGGACGCGATAACAAATGAAATGGCGTTCTGAATGCGTCGCAACTTCGTCACGGTAGTCACGCAATGAACGAATGTGTTCCTTATCTCACGTCCTGTTTTGGCTTCGCGTCGCGTTTGCTAAATTATTCTATTACGTAGGTTTAGCATAAGACATAAAAGAAACCAACCACGATACACCCACTGACAAAATGACCGCTTGCGTCGTGACTGTTCGAAAGCCACGATAAAGTTTACGCGTGTTTCTCGAAGCGTATGTTATTTTCAATCATACTATTTTTCAGGAAAGTTTATTGCTCGTTCATTCCCGTAATTTTACCTGTAAAGTTATCGGGGTCTTTTGAGAAACGGGCACAAGGTAAAGGTCCTGAACTTCGTGTAGCGAAATTTTGGGGAGACCGAGTATAAAAAACCCCAAAGCAGGCTAAGTTTTCATGACGAAATTACTTAAACGTTTTCATGAAAATCAATAGCCGACTTCCGGGTTACACTTCACTTGCCACATACAAAAGTATCAAGACGAGGCTACGTGCATAAAGCTCAGTCATTCGTAACAAGACAAAAGTTTTAGCACATAGCCTCGTTCTAAATCCTTTGTATGTGGCAGGTGAAGCATATCTTGGAAATGGACTATTATACTGAAACTTTCGACAGTCCAATATGACGTGTTGCCCCGTATTGGGCTATTTTTAGAGCTCGTTCCAGTCTCCTTCGGATATTTTGAGCGACTTAATGGTTTTTTTTTTATGATAGACTCTAGTGCCATCCTTGCAATCGCCATTATTGGAAGAGTTTTCAACTCCTGTTGCTTTAATAATGTTTATCTCTACACCTCTGAGCTTTACCCAACTGTAATAAGGTATGTTACGTTGAAAGTAGTGATAATGATGATGACAAACCTGCTAACGGCCCTCTATGTGAGTTACTGTGGGAAAAGGGAGGAGAAGGGAAATCGGATGGGAGGGGTGGGAAGGAAAGGAAAGGAAAGAGGAAAGTTAACTCCTTCCTTTCTTCCTCTCCAATTTCTTGTCCTCAGCCCCCTTGCTTAACGCCACGTTGTATATGATATCACTAATATAATAATAATAATAATAATAATAGGCATTTATATAGCGCCTATTCCTTATAGTCCATAGGCGCTTTACAATAGTGAAAAAAAAAATTAATTTGATAGAAGTATAATTGTAAAAAGTTAAAACTATAGGAACTAGTGTCATCAATAGAATGCTTTTCTAAATAAATGTGTTTTTAGCTGGCTCTTGAAAGTTTCAATTGAAATATTTGTGTAGTTCCTTAAGTTGTCAGGGAGTGAGTTCCATAATCTTGGTGCAGATACACTGAATGCTTTGTAGCCATAACTTCGTAGATTGTAGGGAGCAGCCTCAAGGTAGTTCTTGGATGAGGATCGCAGTTGCCGCTTGGGAGTGTAGATATTTAATTATCAGTTCTTGCAGGTAGTGGGGTGCCAGGTTATTCAAACATTTGTAGGTTATTAGCAGAATCTTGAATTCGATTCTGTATTCTACAGGCAGCCAATGGAGTTCTTTAAGCACAGGCGTGATGTGATCGTACTTGGATTTTAGACTGACTAGCCTTGCCGCACAGTTTTGAACACTTTGTAGTTTCTGTAACAGGTGCTCGGGGGTTCCATAGAGTATAGCATTGCAAAAATCAATTTTTGATGTGATGAACGCATGCACGAGTATTTCAGTTGACTTTATAGACAAATATTTACGGATTCTGCTGAGGTTACGTAGGTGGAACAGTGCTGATTTACAGACTGTATTGATGTGTGTCTCCATTAACATCGATGAATCAAATACTACTCCGATATTTCTTGCGCTTGGTGAAGGCTCAATGACGTCATCGCATACTGAAACAGAAGAAATGGGTGGTCGAAGTCGATGCTTTGCATTTAGAAGTAGCAGCTCAGTTTTATCACTGTTCATTTTGAGCATGTTGGTTGACATCCAGGTATTTATATCTCGGATACAAGCTTCAATCTTGGCTTTTGCTGCCTCAACTTCATGGTCTACAGAGGACTGAAATGAGATATATAATTGGGTGTCGTCTGCGTATAGGTGGTAATTCACATTATGTTTACGGATAACATCAGCAAGTGGTGCAGTATAGAGTAGGAAGAGATGCGGTCCTAGGACCGAACCCTGTGGGACACCATACAGTAGATCTCTTTTCGATGATGAAGCTCCATCGACACTGACAACCTGGTATCTGTCAGAGAGATAGGAAGAGAACCAGGCGAGAACACTGTTACTGAAACCATATCTCTGGGACAATCTCGAGAGCAGAATGTTATGGTCAATGGTATCAAAGGCGGCCGACAAGTCTAATAGCAACAGAAGAACAGATCTTTTATCATCTATAGCACGAGTTACATCATTGTGAACTCTAATCAACGCTGTTTCTGTGCTATGACGCTGCTTGTATGCCGATTGAAAGCGCTCATCCATACCATTACTTGAGATGTAATCAATCAACTGGTCAGCTACGATCTTAATTTTCAATAAGCTTTGAAGTAAACTTCAGATTTGAAATGGGTCTAAAGTTCTTTAGCTCTTCGTGGTCAAGGGAGGGCTTCTTAAGGCGAGGCTCCAGAACAGCCATCTTTAAGTTGGATGGTACGATGCTCTCAGATATATGATAAGGGATATATGATAAGGGAGATAAGGGAGATATATGATAAGGGAGTGGTCGGCATATTATGACCATAAA
The DNA here is from genome assembly GCA_029948255.1 of Telmatactis stephensoni. Lineage (NCBI taxonomy): Eukaryota > Metazoa > Cnidaria > Anthozoa > Actiniaria > Isophelliidae > Telmatactis > Telmatactis stephensoni. The sequence goes on from JALIZF010001912.1 coordinate 887,390, forward strand.
CCTTTAAAAGGTGATGATGATGATGATGACAATAATGATGGTGATGATCGTTGTGGTCAGCCTGTGCTAGATTGAGTCTAGATCTGTGTTGTGGTCGTCAAACGAGTGTGCAATTCACCCAGATGGCCTTTGCAACCAAGCTTTGCTAGCGTCCCCCCCCCCCCCCCACGGGTTAACTTTGACATGCAAGATCGATGGCGGTGGTGTTTTTTGCGGACGATGAAGATGGTGGTGAAAAACCAAGCTATAATTGTAGCCTTGATCTTTTTTTCCCTTGTTTTGGCTTGTATTATCTTTAATTTTGTGTAAACATTCGTTCTTAACCATTACTACCGAGTTGAGTGTGTGAATGCGAGTGTTTTTAGATGGGCCACTTAACTTTGGAAAAAAGATTTGATCTTGATGTGCTACCCAATAAAGTTATATTATTATTGTTCTTGTTGACAGGAATGTTGGTATTGGTACTGGTTCAGCTTCTGCTCGGGTTGGGGCTATTTTGTCCCCATTCATAGTCATGCTGGTATGTTTGTCTGTTTCCATCATTTTATTAGATATATTAATTTAATTATATATAACAGCAGAGCTCTTAAGGGACCGAAGGCCGGCGAAAGCGGACCTCCATACACATAGCAAATTAACAAAGGCAAAAACAAGGGAGAAAGCCATGCGCGCCAAAACTTTGCCACACTGCGTGCCCACTCGCTGCTCTTCCTGACTTCTTTTAGTGCGCCCGCTAAAATTTTTAAAAATACCAATGCTTTGACAGCGTGCTCACTCACTTCCAGCACCAGCAGAAAATGGCTACTTGCGCGCACCTAAAACAAAAACAAGGGAATCTTTGAATAGTTTGAACATGAGTAAACAAAAAAGGGGAGATTGCTCGTTCCACATGTAATCCACAAACTTAATCAGCTTATGCCACGAACGGACGTTACCCGTTACGTACCGATACGGAAAGTATAACCAGCTTAATTCAAGGTACTGTAGATATAGGACTTCCAGTACAGTCAAGATTGAATCATTAACTTAATTTATATGGATATAAATTGGCTTATAAATGGTATCTATCGGCTCTAATTCGTAACTAACATAAAAAAATAATGTAAGAACTCCGCCTATAGTCTTGACTGTATCGGCATACTCTAAATTAGTATCGGTATACTTTATAATATTATTATTAATAATAATTATTATTATTATTTGTATTAGTCAAGAACCGTGTATGATTACAGTACACGCGTACAGATGACGTCACAGAATCTTTCGTTCGCTTTGACTATCTGAAATATTTTTATTTAAGAAATATAAAACGGTTTTCCATGTTTGATAGCCTGATAATTAAACAAACGTGATTTTGGGATCGAGAACACGAGCTACACGTAGGCGAGTTCTTTCCCAGCCCTCGAGTATTCTCCCAGCATCACAAGTCGCTCAATCAGTCAATTACAGCAACTGTTGACTGTGCCCAGAAGGTGAATATTTGTTTTGACTCTTTTGACTTTTTTTCTAGTCTCAGCTTCCTGGACTCAGTGTAACTTTACCAGTTACTATTTTTGGCGTTTTTGGCCTGGCCGCGTCCATTTTATCATTTTGGCTGCCAGAGACGATCCTTTCCCCGATGCACCAAACTATAGAGGAAGCTGAAGCTGATAGAGATTATTTTGGAGTTCCTTGTTTGTGGCGAAAGCCGCCGCGAAGGCAAGAGTTCGAAATGGAAGAAGAACATGGCTTGAATGAAGAGAAAGAGCACGAGTCGTTAATGTAGTTGTACACGAGGTAGCAGTGATAGAGGAATTTCATAGCCACCTATATTTAGCAGCACATTTATGGGAAGTCATGACGTGGGAACATATTGACCCAAATAGTTAGTTACATATCGTGTGACATTTGTCCCCGCCACAAAATAGCAAATGTAAAAGTTCAGTATAGATAAGACTTTTACGAAGCTTGCAACCTTATCATCCCAAAACATAATGAACACAGTACAAGTGCACTTGACCCCGCTTTGCCGCAACATGTGAAACTAGTTTAATTTCACGGGACTTGTCCCGGGAACAGATTTTTTACAACAATGCAGTTTAATAAAGAAAACGTACAATACTGACAACAAAGTCCTACAACAGGTTCCCGCTTCATTTCCCAGCAACATCATGTATGGTCAAAATATGATATATTCTCCCAAGAGTAACTCAAAAGTTTTCTCTCTAATAACTTTGGACAGGTATGAGCAGACACTTCGGCACCAATATCATATTTGCCCACTAAAATTGGTTAGGGCTAGTTTTTACTAATGACATAAGCATAAGCAACATACGCAGACTCAGTAAGGCAATGCTCATTAGCAGTGCTTGTCTTTTTACTAGTGACATAAGCATAAACATAAGCAACATACACAGACTCATTAAGACAATGCTCATTGGCAGTGCTTGTCTTTTTTCACACCTATGTGATAAATACAATACTGAGTCTGCGTATGTTGCTTATGCTTATGCTAATATCGCTAGTGACGTGAAAAGCAGGCTTTAGCCATCCACTGTCCGATATCCCACGGTATCACGGACAGTTGATTTATAGAACTTGGATTCTTAAAAAGTCGTAAACATTTCATTTCAGGTTTTAATTACCTTTTATCTTTTAAGTGAAAAAATCATTCATCTGAAAACTTAGATAAAACTTTTCAACCAAATTTTCCCGCCACTTTTCTAATTCACCGGCCGCGCGTCGGCGATATGCTAATTAGCTGATGTTTAAAACAATTACCTATTCTCGTCCAAGAATGCTTTGAAACACTTCTTCGACAAAAAAGTTGTGATGATAAATAAATAATCGGGCATCTTTTGGGTTTGATTTGGGTCGATTTGGCAGATTAAGGTCTCGTTTGGCCTCACCATGGGTAGTTTTGGCTCGTGACATTGCCTCGCAATTATCCGAGTATACTTTTGCTCGACCAACTGACTCGCCTCGATATTCCACGATATCAGGACAGTGTTTTGATATCCTGAAATATCACGGACTGAAAATATTATTCATCTGAAAGGCTAGATAAAAATTTTGAAGAAAATGGCGAGAGATCAATTTTCCCGCCACTTCTCAAACATGGACGCGTGCCGCCAATATGCTAATTAGTTTCTGTTTTCAAACAATCATTCTCGTCCAAAAACACTTCTTCGAAGAAAAAAGCGGGATTGTAAATACATGATTATTTTTGGCTCGACGTCGTCTCGCTTATATAGCTTAAAGGTAAGCTTACCTTTTGGTATCCCTCTTCTGTTGATTCGGTTTGGCAGTTTCTGCAGCCTTCTTCAATCAAATATCTGCGTGTCGCCGATTCATCTACGCTTTTCTCCTCGTGGGAAGACTAGGTAACATTATTAAAGAAGAGGTCTCTTCGGAAGACATCTTTCTTGAATGGTCTTACGTCGCTTTTCTCGAACTCGAAGTTTTATAAATGGCTCATAATATTAGTTTGCTAGCTATGGCCAAGCGCAAAGGTGCCAAGTTAGGTGGCTGCGCGAGAATGGTAACAAGTTAAAAAACGATTCTAAAAATTGCATCAAAGAGCGCTCATGATGAGTATGATGGCGTGCGGGATTCCTTTTCGTACCGCATTTTCTCTTGATAATGACACTATAAAAATACACCTCGATAACACCAAAACTTCCCCCAAGAAAAGAATGAAGGATATGTTTTTTAATCATAATCAGCAGTCTAATCATTCTCGTACCCAGGTACCCTAGGTACGACAACCGAGGGGCTCTGGGTACGAGAATGCAGTCTAATAAGATACGTTTAATTGGATGATTTCCTCCCTGGCCGGCAAAGTTCGTCTCGAGTCGAGTTTCAGCTCGGTGTCCGGTCACTTGCTGTCTTACAGTTTACACAATTTTAGGATAAAACATTTTCAGCCCCGGACGATTTCATCCCTGTACATGTACCCAACACCGGGACGAAATGCGAATGTAAAAGCGATGCGTCCAGAAAAAAGAGAAGAAAATAGAAAAGAAAGGAAAGAAAAGAAAAGAGAAAGGAAAAGGAAACGAAAAAAAAAAGCAAAAGAAGAAACCCCGAGTCCGGTGTCTAGAATACGATTGCGCGTGCACAAGTCGTTCGAATTAAGAAAACCGAATTGAAGAAAACCGGAATAAAACAAAAAATAGCCTAGCTCATTGTCTTCTCTCAAGAAATGCATCAATCTTGTCCCCAGTATACAGTATTTTTCTGCGAGCATGCGCAGTAAGAAAAATCTGCTCTGGGGACGAGAGTTCTCGTATATTCAGTAACGTGGGCACTGGGGACGAGATTGATCTTCTCTCTGATGCATGAAGCTATAAAGGAAGCTGAAAGCTGATAGAGATTATTTTGGAGTTCCTTGTTTGTGGCGAAAGCAGCGAAGGCAAGTGTATACAAATGAAGGAAAGTCCAGCCGTCGTTCATGTGATTGTCAGTGACTGCCAAAGATGCCTCAAGATTGACGTGAAAAGACCGGAGTGCTTTAATAGATTTCTATAAAAGGTCAAAGTACCTCTAAACATAGTAAAATTACTATTATATTTACATGATATACACCTCTTCGACGGACCAGTGGCATAGTGTACAAGGATACATACATATCGAAATATAGTCAATTTAAATACATTACCTTTCTACAAACAATTGACTGAGACACGCGTTGCATGATGTGATATGTTGAGTTGTTTGTTTTTGTGTTTGTTTTTGTTTGTTTGTTGAAATGCTTTGCGACCGCTAGCCGCAAAGTGGCTCATGTCAGCGCGATCTGAATTCATTCCATTCCATTGGAATGATTTCATTCCATTGGAATGATTTAGTAACGTAACCATATTATTTCCTATACAAAACGCGACGTCGCCGACGTAAAGAAGAGGATATTATAAAATAGGCTATGATATAACGCGCGCTCTGATTGGCCAAAGGACGCGTGTCGCGTGTTCTCTATGAGAACACACAGCACGCGCGCACACATTTTCAAACTTTCTCCGACGAAAAAAGAAAATAAACTTCAATTGTATTTTATAAAAGAAATAGAAAACGAGGCAGTGTGCTATGTTGAATTATAGAAGCACGCGGGAATTGTAAGATTGTATTGTATTGTAATTTTATTGTAAGTGTAATTGTATTGGTCCTACAAAAACGTGTCCTCAGATTCATTTTCTTCAAAAAGGTTACTATTTGGATGTATCGAAATTATAATTGCCCTATCGCATAATGACGTCACAGTTTGTTTACATTGGGGATAGATACTCAGAAACAGTGGAAATTGGGACCTATTAATATTCCTTTTCGAAGTAGAACTTCAATGTATCGAGTTTTGATATATATCATGTATCAGTGATTGCTCATCTGCATTTTATTTGATATGCAATCACTCTGATCCCCTCTGGCGACCATAATCCTTAGCATCAAAACAATAGAATGTTTTGGTGTGACGTCATTATGCGATAGGGCAATTGGTGCCTTCCTATTTTCCCTACTTTCTTTTTTCCTTCTCAAACAATTCCAATTTCTAAATTTATTGCTGTAGCAGTATATCCCAATTCCTAAGCCTGAAAATCATTGTGCTCAGAGAAACGACGGATTATACTCTACTAGCATTCTTAAAGTCTATTCCTACTCTTCCTCCGACACAATATTCGATTTAACTTAAATTTTCTTTATTATTAGCTTCTAGTTTTTTTTCCTTTCTTTTTCTTTTCTAGTTATTATTCCTAATGATATTAAGACAACTTTAGTAACGTGTAAATATTGTAATATCATTGTAAAATATTTGTAGATTTGTGCTTCTCTTATACTTTAAATCTCATCTTAACCTGCCTAGACTAGATTTTTCTATTTGCAGGTTAGATGAATTAATGTAACTATTCAGTAATTTGTGTAAATAAACTTGAACTTGAAACTTGAAACTAAACTTGAATTAAGACGAGAGAATTTTAATTTTAATTTTAATTTTAATTTTAATTTTAATTTTAATTTTAATTTTAATTTTAATTTTAATTTTAAAAGTGTTAGGAGAAGCACAAGGCGTAGCTCTACACTAGAGCAGCTTTATCATGACTCTGAAAAAAGTCTCAGCTTTTAGAATCTCAGAATCAATTTAATATTCATTATACGGAATAATCATATGACCCGCGCATATTTCCCGGCTCGCGCGTTCGCAATAAAACCTTCTCAAGAGATGACGTGATCGGGGCCGTACGGCTTTGCTCAAGAGGGCTGTAAAAACCCGTATGGCGTATTCCAGACTTTTTATAGCCAAAAACAAAACAAAAACAAACAAACAAACAAACAAACAAACAAACAAACAAAAAACCAGGTCATATGATAAAATGCTTATTGACCGAGTTTGGTCGGGTCGGACGGGAAAATAGAGAGCTTAAGCAGGAGACGTTTTTGTCAACGCGGACGTCACCGCAGTGTACGTTCTTCTTCATCCGTTTGCCATCATAGATGATGTGTACGTTTTCGTTAAGCAGAAGGTCAGTTAAGGCTTTTTCACCTTCTACCAAGAACAGCAACCTCATCTATGAGGGTGAACGGATGAAAGAAAACGCGCGTATGACGTCCGTGTTGACAAAAACGTCTGTACGGACCTCGCGCGGCATAACGTCGAGTTAAATGTTTTCCCGTCTGGCTCTCCCACTCGATCAATAAGTACATATTCTGATAGAACTACGTGTTGTGTCTTTTTAACAGTGTTAGAGAAAGCACGATTAAAAGCTCAAAAATTTCGCAGATTGAAAGTATAGACATGCCAACGAACAAACCCAATTGACCGCCAATGTCACTGACAAGACTGTCGAACTGAAAGAAAAAATAAGGAAATTACTGTGAAATCAAAAAAGAGAAAAAGAAAGGAAAGATAAAAATAGAAGACAAAGAAAGAAAGAAAGATAGTAAGACAGATAGATAGATAGATAGATAGATAGATAGATAGATAGATAAAAAGGATGGATGAATGGAAGGAAGGAAGGAAAGAGGGAAGGGAAAAGGAGGACGGAAACGAGAAATAGTAAAGAGACTGAAAGGAAGAAAGGGGAGGAAAGGAAAAAAAGATCACCCTTAATACGAATGACTCACTTCGTAAGCCTCCGTCTCGCGTTCGTTTTCAACACGAAACGTCTTGTAAAAAAACTTCACATGAGCCAAGTTTTCTCTATAATACAATACAATACAATAGATCAAAGGATTACGGCCACGGAATCGTTCTTCAAAGTACAATTACTATTTCTTGGCTACAAGTTTAGATATTCTCGAGTTTTCACATTTTTACTTTTGATCCTTTAATAAATGTTACACAGCAATAGTTTTATAGAGTTAAGCTTTCAAAGATTTATTTTACCTCGCTTTTTGTAATGTGTATGCAACCCTTGCAACCGAACTAATATTCCTGGTTTGTTGGTAAAAGTATTTCTAATAGAAAAAGAGATTGCAAAAGTCATTTAAAGAACTGTATGCTAAAAATAAACATTTTTTATTTAGTACTTTAGACATCACAATTTTAAAGATTTTCTTCCGAATTTCGAATCCATATTTAAAAAATGAATTAAAATGAATTAATTTCAGTCCATGCACGAAAAGCCTCAAATCGGACGTTTTTGCCATATTCAGTTGGAGTTCAGTTGTTTTGAAAAGCTGCCTCTGCAAGACAGAACTTTCACTTAGAGTTCACAACTTGCTATATATGAGTATGTCCAATTTGAGGCTTTTTAGACATTAAAGGAAATTTATGATAATTTATTCCTCATGCTTGATGTCCTTTCAAAACTATATTAAAAACTTTATCATTTTTTAAACTATATATTCGAAATTAAGAAGAACTTTCAAAATTGTGATTATGTTTAGCTAGAACGCAATTCTCCTTAAGTAAAGTTTCCTCATTGAGAAATACTGTTTAAATATAGAAGTATAGTAAGCACGTGATTTCTTACCCAGTTCGCCTCGGTTGGCCATACAGAAGATGACGTTCTGATTAAATATTCGGTTTCACTACGACAAGAAGACAAGCAAAACTATTAATTTGGATAGAGTAGATTTCGTACGACTGTGAAAAGGGCACCACACGTACACAGTCACAGCACGGTTACGGCAGAAATTTTGAATGTTTTTATACACATCACGGCAACGACATGGTCACGACACGGCGCGGTCCGTTTCACACCCATACGAAAGCTGTTCGGCTAGGAAGTACAAAGTGTGCTAAAATCTGTTCCAAATATTCCTTTTTTGCTTTCATCCTCCCCATCATTTTTCTAATAATTTGTCCCTAATTTATTGTTGTTTTCTGTCGATCATTTGCTGTTGTTGTTGATATTGCTTTTCGTTTTGAATATTATGGTTGTTTTGTTTGTAATTTTGTTCCAGGTTGTCAGTCGACAATTGTTGAATGAATGAATGATAACTTTATTTATGCACGCTTGCCCCAACAACTTGAGCTGATTTCCACAGGGGGCGTGTGTTGTTTTCAGTTATGGTATTTGTTAGTTTTTAGTTATTCAAGTTGAGTTTTCATAATCGAGTTGCTGCAGCTGGTATATTACGTGCAAGGCGAAGTGCAACCACATGACGCCAAGTTGCGATTATCAAAACCCTCAGACATGTTTTGCATACATCTTCCTGAAATAAATAAAATGAAATTATGAATGTACCTTGGCAAAACTCCAAATCAAGAAAAGACAAGGAAAGCGAAGGAATCCGTAAAGCATTTTTGAACATTTTTTCAGCAATCGGAGCGATCCTAGCAATTGTACGGCGACTATATAGAAACCAAGCAATCAAGGAGTTTGATCGCTATTGTAGTGTGGTGTGGTGTGGTGTGGTGTGGTGTGGTGTGGTGTGGTGTGGTGTGGTGTGGTGTGGTGTGGTGTGGTGTGGTGTGGTGTGGTGTGGTGTAGTGTGTAGTGTAGTGTAGTGTAGTGTAGTGTAGTGTAGTGTGTAGTGTGTTGTGTAGTGTGTAGTGTAGTGTAGTGTAGTGTAGGGCGTAGTGGTAGTGTAGTGGTAGTGTAGTGTTAGTGTAGTGTAGGTAGTGTAGTGTAGTGTAGTGTAGTGTAGTGGTAGTGTAGTGTAGTGTAGTGTAGTGTAGTGTAGTGTAGTGTAGTGGTAGTGTAGTGTAGTGTAGTGTTGTAGTGTAGTGTAGTGTAGTGTTAGTGTAGTGTAGTGTAGTGTAGTGTAGTTGTGTAGTGTAGTGTAGTGTAGTGTAGTGTAGTGTAGTGTAGTGTAGTGTAGTGGTAGTGTAGTGTAGTGTAGTGTAGTGTAGTGTGGGTAGTGTATGTGTAGTGTAGTGTCGTGTAGTGTAGTGTAGTGTAGTGTAGTGTAGTAGTGTAGTGTAGTGTAGTGTAGTGTAGTGTAGTGTAGTGTAGTGTAGTGTAGTGTAGTGCAGTATTGTGGTGTAGTGTGACTGCTACTTGAGTTACTACTGCTCGCATCGTGCAAATTTCAATAGAGGGGGGCATTGGGACTTGCGGTGATGCGGTTTCAGGCAATATTTTGCACGGTATTTCGATAATTTCACATACTTGTAGAAATAGAAAACGAGGCAGCGTGCTATGTTGAGTTATAGAAGCACGCGGGAATTGTAAGAAGACGAGAGAAGTGTTAGGACAAGCACGAGGCGTAGCCGAGCTGTTCTATTTGTTAATCAGAAGTAGCAGAAAGTTGTTAAGAAAATATACTCATAGCCCTTCTTATAAACTTTTTAATTTCGGAATTTAAACGTACTATACTTATTTTTTGGTGAATTTTTTTCAGTTTATCTAAGGCTTGCTTTCATAATTTTGACCTCGTTCGCGCGCGCTGAATCGCAATGAATTCTGGGAAACTCCACGAAGGTGAATCTCTCCGACAAAAAGTGTAATACAAATTAAACTACAACTGGTTTTAGTACCATTGACTAGTTTCTATTGTATACATACTCTGTGTATCGTTAAACGAATCGCAGGCTGGATGTCGGTTGAACTCGGGTGGAATACATTTGCAGCTGTTTAGGTTTTCGTGAACCCAGCACGTTTTCAAACATGCCTGAATACATCAAATATAACTACTTTTGAGTCATTAATATAAACACTATGTAAACACTACGTAAAGATCTTGTAAAAAGCTATTGAAAAGCTACTTTTGAGTCATTAATATAAACACTATGTAAAAACTATGTAAAGATCTTGTAAAAATCCATTAACATAGGTATGGTACTTTTACAGAGATTTTGCATAGAGCAGTTTTCGTATGAGTGTGAAACGGACTGCGTTGTGCCGTGATCGTGTCAGTGCCGTGATGTCTATAAAAACATTCGAAATCCCTGCCGTAATCGTGCCGTGACCGTCGGGCCGTTTTAATTCACCGTCGTACGAAAACTGATCTAGTTTTTAGATTAAAGCCTCTCAATAACTTACTCGGACGGAGTAAGACATTCCTTCATAAATGACTCTGGTGTCTTCAGGTTGACACCCTTCTTCATTGTGGGGTGTTGACAAACGATTCGTTACTTTCTAGTAGATAAATAAACGAACAAACAAACGTACACATAAATAAATAAATAGATAAACAAATGAATGAATCAATGAATCAATCAATCATTATAGGTATTTATGGTGAAAGGTGGCTTGGATACAGAGATATACAGATCGGCCGGGGATACCATGAAGTCGCAGTGTTAGCAACTTTTTCTGGAATGATTGTGCGCAATACAGAGTTCCACCGCGTGCGTCCACCACTGGAACAGTCACACGCAAGTTGCAAGTTGCATGTCGATTGTCTAACATTAGAGTGATTTAGCAAACACGACGCGACGCTAAAACAGGGATTTAGATGACGAATTTATCACATTCGTTCGTTGTATGACTAGCGTGACAACGTCGCGACGCTACGTTCACGACGCCATTTCACTTGTTTTCCGCGTCCTTTTCTTGACGTCGGCGACGTTAACGGTGATTTCGAACAAAGTTCGTCAGCGCGCGCGGCGTCCTCTTTAACGTCGCGTCGTGTTTGCTAAATCACTCTATTCATCTTCTAGATTCTAGATCAGAAAATTCTTTATACTTTTGGTTTGAACGTTTTTGCACGCGTGTGTGTTGCAGGGGTGGGCATACGGTGCAACTGTGTTGCGCGCGCAGTATTACAGGGATAGTTGTATCGTGTGAATGAGTCTTAACCTGGAAGGTACCTTACGAAAAGCGATATTGGTTGACAATCCAGGGGAAATAGCCAAACCGTCTTCGTATGGAAAGGGCATGATCTCCTTTTTGTGAACTAAAGCAACAAGTCCAAGGTATGGCGAGAGATTACCAATGTATTCATCACTTTCCACGTTAAGAGTTAATAATAAGACTGCAAGCAGAAACGAAACGGTAAAATAGAATCTAATTAGCATAAATCCTTGATACCTCACGAGTATAGAGTTCATACGAAGAAATATTGCACAGTCAACTATTTACATGGAATACAATCGTTACTGAAATTTTCAAATTTGGACTAGAGGCACTTTAACTAACATCTTACCACCGGAATCACCCACTTCAGCAGCATACTGAGTGTCGTTGTCTTCCTTGGCGTTGAATGTAAAACAGTTGCCATACGGCAGCAAGAAAAAATGAAATAATCTGCCAGTAATAAAAAATCATAGGTTAAGCCAAGTAAACTTCCGACAAAGATATCTGGTCGAATTATTTATATAATGTATAATAACTTGAAGGTAAGGCACTATATTTAGCGTCGGTAGTTCCTTCAGCTGTGTGCTTGTCTCCCAGGAAGCCGACGGTGCGCTCTTTGACTTCCTCTTTCCATCAGTGCTCCGTTTTTAGGGTATTTAAAGCTACCTAAAGCTACCACAGAATGGAATGAAGTTCAAACAAGTGTGTGACTGGGAATCGAACTCGGACCTCTCGCTTCAGAAAGCCGCGCAATAACCAACAGAGCTACACTTGCTCCTTAACTATTTGTATATAACGTGCGGTTTAATTGGTCGATTACCGTGTGTTATTACATTACACACGCACGAAAGACGTCACAGTCTTACGCACGCTCTGATTGGTTGAAATATTTAGATAAATATTATATATGCAAACAAATAAATTGCATTTTTTTCCTTCGCTCTACTCTAATAGATGCACCAAAGTCGTCAAAATGTGGTGAGAACAACAGTCACACTACTCGACTTCGTATCGTGGTGTACTTTTTGCTCCACATTTTGACGTCATCTGTGCATCTATTAGAGTACAGATGCACGTAAAAATGGAGTCTATTTGTTAAAGATTTACTGCCTTTTACAACTTTCGCCTTTCCAGATACATCTAACAATAAAGTCTTCTTGTTGGTGACCAAGTCTTGCTTTTTCAGTTTCGTTAAGACTGTTGATAAAGGCGTAGAGCTTTTCTTTCAGCACTGTTATATAATACAAGACGCAACGGTTAAAGAGGACCACCTCAACAAGAGGAATAACATGAAAACAAAAACTGATAGTAAATTTCATTAAACTGCATGTACTGGCTTGCGTGAGTGGTTTACGAGTTTTGTGCATGGACGAGTATTAGTCCAGACGCTGGGCCCTCCTTCGCCGCTCCTCTTTTTCATTTGGAAAAAGAGGAGCAGCGGAGGAGGGCCCAGGGTCTAGACTAAGACGTGTATTAGCTCAAAGGCTCACCATCTGCTGGGCGATACGTTAATACGCTTAAATAAACAAAGTTCTCAATTTGGTGTATTAAATTCACCGTTTTTTCCTCACTTGCGTTATAAAGGTAAGATTGGAAAGCATCAAGCCAAGCTAGATACAGATAGATGTTTACTTCTTTGTAAAGGTTGACTCACTGTACTTACGTCTTTCATCCAATCCGTGCAACGTACCATTAACTAGCTGAAAATTAAAATATGCAAAAAGCTAAATTTATTAAGAATAGAGAGAAGAAGCGAGAAGGGAAGAGGAGAGGAAAGAAGAGGAAAGAAGAGGAAAGAAGAAGAAAGAAAAGAAGAGAGGAGAATAGAAGGTAAGGGAAGAGAAGAGAAGAGAAGAGAAGAGAAGAGAAGAGAGCAGAGCAGAGCAGAGCAGAGCAGAGCTAGCCAGGAGAGGAGATCAGAAGAGACGAGACGAAGACGAGAGGAAACGAGATTGATCAGGAGACGAGAGAAGTGGAGATGGGACGAGATTGGGGGAGCTAGTCACCTGTCTTAGTTATTTTATTCCAATTTTCAAGTCATATATTTTCTTAGCAGGAAGTTTTCATAAGCTATGAATTTTTACAAAGACGCATTCAATCGAGTTCATAATTTGAATTAAAAACACATCTTTCAGGATCCATTTCATTATTTGAATTAAAAAACCCATATCTTTCAGCTGGCTGTCGCGCTGCTTCAATCTCGATACAACTACCTAAACTCTTCTCCTCGTTTCATGCACTTTGTTGAGAATTTTCGCAACCAATCAAATTTCACAGCTATTGGTTACAGTTATCGGCAAAATTTATTTGCTGAAGGTTTAAACACAAAAAAGTTACAAAGCACATTCGCGCATTCAGTCAGTTTTTATAAATGACACGATCGATGGAAGAAAACAAAATTCGGAGTGTCAAAGGTTCACTCAAGTCAACACAAGTTATTACAAGTTCACGCTTACAGACGTAATTTAGATGGTATGTACATGGCACTAGGATCATCCTAGCACCAGGATCATCCTAGCAGGCGAATCATCCTACCTGCCATACATTTACTGCATTCTGTTCAGTAGGATGATCCTAGTACTCGAAGTGAAGACACAAATTTCCATGTAAACAGAATGCAGTAAATGTATAGCAGGTAGGATGATTCGCCTGCTAGGATGATTCTAGTGCTAGGATGATCCTAGTGCCATGTAAACACCCCCTTAAATCCAGTCTTCCGTCGTTTTGCAATCTACATTGAAAAATGCATTATCGGAATTCGTTTTCTCGCACTTACCACATCCATCTCATTCATAAAGGCACTATTCATTAGCTTCGATCGCCGTAAGGAGTTCAGATTGCAGACTGTGACGGCGGGAAACTCAAGTCTGTGGTAGACTTTCCACTGATTTCTGATTCTGACAGGGTATTCCAAGTACAGATTCACTAGAACATTTATCTCGTACATCACATAGCCGTAAGATGCGAGCAGGAGAGTAAGCCATATAATTCGTCTTCGAAAACCAATTTCGGGTTTAGTGTGCTTCCAGATGGAATGAATTGATGTGTTTTCTCCAAAATTGACAAGTATTTCCCTCCAAGTTGAGTTTTCGCTTGGTTCTTTTTCTTCCATGTTGTCGCCTTCGGAGGGGCAAATGAGAAAGTGAAAATAGATTTTGAAAGCGTATTATATTCCGAATCAAGCTGATAATTTTAATTAAAATTTCGTATAATAAAGTTAGTCATGGCATTGGAACTATTGTTGTGGAGATTTCATCGCGGAGTTTTGGTGAGAAGACTGTCATCGAATTAATTATTAAAGCAATTCCCAATCCCAATGAACAATATGTAGTTGTCTTTTCGTTAGTGTTTTTTTCGATTGATATGAATTGTAATTTCAGTTATCATAAATAATGAATAAATAAATCATCAATATACCTGGAGTTGAGTTCAATCCATTGTTAAGAGCGTCATTGTACACGTCGAGCAAATTTTTCGTGGCAAGTTTTCGAATTCTATGCCCCTTTAATTTAATTTTCCATGTTTACTTGACTACGTGCCTGCAATGAGTTTCGGACAGCGGCTGACTTAAATCCATCAACACGAACACTGTGTGAAACGCTTTGATGAAGCTAAGACCGGAGAGCTAAAACATAACCAGATTTTGTTTGAAAATTCGTCTCCTTTGTTTAATGATCTCTTTACCAAGGCAGGATTGATCAGTTATGACGTCATTCAATATGGCCGCTGCTATAGGTTTTGTTGGGAATCAATAACGATATTGATCAATTTGATCAATTCTAAACTTTGAACTTTGAATTTTGGACCCGAAATACTGCTAGGTCCTTCATATATGGTACATTATAATGGGTCCTATTGTATATAACATAATAATAATAATAGTATTTCGCTATATACAATAGGACCCATTATAATGTACCATATATGAAGAACCTACCGAAATACTGGAGTCTCTGGTTCTGGGAACGAAAATCCGGGTTCGAGACTGCTGGGAGAATTGAAATCCATTTTTTTTATTACAAAAAATACAAATACATTTCATAAATACATAGACGAATAATTTATGCGTACAAAGTTGGAACCACTACTAAAGACGCGTCTAATCCGGAAGTAGTTGTAAATATCAGACCATTTTTTCATTTATAGACTTTTTTCATTGTTTATTAGCAATTTTATTTCAAATATGTAATAAGTTATTTACAAATTTTTGTTTCATTTTAATGCTGTCAGTCAGACCACTCCTCATCGTCATAATCCTCCCAGTCATCGTCATCATCGTCGTCGTCTTCTTCGTCTTCGTCAGAAAAAAATAGAGTATTAACGGTAAGCCAATACAGTGCGATCACAATATAACGAAGGGACTTTAATAATTATTTTCGTATACCGGGGATTCGTTATACCGGGGATTCGTTATACCGGGGATTCGTTGCAGCGGGGACTCGTTACAGCGGGGATTTGTTAACGTTACACCGGGAATTCGTTACACCGCGGTTTTGTTATACCGGGGATTCGTCGTCATGACCAGTCGTAGCAGGGATTCGTTACACAGGGGTTTCGTTACACCGCGTATCCTTACACCGAGGATTCGTTAAACCGGGCGGAGGTTCTTACACAGGGGATTGGTTACACCGGGAATTCGTTACATCGGGGATTCTTTACACCGTAGTTTCGTTATACCGGGATTCGTGGTCAGTCGCACCGGGGATTCGTTACACGGGGATTCGTTATACCTGAGATTCTTTACACCGGGGATTCGTTACAAAGGAGATTTTTTATACCGGGGTTTCGTCATATCGGGAATTCGTCTTACAGTGGGGATTTGTTTACCGGAGATTCATTATAAAGGGTTTAGAAGCCATACATCTTGTGTTTGGACCTGCGGAATACGTTATAGCCTTAGTCAACGTTAAATCAATCGGAGTTCGTTCAATCAAATGCAGAATTTCTATTCTAATTCCTCACTTTCAAAAATTTTAAGAATTTTTCAAAGAAGAACTTAATTTCAATGTCAGTGAAAACCCTAATGTTGATTGAACAAATACGTTGTGTGAGGCGTGACTAGATATATTTACCTGACGAATGCATTACTTTGGAGCGTAAATCCATGGCTCTAGCCAAGGCTCCACCGACCCCTTCCTCGCCTGGTTTGGGTTTGGGGGAAGCTGACCTATCCACCTGTAACAACGAATATATATTCAATTAATTTACAGCCTGATTTCAATTGTTCAAATCTACAAGCAATGCTAAAATGTGGGACGATTGGTATTTTTAATCTGTGCGTAATTAATGACCAAATGATTCTCGCTCTCGTCGCACCCCTAAATCGATGTTGGGGCTGAGCACACCTTCACTGCTACCCTCGGAAACTGCAACATTGTAGAGGGGTGGGGTCGCGAAGACATGAAAAATGGTTAGATACCAAAATAGATGCTCAAAATGTTATCGTGCCAAGTAATTTTTGCCAATGATTGTAGGTCAAATCATTCACCTCCCGTGATATATTTGTACCATTACCTTTTTCAATTTGGTTCCAGCCAAAATACTATCCATCAACGACCCACCAGCTGAGCTAAGATCAGCACCCATGACCTTCAGGACACTACCGGTCACCGCTGTAGCCTCTGATGAGCTTGCTAACATCGGAGGAGGTGGTGGAGGAGGAGGAGGTGGAGGTGCTACAGCACAAGGTAGTGGAGGTTGGGGTGGAGGGACTGGAGCTCCAGGTGGATGTTGCTCCGTTGGCTTTGATTCTACTGTTGGTGCAGGTGGTGTTTTTGGTGATCCTGGTGGGGGTGGGGTAGGTGCCGGTGGTGGGGGTGGAGTGGGCGCCCCAGACCCTGGCGGCGGCGGCGGCGGTGGTGGTGGGGGCGATGGTGCCCCTGGAGGAGGTGGAGTTGGGGGTTCTTGCAGTCGCTCGTGAACCTCCCAGGTTGGTTGTGTTACTTCCACGACTTCATAATGGATATCACTTTGTGATGGTTTCTTTTGTGACGCATGAACTGACAAGGAAAAGACTCAATGGGTTAACTCGGCCGATTATATAACAATTATTTTAATTAAAACATTAAAATAGGACTCCGCAGACACAAACCACAATACGTTTGTGGAGTGTGTGGAGGCTTAATTAATCCTCATGCAAACACTCCCAATGGCATTCAACACTCTTGGCCCCAGCACTGCAGGCAGTTGCTGGTCGGCAATTCAGACGTACCCAACACTGCTGTGTTGAAACCATCACGAAGCTTTAAATACCCTTAAAACGGACCATTGGTGGAGACGGCTTCTTGGGAGATATAGACCAGCTTAATTCTAGCTGAAGGAACTACCGACGCTAAATACAGTGCTTTACCTTTACTTTTTTTAAAATTAAACAAATTTAAGAAATGTTGATTGCTGTTGGCTCAAAGTGGTTTTTAAACGCATTCAACAAATTGCATGAAGCCAACAATTTTGGGAGTTGCTGGCAAATATATTTGGGGGTTTTTGCATGGGAGAAGTTCTCACATTTTCAGACCTAGAGTTGCCAAAAGTGAAATATTTGGCCTGAAGGACGGCGTGACTCTACAGAATTCGCCATGATACATAGGAAATTAGCTTATGCAGAAGACGACACACTCAATAGAAATTGAAGTAAGTTCTATGATTCTGTTGCTTTGTGGTGATAAGCGCGTGTTTTTAGGACGTACATACCAGTGCCGTTCTGCTGTGGAGTTTCTTTAGCTAGTGGTGACGTCACAGGAGACGGTGTTTTAGTCTTTTTCTTTTTAAAGAAACTAAAGAAACCTGTCAAATTAAAAAAATGGCATCAGTCAACAACCGTGGTTGCAAATGTATGTCGATTGCTCTGTGTTAGTAACCTACGTACGCGTCACCACACTGAGAAAAAACTCTCGCTTAGTCCGCCCGCGTAAGTTCGACACGAATCGGTTTCTGGACCCCCAACAGAGTTTCTCATTTTGAAAAGACGTTTGTGATTGGCTAAATCGTGGAGATCATTCTAACGCCGTTTCTTATTCGATGTTCTTTCGTGTCAACATGACGTAAGCGATTGACTGGTTCCAAGTAAATATCCAATGGCAAACAGCGTTAATATATTAGCCAATCATAAGCTTCTTTTCGAAATCAGAAAGAATGTAGTTGGAATAATTAGATATTCGTGTCCTTGTTACGAAGGCCGACTAAATGAGTTTTTTTTCTAGATATGATACAGGCTACTCTGGCCATGTTCACACTACAGTTCTAGATCGATCTGAGTTCGATCCAGCTTGAAGGGATGTGCTAGACTGGATCGATCTCAGATCGATCTAATGCTGTAGTGTGAACAGGGCCTCTGTGTCATATAGAAATCTTCTCTATCTAATCTACTATCTAATCTATACTCTTTCCTTTACAATAAAAAGTGGGACTAACTTTATATTATGTATAAAACTGATTTATCTCTATTCTGAAATAATATATATTTATTTTGTAATATCAGTATTTTCTTTATTCTTTCCTTTCTTTCTTTTTTCTTAGTTATGCTTTGTTTCCGTTCTTCTTTTCTCGACTACTTCATGTTGTAGAGGCTAACTCCAAAGCTTTAGCTACTTTAGCCTCTACGCAGAATTAATATTTATACCAAATCCTCTTTCTATGCATATGTTGTATATTTTTATGCATGTGTTATGTAAAAAAGACGTTATTACTTCGAAAAGTGCAAATAAAGTGAAATTGAAAACTGAAACTGAAACTGAAACTGTGAGCTTCCATGCTATGAGGTGAGGTTTATATTTATTTATAATGAATGAAATAAGTAAATCTTCGTACCTCCTTTCTTTTTCTTCTTTTCAGCTAAAAAGTAAAAATACTAGGTAAGTTTACCTTCATTGTGGATAATAATTGTTGTTCCTATAGCTAGATATATCTAGAATGGTATAACTGCGACTATTAAGGTGGCTCGACCCAATTTCGCCAGTGCGCGGGTAGTCGAATTGAAGCGGCTATTAATTGCGTTACAGAATTAAAATTAAAAAAAATTGATCTACCAGTTTTCAAGAAACAGTATTATTAACGTGGATGTCGAAATTCCGAGATAAACGCAGCAATTTAGTGCCTTACGTACAGTCGTCTCAACGGCGATCAAAAATAGCAAATACGATGACATTTTCACAAAATAAAGAACCATGCCTTGGTATTATTTAGAACCAAAAATATTGCAACTTTTCTTTGAAAAATCATTGTTACAAAATTAATTTTGTAGAGCACCCGCGGTTTTAAATTTCTTCAAAGTTAAATAATTGCTCCGTTTTTACTCAAAATCGGCTTAATAGAATTTCTTGAAACGCTCTCACATTATAGACAAACATTTGATTTACAAAGTCTCATAAATCGTTTGGCTCGTCGAGGTCTGGATTTTGAGAAAATGGGCAAAATTTCAAATCTAGTGTATAACAATTTCGATGTTAAAAAAGCTCCGATTTCAACCAAACTAGTATCATTATAAAATTTGGTCCATTTGTAGTAGGTGTGCGTAAAAAGTTTGGTCAAGTTAATTCTGTAACGCAATTAATAGCCGCTTCAATTCGACTACCCGCGCACTCGCGAAATTGGGTCCAGCCACCTTAAACTCTATTAAATGACCGTTTTAATTTTTAATTATAAAATATTTGAGATATAACGCGCGCGCTGATTGGCTGGCTACCATGTTTATATCAGAGGACAGAGACATGGCTCGCTCAAAAAACGTCGACAATATTTTATAAAAGCAATATAAAACGATCGCTTATGTCTCTGTACTGTGATATAAACACTCTGGAAGATGTAGAGCACTCGAAAAGCAAGAGAAACACTCGGCTACGCCTCGTGTTCCTAAGCTTGCATTTCTCTTGCTCTACATCTTCCATCGTGTTTATATCACAGAACAGAGACATGCGCGCGCGTTTTATATTCCTTAATTACAGTGGAACCCAACCCGAGTGCATAGCCATCTCTATTAAGCAATCACTTTGTACTAGCCCAAGCCCACTTTCAATATTCTGATAGAGTGATATAATAATAGGCTCAATTCGAGGCTCAGTGGAATGCTAAATTCTTGATGTTTTGACAGGAGCCTCGTGATATCTAAGTTCACTGTCGACAGATTTAGGACTAGATATCTTCAGCAAAGGAATCAATGACATCAGTAAATGACAAGGGTGTTGGAATAAAACTTTGGGCAATACTGGCGTAGAAGATTGAAAATGTTGGTCTTGCAAACAGGGATTTAAAATTAAGAGCGGTAATGTGCACTTTCATAAAGTATACGCCTAATTAATCCAACTGTGCTTCAGTTTATAAGACAATAAGTATCATGACACTTGCCATACTCATCATTTATACCTTCAGGCGTTGGAGGTGTGGCACTCGTAGACTGATATGCTTCCTCTTTTGGGGGCTGAGGTACTGTTTGTTTTTGTACCCCAGGGCCAGCCTGAGGTGGTCTTTGTACTGGTTGCATGCCCCCTCTACCTCTACCCCTGGGTCGCGATGACTGTGGGCGTGGTGGTCGCATTCCAGGTTTCAGCACAGGGGTCATTGGACCTACGGTGCTCATCTGAGGGAGCATCCCTTGCATGGTACTCATTTGGGGCCTCATTTGAGGGGACATCATTCGACCTAAGAGATAATGAATGATCAAATTATACACTCAAGCTAACCTTCACCTTTCTAAGGCCTATACTCCGGGCCCTAAAATCGCCGTTATTTCGGGCGATCTTATGCGATTTTAGGCGATCTTAGGCGATATTGGGAAATTTTAGCCATTTCGAGTTGGCGCTCTTGGGCGATGTTGAGCGATCTTGGGCGATATTAGGCGATATTAAGCGATATTAAGAGATTTTAGGGCCCGGAGTAGGCCTATCTTTTGATCTCAGGCGATATTAAGCGATATTAGGCGATTTTAGGGCCCGGAGTAGGCCTTTTCTACTGGATCAACCTCTCTGCAACGATGGACTACACGACAACCATTCTCTCCACAAGAACTATTCTGTCCACAATAACCATCAGCAACGCAAGCAACCGCTCTACAATAACCTTTCTCACGACAACAATCAGCTACAATGGTTGTCCTCCTCTCTACATTAACGACTACTTCTATAGAGTACCACCTCTCTGCAATGGCCACAAATTCCTCTCTCTCTCTGCAAAGGAGCCGTATACATTTACTCTTCTTGAAACCTCTCTAAAACGACCACTTAATGTTCCTATGTCAGCTGTAGAGGGGTTATAATTATCTTCAGTTATATAGAAAAAATAACTCTATTTGAGGTGCCCAGGATAGAGTAGATTTCGTATGACTGTGAAAGCGCCACATAACTCAGATGGGAGATTTCAAAAAAATCATTTCGTTTACATAGGAAATAAAAGTTTTGAATATTCGAAGCGGAAGAAAATAATGGAGTGTCATTAGGCGAAAATCGAAAACAAATGATGTTAACGCATGCATGTAAGAATAACAATACTTCCTAGAAAGCACCCATAATTACAATTTTTGAAAAGATTTCGGAAATATGCTTCAATAACTAGGAAATTACTTAGCTTTGAAAACTTTTGCCATCGAAAGAATCGTGAAAATGTAAAACGATCAATAAGCGATTAAACTCTTAACTAAACTCTAGAAAAAGTATCGAAATTATCAATGCAGTCAGAAACGTTTTCAAAGAATTTCGATTAAAGTTAATTTTTCTAAGAATAAGAGCTTACCTTATCGTTAAGTCATGGCAAGAAATGAAATAATTTAAAGCGTGTATCAGGATATTGCTGATCATGAGGGACGATATTCCATAATTTGAGCTCGAGGCCCCATTACTGGGTGCTTCAGAATCATTGTTTTTGCATATTGAAATTATTCTATGTGACGATTCAAATTAGATTTTAAAAAAGGAATACCGATGCAGAAGAATAGCTTCTAATTACCTTTGTGAATAGACTTCAAGTCCGCTATTTGAGTTCTTCATTTTAACAATGGAAAACAAGGAAGCAGGAAATTTGTGTTTAATTCTTTAGGAAATGGAAGAAACGGAAAAACGTACCTCAAAGGACAAATTTTAGGAAAGAAAAATAGAACAGAAAAATTGAGAACAAAAAATTGAATATCGAAATCAAAGTGCAAATTGAAAGAAAGAAAAGATTGAGAATTAAAGAAAGACAGAAAACATGAAAAGAAAACGAACACGCGGAGAGGATAAAAAGAAGAAAGAAAAGATTAATTAAGCTTGTAAACTAAGATATTTTAACAAACAATTGATTTAAATAGTATAATTAACGTTGACATTAAATTGACATCGAAATAACAAAAAATGATTGAATCAAGCCAAACATTTTACTTAAAAATAAATGATCTAAAATAGCACCAAAGAGTTTTTTTCTAATCATCTAGTAACAGTTTGCAAATCCACCCCAGAAAAACAAGAAGAACTTCTCAGAAGAGTAATCAATAGTTCGTATTTAAAGATGAATTAAAGCAGATTTCGTATGTTGTGAAAACCTTACGTACGGATCACGCAGTGCCGTTACTGGGACATTTCCGTCAGGAGTATTACCCAGGGGCGGATCCAGGGCTCAGACTGAGGGGGTTCACTTCACATTTATCTTGTTCTTGATATTCTTCATTCTCGACGTAAATATATTTTATTTTTAGGATGAGAAAGGGAGTTCCCAGGCACCCAAGGGACCCACCCTGGATCCGCCCCTGTTACCCTGGATGAAGCTAGGTGGTTTTGTTTTGCTTTCTCATTCGGGGAGGGGGGGCATCAAGGGTAGAGTGTGACTGTGCCAAGTGCTACGGCGGTTTTACACCAACCTCGTTCCCAGGCCCTATTCCCTTCGCTTGGAGGTGGAGGCCTGGGAACGAGGTTGGTTTTACACAGTTGTACAAAATCTGACATGTTTGATCTGGAGCATGCGCAGTTTTCGAATGACTCTCAAACGGACCGTGCCGTTTTCACATTCATACGAAAACTACTCTATGAATTCATGCGATGTTCCTTGCTATCACTCTCTGTCCCCTGTGGTTTTTCGCAGTCATATATACCAGACATACCTCTGCCTCGTCCAGCCATTTGCCTCGCTCCCGCAGGAAACCCAACTTGTGAAGGCATTTGTACGAGTGCAGTCTGGCCCGATAGGGTCTGGACACGAACCATTTGCATAGGAGCCATCATGGTGGAGCCGTAGTGCTGTGTGGCCATCATTTTACGCGCACGGTTTTCTGATTACAAAAAAAAAAAAAACATCAAAGATTTCGTTAGATATTTGCGGTATATAAATCTTAAACATTATTATTATTGTTACTAATATGGGTGTGGCAAAGGCTATTTTCTGCCATTAAAAAGTACGTATTATATCATTAATCACACAAGTTTCGACTGACTGCAGTCGGAGGAAATGCAAAGACTCCTCTGTTCGTTACGTACTTCTACCGCAAGGAGTGGACCCTACTCCGATCACAACTTTACCCCAACAATGTTGGTGATCATATATATGAAAGCTAAGCAAATTCGAGCAAAGTCAAGTAGTCTCTTGTTAATTCACAAACACAAAGTGATCCGTAGCCCGAACTCATGGCATATTAGGAACGAAAAACCTTTCAAGGATTTTCTAATAAAACTATATTGCAATGTATTGTATTGTACGACCTCTCAGCTACAAGTCCAATATCCTAACCGTGACTTTCACAATTAGTGCTAACTAATTATTTTCACTTTACCGGCTTTTTTTCGCTTGAATTCTCTGATTCTTTCCTTGATAGCAGCACGAAATAGTTGTGCTTCTTGTTCGTCACAAAAGTTTAACCCCGCTCTACAGTCCTACAAAAACATAGAGTATACAAACAATAATAGGTTGAAATAAGTATACAACTTCACTGTTGACAAAATAAGGCTACGCCAACACTACAGCGGTTTTCGTATGAGTGGGAACTTACCGCCTCGTACCGTGACCGTGTCAGTGCCGTGATGTCTATCAAAACATTCGAAATTCCTGCCGTAACCGTACCGTGCAGTGACTCTGCCGTTTTTCCACTCATACGAAATCGGAAGTAATCCAGATTTTATCGATTAAAATCTTTGGACGCGCGCCATATTTAAAAGTCTAAATATTGCAAAGTAAAACGTTACATTCTGGACTTCATTAAAAATCATGAAACTTTACTTACATGTGCGTTAAAAGTATGAAATGTACTTGTAACAGCTCTGTATTTGAATTGTCTGTACAACTCTTGCTCCCAGGTAATGGTTCTGTTCTGTAAGAAAACGAAAACGTCAAGGTATGTCCACACTAGGCGATAAATTTGACAACGCATCCTTTTTGCTACGGTTAGGCCTTCTGTCCACACTAAACGACGTTTTTCTCTTGTCTAATTACCGTTTCAGTGTGGACAGCGAAACGGAGAAAAAAAAAGATGTTTTCACATTTATCCCGATTGGTGTGGAGGTTGCTAAAAGCTGACAAACTCACAAGTATTTATGGGGTTAATCGTGTTGTCGGAAATTCGCTGCTGGTCAAAAACTGTTCTGTTGTATTTGAAATAACATTTATCGCAATTTGTAGTACCTGCCGCACGTTGTTACAAATTATAAATGTTGTCGCATATTGTACTAGCAGAGCAAACAGTGAATACTGTAAACCTCAATATTGTACGTAATTACTGGCTCCCTAATGATCCGGCATCACACTACCCCGGTATCTTTAATTTACTAGTGTACAGCCACAATATTTCAGCTCCTTGTTGAAAAATCTGGTAGATACTGTGGGCTATGTCAAATATCGCAAGGTACGGAATTGGCGCATGCGCTTGTAATCTCATGTGATCTCTAGCATGATAACGAGATAGAATTGATGTTTCAATAAAAAATCTACATCAGATGTGCCTCGCGCATGAGATCACAGGGAACCTCTCCTTGCGGACACTTCCATAATTCGGACACCTCTCTACAACGGACAGATGTCTATGTCCCAACAGCCTGGAATCTCCATACATTTCCTTATAAATGAAACCTCTATAAAACAGACACCTCTCTATAACGGACAGGTCTCTATGTCCCCCAAATTGAAATCTCCATACATTTCGTTATAAATGAAGCCTTCATAATACGGACACCTCTCTACAACGGACAGGTCTCCATGTCCCCACAATTGAAATCTCCACACATTTCTTTATAAATGAAACCTCTTCTTAAGTGTTCGCTTTAAAGAGGTTTCACCCCATTTTGGATAGGGGTGTGCCGCCGGAGTTCTAGAAACCTGACCCTGTTTAAGACACTCGAAAGTGAAAAAATCATACCCTGTTCAAGACAAATGAGAAGAAAATCGACCTTGGCCTAGACAAAAAACGGCTGAGGAGGCGCTTTTTTGTTTATTTTGAATATCGTACCCTATCTAAGACACAAAAATATGATATGGCTTGGGATCTCGTCAAAATTATAGATCCTGTTTAAGAAGTACAGTTTTGGGTAAAATGTATACCCTGTTCAAGACAGCAGGGCCAAAAACCATACCCTATCCAGCGGCACATACCCGTATAGCAAATATATGGGAGTACCTCCCCCCCGGGGGGTTTCACTGCATTATACATCATCCTAGACTCACCACAATATCAACGATTCTGATATAATAAGACCGCGTTGTACCATCTTTTACCAGACACCCAACACCTGTCTCATACTTGACCCACGTGGCTCTATTAGGCGGAGGGGCCAGGAAGAGTTGAACTATGGCGGAGCACAGCGACTAAAAATCAAGACAGTATCACAATATTATCAATGTATAAATAGGCAACAGATCTCTCCTGGATGTGTTTTTGATATAAAAAGTTGTATATTAAATGTCCAATCTCCTTGGGCAGGCACTAAAGTAGCCTCCAACTGAATAAAACTGCCTGATCTTGCGAGGTGAAGTGGATTTGGGAAAGGGTTAGGGTTAGTCACTTCACTGACAAACAAGTGTACGGAATCCCGGAGGGTGGGGTGGGGGACTCCATTGTAAAAGGATCGAGTATGCTCTTCGGAATCTTTAAAGCCATATGTATATGAACAGCAGTTATCAGTTTTGCTTGTACTTTAACAAATTTACAATGTCTTTCCGGCCGTGGTATGGACTTTTATTTACCAACATCAGTTTACGTCACAAATGGTCAAAATGTTAGGGACGTAAAACGTTGGTAAATAAGAGTCCACATCGTGGAAAAACATTGTAAACATGTTTTTTTATCCCAAATTTGAGAAGCAATTTCTCGTCGAACTGCAGCTTCCAGCGCGAGCGCGCGCGCGAAAAATCAAAACGATGACGTAAATCGTTAGTATGGACTCTTATTTACCACAGTTCTCGGCCAATCAGAAAGCGAGAATTAACAAAAATGCGCTCGTGCTTCCACTTGAGTTTTGAACATTTTATGACGTCAAGAGTGTGTCAACAAGAGGACAGACAACTCAAAACCATCTTCAATTCGATTTTTACAACAAATTATTTGAGATAAAAGTTAAAAAATCCTTTTCAAACGGGGCAACAGAACGAGCGCGCGCGCTGAAACGCGTCAGCAATGTCTGTCCTCTTTGACACACTCTAATCAACCAATCAGATGGCGAGATTAGTATCAAGTGTTGTAAAAACCGATATTGATTGTGGTAAAAAGGTATCATTGGTCTAAAATCTCTAGCAAGTTTGTCCGATAACTTTCAATCCTAAGTAAAATAATTTCAGTTAATAAATTACCGAATACATACATATCGTTTGTTGCCAAGAACCTCTTTCACCGTCTCATTTTCTTCGTTTGAAATCAGGTATGACGGACAGTGTTTCGACAGCACACTCATTCTATGCGCATTTTTATCTGCATTTTATTTCTTCTTTTCGTATGCATAATCATGAATGAATTATACGTCACAAAGCGCGACATTTTTGACGTCACAAATGACGGTTCTAATTAACAGTGACATCACAATCTACCATTGATAATTTGTTAACGTCAAAAATATTTTAAAGTCAAAATATTTGTCATTCGGGATACCGCTAAATTTAACGTCTGTGGCGAGAAATCGTCTGAGCTAAGTGCCTCGCGTGGTAGTTTAATTTCCTCACGCAGTTTCTCAACGTGTGCGGCGGGCGTATGGAATATAGAAATCGTTTGCATGTCTCTGTACCGCTGTTATATAAAGACGATGGAAGATGTAGAGCACAAGAAAAGCAAACTCAGGAACACCAGGCGTAGCCGAGTGTTCTTGCTTTTCGAGTGCTCTACATCTTCCAAGATTACTTATATTACAGTAGAGAGACATAAGCGATCGTTTATTACTTTGCTTTTATAAAATATTTCCAATAGCAACGTTTTGGCGCGAGCCAAGTCTCTATCCTCCGACACAAACACGATAGCCAGCCAATCAGCGCGCGCGCGTTATATCTCAAATATTGTATAATAATAGTATTAACACGAGCTACCATGGATTATTACTTGTGCCCAGGCCGTAGGCTGGCGGCACGAGTCTAGGTTTACGTTTTCTATCAGTCTATCTATCGTCGTAGTCGTCGTAGTCGAGAATGTGCCATGAAAACGAGGCAAGCCCCAGGCAATCATTTAGAGCAGCGTGCGTATAAAGCAAATGGACGGGTCCGGGTTCGAATCCTCATGGAATAAAAATAATTTTTTTTTCGCCTTACTATGTAGTAAATATTATCTTTTCCTTTTTTTGTATGCTTTTTTCTGGTTTTGAAGCATTTTTAAGCTGTTTTTTGATTTGATTTAATTTCCAATATATTTTGACTCAAGCGACTGGAAATTTGGAAATTTGAGAATTTCACGAATTTCTTATCATTGACTGCACGTTTTAAGGATAAAAGGAACGATTAAAAACATTATGTATTTCAATGTTCTCTGTAATTAAATGGTATGGCTGAAATTTTTTGGCGTACAAACAAAAATAAATGCTTTTAGAAAGTCAATGATTACAAAGCAACAGGACGGTGTGCTTTCGTGATGCTACAATGAGTCTGCAACATCATGCAATACAGGCATTTGTCAACATGTGAATCGTTGTTACCCTAGCAGCTATAAAATTAAATAAATATCAGACATAAAGGCAGCTCATATCTAAATGCCTTAATTTTTAATTGGAAATTTAGGATCGAGACCGATACCTCCATGAGTTCAAATCAGCTTGCCGGCAAAGCAGACAAATATTCCGCCGTTCAGTACCGAACTCAAAACGTGACCAAACTGGCTTTAAAACATATTTATTCTCATGCCAGACTGATTTCCACTTGGGCACGAGTAAACGCACTATGTGCGTCTAGTTATATTAATGGCGTCGTAATTATCAGAACTGGAAATTTTCGTTACCCAGCTACCTCTCAAGGAAGTAAGACAGTCGATTTGAAGCGCGCGTGCTCAATGGTCGTTTTACTATCCAGATGTTATAAGAAACTGGCGGGAAAATTTTTTTAAGACACGCGCGCACATCCGGGACATTTGGTGCATGACTTTTTCATATCTTCACTAGTGAAATATGGACAATACGAGCGTTTTAGTTTCCGGTTAGCCTGCGTAGCGGCGCGAGGGGAGAGGGGGAGGGGAAGGGAAAAGAGGGGAGGGGGAGGGAGGAGACTACGCAGACTAGTTTCCGGTAAAACACTATCATCCATATAATATATATCTTATATCTGTATGTACTCCAGTATTATTTTTGAGTTTAACTCAATTAAAAGGAAGAATATTCTTGAACTCTTTTCGAGAATCTATAATTAATTGGGGATAGTCTATTTGATGTCTCAGAATCTATATGTAGAGAAGCAGTCATATTCATGTCTCCCACACAACAACACAGCTCCACGTTAGACTAAGTTCATTAGAAAGAAAAGAAAAAAGGCAAAATTTAAAATGCCCTATATTTTCTGTAAATTTCTTGCTAGCTCTACAAATTTGACCACACTAAAGTTTCTCTTGTTCACAAGGTCACCGGGTAGAACTCCGGGTCTACTCATTGTTTGATTGGACATCTCTTTGGTTTTAAGAATTCTTCTGGGGAACCTTGACAGTAACCTAAAAGAAAACAAATATGCAATATTAATTAGTGGGAGGAAGAGAGAGCAAAAGAAAGTGGAGTAGTAGGAAAAGGAAAAAGGAGAAAGAGGAAGAGGAGAAGGAAGAGGGAAAGAAAAAAGGAATTATTTTTCTGAATCATTAAGAAAAGGAAGAGGGAGAGGAGGAGAAAAGATACAAGGAGGAGGAGGAGGAGGAGGAGGAGGAGGAGGAGGAGGAGGAGGAGGAGGAGGAGGAGAATCAAGAAAGTACTTAGCAGGCAACTGTTCTGCTATTTATATTGTCTCCCTTATTACAACAGTTTTCGTATGAGTGTCGTACCGTGACCGTGTCAGTGCCGTGTTGCCAGCTATAAAACATTCCTGCCACAACAGTTCCTTACTGGCCATGCCGTCATGCTCTAAGAGCTCCTCACTTTATTGACCACAAGGAACGTAAAGACAAAACCTCCTATACGTTACCAAGCAATAATCACCAATGAAACACTTAACACATGCTTATTCAAGCCTTACCGTCTTGATTTCTGTATAGTTCATAAGGCAGTCCTCACCCCTGAGGAGATAAAGATAGAGTCATCAGTTTCCTTATCAATTGCAAAATTTCAGTTAATTTCTATTGAAAAACGTCAACTCCATTTTATATATCCAAAACATTCCGAGTTCCAATGTTGAACACATTTATTACTTGGGTACGTCAACGCTTACCCGAGTCTTATTCTGAGTTTCATACTAAAGTGAAGCTCAAATGACTTCCCGTTTGGGCCTCAAAATGCAGAAGGAAAACATCACTGATTACTCGGGTACGTTTTGAATGGAAATTAGCTTTACAAAATGGCAATCGCACGATGACCTAATAGTGGTACAATTCGAGAGAATTTCTTTCTTGCTTTAAGTGATCTGGTATTAAGCTGAATTAATGAAATGATCTTTAGAAACTCATACCATTCACGCCCAAATCCTGACTGTTTGAATCCACCAAAAGGTGCTTGAGGAGGTCCTGCAAAGTAGTTGTTCACCCTGTAAAATGATAAAAATTTTAATTACTTGGGCTACCTTTGGTAGACCAAGTCTAGATCTCTGTGTGTTGTCGTTATCAAAAGAGCAAGTGTGCAGAATTACCCAGATGGCCTTTGCAAGCAAGCTGTTACTTGGGCTTCCTCGAAACTCGAGAGGAAGCCCGGGTGAATACTATTCTACTAACTTGCTCAGTAGCCTTTTTAGTTAGACATTCAAAGCTCTAGCCAGACATGTTTTCATTGAAACAAGGCCACAAACCCATGTACAGCCACTTCTTACCCCCTACCCTAGGGGGAAAACATTGTCCATGTCAGGGGAGGAGTGGGAAGTGAGTTTGTAAACACACAGGGTAAC
This sequence comes from Telmatactis stephensoni, assembly GCA_029948255.1. Taxonomy (NCBI): domain Eukaryota; kingdom Metazoa; phylum Cnidaria; class Anthozoa; order Actiniaria; family Isophelliidae; genus Telmatactis; species Telmatactis stephensoni. Next base: position 917,962 of record JALIZF010001912.1, read on the forward strand.
GGCTTACCACACGGTGCCTGATTGCACACTATTAGCAATTGTTAAAGCTTTGTCAATATTCTTTGTGAAGACAGCACCAGCCAGTCCATAGGTTGTATTATTGGCACGTGAAAGCACTTCATCTATCGTCTTAAATTTCATGATCTGCATAACAGGTCCAAATATCTAAATATAAATAGGATAAATCATGCTACAGTACAGATTACAGGTACACGATTAAATGAAAGGAGATGCTCAAAAAATAACTTGAAGAAGAAGGGGTGAAGGAAGGACAGACAGATGGATAGAAGGAAGGAAGGAAGGAAGGGAGGGAGGGAGGGAGGGAGGGAGGGAGGGAGGGAGGGAGGAAAGAACAAATGAATGAAAGAAAAAGGAAGGATGGATGCGAGGAAGGAATTATTAATTATACCTCTTCCTTGGCAATTCTCATGTCATCCTGCACATTGGAGAACACAGTTGGCTCCACAAAGTATCCTTTATCACCATGGCGACTACCACCACATTCCAACTTCGCACCTTGCTTCTTACCGCTTTCAATGAGGTCCATAATTTTGTTAAATTGTTCAGAATCAACCTAATACAAGAAAAATAATAATGTTAGTCAGTTGAAGAGTTGTATGTGAAAATTGACTTTTCTCTGTCAAAGCATCAATAACTGCAGACACCAAAAAGTGCCACTTGCACAAAAAGTGCCACTTGCACTTCAATGATAACGGTAGTAAATGACCTACCTGAGGACCCTGCTCACTCCCACTGTCCAATGGATTGCCAAGTTTTCTTTCTTTCACTTTCTCCACCATTTTTTTCACAAACTCATCATGTGCTCCTTCTTCGACAAAAATTCTTGTTAAAGAACAACAACACTGGCCTTGGTTGAAAAAGACGCCCGTGAAACTGGACTGGACTGCCTGCTCCATATCTGTATCCATGAACACAATGCAAGGACTTTTGCCACCAAGTTCCAAGGTAACACGCTTGAGATTTGATTTGCCTGCAGCCTGCTGAATGATTTTGCCAACCTAAATGACACAGATTTGATTGGTTAGCATTGGTTGGGTTCACACTAGGACCTCTAATTGGACTCAAGTCATATTATATATTACTCACAAGTCTGACTTGAAAGACAAGTCTGACTTGAGTGACAATTATCTAGTACACAAATAGTGATGACCTGTCAAAAAGTTGTTTCAAGTTGGAGCTAAGTCATGTTTTCATCTGACTTGAAGTCAGACAGAAATCTTTTGAAAATGCCACTTTCCTATGGATTTCAAGATTGACTTGAAATTGGCCTTGACGAGCCGTTCTCACACAAAATAATCTCAAGTCTACATCTACATTTAGATGTAGATGTAATGAAATGTTTTGTCAAAAATATCTTAAGAATCTAAATAACAAAAGTTCTTGAAAATCAAGACTGAAGTCTGACTTGAGGTCCTAGTGTGAACCCATCCATTGTAGTCTGTGGTGATACAGCATGTTGGGGAGGGGGAGCGGGAGAGCTAAACAGGGTTGAAAAAAAAAAAAAAAAACGTGCCAAACTGCGTATGCGCATCCAAGCAGTCAGTAAAACTATTGCTGGCTTAACTGGTGTGGTCTATAAAATTTGTTTGGGTTTTTGTCAAAATCTTAAGAATCTAATTAACAAAGTTCAAAAGGCTGTTTCTAAAAAGTTAAGGAAAAAATATATTCAGTTATATATTAAGCCCATAGTGATGTTATATAGTAAACCCATAGTGATGTTAAGCACCTCAGTGGATCCAGTAAAGGCAACTTTATCAATCTCCATATGTTCAGAAATGGCAGCTCCTGCAGTGGGACCATATCCAGGAACAACATTGAGAACTCCTGGAGGAAAACCAGCCTACAAATTAAAGCACACCACATGTAACATTAATTGAGAATTAACTACCAACAGGTAAGTTACATAACTATATTTCCATAATTAATGCCACTAATGATTAAATTCCTTTCCAAAGCTCAAAAACGGCTAACTGAGCCTTATCCAGGTGGGCGTGGCAACACATGATTTTCACCCCTAAAAGGCACCAACTCTAAACAAATGATTGAATGAATCTTCAACAAATATTTCCATGATCAATGCCACTAATGATTAAATTCCTTTCCAAAGCTCAAAAACGGCTAACTGAGCCTTATCCAGGTGGGCGTGGCAACACTTGATTTTCACCCCTAAAAGCCACCAACTCTAAACACATGATTGAACGAATCTTCAACAAAATGGTAAAACATCTTAAACTTGCAGCTAGGATAATTCATAATTACTTGATTTGGTTGTCTCTAGGTTAATTTTTCATTTACTTTTGCAGACGTTTCAGTCCAAATGAATTTTAAACAAGTAAGCTCCTTTATCAATGAGGGCTGGCTAGTCCAATAAATTCTGAGACAAAAGTTTGATGGAAATCACTTCAGGGTTATACCCCAATGTGTAATCATCAAAGGTGTAAAATGTTAATTTCTAACCTCTTTAGCTAAACTAGCAAGATATAATGCAGTCAGAGGGGTCTGTTCATGCAGGCTTAAGAACAACTACACAGCCACATGCCAAAGCAGGAGCAATTTTCAAGCACTGCCAGTGCCAGAGGAAAGTTCCATGGAACAATAGCACCAACAACACCCACTGGCTCATGTCTTGTGTAGACAAAAAATGGACCATCAGCTGGAATTGTCTTGCCATTTATCTTGTCAGCCCATCCAGCATAAGTACTTGACAGCATTTGACTGATATAGCCATGTCGCCTTTGGACTCATTGAGAACTTTGCCAGAATCAAAGCTTTCCAATCTCTAGAAAGATAAAAAGGAAACTGTGTTAATATGAGGCAGATCGTGTAAAGGCAAAACAATGAAGAAGAGAAGAGAAGAAAAGAGAAGAGATGAGATGAGAAGAGAAGAGACAAGAAGGGAAGGGAAGGGAAGGGAAGGGAAAAGAAGAGACAATAAGAGAAGAGAAGAGAGGAGAAGAGAAGAGAAGAGAAGAGAAGAGAAGAGAAGAGAGGAGAAGAGAAATGGAGAGAAGAGAAGAGATGAGAAGAGAAGAGAAGAGAACAAGCTTTTAACAAAAATAATTTTATAGTTGAGTCTTTTATAAACTAATGATTGCAATCTTAAAAATTATATTTTTGCTGACTCAAAACAAGATTCATAAATTTCTTCAGCTTCAATAAAAATACAACTGCGATTTTGTTCAGCTGTGTGGACACCTATATATAAATAGGTCATTATTCTAAGTATCTTAATTTATTGTTCCCTCTCTTGAAATTTCCCAAATTGGATTTGGCCTTGATAAAGACTTACGGCCAGGTAATCTTGGTCTCTTTCAATCAAGGTGGATAACTTATAGAGTAGACGTCCCCTCTCCGATGCATCCATTGTCCTCCATGGACTACCAAGTTTGAAGGCCTCTTTTGCGGCCTTGACTGCAATGTCAACATCAGCCTTAAATCATAGTACAATAATGAATCAAAGAATTAGAATTTAGATAAAAGGTAATAAAATTCTGTACATCCTTGGCAACGATAATGGCAGCAAATCTTTCACTTTGTGTCACAGAGACTTCAGAGGGTAGTTTTGATCAGGGGGCTTAAATAAAGGGGAGCTAAATACTATGCTGGCCATAATATAGCCGGGGCACACATTCATTGAGGTCTTTGATTTTACAAATTTTAGGCAAAAAAATGCCAAATGAAAAATGTGGGGAAGGAAACAAGGACTTGCAATGAACCCCTTGGTTTATGTATTTTGAGATGCTACATTCCCATTGGTTGAGAGGTGTCAAAACATCAAAAATATGGTCAGAAACAAAGCAGACAGCCTTCAGATCTTAAATTAGAGGATGAAGAGAAATCATTTTTTTCTAATTGTAAAGAAGAGTTATATTGAACACTCATGAAGTCAAAAATGAACTAAACATAAGTGGAGTTTTGTAAGATTTCAACTCATGTTTCAATTAAAAATTTCACAATTTAATGTAATCTGATACCAAAAACGTGACCTTGATATATCCATGACTTGCATACATCGGGAAGATTTATTTAGCTGTTCTCAAGTTTTTTTGATAAAAGGAAATTAAAAACATTCTTCCAACTTCCTTCATATCTGGTCTATAACTCTGTGATATCTATATCTACCATAATCTACCATAAGATTAGTAATTATAATTATTATGGTTGAATATATTTGAGAGTAGATGGGTGGTCTGGACTGGATGTCTACTGATCTTTTGATTGGAAATGACTTCACAATAAGATATTGATTGGTTAATTGGTTCTTACTCTGATGATAGACAAACGTCAACTTTGTATTAGGAAGTGTATCCCAAAAACCAAGGACCAGGGGGAGGGGGGTACTCCTTCCAGTTTTGGGTAGGGATGTGCCACCTTCAGCGACATCACACGTTGGGAATATCAGTCAACTAGCTATCAAAATTGTGACAATGTTTATCTCCAATATGATTGGCTGAAATTGACCTTTATGCTCCTTAAGAGTATTCAAGCATAACGGGAGTGTATTTTCAAAACAATAGCATTCGTGCAGGCTCTCCCTTCCTTTTCTCTCCCCTCCCCTCTCCCCCTACCCCTGGAGAGCCTGTAGGTAAGCTACTTGTAACCCTCCTCTATATCTGCTCCCGCATAATAAGCTCTAATGCTTTTTACACCTTATCTCCTTCAGCGACATCACAGATCTTCTCTTCAGTGGCTGGATTGATAGTTGGAAAAGTTTTCTTACTAACTGCATCCACAAACTCATTGTTGATAAAGATCTGAAAGAAATATTATATAGCTGTATTATTGCGACATCTACACTTGGTACAAACCAGGAATTTCGGGGTTGTGCAATGACCTTCATGCATGCATGGGCTCCTTCATTACACATGTATACATTCATTTGGGGTTCAAGTTTCCAGAGCTTGGAACACGAACAAACCAAACACTTTCCCTTGAAGATTAGAGTAAATCCATCTTTTCTAAATAATCTTTGAAAGTTGACAGGAACATTTATTATTGACGGCTTTGACTTCAAACATGTTCAAACAACAATAGTTTTACTCAATCATGTATGTCAGACTTCAAAGGCCCTTCCATACTAGAATTAATTTAAGTGAATTTTCTATGGCAAATGAAATTTCCCTATCTACACGGACAGGGTTCATACTGTACAAATGCATTTGCCATATCAAATTTGGTCAAATAGAAAATTCGTTCGTGTGGAATTGGGACCTCATGTGGAGAGAACTAAATAGAGAGAAATTGTAAAACGCGTCAGCGAACACGTGTAAACTTCTTTAATGCATGCACGACTGCAAATCAATTTTCACCTCCTTCGTTAAGCTAACAACACAGAAAACAAAATGTTTTCTAGCAGAAATCCAGCGAACCAAACTAAACCTTGTTCGAAGTACACGCATCAATGCAGTCACGAGTTAGGCTGCACGATAGTTTGATTAACCCTTTTTCAGAGATAAAACACCTAATAATTCTGTACACCTGTGTACAAAACTCTCATTAAAGTCATACCTGGGTATATTTCACTTGTGGAGCTTCCATTTTTCAGCAAACGTAACAGCGCAGCTCGACAACACAAGGAACGAAGTCTAGCACGACAGAAGAGACAGGGGGAGGGGGCGAGGGCACTAAGCTAGGATATTTTTGGCGGGTGTGCAGCTGGCATCCCAAACTCCTGACCCTATCCCAGACCTAAAATTTTGATTTCCCATACCCTATTTTAGACTAAAGCTCAAAATGTAATAAAAGCTTGGTGCAATTTTACTCAAATTTGAAAACCATGTAAAAAAAGCTTGAGCATCGCGGTCTGTTATTCTAAAATATAAGTGTGGCTTTCCGTATTAAAAGGGACGGTCCTCAAAATTATACGAAGACACCAACTGACCAACAAAATTACTTAAACTAAGAATTTATTTATCCGTTGATTGATTGGTCTTTTTCTTTGGTCCCTTTTTTCTTTCTTCTTCATTTTTTTCTTTTCTTTCTTTTTTTGGAACAAACCTCGTGACGCCTCCGAAAATTGAGATTCTCGCTTCTGATTGGCTGACCTAGAACAGGTACTGCACGCATGCATGAGCTCCCAAGGCCTACATCAGGCGATCAATTTACTTGATCCAGGATCTGTGTACGTATTCGTCGTTTTTCGAAGCTCAGGTTTGTAGCACTGATAAACTTAAGCGATATATGATTACTTAGACACTAGAATTAGTTATAGAGGAAAATATTAGAGCTGGTTGGACGAAACCGGTTGGACATATTGAGTTTCCAAACGAAGTGAAGTTTCCAAAGAGCAATGGCCTATGGCCTCGAATGCGGTTAACGTTTCGATACATATGCGGTTCATATGCTGTTACATACACAAGTTTTTGGATAAAAATTGCAGAAGCGGATCCAGGATTTTTCAAAGGGGGGTTCCGTTTCTTAAACCCAACACAACGCAAAACTTCTAACATTTAATCTGTTTAAGACATATTTCTATTACCTAAAAAAATCAAACCTTCAAGGGGGTTCCCGTGGACCCCTTCGACATCCCCTGGATCGATGGATCCGCTACTGAAGTGTTGTTGTCAAATTTTGCATGTCGTGGTGGAACTTTGCTTGCGTGTCAGACATGCCATTTTCTAACAGGAACACATCAATCAATCAATCATTGTCAACAGAAAGAAAAGACTGATTGTTTTACATCTTTATTGAGCTTGATTATCAGCTTAAATAATTTTAATACTCTTCACGATCTTCTTGATAACTTCGCCACCTCTAAATTAAGTGCTTAACAGTGCAAAAAGTGGTGAAAATCACTTAAAAGTTGTTTCAAGTGTCTGGTACTGAAAACGAGAAGTACAATTCTCAATGTCTAAACAAATAAAGTATGTCTGCTCTTAAAGTGCTTATAACGTTTTTGAATACTTATATGTTGAAAATTACTCTTCAAATAAATTTCGTCAATCGGCCATATATTTTCTGAGGTATAAAGGCTTGATGTCTCTGAGATGTCAATCTTGTCTCGCTGCTGACATCTAGATACCACCACAGGTATCCCAAACAGTGGATTGTGACATCATGGTTTCTCAATAAGAACAGCATATGAACAGCATATTGTATCGAAATGTTAATCCCAATTGAGGCCAATTAGGCCATTGCTCTTTGGAAACTTCACTTCGTTTGGAAACTCAATATGTCCAACCATGCAGCTCTAACATTTCTTTCCTCTATGATCAGACTATTTAACAATTAGACCTCGAGGCAGAATGGACTATGAGTCAATAGCCCATGAGGCCGTAGGCCGAATGGGCTATTCAAACTCGTAGTCCATGAGGCCGAGAGGTCTAATTGTTTTTATTAGTATTCACCAACATATTGGGCCAAAGGTGAATGAGACTAAACAAAACAAAGAGAGAAAAATGTTTTATTGATATTATTACTCGCGCTTCCTCTCAACTCGGGCTATCACCAATAGCCCGAGGTTAGGGAGCCAATCAGAATGCAGGATTTGTAATAGCCCTTATGTTGGTGAATACTAATAATGCATAGCTGCCAACCCTCCCAGATAATCCGGGAGTCTCCAGATTTTGGGCCTCGTCTCCCGGTCTCTCGGATAAAGACCTAAATCTCCTGGATAATCGCTCGAATTCTAAAATCGCAGCCATTTTAACTGAAGTATCATCTATCTTTCTCCAAATATCGTTTTTCTTGGTTGGAGAGGGAGTTTCTATTCAATTGCATGATTTTAAGTGGGAAAACCACTTATTGTGTGGATCTAGCTTCAAGTGATTACCATATGCGTGGTCATCTTTATATAATAACTGATTAAGGTGGGATTTCACCTAGGCAATTAATCTAGGGAAATGTCGACCCTAGAGGGGTGGTGATGCAGTTATGATCCAGGAATGGGGTGTGGCATAGTTGTCAGTTGGAAATTGTCACCAGGGTAATATTATTCTATATCTGTGTTGACAGAATATCGAACATGGCTCTTCGTTTAGCTGCATCCATTCCTAGGGCTGTCTTCCGTGCCACACTGCCATCTGTCACCAGGCTTAGCAGGTTTTCAGCACAGGCAGAGCAGGTATAGAGCATTCTTTGCATGAGTGGGAAACATAATGCACTGTACTGTGACCATGTCAGTGCTGTAATATCGATAAAAACATTCAAAATTTCTGCTGTAACAGTGTCGTGCCGTGACTGTGTACCGTTTTCACAGTCATACAAAATCAGCTCTAGTGCCAGGTTTTGGCACACATACATGTAGCAATTATGACAATTATTTGTATATTTATTGTTCTTATTTTTCTCCCCTGGTACAATGTTAAATTTCTCCAGGGTCTTTCATTTTGGGCCACCCCCTGTAATGGACGAAATTGGTAGGCCCCACCCAAAATAGGTCCATCTCTTACCAACACTACTTATAAATGCAAACTAATGGAAAGTGGCCTTGTGAAAGAAGTGAGACCTCACCCCATTTTATACCTATTGAATATGTTGTTTTTCATATTGAATTTACAAACTCATTATTCATGATTTGTTTACTTTGCAGGCAGCAATTGATTCTAATCCTGAAGTAAAATGCAATCAGGTAGGGTTTTTAAAATTGCAACAATAGTATTGTTGCAATATGAGTATATAGGGGAGGGGAGGGGAGGGGAGGGAAGGGGAGGGGGACTGCTACTATTAATAGTTTTTTTGATATTCACTATAACATTTGCAATATAGCTACATGTTACTATGGCTACACAGCTTCTAAATGGTGGCATATTTATTCTATAGTGTTTCAATTTGTAATAAATTGTACATTTGTCCCTATTATAGGTGTTCATCAATAATCAGTTTGTTGATTCAGTCAGTGGAAAAACCTTCCCAACCATAAATCCATCCACAGGTGAAACGATTTGTGATGTTGCTGAAGGAGACAAGGTTAGTATGATTTAGGATTTGCTGCAAAGGTTGTTAGGGAGTGATATTGCCTGGGAGGGGTCAAGGGAGGGAGGGGGGACTGTCTGGGAAGGGATCAAGACTACCTAGTATTAGTAGAGACCAGGTCAGGAATGACAGGGAGAGAGCATTAGGGAGGGTTAATGGGGACTGCCTGGAGGGCTAGGGAGGGCCCCATGAGGGAGGAGGTGCTAAGAAATGCTTGGGCTTTGGGGGGGGGAGGGGAGGGGTGGAGGGGTAAAACAAAAGTAGGGAGGTATGCTGTCTAAACCAATCAGATCAAATGACAAGTGTAATATATAAATTCTGTTTATCAACAGGCTGATGTGGACCTTGCAGTTAAGGCAGCACAACAGGCATTTGAACTTGGAAGTCCTTGGAGAACTATGGATGCCTCAGAGAGAGGTCGCCTCTTGAACAGACTGGCTGATTTGATTGAAAGAGACAGAGCTTATATTGCTGTAAGCTATTACCCTCCTAATACAGTGTATCTTATATTTACTTGGTGTTGTTATATGATCAGACAAATGATCCTATTCCCATAAGACTATCCCCTAGTCCTGGGCTTTGAATGCATCTAGGAAGAAAATTAAATATATAGACGACTTTCAAAAATGGCAGCCTAGTACATGAGAACGAGGCCACAAAGTCCTTGTTAAAAGAAAATGAGCGTGGCGACACTTCTATTGTTATCAAAGACGATGTGTTCTTCTTCCTTTTCAAATAACTATTTTCTGTGCATTTTACAGGATGTACTTAGACTCATTTGATGCCATGACGATTTTGGAGGCCTTTCTGGCCTCGTTCTCGTGAACAATGAGCCCGCCATTTTTGAAAGTCATCTATTAGATCACCAAACTTTACTTACAATGTATTGGTATACAGTTTTATTAACAATATTTTTGTTATCATTTTCAATTACCTTACATAATGGGTGAAAATGAAGAGTTCTTGGGTGGGTGCAGTTCACCCAATAGGGTTTATATCATTTTTCATTAGGTAGCCACACCCACCCCTACACATACATAGGGATCCCATTAGTGGAGTTCATCTGTATGGGTAGTCCTTGCCCTTGGCAAATTTTGTAAAATAATAAAATAAAATAAAATAAAAATACACTTTCAAGATTACTCTCAGTCATGCGTAACCATATAATATCATTATTTGTTGTTGTAGAGCCTGGAATCTCTTGATAATGGAAAGCCTTACAAAGACTCATTCTATGTAGACCTTGATCAAGCAATGAAATGTTATCGTTATTATGCTGGATGGGCTGACAAGGTTCAGGGGAAAACTATTCCTCTTGGTAATTATCTAGTTTTTGCTTATTACATGTATATCGAGATTATCATGTTCATCTGCACCCTGTGAGGTGACTTCTGCATGGTCACCTGCAAATTCCATTTAACGATGTGTGTTGAAGTATTCAGGGTTGTCGTTTTGAAATGGATTACAGCAGAAATTGCTGCATCACAACTCTATTTTTCCAACCTCGATTAGAAATTTGTCTTTTCTGATCCATCAGTTATCCTTGGGGGCAGAGCTTATTTCAAATCAACCACTGATTCAACAAATTCACATAAGCTCCTCCCCTAAGGATGATGGACGATCAGCAAAGACAAACACCCTAACACAATTTTTGCTGTAAGTTATAGGCAACAATTATCACAGCAGGCAGAGAGCTAGATATACAGAGCACCAAAGATGTGACCAACATATTTGAAACATTTATAAATTTTTGCAGAAATTATTCTTTGATAATAAATAATTGCTGCATGCTCACACTTTACAAGCACTGGAAATTGGTGTTCATTGGCCAATCATTTTTACTATAAAATTCAGACATCGATCGATCCTTTGAATTGTTGAAGAAAAAAACAACTACGTCATGCTTGGATTATCCTGGTGCAAAGTTCCAACATACTTATCTGAGGCTGAATTCAAATTCATCAAAGCTAGTCAGTTCTTAACATCTTTTGGTCTAATTGAAAAGTTTTGCATCATCCACATTTCTCTGCATAAGATTTTCACCTGGATCACTGCTATTTCCAGCAAAACAAAGACAACAAAAGCCTGCAAGTGAGGTTTTATTGATCATGTGATCACTTTCATGCCAGCATTGCACTGGGATCATTGAAGCATGCATGGTGTCAGTTATTTTTATCAACAGTTCAAAGGATGCCTGCAGGTTTCAATAATAACCAACTCTGAAGATTAATGATGTTTTAATATTATCCTAATAGATGGCCCCCACTTGTGCTACACAAGACATGAACCTATTGGTGTTGTTGGTCAAATTATTCCCTGGAATTTCCCATTGGTCATGCAAGCATGGAAACTTGCCCCAGCTCTTGCTTGTGGGAATGTTGTCGTCTTAAAACCAGCTGAGCAGACCCCTCTGACAGCATTGTATATTGCCTCCCTTGTTGCAGAGGTACTAGAATATTTATATTTCACACATGTCCAGGACTGGCCTATGGTGTCCCCTGTCCACATGGGATAGTCCCAAAGTCTCCAGTGGAACTCCTAAGACATTCCCTAACTGTCCCCTGTCCCTGGTTTCTCCTCTAGGCTACTAGTGTCTCTCCTGTCCCCAAGTCCCCTTGGGGACTGTCTGGGATGTCCCCTATTACTGTCCCCTGTCCCTGGTTTACTGTCTAGGCTTTTCCAACTCAGACTGACTTGTGCATGAAACATGGATGGTATATATAATCTTGATTGGGGGACCAATTGAGTGTGTGCAGGTGCTTCTCATTTGCAATTGTGGCTTGTAAATACATTTTTTTCTGAGATACTCAAGAAAAATGTTTGAGGGTGATGGTTGGGTGCATGGGGCCACTGAGAAAAGGGAGAAACTGCTGGATCCTACCCTCTTAGCAGTCCTGTTGTTACTACTATTGATTTCTTATTGTTATCTTTGCAAAATATTTCATTTAACCTTGCATGATGACCTTGCATCAGACCCTGCCTATAAACACAGCCCAATGTTCTTCAGTATTAGCCATTTAAGACAAAGATGTCAATTTATATCTTGATTTACATAAGTTTGTCAGCTTGTTTCAACTGAGTGTTTTTCTTGTGTTCAAGGCTGGTTTTCCTCCTGGTGTTGTAAACATTATACCAGGGTATGGCCCAACAGCAGGAGGTGCCATCGCTAATCACATGGAAGTTGACAAGGTTGCATTTACTGGTTCTACAGAGGTATGGAGTTTGATTCCTGGCTTGAGCCATGCATCAAGTTTGCTTGATATCTTTAACATGCCAACTAAATTACATCTAGCCACTTTAAAATCAACTTCTTTAAATTTGTAAAGTTCAGTTTCTTCTTATTTTTCAAAAGAGGCATAAAATAGGGATCAAAAGAAGCTCTTCTGCGGTCCAACCCATCAGTGATTATTTTTTTCCTTTGATTTCAGATCGGCAAATTAATCCAACAAGCATCAGGACAAAGCAATCTCAAGAATGTTACTCTAGAGCTTGGTGGCAAGAGTCCAAACATTGTCCTTAAAGATAGTGATGTAGATTTTGCTGTAGAGATGAGCCATTTTGCTCTCTTTTTCAACCAGGGACAGTGTTGTTGTGCTGGCAGTCGATGCTTTGTAGAAGAACCAATCTATGATGAGTTTGTTGAGAAGAGTGTGAAAAGAGCTCAGAGCCGTACTGTTGGGAATCCATTTGATCTGAACACAGAACAAGGACCTCAGGTACATGTAATTGTGTGTTGTAGGGTGAATAGACTTAGTCCTTAAGTTCAGACTCCATCTGATGGAAAACATATATTATGTAGTGGCACATGTAGCAGGCTGTCTGGCCCTAAAAGACCTCTTTCAGATGAGGGGCATAAAATAATGTTAAATTGGCCTTTTCTGTCATTATGAGCCATTAGCCATGAGTCATACCATGAGCCATACCAAATTGTTGCCATGAAATACAAGGAGCATCTGGCATCTAAATAACTGCTAGTTCCCTTTAGGATTCATCATGACCGATCAGGTGACAACCAGACAAATAATATGGCTTTAATAGCTCAATTTTGAATTGAGAGCAGCTAACCCAATGGTACAGTATCTGAACTAAGGCTTAGGAGACACATAAGGGAATATGTATGCAGGGAACATGAACAAAAGGGGCATATTTAGTACAAAAAGGGGAATTAGCAAAGGATCCAAAGTTGATAATCATGTAATAAGAAAATAATATGTACTTATACACCAGCCAACAAATGGCAAATGTTGCATCATCTGAAAATGTCCATTAAAAGGCTGAAAGTGTCCATTAAAAGAATTTAACCTTAATTTCAGGTTGATGAAGAGCAATTCAAAAAAGTCATGAACTTCATTGATATTGGGAAAAATGAGGGAGCAAAGTTGGAGGTTGGTGGTGGTCGTCATGGAGACAAGGGCTACTTTATCCAACCAACAGTTTTCTCTGGTGTTGAAGATGAAATGGTGGTAGCTCAGGAAGAGGTAAAGACTTTAACTGGTGGTAAAATAGCAGTTAAATCAAGCAGACAGCCTTGGTACCAGCAATTATTGGTGTCTACTAGAGGTAGATTTAGGGGAGGGGTGCAGGGGGTGTGCACCCCCCCCCCCCCCCCCCCCCCCTCCCAAGATGACTTTGGTCCCTTATCTCCTCAGTACTTTTCCAAAATATGCTCTAGATCTTCAGCACAGTTTCTAATTTCTATAATGCTGCAGCCCTCCTGAAAATAACCCTGGATCCAAAACTATCCACTTACAAGTCAGAGTGAAAAGGGGCCATTGAAGGGTTGCTGTCCTCTTATGAGAGCTACATGTATATTAGTACAGTGTAGGTTCAACTCTAATATTTATGGCTTACATGTGTGACTGCCTGTATACATACTGTATATAACATGATTATGACTCTGGAATGATTGTGATTGATAATAATATTGTAATATATTTTAGATCTTTGGGCCTGTCCAGCAAATCATGAAATTCAAAGATATGGATGATATCTTGAAAAGAGCCAACAAGAGCATGTATGGCCTGGCTGGGTCTATTATGACCAATGACCTTGACCGTGCTATGATGCTCTCTAATGGCTTACGTGCTGGATCTGTGTGGTATGTAGGGAATTTGGTCAAGCTGCCTTAGTTGATTCATTTTGTCATCTATGCAAGAGATTTGCAGTTTATTGACTCCCATCTTTGTGGTCCTTGCAAGCATCTTTTTTTTTGCTTTTATCCAAATCCATATTATATGTGTGACCCTAGCCTTCAATATTTTATGAGACAATTTAAGCTCTGATGGAAAACATATATTATGTAGTGGCACATGTAGCAGGCTGTCTGGCCCTAAAAGACCAGTCATTTCAGATGAGGGGCACGAATGTTAAATAGGCCTTTTACTGTCATTATTGCCAGAAATCACACTCATGCAAAAAGAATGAACCAAGACATTTGTAATCATGCATTACATTTTCTTTTTGAAGGATAAACTGTTATGATGCCTTCTTTGTCCAAGCGCCCTTTGGTGGATACAAGATGTCTGGAATTGGAAGAGAGTTGTAAGTTTGTAATTCCCTTTCCATCTTGTCATAATATACGGGAGAGTATTTTGCCAGATAGTAACAGCTGTTTCTTTTATATGTTACAGGGGAGAATATGGTCTACAGCAGTACTCTGAAGTCAAAACGGTACGTAAGATGAAGATGATAGCTGTACGTTGTTTACACTTGGATAATCTCAAAAAATTTCATATCGTAGGAGACTGAGTATGAGTCCCTAAATTGTGATGATGACAACACAAAACTCACATAACCAGAAAGAGCACATCAAAATTCTGAAGTTTGGTGTTCATTGGATTAATACTGATGAATTTACAGCCATTCAAAAATGCTAGAATTTACAAAAAATGTATTGTGTCCACAGTGTCCTGACACCATACATTTCTTTGTAAATTCTGGCAATTTGAATGACTGAAAATTCATCAATATTGATCTGATTAACACCAAACTTCAGAATTTTGTAAAGCTTGAGGTGCTCTTTCTGGATGTGAGTTTTGTGTTGTCATCATCACAATTTAGGGACTTGTACCCAGTCTCCCACAATATGAAATCCGGCAATATACTTGTAATCTAAAGTCTCACAGGTCTGGATATTCATCCACATAGCGAAATAGCTATACTTGTGCTCTGAATTGTGAATTAGTTTAATATTGTTTAGTACATGGATCCTTGAATGGTGTGGATTATTAATTCATCAACATAATTGAAAAAGGAGCACTTGACCAAGAATTCACAGCACATTACATTATTTCACTATTTATTGGTGTATTTCAGGTCACCATCAAGTTGCCCCAGAAGAACTCTTAGATACACTTGCACAATCATGTAGTCAGAGCTTAAAGCTAGACATGCCTAGTAAAGAATGGAAGAAGTATAAGGAGTATTCAAAGTTGAATAACGACACAATAATAGCATTGCAAATATGTCAATGCAATGCTAAGCATGCCTCATCATACATATTTAGCATAAAACATACTCAAAGTTAAATACTTATCTAAAGTAGTGAGAGAAAAGATGTGAATTTTCACCAACTTGGCATGGTGTAAAAGACAAGCAGCAAAACAGTACTACACCAGCATGTAAACAATAGTTACAACTTTTATAATGTAACCACTGAATAATAAAAAAATTACACTGAAAATATTTGAAATATCTACTCTTATTTTCTGATTAAGGTGTTTATTGTAGAGGACAGGAGATAGATAGAGAGTACACCTCTAAGATAGATACCTCTTTTTAAAAGGGAGACACCTCTGTAAGACAGACACCTCTAAGATAAACACCTCTGAGACAGACACCTCTTTAAGGTACATCAGACACCTCTCTAAGGTAGACACCTCTAAGGTAGACACCTCTAAGACAGACACCTCTCTAACAGACACCTCTCTAAGGTAGACACCTCTAAGACAGACACCTCTCTAAGGTACGGTAGACAGTAAGGTAGATGCCTCTCTAAGGCACAGCAGAGACTTCACTAAAGTAGATACCTCTCTAAGGTAGACACCTCTAAGACAGACACCTCTCTAAGGTACGGTAGACAGTAAGGTAGATGCCTCTCTAAGGCACAGCAGAGACTTCACTAAAGTAGACACCTCTCTAAGGTAGACACCTGTAAGGTAGACACCTCTAAGGTACGGTAGACAGTAAGGTAGATGCCTCTCTAAGGTACAGCAGAGACCTAAGGTAGACACCTCTCTTTGATTTAGACCTCTCTAAGATGGATACCTCTACCTTGACTCAAACAAACCAAACCAAACAAACAATCTGGGTGTCTGACTGCATTGCAGTGAAGCTGGTCCCATGTTGATTGTCTAAAAGTCTACAGTAGTCTACAGTAATTGGTTACACTGTTGTGATGTCCCTGCCTTATATTGTATTGTTTTGTTTACTAAGGCGAAGCTCAATAAACATAAACATAAACAAAGTGAAAACGAACTCATCTTGTTTTTCTACGGTTCATGGGATTCAGATTTGTTTTACAAAACCTTGAGAAAGTATATTGACTAAACAGTGCTAGCTATCAAACTGCTTTTGTTAGATGTGCTAGTCAGTACTTATTAAAAACTCAAATAGGCTCCATTAGTCTGCACTCTTGTCACTTCAAACAAGCTGTTTAATTAAGATTTTTACAGTGAAGGGGAGGTACGACAACCGAGGGGCTCTGGGTACGAGAATGAGTCTGAATATGTTGTTTTTGCTTAGAAACTGCTCACATCTTTCAAGAAAATTGCTACTCTGGGAGCAGTGGTTCCCCTCTCATCTCCTTCATGAATGAGAGGAAAAACCACTGGGAGCATCTATGGGTCTTTCTTGGTGTTGCAAGATGTATTGTTTTCTGAGTTTGAGTTCTTTGTATTGTAGGGTATTGCTTCATTCAAAGTTCTTTGTTTTCAGGATATTGTTTTATTGTCTTCATGCCTCGGATGCCTTGCAACACCAAGAAAGAGTTGCATCTATTCAATATGTTGTGTCGAGCATGTACATTGGTGCAAGATGTCACAACCAAAATTTTAATAGTCAGAGTAGATTTTGTATGACTGTGAAAATGGCACCTGCACGGTTCACTGGCAGGAATTTCGAATGTTTTTATAGACATCACGACAATGACACAGTTACGGCATGGCGTGTTCCGTTTCACACTCATACGAAATCTGCTCTATCCATCACTTACTTATATTGTGGTATGAAATAGTTCTCAGAAATGTTGTAACATCAGCAAATTGAGTGGTCTTAACAGGTTTCAAGCCAGTCATTCATTCATTCACAGTTCTGGATGGGATTGAACAGATGCTTATGGTTTCTCTCATTTCCTCTCATTCATGAATGGGATAAGAGAGGAAAACCACACTCATGTGCGAAGGCCAAATATGGGTCATATGATAATATACTGTCTGATGCTAATTCTTGGCTGTACAATCTATATAATTATTGCTGCTGCCTCTCCCTGTGATCTGTCAAGACCTTTATACAATACATGTACTGACCTGAACCAGAAACTGCTTTACTAAATGCTCATCTATCTACATACTCTACACTAGAGTTGTATGTTGTCTTTCCATATTCAGGGCTTAATTCAGAGTTTTTTCTTGATAATAAACTTGATACTCTAGACCCTGTCAGGCATTTGTGCAGCTGGTTATTAATGACGTCTTCAGTCTTTAAGCTACTGTGATTCACTGTGTTGTATCATCTAGTGTTTTGGGTCACTGTTATATTTATTAATTCAGTCTTTTATGAATCTAAGGAGCTTATCAAGGAAGACAGTGCCTTTGCATATTCTTTGGGATTTTTGTAATAAATACAATTATTTGCACAAGTGTCAGGGTTAGCATCCCAGATTGATGGACCACAAGCACACAATGGGGGTACACTAATACCCTTAACTTTCATTTTGTCTTTCAAGACTGCTTTCATAGCTTCGATAAACCTTTCTGATTCCTTACTCTTCTGCAGTTTTGCATTTCTCTGTTCAAGGTACTTAATGTGTGCTTGATTTTCTAGTTGTTCTCTTTGTTGTTGTTCCCATTTCTCATTTTGAATTTGTTGTTCCTCTAATGCTAAAAACTCCTTATGCTGGTGTTCAACTTGCAAACGATTAATTTCTTTTTCAACCTTTATTTCTGCCATCCTTTTTCTGTGTTCTTGCATTCTAATATTTTCTCTCACTTGTTCTCGTTCAATATCCATAAACAACTTTCTATATAAAGCCCTTTGACTCCTCTGCTGCTGTTTAAAATCTTCAGCCACCTTTCCAGGTTTTAGCAGATCTTCTATTGCTTTCTTACGGAGGAAATTCTCATTGCACCTAATATTTCTTTCCCTCTCACTTTTCTTTTTCAAAATGTCACTTCTTTCATTTGCAAATGTAACTATTTTCTTTGGTCTAGCAGTACCATTGATCATTTCTGGCTCAAAAATTGTAACTTTGTCCTGATCTTCTTCTGCCAGCCATTGTGGAAGTCTAATGTCCTCTGATTTAGTTTCAATTTCACCTGGATCTGAGACATCCCGTATTTCATGAGGCCCCATCCAAAAATCACCCTGACTCTCAAAATCCTCAATTTTCTCTGGTAAATTTTCTTTGTCACATGGTTGTGAGGGCAATAACACATTTTCGGGTTGACAAGGCGAACTCCACTGACCACCAGGAAGCTCAGTTTGATGTTCTTTTCCTTGTTCAGGTTCCGCTCTTGATTTCAAAACCGACCTTGCATGTTTGTTTGTAAGTCGAATTCCCTTTGCATGTTCCTCGAGAAGTTGACTAGCTTTATCGACTGCTTCGTGGCTATGTGCTAAAATCCCACGAGTTATGGGTCTCATGATCGGCTGATCTTGTCCATCGCGATAACTACAAGTATCCTGCTTCCCAAGGCCGGATTTTCTCGATGGAATGACTCGTGGAAACGAACTCTGATGGACGATATTTCGAACAACTTCGACGGCCTCTACGCTCTTTCCCAGTTGTTCCTGACGTTTCATTCTCTCTAACATCCTAACTCTACATTGGACCTGAGATTGAAATTCTTTTAGACGCGTCTCTTTCTCGCTAACAACTTTTTTCATCTTCAACTCCTCAGACAACGCGTCCTGCATCGCAGAAGTTTCATACGAAGTAACTGGTTCCACCCAGGCAGAAAATGGCGGAATTCCGGCCGAACGATGCGCAAGGTGTCCTTTTGACTTCACTTTCTTTCGCGCGTGGTTCTGTACAACTTTTCCCCTTGTAAATGCAGTATGATCGGGGATGTTTGCTCTACAAGCGACTTCGTTGGACGCCATTTTGTTTTTGACCGTTATTATGAGCCCTCAGTAATTTATTTCAGCTATCTCCCATTAGTGCCAGACCGTTTGAGTCATTGAGTCTGCGTGCGGCCTAGGCTCTAGTCCTTGTTGGTCGTACATTTTCTCACATTTTCTGTTGGGATTTTTTGCAAGAAATTAAACATTTCGGGACATTTTTTAGCTATGTCCGACGTAGATGATGATTATATGTGCGATGATGAGGAAGATTATGACCTGGTAAGTCTCTTGAACCTAAAATATACCCCAATTTTCAAAGAACTATAGTTTTAATGTTGATTTTTGAAGCGCCGTCAGTAAATTTACCGGCTATTTGCTTGATTTCTGTGAGGTATTACATGTTTTAATATTGATTGATAATATCATTAATGTCAATATGATATGCTTGATACTTTCTAATGCTTTAGTGTTGTTATTAATGTAACATTTTTGTGATGTTTTGATGTCTGTATTGATCATAATGGAATCAGATATGAAAATTATGTACATTGTACACAAACTACATTCTAGTACTTTCAGTCTGCAAGCTCAGTGCAGTTTTAATTAAATATACAAACTTCCAACTACAAATACATCAAGACATGAATATTGCTCCAAAATTAATTTGTTGACTAAAATGAAATTAAACATTTAATATAAGCTACATATGCAATAATAATATTTAAAGCTAGAGCACAAACAATATATCTGTGAAATACAATTTACTAGATAGTACAAAATAGTGCTAATGAAACAATAAAAACAATAGAATTTGCATAAAATTGCACAAATTTATATTACAAAATTATATATTTTCACGGATATACTGTTTGCATTCTAACATGTACAATTATCATTAGGTTGATGTTTATTAGAGCAGATTTCGTATGAGTGTGAAACGGACCACTCCATGCCATGACCATGTCAGTGCCGTGATCTCTATAAAAACATTCGAAATTCCTGCCGTAATCGTGCCATGACTGTGGGTGCCATTTTCACAGTCATACGAAATCTGCTCTATTCTTGTTTGTCTCCTCACCAAATTGATATTCCAGGGCCCTTCTTTTATAATTGCTCTATCCCACAACGTTTGAATTAACACAGAATGGAAGCAATGGCAACTGGGCAGTCAGCGCGCCATTCTGTCACCTCTGTGGTCCTGACTTCATTTCACATATGACTTGAGTTTGTCTATTCGTTCTCTCCCTTGCATATTAACCCTGCATTGGAGGGACATCAAAAGAACCCACACCTCTATTCAGGAGGAGTGGGAGATACTGATTTAATATATAATCATCAATGAATTATCTATTTTTCTCTGTTTCGAAAAAGTGATATCTTCACATGCAAAGATAACATGTTATTTCACATGTGAAGATAACACTGTTACCATAGCTAAGTTTTTCGGGACGGCACATTCTAGTTCATCGTTGATTATATACTAAACAGAATATTACATGTGCACTTGGAGATGCGAATTTCATCTTCTCGTGTTGATAATCTCTCACTTGTTCACTGCACTCACTTGTGAGAGATCTCATCAACATTCGAAGATAAAATTTGTATCTCTGCATGCATGTAATATCCTTTATGTGTGTGATCTGGCATATTACAGTACAGGGCTCACAGTAATTCACTGATTGGCCCCTAACCATCATATGGAGTACATCGTGTTATGGTTACAACATTGTTTGGACATTGTCACTGAAATGTCATACAAATATACAGACTTTTCTGGCTCGATTAGGTCATTATTTTAGAATCATTGTAAAGAATTATTGAAAATACTATTTCAAAGTAAGGTGAGAACTATATAATTTTTTTTATAAAAAGGAATAAAACAGCTGTAAGTCAAGTTATTTTAAGTTGAAGAATTATGGAAAAGTTTGTACATTTATAAAACAATGATGATACCCAAACAATTTCATGACTGTAACATGAAATACTCCATGTGCTGGCTAGGGGCCAATCGGTGAATTGACAAAAGCTGTTGCAATGGGGTGTCATTACTTTCATGAAGGAAAATTAAGTTAAATATATACTAGACTAATTATCACTAAGATTCGGAAAATGATGTTTGACTTCCTGTAAAGGGTTTTCCTTTTCAAATGAAGTAGAAGTTGATTGAATTGTACCAGGCAGAGGCAATAAATGCATGTAACATCTATTTTAAACACCAAAAGTTCTTGACAGCAAGGATTCTTTCAGTTGCTGGTGATGGAGCCCTTCATATATATAGGCAGTGAAAATCACCAGTCGCTGGCAGAAAAGGAAAACCCTGCAGTAATTAGAGATTGAAGATCTTTACAACCAACAATGTTTTGCTTTTGCTTGTAAGCATTCTGATGTGTACTACAGATTATCAACCCATGGCTTCTGTGATTAATATTATAACTTTATTGTTTTGATTATTTTGATGGGATTTATTTTCAGGAATACTCAGAGGACAGTACATCAGAACCTGATGTTGACCTAGAAAACCAATATTATAATTCAAAAGCTCTGAAAGAAGATGACCCTAGAGCTGCTTTACAGAACTTTCAAAAGGTAAATCACTATAGAAATGCAAGGATATCCTGGATTTAAGATCTTGCTAAGGTCTTACTAAAATCTTACTAAGATTTTGGCTAAACATATAGTCTTGGCAAAATCTTGTACAACCATATCCAGCAAGGATATCCTGGGTTTTAAGATCTTGCTAAGATCTTACTAAAATCTTACTAGGATTTTGGCTAATCATATAGTCTTGGCAAAATCTTATACAATCATGTCCAGCAGTTTCAATAACAAGAGATTCTTTTGAAAGATGGGTAGTTGATGTACTATTTGGGCAAAAATTCAAGCTGTGATAAAGTGATATATGTCAGACTATAAACAGGTAGTTAAATCATGACAAACTGGTAGAGCTACCCACTAACGGGCTAATTATTTAAACCCCCTACATATCACATCTTGAAGAATCTTGGCAAGCTGAAGGCCCTATAACATGAGCCAATTGTCTATGATAAGTTTTTTCTGAAAAATATTTTTGCTTGTGTGAATAAGAACATTTGACCAATTGAAAATAATTTCATATGATGAATGCACTTGTCATACAAATTTTACTTGTGTAGATGGGGAAAATCCATTCGTCATAGAAACTTTGCTTGTGTAAAGGGCCTTAGGATCTTATATGTTCCATTGTATAATAAAATTTATTTAATCATGATCATAATCTAGGATAATAACAAGAAAAGCCAAACTGGTTTGAGAAATTTCAAACCAAAAATAATTTCAAATCATAACATACTTTCTAAGCTGCATTCTCGTCCCCAAAGCCCACGGTCATACTGTCCAGTGATGCCTTCCGCTGGATGGTATGACTGTGGGCTCTGGGGAAGAGAATGACTATAAGCTGAACATGCTAAATTGTTGATATTGTTGGGTTATTGTAGGTTCTTGATCTTGAACAAGAAAAAGGAGAGTGGGGATTTAAGGCACTTAAACAAATGATAAAAATCAACTTTAAACTAGTAAGTAACAAGTGAAGCTACTACTGTTATAGTGGAAGAGCGGTTTCGATGTATGCATCTGGAGACAACCCCTTAGGTTTGGGCTTCCTGTGTAAAAGTCAACCCTTTAGGTTTGGGCTGCCTGTGTAAAAGTCAACCCTTAGCTTTGGGCTTCCTGTGTAAAATTAGGTGCCTTGTCCTTAGGTTTGGGCTTCCTGGGTCGGGTAAAATTAGCTGCCTTATCAACCCCTTAGGTTTGGGTTTCCTGTGTAAAATTAGGTGCCTTGTGAACCCCTTAGGTTTGGGCTTCCTGTGTAAAATTCCTGTCTTTGCAAACAGCAGCAAAATCACAGCATGTGTGAGATTTTGTGGGTTTATGTGTATCTGCATCTTGACCACAGGAATCTCAAACATATTTTTAGAATTTTTGTCAATAGATTTACCTTATTATAGGAATATAACAAAGCATTTTAACAATGTGAACAAAATATACACATTATCAAATTAATGCAAATTTTCAAAAAGTACTAGGTACAAAAACCAGACAACTGAATATACAACATATTCAAACTCATTTTGTGTTAAGTTAGGCTTCTGTGTCTTAGTTTTTGCCGCCAACAAATCATGTATGTGTGGTACATTTTGCCATAGTGTGGGCTCTGTGGTAGACCCCTTAGTTTGGGCTACCTGTGTAGAATTGGGGAAAGAAGAAGACTATAGAGACAAGACAGTCCTTTTCACCTATGATTTACACAGGACCCCAAAAGCCACATTTGCCCATTGTGGATTGCATAACTGTCATTCACTTTTGTCACACTGAAGAATTTCTTTTATTATACGGTAAGCCAATTCAGAGTTAAAGAATTGTTTCTAATGCACATGCCATTTTATCCCAAATGTCTCACCTTCTTTGTTTGATTAAAAAGCAAAAGAAGGTTTAAACAAAAGAAGGTGAGAAGTTAGGGATCAAATTGCATGCGCACTGAAAACAATTCTTAAACTCAGAACTGGCTTATATATGTAACACTACAGGGTCTACAATAATTGGCTGTCAAAGCTGTTGTGGTGTCCCTGCCTTCATTGGAAGGAATAAGCTTGTAAATAGATAAATATTTGACTACTGACATTCAATTATTTTTAGGGAAATTTTGAAGAGATGATGACACGTTATAAACAACTTCTTACATACATTAAGGTAACTTGTGAATGCAGATGTAAATGGCACACTATGCTGCCTCAGTATGTTGCATGTCTGACCACAACACACAGCTCAAGATTGAAACAGTGTTTGGTTTTTAAAGGTGGGAGGAAATTAACTGGAGTATTGGGAGAAAAAGGCCTCATGATGAGGGAAAGACCAACTAATTCAACTCATGTTCCAGCAGCCAAGCTGAAACTTGAACCCAGATCATATGATAGGCTCATGCCACCCTTAAAGCTATGGTACTGACATTTCAACTGTATTTCTTAGAGTGCTGTTACAAGAAATCACTCAGAAAAGTCCATAAACTCAATTCTGGATTATATTTCGACATCCAAGCAGGTAAGTCCATATGTCACAAATTCAGCACATACTTCAATAAGGCCAGTTGTCAAGCAAGATTAAAACCATTGCTAGATCGAGAACAATTGCAGGCTTTCTTGAATTTTGCCACTCAGTAAACAACAACATCATCAACAACAACAACAACAAGTTCTGATGACAACAACAATAACAACAACCTTCAACAATAACAACAACAAGCAAAGAAATAATTGATATTGAGGCATATGTGTAGATTATAATTCCACTGTTATATTTTTTGAAACAGTTTGGGAAAGCTTGATAAAATTGTCAGAGAAGTCACTTGTGTCATTTTGTGGTACCCCTTCTGTAGCTGACTTCTGAGATACATTTCACCTTGCCACATACAAAAGTATCAAGACAAGACTACGTGCATAAAGCCCAGTCATTCGTAACAAGACAAAAGTTTTAGCATGTAGCCTCATTCTAAATCCTTTGTATGTGGCAGGTGAAGCATATCTCAGAACTGGACTATTGGAAACTTATGAAAATAACTAGTGTAGGTTGTACATTATCATCATGTAACCAACAGTTATACACATGTGTTGTATTTTAGATGGAACTGCTTCAGAATTTTTATGAAACTACACTTGATGCTCTCAGGGATGCTAAAAATGATAGACTGTGGTTTAAAACTAACACTAAGGTAAGAACTTTGATGTTGCTGTCCCTACTATTGCTGTCATCCCCTAAATATGCCTTTAAATGGTGGCCATCAATGATGATCTGGGCCACACAGCTAAAAAATGAAGCTACTAAGACTATTAGTTGTGTTTTGTGGTAATTGCAAGTACAGTACCTGAACAAACTATGACGTGCATCTCTGTCACAGCAGTTTTTCAGCATGAAAGCATTTTACTTGCCTAATAATTAAAGCAATTTGCAAGTTGTGGCTCTTGATCAACGTTTCAGATTGCCATCAGTCTTCCAAGATTTGCTGTTTGAAAAAAAAATGTTTTTGGACAAAATATCCAAATTGCATTTTTAAATATACATGTATGTACATTTACATTTAAAGAGATTTATGTCAAGAGAATTAAATTCTCATGAAATTTACTCAACTATCAAAATGTCTAATACTAAGTAGTAAACCTTTATTTGGGTAATCCTGTCAAAATACATCTGTACAAAGTACATTTATTTTGTTATCAATAGGAGCCCTAAATTAAAAATAATTAATGATGATAATAATAGGAAAAAAATATATATATATAAACTAATTAAGATATAATACTAATTAACTATAACAGGACAAATCCACTGCTTGATGTTGTTTGACTCAGATTAATATTGGCAGTTGTCAATCTGGAATTAGTCATATCTATTTTTTAGTATCCCAATCCTTTGTAAAAGAATCTCATATTTTAGTTACTCAGTTTTATTTTGTGTTGTTTTGTTATTAGCTTGGTAAGCTATATTATGACAGATCTGAATTCACCAAACTTGCAAAGATTCTTAAACAGCTACATCAATCATGTCAGGTAAAATTAGATTTCAAACCTTGAAGACCTTCTTGAGGATTATTCAGCAGCCCTGTGACTGTACTTTTTTTCTTTCCATTGTAGACAGATGATGGGGAAGATGATTTGAAAAAAGGAACACAACTTCTTGAAATATATGCTTTAGAAATTCAGATGTATACTTCACAGGTAAGATTTACTAGTGTATTGTACGACATAATATATTTTTTGAATATTGACATTTGCCAAACTCCATTAGTTCCTCTCACAGGAACTGTGAAGGGGATATTCTTATTCTTGAGCTATACTCTTGCTCTTTTTTTTTAGAAAAATAACAAAAAATTAAAAGCTCTGTATGAACAGTCTCTACATATCAAGTCTGCAATTCCTCATCCCCTTATAATGGGTGTAATACGAGGTGAGAAATTATTGATCCATATAATTATTTGTTGGTTCATTCCTCTCCTTCCTTCCTTCCTTCCTTCCTTCCTTCCTTCCTTCCTTCCTTCCTTCCTTCCTCCCTCCCTCCCTCCCTCCCTTCCTTCCTTCTTTCCTTCCTTCCTTCCTTCCCTCCCTCCTTCCTTCTTTCCTTCCTTCCTTCATTCATGCACTCATTCATTCATTCCTAAATCCATTGAATCTAAATCCTTCCATACATCTGTCCATCAGTCCTTCCATCCTTCCATTTATCATTCATTCATCCATCCATCTACCCATTTACCCATCCTAAACATCATGATACACCAGTATTCACAAAATGTTTTAAGAGTTAATAGGTTAATTAATTATGAATAACTGTGTTGGAAATGGTGTGTGTATATTTATCTACTTTATAAGATGAGGGGAAAAAATACATCTGTTGTAGAATAAATTATTAATGGTGTACATATGTTTTTATCTGTCATTTTAGAGTGTGGTGGTAAAATGCATCTAAGAGAGGGAGATTATGAAAAAGCACACACTGATTTTTTTGAGGTAAGCTTATTTATCATATCAGCCTTTTTCTAAATAAATGAAGGGTTTCCTGTGAAAATGACCTAAGTGACTTTTTGATGGATGTCCTGAGATTAATTTTTCCAGCATAAGAAAGTTAGTTATACCATTTTATACCATTGAAAAATATCATAAAAATGTCACTTAGGCTGTTTTCACATGGAACCCTTCAAATATTTATAAATACTTTTTTTAGATAATTTTAATATTTTCTTTTTTCTCATCAGGCATTTAAGAATTATGATGAGTCTGGTAGCCCTAGACGTACAACATGTCTAAAATACCTAGTGTTAGCAAATATGCTGATGAAATCAGGAATTAATCCATTTGATTCACAAGAGGTTTGTTCATGTTGATGATGATCTTCTTAGTACAATAAATATAGGTTATTGGTCGCCTTACCAGCTAATACAGCTCTGTATTTTTATGAGTCATGCTGTATTTTGACAAGCCTTTAGGCGAGCCAAAATGCAAGTGACAAGTAAAAATTCACAGCTGTATTCCCTGGTTAATCAACCAATAACATTTATTATACAATTCTGCACAAATCAATACAAATGATGTCGTTTTTATTGCCACTTTTGACTTTGATTAGCGCTCAGCTTTACACCGGGAAGCCATTCAAATGTTACTAACCTAATGCGGTCTCATATTTTTCGTGTTCTTGTGCATATTACGTGCGTTCTTTTGAGAATAGATTTTGTAATAAGGATTGGTTCTTATACACTTATAGATTAGCACACATCTATCACGTTTTGGGTGATGATCTTCTTAGTACAACAAGGATTGGTACTTATACACTTATAGATTAGCACGTTTTGGGTGCACAATGGAAGTTGTTAAGCATAAAAGATTTCTAGGGGCAGCATGATTGAGGCATTTGCCCAAGAAAAGTTTAATCTCATAAAATCTGGTTTCCAAGTACATAGATGTTTAATAAGTAATATTTGTTGCATTTGATGGCTATTACAGCTTTTCTTTGGTCTATAAAACGCATTTTATATCAATTTTCCTTCAGTGTTGTTGCTGCTGTTTTGTCCCCCTCCCACGACCATGTTCCTTAGGCCCCGGCCACACGTATCCAGGTATTTTTGAAAACGGAGATTTTTTCCTCCGTTTAAGCCTTCTGTCCACACGTAAACGGCGTTTTAGGTCACCGAATACGGGGTTTTCGAATACGTTCTTCAGACTGGAGATTTTTGAAAACGCCGGCTTATCGTATTCGTGTGGACAGCCGAAAACGGAGATTTTGGAATACGATGACGTCAGAAGTAGGATCCAGTCGACCATGCCGCGCTTAATAGGCCATATGCACTAACAGGTCACGTGACCCTATCTCCCCTAAATCAAGCAGTACCGTCAAAATGAAGGCCAGAAATGGAAAGAGCACTTCGATATTAGTAAAAGTGCAAAGTTTCATTTTATAAGATGAATAAGAGAAAAAACGACAGCAAATTTAAGATTGGATATTTTCTTAAGATTCGTTCGAAAAAACGCGTTGGATGGCTTGAGCTTGCCATCCAACGCGTTTTTCCGAACGAATCTTAAGAAAATGTCCAATCTTAAATTTACTGTCATTTCTCCTGTATTACACCTTATGAACTCAAACCTGGTACTTTTACTAATATCGAGATGTGCTTTCTATTTTTGGAGTTCATTTTGAGGTGCTGCTTGATTTAGGGGAGATAGGGTCACGTGACCTCTTAGTGCATATGGCCTATTAGCATAAAAATATCCAACATGAATCGTTTTCGCGTATTAGTGTGGACGGGTAAATACGATTTGAAAACGATACGTGTTGACACGAAGCTTTTCAAATACGGAGGAAAAAATCTCCGATTTTTTAAAAAATCCGGATATGTTTGGACAGGGCCTTAGTTAAAAATAGTGTCATTTCTCTGTAGGCCAAGCCATATAAAAATGATCCAGAAATATTGGCCATGACAAACCTTGTTAGTGCATATCAGAATGATGATATCAATGAATTTGAAAAAATCCTAAAAACAAACAGGTATGGCAAGATAATCACCTAATTTATTCATTCTGTCTATTTATGTATTATCTTCTTAATTGGAGTAAGGGTGGCTCTACAGCCAGAGTGCTGTCTGTCACCTCTGTAAAAGGCAAAAGGCAAAGGCTAATGTTTTACTTCGAAATCGCGGGGAGTGGTTGCCCAGATCTCCCGAGACAGAGGCTCATGTATAAAGCGTTCGAAGATGCGCCCTCTACCCCCTCTCTTCATCAGTGCTCCGTTTTAAGGGTATTTAAAGCTAATTAAAGCTACACGGAAAGGAAAGAAGTCGAAACAAGGATGTGAAGTCACTGAGGATCGAACTCGGGACCTCTCGCACTGAAGGCCGCGCACTAACCAACTGTGCCATCCTTGCTCCTGTAGGACCTCTATCCCGGCCCTTGAAGGCTTTTAGGGTTTTTCTTCGGGTCATCTGGTTTTCCTCCCTCAGTAAAAACGAACTAGTGAGCTGAGAGTTGGATGCATAGAATATTAGAATGTAGTGGTAGTGTGTGAGAGAGTTCAGTGTCACCCAATTAGTGTGCACAAGCAATAAAAGACATTGGACACTTAAGTAAACAGTTTAATTGTATGTGTACCTCATTTTTACTCATTTTGGCAGGATTTAATTTTCGTGAATTTCGCGAATTGAAAAAATCGTGAATTAAAGACGGCCTGCGAAAAAACTCGCGAAAATTAAGGGACGCGATATTAAATACATACATCAGTTCAAAATCTTTTATTTATCTCATCCTCAGTTTGATTCGTCAGTTACATGAACATCAATATAATTTACAACATCGAGATTTTATGAACTTTTAATAGGTGTACCCCCGTAGTACATAACGTGTTTTTTTCGCAAACGAACACTGATTGCCAAACTGTTTTGATTGTTGCTTTTGTAGTCGTTCGGTTGGATATAAAACCTGTATGACCTGCATCTATTTGTTAATGCAGGTCACGAACAATTTAGTTCCTTTTGACATTATGTTTCTGTCACTCAAATCACGAAGTCTCGCGAAATATCCCTAGTTACGTTTTTAAGTGAGCGCAAAAAGGTAGCATAATAAATAATTTTCTACAGCAGATCCACGTAGTGGCTATTGCTGGCACTCACACTCACTACCTCTACATTAAATATTTTGCATACATCGCTCAACTCATACGTTGATTTTTGCTGAGGGAGGAAAAACCGGAGAGCCCGGAGAAAAAGCCCTCGTAGCATGGTAGAGAAACAACACATCAAACAAACTCAATTCACATATAATCCGATGTCCGAGCCGAGACTCGAACCCGGACCACAGCGGTGAAAGGCCGGTGCTCTCGCCACTCGGCCAACCATGCCACCCACAATAGTATCAGTAGTATCTTAGATATTTGTTCAAGTAATTTCCAATTATCCTTTTTGTATTCAACAGGAAAAACATAATGGACGATCAATTTATAAGAGAACACATTGAAGGTATTAAAATAGGAGACTACGAATTTAAAAATGTATTTCCTCTTCAAGAAATAATAATATTTTCTGCTGGAAACTCTTTTGGTTGTCAAAGGAGGACTATACACTAAAAATAGTTGTTTTTTAATTAAAGGCTAGTGGTAATACGAACAACAAAATCACTCAACTTGTCTCGCAACATTGCTGCGAGACGAGTTGAAAAAGCAATGCTGCGCAGTTTTTCTACGCGAGTAGAAACTTGTCTCGCAACAAAATTGCTTGCTTGCAAGTTGAGAGAATCCTGTATTCTCATTGGCCGAGAAAATCATTTCCTGCAACACGAGTTGAGTCGAAGTGGTAATACGTGCAACATTTTAAAGTTTTGTTGCAAGAAGTAGAACGACCTTCTTTCTACTTTCTGCAACAAAATTTCTCAACGTGCAACAAATAATTTTGTTGCGAGACAAGTTTGAATTGGAGTGGAAAAACGCGCAGCATTGCTTTTCAACTCGTCTCGCAGTAATGTTACGAGACAAGTTGAGTAATTTTGTTGCTCGTATTACCGTAGCTTAAACAATTTAGACCTTCGTAATCACAATTGTGAAAGTTTTTCTTCAGAGTTTCGATTCCATTTGTAGATAAACAGTTATTGAAATTTTGAGAGATGCTTTTTAATGACGTCAGTGACGATTTAAAAATTTCCTTCCGTCCCACTAAACGTTTTTGCTACTCATTTGCTTTGGCTAAAAACTCCACAAGACACGTATTTCAGTTCACTTAGAATATATGGCGTGCAGCCACCTGCCAATTATGCTCAATTTGCAGCTTTCAGGATGCATGGAAGAAACTTTATGTTAATTTGGAAATCATAACTGATCAAAAAGTTACGCTCAAAACTTAGATAATATTTAATCATCATCATCATCATCATCGAAATTATGACTGAAGGGAAATTTGAAATTTGTTTTTAAGGTCTAAAGTTTGCATTAAAAAATAGTTTAATGTACAATTCCCCTTTAATAGCCTTTTGAGTGGTGTTGTAGTTGGTCCTTTAAGTAATGGACTGTTCTTTTAATGTTTAGACCTTTTACGAAACATCCGAACACAAGTATTGATAAAGCTGATAAAGTAAGTGTTTGTACTCCATCTTCCAAAGTAAAAAAAAAACAAAGAAAGAAAGAAAGAAGTAAAAAAAAAGAATGAAAAAAAGAAAATGAGAGAGAGAGAGAGGAGAGAGAGAGAGAGAGAGAGAGAGAGAGAGAGAGAGAGAGAGAAGGAGAGGGGAAAAGAAAAGAATGACGGGCAAAATGCTTTTTAGTGTTGGATACAAAAGGCAGGGGTTTCATTAACATTAGCAATAGCAGGTTCCACTACCAAAGATAGGCGTACAATCTGAAATACAGATGGCCTACCATTAAAATATTGTATACTGAACAAGAACAAAAAAATGGCCGGCAGTGAATGGCAAAAGAGACACCGGTAAACCGCCAGTAACTGCCTGTAACCCTGTAGAGGCTGATTATTCAAACGGTGCTTAAGACTTAGCCAATGTTTAAAAATTCAATTGTTCCAGACAATAGATAGACATGCCGGCTGGTATAAGGCTTAAAGTACCAATAAAGGCTGGCCAATCCTTTTGAATCTAGAAATACACCATATAAACTCCTCTCTGAGAATTAAGCAATTCAAATCTGAAAATGCAAATGAGATGACGTCAAAGCAGGAATTATTAAATATACAAATACACTAGATACGAATTTTATAATATCTTTCTATTTGCAAAACAATCTCATTGCTAAAGTACGAGGTATGGTGAGTATTTTTGCTACTTAGCTGAAATGCACTTGTTTCAGAACTAGAATCAAAATCAAGCAAATTCCTGCTTTGACGTCATCTCATTTGCATTTTCAGATTTGAATTGCCTAATTCTCAGAGAGGAGTTGATTTTATTCAGAAATATTTATATAAAACGTTTATTTATATGATGTATTTCTAGATTCAAAAGGATTTGGCTAATAGACTTTATGGGCACTCTAAAAATCGCTTCAATAATCGACTCAAGATGTCCATTTCTGCGCTTATTATTGTCTAAAACTACACTTAGATTTGCTACTTTAAGCTTTTAAGATGATATCTAATTGCTGTTCTTTTTTCAGACCGTACACAAGAATCCATATTCCCTTTATTTCGAAGGTAAACATAAAGACTTTAAAAGAGAAATGTGAAGCGAAGAAGGGAAAAGAGAATAGACTTGCATTGAGTTTGATAGTATTTTTCACAATTCAGCGTGTCGAGGAAGAAAGGAACTAGAACTACAGTAAAACATTTAACATTTACACTGCGAGCATTTTCCAGTTTTGTTGATAACAGCAACCGATCACGTGAATTGTCCTCTAGCCTGCGTTGCTGGCGGTCTGCGGTTTTCTCCACCGCCCCCAAAACCGCAGACCGCCAGCAACTGGCTAATTGTCTTCCGTATCGGAAAAGGGCGCATTGAATTATGGATCACGAAAGTCAACCGTACGTTTCTATTATCGAAACCCCTTAAATTTGGAAATTAGGAAACATCCGTATCCTGAAAAGTCCGTATCATTCCGTACTGTATCGTACCGTGTCTTTACGTTTGTTATCCAATTAAAATGAGTCACAGTATTTGCACTGAACGGTACGGGCTAGTTCCCGCAAGTCCATGCCGTAACGTGTTACACCGTACGGTGTCTAAGCGTTTTTGTCGGATAAGATGTGATGAGCAATCAAAACGCCGCCGTAAAGAAGACACGACGCAACCCAACATGGACGTTTTCACAGTCAGAACATGACTCTCTTATGACAACCTCTTAATATGGGTATTTCTTTTGGAGTCCTTTCGTATAGTTTACTTAACAAATTGAAGATGGTTTTGAGTTGTCTGTCCTCTTATTGACACACTCTTGACGTCATAAAATCTTCAAAACTCAAGTGGAATCACGAGCGCAGCGAGTGGTTTCACTGCAAAGTTTTGAACATTTTATGACGTCAAGAGTGTGTCAATAAGAGGACAGACAATGAAAAACCATCTTCAATTCGTTTTTTACAACAATTATTTGAGATAAAAGTTAAAAAATCCTTTTCAAACGGGGCAACAGAACGAGCGCGCGCGCTGAAACGCGTCAGCAGTGTGTCTGTCCTCTTATTGACACACTCTAATCAACCAATCAGATCGCGAGATTAGTATCAAGTGTTGTAAAAATTAACATTTACTACATTTACTACATCAAGAATGTTTCTTTTCTTTACCATAACTACAGGAACTTAACATTGATAAAGATGAAGTAGAGAGTCTGTTAGTTTCTTGTATTCTCGATAAGTAAGTATTGTTCAGTTCTCAACCAATTCCAGGTGAACAAGGCCTCTAACTGAACGAACTATCTTTAGGTCCCAAACGCACAATGGAACATTTCCTGTATTTTTTTCTGCAAGTTGCACGTAAATCAGAGTCCAAGCTGCGCGCAACAGCTCCGGGAGTACAATCGAGTTCTATTGACTTCGTACTGCATAACTGTTGTTACGTACCAGTGGACACATGGTGTACAGTAGCTACTGTTACGTACCAGTTTACACATGGTGTTCAGTAGCTACTGTTACGTATCAGTGGACGTATGATGTACAGTAGCTACTGTTACGCGCAACTTTCCATGGAAAGATGATAAGTTTCATCATGTTGTCGTGACATTACAGTGAACACCCGCAAAGTGCAATACCTCTAGTCCTAATCAAATTGAACTACAATTGTTTTTCTCTATAAACCTATATCTCCACAAGGCAAAAATTAAGAGCTGACCCCATGATTGTCTGCCTGGGAGGAGGTAGGGTGGAGGGATTCGGAACACAGGGCTTATAAGGTTATTTACGGTATCATATTTTGCAACTTGATTTGTTTTAGTACAATACACGGTAGAATTGACCAAGTCAACCAATTGTTAGAATTGGACAGAAGATCGCAAAGTGCAGACAGGTACGTTATTTGGGATTCCTGGTCCCATCATCTCTTCTTGTCGTTAGGGTTCGTGGAAAACAATGTATTTTTACTACACTACATCTCATATCTTAGCTAGTTTTACCTCTAAGTAGTACTAGCTGTTGTCTTGAACGTGAACGGTAACCCTGCCATTTTGTAATTGTTTTTCTCATGACTGATAATGTGGTCGACATTTCTTGTTATTAGTCTTTCTAATACTCGTAAATCTCATCAATCTTCTTAATCATCTCTATTCCTAATATTCGTTAACCTTAATACTCGATAATCTTATCAGTCTTCTTAATAGCCGTTAATATAATTAGTCTTCCTAAAACTCGTCCATATTATTCTTCCTAATCTTCCCTAATCCTAATATTTGAAAATCTTAATACTCGATTATCTTATCAGTGTTCCTAATACTCAATATTATTAGTAATATTCCTAATATTCGTTAACGTTATCAGTCTTCCTTACTTCGTTTATATTATTATATTATACTATTATAATCGTTAATATTATGTCTTCCTAACACTCGTTCATTTTTTATTAGTCTTTCTAATACTCGTTAATGTTATTAGTCTACTCGTTCATCTTATTAATCTTCTTAATAATCGTTAATATTATTAGTCTCCCTAATATTCGTTGATATTTATTTCTACAGATTTGCAGGTTTGGATAGATGGACTACACAACTAAATTCTCTGCACACAGCTATTATCAACAAGATTGCCTAAGCATGTCCAATTATTGCATTCCAAATGCTACATGATCAGAAAAGATCAAGGAATTACATATTCTGTTGACAGAAGAAAATATATTGTCAGGCTATCATCTTGTTCGAACCCTTCGCCCATGATTCTTGCCGACGTCTTGGTCATTTCTTAGCGTCAACTTGTTTTCAATAGCAGTATATATTTTTGAGAATTCGAGATGTCGAGCTAAAATTATATCTACTATAGATTACTTCAATAGTTGAATTTACTACTATAAATCACTTAATAAGTTTCCTTTTTGGCTGAAATTTGGAGGGCAAAACAAAAGATGTTTTACTTGAGAAAAGCGTTTACATCTTAGCCGGAAAGAAAATGTTTTGTCCTTCAGATTATATCGGAAAGGAATTAATGCAAGAGGTTTATTTTTGCGTGTGACGGTGGTGGTATCCTTGATGGTTTTCATGAGCGAAAGAAGCAGAAATGGAAGCAACATACGGGGACTCAGTACTGAATGCACTGTTTCTTGTCTTTTGTCATGTCCTACCATGAGCCTACGTTACTTTCGGCCAGCAGCGAAAGTTCTTTGCCGCTGACCGAAAGTAACGCCGGCTCTGATTATTGTTCTCATGACATCTATGTCAGAGCTGCAACACCCAGTCTGCTTATGCTCTTTTACTTCCGTCGCTTGTGAAAACCTGGTGGTAGGTACGTTTACACTTGTCCTGATATTTTTGAAAACCATATTTCGCTTGCTTCAAAAACGCATACAATGTTTTTCTTTCACACTAATACGCTCATTCGGCCTTCGAAACGCTGAATTCAAGGCGACATTGGATTCATGGCAGAACGATCTCGAGATGATCCAATCACGTGACCATCGTGACGCCCGTGTTTTCGAAAAGCTCCTTTTCGCTGTCAAAAAGCTCCTTTTCGCTGTCCAGACGTTAAAACGCTTAGTCAGTGTTTTTAATTCATCCACTTTGGCGAGTGTTTGCAAAGAGATCCGTTTTCAGTGGATAAACGTGTTAGTGTGGACGGAAGGCTTATCCGTAGCAAAGAAAAAGGATGCGTTTAGATGTGACACACTAAAAAGGAGCTTATCGTTCGTCTAATGTGCGAAATCGGAGGAAAAAATGGGTTTTCAAATTTATTCATATTATGTGATCGTACTGAGCCTTATTCAGTGACTTCTTTTTTACTAGAAGCTCTCTCCGCGAATATTTCTTTTGGATTCTGCGCTTTTGCAAAGGCTTTTTGGCCGTTACCCTCCATACAAATTTTCCGAATTTTTTTCAAAACTGGATCCAAACTCTATCAACTTAATTTACCGCCAAATTAAAGGACTCGGTCATGAATGGGTTCGCTATAATAGGGTTCCCACAGACCTTGAAAAGTTAGGGAATTCCTAAAATTTCAAGGTCAGGGAATTTTGAATTTGGTCTGGGAAATTGTCAAAATGTTACGAGAATCGGTGAAAAGTAAGGGAATTTGGTGTTGGAAAGGTCAAACGTAAGTCGCGTAAGCTTTTGCCGACAACATTAATTGAAATAGGTGTATATTTGGCTTATTTCCTGCGTCTCCGTTCATGCTCCTGCATGGTTTAAATGTGGTTTGCTTCATAGCCTGAGATCCTAGCCAAATTGATGCTTTTCTTATGGAATAGGCTCCTCCTGTCTCGTGTAATCGACTTCGATCTTGTTTTCGAGTAACCACATTGTACAAAACGTTCCTTGTCGAAGGATCTTGTTGGATTAAAGTTGAATATAATTTTTTGGACTAAGTGCACAAAAGTGTTGTCTTTTTAGATTTAATAATAAAATTCAAGAAATGAAAATTATGGATCAGGGAGGTATGATATTACCGCGCTGATTCGATCAACCTAGTTGAGATATTCACTTTCTTCTACGCAACTGAATTGGATGAAATTTTCGAGCTTTCCTTGGTAACTTTTTAGAAAACTTTTGGAGTGGGACGTGTCACTCTAAAATATGGGGACAGTTGGTAGTAAATTAGGACATTTTCCCATTGATATCTTTTCGCTTACGTTATGTTATTTGCTTCATCGCTCTATTACGGCGCAAAGCTCAAAACTGACCACTCAATATTTTCACTGATACTTTTTGTCTCACCATTCCCCCAGTAGCACTTAATAAGAGATAAGAGAATTCCAAATGATGATTGGATAATTGCTCAGTTGAAAGTATGGGAATAAATTATAGCTAGTCAACACTTACCGGCTTTGGGCTTTAATGTTCTCAAATATATATAACATATGTCAAGTCGGAGACACAATTGACGCGTGGGATGATTTTGGTTGCGACAATAAGACTAAAACGTGTAATTTGCGGAGAATGAACAGCAGAAAACCCACTTTATGTAGGAACAAATGAGAAGGATTGAATTCTCATACGTGAAACCTACGCACAAAGGAATTTGAAGCAATATTTTTTCTTTTCATTTATCATTTCCTAAAGTGCACAAAAGTGTTGTCTTTTTAGATTTAATAATAAAATTCAAGAAATGCAAATGATGGATCAGGGAGGTATAATATTACTTCACTGAACAGATTCGATCAACCTAGTTGAGATATTCACTTTCTTCTGCGCAAGTTCAGTGGATGGAATTTTCGAGCTTTCCTCGGGAACTTTTTAGAATACTTTTGAAGTGGTTCGTGTCACACTAAAAAATAGGCGCACAGAATGCGCATGTAGCTACAGCCTTAGCGATTTTCAGAATTATGCGAAAAGTCCGTGAATTGGAATTTGGTTCAGTTCACCTCTGTCAGTCAATTTTGAAAATACGAAGATTTAACTTATACCAAAATCATATTTAGCTTTTACATTTGGTATGCTTTTAGGGATCTTTATGAGTATTTTTTGGGTTGTTTGTTTGAAGTGGCCGAAAAACCAAATTCCAACGGACTCAGTTTGGAGGTCAGAGTTCACATTATTTCGAAAATCGCTGTTATCTAGAGAGGAATTGTTCGGAACAGTTCTTACATTTTTTTACAATAACAAACAATCGTTGGGATTGAAATGGGATTCCTCAACGAACGTCTTTGATTGCACGTGTAATAAAAGTGAGCTACAAACTGTATTGAAAATGTTAATTTATTCAGAGCTAACTCTGATTTATTCAATCAATTTTGAAGTACCTATTATAAAAAAGCCCTGTCTCAATCGGTCCTAAAGTAAAATTAAAAAGAAACGTTGGGAATCAAGAGATGAGAAGTCAAGTCAGTCAACCAGTCATGCTCCTGATCACTATGTCCTGATCGACGCAATATACATTCCACTGAAGTGGAATCCACATCAAATAAGATATGAAATAGCTTAACACGGTGATATTCGTGTACAAACAGACAGTACTTGTAGCGAAAATTCGTCTGTAGAAAATCGTAAGCAAGCTTCGCTTACAGTCGTGACTGTGAAGTGTTCGTAAATTTCATGTGAGGACCCGTTTAAGTCCGTTTAACTGAAACTTACTATTCGTTTTCATTACTTGGCGTCTTCAGTTAATTTGGTAGATACGAGGATCACCGACTATATGAACCTTTTTTTCTCGGCATCGTTTTTTCCTTCACACAACTTCACAATGCAGTTCACCGCTTCATTCCTGATGATCAGCGAGACAGTCGATCAAGCAACAGCCGACACAAAATCACATTTCGATAAAACTGCTGGAAATTTTCAATCCAGTGGCTTGAGGCTGCATTAACGAGCTAACCAAGGAGCAAATTATAATGTAGTTCACACAGGGTAAACATCCATTCACGGAAATTCTGATCGCTTGGAAATTTCAGATAGATTAACACTCGTACTTGCTTCTGATTGGTCAGTTTAGGACTTATGGGTTTCCTGTGGTGTTACTTACGGACATGAACTCGATGACATAGTAGCTACGCCTCGAAACGAGGCTGTAGCTACAAAAATGGGACAGTTTGTGGCAAATTAGGACATTTTCCCTTTGATATCTTCTCGATGGTATGTATGTTTATTTGCTTCATCCCTCTATTACAGCGCAAAGCTCAAAACTGACCACTCAATATTTTCACTGATACTTTTTGTCTCACCATTCCCCCAGTAGCACTTACTAAGAGATAAGAGAATTCCAAATGATGATTGGATAATTGCTCATGCAGTTGAAAGTATGGGAATAAATTATAGCTAGTCAACACTTACCGGCTTTGGGCTTTAATGTTCTCAAATATATATATAACATATGTCAAGTCGGAGACACAATTGACGCGTGGGATGATTTTGGTTGGGCTTTAATGTTCTCATATATAGTCAATTGAAGAAACGTTACGTTGTCAGGTCTAAAAGCATAGGAGCTGAGACCGAAATGGTGCTTGGGATGTCAATAATAATATTCTGATTTATTCATTTACGCTCTGCCTTCGAAGCAAAATGCCAAAAGCGTGTTCAGGACCTGGGTTGGCGGGCCGTTTGGCTTCGATTTTTTATTGGTTGCAGTTTAAATGAATAAATTAAATAATAATATAATTATTGACATCCCACGCACCATTTCGGTCTCAGCTCCTATGTTTTTAGACCCGACAATGTTTCTTCAATTGACTATATATAACATATGTCAAGTCAGTGCAAGACGGAGACACAATTGACGCGTGGGATGGTTTTGGTTGCATGCGACAATAAGACTACAACATGCGTAATTTGCGGAGAATGAACACAGCAGAAAACCCACTTTATGTAGGAACAAATGAGAAGGATTGAATTCTCATACGTGAAACCTATACGCACAAAGGAATTTGAAGCAATATTTTTTCTTTTCATTTATCATTTCCTAAAGTGCACAAAAGTGTTGTCTTATTATAAGATTTACTAATAAAATTCAAGAAATGCAAATGATGGACCAGGGAGGTATAATATTACTTCGCTGATTCGATCAACCTAGTTGAGGTATTCACTTTCTTCTGCGCAAATTGGATGAAATTTTCGAGCTTTCCTCGGGAACTTTTTGGGATACTTTTGGAGTGGGACGTGTCACTCTAACAAATGTGACAGTTGGTGGCAAATTAGGACATTTTCCCTTTGATATCTTCTCGATGGTATGTATGTTTATTTGCTTCATCGCTCTATTACGGCGCAAAACTCAAAACTGACCACTCGACTATTTGCACTGATACTTTTTGTCTCACCATTCCCCCAGTAGCACTTAATAAGAGATAAGAGAATTCCAAATGATGATTGGATAATTGCTCAGTTGAAAGTATGGGAATAAATTATAGCTAGTCAACACTTACGGGCTTTGGGCTTTAATCTTCTCAAATATCTAACATATGTCAAGTTAGTGCAAGTCGGAGACGCGTGGGATGAATTTGCGTGGCGGGATGAATTTGGTTGTGACAATAAGACTAAAACATGCGTAATTTGCGGGAAATGAACACACAAAAAAACCATTTTACGTGGAATAAACGAGAAGGATTGAATTCTAATAATCATGAAACCTACGCACAAAGAAATTTGAAGCAAATGCAATATTTTTTCTTTTCATTTAATTTATCATTTCCCTTTTATTTGTGTTGTTGTTTTTCTTTCCTTTTCTTTTTTCTCTTCTTGCACTTCGATTTGTATACGCGACCCGAACAGATCCCCAAAATGGATGCTTCTGCATGTACTCCAAATGATCGCAGACCCGAAATGATGCCCAGATAGGACCCAAAATGATCCCCGCGCAAAATGGACTGGAATGGACGAATGAAAAGGAGCGGATTTTAGATGTACTTTATTTAAAAAAATGGCCATGTCATTAACATGCGTTGTTCGCATCTTTAACGCATCAAATATCTTCTATATTCTCAATTTCAGGTAAAAGCTAAACGACTGATTCTTTTTGAAAAGGAGAGTTAGTTTTTATAATAATTGCTGACTAAATAACATGATTTTAGCTACACAACAGTGGCTATCCCATCGGGTCCCGTACAGATTTCGAAAACTGAATCACATTCCATTTATTTCATATTTGACTCTTGTTTCTTAATTTTATTTATCTCAGTATTCATTCGGAAAGTTCAGCCCAAGCTTAAATGTTCAATCGGACTCTGTCCGTGCCAAACTTTTAATTTGTTTGACACGCCGTTCAGTATTGTTTCCTAAAGACTGAAGTTTTTAATGGTATGTGTTTTGTTTACATCGGGGTTACCATAGCGACGAAACGATGACGTCACCCGTTTTAGATTCCAAGCAATTTTACGCGTTTTTTGACCTAAACTTTTAAAACGGCATACAAGGCGTTAATATTTAGGATTTTGGCTAGTAGCATATAATTTTTGGAGAAATTCGTATAAACGGATTTTGAAATATTCGGGCGCAATTATAGAAAGGTCATAACTGTGGGTGCTTTCATGTAAGAACTACAGCCGTTTCAAGGTTGACCGGTCGAGCACTAGAGAAATTGTAGGAAGCCTCCTAGCTCCTTAATATATTCAACTCTTGTGTAATATAACTTCGATTAGCTTCAAGAACCTTTGACTTGATAATGGCGTTAAGCAACGTCGAAGCGTCGTCAACAAAACTTTTATCGCTTAACTTTATCTTTAAATATCTTTTTCTACTAAAGTTAATACAAAATATACGGATATCAAAAAGCCCTTCATTTGAGTTTTTTTATAAGATTGTCGTTCAATTTTTCGTTCATAACTTCAACAAAACGTGACATTTTGAAAAAAGCGGAAATGCGATATGCCCTCGAAAATCATCCTTTTGGGCATATTTGTTGTGGTTTAATTTTCCCACTGGCAAATTTAAATTTGTCCTGAGGCTAGCTTTAGTGCCTTTCAACTTGTAGGGTTTTATGGTGGGCAATTTATGTATTGAAGTTAGATTTAGAGATTTAAACTTAAAGGAACTTTATTATGAAAGTAAAACACTGCCCTAAAAAAATTAAACCAGTGAAAAAATTGTATTGTAATCGTATTGGTATATTACAAGCGCTCTGATTGGTCGAGAACCGTGTGTGATTACAGTACAAACGCACAGATGACGTCACAGAATCTTACGTGCGTTCTGATTGGTTGAAATATTTTGATAAATATTATATAAAACAAATTATTTATTATAAAAAACAAATTGGTTTAAAATAAATAGCAGATAACAGACAGTTCTGGTTACGTGAGCAGTGGTAGTGCTATCGGTTTAATAATTAAATCCTTTTTCAGCCGTACGTACAAAACGCTATTGAATAATACTATCATTTTATTTTATGTACCATTTTTATCTATCGGAAGAATCTAACGCTATCATATCCACCTTCTTGGAGGAAATGCCTGGATGAAATTGTTTACGTATTAATAATCAAAGTACCAATGCACGTACAAAGAGCCTGTTTTCATCAATTTAGGAGATCCTAAACGGTCAAACGCGCCGTTTCGTGACGTGCCTTGTCGTGCTGTGTTGTGTCGTGCCGTGCCGTGCCGTGCCGTGTCGTGTCGTAGTCGTGTCGTGCTGTCCTGTGACTGTGCCGATTTTTTACAGTCATATACAAATACTGTTCTAGTAGAGATTAGATTACTCTGAGTCTAATATACTGAGCGGTTTTCGTATGAGTGGGAAACTTACCGCGCCGTGCCGTAACCGTGTCAGTGCCGTGATGTCTATAAAAAAATTCCTGCCGTAACCGTGCCGTGACCGTGCGGTGCCGTTTTCACAGTCATACGAAATCTGCTCTATATTCCGGTGTATCGCGATTCTCTACACACTTTCTTTTATTTTGAGACGACAATATTTTGTGGTATTGGCGGCTCTAAATGACCGTGCGAAATTTGACGGTTTTTGGCAAACCACAACAACAACATCACTTCATTGTGCCCACAGTCGTACTATACATAGTTAACTAAAAGAAATTTAAATATTGAGGGGTACCAACTTCCAAAAATAACTTTTAAAAAAGCTAAAAATGCTTGGAAGCTGGATTGCATTAATGATGAAATTAGAACTTGTCTTATTGGACAAAATTATCATTAATTCAATTCTTCACTAAAAAGGAAACCATTTACTGTAGCTACCTTTCTGAGCAATATTTCTAGCGATATTTCTAGCGCGCGCTTTTCTAAGGAGAATTTTGTTTTCAATCAGCGAAAGCAGATGGATTTTCCTGATTTTTTCTCGAAAAGAAAGAAAAAACCTCCGAATCACGATACAAAACGATTAGTTTATAGAGTGTTTCCAGAGTGGTAAATAAATAATAATAAAAGCATTTCATATTCACGAAGTCTTACAATTCAAGATTTCGAAGTTCAACACAGTTTTAATCTACAAATCTTTAGATAAGTATTGTACCCTACTAGGCAACTAGCTAGATATTAAAAAGGTTTTCACGACAAAAGCAATTACAATTATTCAGGAAACATATTAGATCTTCACACGACTACTTATAAACCCTATTAATGAACAAAAAGGAGCCCTAGAGATTTCCCAGCCAGACGGTGAATAGCCTAAAGGACCTAGAGCCAAGGGTGATAAAGGTTGGAGAGCGTTCTAGAGACGT
This sequence comes from Telmatactis stephensoni, assembly GCA_029948255.1. Taxonomy (NCBI): domain Eukaryota; kingdom Metazoa; phylum Cnidaria; class Anthozoa; order Actiniaria; family Isophelliidae; genus Telmatactis; species Telmatactis stephensoni. Next base: position 961,391 of record JALIZF010001912.1, read on the forward strand.
TTTACAACTCAACCCAGAATGGATTAATGGAGGGTCTCAATGGGGTGGTGGCTATTACGGTTAACGGTTAATATTTTGGCTTTTTTACGATTACGGTTAAAGTGGGTTAATAACTAATTTCCATTGTTCTTGATGGTTAAAAATTAATCTTCATTGTTGAGAACGCTGGAAAAAGCTATTACGACTAACTTTTCATTACGGCTAACGGTTAGTTTTTTCCTATATTATTACTGCTTACGGTTAAATTTTTGGCCCTTTTACGGCTAACGGTTAACCCCTTTGAGACCCTCTTAATGAGGGTTTTGCACACCTTGCAGGATATTTAAATTTAATAAGAATATAATATTTAAAAAAGAGCACAACCAAGTTTTAGCACCAAAGTAATGGACGGCCGAAGTTGTTGTTGTTGTTGTTATCGTTGTTGTGTTGTTGTTGTTGTTGTTATTGTTGTTGTTGTTATTGTCGTTGCTGTTTTTGTTGTTGTTTCTAAGAGGATGTATGGTGGTAGGCAACAAGTTGCTTTGAATGGAGTTTGGCTGCCTGCAATTTCAAAGCGGACCAAACGAACAAGATATCAAGTAGCTGAGAAGAATATAATAGGTATCATCTTAGACATGGCGAGCCCTCAACCGCAGGAGCACGGATGGCACAGTTGGGTAGCGCGCCGCCTTCAGTGCGAGAGGTCCCGAGTTCGATCCCCAGTGACTTCACATCCTTGTTTCTTTCCTTTCCGTGTAGCTTTAAGTAGCTTTAAATACCCTTAAAGTGGAGCACTGATGGATAGAGGGGGGTAAAGGGCGCACCTTCGAACGCTTGATACATGAGCCTCTGGCTCGGGCGAATTGGGCAACCACTCCCCGCGATTTCGAAGTAAAACATTAGCCTTTGTCCTTTTAGCCTTTACCGGTAAGAGGCCCAGTTCATACGTCGAACGTTTGCCGCGTCGAATCTAATAGTCGCATTTCGCACATGAGAAGTACGACGTCTGAACCATGCAAATGAATTCGATAAATTTGATTAAGTCCGGCAGAAATTAAAATCGACTGATCCAGTCGCACGAAACGGCAAAAGTTCGGCGTGTATTCAAAGCGTCGAGCTTTTGTCGCGTCGAATGCAATGCAGTTTGAGCGCTGTTTTGTCTTGAAACTAATGAAATTGCCTTATACAAATTTTAGCCTGACACCAAGGAAAAGAGCTGATATCTGTAATAGGAGTTCTTGGCGGTTTCTTAGCCGATGAAGCGTCAGGAAGCTCTGAAGCTCACGAAAGTCCGCCATCTTTGTTGCTTACAATTTTTGAAACCGCTAGCTTTTGATATCGCGTGCTCAGGTAAAGTTCATTGTGAGCGGCAATATTAAAATCGGGGTTTGAATCAGACGCCGAATTTAATGCATTTCAGTCGACTTCGAAGTCAATTAGATTCGACGCTGTAAAGTCTGACGTATTAAGGCGCATTACATACATTACATATCGTTCGCACGGAAATTGACACAAAGGAAAAAAGAGTAAACAACACTATTGGCTTATGATGAGTAATTTAGCAATGGGCGTTTAAAGATTAGCTTAAAAATCACCTGGGAATCGAATTCGGTATCAGCAGATACTGATGAAATCTCGGGAAAAATCCATTAAATTTAATTGTTACAAGCTGTAGATGAAAGCGTCCGAACAAAATCCAATTTTCATTTCAAGACTTACTTTGAAATACGTGATGTACATATCTCTACATATCTTAATCTAGCTTTTTACATCCCTAAAACTGATTTTTTGAATCTGAATGGAATGGACTAAGGCGCAGAACGACTAGAAACTTGTGCCCTTGTTACTTTGGCACGATTCTCAACTGTTGGCTTTTCTCCTAGTTCTTCCTTCCATGCCTCTTTCTTTCGATCATGTTTACTTCATAGTACCCATAATTACAAATGCTAATTATATCAGATACATTAAACAAATTAAAAATATATAATCTAAAACTACCGCCCAGATAGATGGCTTTTATTGCAACATTAATTTTCCCCTCCTATTTATCTCCTCTCGTACTACCTTTTATAAATTTAAGCCTTCTTTGTTTCTCACTTTAGTTTTTCTTACATATATGTCGCCTCCTTCCTTCCTGAACTTCCTTCCCAGCTTCATTCGCTTGTTTGTTCATGTTCTATATTTATTTATTTATCTATTTCAACTTTCGCCCTCAATTTGTTCCTTCTCCGTTGCCCCTTTCTTGCTCCTCCGATTTATCCTCCTTTTTCTGCGGTTCCACATTTTAAATTTCTTTATTCATTTCCATTTACTCCAGTTTTCATTTCCCATGATCCTTGCCGCCCACACAAAAGGTTACGCCCTATCAGTAGTCCTCAAGTACCCGCAACTGCGACAGAATCAAATACATGCAAAGGACCCACTATTAAAGTTGCATCAGTCGGTCAACATCGTGCCAATCGGTCTCTCCGTTTTTGCACTGCCGATTTCACCGTGTTTTTGTGGTAAGTTAAACAAATACAGTCTTCATTAATATCATTTTGATCTTTCAACGTAATTGTGATGTCTTTTAGGGAATATACCGAGTATATATATATTTTGTATTCCTATACAAAACAGACTTAAAATCGTCCGCAAAGGGCATATACACGAAGTCTCGATGGCTATTTTGCATGCGTCAAGCGCTTGCTAAAGTAAATTAAGTCTACTACATCGTGAATGTATCCACCTTTTGGCAGTTTCAAAACGCTACATTAGACTAGCTAAGAGAGAGAGAGGAAAAAGAGAACAACATAAGCGCCGGAAAGAAATATTTTGTTTAAATGCCAGCTTCAATGGAGCACTATATATATAAGAGCATTATATATCGAGCACTGTATTTAAAGACAAATTAAATATTTCGCATCTAAAATTGCACAGCTCATTTCTCGAAGCGCAGGTGCTGCCGTACATCATATATAATTACTTTTGTGCTAAACAAGCCAAGTGGAGTACACATCATTATTTTTCCACCCTGCTGATGTTTGAGAAACTTAGTTGGCTGGCTCATGAATTATTAATTTGTTCATTTTGGAATCCATAGAATTTCTTCTCAAAGTACTGTAAATATTATTGTAACATTGCATTATTTATAAAAAACAGTCAAACGTTTCGCGGGGAAAATGGCATCCGTGAAAACTCCAAATGTGAAATTATCATAAGTCAATATATTCAGTAATCCTGTTTCTTGATAGCTTGTAATCCATTTTCAGTATATGTTACTTTTAAGTCTATTCATTTACGAATTTTCGCAAATATCCTTTTTCACCTTAATTTTTTGTTTGTTTATTTGTTTTTCGCTGTCGTGATTGCTGTATTCGCTTTTATTTTGTAATTTGCGATCGTTGCAAAGTAAAACAAAACAAAAACAAATTTAAAAAAATCTAAGGAAATCCCGAAGCTAAATGGGGTAATAATTTAGGTTAGCTCTCACCAAGCTGTTTGGTTTGTGCTTAATTATGACAAATCAGCTTTACATATCTTCTGTGCCTTTGCTTCGGGCTATTTATTCTATTAAAGCATGCCTGGTTTAAATAAAATCGGAAACAAAAATATTCACGGATATCACAAAAAGATGTTTCTTAACAAAATAGATTGTAATGTATATGTTAATATTTCAGCCAGTGCTTTAACAACTCGTTCTAGTTCATTGATATTGGGAGTTCCAGTTCTTGGAGAGTTCTTTGAAAAAAAGTGAGTTACAAGTCAGTTTAGTAGTCAAATGCAGCTTGAGAAGATGTATAGTATGAAGAACGGCAATTAAGCTATGTAAAATTAAGTTTTTTTCTAGTTATGAATAAAAACATACGAAAGAGTTTTTGATTCCCTTTAAATATAGACACAGCATGATTTGCCAGGGGCAATCAACTCTTTTCATTCAGCAGTTGTAAGTGCAACTCTTGAATAATACAATCTTCAATCCATTTCCCAAAATACCCTGCAGTACAAAGAATTGATGAGATGAATGCTCTTTAATGCAAGGGCCTATTGATACAGCAAAAACTGAAACTCGATCAATTTAGCGTGCGCATCCAAAGTGGTTCATCTAACATGTCATTTTAGATCTTGAGGGGAAATTTCATGTCTTTCATGTCATTCGTATTTACGTATTTCCTTCTTGATTACTTACACGGAACGGAAAACTTTAATTACGTCTGAACGCCTACCCAGCCCACCTGCTCTCCGCCCAAATCTAGTTTAAATTGGAAAAAAATAGACAATTAACAAACCCGAGAGATTTGCAAAGAAACATAGCCAATCTCAAGAGCGTTGGTGGATTTAAAATATTCATTTATATAAATAGAAAGAACTGTCGGGAAGTACAATATGCATGGGTGTTTTTTAGACAATAACAATAACAAGAAGTACTCTTCTGCCTATATTTACTTAGAAAACTGAATATTTTCTCGATAGCTTGGATATTAAATAACCCAAGTTCATACTCAGAAACTTATTATATTTAAACATTAAAAACATTTAAAAGGAATTTATTTTAAAATTTGGCCTAAAATGTGTAATCTCATTATAAAAACCGCTTTCTTCTTGACCATCGTGACCATTACCACTAGAGGTTTCATAGAGTTCATAGAGGTTTCTATGACGTGGAGATTTCCTTCGTATTGACTGCGCTCTTCTAAGAACCCCGTCAGTCGAAGGGGGTGGTATTACTCGAAAATTTAGGTGGGGTATGCGGCGTACTCAATTTTATTTTAGACCAGAAAATGCGAATTTTTTCCAGCCTATTTGAGACAAAAAAGGTAGAATACAAACACTTAAAACGTGCAATACAAATAGTACTAAACAGTGTTATTTTATTTTCATTCTCAATCATGGTTTAATTTGAAGCTTCTCTTCGTCAAGTGCTGGCACCACGTTCTCGCTAGGTACCTGAAAAATAAACCTCAAACCGCTGTTCGACGTCAGGCCTTTTCCTTCAAACTTTATACATTTAGCAAGGCCTAGTTTTCTAACCACAAAAAGAGAGAAAAAAACCCGGAATTAATTATGGTGCCATTCTGACTAACCTGCGAGCAGAAGCAATTTTTTCCCCTCTTCTATACGTTTTCACCAAAAAAACAAACAGATTACAAAAATCAATGTAATAAACACTATTTTCATGGATTTTTTAAGTGCAATGAAATTTGATTTGATTTGATTACTGTAATCGTAACCGTTTGACCTTTAACGACATTCACTTAAAAATGCTGTAACTAAGTCACTGGCATTATTCAAAACACATAAGCTCCTAAACCTAGAAAGTTCTGTGAAATAAACTCTTGGATTTACCGGGGGGGGGGGGGGGGAACTCCGATCGTAAATGGACGGGGATGCTCGTCGTACCTTTTAGGGGTCAAAATCTGCAATCTGGTACCTTTTAGGGTGTCTCAGACTTAAGTGGACTACCAGAAACATAGCTGGTACCTTTTAGGGACTGTTTTGGGGTAAATAAACTACCTAAAATAAGCATGAAAGGGACAATTTCGATGATCTGAATTGAATCTTCAAAGCACATCGATAACAAAGTGTTTCATTACTTTAATTCTTTATTATTGATTTTGAACTGGGATGGTACCTTTTAGGGGTAGAAATCAATTGTTGCCACTCCCACTCCGGTACCTTTTAGGGGTCATTTTCAAAATTTCCGACGAGCATCCCCGTCCTCTTATATATAGGAGTCCCCCCCGGGGGATTTACTTTTCATGGAAACATTAGACATTTCGAGAAAAATAACGCTGAATGTGATACAGAGTAATTGGATTAACTATTTCTGGTTTCAACTAACAGCGATTAGCTTGCGTCACATCCGCAACTGAACACGTCGAAAAACCAGTTTACGACCGGTATATCACATGGATAATCACGTGGTTACAATATAGTCTCATTATAATTTATATATATATGCACACATTTTTGTAAATTAGTATTGAAAATCCCTTTTGGGAAATACTAATAAACGTACTATATTGTATTGTATTGTATTGTATTGTGGTTTACCTCCAAAATCTTGGAGGCGGCAACATGAAAAGAAAGCGGCGTCTTGTTGCACAGGTAATTTTCTTGTTTCGAGGGAAGAAAATTGCCTCTGCTCGCAGGGTATTTTTGGGGGAAAACGAGGTAATAACATCATTAATTTGACATTCATGTTTAATTATTTTGCTTCTTCAATATGTCATTAATCAATGTCACGGTTTTCGTGGAAACCGCCGCGCATGCTCAACACAAAACATGGGCATCTTGTTGCAGAGGTAATTTTCCTTGTTTCGTAGAAGAGCCGGGGAAGAAAATTGCCTCTGCTCGCAGGGCACATTCTGACTAAAATTCCCAAGAGAACTGATCAGGAACTGATAGAGTAACTCAGGGGCGGATCCAGGGCTCAGACTGAGGGGGTTCACTTCACATTTTATATTGTCGTCTTGTTCTTGATATTTTTCTTTCTCAGCGTAATTTTTTTTTTAGGATGAGAAAGGAGGTTCCCGGTCCGCCCCTGTAACTAACTTAGATATATTTAGTCTTGCCACATTATATATTATCAAAGTATTGCAAAAATACGAAATAAATCAAATAACGAAGAACTTGTTGTTGAAAGAGCCGCCATATTGAATTTCAACGATGCTGTGGTACCCAGTGTTTGGCATTTCTAACAGTTTAAAACTAGTTTTTAAAAACAAATCACAAAAAAATCAAATAACAAGGTTTATTCTGTATACCAATAACACATACGTGATATAACACAATATTCAGGCAAAGAAAAGCTAGCTCAGGCAAACGACTTACGCGAAAATCTAGTCTTCTGCCGTCGAATTAAACTAAGAATTTATTTACGACAAACGTGGCACCAGGGTCTGGTCATGTGATTCCTAGCAGTTTGCTGTTCATCCTCAGGGACTTACAAACACAGAGTAATGCCAATCACTCGATCTGACCCACCACTGATCTCATTTAGGGCTGATAGCTCAGCTGGGAGCATCGCGAGAACTCCGAAGGTCGTGGGTTCAAATCCCGCTCAGTCCAGAATTTTTCTAATCAACTAGTTAGTAAAAATTCTGGTTTCGAGTGACACTGGTTTACAAGCAATCCCCGGAGAATGTAGAGACAAAGACATGGTCGCCATGTTGGTGGTTTTGACAAAAGAAAATCAAGATAAAAAACACGAACATGGCGGCCATGTTTTTTTTGTTCAAATCACTCTCCTGGATACGGCTGCAAACCAAGAATACCACATTTCAAACCAAAACACTTGGAATTAGGGACTTGAGTGTGGACTTTGTATGAAAGTGGTGTTCGGAACGATGTTTTCAGTTCACAAAGAATTAAACCGTTTGGTTTACCTCATTGGTTCAGTAAAACATGAAAATCTTCCATTTAACATCTCGAGTTAGTTTATTTTTACATTTATTTCTATCTTATTCGGTATTATTCATTAGCTGATTCCTTTTTAATGACAACTTTTGCTAGTTTTAAAATTATAAAAATTCTACAAAGGAAACATGGAAAATCCAAAGCGTACTTTGGCTAACGTTTTGAACGCTTATCACTGGATGAGATATTTTTACACAAGAAACTATGTTCCAAAACGGAGTTTTTATACATTTTATTTTAACTACATTTTATCTATAGCAGGATATAGCGCACAAACACCCATCTAATGACGGTCATAATTAAGAGGTGTCGATCCATCGTAGATATACACAGGATTATCAGATCATATATCTTTGAGATCGCTACAGAGAAACCGTTGATATTAAACTATATTAATCAGTTTTTGAGCCTTAAGCCTTTCAAATTCATTTATTTTTCGAATAACTTAACTAGATTTATTATATAGACAAATTGATAGCCTGCGGATGAAAACTAATATCTTGCATGAAGGATCATCACGAAGGGCTTTGGTAATTAGTAGTAGTAATCTTTGTTTTACGAGGAAACTACATTAACCACAACATAGTCCCTGGGGTTAGTCGTTCAGTGTTAGTAATATAAATAGAGAAGGACGGACCACATATTAGACCGAGAGCGCCCACAATACTCTTTGTGAATAGTTGCGGGTGGAGCGGAGAGGAACAGGAGTCTAAATCTCCCTCCTCCCTACTTTTTTTCGGCCATTTCTCCTTCACTACATCTCATAATTGTTTTCCTCCCTCCTCCCAAACCGATTTTTCTGCCTCTTTTCTCCCTCCTCCCTACTTTTTTGGGGCTATTTCTCCCTCCTCCCTAAACCGTTCCTCTCCGCTCCAGGTGTGCGTTCCTTTAGGAGTTTTAGGTGTCTTTCCAAAACAAGGTGAGCCGGAGAGACGGGGTCTACAGTTGAACGTTCTTATCCAAGAAGATATGGTTCTGTTCCAAAAAATGATGACTACTATAAGGAGCTCCCGAATAACTTGCCAAGTAATTCAGGAGCTCCTTATAGTAGTCATTTTTTTGGAACAGAACCATGTATTCTTGAACGTTTCAAGTTATTCATCTCAACAGTCAGGAAAAAATGAATTAATATCAATCTGCAGATTATTGAAATAATAATAGATGATAATAGGATTCTTATAATCCAGTAATAGATTATTATAATCCAATAATGAATTAACGCACGACAAATTGTTGTCTGGATTAGATTATTATTAACATTATGATCTATATTACAATAGATCATTAATAGATTATCATTAACATTATGATCTATATTAATATCAATCTCTATTTAATCCTTGGTCGATATTAGATGATGAAACAGTCAAACGTTTTCTATTGTTCCGCACAGTTTGCGATAATAGCTATTGTGTAGAGTTCTAGGCGACTGACAACGTGCCGGATTTAGAGCTGAATGTAAAGCGCTAAGGAAATAACATCTATGCCACCACAGCTGGAAAACGTATTCAAGACATCAAGTGGGGGTGTTTTCTTTACAAAAATGGTAATTCGAGTGGAGGGTCCATATATAAATTGACAAAGAAACCCAGGAAGTCCTTCGTGATATGGGAATCTAGAAATTGCTTTTGTTCATATTACTCTTGTGTCGTATATACTGAAAAGATCTCGAGTGACGCTTTTGTAACATATAACTATAAGGAAGACTAATATATTTTGCCGGAATAATGTTAATCCGAAAGATTTACATCAATTTGACCAGATTAATATTAATCTTAATGGAATAAGCCACTTCACGCTTTTGTCCGCCATTTTGAATTGGGGTGAACGCGCCAAAATTTACCATAACTCGGCTCGAATTTGTCGGATTTTCAAAATTTGATCCAGATTTCTATAAATTTTGGCGCGTTTGCCCCAAATCAAAATGGCGGACGAAAGCTTGAAGTGGCTTATAGCGGGCATAATATCACGATTCAGTCGGATTATATTACTGGATCGATTATAATAATCGAATTTGAATTGAATTTGAAATATGTTTTTATTGCTCAGTTTCAGTTTTCTTTTTTTTTTTTTACAGTTTTGTATTTACATTTACAAGATTTTGTTTTAATTAACAAAGAATAAAAGTTACAATTTACAGCCTGATAGCTAAAGTTAAGTTTAAGTTTTCTATAGTTTCCTTTAATCTATAGGTTTATAATAATCATTAAAATTAATGTTAATCTAAATGATATTGATCCGTTTTGTCCTGATGAGTGGCCCAGGACTAAAAATATCTCGTAAGTTGTTTTCAGGAACTGAAGGAAAAAACGATGCACAAACAATCTCACAATCATAAACATTTTGCTAAGTAGTTTTAATACAACGGCAGCTGAAAATAACAGTATCCGGCAGAAGAGAGCTTTTCAGAATGTAGTCTTTTAATTGCCACCTTCAAATCGCGGTGTTTATGATCATGAAGGGCCTCAAGAGAAATCCTTGAGGTACACCAGACATAGCAAGATAAAACATAGCCAATGCAACTTGTCTGCAAAAATAAAGTTGAATCAGACTTATTTCTGTTCTTTGCCGGCCGGTTATATTGAAGAGAGGCTTAAATACCTAATCAAACAGTGGTTAAAAGATTATCTGTATACACTTTTCAACAACTAAACGTTGGCAACGACCGGAGGTCTGACATCTGAGACCGAGTAATCAGCCATAAAGTTACGTTTGAAATATTCACATCCGAACAGCGTAATTTGCTCAGTATAATGTTGGCAATACAAGGGCTAATCTTTGAGTTATGATTGTGCTTTTCCGGATTTTGGCCAGAATACAAAAAGGACAAAAATATCACTTCCGCACATGGCTTATTTCAGACGGATGAACCTTGGATTCATCAGTGATCCTAGACTAAATGAATTTTTTTTGTAATTTTATTGTTTTATGTTTTCTAAAGTTCACGCCTTACTAATTACTGCAAAATGCGTTGGTGAACTTACAATATGCAGCATGTATACTCCTATTTCAATGAAACGTTAAGCAAAAGGCCCAAAACCTATACACTCACTCGAACGGAAGTACCCCCCCCCCCCCCCGGATGGGTAAAAAAATTCATAAAAACTGTGAAGCTACAGAAATATCAACAAGACAGTGAGATCTAGCTTGCCTCTTTCTTATACCTCAAAAAATTATTTTCCTGTGATTAAATATTCAAAGGCAAAACCAGTAACTAGATTTATTATATAGACAAATTGATAGCCTGCGGATGAAAACTAATATCTAGTCGCGTGGGTTTACGCCAACATGTATCGGCCGAAAACCTTTTTTGAAATAGGTGTATCTGCTGATCAGTATAACAAGATTTCTGAAGGAGGATTACTGAGGAGATAAAGCAAGATATATTTTTTAACTATTTATTCCAGACATTGGTGCTTCGATTGTTGAAGTGAATTCTTGGTCAAAGTTATTCAAAGTGAATCAATTTTTCTTCCTTTTCCTTTTCAACAAAATTAAAGTAGCAATACGCGAGCCCTTTTTTTCTGACGAATTTTACAGGCCTATATAGCTCGTTCTGAGCGGAGTTTCTGTTACAGGTGGGAGGTTTCCTATACATAGAAAATTACCAACCAACCAACCAACCAACCAACCAAATAGAATAAAATAAAAACGAAAACAAAGGGACTTTTTTTAAGCCTCGAAAGGCTTTGCAAAATAAAGTAAAACTTTACTCTTCCAGTTTCTGTGACCAATTCAACTGATCAAAAAACTGACAATTAAATTTTGTACAATATTCAAGTAAGACAACAGCAAACCATTTTCTCCTACCCAAATCTCCGAAAAATGTAAGCGTTATCAATATCGTGTAGATATAAGCCTAACGCAATGACGTAGAAAATGAACTGGAACACCTTATCTTAATTTAAACATCATCTTTTTAAAATCCGGTTGAAATAGATAAAAGCCTTGGGCGGTTTTAGTGTATCATTGTACATAAAATTTCATACTGTATCTTATATCTATTGCTGAAATATAGATAAAGTTCTTTACTGTATTGCATGCTGAAACAGATACAGGTGTTTAAGTATATTTATTGGTAAAACATGCAGATAAAGTAGAGCAGATTTTGAGTGTGAAACGGACTGTGGTGTGTCGTAATCGTATCAGTGCCGTGTTGTCTATATTAACGTTCGAAATTCCTGCCATGACCGTGCCGTGACCGTACGGTGTCGCTTTCATAATCGAACGAAACCCGGGGGGGAGGGGGTACTCCCTATATTGGTGTGCTAGGGATGATCGTCGTATTTTTTAGGGGTTGAAATCGCCGATTTGGTATTTTTTAGGGGTCGTCAGAGAAAATCCAAGATTTTTCAGAAAAGATGGTATTTTTTAGGGGTACAAAATAAACGAGACGATTTTTTTTACTTACTGTCTTTTTATTATAACGCCATTAAAATCATTTTAAGTATTTTTTAGGGGTATTTTTGAGCTGTTAGGTATTTTTTAGGGTCGAAAATTTTGGCATTTGGGTATTTTTTAGGGTACGTTTTGGAGGTTTCCGACGATCATCCTAGCGTTTTGACCCCGAAGAACCCCCCCCCCCCCCCCCCCGGGGAACGAAACCTCCTCTACGTGGGCAAAGCACACTACAGAGCTTACGATGGTCTTGTAAGAGCCAATTTCGTATGATTGGGAAAACGACACTTGACTGCACGGTACGGTTACGGCAAGAATTTCAAAGTTCGCATAGACATTTCGGTACTGACACGGTCACGGTACGGCACGGTAAGTTTCCCATTCATACGCAAACCACTCTAGGATATAAAGCTCTTTAAGTTGGTGATGGCTGATAATAAATCAAGATTAAGCCATAAAACTCCCACTTAGTCTAAGACTACAGTAGAATAGGTATAAGGAAGCCTACCCCGGGCCCTAAAATCGCCGTTATTTTGGGCGATCTTATGCGATTTTAGGCGATCTTAGGCAATATTGGGAAATTTTAGCCATTTCGAGTTGGCGCTCTTAGGCGCTCTTGGGCGATATTGAGCGATCTTGGGCGATATTAAGCGATATTAGGCGATTTTAGGGCCCGGAGTAGGCCTTACTTAGTGAGTATCTTCAGCTAAATCGTCTAGGAGAAAAGAGATCATTATTTATTGATAATAAACATGGTACAATCTCTATAGATCCCCCAAATCCCGGTTATTGTGCTTGGTTTGCTGACAGCCAGATAAAATAGCTATCTTGTCGCTACCTATTAAAAAGCAGCCACTACGATTCTTTGACGTTAGGATTTGAGATATTTCCTTTTGAGGCTGCCTAATGGAGTCATTTACTAAATCAGCTACATTTAGCAAACGGAAGAATAAGGATCTTTCAATTTGCTTAATGAACAAAAAATAGTCTCAGTTATAATTATGGTTAGCCTTTATTGCTATCAAACGAAATATCTTATTTGTACTTATATTTTGACTGTCTTATCTCCGCGATAAAATATATTACAAAAATATTCGCGGAAAGATTAGTGAAGAACTAATGATAAGAATTCTGCGGTAAAATGTTGTTTTGAGTGCCGGTTTTAAACTTTTTTCTGAACATGGTTGATAAGCCAGCTCCCATTTGCCCCTCCCCTCCCCTCCTCCCCCTCCCCTTATCTAAACAACTTACCTTCTGATATGATCAATGCAAAAAAAAAAACGGTGATGATCAGAGCGGTTTTATTAAAAATAGATTGTCCACTATCTACAAGGGAAGATTTTCTTGTCTTTCATGTAAAATATAGAACACTTGCGAAGTAACGTGAATTTAAAGCTAGAGTAAAATGGTACGTGCGTGTATTTCAATAGATACTTCCTGTACTGTATGGCTACACAATTTCATTAAGTCAAACTTGCGATAATGAGGGAAGTGAACAGCAGTTTGAGGATTTAACTGCGCGCTTGTTAAGAACAACACACACGCAGGGTGAAACGGTTTCGCTCATTGGCTTTTACTTGACCTTCGATCTGTTTATCGAGGTAAGTGCGCTAGATTTCTTCTCTAGGATTCGTGAAACTTCCTAGTGTCTTACTTAATGGAACAGGAGGGGATCCAGAAAAAAAGATGACCGATTTCCAAACTTTATTATCAGACAGCGACTCCACCTTTTCTGTGCAGATACATAGCGTCCCTTCTCTTTAAAGTGGCCCCATCTTCTTATAGGACATTTCCAAGTTCCATTCTTCTTAGATGAGGTTTTTATCATGACAAAGCTTGCAAAGAAAGGAGTATTATAGATTATTGATCTGTGAAATTGATTTATAAAATCTGTAAACATTCTAAAATACTAAAACAGTTCTACATCCGTGCCTGCGGAATCATTAACTAAATCAATACGCAACATTTAGCAGAAAGAATACAGGATTTTTCAGTTTATCTAATATACAAAACATAATATTTACAATTATGGTTTGCCGGCTCTTTATCGTTATCCAGTCAAACGAAATATCCTATTTGTAGTTATATTCTGACTGTGTTATCTTCGCGATAAAATATATTCCATAACGACGACTCGCGTAATGATTAGTGCAGAATTAATCACTAAGAATTAATGCAGTAAAATTCTGTTATATAGTGTTTTATATTTTTTAGCATGGTTGATAGGTTGATAGCCATAAAAAAGTCCCGAAATAGGTACGTGAGCGAATTTGATGACGACGTCATTATTTACTCTCTCCTTCCGGCCTCCCTACTCCCTATCAATACAACGCACCATCTGGTATGATTAGCACGAAAACAAAATAGTAATCATAAAATAATAAGAAATAAACAATTCGTTTTATCAAAAATAGATATCCACGTATATACTATCTATAAAGGACGATATTTTGGCCTTTAATGTAAAAATATACATCACTCGTGCAGTATTTATGGCTGAAGTGACTGAAATGGGCCATATAATCATGTACGATTGTTTAACGAAGATAAACCTTCCTGTGGGCCTTATTTCCATTTCACTACCCACTCTCATTAACTGGCCTTAAAATTTAAAAATTTACATAGTGATAGCCAGGGAAGTGAACGGCAGTTTGAGCTAGGATTTAATTGCGCAGATGTGAAAAAAAAAAAAAAAACGCAGAGAGGTTGAAACGGTTTCGCTCAGTTGGCTTTTACTTGACCTTCGATCGATCTGTTTATCGAGGTAAGTGCGCTGGATTCCTTCTCAGGATTCGAGAAACTTCCTAGTGTCTTGCTTAATGGAACAGGCGGGGATCCAGAAAAAAAGATGACCGATTTCCAAACTTAATATAAGACAGCGACTCCATCCTTTCTGTGCAGATACATAGCGTCCCTTCTCTTTAAAGCGGCCCCACCTTCTTATAGGACATTTCCAAGTTCCATTCTTCTTAAATGAGATTTTTATCACGACAAAAGCTTGCAAAGAGTGGAGTATTATAGATTATTGATCTGTGAAATTGATTTATAAAATCTGTAAACGAATTAAAATACTAAACGGTTCTAGATCCGCGCCTGCGGAATCATTAACTAAATCAACGTAACATTTAGAAGAGACGAATAGAAAATTTTCAATTTATTGAATGAACAAAAAAAGGATTTATAATTATGGTTAGCCTTTATCGCTATCAAACGAAATATCCTATTTGTACTTATATTTTGACTGTTTTATCTTCGCGATGAAATATATTACATAACGCGACTTGTGTAAAGATTAGTGCAGAATTAATTACTAAGAATTTATGCAGTAAAATTTTGTGATATGAGGTTTTTTAATACTTTTTAGCATGGTTGATAGGTTCCGTGAAATGTATAGCCTTAAAAAAGGCCCAAAATTGATACGTGAGCGAATTTGATTATGGTACGGCATTATTTACTCTCTCCTTCCTCGATCCTTCCGGCTTCCCCTCATCTAACAATATACCATGCCATCTGGTATGATCAGTACAAAAATAAAGTAAAATGAAATAAGTAAAACGAATCATCCATTTTAATCAAATTAATCCACTATCTACAAATTAAAGGAAGATATTCTGGTCTTTAAAGTAAAAACAATACCAGTCGTGCAGTATCGCTAATCAGGCTAAAGTGAAATGGGCCATATAATCATGCATGATTGTTTAACGAAGATAAACCTTCCTGTCGGCTCTATATACTATCTCATTTACCGGTGTAAAAATAATGAAATATTCATGATTTAAAAATGAATATAATGATAGCGAGGGAAGCGAACAGCAGTTTGACGATATATTTGTGGCAAAAAAGAAAGAAAGAAAGGAAGAAAAAAAAGAAAGAAACAAAACAAACAACAACAACAAAAACCAGAGAGGGTAAAACGGTTTCTCTCAGTATAGTCTTCACTCGATCTTGACCTTCGATTTGCTCTTGGAGGTAAGTGCGCTGGTAACGGGTTAGAATGGGAAGAGGCCGATTAAACCTTAGCTTACCATAGTTAGTTATGCAATTGGGTTTTTGAAGCCACGTTATCATGTTCGATCCCTACAAAAGTAAATGTTGTTGCTGGTCCAAAAGTCTTCTCTGGCACCCCCAAGGTTTTACGCGTTAAAACAAAAATTATAGAGCGTATTTTGCACATACACAACGAAAACAAATTTTGTTTATGAACTCATTTTCTCCCCAGCTTTTTGCCACCTAATGAGAAAATTCAATCTAGCTGTCGTTTTGAATTATATATCACAGAGTTTAATTTTATTCTTAAAAACCAATACCGAAATTAGTCGTAAGCGAGCTACTATAATTTTTTATGAATTCTATATTGATATTCTTCTGGACGTATAGTAGACCGTATTAGCTGTTGATTGCTAACAACAAAACCAAAACAACAACAACAACAACAAAACGAATTTTGCATGCAGGACAATTTTATTAATCAAACGATCTTTGAATATTTAAAGTAAGAAGACTATCCTGAAATTACCGAATAACTAAATAATTCATAGATATTGTCCGATAAATTACAGTACATTTTTTTCTTGAATGCTTGGCTTATTCATTTTTCATGTCCGATCTTTAACTTATGACTAGTGCTGTCCGATTTTCTTTGCATTGTTTCGGCTATCTTTCTAGACTTCTCGAAATAATCGTCTGCTTTTATTTGAAGTGTATTTTGATGACCAAAAAGTGTGCCCGATACTGATAAGATATATACAGCTAGGAGATACAATCTAGTATGAGCCTAATCCTCGACTGAAAACATACCGCAAAGAACGACAGTCAGGACGACCCATTCAACATGTCAATTTAAATCTGATTTATGATAACCAAAAAGTAAGCCATACATTATTTATCTATCTACTTAAAATTGTGTGTTTCACCTGTTACGATGGGAGCAGAGTCTCTTATCTCTGCTCGCAGTCGCACTACTCACCTATACTTTTTGCATGAGACATGATTGGTTCTTTTAATCTTCCGTGCAACGTTAATGATCTGAGTTGTTATTTATTTGCCATTCGATCTTTTTATGTCCATACACGTGAATTCCGGCAATTTTTCACTTAAACGTGACTTGTGAACAAGGATTTTAATCAAACGTGATTCGTGAATTATCTTCCCTTGTCTGACGTAATGAGCTTTTATCAGGTATTTTTAAATTCGTAAAACAGAAAAAAAAAATACCATAGCTGGAAAGAGCATGTTAAAATTAGCAAGACAGTGAAGTTTGAAGGAATTAAATCCAAAACTCGCGAGAATATGAATTTTTGAAAAGTGCGCGGTGAATTTGTAAGAAAACCTTGAATGCTACATTAAAGATCCTACAAGTATCTCTCGACATTTTCATACAAAATTTCCATTTCGGAAAATTCATATCGTCGTGAGTTTGAAAGTTACTTCATTCAAACTTCATAGTTTTACTAATTTTGACGTGCTCTTTCCAGCTATGGTAATTATATTTCTGTACTGTGACTTTTGGCGAATTAAAAAGCTCATTGACGATTATATTTAGTCCCGTATAAATGCTGAAGTCAGTCCATGACTATGCTTTGGCCACATGTAAAGATTTCCTTGTGGTACAGTCTTGACAGACATTAACGCTGTGACAATCTTATCCCACCTGGAGTGTTCTTATGTTTGTCTAGCCTGGGCGTTGGGTTCAACCTTTAAAACCCGGGGGGGGGGGGGGAGGGGGGTCTCCGATCGTAAATGGACGGGGATGCTCGTCGTACCTTTTAGGGGTCAAAATCTGCAATCTGGTACCTTTTAGGGTGTTTCAGACTTAATTGGACTACCTTTTAGGGATTGTTTGGGGGTAAATAAACTACCTAAAATAAGCATGAAAGAGACGATTTCGTTGATCTGAACTGAATCTTCAAATCACATCGATAACAAAGTGTTTCATTACTTTAATTCTTTCTTTCTTTATTTATTTTTTTGAATTGGTACCTTTTAGGGGTAGAAATGAATTGTTGCCACTCCCACTCAGGTACCTTTTAGGGGTCATTTTCAAAATTTCCGACGAGCATCCCCGTCCTCTTCTATATAGGAGTCCCCCCCCCCGGGTTTTAAAAGTCGTCAATAGCCGGGGTTCTTTATTAACTGTATGTAGATCGCGCCCAGCTATCTTCATCTGTTTAGAGATCTGAAACTGGATCTCCTGCTGATAGCCCTCAAATACATGGTTCATTAGGTACCGCTTAACGAGCAAGAACGTTCAATATCGCAATTAACTTGTATTTAAAAGCACTTGATAAGATAAAGCACGAGCCGCGAGTTTAGAGTGATTGCACTTTATCCGTGAAATTGTACTAGCTAAATAATGCTAAAAAACTCAAGTGATACCTATAAAACTATCAAATGAAAATTTTTAATGGTCAAAATTGTTTTAAAACGAAACTGATATGTTAGCCTCCTATGCAGCCGCTCCTTTGTGTCACGCGACGCGTATGGATACGCGTCGCGCGTGACACAAAGGAGCGGCTGCATAGGAGGCTACTGATATGTTTGACAGAGCGGAAAACGGTTTATGGTCCCTTTTAAGAACAGGTGGTCTATAGTCGTCTATAGGTTGCTAAACCTCATATCAGTATTGCGATTTCTCTAATCACTATCTTTTATTTTTGAGACGACAATATTTTGTGGCATTGACGGCTCAAAATGACCGTGCGAAATTTGAAGTTTTTTGGCCAAATTTGTTAATCATTCAATTCTTAACTGAAAAAGAAAACATTTAGCTATCTGTTTAAGGAATATTTATTGCGAAAGTAAGAGAAAATAAGGAGTTTTTTGAAGAAAAAAGACAGAAAAATCTAAAGCAAATATTTTGAGCGCGCACTTTGTTAAGGAGAATTTTGCTTTCAATGAGCGAAAACAGATGAATTTCTCCTGATTTTTTTCTAAAACAAAACAAAAACGAAAACGAAAACGAAAAATTTCAGAATCGCGGTACAAAACTAACTGGCTCCGTCGTGACTCAGCTCAATACTGAACATATTTTCTCCCAGCTAGCCGTCAATATTTTGTGGTATTACCGTCTCATATTTTGTTAACAAGCCCTTTTAGGCTCAAAGAATGCCACCAAAACAAATGCCACCAAAATTTGGCGAGCGCGTCTCTGACATTAAACGCCTTTTTTGATCAGCAGAAAATCATGGTAAATATCACAGAGAAGTTTTATTTACTGAAAGTTGATAAGGTTTTGCAACAAGTTTAAAGCCATCGGGAAGCCAAAATGTAGCGTTTATATTTTTGTGATGTATTATTGCCAGTTAATGAAAAATTAAAGTATGAAAAAACAGCTTTGCGTTTTTTGCATAGGTAATCATGGTCAATCATATGAGAACGAGTGTAATTAATGATTGCAATTAATGATTGTTAATGGCTCGTGCAATTTGGAACCATTTTCAAACATCACAAATGATGTTAATCATTAATTACGAGTATTTCATATGATTACTCAATGGCACTTTGCATGATTCTGAGGGAATCTGGCTCGTAATCTTCTCCGTCTCATCTTTTTATCTCAGCGTAGAACTGACAAAGAACGTTGTCAAGTTGTTCTGGTTTCATTTTTTCAATGTTCACGTTTTCAATATGGCGGCCAGCAACAGACTTGAGTTATTCTATTTCCTTGTTTGAAATCACTAGAAATCTTGAATCATCTACTTGATGGCTTTGGTCTTGAGGTTTTACCGCTTGTTCATTCGTTTTGGTTTCGCAGGACTCGGGAGCGTGGACAACTTCATCTTTGTTTGAAGCCAAATCGGTGATATTTTGGTTAAAATTTATATTAAATGATGGAAAATAATCTAAAAGAAGTTGTTCAGCTTCAAGGAGATCATTGTCATCGTTAAGGAACTGTAAGTAACTAAAATATTTTGGGTAAAAAAGAGGATTTTTGGCCAAAATATAAAATTTTGTGTCTCTCACAGCTTTTCTTTCCTACATTCTGATTGGCGGATAAGATTTAATTTTGAAATCTGATTGGTTGTTTTATTTCAGTGTCTTAATGTGACTGGATGAAAAAAAATTGCACTCCTGAGAACCAGTAAGATTGCACGAATTGAAAGTGATTTCAAAATGGATAAATCATGCACGAGTTTTCATGTGATTACTTGTTAATCACATGACTACACTGAAAATTAATTTTGCACTCCACTAGAAGAGTTAAAATTAACGATTAATTTGGCACTCCCCGAGTGGGTCTAGCCAATCAGACATGCAAATTAGCAGTAAGTCGTCGGAGCGGGTAATTTGAATGCATGTTGCAAAAGTTCCCACGGGGTGGTGATAAAGATGTTGATCGACGACAATTTATCTAGAGGGGACACATATCCGTACTATTATGATAATTGACATTGTCTATCATTAACACGTAGAGAGATTAAGGATCACGTGACCTGCTTTTTTCGCGTCTGGCGTTGCTGTTTCAACGCGAGGATGGATCATTTTGCGTTTGCCGTAAACGTGAAAAGTCGCTCTTTCGTTTGAGTAGCAAACGCGCAACGTCAGGTGCGAAATTCGTAGGCCACGTGATCCTCTCTTCCGTTTGCCGTTTCCCGTGTACGTGATGCTTAATCTCTCTATTAAGACCACAGGAAACCCGAACAGATTTTATCAGATTCATCAAAAAGAAAATAATAGCTAAAACAAAGATTTCACGGTATACCATTTGGTTCAGATAATCATGTGACTGTTATCAGCGTTGAAGGGATACATCCGAGATTAACTTTAAAGTAAAACCAGGATAAAATGTAAAAGCTTTATGTACCTATGACAAAAGTGAAGGACTATCCTACCCTACAAAAGGATTTAAGAAGATCCGGGGGGGGGGGGGGGGGGTTCTTCGGGGTCAAAACGCTAGGGATGACCAAAAGAAAAGAATTAATGAATAAGATAAATACAATCACAAACAAAAAACTTGAATTCTTAAGCGATGAAGAACAATTCCAAGTTTGAATTAATCCAAATGAAAAAATACAAAAAATGATCGCAAAATATATTTATGAATGTTTTGAAGAAAGAAAAGGAATATTAGCACAAACAAACGGATAACACTGTTATGAGACATGAAATACAAGTGATATTATCCTGCTAGCAGAGCCTTCTTTAAAGACTCTGCTCGCAGGATAAAAGCAAAGTAAGCTTAAAGAAATTATAGTTTAGATTATATATTGTTCTGTTATTTAATTATTCTTTTATTAGCATATATCTGATTTACGGTAAAAAGAGCTAATAAAAATGTCTGTCTGTCTGTCTGTCTGATCGTCGGAAACCTCCAAAACGTACCCTAAAAAATATTAATGATAACTAAAGCGAAATTACCGGACTGGCAACGGATATAGGTCCTGACATGTCTTTGGTACACAAAGAGATGTGGCTTACCATACTTCACTTCACTTCACTTTATTATAATGTGCTACGTTATAAATAACATATAATGCACAGCGTGTTAACTCAAATCGACGTGAGTAATAAATAGATAATAATAGATAATAACATAAATAGATAATAATAAATAGATAAATAACAATAATAGATAATAATAAATAGATGACTTAATTTAATAGATTGTCGTTTGTTGACTTAAATAATTGTTCCAAAAAATATATAATAATAAGTAAATAAAGATTGTTCCAATAGGTCTATAATAATAAATATGTAAGTAACTTAATTCAGTAAATTGTCGATTTCAGACTGAGATAGACTGTTCCAGTCAGTAATGGTGCGTGGAACAAAACTGAATTTATATATATTCGTTCTTGCAAAAATAGGGACAAAGTACTCAGAGTGCATATGCCTTGATTTTCTTGTCGGTTTGGTGAGGACGTCCAGGGGTAGAGCAGCCAGATCATGTATCCCCTTGTTGAAAAGGGTTATTCTTGCTAATTTCCTTCGTTCTTCGAGTGGTTGCCAACCAAGGTTCTTGAGGATGTTAGTCATGGCACCAGGTTCGTAATCTGTGTAGTTACAAGACACAAATCTTGCCGCACGGCGTTGCACTTTTTCCAATTCGCAGTTCAGGTTTTCAGTATACGGGTCCCATACAGCACTGGCGTATTCCACCATAGGTCTAACGAGTCCTATGTATGCAGCTTCCTTGACTTGTGAATTACAGAAATATAGATTCCTTCTGAGTAAACCAAGAACTCTATTGGCTTTGTTACAGATGTCATTGACATGTCTGTTCCATCTTAAGTCGTCGGAGATTGTGATGCCAAGGTATTTGGTGTGTTTAACAAAATCTAAGACTATACCATCTAGAGAGTACCAAAACTGGATGTTGTGTTTGGTTTTCTAGTTATCCTCATTGTCTTGCACTTGATAGGTTCAAATCAGTTTCATGTTCCATATCTTAGCCCAGTCAGCAAGTCTCGATATATCCTGTTGGAGTTTGGTGCAGTGATCTAAGGAAATTCTATCCAAGTAACCTAAGCACTGCTCTAGCCTAATGGATTTATTGCTAAAACGTCTATCATCAAATATTACTAGTTTATCTGTCCATTAGGATTTCAAATCAGCCCTAATAATAAATCAATTGCCAAAAATATCAAATGTTATCTGTCAAATTCGTCTTCCGTAACACTGATTATCATAAACCTATTTCAAAGGAGCAGGGATGGCACAGTTGGTTAGTGCGCGGCCTTCGGTGCAAGAGGTCCAGAGTTCGATCCCCGGATCTCACATCCTTGTTTCAACTTCTTTCCTTTCTGTGTAGCTTTAAGTAGCTTTAAATACCCTTAAAACGGAATGAGCGCACCGTCGACTTCAAGTTTATCGGTTAGTCAAATAACTGTTACGAGATATCGACGTAAAATATTGGTTACTTTACTTTACTAGCTTTACTTTACTTTACTATACGCTGTCGGACAAAAAGCTCAACCCTACGCGCTCACCCGAAAGGGCCTAATACAACACGGCAGTTCAAATCTACTAGCTGGTTTTGCTGTTACACAACAATGATCGAACTTATCTTCATATATTTATGTCTAAAATCAAGTACTAAAGCCTAAAGGACAATTACGTTTTGCATCTGCCCATACCACCTTTTGGTCCAGTCGCGTTCTCTTTAAGTCTTTTGTTCGAAAACCTTGATACATCCAACATCCACGAATTCAGGCTATGTGATACTGTTTCTAGTTTGAAGCTCTTCAAACGAGCCTATAGTAAATAATTTCCTTGATAGTTTTATTTTGATTTAATAAATATTTTTAATAATTATACAAAATAATTAAAATTAAACAAAAATATATTAGACAATGTTATGTTATGCTTATGCTATAATATATTGGTGAAATGAAAGTTATCAACATGAATTGAAAATGAATTGAAAGTATAATTATGAAACAATTTTTAAAAAAATTGCATTTTAAAGTTTTTATATATTTTTTGATCAAGAATTGTAAAGCGTTGTTAGGACCGAAAGGATATTGACGTTATATAAAATATTATATTATTATTATTCCTAAATTCGTTATAGGATAGGATCGGACAGATGCGAGGGTTTTGAGTGTCTGTCACAGGGTAGAAGTAGGAATATAAGATTGTTATTTTTCGCCCATATGAATTGGACTAAAAGATATTATTATGGATGGCTAGCTCAGTACTTAAAATATCAGCAAAAACTAAGCATATTATTAGTTTCAAAATGAATTGAAAAACTCGTGTTTATAATTAAAATGAAAAGAAAGAAAGAAGGAAAGGAATAAATAAAATAAAACAAAACAAACAAAGGAAGAGAGAATGAATGATACTTGTATTTAATCTCGGAAAAATATTTCCATCGATAATAAAATTGGTTTTCATGAAAACCGAGTTACTGAAAATGATCAAAAGAAAGAAAGAAAGAAAAAACAAAAGAAAGAAAGAGAGAGAGAAAGAGAGAAAAAAAGAAAGAAAGGAAGAAAGCTTAAGAAAGAAAGAAAGAAAGAAAGAAAAAAAGAAAAAAGAGAGAAAGAAAGAAAAAAGATGTAAACATCCTTTAATGAAAAAAAAGAAAAAAGAAAAAAAACTTAAAAAATACAATTAAAGAAAAACAGCAGGAAACTATGTGATCGAGAAATTAAAGAGAAAATGAAACTCTTTAATACCCTTGTATTCCTAGTGATTATAATCAACTATAACATTTCCTGAAAAATCTATTTTTACAGTTGTATCAGTTCAGAAATCAGAAGTATATATGGACTCGTCATGAAATCCAGCCATACCACGTGCATTTTTCAATATCCATCTTGTTATCTATCGAAATACTGTATTCTCTTCTACAGTATTCAATTAATGTGCTTGAAATTAATGAGCACTATCTTCTCCTTCTTCCGATTGAACTTTCTCTCGCGCATTTCCACGCAAATGGAATTATTCGATTATAAGAGAAAGCAAGTATAATAATGAAAGAAAATGGTCCTTCCTAATTAATAGTAGTCACTGCACCTGCTCCCTTGGTCTCTCGTTCTTACACTCTTTCTCTTACCTTTTGGTTCCATTCTTTCTTTCGCAATGGCTTTCCAAGACTATATAGGTGATAAGCAATTGGCACTTTCAACTCAATGAAAAAAGCTCTAACAAATTAATTACGCGCAGAAAAAGGCCAAGATGCAATCTGATATTATGTTGTTATATTTGATCACCTTGTCTGTAGTTCAGTCGGTTGATTGCAAAAGGCATGAATAAACATATCTATATATCTATTTGTCTGTTTGTTGTGTTAGAGCATTTTTTCCAAATCCAATACACACAGAAAAAGGGCTTGACAATTAACATTTGAAAGTACAAAATTAGGAGAAAAGTGGATCTAGATCTTTTGCCTTGCGATCCTATTCATTGGACTTAATTAAAATTTACCTGCACTGAGATACGGCCAAAACTCAATCTAATATGATAGAGTATTTTTCTAAATCCAATATACACAGAAAAAGGACTTGACAACATTTAAAAGCACAAAATTAGAAGACAAGTGGATTTAGAGCATTTACTCTTCCGGTGTTGTCAATGACTCACCATCATCAGTGAAACAGGAATACAACCAATGATAGTCACATTTGGAATCCTCTTCGATGCTCGAGCAGTACTTGAGTCAATGAAGTGGTTATCTGTGGTGTGTACTGAACTAATTTTGAGGTAAACGCTCTAATCTTTCTTTGTTTAAACCGAAGTGAAAACGAAGTTGATCATTTAGGCGTTGGCCATCTAAAACATGCAGCTTACTGCATGATTCAGCCAGAATTGTTTCTCATTGATTCTACACAGAGTCACTCTTGTGGGTATGTTCTGAATCTAAGTAGTCGATCATTTTAACAGGCATAAGTTGAAAATTCACCACTGCATGACAAGCAAAGATCAGTAGATCTCTTAATAAAGCCACTCTGAGAACTCAAAGCCTGCAGGACTTTAAGAGGTGGACACCCAGAGAGATGTTTTGAAAAAACTTTCGGCAACCATCAAAACAAGCCCTGCAAAGATTTGCATTAATTGACTTGCTTTTTTATTGCTTTCACGTTTGAAACCTTTCTCAGCTCCAAACTACGGAATTTCGTTTCAATTGCAAAATGTGCGGCGGCTTATCTGTCTCTCGTCCATCTATACAAAGATCATTAAAGGCGTTTGACACTAAGAAAATTTATCATATATCATAAAGGATAAAGATATTGTAGTGGTAGTTGATGAAAAAATTTGAAAATTGCATTTGTGAGTTTCTATGCATGGAAGTCAAAACGTACTCCAGTGCTTTTACAAATGAAGTCAAATTTAAGGAATATAAAAGGCAAATGTACCTCTCTGTATATAAACGCACTGGGGAATCTAGAGCACAAGCAAAGTAGATAAGCTAAGGATTCTAAGGTTTAGTTTAGCTTTTCGAGTACTCTGCATCTCCCACGGTGCTTATATTACAGTACAGTTACATAAGCGATCGTTTGTAATATTGCTTTTATAAAATATTTTTGGACATTTTAATGCAAGTCATGTCTTTGTCCTCTGATGTAAACACGGTAGTCAGCCAACCTGCGCCGAGTTATATATATATCTCACATATTTAAAACAAGTAATATAGAGATAATCGGAGAGTTGTAGTGTACAAGAAAAGCAGCCTTTTTTTGCTTAGAAACACGAGACGTAACCAAGTAATCCTCTTGAAGTCATTTTATATTGCTTTTATAGAGTATTTTTCAATGTTTAGTGCGAGCTACGTCTCTGCCTTTTTGTATATTGACAAAGGTATCAAGCAATATAGATCGCGCGCGCTTCTCTTACTGTTACATAGGTGACATAATCGGAGAGTTGTAGGGTACAAGAAAAGCAGCCTTTTTTGCTTAGAAACACGAGACGTAACCAAGTAATCCTCTTGAAGTCATTTTATATTGCTTTTATAGAGTATTTTTCAATGTTTAGTGCGAGCTACGTCTCTGCATTCTTGTATATTGACAAAGGTATCAAGCAATATAGAACGCGCACGCTTCTCTTACTGTTACATAGGTGACATAATCGGAGAGTTGTAGAAGAAAAGCATCCTTTTTTTGCTTAGAATCACGAGGCGTAACCAAGTAATCCGCTTGAAGTCATTTCATATTGCTTTTATAGAGTATTTTTCAATTTTCAGTGCGAGCTACTTTCTCTGCTTTCTTGTATATTGACAAAGGTATCAAGCCAACTATGGTCAGTTATGTTATCGATGACATTTCATATGCGCCGTGGTACAGCAGCGTCTCCATATAAAATGAGACGCGCTCTCCAAAAATCAATATTTCATTATACTATATGTCAAAATAATTTGTACCGACAACATATTAAACGCCAACGTTTCGTATAAATAAGATGAAATTCTGAGTAAGAGTGATATCTTTGAGCGGATTGAATCAATCTTTCATTTAATGACCGTCCGGCCCGCCGCCTCACCTCTCAAAATATTACTTGACGAGATTAAAACTTTCAGGATTGTTCTCTCTCCTCTCTCTCCATTTTCAAAGATATTTTTTTTCTTTTGGGTTTCTATTTCCCTTCCGCTGGTTTTCTCACTGCATATACCGAAAACCACTAGCTGAGCAAGGCATATCGTGGAATTTCGTCGCCTGTTGGCTTTCTTCTCATTTCTTTTTCTTTTTCTTTCTTTTCTTTCCTTTTTTTCTTCTTCTTCGTTTTTCCTTCCTTCTTTTTTCTTTCCTTCTTTCCTTTCTTTTTTGTGCCTTCATTCATTCATTCATTCATTCTTTCTTTCTTTTTCCTTTCTTTTTCCTTTCTTTTTCTTTCTTTTTCCTTTCTTTTTCTTTCTCCTTTTTTTCTTCCTTTCTTTTTCCTTTATTCTGCCCTTCCTTTTCGTGACTCCCTCGTGAAAATGACGTTTCTTGATGGCCTTTTTTATTAGAAAACCTTGTCGTATACAAAATGATTAATGTCTCCTTGTCTTGTTTTTAAAATACGGATTAATGACCTCAGCCGCGGGTTTCCAGACCTAATATCCATGGTCCAGCCGGCTTATAAATAGAAGGGATAGCGCTAAAACAACGCAGTCATACTGTGCTTTCTCTGCTTGCAACGATGTAAACATCATCAGACTATTCCATATATGTCGCGATTTCGAACATCTTTGTTGTTTATTTGCTATTTCAAAATTTAACTTTCAAGTTTTGACAAGACTCATTTAGAAACAACATTTTTGGATTTGTGATGAAGCAGCCAAACTGAAAGGTTTGTTAAATTTCCATGTTTAATCAGTTGAAATATACAAAGGAAAGAAGGAAGGATGGAAGGAAAGAAGGAGGGAAGGAAGGAAAGCAGGCGGATCGGAAGGCAGATGGAAGGAAGGAAGGACGAAAGGAAGGAAGGAAGGAAGGAATTAGGAGGGAAGGAAGGAAGGAAGGAACGAACGAACGAAGGAAGGAAGGAAGGACGGAGAAAAATGGCAACAAACGACAAAATCTGAATTTGATTTCGAAAGTTTTCCCTTTTCCTTTTCAATCATTATAAAGCTCGATATCTTCCGCATATCAGTCCGATTAATAACCAATCAATGAGTTCCATGGTGATATTTGACTTTAATTTCAGTGATATAGCTAAATTCTACGTGTCCAAGTCTTATAGATTGAATTGATAAGACAAATTGTATATTTCTGTTTGTTTATATAGGCCATTTTGCCCTGAGGACAAATGTTGTCGACGGTACTTTTTAAGTTTGTCTTGCCCGCTTTTCCGAACTGAAAAATAAATATCGTAGAACTGAAAAACCCGCATTTATAGATGTCAGAAAATTAAAATAAAAAACAACAATTAAGGACCCAGAAGCTATAGATATACAGCACTTTGATGAAATATTGTCACGTCTGTCGTTAGAACTAGCTTATTATTATCAATTTCGTACCTTTTAGAAGCAATTTGGATCTCGTTATAGCTAGCTTTATTCATATTTGTTGTCCCGGTTTTCAAACCTTGTGAATCAGTTATATATTGACAGTGCTTCTTTTCTTACTTTTAAAAACATTAAAAATGCATATTTATCAATACATTCAATTTCATTTCATATTTATCAATACATTCAATTTCGTTTTAACGAGTTTTCTTGTAAGCTCTTTAGTGCGACGTGGATAAATATAGTATTCTATTCTAATAACACAATGGTATACTCTTTAACAATTATAGTTATGTCTGCCATTAGAATTACAGAAAGTTGACATATTACCAATTTTTATGTCTTTAAAAAGAAATTGGGTCTCATTAGCTTTATTCAAATGTCTTTTCCCAGTTTTCAGACCACGTGATTTCAATATTGGCAGTATTCCCCCTTTTTCTCTTTAAAAAACATGATTATCAATAATGCATTCAATTTCTAACAAGATAAAGGAACTATTCTCAAGGAGGATAAAATTACATGGTCCCAAAGGGGCAATTAGCCAGGCACGTAAAAGAACGTCGTTTTAACACACGTGATTTGCTTTCTTTCAAGGTGTAAATTGGCTTACGTTCGAGCACTTGAAATTACATAACAAAACCACTGCGTCGAGCAAGGCACTTGCCAAAACTTCAGTCTACAGAAGACAAAGAAGAAAGACAATCGATCACTGCTTACAGCAATTGGCTTAAAACGACCACCGTTTCCAACATCTTGGCTGAAATCTTCCATCGTCTTCGCTGAAATCTTTAACATCGACTGTGATTTTCAGCGTCTTGGCCACAATCGACAGCCATTTTCCAACATATTGGCTGCAATCAACTGCTATTTTCCACCGTCGTAACTGAAATCTGTGAAATTGACTGCCGGATTTTTCAGCGTCTTGCATGGCCACAATCGACAACCATTTTCCAACATCTTGGCTGAAATCGACTACTCGATTCTCCACCCACATCTTGAGTGAAATCTGTGAAATCAACTGCGAGGTTTTTGACGACTTGGTTAAAATCGACACCACCATTTTCCAACGTCTTTGCCTCTAAAGTCGTCCACCGTCGTAGAATCTTGACTAAACTGTAGCGTCCATTTTCCATTTGTTTGTCTTACAGGTCAGCCTTTGTAGAACTACCAACGAATCCGGCTTCGGTGAGCCATCGTCTGTGGTATCAGTTCTAGAATTAAGAGACTCCCAGCAATGGCGAGCAATACGTCTTTTGTGAATTCCACCACAGTACCATCAAACTACAGTGAATTATTCAGACCTGCGACCGATCCAAGATCCGTCGTATGGATGTTTTTCTTGGCAGTTCAAGGATGCATAGTGGTAGTCATCAATGCCTTAGTCATCTTCCTCATCGCTCGAAAACGCTCGCTCCAAACGGTAACCAATTTATTTCTTGGAAGTCTAGCAATGTCGGACATGTTGACAGGATTGTTTGTAATTCCTTTGATAATATCATGTAATGCAGATAATTCATATTACGATCTTGGGACATGCCTAGCAATGGACCTTGGAAACCGTTTTCTTGCCATTTCCACAATCTTACACCTGTTGGTCATAACGTGCGAGCGATATTACACTATCGTTTTCTCACGATCTGCCTTGAACCACTCATCTTTTACTACTTCTGAAGCATTGCTAGTGCTTCCTGGGTTATGGGCATTTGCATTGATGTCGTCACTAGTGCAACTTTTCTGGATTTTTGATTCTGACCAGGAAAAAATGCGACAGGTGACTGTAGTATATGACTTAATCGTCCTCTCGATGCTAGTACTCTTACCCCTAATCATCATGGCTGTCGCTTATATCCATATCTTCTGTGTCTTAAGAAAACAAGTAGCCAAGATTAAGCGAGGGTTAAGACACATTAGTGAACACACATTCGAAAGACATAGCTGGAAAGAGAAAAAAGCTCTCCTGATTTACGGAACCATGATTTTAGTCTTTCTAACAGCCTGGTTCAACTATTTTTTCTTAACTCTTCATGAGGATTTGATGAACCAAGTGCCAGCTATACCATATTGGGCGAATGTGCTCCTTTTGTTCATTAGGGTCAGTACAGGGATTTTAAATCCAATTTTGTACACTTTTCTGAAACAGGACTTCAGAAACGCGCGTAAGAAGTTAAATATTTGTACAAAAAAGGACACAAGATCTAGAAGTTTAACAGAATCTCCGTCTACTTTGAACACGGTTGTTATTTACAAAAAGGTTTCGGATACCAAAGAGCCGGATACCAAAGACTGCATCAATAATTCGCATATTATATAATGCATCAGTCAACTGAAGCCATGTCCCCGACCCCCGAAGATGGGCGGAGAAAGTAACATTTGAAAAAATCGCATATTATATAATGCATCAGTCAACTGAAGCCATGTCCCTGACCCCCGAAGATGGGCAGAGAAAGTAACATTTGAATAATTCGCATATTATATAATGCATCAGTCAACTGAAGCCATGTCCCCGACCCCCGAAGATGGGCGGAGAAAGTAACATTTGAAAAAATCGCATATTATATAATGCATCAGTCAACTGAAGCCATGTCCCTGACCCCCGAAGATGGGCAGAGAAAGTAACATTTGAATAATTCGCATATTATATAATGCATCAGTCAACTGAAGCCATGTCCCCGACCCCCGAAGATGGGCGGAGAAAGTAACATTTGACCAGTGTTAAAGTAACTTGTTTTCCTGGCTCTCGTGCAGGGTTAAACGAGGACGGTTACCAGTAAATGCCCGGTCGTACCACGACGACTGGCTCCAGGCGAACAGATGGTTACAAGCCACTCGATATTTTCTTGATAAATGATTCTGTTGAGATTTGTATCAAACTGAATGCCCTACAAATTGATCTATGTACTCACCCTTTTGTGGGACGAAATCTGAAACTATACAATCCCGCTAACTCGATGTCTTGAATGCCTTGTTTTCAACACAATTAATAAAAATTTTCAACTAAATTGGGAAAGTAGATATTAAGAAAATATCCAAGTGCAATTTCTAATGATTATAAGGAAGACAATCGGAGAAATTCGAAGTTTTCCAAGGAACAACTCAACTCAATATAGATGGCGCCATTTTGGAAAATCAATCATGCGAAGCGTGACGTCACACTGGCAGTTATCATCTAACCGCCTCTTGACCTGGAGACACCCCCTCCCTCCTGATCAGACCCATTGTTTCTACTACCATCGATTGTCTCGATATCTCGAGCAATTGAGAACTCCCTTGTAATCGGGACTAGTTCGATTTTGGATTCTAATGTATCCACTTCATGTACCCCGTTCTACACGTAGTTTGCAAAGGACAAGTTTGATTTCTTTAGACATCAATGGAATTCAAGGGGCCCACTCACTCGGACGACCCTAAATTCCCGGGCTATCTCCGGGGGCGTGGGAGGGACCGGGCTTTTGATTGACTAATGCATATATAATTAGTATATATATATCGGTAATTATTCATGAAATTTAGTGCAATCAAGAGACCATAATACTAAGAGAGCGAAGCTCAGTATTGATGTCTGTGCCATGTTCGTGGCGGCTAAGGCTATTTTTAGTAACTTCGCCATCGCGCGCGCAAGGCTCTTAGACAATAGAATTCAAACGGTCCCGTCCGCGCGCACGTCAAAAATCAAATTCTATTGGTGGAGGGACTTGCGCGCGCGATGGCGAAGTTACTAAAAATAGCCTTAGCCGCCACGAACATGGCACAGACATCAATACTGAGCTTCGCTCTCTTAGTATTATGGTCTCTTGGTGCAATTTATCACAAGTCACTGTAGACAAACAATTTACAATAAATAAATAAGATAATATTCTACTCTGGGATCTGCCAAAATAAAGTTTTCAGATGAACAATCAATCTCAGCTGCTGTCGACCAACCTTTTATTTATCAGTGAGAAAGCTGGGTCTTAATTCTCGGTGTTGCAGGATGTATTGTATTCGGAGTTACAGTTCTTTGTATTGTAGGGAATTGTTTCATTCAAAGTTCTTTGTTTTTGGCTATTGTTTATTGTCTTCTTTATTGTTTGTTGTTTATTGCATTGTTTCATTCGATGTTCTTTGTTTTTGGCTATTGTTTTATTGTCTTTATGGCTCAGGTGCCCTGCAACACCAATAAAGAACCAGAAAACTTCGGTCGTATTAAACTAGAGTGTTATATAGGTTGTGTTAAATTTTAACAATAATCACGAATTATTTAGCATTGTTTCAACGTCCACATATTCAGAATATATGGCTATTTGCACAAACATTGACCCTTTCAAAATCATCGAACCTAGAAGCTGAGACCGAAATGACTCCTGGGTACACTAGTAATATATGGATATTCATATGTTTTATCTGTGAATTCGCTGCATAATCGTGTTGGAAATACCAAGAATTTATCTCCGTCACTGTTTGAAACGTCCACGTCCACGCCCTTCTTTAAAATCATCTAATAAACAAATTTCCCAGTGTTCTTTTCGGTCTCAGCTTCTATGCTTTGAAAGGGTCAATGTTTGTGCAATTAGCTATATTTGAAAACGCATTTGCATTTTTACGGTTTATAGGGCCTTCCGTTCACTTTAAGTGGCTGTTTAGAGCGGTTTTCATAAGCCCGTGAAATACACTTTAGTGTATTAATTAGGCACTACTACACTCTAATTACTATATTTTCTATTGTAGAGTGATTTTATGTAGAGCAGTTTTCATAAACCCGTGAAATACACTTTAATAGAGTGATGACATGCACTTAACCCGTGAAACAAAATCTAATAGGTCAATGTCTAATAGTCTAACCAAAACAAAAGAAAGCAATAGAAATAGTCTTTTAGAGTGCTTTTTATCAACCCATGAAACAAAGTGTATTAGTTAAAGTGTGATAGTCAAATAATAACAAAAGAACACAATGGAATTAGGGTGTATTAAAGAGTGATACACTAAAGTGTGTTTCACGGGTTAATGAAAACCACTCTAATGAAAACCACTCTAACCCGTAAAAGAAAGAAAGATGAAAAAAAACCCACCAGTCTTTATTTATAGACGGAAGCCAATTTAGCTTTCGCTAATCTTCCATTGGGCCGTCTTTCATCTCACACTCACTACCTCTACACTCGAATATTTTTCATACAATGCTCAACTCATATGTTGATTTTTGCTGATGACCATTTAGTTTGTACTAGCTGATAAAGAACAAAAGACAACAATGGAATTAGGGTGTATTTAAAGAGTGATACACTAAAGTGTGTTTCACGGGTTAATGAAAACCACTCTAATGAAAACCAGTCTAACCCGTAAAAGAAAGAAAGATGACTAGTTAGTTTGTACTAGCTGTTATAAAATATTTGAGATATAACGCGCGTGCTGATTGGCTGGCTACCATGTTTATATCAGAGGACAGAGACATGGCTCGCTCAAAAACCGTACGTCGAAAATATTTTATAAAAGCAATATAAAACGATCGTTATGTCTCTGTACTGTGATATAAACACTCTGGAAGATGTAGAGCACTCGAAAAGCAAGAGAAACACTCGGCTACGCCTCGTGTTCCTAAGCTTGCTTTTCTCTTGCTCTACATCTTCCATCGTGTTTATATCACAGTACAGAGACATGCGCGCGCGTTTTATATTCCTTAAATAAAGAACAAAAGACAACAATGGATTTAGAGTCTACTACTGACAAACATGCGTACTACTTTTTCACGGGTTAAGTAAAATCACTCTTCTCTATCCTATTTCTATTATCTAGAAATATAAATATTTTTGCATTTATTGTTGTAACTTATATTTAGATATCTTTTTTCTGTGAAAACTTTAATTTTGCATACCTATAATATAATAGATATAAATTATGTGTGTGTATATATATATGTATATATTAATACTATCACCATTTATTATCATTTTAAAGGGCATATTATTAGATTACTATATCTTGCCCTTTCTTCATCTTTGGAGATAAATAAAATAAATAAAAAAATAAAATTTTTTAAAAAATTACTCTATTTATCTATTACACATTAACCAGTACACTTTGCTTCACGTGTTAATGAAAACCACTCTATATGTAGGTGAGTCAGTGTCTCTGGTAGCGTGGGATAACTCTTTTGTTTTCGGTATCCCCAGGGAAAAGGAAGCAGGAACAGCTGGCCTTCATATATATATATATATTTATATAATTATCAAACTCATTAATAATTAATCATTATTTAAGGAATATAAAACGCGCGCGCATGTCTCTGTTCTGTGATATAAACACGATGGAAGATGTAGAGCAAGAGAAAAGCAAGCTTAGGAACAAAAACACGAGGCGTAGCCGAGTGTTTCTCCGTTGCTTTTCGAGTGCTCTACATCTTCCAGAGTGTTTATATCACAGTACAGAAACATAAGCGATCGTTTTATATTGCTTTTATAAAATATTTTCGACGTTTTTTGAGCGAGCCATGTCTCTGTCCTCTGATATAAACATGGTAGCCAGCCAATCAGCGCGCGCGTTATATCTCAAGTATTTTATAATAACCGATATAACACGCTCTCTCGTTCTTTATACATTACTTAAGGTGACTCAATAGAAATTCAGGAGGCATTTGGCCTTGACAAACTTTTGGTCACAACATTTTAGGATCGCGTTCAATTTCAACAGCTTTCTAGGAACTTTTACTCCAATTATCCAGCTACACATTGGCCTTAAGCGATTTTGTTGAAGAGAACTATTTTTGGAGTAATTTCAACAAAACCTGACCCCACTGTTTAGAAATGACCCACTCTAAATCAAAATTTTGTTGGTATAAATGGATGAAACACAGGGAATCAAACTACAATGATTAATCAAACTTCAAGCTGAGTGAGTTTCACAAAAATCGTCGGAATAGAAATGCGAGGACGATTGGTCGCCAAAAGTGTACCCGAAAAGTGCTCTGAAATCGTCATGAATCTTAAGGCACCCCTTGTACTCTGAGAATAACAACCACGAACCTCAAATGACAACGAAAAGGTTACTTAATGTCTGCCTAATAAAAGTGTAAAACTGATCGCCCACAGGACAAGCCGTTAAAAAATATAAGCAATGTTTATAATGTTTATAAAACACTGAAAATGGTCAAAAGTCTTGGACGCACTTTAATGCTAGAATTGGAAAAATTCTGTAGCGAAGCTGCTGTTTTAAAGCTAAAAACAATAAATTCAAGGTTTCATTAAACGACTGTACTGATTTTTGTTTTTGTACACAACATAGATCATGCAGGAGAAATATAATTTTATAAAGTACGATATGCTGCACAAACGCTTGAAACCAGATTTCTTGCGCTTTTGTTTTGAATGCAAATGATATGACTGCAGTTCAAGAATTTACATTTTTGTCAGGGGAGTGCATTGGGAGATGAGGTGGCCGTAAATTCATCCTTTATTTAATTTTCTAAAGTCGATTCAGTGATGCTTTCATAAACGCGGCCACCTCATCTCCCAAGACTAACTAATGCCCACCCTCCTGACAAAGGTTTGCTTTCTCGAATTGCAGCTCATTTGCATTCAAAACAAAAGCGCAAGAAATCTGGTTTCAAGCGTTTGTGCAGCATATCGTACTTTATCCTGATCTATGTTGTGTACAAAAACAAAACTCAGTACAGTCGTTTAATGTAACCTTGAATTTATTGTTTCTAGCTTCAAAACAGCAGCTTCGCTACAGAATATTTCCAATTCTAGCATTAAAGTGCGTCCAAACCTTTTGACCATTTTCAGTGTTTTATAAACATTATAAACATTGCTTATATTTTTTAACGGCTTGTCCTATGGGTGATCAGTTTTACACTTTTATCAGGCAGACATTAAGTTACCTTTTCGTTGTCATTTGAGGTTCGTGGTTGTTATTCTCAGAGTACAAGGGGTGCCTTAAGATTCATGACGATTTCAGAGCACTTTTCGGGTACACTTTTGGCGGCCAATCGTCCTCGCATTTCTATTCCGACGATTTTTGTGAAACTCACTCAACTTGAAGTTTGATTCATTGTAGTTTGATTCCCTGTGTTTCATCCATTTATACCAACAAAATTTTGATTTAGAGTGGGTCATTTCTAAACAGTGGGGTCAGGTTTTGTTGAAATTACTCCAAGAATAATTCTCTTCAACAAAATCGCTTAAGGCCAATGTGTAGCTGGATAATTGGAGTAAAAGTTCCTAGAAAGCTATTGAAATTGAACGCGATCCTAAAACGTTGTGACCAAAAGTTTGTCAAGGCCGAATGCCTCCTGAATTTCTATTGAGTCACCTTAAGGTGAGAAGCCAGAGAAAAAGACGACGACGACGACGATGATGATGATAATAATAACTTTATTTAAACTACATAAAATGGATCAGATAGAACCAACATGTGCTATTTGGTATCAACCGATGTGCAGCATATAAATACTCTTTATAAAATATTTGAGATATAACGCGCGCGCTGATTGGCTGGCTACTTAACAAATTTACGATGGACAGCCGTGGTATGTACTCTTATTTACCACGATATTACGTCACACATGGTCAAAATGTTATGGATTCACGAGGCGTAGCCGAGTGATCATCCGTAACAAATTTTGACCATGTGTTGGCGTAATATCGTGCTAAATAAGAGTACATACCACGGCTGTCCATCGTAAATTTGTTTTTTACCACAAAAACAGCATTTGAATTTAAAACGTGACTACATTTCGTGACATGACCAAAACGTGACCGAAATCTGACAGCTGTGTGGAGATCGAGTCCTGTCGGCAGTCTGACAAAGCTGCCAGAATTTTGCAAAGTTTTACAAATATTTTGAGACGGCCTCCTTTATCAATACTGTCAAGCACTTTCTGGAAAACAAGTACTCCGATGTAGTACATATCATGAGTCAATATTAACTAACTTCGCCGTAGCTGTTTTGATGGAATCGACATTTGACTCGGAGTTTGGTCACCTCGGCTTTGACAACTGTAAGCTTAAGTTTTACTTTTCCTCGTGATGTTTTGTAAAGTTTTTGATTAGTAATGCTAAAAGATACCCTATTCGAGACGGCCTGAAAACAATGTTTTATTTGTGAAAGATCTAGGAAACTGCTCTTTTCTCGTGGTTTATCAGAGGCAAAATTAACACGAGCCGCGAAATCATGACCGACGGTAAGTGTACATTTTTAGTCTTTAATGTTTTGTTTTAGCCTTTTCTGAATGAAAACGTCATTTTTCTTTACAAATTAAAGAGTTTTGTCAACCGTTATTGTAATTTCTATGACTGCTTGTTATCCGATTTCAAGTCAAAAATGTGAAAACTCCTGCAATTTATTTGGCGTAAGTTTGGCTTTGTCAAGAACAAAACAGTCAAAACTTTATAGTTTGTAAATGTTGGTGACTGGTTTGACATTAACGTAGTATCATTGCTTACCTAAAGTTTGCAAAAAATGAAGTGTACCTAGTAAAAGTGGCATATTTGTGAGTTGTTTCAACACCAACATACATCTCCGTGGATGAAAGTCGCTCGAAATTATGTAAATTTTCATCTGGCTCTGGAAATGTTGTGAATCTGTTTTGTTTATAGTAACTATCGATTTTCTTGACGAAAGCAATTAAAAATTCGAATTTTGTAGTCATTCTACTTAATCAGAAATGAAAAATATTGTCTGCTTTTTTCAAAAAACCACTTCAAAAAGTTTGACTTTGC
This sequence comes from Telmatactis stephensoni, assembly GCA_029948255.1. Lineage (NCBI taxonomy): Eukaryota > Metazoa > Cnidaria > Anthozoa > Actiniaria > Isophelliidae > Telmatactis > Telmatactis stephensoni. Next base: position 999,224 of record JALIZF010001912.1, read on the forward strand.
TTTGCGCGACGGATGACGCCATCAGATCCATGGTATGTTTAACAAATAGATTCCATTTTTCCGTGCGTCTGTACTCTAATCGATGCACAGATGACGTCAAAATGTGATGAGAACAAAAAAGTACGCCACGAGACGAAGTCGAGTGGCGTGACTGTTGTTCTCACCACATTTTGACGTCTTCTGTGCATCGATTAGAGTACAGACGCACGGAAAAATGGAATCTATCTGTTTTATATAATATTTATTGAAACATTCCAACCAATCAGAGCGCGCGTAAGATTCGATGACGCCATCTATGTGTGTGTACTCTAATCACACATGGTTGTTCGACCAATCAGAGCGCGCGTAATATGCCAATTATTATATAAACTCCTATTTACCATGGCTCTCGGCCAATCAGAAACCGAGAATATTACAAGTTGTGGTAAAACATGCTTATATCAGAGGACAGAGACACAAATGTCGAAAAAAAATATATATATATATAAAAATAAAACGATTGCTTATGTCTCTGTACTGTGATATAAACACTCTGGAAGATGTAGAGCACTCGAAAAGCAAGAGAAACACTCGGCTACGCCTGGTGTTCCTAAGCTTGCTTTTCTCTTGCTCTACATCTTCCATTGTGTTTATATCACAGTACAGAGAACATGCGCGCACGTTTGATATTCCTTAAAAAAATGCCTTCAATAAAATATCTTACTTTCTGCACATACAAAAATATAAATAGTTATAAAAATAAAAAAATTAGTTATATATTTTTTTAATAAAAAATATTATAAAAATAAGGTAGTTATAAAAATAGTGATAAGATATAAAAATTAAAAATAATTGAATACTGAATTATAAGTGTTTGAATATAATAAAATAATGATAATACAATACATAGTACAATATTGCAATATATACAATATTCCAATATTGCAATATATACAATATTCCAAAGTGGAAGACCGACCGTTTCAAGAACACATTTATCACAACCTCAAGTCTTAAAAGAAACAATGAACATTGACGTATAATATTGCCATTTGAATTGGATTTATAATCAATATAATTTATATTTAAATTTGTAATTTTATCTATTCTAGTTTTACGAATATGTAATTCAGCTTTCACGAGCTGCCATTTATTCAGCCAATAAACTATCTATCTATCTATAATAAGATATAAATAACATATACAAAGGAAAATTAATCTACAATCAGCGGCCTATGATTCACAATATACTTATGATTATTATGTCCTAATAAGAAGGAATTACAAATGAGAATATGTGTTCGAACAGATGCGTTTTGCATATCAAACTTTCGTTGTCATTTATGGGCTTCCTGTGGTACGTTGTAGTGGGATTCCTGTGAACACGTATCCAGACCTTTTTCGGTCACAAAACAAGATGGCTGACTTAGTTATTAGTTTTTCACTCTAATTCCTGTAAATTTTCTCGAAATTTTGTACAAAAATTTTTGAGAGGAAAAACAACCAGGATTCCAAATATGGTAAGTGCAATTTCCTTACAAAACTGAAGGAACCGGCAGGGAGGCCTACTGGCTACAAACCGCGGCTACTGAATCCCTAATAAATGGCCTAAAATGAATCTATCCGAAAATGAGCTTTTATCAGGTATTTTTAAATTCGTGAAACAGAAAAAGAATTACCATAGCTGGAAAGAGCATGTTAAAATTAGCAAAACAATGAAGTTTGAAGGAATTAAATCCAAAACTCGCGAGAATATGAATTTTTGAAAAGTGTGAATTTGTAAGAAAACCTTTGCTGGTAAGCATCTCTTGCCTACCAGCGAATGTTTTCATACAAAATTTCGATTTCGGAAAATTCATATCTTCGTGAGTTTGAAAGTTACTTCATTCAAACTTCACAGTTTTACGGCTAATTTTGACGTGCTCTTTCCAGCTATAGTAATTATATTTCTGTACTGTGACTTTTGGAATTACATGATAAAAGCTCATTCTCCACAAAAGTTCTTAAAACCTCATTTTTATCTATAAAATCTCATACATATTTCTAAAAATCTCCAAACATCTCTAAATTTTCCTTCACATTTAGCGTACTTTTTGCAAAAATGCAGGTTTCCTGTAGTAGAACCAGGCCTCGACTGAGTCCGCCATTTTGGTCTTTCAAGGCATGCTGGGAGTATGAGTTATGCAACCTCGAGCGCCCGCCATTTTGAAAAAAAAAAAAGCGAGAAGGGAGAGCCTGGGAACGAGGTTGTGAGTTATGGGCTCAACCGCTGACCGACATTGTGTAAAAGGGAGGGGAGGGTGTACAAACACAATATTGCAATATTGTACAGCTGAGTACAAATTAATTGCTCTCACGTTTTAAAATTTGTTGAAATTTTTCAATCTTGATAATGACATTCCCTTTAACTTAGTGACTTACGTTATAACATTAATAAAAAGCCCATCAATTTCTAAAAATCTTCTTTTTTTCTAAAAATCCCATTTGCCTCTAAAAGTCTCGCAAAACTCTGGATTTTTGTAACTAGGTCTAAGTGAATGTAGCCTCGAGTTAATGCTAATTAAATAAAACCAGCAAAACGACGAAAAGGAGAACTTCAAGGAGAACTTCAAGACGGACAAACTTTCGTCAATGACGTGAACACGAAAATGAATTAATGAATATCAAATACGGTGAACTATCTCGAAAACGGAAACCCTCGGGTAAATCAACAACAGTTTAGTTTAGTTACAGTGAAACTGGATTTTTTTGCAGCGAGGGACCCACAGATGTCCGTTGTAGAGAGGCGGTTCGTCTGATGAGAGTTAAGTTGCAGTTAAACAATGGATTTTTGGCAGAGGAACCAGCAAATGGTTTCCGTTGTAGAGCGGTGTTCGTCTTATGAGAAGTGGACTTTTGGCAGAGGAACCAGCAAATGGTGTCTGTTGTAGAGAGGTGTTCGTCTTATAGACAGTTAAGTACAGTTAAACAATGAACTTTTGGTAGAGGAACAAGCAAATGGTGTCCGTTGCAGACAGGTGTTCGTCTTATAGAGAGTTTAGTTAGAGTGAAACAATGGACTTTTGGCAGAGGAACCAGCAAATGGTGTCCGTTGCAGACTGGTGTTCGTCTTATAGAGAGTTTAGTTAGAGTGAAACAATGAATTTCTGGTAGAGGGACTAGCAAATGATGTCTGTTTTAGAGAGGCGTTCGTCTTATAGAGAGTTTAGTTACAAGATGAAACAATGGATGTTTTGGAGAGATCAGACCATCGAATGGTGTCTCTGTTTATATTGTTACAATGAAGTAACTATAGATGTCCGTTAGGCGAGAGTTCGTTGTAGTGGGTTTTCACGCGTTGCTTCAATAGTTTTATTCTAGGTTCAAGTAAAATTGAAATATTTCTTTCGTTACAAACATAGAAATCACGAAAAATGATCCTAAATGATTATGTGAAACGCCCTGTACGCTCCCGTTACTACCATTGTTTTGATATTTTAATTAGCGGTTTCAGAGAAAATTGGGGGAAGTCCAAAATAGTCACAACTTCCTTGAACGCTACAAGCAAAGTAAGACAGCATCGTCTTATCCTATTGTCTGACACGTGTTAACTCCTGATTGGCTACAGTACTCATCACTAAAACAAACAAACTTTCCATACGCCAAACTGGCGGAAAAATACTCCGAAAGAGATATGGAAAATCTGTTCGGGTGTGTCAAGGGCGAGAAGCTATAAAAGTATTTGCAAAACAAATAGGAACGGCTAAGATTTTGGTTATCGAGGCTATAATATGTGTAATTTTGTTTAAAATAGTAGTAATAGTATGAAAATCGAAGTTTAGTTCGTGACCAGGACAACGTTGTTCCAGTGTAAAAGAAATGAAACAACTTATAAATGGCCGAAAGTTGTCACCAGCCAGGTATGTTATTTTACGAGCTTCATTTAGTTGATTAATTAGCTGTACTAGACGAATCCACTTTCTTAGCTGAGACTTTGAAGTAGTCCTTGCTGGGCTCTCCGCCGGTGAGGAATCCTTGGGCAGATCAAAGTACGGAAGGAAGTGACTGAAAGATCAATCAGTCAACAGTTATTCCAACTGGCCAGTTATCCTTAGCACACTATTTTTGTCTTGTTTTGTTTTGATATGATACCATATATGTATATGATAGGTCAACAGGGGATTTTTGACTAAATTTCAGTCAACGATCGATTCAAAGAAACTGAAAATACGAATTTTATACGGAAGTCGAAATAATCTTAACGACAAAAGTGTTCAGCATTTTTCCAGATTGAAATAGTAAAGCCGGGAGAAATGGTAACAGCAAAAATAAGACTTACAAAATGGAATTATTGTATTTATGATAAGTAAGTTGACGTAGGAGCTGTTTATATGGAGGCGAGCCAACCGGGATGCCACCGGGCAGGCTACTTGCGTTACCAAGATATTGTGTTCATATAATAATTTGCCAGTCCGCTTGCCGAGATCTCGTTGAGCTCGCTTCCATATATATAATAGCAAATTAAGATACAAATATTCGTGCATGCTGTATTTTAAAAATGATGAGTTTTTTTGGGTTTCCTGTGGCAATACCACAGGTAGCCCATAGGTGTCGAAAGACAAGATGTCAGAGAGATTGTTGTATGGCAATCTTTATGTTCTTTTATGATCACCCTCATATCACGATCACCGAACTAGTGTTCATTTAGCTCTGAAGATTTTCGTTTACTGGTTTAAATTCCTTGTATACTTGGGCCAAAAGGCTTTGCATTTTTTTTCATTCAACCATTCTCGATCAGTTTTCGTGTTTCTTTTCCGATCCTGTTCAGTTTCTGTTTTCTGTTTCTTTTTCTTTCCCCTATATTCTTTTCTTTTCTTTTCCTTTCCTTTGTAGTTATTTTTATAGTTTTTCTTTCTCTTCTTTAATTACTCCACTTTTTTCGTTTTCTTTTCATGCTGATAGAAGGAATTCCAAGTCGCCTCTTCAAAAAAAGTGAAAAACTCAAAGAAATAGCTTACAGATCGGACATAGCTGTTTTCATAGTTTTTTTCGTTAACTGATATTAATGAAGCATGAGAAACAGTAACTGCTACCGGCGCTTTTACTGGCTTAAGTAAAAACTTTGTACAGAACCTTGTGACGTTACAGTAAAGCTTCGCGGGGATATTTATTAAAACAATGATTTTTCTGCTGATCAAAATATCACTCTTCCCAAAGGTACATAGGCTTATATCTCAAATCGTATTTACTGAATTTTGGTCACATTTGATATTTGTTCTTTGGCCCCAAAAGAGCATGTTTACAAAATATTGAGCTTAAATACAGATAGATGTCCTTATAACGAGAGGCTATTAAACGTTTTTCCGCCCTGTCAACAGAGCGAGCACTCAGATGATATGATGAAGCGAATCACGCCACGTCGAGATGTTTTGTTTATTCATATTTTGTAATTTGCAATTTTTCAACTTACCAAAATTAACTCACTGGTGTCACTCTCAAACAGGTAGTTGAACTTGGCATCTATCCAAAAACAATATTTTTGTCTGTTTTTCGTAGAAACTACGGACACATTATCCCGTTTGACATTATTATCCGGTAATTGGCTGATGTAAGAACCGACCGCGCCCGATGTTCCTATTATTGTACTGATGTATCCTGTTTTCAAGACAATGTGTGGATAACGGAATTTCTAGTTCTCTTATGCTTATGCTTATCATTTAATATGTAATAAAAGCTTTCAGTCAAAATCTAGGTGGATCAAATTTTAGTTGTTCCTTCAGCGCTTGGAACATATCGGAACAGATCGTGATTTGCTGGTACGGTTAATAGCATAGTTAATAGACTACTATGTTAATAGTGAGTGACTTTACGATTCACTGACATTTCAATAACTTGAGCTACAAAAGTTAAAAAATTATAACCAGTTTTAGTTCGAAGTTACAGCTTATTTTCTCGATCTTTATCCCTTAAATTATTTAAGGATTATTATTTGAGGTCACACAACCGGGCTAAAGTTCCGGAAGCTGTACGTCTTACGCAGCCTGGGGTCTTACGGACCATTTTTCCCGTTCTCTTACGCGTGCATTGTTTACATTATTTTAGTCAGGAACAACATCCATGTTCGTCATGGTTCAAATGATCTACAATCACATTGTTGGTTTTGAAAACAAAATTGTAAGTCGGTGTAAATTAACCAAATACGGACACACATGCTGTCAAAGCAATATTTCAAGTTCATGATTCTAAAGCGTATTCATAATTAATGTGTCTTGTAGTTGTCTAGTTGGGATGTTCTAAACTAAATCGAATCGTAAGTGAAAAATCGCCGAGCGGAACATCATCGCTAAGCTTCCCTAGATAACTACAAGACACACCTAACAATATTATTAATTTTTAAAGAACCAAGACCTCAAATGATCTGCCATTGCCGGTTTTAACAGTATTTTAAGCTGTGTTTTTAAAGGTTATTAATTAATTGACTAGAATATCAAGTTTTCAATTTCCTCTCGTCACAAGGTCAGCTGGTCACATGGGCGTGCGGAGCCTTCGGAAACAGAAACCGGAGATCGACTGTCTATTTTTTCTCGTTTTCAACAATAGAATTTTTAGGGCAATTTAATTCAAATAATTTAGGTTCCGCATACCTGGGCAATCTCCGCAAACACCACCCCAAACTGCATGCGTTAACGCCTTCCTTCTGGTGCGTCAGGTTTTGAATAATATGCCCTTCGAACGTGCTTTCGCATATTCGGAAACTTCCATAGGGTTCACAGCGATCCCGTAATTAACGTGTCGAATTATCATTCAACGGATATAAATATAAAACCAGTAAGTTTGGATAGCATTGTTCATTGGATCTCCACTGCGTTCAGGGATCATCCGTCATAGAGCTCACAATTCGTTAATCGAGGGAGTTTCCCATTTTATTTTTGCTTTCTTTAATAACTGGATAAATTATCAACTTATGGATGTGCTGCAACATTTTCCCAAATTGGATTTCTCCATGCAGTTTATTTTGGGTTTAGCAGGTGAGTATAAACTATACTATAGAAGCTATACCATATGGGAGTATAAAGTACTCTAAAAAAGAAATAAATTGGACTTCTTGTCAGGATCATGTATATTTTCGTCAATGCTACATTAGCTTAGGTAGCTTGTAGCTTATAGTATATGATGTTCTGATTCAGTTTTGAGGAAATAATTTTTCTCTCTGAAATATCTGGCATAATAGAATGACCAGTTGTATATGGCTGCCTGAGCTCAGTGAAAGCAAGTTATGTACTAAGCTAAATAAAACAGATTTTTCCAAAAGAAAAAGAAGAAGAAGAAGAAAAAAAAAACACTTTTCAATTTTTTCAATTAATGTTCACTAAAATGACAAAATAATAAAATAATTATGGAAAAGCCAAAGCCAGACGCTCAGTAAGCACAATAACTCAGTGTTGTATAATAGGATAAATCAAAAGAACTGATTACTGAATGTGAATCCAGATTGCTAAAAAACAAAAGATTTTTATCCACGCCTTGTATATTTCAGCCGCTTAGCATTTCTTTTAATAAATAAGAATTTAGTTATATTTGCACAACAGACACAAACAGATAAGGAATTAATGCATGTGGACAGCAGACCTCTAAGGATGAATTAAAGGCAAGGAGTCGGTATACAGGCTCAAGAGATGCAACAAAAACTGATTACACCAAAACTATTGCAGTCACTAGCTAAAGATATAGATAAAGAATATATCAAAATTAAGTCAACTAATATTTCAACAGAAAAAAAACTGTTTGTAAACTCAGCAAATTGTACAACAGGATGTGCTGAACATAGGCGGTGAATTGATTTATGTCTTTCAAGTGGTCCTTTGATACTTTGACCAACTGGGATAAGCACAGACATATATACGTTATATCTTCCTGTTATTCACTTTTTATAACCATGAGCTAACCTTGAAGTTGACCTTGTACACGTGCCGGCCTTGTTTGGTTTTCGTGAAAATTCTTGGCGTCAGTTGATACAACACCACAACCACAGTGGTTGCTTTAGGCTGAGAACAAATTCACGCACAATTTTATTTATAGAAACTTCACCGCGTTGAAATAAAGTTATTTATTTATTTATTTTAGATGATACACTGATGCAATAAAAATCATTTAATTGACCTTATCTCCCTAAGCAATAAGAACCTGCATAATTATACTACTTTCCATATTTCCGCGAAATAGATTGGGTAATTGTTTTAGACTCCTTCAACTGGAAAACCACTGATTTTTTGGACTATCGAATATCGTGTTCTTGTATTTTTAAAATACTTAGCAAACTAGCTTCATACTACACTGACGTGATGAAATTTTCACTGATGAAGCGAGCTCCATTTACGAGAATACGAGTGGTTTCATCAGCGTTCTAACGACCCAGATCGTGGTACGGGTAGAATACTTTCACAATGTTAGTAAAATGAAGAGTACTTTTAATTGTATTTCAGGATATACACGATAAAATTCTTTAAAGTTGGAGCGAATAAAAAGCCTTACTCTTGATTATACTTCTGAGCATGTGCAGTTACAAGTACCTGAAAATTTGTCCCACACGTGTAAATTTTATATGTTTTGGTGTTATAAATTGTGAGCGTTAGCAATAGTTACAACTCGTTTGCTTGTGATGAACGCCATTTAGCTTACTCATGTAGTTTGCTTCTTACTCGCACATGTGAGAGCGAATGGCTGACTGAGGCATATTGTAATCATTTTTGATCCTGACAAGTATAAATCCCAGAGATCTTTTTTATTTTCATCGCTTATAAATAAATTCATACAAAACACTAAACCAGTTGTCTTTAGTACGGCATGCACGTGCTCATCGACTTGAATATTTCGCAATAGTTTAGAATTTTGCCGACAAAACTAAATTAGCCTCAGTTTTCTACGTTACCTCAAAATTTTGGTCAGATTTAAAAGACGGTCCAATACAAAACTTCGTATAATTAACAAAAACAAAATGTGGTTTTAAACTGGCAACGTGGTCAAATGCATGCAACTCATTAAAATACATCACACTGAGGAAGCCCAAATCATTTGTTCGCACGTATTTCAAGATTCTCAGTAGATTATAAAAATTTCCTGACGACAAATCTCGTTCGTCTTCATAACTAGAGTTTCCTGGCTATTTTTACCGGCTTCAGATTACGTCCCACTAATCCGCATAAATTTGAAAACATATCTTTCTTTTTGCTACACCGTTCATATACAAAGAAATGTTAATGTCCCCAAACTTCAAAAATAATCAAAGCTTATCTGAAAATTTGGAGTCATTAGAGGTGTAAACCATTTCTTATTTTTTGCAGCTGTAGTGTGCTATTGGATTTCTTTCAATTTTTAAAACGAAGATACTTTGAAATCGTGAACACGTACACACATTTCTTCCCAAAGAGAAAATTATTTCAGGCGTGTAACCTTATCTTTTCTGCGTGCCATCTACGAGTTTTTGCGCGAAAGGCGCAAGCTGGAGCGTGCTTATCCTATTTGACCCTCCGGCGGAGTTTATAGGCCTCTCGTCGACTACTAAGACGGCGTTTTCCTTTAAGATAACACCAAGTTCAGTTTCAAAGTGCGCAAGGAAAACGCGAAAAATATGCGTTCAAAATCTGGCTTCTCGTGGACGTATCGAGACGTTCACACACCACACCTCAGAAAAAAAACTTTTAATAACCACTACTTTCTTTTCTACAGAAAAACAAAGTTTCCTCAGCGATCCACAGTCCATTATTTCCAGAGTCCAGTTCATCGATTTAAATCAAGTTTACTATAAAGTGCAAAGTCGCGTGGGACGAGAATCGAGACAGAGATTAATAGACGCCAGGGTAAAGATGATGATAACGTTTCAAGCACAGATTCAAGGAATACGAGTTTTTGTGGAACGAATGCCCGAGGCATCGGTGTTGTTTGGGGACTCGAATGGCCGAGTAGAATTGCAACCGAAGATGGGTCGATTGGACTCCAACAAGGTACTAGTCTATTAGGGGATTACAGTTGAAGGATAGTTCGAGTGGGGGATTTTACGTCAGAGGTATATAAAAGGGGTATGGTTTTGAATGTTTGAAGTATAAGGATATATATAGCTGTATACGCGGTGGAGACATATATTCATTTTCATTTCATTTGTTTTGCTCGAATTTCACTAAATGTAGTATGTTAGAGATTTTGAGTCGAGTATTGAATGGGAAACTTTCTTTTGAAAGTGTAATATTTTCTTTAGTATATAACGAGGAACCAAGTGGTACAGTAAAAACCCATATAAAAGAGAACATCCAGGCTGAAAATTGAGCAATTAAGCACCCAATATACATGTATACGAACCGCACATACATTTTATAGAAAACCATTTCAGCCTGTCACACGAAATCATAGGTTATTTTATGCGGGTTTTCACTGTACTGTACATAAAAGGCTAAAGCCCGCCGCACATGTTGAGAACTGTGTGAGGAAACGTCCACGCGAGATACTTTTTTCACCATGTGCTTTTTTACCTGCTCTATTTTTGGCCTTGCATAGCCAAAGATCAGATGCAACGTCTGCGGCGAGAAATCGTCCGAGTTAAGTGCCTCACGTGGCAGTTTCCTCATGCAGTTTCTCAACGTGTGCGGCGGGCTTTAGGGTTGCCACTTCCTGATGGAGCCTCCCTGTGTAAAATTGTTATTTCCTTTCCGAAACCCCAAATATTTCTGGGACATCTTTTCCATTACCCTAAATCTGTCAATACTCAACTTCAACTTCATTTAAAACTCGGAACCACTGATGAATATTCATCCCTCCCTTCTTTCCTCTACTCTCCCTACCCCTCCCCTCCCCTTGAAACGGCCAAGTTACGCATACGAACATCCAGGAAGGGATGGTGAGACCTAATAATTTTGAATGTTTGTTTTCAGCAATATTTGTCAGTAGACCTTGACTCTGTGTACATGTCCCCTCAAGGCAAACCAGTCTACAAATTATCAACAGTTGAAGCTGAAAAGAGAAATCGTTTTCGAATTGTAGTGGTGATTGTGTTTATTGATGGCACGGAGTCGAAACCTTATTTTAGCCGTTCGTTCTTGATCAGAAGTCGGAAGTCAGCCTTGAGACGTGATTCAACGCAATGTCCTACAACACCATGAAGACATTTCCATACAAGGAAACTATTGGACACTACACACTTATGGTAGTTAATCAGGAACTCCCAAAGGAAATGACCTTTCTGGATCTTTCGGAGATTGGAATGTTTGAGGGTACCAGATAGAACATTTTACTAAAGTTTTCAAAATTATGCACACTCACAGCCAAGCAGTCTGCTGCTGTTTGTTGATTTCGCTTCGGTCAATCAAAATACGGAAGAAATACAGAAGAAAATTATCTGAGTACAAACACTAAAAGCGTGCAATTTAGATAGCACTAAAACTGAGTGATATTCTAAAGTGGTTTTCATTAACCCGTATCCTGGTCCCAGAGGCGATTTAATGGAGAGAAAGGAGGCGAAGAAGAAGGTAGAAGAAGGCGAAGAGAGAGGAGAAGAAATGTTTTTCTCGCCCTCTTCTCCTTCCTTCTCTCGCCCTTTTCCTCCTATTAATCGCCTCTAGAACCAGGATAATTATCCCGTGAAACAAAGTGTATTTAGTAAAAGTGTGATAGTCAACAAACCACAGAACACAAACAACAAAACAACACAATGGAATTAGGGTGTATTAAAGAGTACTAAAGTGTGTTTCACGGGTTGATAAAAACCACTCTATGCAATGCTATTTAGTACTAAATAGTGCAAATTATTGTACACTTTTAGTCTTTGTACTCTATAATACATTATCTAAAGACCATATTTTGATCATAATAGACGGAAACCAAATTGACAAAATTCAGTTGACTATTTTGCTGTCTGGGTGCTACACTGATTATTGTTTATAGCTTGTACAGTAAATAATTTGACTTTTGTATACACATCAAATTAGATTATATGAAACTTTATGCTAAAAAATTGACTTGGGTTTGAGAAAGCAGCAGAACTGTATATAAAGATTTAAATAAAATACTATGTTTGAAGCTTGTAATATATATTTGTAGGATTTTGTACTAAAAAAATTGAATTTGATCGAATAAAATTTTATGATTTTAAGGATTCCATGGTGTAGTTGTACAAAGGAGCTAAATTTTGGAATTTCTGAGGAGGGAGGTATGTGCAAGGGAGCAAGAAAGCAAAGGGAAATGAGGTAGAGACAGAAGTTTGGGAAAAAAATAAAAAAAACACATGCTGTCATGCAAGCACGAAATGCTCACAACAACAACAATTTCTAAATGGCCCACTTTTGATATTCTGGTTGAGTGATCATGCACAAAGCAATTCAAGACGAGGCTCTGGGGAAATATAAGAATATAATTATTAGGTTACTCCATTGTTTCCATGGAGCCTTGTCTTCAATTGCTTTGTGTGATATCACTCAGCCAGAATATCGAAAGTGGGCTATTCTTCACATGCTTGTGTCAAGGTGAAGTTACATTACCATTACATAATATATCAGTAATAGGAAATATAAATGTAATAGATCTATATATCCCAACAAACTAAACAATGACCATATCAAGCATCTTCAAAGTAAAAGAAAAATGAGAATGGGAAAGAGAAGGGGAATGGAGAGAGAGAGAGAGAGAGAGAGAGAGAGAGAGAGAGAGAGAGAGAGAGAGAGAGAGAGAGAGAGACATCATAATGATTCTTGTACACATGTAATTGATATTCCATAACATTGATCTTACAGATGTACAATTTACCAAGAACACCCAGAATACTCAACTAATGAGTAAAGTATCAGACATAATTATTAATGCACACAAAAGTGTCAATCTTTACAGTTTTTCTGTCATTTCTGGAACAGCCTGAAACAAGAGATACACACCGATAATGAAACATCACACCTAATAACAATAGCATCTAAAATGATGTGTTGTTGAGAGGAAGCGTCCAAGCATTGCCATATCAATGTAATTTTGACTGTAATTTTGCAGTTAGGGAATTTAAATTATGAAGCTTAAAATTCAGCACATTATAATGAGCTTTTATCAGGTATTAAATTCTGGAAAGAGCATGTTAAAATTAGCAAGACAGTGAAGTTTGAAGGAATTAAATCCAAAACTTGCGAGAACATGAATTTTTGAAAAGTGTGAATTTGTGAGAAGGCCTTTGCTGGTGGCTAGGTATCTCTTGCCTACCAGCGAATGTTTTTATACAAAATTTGGATTTCGGAAAATTCATATCTTCATGATTTTGAAAGTTACATCATTCAAACTTCACAGTTTTACTAATTTTGACGTGCTCTTTCCAGCTATGGTAATTATATTTCTGTATTGTGACTTTTGGAATTACATGAGAAAAGCTCATTGACTTTACCTTGAACAAATCTTCAACCAAACCATAGTCAGCAACTAAAAGTCATAAGAATGTTAATATTTGTGATAATAATACCTCTATAAATTCAATGTAATTTGAGTCTTAGTCGTAAGATGAACTAGTCTTAAAGATATTAGGACTTTAAAAGGAAAATAAGCGAATAACATACCTTGGAATATTGGAGCCTCTGGATCTTTATTGATTGCAGCAATGACCTAAAGAAGACAAACAAAAGCACACACACATTCACTTTATATTATATTACAAATTAAAATGAATCTAGTACATGAATGTCACATAGCAGAAAAATGTAGAAAGTTTATAGATAAAAATGTTATGCTGCTGCTCACTTACAGTGGCAAATGGAAGTAGAAATGAGACAAAAAACTGTAGCATGTGTACACGTCAATGTTCAATGTACAATGTACGTCTTCTCAGACAGGGACTTTAAACTGTAGGCCCCATCTGCTTTCACTCTAACCCTGCTTGTATAGTGGGCGTAAAAGATCCTGTTGTACTGTTCGCAAAGAGTAGGGGATTGTCGCCCGGTACAACAGTCTGTCCTTACTACTAACAAACTCTAATCTATTCATATAGATATTTGTGCTATATAAATGCTAAAATTTCATTTTTACTAACCTTGCTGTCTTTCATTCCTGCAAGATGTTGTATTGCACCAGAAATACCAACAGCAATATACAGCTCCTAATGACAGACAAAACATATATCATATACTAGTCATACAATGGTTTTGAGTGGAATACCATGGAATACCCCATGAGTCACTTTTATTTTCTAGTATACAGACAAGCCTTTAGGTGAGTGTGTATACAAAGGAAATACAAGTGACAAGTTGCATATCCACAGTATGCTACAGGAAACCACTGTATAGAGTAGATTTCACATGACTGTGAAAACGGCACCGCATAGTCACGGCATGGTTATGGCAGGAATTTCGAATGTTTTCATAGACATCACGGCATTGACAAGGTCACAGCACGGTACGGTTCGTTTCACACTCATACGAAATCTGCTCTAACTATACTTACAGGAGCTACCATCTTTCCAGTTTGTCCAACTTGCATGTCATTAGGGACAAAACCAGCATCAACTGCTGCTCTTGAGGCACCAACTATTACAAAATAGGTATACAGTTTGAGTCAAGCTACCGTAAGCAGACATCCTCAGGAAACTCAAAAGGCATCCATAAGTAGAGCTGTCCACTTACGGTAGTGTGTAAATACAGTGTTTGAGTGGGAGTGATTTCAAATGGGGTTTTGGAAAGTTGTCCTTAAGTGAAGCTGTTCACTTATGATACATGCTATAACATCCCATCACAAAAATGAGGCATTTCAGTACCTCTACCGAAGTACTTGAGATCAAATCAATTGTGTACCTGCAGCATTGAATTTGTCAGCAAGATCATACAAGAGTTTAAAGTTATCACCACTTTTCATTCCTCTACCTGTTAAAGAAACAAAAAAATACAATTTTCTATAGAAGATCCTAATAATATGCACCTATGTCACTGCAAGTACATTGGATGGAGTGAAACTTCTCTATAATGGTTCAGCTCAAAACAAGATAATCAGAGAGGTAGTACTGTATTATTTCTAGTGCAGATGTAAGTTTAGCTTACATGTACACATGTATATTCAATATGTTAATAAGTACATTGTACATGTAAATATACAAGAGATACATGTAAGAAAACTTCTATTTGTATATTTACCTCCCTGTTTTTCTTCAGATAACCTGTCATACATTACAATTCAGTTGATTTTATCATGTCCCAAAGGTTAAGATTGCACTATGCACTTTTGTAGCTCAATAATATAGGAAAATATTGATAAACACTTTACTGTATTATACTGACTAAATGAATGGGCTTACCACCAGATATCACAACTTTAGCACTGGTTAATTCTGGTCTATCACTAACAGTTAGATCTTGTGATTCCCAAGCCGATAATTCATTGCTTGTTTCTGCCTCAGGTGCTGAAATACACAGTGATACTTATCATATCAATGGTGAAAATCATAAGTTGCTTCCCAATCATTTTTAATTTGCTCACCATTTTCATTTGGAACACCTGATCCATCTGCTGCAGCAGCTTCGAATGAAGTTCCTCTGACTGTAAGTACTTTGACTGGATCCTTGGATTTCACTGTAGTAACAGCATTACCTGTGTAATATCCAACCAATATAAACTAAACAACAGGAATAATGTTGTTCTTACTTAGCAGGCTTCACACTAACCAACTACAACAACCTGCACAAGCTCCTATTACTATAACAATATCCTGTGTACATGCAACACTAACACTTCTACAACCACGGGCTGTGAGAGAATCTTTTGTGACGAGCGAAATACTTGTTGTTGTTGCAATAAATTTATGCAAAAGTCCTCACTAACTTCCCTTGATCCAACGACTCGCTCTATAACAAAAGCTGTCTACGACAACATGTGCTTACTGGTATAACTGTACTGACAATTTGTAAATAGAAACAAAAAGTCAAAACAAGAGTCAATTGAATACCAAAAAAACCCCAATAAAAATCACCAAATAAAACCATTTTATTAAAAATTTAAATCTTTTACAATTAGTTAGTATTTTAAAATTACTTTGATTATATATCACAGTTTAACTATGTTTGCTCTAAGATTACGAAATTATTCAAATCAATATAATTTAATTTGAAGTAATTAAATACAGTTCATGAAAAACTAGACGCCTAATAGGCGTTCACTCGGGCTACACCTGTGTATAGTACTTGGGGAGAAATGGAGAACAGAAGTTGATGGAAACCAGTTTGACTTGTCAGTGTCTTTTGATTGCAAAAATGACAGGTACTGCAGAGTAGAACACAAATTATATTGGGGAGAAAGTAGTTTGTACATAATTGTACCACATCATGGTTATTAATATACTGCTGGTCTTTTTATCATGCCAGACATATACAGTATACAGTCTGCTTTATTTTGTAAATGCCTACCAAATGATCCAATATGATCTATAGATAATACATTATAGCTCACACAATTTAAATTTCTATTCTGTACTTTTTTACTTTGATTTATGAAAACAAAACTTACAAACTGTGGCAGACTGTTTCGATGTCCAAGTTAAAATGATTTTGATATTGCTGTTGTCACATTGGTAGATTCTAGAAGTACCACAGTTACCTTTCTATGAAATCATTTCAGTTTCTTAACACAACTTTTCAATACATGTATTACCATGTTTTTAATATGGAGCAGATCAATGATTATAGCAGTAGTCAGTTGCTGATGCTTTATTTGAAGAAGTGTAATGTCATACAATATATGCTCTGACATTACTGATACCATATATAGCTCCTCCATGCACATCAATCTGATACTACTACATACAGTAATATCTTCAATTCACAAATTTGTGGTTGAGTATCACTTTTCATTGATTGAAAATATCATTTTGTACATTCTAAAATTATTCTTCAATTGTTGCTAATATAAGGTCTCATAAACATTACTATCATTTCCATGATTACATCACTATATTTTTATCTGCTAACATTGAGCATGATTGACAATAAAGTGCATTCAATATAATCATGACATTGTACAAAATACAGATTGTACTAAATATTTATAAGTTAATAATAAAAAATCATTTGTTTTCCATTGTTTATTTGGTGTAATTTTGCACCATTTACTCATTCCTGTTCCTTGAATACACCCTAGTCACCTTATTGTAGATATTGTTAGTTAATTAGTTCGTTTTTAACACGGCTCCCAGGAAGAGCATGACTGTAGACACCGTGTAAGCAAATATTATGTGCAAGCAGTGGTGAAATATTATTAATTTAAACAAACTACTGATCTATTAAAGACAATATCCCGGCGTGTCTTACATGTCTGTCCTCAAGTGAAGTTCGCTGCCACAAATCGATCTGTCTCGTGTTCTTGGACGATCAATACATTATAAGTTGATTACAACAGCTGGTAAGAAGGTCATCACTAAATTCGAGAATTCGATATTAACGATTAATGCAAAGTATCTTGAGATTAAAAACCAAATAGTTTGAAAAATTCCGATTGATAGCGTCCGCCATTTTGTTCTCAATCTCTCGCGACCACAGGAAGCCTCGTGGTCAACAGTGTACCCCAAAGGCTTCTGGGTAATTTGCCGATTTGTGACGTTGATAGATAGATAGATAGATAGATATAGTCAATTGAAGAAACGTTGTCGGGTCTAATAACATAGAAGCTGAGACCGAAATGGTGCATGGGATGTCAATGATTATACTTGGATTTATTCATTTAAGCTGCATCCGATAAAAGATCAAAGCCAAACGACCGCCAACCCAGGTCCTGAACACGCTTTTGGCATTTTGGATCGAAGGCAAAACGTAAATGAATAAATCAAAATATTATTATTGACATCCCAAGCACCATTTCGGTCTCAGCTTCTATGTCCTATGTTTTTAGACCCGACAACGTTTCTTCAATTGACTATATATAGATAGATAGATTGATAGACCGAAAAGGTAAACCTAGACTCAAGCTACCACAGGTAGCCCGAGTAATAAACATGAAAGCAAAAGCACATACATGCAAGTTCTTTGTCACAAAATCAAAATTTCAAGCTTTCATGGGGATTCTGCACACCTTGCGTGACATCACCGTGACATTTCACATTTTAAAACAACTAAAACAAGGTCATGCAGTACGCCTCAATCGAGAGGTAGCAAAAGTTTCCAAAACACTATATAGACATCCCGAAGGACACAAAGGCTCCATTCAAGAAAGGTAAATTTAATTTCAATATTAAAAATATTTAATTGAATAAAACCCAGTTTACTCACCCAGACTTAAACCTAAGAGTAAACACGCCGAGGTTTCAAACCTAATCAACAGTAAAATTAATGGCAGGAATGCAAAGAAATATAAGAAACTTTTGTATTTTAAAATGCTAACTAGCTATAGCGTAAAACCAACAATCGTCAGTGAGATCGACGAACGCCGTGATCCAAACTAACGGTCGCCGAAATTCTCAACACGAGCCTTCGCTATAAGGGAGCGGTTTCTCTAAAGTTGCAGTTTCGTATGTCGGTCGGATTGGGTTCGTTATCAATGTTTATCGAAAATTTATAAAAAAAAAAATGAAGTATAGCTATCAATAAAATAGTAATTTGTTATACCCGAAATACTTTTGATAAACAAGGCTCATCGTTGATTGGAGTGATTGGAATAACCATCTTAAACTGTCTCGGACAACATTCGCATCTTTGTAATGACCTCGGCAATGACCTCAGCAAAATCCGAATTACACTCACTCTTACATACCCGATGACATAGTGCTTTACTGGCTTTATAAAAGCCAGTAAGCACAAAAATGCCCAGTCGCTTGGCTATAAATTGAATTCATCACACTAAAACGTTACAGGGTAGGAACTAAAAACAAAGTCATCATGTTAGTGATGAGTTTGTGTAAATTTATTACAACAACAAGAAGTATTCACTTATTACAAAACAAAGATTCTCCTAAAGCCTGTGCTACAACTGTATAAGAAACATTTTTCTATTTGATCATGAAGACATAGTACAGAATTTAGGATACAAATCTGGACATTTTAACACCCTTTTAAAAAAACCTGATTTTTGCAGTCCCTCATATTGTGGCAAAGTGTACATGTATGTACAAACTTTAGCAGACATACCAGCATAAATTGTTCTGACAAACGTGTCTTCTGACTGTATTTCTGTGACATCTGATAATGGAGCTACATCAAGAAGAACTGCAACCCTGGGAAGAACACTCTATTGATAGAAAAAGAAAATATTGATGTCTCTGGACATAAAGTCATGCCTCCATCGAGTGTGAAGTACAAAAAAAGTGTACATACAGTGAATAATACAGAGGGAGGGAGGTATTTAAACAAATTAATTACAAAAATTAAAATTTAGACTACAGTGTATCCACAGTGTATCTAGGAAATTTCAAAAAGAGAGCAACACTGGAGGTCTTAGAAAGCGGAGAAAAGAATGCAATGAAACCTCTCCATAATGGGTACCCAGTACTGATCAGAACGAAGGCTCTGAACAGTAAAACAAACAATGAAGGCTAGAACAAAACACATTGTTCACAATAATCTACCCATTCTTTGTTTTTTGCATTTCAATACATCAGAAGCTTCGTTCTTCAGAAGCTTCGTTCTGACAGTAGGGGTTGGCCATCTTGGGGACAAATTAATTGGCTGTTGTACAAATGTACAGAGGTGGCTGTTCTACAGATATTAAATACATCTAGTATATAGCAATGCAAGGATTGAATGGATGTTGGGGATGGAAAACGCTGCCTGGAGTTGAGAGTTGGCAATTAGAGGAAATTTAGCTGTATTACTGAAAGAAGGGTAATCCACACTATTTTTACATGTACTTGGAAAAGTTAAAAATAAGCTTACCTTTCCAAATGCTGATGAACCAGCAGTTATGTGTGAGAAGTTGAACTGTTTTTGTGTTGCAAGAATTAGTGGAGTAAGTACCTCTACAAGTAAAAATAAATGTTTTAAGAACACAAATAAAACAACAGTAACTGTTGTTTCAATGTTAACTGTTTCAATGAACCACTATTTACTATGTTGGACTGACCTGGCAGAAAACCTTTATATGCATCATTTTGAGCAACAAGAATTTTATTGATTCCTTGAACCTTACTGAGTTCTTCAACAATCTGTATTGAAATATAAATATAAAAACACTGGAAGAAAGCAAAAGGTACTTAAAGTTGAAACCAGTAATGAGGTAAACTGTACTGTAGACATAAATATACATTGATAACTTTGGAAATACAAAGACCATGCATTTGTAGAATGTACATACAGTGTGTAGTTTGACTATTTTAGGTAATGTCAAATAAATTTAGAAATGATGTCAAAACAGTTAATCAGATCATGGCCAGTCTATGCTTCCTGAGCTGAGCATTTTGATTGGTCAAGATTTTTGTTTCATCCAATTGGAACACTTAGCTGTAGTATGGAGCAGACATTTTACAGTTATTCTTGGTTTGCAACTATTCCCAGGAGAGGTGAATTGGACAAAAGGCCCACCAGTCATGGTAGTGGCTTTCTTTTGCCAAGTCCACCAGCATGGCCGCCATTTCTTTTGTTCAACTTAATCTCCTGGGAACATGAACATGAAAATCATGAAAGCTGCTCTGTCCTGCATTGAATAGACTTAGCATGAAAACAGATTGTACAAAATTGTTGTTAAAACTACATTAACTACTACAGTAACCACCGATCTTAATTAAGTGTATTTCTGAAAATTTCAAAGTTAAGTTCTTCAGGGTTCTCAATATAGTTTGTAATAAAATGCACAAATCACAGGCAGCCCAAGCTCTTATTCTGTGGTATTGTATTACAACGAACGATTGTTTTAGCTGAACATTAACGGTCATATTTTACATCCTTAAAATATTGTACTTATGTGAATAAAATTGAGTTACCTTGATAACTTGTTGTGTCTTATATTACTTGGCCGAGTTTGAAGCCATTTGGGTGAGTTTTCACTGAGTTATCCTTGTTTTACTCCCCCCACTATAAAGAATCCCAAGGCTGCACACCAGTAGCGACACCGGCCTCCACTCATCCCTCCATAAATCCGAGAAAAATAAAACAACGGCCCAAATTTCCCGACAGAGACAAAGAAGAAATGTCAATGCTTCGTTCCATTCCGCTCAAAGGGCCATTGCTGCCAAAACGTCCACGCTAGATCGAAAATTCTTCCATAATCAAACCACCTTCGATTTTCTCCCAACGCTCGGGACCGACGCCATAGACACCAACAAGCGCGAATTGTATGACGGTTAGGTTTTGTCACTCTTAACCGGGGTAGGCAGCGTTCACTTTCGGCACACAAATCCCTGATTAACCGGGGTCCCCTTGTGCCCCTTCAGCGCTTCAGCGCCGGGCTCTTTGTTTTCTCTCGGCCAATCAAAAACCATGAGAGATCGTGTTTACAAATTTAAAAGACTTTTCCCTACTCCAACGATCACTAGAGCGAATAACCTAGTATTAACCTAAACATAGACCGAATAAAACGTGTTTTTTTGCAATATTGCGATCAAAGATGTCTTCGACCCTCAAATGGAAGACATGGTAAGTTTTTAGCACACGTTTATCGTGTCCGTCTTAGATATTTCGTCTGAAGTTAGAGCTAATATGTACAATTTACGTGCGTTTTGCAGGTTTATTTCAAACTTCGAATACTGCGAAGGAAGCACGATTGCTGTGAAAGATGTTCTCGATCTGTCAAACACCATAAAAGAAAACATGCCCACCGATGGCAATTCATCTCTCTTTGGCAAGATCATTAAACAAGTGTGGAAAAATGCAGTGTGTCTGGTAAAACAAGGACCAAGAAATAATCGCCAGTATTTGTATTCCAATTTGGCGTACAAGAACTATTCGGAAGTCGACAATCGCAACGATGATATCATACCACAGAGAGAAGAGTGGAAAACAATTATAAACAAGCCGGGCGACTTTTCCTTTGTTAAACTGGAGGACCAGTTTTACAAAGGCGAAAGGCTCACCACAGAGCTTCGTGTCCAGTCGACAACAGACGTTAAACCTACTTTCACGTTAAACTATCGAGGGAGGCACTGCTGCCTTAACAATGTTTTAGGGTTGTCTGTCATTTGGAGCAGAAGAGTATCACTAAAACAACGGTTGGAAACAATCCTCGATCTCTTGGATGTTTCCACTCGCTGCAAGGGCATCGAGCAGGATGGAACACTTCAATTCTCTCCAGAATGTGAAATCATCGTTTGCACGGATGGCCAAAAATGTGAGCGGTGTCAGAGGGATGAGAAATGCGAGAAAAAACGAGAAAAAAGACATGTCCAAAACGATTATACACCACGTCCATCAACGAACAAAAGATATCTAACAAAAGAGGAAATAATCATGCAGTTTAACCAAGAAATAAAGAAAAGAAAAAATATTGAAAAAAAATATAAGTATTGGACTGAGAAGTTCCAAAGAGAATGTCTGGAGATGACATCAGAGGACGACAATGACCTCAGGCAAATATTTCAGCTCAGTGATGACCCCAAAAAAATTCCTGGAGAAATGGAGGAGCTGTGGAAGCAGCAAAAAAACATGCTAGAATGCAAAAGCTCCAATGCTTATCGATGGCATCCTAAGTAAGTGAGGAAATAGTTTATTATTTTATTATATCAATAAAACATTTATTATTTGATACTAAATAAACAGTATATCATATATGCTCAAACACACTTGGGGTACATTACAGGTCACACTATTACTTTAATATTGCCAATCAATATGCCTGTCTTTCAGTTAATTTGTGCATTAATTCCTTTTCAACAGAATTATGAGATTATGCCTTGATCTTTACTCCAAAAACCCCCATGTCCTTGACCCTTTGAGAGAGTTTCTAATACTCCCAAGTAATAAAACCATCAGGTGAGAAATAATAAATTGGAACTGTAATCAATTAGACTTTAGACAAATCAAAAGTCAGAGTTTTGCTCTCCTGAGGGTTAAAATCCATTTTGTTTTTTCATCAGTAAACATTGATATTATACCCTTCCTTCAATAATTACATATACTTTTTAAATATCTGTAGGCTGTATAAGAACAAGGTACAAGAGTCACCTGGCTGGAACAGCGATGTGCTACACTGGTGTCTCAAGGCAGCAAAAGAGGCCAACCTTAAGCCTTCAGATTATTATGGTGGTTTTGTAATTGATGAAATGAAAATACAGGTGATTAAAAGTATTTTTGATATCATAACATTATTCTGAAAAAGAATGCATGTATACAACTTGCATGCAATAATGTACATAATTTTATGTATACCTTATATAAGATTATCTTACTGGCACATTTTGTTAAATGCCAGGAAAACATTGAAATGTCTAGTGTTGGTGGCAAACACAAGTTGGTTGGTTTTGTTAGTCTGGGAAAAGGACATGATCTCATGCGAACTCTGTCAGGTATGTTACCATCATCCAAAGGTAAAAGTAATGAATGAATCAGACTGAAAAAATGCTTCCCATTTAAATCTGTACTGTCCCATATATTATGCCCAGATTGGGTAGAGTGCAAACACTTAAACCATGAAATTAGCACACAAACTAAATACCACTAATCAGAAGTACTAGCTGAATCCTAAATGTTTTGTATAGTTTCATTAACACTATTCAGCACGTACTAATTAGTTAGTACTGTTTCACGGATTGAGTGTTTGCACTCCATCCACTCTAAGATAAATGTTATTATTTATTTTATTTGTTATCCACAGGTCAAGGCAATGATCCTGAGATTGCCACTCATGTTCTGCAATTTATATTTTTGAGTGACGGGGGATTTCGTTTTCCAATTGCACAATGGCCATCAGCTAGTTGTACCCCTAGTGACCTGTATCACCTCTTCTGGGATGGTGTTCTAAAAATGTTACAATTTGGTTTTCAGTAAGTATAAACTTAGACACTTAAATTTATTCTAAATAAAACACTTAAAAATGCAACCCGCCAGTACTAGTTCAAGTGGCCCCTTTGGGTCAGAGATGAATATACTCACATATTGATTATGCTGCACTGTTCTAGCTTGCATCTGCAATAAAGAAAATAATTAAAAATAAGTATTCAATAAGATAATTATTCATATTTTGGTCTAATTATTACTCTTTTTGTAGCATATACTGGTGTATATTGGATGGTGCAGACTCTAATAGACAATTCATCCAGTTGCACTTCAAGGCCAAAGACCACATTGAGAAAAATTTCACTACAGTAAACATCTACACTGGGGAACCATTGATATTCATAATGGACCCAAAGGTATATTTCTGACATTTTACTTATAGTCTAGTAAATTGATAGAAGAAATAATTTAGGAACAATAAATTTCCATGGAACCTTTTTTCCAGGTGAACTATAATTAAGGAATCATATAACATAATGACATTATGTTATGATTACTTCTGAATGATTTGAATTATTACTAATACTTATGGACACCTAATTAAGTTTAATTCAACTAACAGAATGTTATTGTTGTTTTTTCAATAGCACAACATCAAGAAAATACGCAACAACATTTCCAAGAGCAACTTCACAGAAAAGCCAAGGTGCTTGAAAATAGCTGGCAAAGCCATTGTATGGAAGTATTTTAAAGATGCATTTGAGTGGGATCAGGAAAGCTTTTCTTTACCACTGCATGAGAAACTAACTCCACAGCATTTCGATCTGGACTCTGCCAGCATCATGCGAAACAAGTTAGCAGAAGATGTTCTTGACAACAAGATGCTATTTCTGATGGAGGTGATTAAATATTATAATTGTATAATACAAAAAGTGCATTTTTAAAATACAGTACATATATATAAGGTTAAAACATCATGCATATCCATTTATAGTTCAAAACTACAAAGGAGGCTAAATTAAGCAAGTTCAGTGGTCACAGTGCCATATGTTATCAAATTTTATACATACTATAGCTAGTACACCACACCAATCTAGTCAACTCACACAGTGTTTATTCAACTGTTTTAGAAGTATCAAGAGAACACCAACAAGAGTGGGGAACTTGATGCAACAATAACTCTCCTTTGTCACACAAGTAAGCTTGTTAGCCTTTTTAATGACAGGCTCTACATCACCAGTCCAAATGACCACCGACTCAATGCATTACGCAAGTTCTACCTTTGGATTACTGAGTGGTCAACTGAATGCAAAGGCAAGGAAAAGAACTTTGTCTCAAGTAAACTGTGGTTTGACTTGCAGTGCATGTGCCTAGGGTTCCAGTCTTTAGTCAACTACAAGTTTTCGTTATTTCCCAGTTCGGTTATCAAGCCATCCATTATAAACCAGGACTGTGTGGAGAACCACTTTTGTCAAGTGCGGTCCTGCAATGGCAACAACAACAACCCAACATACCTACAACAACAGGCAACCCAGAATTCCATCCGACTGGGACAAACAATTATCAGTGCAAAAAGTAATGCCTCGTGTAAAAGTACTTGCACTGGGAAGAAAGTGACAATGCCACTATCAAAGAAGACTAAGGAAACAAAGAAAAAGACACTTAACCACGTGCACACAACACCTAAACAAACAAACACTTAAAATGTGTCTGGAATGTTTAGACTAACCAATCACATCCAATAAAAAATAGAACTTTTAGTGCCCTAATTAATTTAGCTGATAATTAATCTTTATAGTTTGTATCTCTGGCATGTAATTGCATGGTTATAATTAGGACACAATAAACATTTCAGACATACTAAGTGTACTTTAGGTGTTACCTAAATGTCCATAAGTCAAATGTGATTTTTAGGAGTGACTGTTTTGTTTTAAAACACAGAATAATTTATTGGTTTTGAAAAATGTTTACAATCTGAAATGTAACTTATTCATTATTTATGATTATAGAGGACAGGGGCCGGTTGTACGAAGGGTGAATAAGCGCTATCCATGCCAGCGGATAACAAAATCTATACAGTGGATAACTTTTATCCGGTGGATAACTTTATCCAACCTTAACTTCGTACAAACGGGCCCAGAAGAGGACCCCAGATAATATGCAAATATCTAAATAATATCTAATATTAACTTAATATTTATTAATCATGTGATAATATATAGTATAAGGTAATTACCTCTTACTATTCGCAGTCTGATGTGACCATTGGTTTCTGTGACCTCACCCACATGGAATGGCCTGTCATCTAATTCAGATGTGTAGGGGATGCAGGTGTTTTGTGGAATCACTGCTAATAGCTGTTTTGACATGACTTCCTTTTTGGCACGAGCTGGGACTGGACACCCATATGCAATACAAAGCTCACTTAATTCTTGTTTCTTGTAGACGCGGTTTAGGGCAGTGAATTCTTTGTGTTGGTGTATAAACGCAAGAAGGCGACTGTGAGAAACTTTCTTTCCTAGGCTGCGATCTTTCTTAATGTCCTATATTAAATAAGAATAGAGAATTCCCAAGTTATAATTAAGCTATTTGAGTGAGCTTCACTGGTACAGTGAGTGCATGATATCTGTGATATCTAAATAAACATCAAATAATATAACAAAACAAGGGCGGATCCAGGATTTTTCAAAGATGGGGGTCACGTGACGTTTACAAACAGGGAACCCAAACGAAAGAGGTCTTAAGCCATTGAAACTCGCTGAAAATATGACATTAATTGCTTAGACTAGTGATTTTTCAACACTTTTTATTAGAAACAAAAATATTATATTTACAACTGAATGGGTAGAGGGTTGGCATTGCTTAGTGATATTTCAATGAATGTTAAAAGTGAGTCTTTTCACAGAAAAAAAATTACTGCTGTCGCAAATTCATTGATAAACACAGGGGGGTCCTGACCCCCGTGACCCTCCCCCTGGATCCGCCCTTGCAAAACATTTGCATTACTAGTACTTGTTTTAAATAAACACTTTAAATGATAAATTACAACTGTGTAAAATAAGTGAACTTACATCAAACGGTACACTGTCTGATTTTTCTTTTGCTCGTTCTTGCCTCTGTAGAACCCGTTTCCTCAACTCTGCGGTCTTCTTGATTGACCACTGCCTTCGAAAATCCCTGAGAAATTGCGAAGCACCCATTTTTATGTAACGCTCCACAATCATTTTCAGGATTTTCTCCAGCAACTTCTGAGGAAAGAATTTTTTTAGCTTTTAGTCCAAAAGCGCAAAACAAAATATCAATAATAACAACAATAGCAATAATTATAAATTGCTGTAGTATGAATTTAAGCAAAATAATAATTATAAAACATCTTCCAGAGTGTTTATATCACAGTACAGAGACATAATAAGCGATCGTTTTATATTGCTTTTATAAAATATTTCGGACGTTTTTTGAGCGAGTCATGTCATGTCTCTGTCCTCTGATAAAAACATAAACATGGTAGCCAGCCAATCAGCGCGCGCGTTATATCTCAAATATTTTATAAATTATAATGATAACTGATTATTCTTGCCTTATGCTTGATGACGACATCTTCACTGAAGCATAATAACCAGGAAGTCATCAGTTCTTCATCTTCGCTTAAGGACTCTTGTGCGAAATGAACCATTTCCTCTCTGGCACTTCTTAGCATCTGGGCGTTCAGCAATTGAACCCTTCTTTTCTCCAGCTCCATGAAGAATTGATATGCCTTGTCTGATATATGGAGCAGTCCTCTCTCACGATACTGCCTAGCTTCGGTTACAACAAGTGTTTCTGGAAACCTTGAATGTTCCTCTAACTCAATGTAAGGCTGGATGACGTGTTCTTCTATGATGTGACAAATGGACTGATTTTCTATCACTTTAACTAGTGTGGAGCTACTCTTTGTGTGAACGTTTTCTTTTATGTATCTTCTTGATTGGTTCAACACTTCTCTGATGGCCCATCCGCCCACGTGACGCACCTTAGATTTTCCCACTGAGCTCATACTGTCGACGTCAAAGTCGATTGGCTCCTGCCTTCGCTGATCAACTGCTGGAGTTACCAGGGAAATAAGTTCTTCAATGAACTGCCAAAAAATGGACGACCTGACGAGCTGAACTAAAACTGTTCTCTGTGCTGATGTGCAATGAGACACATCAAAAACAGAGCAAACATACCGATTAAAATTAGGGCTAATAAATAATTCGTGCAAGCTTGACGTTGTCTCCGTAAATCCTTTTCGATCAATGTTCACCATCACTTCATCGGGATTTTCCACCACGTATTTCTTCATCAATAGGTAACATTCGTACCACACAACGTTAATGAATCGGCGTAGCTTGTTTCGGGAGGTTTCTCTCAGCAGGTATTCTACCGCTTCGTTTGATCCCGCAACAAAAGCAGTAGTGGGATCTTCCTCCCATATATCCACATGCAAATATCTTATGCATTTAGCAATGCATCCTTCGGGAGGACTCTCAAGCTCCGTTTCATTAGTAATTATGTCCTCATAAGTTTCCATTAAAGTGATAGCAATGTCTACGTCGTCTGCTTCGAAGCTAGCTTGGACCGGACCATCTAGCGTATCCGGGGGAAAAGGTGGTGCGTCGGCGTCATTATCAGGTAGTTGAAATCTGTCTCGAACTGTAAACAGGCTATCGTCGAGGTCTTGATTTCTACAGCACGACAAATCTGGAAGCGGATCGCATATGTGGCGGGAGGAGCAAATCTCCACGGCTTCTTCTTTTGGTTTCAAGAGCTGCCCGGGGCTGAAATCCAGAACTTGAATGTGATCAGGAGACTTAACCCTGGATACAGCCACGTAAATCAAACCAGAGACATACTCACGCGAGCAGTGGACAACAGCAGAAGGAAGTGTCAGACCCTGCGACTTGTGGCATGTTACGGCGTAGGCCAGAACTAACGGGAATTGGGTAACGCCCCCTGTTTTTTGCCCTGTGCGATCTCTCTGAATCCATGTTTGACGACGAACGTTTACCACGCCTACTTCAGGAAACAAAACTTGCAGAGCGTCATCTGCGAAACCAGTAAGAATGCCAGTGCTGCCATTTTTTAGCTGGTCAGACAGGTTCCAGATTAGCATCACTTTGCATCCAACTTTTACCTGTAGGACGCTAACTCCAGGCCAAGACATGGTTTTGGAGCGATCATTTTCAAATTCGGCACTGAACTCCACCAATTCCCCCGGTAGTTTGTCTAGTTCTGTCCTGTTCAATATCGCTACTGGATGTTTTCGGAAGAAAATATGCGTAGCGTTTTCCTCTAGAGATGCAGGCAATCTCCTTTCAAGAGATCACAAGTAAACTACGCACTGTTCAGGGCAATTTCCCATTCTTAAATTTGACAGGGCATTTAGAAACATCGTGTCGCTTTCATCCTGCCTCATTACCTTTGTCAGCGAGAAGCGATGCGGTATGGCAAAGTCAAACAGCGGTGACTTGAACATGAAGAGGCCTTCATCAAATAGACCGGGCACAGGCTGAAGTTGTAGGAACTCACCAACTAAAATCATCTGTTTTCCGGAGAATGCAAGGCGCCGTTGCGATGATCTTGCCACTTCACGGTGAAGCAAACTTACCAGATCGAACATCCGTTGACTTGACATGCTGACTTCGTCCCATATGATGGTATCAATATTCTTCAGACGATCCACCACAACAGAATTACTGCACGATCTTTCGATTAGTTGACGCCATGGAAGGTCAGCCGTCATCAGTCCATAGAATGAGTGGACTGTTGAGGCTTCCCCGGTGTTGTATACTTGGCAAGAAATGCCGCTCGAGCAGATGACACCTACTGTCTTGCCTTGCGACCTTAAACTACGAATTATTCTCCTTACTACTGCTGTCTTTCCAACTCCTGCTTGACCAGTTATCAAGAGGTTGTGCCCCTCTGAGGCAAACTGGAGTATTTTCTCCTGGTCTGGATTTAGTGTAATCCTAAGAAAAAAAATAAAACGACATAACTTAAACAATGTTCGAGGTGTGAAGTCGAGAGACAAACGCTACAGGACTTTAAATCGCAATAAATTCTATTCATAAAACAACTTTTACTTACATTTTTTTCTTCACATGTTTCTAGTAAAGGAAATCTTTTATAGGAAGTCTTTATATAATGTTCTTGAATCTTGAAGTTATCTTTTATATTCACGAAGAAATCAGTTACGAAAATCTGGGGTTTTCTCTGAGACAGGAAAAGGTCACGATCTCTCATGGTTTTTGATTGGCCGAGAGAAAACAAAGAGCCCGGCGCTGAAGCGCTGAAGGGGCACAAGGGGACCCCGGTTAATCAGGGATTTGTGTGCCGAAAGTGAACACTGCCTACCCCGGTTAAGAGTGACAAAACCTAACCGTCATACAATTCGCGCTTGTTGGTGTCTATGGCGTCGGTCCCGAGCGTTGGGAGAAAATCGAAGGTGGTTTGATTATGGAAGAATTTTCGATCTAGCGTGGACGTTTTGGCAGCAATGGCCCTTTGAGCGGAATGGAACGAAGCATTGACATTTCTTCTTTGTCTCTGTCGGGAAATTTGGGCCGTTGTTTTATTTTTCTCGGATTTATGGAGGGATGAGTGGAGGCCGGTGTCGCTACTGGTGTGCAGCCTTGGGATTCTTTATAGTGGGGGGAGTAAAACAAGGATAACTCAGTGAAAACTCACCCAAATGGCTTCAAACTCGGCCAAGTAATATAAGACACAACAAGTTATCAAGGTAACTCAATTTTATTCACATAAGTACAATATTTTAAGGATGTAAAATATGACCGTTAATGTTCAGCTAAAACAATCGTTCGTTGTAATACAATACCACAGAATAAGAGCTTGGGCTGCCTGTGCACAAATGTGACCATAGGCAACCAAAGGCAAGTTAAGCTGTCTAGGGACCAAATGTCCAAAGTAAGACTTTACAGCCAAAACAGGCAGCTATAATTATCAGCTAGTGGATTTCTCACAGTTACCAGCCTCTATTGAGAACCCTGGTTGCTGTAAGGACCCTTGTCCCTTTGCATATAAATATGATTACTTACAGGGGCGCAGTTTGATCCAGCGACTAATGCAGACACCTCTCCACCCAGTTTTTGAGCAGCAGTAACAGCATTTAGTGTGATTGGTGTCAGTGTTTCGTCATTGTGTTCTGCTATAACTAATGTGGAGGCATTTCTTGCCTGGCATAAATGACGAAGCAAAGGGCCCTAAACAAGGAGACATAGTACAGTGGTAAGTCCCAGTAAGTCTTACGTCATGAGTTATTACAACGTTCAGCCGCATTCCTCACAAAATAGTACGCTATACATATACAAAGTAATTGAGTATTTTCTTACATATATACAGTTCAAAATATAGTCTTAAAATATTCTGATATTTCAAGACAGGTCAAAAGTGTGTGCAGTTATGCAATCTCAGTCAGGCACGCAATGGCAAAAACACATCTAAAAATCTGAAATAAATATACACAACTGATACGATATTTTACATACTTGTCTAGAAAGCCTCGTAAGTGAATTCATCTTCTGTGTTTGTCTTGAAAATTAAAAATATATTACGAATTTCTTCAAGTTTTCTAGGTTATTTCATTTGCTACGTCGAACTACTCATGTGAGCCTGCGATGTTTGTGGTTCTTACACGCATGCGCATAACATTTTTACCAGTCTTTTTGAGACAATAACTTCAACAGGTATCCCGAGATATTGAAATTCTTTTATTTCCCGCGCTTTCCAGGCTACAAGGTTCGACGCGCGCGCGCGTCAAAATCCTTTTCTTGGTTTTTCAGATTTTTTAGGATTTTTGTTTGTTGTTGTTGTTGTTTTTGCGATTTTACAAAATCTTTTTGTTGGTCCATTTTATTTTCATCTATCATCTATTTAGAACGTTTTCAATTCATTCTAACCAATGTCGAAATTTCTGAAAGATAGCTTTGACAACATTGACGGATTTCAGAATTTTTCCAACAACAAAAATGTTTTCAAGTCTCAATCTACTCACAACTCTCACAACAACGAAACCACAACATCTCTAAAAGAAAGATCGGAAGAAACAATAAGCGACGATTATGGACTCCCTGTTTTCCCATTTGTAAGGTACATGTTCAAAAGTCTATAGATATATAAGCTTAACTTTGTTTCGCCGGGAAAGGCACTTAAGCTTACTTTATCACTGTATTAGGAGTTCAAAGACGGTACGAAGGGGCAACAGACTTTCACAATTTCTAGAGGATAATCCAAATGTTGAAAATAATGCTCCATCGGCGATGACTCCAGTTCCAAAAAGATTTCCATGGGAAACAATAGGCCATGCTAGACGAGAACAGTAAGTTTTTAAATTTCAATTTCCTTGCTGTCCATCTTACAATTCTTTGGGTGTTATTTTTGCCAATGATAAGCTTATTTTACCTTCACATGATAAATTCAACTTATTTTATGATTTCATTTTTAACAGATCAGGAAACGGCATACGCGTGGAATATGTGGAAACAAAGCCATTTCCATTTGGAGTAGTAAGTAGAGCCCACGGGGGTCACGGTAGTCCCCCTGCAGTTTATGGGCCAATTTTAAAGGATTTGTTCAAATCATTCTGATTGTTGCAAGAGTAGAAAATGTGTCTTCACTTCAGCTGTGCCCTTAAATTATTATCAAGAGAGAGAGAAGAACTATTGTTTTATCCTCATTTAGTATCTTTCCGTCAAAGGACACCTCCCTCACGGACATGGACACTGGCCGGACACACCTCTCACTGGCAGAATCGTGACGGATTTATATTTCTTATGTACCTTTGTTTTTTGTGTAGTTTGGCAACAAAGTTGTAGCCACGCGCGATTCTTGTGCAAATAGTTCACCGAAACACGCAAATGGTATTACAATGTCGAGGACTATTAACTCAGAAGACCTTCCCCATCCCTCGAAGCTGAGAAAGCGAAAAAGAGCTGTAAAAGTAAGACAAGAAAGATTCGGAATGGAAGTGGACGCACATGTTGCCTTATTACGAAGAAAATTCGTGGAATTCAATTGGTAGGGAATTATATAATTGTTAGCATTCTAGAGTATCCTTGCCTTACACGACCCGATTCTTTTTCTTTCTTTCTTTCTTTCTTTCTTTCTTTCTTTCTTTCTTTCTTTCTTTCTTTCTTTCTTTCTTTCTTTCTTTCTTTCTTTCTTTCTTTCTTTCTTTCTTTCTTTCTTTCTTTCTTTCTTTCTTTCTTTCTTTCTTTCTTTCTTTCTTTCTTTCTTTCTTTCTTTCTTTCTTTCTTTCTTTCTTTCTTTCTTTCTTTCTTTCTTTCTTTCTTTCTTTCTTTCTTTCTTTCTTTCTTTCTTTCTTTCTTTCTTTCTTTCTTTCTTTCTTTCTTTCTTTCTTTCTTTCTTTCTTTCTTTCTTTCTTTCTTTCTTCTTTCTTTCTTTCTTTCTTTCTTTCTTTCTTTCTTTCTTTCTTTCTTTCTTTCTTTCTTTCTTTCTTTCTTTCTTTCTTTCTTTCTTTCTTTCTTTCTTTCTTTCTTTCTTTCTTTCTTTCTTTCTTTCTTTCTTTCTTTCTTTCTTTCTTTCTTTCTTTCTTTCTTTCTTTCTTTCTTTCTTTCTTTCTTTCTTTCTTTCTTTCTTTCTTTCTTTCTTTCTTTCTTTCTTTCTTTCTTTCTTTCTTTCTTTCTTTCTTCTTTCTTTCTTTCTTTCTTTCTTTCTTTCTTTCTTTCTTTCTTTCTTTCTTTCTTTCTTTCTTTCTTTCTTTCTTTCTTCTTTCTTTCTTCCTTTCTTTCTTCCTTTCTTCCTTCCTTCCTTCCTTTCTTTCTTTCTTTCTTTCTTTCTTTCTTGCTTTCTTTCTTGCTTTCTTTCTTTCTTTCTTTCTTCTTTCTTTCTTCCTTTCTTTCTTCCTTTCTTCCTTCCTTCCTTCCTTTCTTTCTTTCTTTCTTTCTTTCTTCTTTCTTTCTTTCTTTACTTTCTTTTCTTTCTCTCTTTCTCTTCTTTCTTCCTTCCTTCTTCCTTCCTTTCTATTCTTCTTTCTTTCTTTCTTTCTTTCTTGCTTTCTTTCTTGCTTTCTTTCTTTCTTTTTTCCTTCCTTTCATTCATTCATTCATTCATTCTTTCTTTCTTTAATTCATTCATCTTTCTCTCTTTAGTTCATTCATTCTTTCTTTCTTCTTTCCTTTCATTCATTCATTCATTCATTCATTCATTCATTCATTCATTCATTCATTCATTTCATATTTTTCCGGCTGGCATTTGTCGTTTGTTGTATTTCTATCTCCTAGAAGCATGTTAATTAGTTTCGTCCCGCCCTTCATATGTGAAGCAAAACATTTACAATTTCCCAGCATATTGGTACTCAGTATTTTTTCCTGTAGGCCATCTAAAGCCCTTGCGTCACATGCTTCATGTTTGGATCACACTTGCGACCAAGAAGAGGTTTTACAAGAAAGGGCATTGCAGAAAGTACCAAACACTTCACCTCCTTTGTCGAGGAGGCACGTTATCAATGCAATGACCCCTGCATTTTATAGTGACTCTCCACCTAATTATAAACCATGGCTCAGTGAACACACGCCTAGCAGCACTTTCTCATCGACAATGAGTTCAAACCAGGTAGGATGTTCGCAATGCTAGCTAGTATGCCTATCCCGGAGCCGGCAGAGGACCCAAAGTTAAAGAGGTCTGATCTCATTCAGGCCGATCACTGCGTGGTGTTGTTTGTCTTCTTGGATAAGTACAAAACTAAGAGTAAGACTCGTTTTCCCCACTCTAGCCCACGCTTATGTAGACTTTAAAAATCCTTGTTTGTTAGAAATTCGTTTGGTTCGTAGTCTACTGGCCCGGATACACGCTGCAACTTTTTTTGACACATTGCGCGCAACACGAGTTGCACCATATGTCAACTCCTGCATTGTTGAGGGCAATGTTAAACAATATGATTTGCAACGATTTTTCAGTTCAAATCAAGTCGCAATTCAACGCATTGTCAAAGCAGAAATTGCGCTAAAAATTGTTGTTTTGTAGATTCCACACCATAAATATTACGAGTGATAGCGCTGCGCGAAAAATCATCGTTGCTAATCGTCTCGTGTAACATTGCGTTCAACATTGTAGGGGTAAACACACGCTGCAATACTTTTTTCGGCAATTTTTTCCTCGTGCTGGCAACGCAATTTTAGATTTTGTTTCAGAGAACAATTGCAGCATCTATCATCACTCTGCAACATTTAATACAAGGTGTGCAATGTTCAAAATGTTGCAGAGAAAAGTTTAAACTTTTGAACATTCTCTAACATTGTTTGTTGTTGCGAGGCATCGTTGTCGCCGCTGTTGCCAGAAATTACATAGTGCCGCGCCAGCATGAGAAAAAGATGCAGCGTGTTTAGGCCTACTCCGGGCCCTAAAGTCGCCTTAAGTCGCACAAAGTCGCCTTAAATCGCACAAAGTCGCCTTAAGTCTCGTCAACTTTTTGACCAATTTTTGTTTAAATCGCCATGACTTAAGTATACGCCTCTGGAACCATCGACTCCTAGGCCTACTCCGGCTCTAAAGTCGCCTTAAGTCGCACAAAGTCGCCTTAAATCGCAAAAAGTCACCTTAAGTCCCGTCGACTTTTTGGTCAATATTTGCTTAAATCGCCTAAAGTCGCCCTTAGTCGCCTCAAGTTGCCCAAAGTTACGGCGACTTTAGGGCCCGGAGTAGGCCTGTGTTTCGCCGGCACGGAAAGAGTTGCGGCAGAAGTTGAACTCGATACTAAACCTGCAACTATATGGTAGCCATAACCAAACGTTTGAAAGTGGTCTCTTGTATAATTCTTTCTTCACAGGACGACCAGATTCTACCACTAGGAAATACTTTGTTACATCGGATGAATGAACATGAATTTGCCACCTCTCATGACGACTTTCAATTGATATCCTTTTGTATTGAAAGACTGAACAAATTTGAATGAATGTAGAAACAAAGATGAAAACGTGAGAAAACTAAGGGCGAAGAAAAAAGTATAAAAAAAAAGAGAATTGGAAAGAAAAAAAGAGAAAAGAAAGAAAAACTGTAGGTATGTTGGTTTGCTCCTGATCAAGTACAAATAATCACCTTAACAAGACAACGGCAATATAGAAAACATGCCAAGCCACTTAACTAGCCACACAGGTGAAGATGTATCTACCTTTTTACAGCCAAACGGCACAAGGTCAAGCTGTTGGATTATTGGTGCTCAAAATAAAACGAAAGAAGAGTAGTTACTTCAACTATTATACTATAAGTACTTTTTACACTTATTCCTAAGCAATTCCACGTAGTTGTTCTTTCAAATTCCGTCAGTCTCGCAAAGGTATCTCAGAAGTACAAGACATTTGTACTAACAGTTCACGTGACCCAAGCCCCCTTAAATCAAGGAGTGGTAAAACGAACTAACAACTTTGTCAGAGTCTTGCTACCGGCCCATGTTTCCCCGCAACCTCGTTCCCAGGGCCTTCTCTTCTCGCTTTTTTCGAGCGTTGCCATTTTGAAGAAAAAAAAAAAAAACGAGAAGAGAAGACCCTGGAACGAGGTTTAGTCTCCCCGTAGGACATAAGAAAATCGTTTTTCATTTCATTTCATAGCGAAATATCTGAAATTTATTCTATCACTCCTGACCCAATTAGCCCTAATTTAGGTTTAAGCCTTAAGAAAACCATTCGTTTTAATCCTGGTCTAGCGCTAATGGAGCTTTCGGGAACTCCGCACCGGCCTGCTTAGGTCACGTGACCTCTTAGTTCAAATGATCGATTCGCACTATGTATAAATTAAATTGAGACAATAATTAGAACAATAATTTATTCCTGTGTATATTTGTCCTTTCGTAAAGGAATTTTGAAAATACTACATTTCGATGATCATTAGATTATCACCACTACTATTGATTGTCAAATATTTTTGAATCAGTAACACCTTTATATGGAGCACTCCAAATATCAGTACCTCCACAATAATTGTGGTAGATAGTCGTAGAGTGTTGTTCAGATTTTTCATCCAACAATAACTTGTCTCGTAATTAAGCAGCTAAAAGATATTTGTAAATGCATCTTTGATTCATACAAAATATCAACTTGCTTTTTGTGAAAATTCATATATAAATTAAAATAATTATAAAAGCTTGGCTTTGCTGTTTCTGTCAACAAGACCCCGATACATAGCGTTGAAGGATAAATTACACCGTGAGGGACCTAGGAGGGTAGTTTGGGGGGGAGGGGGGTGTGTGTGGATGGGGGTGGGGGGTGGGGGGTGGGGTGAGGGTAGGGTTGGTCAAATGTTGACGCTACATACGTATGTACTAGGCCTAATCCAAAATATTTTGAGTAAACCCTCTCTGCGGCTCATGACCGTGTTTCAAAGAGAAAACCTGGTTCACTTCTCGTGATTTGTATGCGGTTAACGATGGCTAACGACACGATTGACGATCACATTAGAAACAACCCCAAAGTTAACCAGGATCTGATCTGTCGAACCGCAAACCGATACTGGAGGCAAACCATCGTCTGAGACATCAGTCAGTAGTCCATAGATAATGCTTCGTTAAAACAAAAGAGAATTAATATGTTATGGGGCCTTGCACCTTTTCGGTGTCTCCTAAAGAACTAACAAAACAGAAAAAGCAAAGCAATTGTTTGAATGCTGCGATCATGCAATTTATAAAAATTAAACCGTAGATACTTTAATTTGATTCCATATAAAATATCGCTCATCCGCGGCACATTCTTTCTACTAATTGCGAGAAAATATCAGCACCGATTCTATTCTCATCCCTAGCTTCCTTGGTGGGGTCAGTAAGAGTTCATTTTGCTCTTGAATGATAACTGTTTATCAAAGGGATGTGAAACAGAGAGCATTTGACGTATCTTCTTCCATGCCAGCATTTCTGGTTTGATTTTCAATTTAGACCATTATTCCAGATTTCGCACCGGGCTATTATGACGACTCTCGGCGTCTTCCGTGAATGTGAGGCCATTGCTGTGTCAGCTCTCATTGTTAATATTGAAGACCATTCTTTTCCACTTGAAATTCGTAAGACTTACTATACATAGTTATATCATACCGTATTTAAGTGAGGTTATTCCCAATGTGCAGTAACGTTACTATTCTTAATGAATAACTTAATGTGTAAAGACGTTTTAAGACAGCAAAGTGGCTCAATCCACGCCTTCAAATCCTTGGGTATTTTCGATAGCAATTCGTAGTTTTTCACGAAGCTCGTAGTAACTTCTGTATCGTGGAAGATCCAATCGATTGAAGCTGAAATCATACAATAATGCCCATGTTTACAGAACGACATGTAAATGCTATTAACTCGAACGTAGCCTATCTAAAACCCAATGGCTAACATAAACGAGCGTACAGAGTCTCTAGAGACCATGGCAAGAATTACATAACGTGGTATACATTCTTGAAGTTATTGACAATTAAAATCATGTACATACCAAGTGTGTGCTCTTGGCAACGAATGTGGTGTTCCCCAGGGTTCCACTGTGAACTTCTGGGGTCCATTGCTACCATACAGCTCAGAAAATCCGTTCATTGGGACACGTGATGTCCCGGTCACAAACTGCAAGAGCCTTGCACGAGTCTCCATGTCATACGAATTAACGGCCTAGAAAGATAACGTACTGTTAGAATAGGCTATTTCGTTTAGTACGGTGAGACCCCGATAATAAGTCCACTTACCGGCCAATGAAACCGGCCGTAAAAACGGGGTGGCCGTATTGAAAGGATATTTCATAAGAGATTTTAGAAGGGGTTAGGTTCACTATATTTCTATACAGCTTTGTGAAGATGCGAAGAAAAGACCAAAGTGGAATGGGAGGGGGAGGTACAAGGACATGAAATGCCCCACCAAGGGACGACAGTAGCAAGAAAAGAAAATTCAAAACACTTGAACAACTACATTCGAATGTGTGTTTGCGTCTCCAGTTTATTGAATACACAATAAGACTTCGTTGTTCGATCAGATGCAGTTTTTCGCTAAACAAGGGTTAAAATCAATGGTTTTCTTTAGATTGAACCCTAACAGTCTAAGCGCTAACCCGCTATCGGACAACTGGGCCAAGTACGATAGTCGTTTTTACTTTGATTCAAACTTACCTTCCAAAACCATTGTATAACGATGTGTTTATCGTGGTATTCACCCCTATAATTCGAATTTTTTCTCCAGTCCTGTGTATCGATATCTCCTAGACCGCACATCAATAGCTAAGGAAACAAAATAACAACAGCCATTATTTTGGGGAACACCCTCGGCGAACATCCTTGAGGACCTTGGGCAAAAGGGAAAGGGGAGAAGAGAGGGTGAGACGAAAGGGAGGGCAGGAGACAGAGGAAAAGGAAACGTTTCGTCCTTTCTTCTTTCTCTATTCTCTTCCTTTTCCCTTTCGTCCTGAGTTCCCGGGAATGCTTGGGGAGATATTTCACGAAAGGGAATTCATTCA
Source organism: Telmatactis stephensoni (assembly GCA_029948255.1). NCBI lineage: Eukaryota > Metazoa > Cnidaria > Anthozoa > Actiniaria > Isophelliidae > Telmatactis > Telmatactis stephensoni. The sequence continues at coordinate 1,038,486 of JALIZF010001912.1, forward strand.
GCATTGTTCACATCCGATGTAGATGCTACTTAGCAGTGAAGAAAACTATGAAGGGAATTTTTTTCGTCTTCAGCTTTTACAAAGAGGATAAAATAAGGTACAATTTCTGCTAGGTGTGTACCTCGTAGTTAGCACAAGGGCCATTACAAGAGTCCCTGAGTTGGCCCAACCCAAGAGCGACCATAATCTTCATACGAATAGAGACAACAGACCCTAACCAAGAGACCATAATACTAAGAGAGCGAAGCTCAGTATTGATGTCTGTGCCATGTTCGTGGCGGCTAAGGTTATTTTTAGTAACTTCGCCATCGCGCGCGCAAGGCTCTTAAACAATAGAATTCAAACGGTCCCGTCCGCGCGCACGTCAAAAATCAAATTCTATTGGTTGAGGGACTTGCGCGCGCGATGGCGAAGTTACTAAAAATAGCCTTAGCCGCCACGAACATGGCACAGACATCAATACTGAGCTTCGCTCTCTTAGTATTATGGTCTCTTGCCCTAACATACCTCGACTTCTCGTTCATCAAATATTTGAAGCAAGTTGGTAGGAATGAGTTCATTGAAACCCTGCGAGGAAAAAAACCACTTATTTTTCAACTTATGATTACGATTGACTGGGACACCTGATGTACCATGTTATCAATAATAATTACATCACAATGACGATAATCACATGCAGGACGAATGCTAAGTAAGGAAACAAAACATGATCACGGTAGAGAACAAGGGATGACGGTGGAAGAGCTAGGAGGATGAGTTGAGAAAGGGCTGCGACAATAGATTCCTGACAGTTGGTGAAGACGTTTCGTGATTCAGCCTAAACTCGGTTCGTGTTTCGTTAAAAAGGCAAAAACCGTGCTTTTTCGAAAATCACTGAACTGTGTAAACTGACTAAGAAAAGATTCTCAAATCAAAAGATATTCACCTCCATAAATTTTCTCATTTGTTCTTCGACACGGCTTACGAATCTCCACTTAATCACCAAACTATAAATTGAAGAAAGAAAAGAGTTCATCTTTTGCCACATACAAATAATAATCTAAGTCTACAATGTTTTAAATTAAAATTGGTATATTACGTGCGCCCTGATTGGTCGAGAACCGTGTTCATTACAGTACACACACATAGACACGTCAAAGAATCTTACGCGCGCTCTGACTGAAATGCTTCGATGAACATTGTATGGAACAATTATAAAATATTTGAGATATAACGCGCGCGCTGATTGGCTGGCAACCATGTTTATATCAGAGGACAGAGACTCGCTCAAAAAACGTCGAAAATATTTTATAAAAGCAATATAAAACGATCGCTTATGTCTCTGTACTGTGAAATAAACACTCTGGAAGATGTAGAGCACTCGAAAAGCAAGAGAAACACTCGGCTACGCCTCGTGTTTCTAAGCTTGCTTTTCTCTTGCTCTACATCTTCCATCGTGTTTATATCACAGAACAGAGACATGCGCGCGCGTTTTATATTCCTTAAATAGATTCCATTTTTCCCACAGAAGACATCAAAATATGGTGAGAACAAAGGTCACGCCACTTCGACCGTAGCATACTCTTTTGTTTTCACCACATTTTGACGTCATCTGTGCATCTATTAGGACAGACGCACGAAAAAAAAAATGGAATCAATGGCAGGGACAACACTCCAACAGAGGAAGTCTCTTTTCCTAGGCCATGTCACACACACACCGGCAACTTCTTGTTCTACTCTTCGTGGTGTGGGTTCTTTTATATCCCTCCAATGCAGGGTTAGTTTTCGGTTTTTAAAAAGTCCTTGTCCGAGAAGTGAAGGTCTAACCATTTGCTAACCGAGCAGGGATAAAATGACTTACTTGATATATTCTATTTTGCTTTCATTAGTTACTGCAATATTTGAGCCTCCTGGCTTTAGTTCCTTCACTTTCAGCTATTAAACAAGAAAATATAAATACCAGTAAGGAGGAGACCTAAGGAAAGTGATGGGATGAATGTAGCCCTAACTCTTCTCCCCTCCCAAGATCACTGTAGTTTCTCTTGATCATCACCAAAGCTACACAAAGCTAGCTGATCACAATGGGAGTCAAACCTTGAAACTCTTCCTTAAACTAGACTGACGTCCGTTCATGTAATTCTTGCTTCTGATAAAGGCGACACGGAACCTTCCAACCTGCGTGCCGGCGCTTTTTGGTGAAGAAAAGGGATGGGGAAGGGGGAGGGGAAGTGAAAGGAAAGAAGGGAGGTTTCCCTTCCCTCCCCTCCTCTTCCCCCCCCCCCCCCCAAAAAAAATACGCCGGCTACGTAGGGTAGAAGCCTTGCAGAACGGCCATCTATTCAATTGCTATTTCAATTACTTTTGGCGTTTCAACGGAACCTTCTAACCTACGTAGCCGGCGCTTTTTTGGGAAGAAAGGCGATGGGGAAGGGGGAGAGGAAGGGAAGGGAAAAAAGGACGATTTACCTCCCCGCCCCTCCCCCAAGTGCGCCGGCTACACAGGGTAGAAGCCTTCCAGAAAGGTCATCCATTCAATTGCTATTTCAATTGCTTTTAGCTGTTTCAACATTCTTTTTAACCATTGGTCTCAGAGTAGCTTGAATGCCATCTGAGACAGTATTGAATTGGAAGGAAGACTAAACAGCTTATTGGTAGGCGTATTGTTGAATAATAAGTAATAATCGCTTACCTCGCCAAATAAATCTTCATCTACACAGAAATGCAGCTCTAAACATTCTGGGTCATTTTCTAAAATCCAGTTTAGACTGTTGAAGTATTCGGAATCCTAGAAAAATAAGCAAAGGCAGATAGTGAAAAGGTGAATGCATGTCAACAACGAACCGACACCACCACCACCACCTATTATAACATAGCTACAATCTTACGCGCGCTCTGATTGGCTGAAAAATCTATGAACTATTTTCGCCATGGGTTGCACGGCTCCGTTTTTAACGTTCTAGGCTCTGTTATAAATCAATTAGACAACAGAAAGCCGCTTGCCCATTGCGTTATAGACGCACTTGAGAAAATATAAAGAACTCTTAACAAACTAGAGTCGCACTCGGCTACGCCTCGTGCCACTCTTACGTTTGTTAATCGTTCTTTATATATTCTCTCGTGCGTCTATAACGCCATGGGCGCGAGGCTTTCCATTGTCTAATTGATAAATAGACTAAACACCTTTGTGTTTAGTGTATTGGGTTGCATAATACTTACGACGCTCTCCATATCAATCAATGTTATGGCTTTATTGAGCATCATCTTGTAAAACGGTCGAATAAAAAACGCTGAAAGACAATTAAGGCCTATAGTTAGTACACACTACAATCCACTCACAAACAGTGGTTTTCATCATCACTCCACAGAAAACACTAACTTATTACATACATACATACACATACATACATCAACTTTATTTAAACACGATATTTGTTAAAGCATGCGCTTATGGGGTCGTGTATTCCTTCACCACCAACAATCAGTAATAGATAGAACAGTTTTCGTATGAGTATGAAACGGAGCGCTACGAGTTGTGAACGTATCAGCGCCGTGATGTCAATAAAAACATTCGAAATTCCTGTCGTAACTGTGCCGATTTCACAGTCATACGAACTCTGTTTATCACATCATCATCATCACCACTATTATCATCGCCATCATCATGAACTTCAAAATTACTGGTGGGCCGATTACAGTACACACGCACAGATGACGTCACAGTATCTTACGCACTTTTTGATCAGTTGAAACATATTGAGAAATATTGCATAATCTTACCATCTAACAATTTGCCATGGTACACAGCCATACCAGCTACTCGGCCAATAAATTTGAAGTAATTCAAATGGTCTTCATTACAAAGACCTGAATTAGGATTTATTTGTAGGGTGTAGTTATCACTGTAAGAAGAATAAGAAAAAAAAAAAAAACAATATTGGTCGAAAATCGCCTACGGATCGTGCTCTCCCTACACTTCTTGCGTGTTCTGGTCACTTCCAGAGTTTTACACTTGTAATCAACAAATGTAGCTATTGTTCTTGGCAGCTAAAACAATAGCTACACTTGTAAATTACACATGAAAAAGTTTTCAATTTAAGTCACCCAAGAAAGACTTTCTAAAGGTGACAGGTGGCATCAGTCATTTACGGTACTCCAATGAAAGACTATATAAGGCTCGAAACATCATTAATGAAAACACTCTTTTCAAACAGTTAATTAAATTTCTATTCATTCATCACTATACATGTATCTCCATATATTGATGCAGCATTCACTCGTTTACTTGCCAATTTACGTTTACACCACTGCCTTTACACATACCTTGCTGAGTATTCAAACAATCCATAGTATGGATTGAAAATCTCTCTGGATAGCAGGTAAAACCATTCCCTAAGCAAAGAAACAAAATTAGTTAATATAAATAATAGTAGAAAGAAGAAAGGAGAGAAAAAAGGATATAGGAAAAGGAGGTGAAGAAAAAGATAACGGAACAAAAGCTACAAAAGAGAAATTGGTAGAGGAGGAAGAGGAATGATAGGAAAAATAAGGAAGGAAGGAATGTAGGAAGAAAAGAAGGAAGGAAGGAATTACGAGAGCTCCGTAGGGAAGAAGGGGAGGAGTGAGGAAATGATGGATGGATGGATGGATGGATGGATGGACAGACAGACGCCGGACAGACGGATGGATGGAGATGGAAGAAGATACTAACCTCTGTACACCTCCATAATCAAGTCCAGTCTCACCATCAAATACTATCCACAATCTACTTTTAAGTATGTCAGGATTACGAACATTTAAAAGCACACCACGAAATGAGTCCTCCAAGAGGTTATTACGTCTGATGTGAATTTCATACTTGTTGGGAACGTTACTCTGTACAAAGAATGTGATTTTAGAACGGTTTTCAAGAATAAAACTTTCATTAAGTTTACTGTCTAGTTAGCCTACGAAGAAAACAGATTTGTTTGACATCTTGAATATACAGATCCAAGCTTCTTATCAGATATCTAATTTTGTATTATCTTTTAAATTTTTATTCAATATATTGTTTCTAAGTATTTTGTAACACATAATTCCGTCTCACGACTGCAAAGTGTTGAAGTCAATGAACGATTTCTCTCTCTCCCCTCTCCTCTCGTTCACAATAGGCAGGTCTAAATTCTTAGTTTATTTCACTTCTAATTAGTTTACAGGGACGGCGGGGCAGTTTTTAAGGGGAGAGGGGGGACTAAACTATTTCCTACCCACCCCTCCCCTATCATTTTTTTTTACTTTTTATCGTTAAGAAATTAAAAAAAAAGAATTCTCAAAAAAATGGAGGGGGCTCTCCCCCCCCCCCCAGCCCCCTCAGCTCCGCCGTCCCTGGTTTACACTAATACTAGAAGGTTCAATTGTACGGTATTTGTATATATAATCTCCCCCAAATCAGGTAGCTGGTGCTTATGATAGGAATTGCAATCTTCTGATAATAATCTTGCAAAGGTAAATTAAATATGGAATTGGAGGCATCTTACCGGTCGCTTGAGTTTAGCCCTAAAGTAATCGCATTTTCGCTTGTAATCTCGGGAATAAGGCACAACCTGAAACATGGAAAACAGGTCTATGATGAACATTTGTGATCAAGTCTACCACAAGTCTTAAATACATGTAATAATCATCATCAGTCATCATCATCATCACCACCACCACCACCACCATCAGCTCTTTTTAAATTCAAAAATTGAATAAGCACGCTGTTGTCAGCAATGCATATTACTATACCTGTGTCTTGGACTTTTGAATTTGCAGTCTAGGATCTTCCCATTGTGTTGATCTTGTTGCTTAAAAAGAATGAGGAAATGTCAAGCATTATGTTGCCTGCCCAAGAATCACACATGCATGAATTTATTTGATGAAACCTACTGGATAGGAGGGGATTAGTGTAAGAGGTAGCTGATCAGAGAAGAGCTAAGAGAAGAAAACAGGAGAGAAAAGTAGACATTGCACCTTAAGCAGAAAGTAAGAGCTGGTCTCTAGGGTGTTAAGTAAACATAAAAGGGAGTACACAGTGTATTATTTCATGAATGATATAGTGTTTGGCAAATTATACATAGTGTTTGGCAAATTATACATAGCATTTGGCAAATTATACTAACTGTGATCAATGTAGAACACTCTTCCATCTGAATGCAGTCTTTCTTCCCATCCATCCTAAAATAAAAGTCAGTCTTAAAGTGGCTCCCAACATAAGCTTCCATGTTGAGCATCCATAATATTGGTTTATTTGCAAACTATCATCACTATAATATTATCTGATCATCCGAACTCATCATCTTTGTAATCATTAGTGCCATATATATGAATGAAAATAAGACAAGTCAGATCTTATGTTTGATGCAACTTTGGAAAGACAAGAACATCTCTGTAAGTGACACTCTTAGCTGAGGAGTAGTACTTAGTAAGGAACTCTGTGCATTTATTTTGTTCGCATCTTTGGGTAAAATTTAAGTGTCCTTTAAACTAAGAGTTTGCATCTTGCATGTATTTAATTCATGCCCAAAATAAGATGCCATCCTATTTTTGCTCATATGAATGGCCCTTTATCACCATCATCATCACTATCATTATTATCATCATCATCATCGTGATCAATAATAGTTAGCATGCTTACAGGGAGTGGACCAAGATCTTGACTGACAACAGTCTTTGGTGGTGAGGAGCTTAACACAGATGTGGGAGGATGTGATGAAAGCCTTGGATCATGCTAGAACATACAAATGAGAAAACAATGAATAATGGTATTGTAATAATGTTAAATACCATGTAGCATTGTAGAAATTATTCTACTGTGAATTTTTCACAATAAAGGCATAACAACCAAAGCTAATGAGTTTTTATCAGGTATTTTTGAATTCGTAAAACAGAAAAATAATTACCATAGCTGGAAAGAGCATGTTAAAATTAGCAAGACAGTGAAGTTTGAAGGAATGAAATCCAAAACTTGCGAGAATATGAATTTTTGAAAAGTGTGAATTTGTAAGAAAACCTTTGCTGGTAGGCATCTCTTGCCTATAGAATTTCGATTTCGGAAAATTCATATCTTCATTCAAATTTCATTCAAACTCACAGTTTTACTGATTTTGATGTGCTCTTTCCAGCTATGGTAATTATATTTCTGTACTGTGACTTTTGGAATTACATGATAAAAGCTAATTATGTACATGTGCACAAAATCTATTCTAAGTTATTATAACTTACCCAAGAAGTTGTTTGTGTGTTATGATCAATAAAAAAGATTCTACCATTAGGAGCTTGTTGCATGGCCCATCCAGGTGGGAGGGGCTCAAGAAGTGGGTTTGAGGAAGCAGCTGCCTGATAAAACAAATGAAAAAAAATAGAATTAAATTAGAGCTGACAAACATAATACAAGTTATGATAAGATATTGTGAAGACTATCTATACAGATCCTCCTATAAAGTAGACCTATCTAAGATAGACAGTCATTTCTGGTTGGTAGTACCAAATGAATATAACAACAGCATACAAATGTATGGCTTTTTCTATGCCGAAACTCTAAGCCAGACAACTACTTGATGACCTATCAATAGGCTAGTACACATGGGGGGGTTTTGCTCCCGGGGCATATTCATAGGCCACTTTGTACAACTATTAGACACTTTTTGCTCCCAGCTCATGCTCTCTGATATCTATAACCAGTTTAATATTGGGGAGCATGAGGTGGGTGCAAAACTCTGCTGCCATGAAAACATTTTTTGTGTGAAATCGTTGGTATGCACGAGGGAGCAAAATTGATCTGGGAGCAAAAAAAATTTCATGTGTACTGGCAAATATGAGAGTCACAGTCAGTTGGTTTCTGGAATTGCATTTAGAATATGGAACTCTGATGAAAGCCATCACCAGAACTGCAATTATAAGGTTTCTTTCTGTGTGTTAACAACTTCATTTCAGTATTTGTTTCAGTCTTCATGTCAAAGCTTAAGATGTAGCACTGGTGATAAGAATGTGTGAATTATACTGTAGAGAGAGTCCATTGTCTGACAGTCAGTCAAGAGAGAAAGCCTAGGACAGGGGGTATTCAATTTTTAAATTTGCTTTTCTCTCTGAAAAATGACACAAAAGAAAACTCAATGCTCACATGTACCTGATCATTAGTACTTGTTTCTTCTGTAACAGTTGGTTGATTTTGTTGTGGCTGTGGAACAGCTATTGTTATCTAATGAGAAATGAAATCACATGTTCAAAGGTTTTTATTTTCTACACTCAAAAATATATAACAAAGAAAATGTAAAGAATGAGTCCCAGTAGTGTAGCAAGCAACTACATATTAAGATCTGTTGTGATTGGAGAAACAAAACAATACATTTCATTGTCTACTTGTTCTATTGTTTTATTTTCTATTGTTTTACAGCGAGGGTATCAATCCAATAGGATTAGATCTTACGAGAGCTGCTACACCACCCCCTGATGAGTGGAGGGTGCAAACGTGAACTAATAACTGAAGGGTTCCCTGTGAAAATGACCTAAGTGACTTTTTGATGGATGTCCTAAGATTACTTTTTCCAGCATAGGAAAGTCAATTATACATGTACCATTTTATACCATTGAAAAAATATCATCAAAAAGTCACTTAGGCCATTTCCACATTGAACCCTTCAATTACCCACAACAATGAAAATAGAAACTGCTGTCACTCAAATAGGGTTTTACACATGGAATGCCGACAGAAGTAGTTTCAGGGGGGAGGGGTGGAATCTGTTATACTGACCTGTGCACTGTCTCCTTGATTATCATGATCAGTTTCTGATTCATCTACACTCAAGTGACGACGGATATTAAATTGACGATGTCTTGTATTTTCTTCCTGTTGTTGTGCACGGCGTATTCCTGTTGGACTATATTTTATCAAGAATAAACATATCATTAAAATTGTATTCATATGGCAATCTTACTAAACAACATGGACAGATTAATTGGTAGCAATATACATGTAAATGATAGTGCCGTAATTTTTTACATAAATTAATGGGCCCACAAAGTTATTGGTCCTTTTTAGAAATGGGCCCCTGGCCACTGACTGCTCTGTTGTGTCCTTGAGCAAGACATTTTATTTGATGTTGCCACAGTCTGTTCAGCTCTATTTAAGCAATATAAAATGCACACACATGTCTCTGTACTGTGATAAACATGATAGAAGATGTAGAGCAAGAGAAAAGCAAGCTTAGGAAAACAAGACGTAGTGAGTGTTTCTCTTGCTTTTCAAGTGCTCTACATCTTCCAGAGTGTTAACTTTATATCACAGTACAGAGACATTGATTTATATTGCTTTTATGACATATATTCAACATTTTTGTGCGAGTCATGTCTCTGTCTTCTTAATATATAAACATGGCAGCCAGCCAATCAGCACACTATCTCAAATATTATTTTTATAATAATAAGTACTGTATGCAGTATAAACAGTACATGCATGCTATAGTTACGTACATGTAATCTCCATCCCTCTCCCCCAAAGATTGTCATTCCCACCAATGGTAGATTTAAAATTGCAATTATACCTTCTGGGTCTTGACCAAGAAGTAGATCTTGTGTTGTGATCAATATAAAATCTACGTCCAAGAGCATCTTGTCTTTCTTCCCATCCTGGTGGCAAATCCTGTGCTTGCGGCTCCTCCACATCAGGTAATGGCTAATAAAAATACAATAATTCAAATGGTAGTGATAATTTTTTCCTAATTGACATTTACATACACTTTAGCTTGAAGAGCTATCTAACTTAACTTAAGAAGCAAAATCTATAATGGGTGGAAAGTGTGTGTGTGTGTGATCACGTGTTGGGAAGTGGCATCTGACTTAGCTTGGGAGGTCTTGTACATCGGTTGACAGGGTGACGCTCATAAACTGTTCATAACCAGACGCTCATAATGCTCATAATCAGATGACACCGTCCTGAAATTCTATCATATAAATTTGTAATCCATTCCTATAATTTATTACCATTGATTCTGGAGGAGGTGCAGATGGAACTGGGCTGGGGTGATTTATTGTTGGTAAACTCGGTTGAGAAGGAGGAGTACCAATTTGTGGGTCTGGCTGAGATGTCAAATCAGTCATTTGCACATCTAAAGAAACCAAACAAATCAATATAAACTGAATGAAAAGGTGAATTATATTATATATCATTTCATACACCTAACTACATTATTTATATTTTGTATTAAGCAAAAGCCACTGTTGGAATGATTTTTCTTACCTCCCGAGTTTGCAGTAATTGGCTCCTCTATTGTCCATAGCTTTAAACACACTTTTCCTCGTACTCTTGACTTTGAGCTTTTGTAACATATACAGTAAAGAAATAAATAGAAGAACAAACAAAAACAAACAAATAAATATGCTTGTAAGAATGTGACCTTACAAACATGACTGCATGACTAAATAATAATAAAAGTGTCAGCAATTGATTTTTGCAGAAAGTATATCAAATACATCCAACACATTATAGTCCAGTTGTGAGATACATGCATGCTTCCCCTGCTACATAGTTACATAAGATTTAGCATGAGGCTAAGTGCTAAAACTTTTGTCTTGTTATGAATGACTGAGCTCTATAAATCAAACTCAGAAGTCACACATTCCAAGTTTGATATATACCTTCGTGGCTTGAGCCGGTATTCTGAAATTGTCCCAAGATCTTCAATCTAAATTAAAACCAAAAAGAAAAAAAAACTTGATTGAGTTTTAGTCTATTGTATCCTAGTGAACTGATCAAACATAGAGACATACTTACTGGTACAAAATTAAGGTCAATGTACACCTCTCCCAAGAAATCATCTCTTGTCTGAAATATTATTTATTAGAAATAAATTTATGTTTAAAAACTTATGCTTACAATAAATGGGATATTAATAAAAAGCCAGGAAGTAAGAAAAAAAGGAAGGAAGAGGAAGAGAATCAGGAAAGGAAAAAGAAAGAATTAAGAAAGAAAAGAAAGGAAAGCCATAAAAATTGTAAATGGAACAGTCACAAGAATAATATGAGAAAGGGAAACAAGGAAGAAGAAAGAGAATAAAAGATAAGGAAAAACACTGTAGGGAAAGAGGGAAGCTCAAAGAGGAAAGAATGAAAAGCAAAAGAGTTGTTTAAATAATTAAAAGAGGACAGTCAAACCTCCCTTATATAAATAACAACAAAGTTTCCCATTTAAATCACTATAGTTGGAACCTTGCATAGACAACCACCCTCTATCTCCTCTCCCATTCCCCCTCCCCTTTCCCTTCCCCTCCCCCTTAGGGCCACTACACAGGTTATATACAACAAGCAGACCATCTCCTTATAGACTGTCACCTCCATACAGACATCTCTCTATAACAGACAGATGTCTTTGTCCCAACAGCTGGAATTTCCATACATTTTCTTTGCATGACCTCTATGTAACAGCAGCCTAGTGACATCACGTTTTGAAACGAGAGACAGGATAGCCTGGGGACTAGGCTGTATGTAACAGTACATGTATATTTAAGCAATATAAAACGCGCGCACATGTCTCTGTACTGTGATATAAACACGATGGAAGATGTAGAGCAAGAGAAAAGCAAGCTTAGGAACATGAGGCGTGGCCGAGTGTTTATCTTGCATTTCGAGTGCTCTACATCTTCCAGAGTGTTTATATCACAGTACAGAGACATAAGCAATCGTTTTATATTGCTTTTATAAAATATTTTCAACATTTTTTTAGCGAGCCATGTCTCTGTCCTCTGATATAAACATGGTAGCCAGCCAATCAGCACGTGTGTCTGCTTTCAAGAGGTTCTCCACTATATGGTGTACATTGTAAGCTTGTCATTTTAAGTGGTTGATTACAAGAGGTTCAACTGCACTTTGGTCATACGTACATTACAGGGTGGCAAGGGTGGCGTAGCAGTTTACCACTCGCCTTTCACTGCTGTGGTCCGGGTTTGATTCCCGGCTTGGGCCATACATGAATTGAGTTTGTTTGATGTGTTGTTCTCTCCCTTGCCATGAGGGTTTTTTTCCAGGTTCTCCGGTTTTTCCTCCCTCAGCAAAAACCAACATGTGAGGTTGAGTGATGTATGTAGAGTATATCGAATGTAGTGGTAGTGAGTGTGGAGTGATTGCCACTGAAAAGCCCCTTCAGGGGAGTGTCAATTAAAATATTCCTTTCTTTCTTTCTTTATTACTTACAACTCTATTTTCATCATAAACTTGAACCAGCAGCTTGTTGTCAATAGGGTTTACCTACATGATACATTCAATATACATGTAAGGATGCATACATGTATGTAATATATATAAAATATGAGTGGGAGACCTTTATGGACATTTAAAATTTTATGCTCATAAAGATTTGAGGTGAATATTGTATATTACTTTATATCAAACTTTTAGTTTAGTTAGGTCATGTTTTACTAATTAAAATTTTCAAGATAAAGGTGATTTTGGTTGAGAAAACCCACGTTAAAGTTGCATGCAAATCAGGACAAATCTCTTGTTGAATTAACTCCTTCATGGTTATGATTTCCCATTGTGTTTTCTCATCAATTATTAATGAGTTTGATAAGAATTTAAAAAACTCATTAATAATTCATAAGGCAAACACAATGAAAATCGCCACCGTGACGAGTGTCTTTATATCTGATAAAGATTCGGCCTAATTTACATGAACTTTAACCTCGATTTTCTCCAAGATAAATGAAGATATTTTTGAATTTCTTTTAGAGAACAACTCTAATATGTGTTGGAGTTTTTTAAGCCGTATAAAGAACTCGAGATCGTGTTTTATCGGTATAAAGATCCTCGCCTACGGCTCGGATCTTTATATCCGATAAAACACTCTCTCTCGTTCTTTATACTATACATAAAGAAATACCAGGAATACTGTAGATACTGTAAAAGTCTATTATTAATATTTTGAGTGAGGTTCTAGCTAGGGAAATAAAAATTGTCAGTCATTATGATTTTTCCACTCTTTCCTTGGACAGGAAATCTTGTTATGAATATTTGCCTAGGCACAGTTTATGCTTTGTACTTGATGATCAGGGTGAATTGACTTACTCTAAAAAGGAAGTCTTCATTCCATTCAGGATTAAGTGTCTGTAAATAAAACAACAGTTTAAAAGCACCTACCAAAGTTAACCCTGTGGAGGGAGTACATGTACATTTGTGGGCAAAGTAGGAGGGGATTTGATCCAAGTTAACAATAAACCCCATTTGAGATCAGTCTGTGGTCCGTCAAAGCCTGATATCTTTATTTGCATGCTCTGAAATGAGGTTAATGTCAAAGTCAAATCTGCATACAGCTTTGAGAAAAGGGGCTATTAACTATACACAATTCAAGAGGCATAAATAAACTGGTTAAGTAATAACATGGCTGTAGCCAGAGTGAAATGTTTATAGAGGCAATTAATTACCTGCTAAAGGCAGGAGGAACTATAAGGGGTTGAGGGCATGTGAAAAACTTTGAAAATCAGCCCCTTGGAAATGCATAATTTGCAACATATTGATTGTATTAAAGTTGGCAATTTTGCACATTCTGGCAAAGAAAAAGAAGAGAGAAGGCATATCTGATACTATCTCATATCAGATATACTTTAATTTCCTCTCTTTTTTTTGCCAAAATGGGCAAAATTTTCATAACTTTAATACAAATTATCAATATATCACAAATGTTTGCATTCTTATTAAAGAATTAAAGAAAACAAAAATAATAATAATTATTCTATCTGAAATTTTACTGAGGCACCTGCCTCACTTGCCTCGTGGTAGCTATGCCTTGAATAAGGAAGGCAGTAATTCAACTTATATTAAAATCACATTCTACTCTATTGATGTGATGCACTCATTGTATTTCTCTCCCTGGAGATGACTTGTAGTTGCAAAAATTTTAATCCACATTGTACAAATTAATAGATCATTTTAGTTTTCATGTGTTGAATACATGTAGTTTGTATAAACTTTAAATCAGATATTATGTTGCCTAAATTATCCAACGGTGAGACAAAATGTATTTTCGATCAATCTACATGTAAGACGAAATGGCTCAATCAGAAGATAAATAATTTTCCATGATTATTTAGAAACCCCTAATTTGCATGAAAATCAGTTTTGCAGGATTTTTGAATATTTTAGTTCATAACACGTATCACCTGTATTTACTTGTATATATTATGTAATTCCTTAAAAAGGATCAAAACTACTAAAACAAAATGAAATGCATTAAATTTTTAAAAATTGCTGAAAACTCCCTAGAGACTTAAAAGATTAAAATTTCCCAGTGATTTACAGGTGATAAAAACATGAAAATGGCCAGTGATAATATATAGCTTTAAATCTATAGTCCTTGATAAACCTGAATCTCATTCACAGGTGCTCTCCAACGATTTTTCATGGACATCAATCAAAAGTGTTTCCATGACAATTTTCTTTTCATTTTACCACACATAATTTTCATGCTGTTGTTTCTGATTACAATTTTTCATTATACAATCAAAAATGCCCCCCCCTCCCAAAAAAAAAGAACCAACAACAACAACAACAACAAAAAACCATAGAAATTATATCATTCTATACTAAATTCCAGGAACATTTTAGCTCAGGAATATAAATTTGCAAAACTGAGTTTGTCCATTATCAATGGTCAACTGATTTTTTATGCTCAATCAGCAGGTCACGAAGGTCACACATGAATTTTATGAATTACCCATTTTTTCCTTTATTGCTTTTCCTAGAACAAATATTCAGTATTCATCATTATTTTCAGACCTAGTAAATCGAGATAGATCAGCCAGATCTATCTATCTATCAGAGATAGATAAGTAACTGCTAAAACAGTATAAAGACAAAGCTTTCAAAGTGTATGTGCCGTGGATTGTCTGGAAAGACTATTTAGCATGCAGTTGATATAATATATTCATAAAGATATAATACAAAACACAATACAATAAAAGAGCAAAAGACAATAGAAAACAATAATTATAAGATTTTTTTGAATACATTACACCAACTGAGTGCTATGTAGGTTTTCCTAAGGATTGTCATAGTCCAAACACTTTTTATTGACGACCATGAAAACTCAATTTTCAATGAGAGAAAAATATTAGCCTAAGGATGTGTGTGATTGTAAATTATTTATTCTATACTAACCTTCTTTTTGGTTTGTGTAGAAACAGTAGCAATTTCTCCATGATTTGGGTCACCTCGGTACAATTTTAACTTACAATATGGATCACTATATAAATCAAAAATATTCATTAAATAATATCTGGAAAAAAAATGGAAAAGTACAAATTAAATCAAATCTCTTGTTAATGTTTTGATTAATAATAAGCTTAGCCCTTCAAAGTGTTATCTCTTGCACCCAGAGATTTCTCTTCACTTCTCCTCTTATATGGCAACTGACTTTCATAAAACAAGTGATTGAAACAAAACACTGGGAAAAAAGCTATTTAAAACTAATAAAAACTAAAAATCAAATTTTAAAACTAAAACTAAAAATCAAATTTTAAAACTAAAACTAAAAATCAAATTTTAGTTGTAGAAATAGACCTTTCCCCAATTTGCACTAACTACGAACAGACAATGGTTTCAAGTCAAGGTTGGACTTGATAAATACAATCAATGTACAGTAACCACTAGTTACTATCATATGACCCCTGCTTGTGTCCTCTTAATAAAACCTTCAGGAAAATTCATGCAATGAGGGCCCATACAGTTTAATTTGCGCAATGGATGAAGGAGCTCTTTTTCTGCTGGCTCAGTATAAAACCATGTTGAAACAGTTATGACCCTCTCCAGTTTCCATGCAGGAATTTCAAATGACACCCTCTCTAGTGTCAGAACAGTTTTATATGCAGCTCACCCCTTTTAAGAAGTTCAAAATTGTGTGACCCACCCCCTCTTTCTACCCCTCACCCCCTTAACTTTATGACCAGTCCCTCACTTAGAGCCTTTTGTTAGTCTATTGAATTATATCATATGTGTCCAATAGAGTCTGTTCAGTCTCACTTTTCAATGATTAGATAAATTTAGTAATAATTAATTTAGTTAACTTAGTTTCAAAAGTCTTATTATTACTAATTAATTAATTATTAATTATTACTAAATAAAGAAGTTATTCCATTTGCAGTCATTTGTGAGCCTGTTAAAAGTCCAACCCTCTGGAAATTTTGTTGGATTTGTTTACCCCCACTTTTCAGATTTTCTAAGGGTATTTGATCCCCCTACCCCCCAGAATTTCCAATTCCCTCCGTGGTGGGGTATGGATATTTTCTGGAACTACACATTACCTAAAATTATGCACATTTGAAAATACTCAAATTGATATTTGCTCTTTAGAAATAAATAAATTATTATCATTATAAATTGTGAAAGCCCATCAAACTAACAGTTGAGCAAATGAGGGGGTCCATTTATTGGTGAATGAATATATTTACAAGAGAAAGAAGGCAGAAACAAGGCAATCACTCTATTATTTCACCTAAGGATCTGACAAACTGTTTTGACATGATTTCAAATTTAGGTGACGTCAACTAATTATAAAATAATAAATAACTTATCTAATTTAATTGACATATATCACGTTGACATGTTCAACACTGGGACTAAACTGACTCTATAATGAGAACATGCTCAAAAAATTAATACTGAAAAATATCCCCTAATATTTATATGTATATAGATCACATGTTGCTATGGGTGCTTGAATGTGAAAATAACTATGATCCACAGAGGATGGGAGATGACCTCTTACGTAGCTCTCGATTATATTGCTCGATAGTCAATGAGATTTAATGAGTTATTGTTAAAAAAACAATGAGTACTAGAAATATGCTTTATTGAAACACACTTTCATATCATATACATGTAGATAGATCATAAATAATTGGTTCATCAATATAAAAAGTTATAAATACTTTAACAGTTCATTAAATAACCATTATAAAAACAAACGCAGATATATTATGCACGATTCAAGTGACGTTCTTTATAAACGTCATTGTCAAGTAAGTCATTAAATTAAAACAAGGAAATAGATTGAATAATTTAGTCACTTCACCTCTGCCAAACATAAGCTTATATTATACAACTGTGTGTAGAACTTGAAGTGTCTCAAGCTTGTGTAAACATGTGACACTCAGTCAACTAACTTTACTGCAAACCTGTAAAACTACTTTAGTTAGTTACGTATACCGTATTTCTACCCAAACTTAATAACCTAATTACTCAGCATTGTGTTGAGTAATTTAGGACTTATGATCAAGGAAAGGTATTTTTATACCTGTACAAAAATAATCTTGAAAAACACATCAATGGCAATTGATGTCAATGAACCTCAAATAACTAGTCACAATATAAATTAAGTCAGTTTCGTAACCTCACTGACACATGCAAAACATTTGTTCTCTTCGATTTGGACCACTGCCTACTTTGATACTAAATCTAATCATCCCAGATACCTTACCTTAAACCAAAAATATCTTTCTTTGCCAACCCTAAGGCCTTGACTACACAAACATGTAAAATCTTCAGCGAAACTCCAGATCCTGCACTCTACGAGAGAACACAGAACGCATGTTGCTTTTACAGTCAAGAAACGCTTACTTTATGGATTTTTGACAATTTTATAGACGGATTTACTTACTAGATTTTCTCTTAGTCCGTGTATAGTTGGCATAGTGATAGTGATTCGGTGTTAATATGTAGCGTAACGGACAGTATTTCGTAGTGAAGTCTTACTTCATACAGGATCTATAATGGTCGCCATGTTTTGACCCGCCTGCTTCGTAATCCAGTCTCTCTCGGTTTATGGTAATTTGACAGGCGCGCGGGACGATATTCCAAAGTGAGAGTAAAATCACTGGCTTTTGAAAAACACCGGGAAACATGGATTGTACTGACAAAATATCCTTTTCGTATAACACACTTAATTTGGACTCTTGTTCCTTAGCGCCCGCATGGAGGTTCTACTCTCGGAATCAGTTTGGACCACCTGGCCCTACTGTGCGACCACTGATCAGCTTGTTAACTACTGACGGAGTGTAGAAAGCCTAAGAAAGAACAAAACAAAACAATACAAACAAACAAACAAACAAACAAACAAACAAACAAACAAACAAACAAACAAACAAACAAACAAACAAACAAACAAACAAACAAACAAACAAACGAGCAAACAAACAAGCAAACAAACAAGCAAACAAACAAGCAAGCAAACAAACAAACAAACAAACAAACAAGCAAGCAAGCAAGCAAGCAAGCAAGCAAAGCAAACAAACAAACAAGCAAACGAACGAACAAACAAGCAAACAAGTAAGCAAGCATGCAAACAAACAAACACTGAACAAGCAAGAAAACAAAACAAACAAATATATAAGCAAACTAATAAAAAAACCCAAGCAAACAAGCAAGCAAGCAAACCAACCAAACACACAAATATTGAAATGGGATTTTACGCAGTTGTAGGTTTGGAATGTACTCGCCCTCCTTCAGTTAGTGACTCGTTAACGAGTTTGACAACAAGTTTAAAACTTTTAATCATGCAATTACCATATTACATACAACCTAGCTATTTATAATTGTTATTTAATATTCTGTCCAGTTATTTAATATTCTGTCACTACTGACATATGCAACAAAATTCAATATCATCAAATTCACACTTAGTAAAAATAGTATCGTACAATGCTTTGGTGATAGATTTCATGATATCGGATATATTGTTGCACATATACAATATCTCCATATTGAGCTTACGTGGTTAGCTCGGGGGAAGGGAGAGGGGAAGGGGGGTCTCTCTGCTTTTCCTTTCCCCACACCCACCCCCTTCAGAGCTAGCCATGAAGACCGCTTCATATTCTAATTCACTACATTGCACTATATCGTTTTATTATATTTTGAAAATAATTCAAGAGTTTTGATTGGCTAAGAGCCACCAGGATAAATTACAATTCACCTTCCCGGAGTTTCCCAGAATTCTTTATGATTTGCGCGCGCAAGCAAGGTCAGGGGACAAAAATATTAAGAAATGATGGCATTTATCGGGAACTCTTGCATTTATATGAGAAAAACGTTGAATATGTCATAACAGAAGTAGGTAGAAACTTTAGAGAATTTCTTCAAAAGCATTCTTATGAACAGATATCGGAGTTTATAGGTACTATAGTCGTTTTTTGGCGAATTTTTCCAGTGTATCTAAGACTTGCTTTAATAATTTTGTCCCCTGACCTCGCTAGCGCGCTGAATCGTAATGAATTCTGGGAAACTCTGGGAAGGTGAATAGTCGCCGGCTAGCTGCCAAAATTTGGAGTTACTGAAAATGTTGAAAACCATTATTCGAAGTTATGACGTAATTTTCTCGAATATGGAAAATTAACTTGCGGTATGACGTCACGCTAATTTATGCGGTTCATGCCAAAAGCGGGAAAACAACAACAACATGTATTCTTGTCAACAAAGCACTACTGAGAAAGAATTATTTTCAAAAAATAATAAAACAATTATTGAATTCGTTTCTCGTAGGATATGGGGAATTATTGAGGCCTCGGTTTGTGTTATCTGCCGAAGCCGAAGGCCTTAATAATTCCCCATATCCTACTCGACCTCATCCAATAATTGCTTAATATTTAAAAAATAAAAGTATAATTAATATTTATCAAAAATCCGTATCTATTTGGCTTTGTTTCCCTTTATCGGCCTATTTTTAAATCTGTCACAGAGCGCAAACTCGCCTCTCCCCCCTCCCGCAGATAACTATACTCGCCTCTCCCCCCTCCCGTAGATAACTATAAACAAACGTAATGTGAAAGAAAGCTCTGCAACCAGGATAACGAGTATGGAAAGTGCAAGACGATGTGCAAACTCAATTCTCCAAGCAAATACAGTTCAGTGCATAAAATTTGAATAGCAATTGAAAAGCCAATATTACAAAGTACTTAATTAAATTAAATGTTTTTAAATATTTCTGTATTTGTGATCCCGAGCAAAAGCTGAAACGACCCGTAGCCTCGAAACCAACGATCGATTTTCCTAGTTTTTTTCTTTTTGACATATTAATTAACAAAAAATATAAAATAACTGAGTGTGGTGTATACAGCTTTCTGATTGACTGTATTTTCTAAGGTGTAGGAGAAAAAATTGTAGACTGATTCCATAAGTCGATCTCTTCGTTCTTCGGGCTACCTGTGGTGGTCGCCCACCGATGCAAGGATTGGCAGATCTTCCCATAATGCTTTGCGCACGACTTATGCTATCACTTTTGCTGATCACGTGATCAGTCATTTGTGCGCATAGCTTCATGGGAAGATCTGCCAATCCTCCTTGTACCGATGTAAAGGAGCCAAAACGTGCCAAAACTACCATTTATGGAATCAATAGCATTATCAATACCTCAGTCAGGAGAGCATAACAAGGGCAGGTATGTCTGGAAGCTGAATGTGACGTTTTATTCCCCGCAGTAGGCTAATTTAGACCTTTTTCTGGTTCTCTTCAGGTACTTGTAGCCTCAATCAAGGGACACCGCGGCAAAACAACTGCGCATGCGCGAGATTTTGCGTTTACACGCGTCCATGTTTTGACCACAGGAAGCCCAAGCCATATTTTTAGAATTTTTATCCTTTGATTTTTCCATATTATATCTTTGAGCTTAATTTTGAGCACGGGTGAAAACAGGAAAGTACAGGAGTACAGGAGAAAAAGGCAGGCACAAGAATATGCTACGTCGTTAAACTAATTTTTGGCACCGGGTTTGGCTTCTGTGGCTTGAGATTTGTCCGAAAGTTTTGTTTGTTTAAACTTCCGAACGTTTTCATTGGGGAAGAGTTCAGTATATTTTGCGTCGGTGCACAATCACGGTAATTTATCCAAGGGAAAGTGGATTTATTGAGTTTGAGTTACCTGTGGTTGACGCTACTTACCCTCGACCTAGTCCCCTTCGGGTAAATGTGCCAACCAAAGGAACCCCAAATCCTGAAAATCCAGATTTTCTCGGATAATGCTCCGAGGGTAAGAAGCCTACGTTTCCGCAGCGTGCATAAGTAGCTTAGCGGGCGGCAGACGCAAATTGACGTAAAGAAGTTCTAAAAATAGCCTAAGAGTGGGGGCAACACGTCATATCACGTGACACACGCCCCAGTCAACTGGTTATGTTGTCCTGCCTTGATAAATAGGCTAAAAATTCAGCAAGAATCTGCAAAGCACTTTCTTATAACGGACTATTTCCTTTTGCAAGACTTTCTTGCATCCTCCAGTTCCTCCAGTTTAACAATGCCTTCTTCCACGACTTCAAATCCGTCCACATTATCTGCAATCTGTAGCAAGTGAGTCCGCCAGACAGCAATTCGTCCATCACTTGATCCTGGTCCCGTCAAGATAAACGAAGTATCTGTCAAACACATGGATCTGATCCTGTCTGTGTGAAGCTCGAAAGTCTGAAAGAACGATGACAACACTTATAGGGCTGTTTACACGAAAATGAGATGCGAACTATCCATATAAACATCACTTTTGGTCAAATTTAATTTTAGGGATTTTGTTGCGAGAGCGAAATTGCCGAGTGTATCATGTCTGGCAACATAGGCGGCAACGATGTCTCGCAAAAAAAATTGTTGCAGCCAGAAAGTTCAAAAGTTTGAACTTTTCTCTGCAACATTGCACGCCGCTCGTACTGAATGTTGCAGAGTGATGATAGACGCTGCAATATTTTTCTCTGCCAGCGCGAGAAAAAATTGCAGCGTGACTGTATCGCCGGCTTAAGTAACGTACCTTTTCAATGTCCAAGCTTTGAGCGTTAATGATGTAAATATGTCCATCTCTACTACCACCCCATACCTGTAAACAGAAGAATAAAATTAGGGTAGACTTCGTATGACTGTGAAAACAGAACGGTCACAGCACGACACGGTTACGGAAGGAATTTCAAATGCTTTTATAGATAGAGCAGTTTTCGTATGAGTGGGAAACGGTCCGGTCCGTACCGTGTCAGCTGTACCCTAATTTCTATAAAAACATTCGAAAATGCTGCCGTAACTGTACCGTAACCGTACGAAAACCGTATGGCACTGCCACGGACACGATCGACATGGCGTGCTCCGTTTCAAACTCATACGAAAACTGCCATCTTTTCAAAAATGGCGGCCTAGTACATGAGAACGAGGCCATAAAGGCCTTGTTGCCAGAAAACAAGCGTGGCGACACTTCTATTGCTATCAAAAACGATGTATTCATCTTCCTTTTGAAAAACCTATTTTCTGTGCATTTTAATTTACAAGATATATTTAGATTCATTTGATGCCATAATGATATTGGAGGCCTTTCTGGCCTCGTTCTCGTGAACAATGAGCCCGCCATTTTTGAAAGTCGTCTTTAAACAGCAGAACCCTGCGTAAACTCTCAAGGTCAACTTTGGTGTGTTGTTTTTGTATGTGTTTTTTTTCAAAGAATCTAGCTAGAAAGAATATAGACAGATCTGAAAAATGTAATTTCGAGTATTTTCAAGAGACCATAATACTAAGAGAGCGAAACTGGTATTGATGTCTGCGCGATATGCTTGGCCCTGTGATCTGCGCGCGTAAAAATCAGATTCCAATTCATGGGAATTTTAATTCCAAAAGATACTAATTCTAAGCGATAGAATTATTTCATTCTAATGTTTAATGGCTAAACTCGGTTTTTGCTTGGGCCTCTGCCACCAATGAAGGTCTTTGATCATTATTTTTAAAATTTTTTCCTAATCTAGAGTCGAGGTTCTAGATTTCAAATTCAATACCCTAAAAGACACCAAATCCCTTCACTTTACCCCCTAAAAGATACGAGCATCCTTGATGTTTTCACATAAAAGCCCCCCTTTCCCACCCCTCCCCCACTACCTCCCAGGCATGAAATTGCAACCTGGTGTTGTAGTAGCATCTTACCTTGCCATCTACATACAGCATTTTAGTAAACCCTACGTTGTCATTGGTTTCAATAGTCTGAACACTGTGTTTGTAGGTCGTCGTGTCCCATAATGCAATAATACCTTTCTTGTCACATCCTGTCCAAACCTTCTCTACCTATAGCAACGAAGACAGATGATGAAGCATGGAAATGATGATGATGACAAATGGGAGTAATAAAGATAGGAATATAAACATAACACATGCTCCGCCCCGAGTTCGATCGAAACCCTTACCTTTGCATAGCCTCCTCCGCAGGCAACCTTTTGGGCTTCCTGTGCGAAATTTTGAGAAGAAACTCTCCCCATTCTCCCCTATCTCCACTCTTTTACACAGGAAACCCAAGAACAGAAAAAACTCAGCGATGCCTGCGGAGGAGGCTAACCTTTGCATACAATTTTTGATAGGAAAGATACATCCTTTACATAATATCTTTCAAGGAAGATGGTACCCCGTTTGTACATTCAGACCGATAAGTAAATCATGGAATTTCTACCTACAATCCGCGGTGGACACAAACTGATTCCATAAGTCACAGTTTTCCCTCTTTTGTATCGTTCGGTCGCTCAACCACCACAGGAAGCCCAAGAAGCGAACACACTGACTTACGGAATTACTCTATCGTGGCCATTACTCATGGTACAAATCAATTATTTGAGAAAATCCCTTATTAGTTCTTAGTTGCACCTAATGCTGAGTTATTCATCCTCCCTCCCTCCTTCCAATAAGTGTTGGTTGTTCAGTCTTGTTCCTTATATAGGCTTGGCGGTAATTCGAGAACAACGTGAGATGGAGCGTTCCGGAGGGGAGTAAGTAACCATTGCATGCGCTTTGAAAAATGATGTGGAGTTCCTGTTTCCCAAAGCTGGGAATGTGGCCAACACCGCGGTCAAATGTTATTGCAGCCGAGGAAGCCTAGGTACGAATTCTTAAAAAAAGCGTTCGGAAAAAACCAAACCAAACTAAACCATAGTTAGTCATACTAACTATGACTAAACCAAACCAAACTAAACAAAACCAAACAAAAACAACAACAGCAACAAAAAACGAAGACACCTTTGACAGCAATGTCTAAGTTCAAACTTGGATGTCTAAGCTTTATATTCTGTAAGGTAATAATTACTTATTACAGCATGATAGTCAAATGACCAATGGGTCAAAAATTTGAAGATGCGTCACCAGTTCAAATTTGCGATTTTGGCCGATCCCCAAAACTAATACATTAAGACCACAGGAAACCCGAACGGATTTTATCAGATTCATCAAAAAGAACGAAATAATAGCTAAAACAAAGATTTCACGGTATACCATTTGGTATATGTTTGCTTATTCTATATTTGTACTATACAATGAGATAAAAAACTCTAGTAATAGTAATATAGTATAATAATAGTAATAGTACGAAAAATATTTTTGAAAATAGATATTTCATGGGCTTCCTGTGGTCAAGACACGACCGCGCAAAAGCCCGCGAAATCTGGCGCATGCGCAGGCCTATACATTCGTAAGTCCACAATATACTTCGTGAATCTCAACCCTTTATATAACTCCAGCATACCCTTTAGGGTGGCGTCTCGCTTCATAAGGACACCTCACGCGAACATGCTCAACATATAGATCGATTTCACTGACGTCATCGAGAAAAATAAAGTCGGTTTCAGAGCATCAAATAAAATAAAAATACTTGTACCTCAAAGAACAACTAAATCTTTGCAACTCTAGAAAATATTGAGTCAAAAGAGCTTTTCACCACGAAGATACGAATGTTTGAATGTGGGCTTGTTGTTGGTAAGAATGTATGGGGCCGCCATATTGGTGTACACCAATATGTACACCAATATGGCGACCATAAATACCAAGCATCGAAATGATATTAAAAATACATTTATTTGTTCATTTTATTGATTATATATATAGAAAATGACAATTAAGTTCATTGCCAAAGCAAATGAGGTGAAATTTGTCGCAAATTGATGTGTTCTTACGTCGTTTGAAAATGCGTGACTGCATGGCGTGACACAATTTTGGTGCCGATAATTTGCCAAGCGATGAACAGAATCAGACCAAATTTCCAGAGACGACTTCTTTTCATGATACATACAAAATATCAGGCAATCAGCTTTCTCCGAATTTTAGTTTAGATTTTAGTCCTCTCGTGACGTCACGTGAAATCGATCTATAGGGATTCCACGGTAAGGGCAGTACGTACCTGATTATCTCCAGCAATGGCGCACATGCAGTCAATAGAATGCGTTACGTTATCCGCTGTTGTACACGTTAAAGTTTCGTATTTACTGCCATCCGTGTCTCTATCCACGACCAGCACTGCATTTTTTGTTACTGAAATAAAATATAAAGTGATGATAAGTTGCATCGTCAGAACAATGTTTCAAATGCTGAGAGAAACTCCATGGCGTTTTTGCGAGCGTTTTTGCGAAACTCTAGGTTTTTGCGAGCGATGGAAGCGACATACGCAGACTCAGTGATCTGGGACCCGTTTCTCAAAAGACCCGGTAACTTTACGGACCCGTTAACTTATTCGATTTATTTAGGTTAACGGGTCCGTAAAGTTATCGGGTCTTCTGAGAAAGGGTCCCCTACACTATCAATTATCTTTTTCACAACTTGGTGAGCGGAAATGCAACAGTGAGTCTGCGTATGTTACTAAGCTAAACCTGCTGCTACGTTTTAAGGGGTTACTCTAGTTCCTTATCTAATGAAAACTATCAGATACGGTACGTCATAGAATAGCACAGATTTTTTCATGGACAAACGAAATTTTAGACTGATTCCGTAAGTCTTGGTTTTCGCTCCCACCACAGGAAGCCCAACTGAGGAGCAAACAAATCGACCTATGGAATAAGTCTAACGAAATATGTGCTGGAAGAAAGTAAGAGTTTGAATGAGAACAGACTACCTGTGCCGTGCTGTAACCGATGATAGTTTCGATTGCAAAGAACAGTTCTCAATCGAGAGTTTTAGAGCAGTTTTCAAGCTAATATGGTGAGATGTCATACTTACAACACCAGAACGAGTTGCCAACAGCAATGATTGATGTCATAGTTTTTACTCCATTCAACTTAATCTAAAATAGAAATAACAATTAGATATTGTCAAAAAAACAACAACAGAAGCATATGCATAAACTAGGGTTATTCTAATTTCATCAATTCTAAAAATACCTACAGTGTTCAAAAGCAAAATAAATTGAAGGCAAGAGAGCCGGAACGGGATGTTTTTTTCAAAGTAAAAAGGAATGTAGAAATAGAAAACGAGGCAGCGTGCTATGTTGAGTTATAGAAGCACGCGGGAATTGTAAGAAGACGAGAGAAGTGTTAAGAGTACGCCTCGTGCTTCTCAACACTTCTCGAGTCTTCTCACAATTCCCAAGTGCTTCTATAACTCAACATAGCACTGCTGCCGAGTTTTCTATTTCTTTTATAAAATACAATTGAAGTTTTATTTTCTTTTTTCGTTAGAGAAAGTTTGAAAATGTGCGCGCGCGTGCTGTGTGTTCTCGTCCTTTGGCCAATCACAGCGCGCGTTATATCATAGTTATTTTATAATAAAGAATATAAGGGAAAAACGAAAAAAAAAGGAAAGAGAAAGGATATAAAAAAGAAGAAGAAGAAGAAAAAAAAAAAAGGAATCGGAGGAAAGAATGGAAAGCAACGTTCCATCCCTCTTTGTCCTTGGTCTCTAAAAGTGTACATATATACTTGATATGACAAGATAGAACATAGTTGTCCCTGCTGGTATAGCGGAGGTAACTTTTTGTTTTTAGTGTCCCCAGTTCGGAAAAGAAACAAAATATTTATCAGGGACAACTCGCCTTCATTTAAACAAAAGATACTTCCTGAGGGTCTGTTTATATGAAGGCTGTTTATATGTAGTCGAGTTATCCCTGCTAGCCGCGTTAACTCTTTTGTTTTGAGTCCCCCCAGGGAAAAGAAAACAAACGAGTTATCTCGGCAATTCCCCTTCATATAAACAGCACAGAATTGTGCGATACATTTCGCAAGTTGCTAGGGTCACATGGTTTTACAATCATAGCTAGTTTACGAACGCTTAAAATCTAATTTGCGTACATGGTTTGTCTAATCCTCTCCCTCTTGCCTGGACATATGCACCTGTCAAGTTTCTGAAGAGCTCAGTTTTTGATTTTTGTACAACTTGCAAAATAAACTAGAGAAGACTAAATATTAATTGCTCCAGA
The DNA here is from genome assembly GCA_029948255.1 of Telmatactis stephensoni. Classification (NCBI taxonomy): domain Eukaryota; kingdom Metazoa; phylum Cnidaria; class Anthozoa; order Actiniaria; family Isophelliidae; genus Telmatactis; species Telmatactis stephensoni. Next base: position 1,065,621 of record JALIZF010001912.1, read on the forward strand.
GAAACCTTTTCATAATTAATGTTTTAAATTAAAAAAATTGGTATGCTTGAATGCTATTTCTTTATTATATTTAAAACCAATTTATTTCTAAGTTCAAAACAAAGATTTGTTTAGAAAAATCAAAAAAATATTTCTCGCACGCAATGCCTTGTCGATGATTGCATTACCTGATTGGCTGAAAGGAATATTATAACTTAGTTGTGTAAACTCAACTGCGATTATTCGAGCTGGTCCGTCAAAATTTAATTAAGTTTGTCTCAAGCAAGAAATGCCTTCTTAGAGATGTCAAGAAAGTGAAATATGGAACTGAAAATCAACTGGAAGATCATTTACGTGAGTATACTGAAAATATCAAATTTTCTATCAAACTTCAGAAAAACTTTCTAAATTCAGACTATAAACAAGGACGAAGAATTTTGAAAATGGTACGAATTTGTATAGCTATTTGATACCAAAAAGTTACATATTGTAATAAGATTCTAAAGCAAAACCACAAATACTTATAATTAGGATGAGCCTATAAAACTGTCGAGGAAAAGATGAAAAGTTCTGATTAAAATATATATATTTTGCAAAAGTAAAAGTCATACAAATCGTAGTCATGCATGCAAGTCATTGATCGAGGAGACGATGACGACGAAGAAGAGCAAGAAGTACAAGAGCAAGAAGAACAAGAAGAGGACGACAAACATGCAGGCAAACAAACAGAAAAAAACAAGAACAACACAAGAACATGAACAAGACAAGAGAACCGGGAATTAGGGAAGAAGAACAAGAACAACAAAATCAACAAAAAGAAGACGAGCAAGAACAAGACTGACAAGACAAGAAGAACAAAAACAAGAAAAACAAGACGACGACGACGACGAAGAAGACAATCAAAAACATGCAGACAAACAAACAGACAAACACGAACAAGAACAACAAAATCAACAAAAAGAAGACGAACAAGAACAAGAACAAGTACAAGAAGAACAAGACTGACAAGAACAAGATCAAGAAAAACAAGACGATGACGAAGAAAATCAAAAACATGCAGACAAACAAAGAGACAAACACGCACACATACAAAACAAAATAAAAAACAAACAAACAAACAAACAAACAAACAAAAACAAAAGAAAAGAAATGTAGATCCAAGAATAGCGAAACAAAAAAATTTCGATAGAAAAGATATTTTAAAAAAGATATTAAAGTCACACTTAAAGATGCAAACGAGAGGGAAAAAAAAAGAAACCAAGGAAGAAAGTTTTAAAAGAAGTAATCAGGAACGAAAGTAAACCTAGTAAAGAAAGACGGAAGCCAATGAAATGAAGTCCGGCATAACAGGTCACAAGAAGAGGTAAAGGAAAGACGATAATTTAAAGACAAAAATTTAGGAAAACAACAAAAACACTAAGCATAAAAAGATAATGAAGAAATGAAATTATAATTTGGGGTTAGTGAAAATGAATGAAATTCAAGCGCTAGAGCAGCAAAATTATAATAGCATATAGTCTAAAATTATCTTGAAAGATCCTTTTGGCCGAATATACTCAATCAAACAACAAGCTAAACGAGGAACTCTTTCTGTATAAAAACAAACACCCATTCCACGCAAAGTCAATAAAGAGGTAATTTTTTTCATTAAAAAACTAGACCGACTCTTTGTTTTTGCGCTGTTTGATTCAAACTTTATGAAAACATTTCAAATAACTCTGCTTCATTCACGGTTACCCGTTTAAACATACAAAATGAGAACGAAACATATCTAAGAAAAGTATTTTCGCTACTTCGTCGGCCTAGATGTTGACGCCTAAATGATAATTAGAACTGAGATGATTCTGAATCTCAAGAATTAACTCAAAGGCGCCATATAGCGAAGATATAATGTGACTGAACAGGTGTTGTGACCCCATTGTGTATTTTTCAAGCGGCATTGATTTTAGAAAGAAAGAAAGAAAGAAAGAAAGAAAGAAAGAAAGAAAGAAAGAAAGAAAGAAAGAAAGAAAGAAAGAAAGAAAGAAAGAAAGAAAGAAAGAAAGAAAGAAAGAAAGAAAGAAAGAAAGAAAGAAAGAAAGAAAGAAAGAAAGAAAGAAAGAAAGAAAGAAAGAAAGAAAGAAAGAAAGAAAGAAAGAAAGAAAGAAAGAAAGAAAGAAAGAAAGAAAGAAAGAAAGAAAGAAAGAAAGAAAGAAAGAAAGAAAGAAAGAAAGAAAGAAAGAAAGAAAGAAAGAAAGAAAGAAAGAAAGAAAGAAAGAAAGAAAGAAAAAGAAAAAAGAATGGAACCTGGGGGGAAAGGAAAGGAAAGGAATGAAGGAAAGGAAGGAAGGAAGGGAGAAAGGAAGGAAGGAAGAAAGGAAAAAAAGGAAGGAAGGAAGGAAGAAAGAAAGAAAGAAAAAAGTATGGAAGGAGGGAACGGAAAGGAAGGAAAGGAAGGAAAGGAAGGAAAGGAAGGAAAGGAAGGAAAGGAAGGAAGGAGGGAAGGAAGGAAGGAAGAACAAGAACTGGGATTGGCTATGAAGATGCTATATTTATCGATATATTTGATTGTTTTACAGATCTTGGTTTATTTGGCTTATGACGTATCGTGTTATGGTGAGTACCTGTTTTAGATTCTAACTGAAGTACAGTATTTGTTGTAGAAATAGAAAACGAGGCAGCGTGCTATGTTGAGTTATAGAAGCACGCGGGAATTGTAAGAAGATGAGAGAAGTGTTAGGACAACCACGAGGCGTAGCCGAGTGCTTCTCAACACTTCTCGAGTCTTCTCACAATTCCCAAGTGCTTGCATAGCTCAACATAGCACTGCTGCCGAGTTTTCTATTTCTTTTATAAAATACAATTGAAGTTTTATTTTCTCTTTTCGTTGGAGAAAGTTTGACAATGTGCGCGCGCGTGCTGTGTGTTCTCATAGAGAACGCGCGACACGCGTCCTTTGGCCAATCAGAGCGCGCGTTATATCATAGTTATTTTATAAAATAGTATGGATCCATGGCTTTCAGGCAGGCAGGCAGGCAGGCAGGCAGGCAGGCAGGCAGGCAGGCAGGCTAGTCCAGTCCCAGACTCTCTTTCTTGCCGCTCCAGGACTCGCGGAGAAAGAGAGTCCAGTATAACTTGCATGCGCATGGCAGTTTAGTGACCACGCGATCACCACATTCATGTGGTGATCGCGTGGTTACAAATCCTAAAGTCATCTAATGATTCAAGATGGCTGAAGAAGAAAGTGTTTTGTATACACGATATCAGTCTCATTTCGGAAAGCCATTTGTTGATTCAGTGAGCTATGCACTTGGAAAAACCAACTACAATCTTTTACCAAAGTTTGAGCAGTTACAGGCCATTTACGGATGGACAGTTGGGAAAGACGTATTTGTGAATTTTTCGATACGCATCACTACCACTGCTACCAAACACTGACATTTGCATATTGCAAGCTCGCAAAATACTAATTAAACAATTGATTGGCTCATTTTGCACATGCGCATGCAAGTTATACTGGACTCTCTTTCTCCGCGAGTCCTGGAGCGGCAAGAAAGAGAGTCTGGGACTGGACTAGCAGGCAGGCAGGCAGGCAGGCAGGCAAATATAACAGTTTCCATTCGATATTTTTTATCAAATTCCTTCTGTTATTAACATCATGAACAATTTTAATTATCATTTAAGGAGTTCTTAATAGAGGGTTCTTGTTTATCTGTCTTTCATTTTTATTTATTTTTTATTTATTTGTTTGTTTGTTTGTTCGTTCGTTCGTTCATTCATTCATTCATTCATTCATTCATTCATTCATTCATTCATTCATTCATTCATTCATTCATTCATTCATTTATTTTATTTTATTTTTTACAGAGATCAGTCTCTTGCCCCAACTCGATATAGTGGTTCGTTACAAGTTCAATGGCACGTTGCCGACAGGAATGAAGTAAGATACAGTATAAATAGATCATAGCCAAACTTGAACAATCCTTTATCGATTGCTAGAAGGTGTGTTCGAATCGCTAATCCAGAGTTAAGTCTTAAGGCGCTGTTACACGCTCAAACTTTTATCTGAATCTTGTGTCGATCGCCGAAGCGAGACAATTAAATTTCATAAGGGGTGTTACACGCTGAACTTTCGTCCTGAAACTTCTCCGCGACACACTGTTGCAGGAGTGGGAAGCAGTTCTACTTTTCGTGAAACTGTCTCGTGAAACAAACCCGGGGAAAGTTTCATTTAAATGACCATGTTACACGGTGCAATGCGTTGTGAAACTTGTCTCTCAACGGCGATTGAAGCAAGTTTTTGGATTTAATCCTGGGCTAACGCTAAGTGACTTTCAAGCAGTCATGCCCAGTGTGTTAAGGACAAAAATTAAAAGGCCGAGATCGTGACAAATTGTGTACAAACACCAAAATTAGAATCCAGATGCTCAATTATGAAACTAACGATCTCCCAAGTGGTGGCCAAGCATCGGATCCCAAGAGGGATGGGGAAGGGCACTTTTGTCTAGGTGTCAGCTTTGCACGGTTTTGTTAACCTGAAAATAATGTGTAGCATTAGATGGTAAAGGAACAGGCTAAATTATGTGAAAACTCAAGAGACCATAATCATGCCAAAACTGCATCCTCGTAGAAATATCCAAGCATTATTGTGTTTCATCGAAAGAATTCAACAAAAATTATGTTGAAATAAGAGTTTTCTGTTTATATCATGAAACAGTGACTCGAAAATTGACAGATGATTTGGAAATGTCACATGTTTCATGTTCAGTTTCAATCAAGCAGCGTTCAATTTAACATGATGAAAGCCGTGCTTTCTGTTTTAAAAAAACTGAAGTTTGAAAGAGACTGACAGAGAGATTTTGATGATGGTAAAGGAAAAATCTATATTGCAACTACTTTTCGATAAGTCTCATAAATTCTGTTTGGGTCTTGGCATCGATCAGTATCACTCAATCGCCGGCGAAAATCGGAACTCGAGAAACTGAAATCTTCAACTTTTTTGACTCATTCTGTATTTGTTTAGTATATTAATATTAATTATATAGTATATTAATATTAATATATTAATATTAATATAAATAAAATATTAATTTACAAAACATAAAGCTTAAGGTAGGTGGGTACTATTGAAAAACTTATATTAAACTGAAAAATAATTCAAACCAAAATTTCCCGAATGAAAAGCAAAAATACCTTGTCCAAAGCTCGAGATAATCAGCGTTGAATGGATGCCTGTTTGCGAGATTTTGAGGCAAAAATGATAGCGTTACCAGAAGTGATAAGAAAAAAATTTACAAATCGCAAACTATATTTGCACAAAAAATATGACAGTGCTATATTCTACGTAATGGTATAAACACTTTGGATATAAAAAATACCTTCATTTCTTGACTTTTGCTGCACCGTGACTCCAAACAAAAAGTCTTCTCAAGCCGAATAAAATTTCTTATAAAAATCAATGTCAACTAGTTGAAACACGAAATAACAAAGCTTTTCACTGGCTGATACGAACCAATGATAATCTCTGTTCTATATGATACACCTCTTTTAAAAAAGATTGTCGTACGAGAGGCCTCAAAAAGGAGTATGGGTAGTTGCAAAACTTTACTCTCTTTTCAGCCTTGGTTTTGATTTGTAACATAAAAAACTGAACTTGTTAGACATTTCCGATTTAGCGGAATAGGCAAATTATATTCCGGACACTAGTCCGTTCTCACCACAGGAAGCCCAAGCTTATTTCCCGTAATATGTAGGATCACTATTTAATGGTGTCGGCTTGTCGGTATCATTATTGTTAACTATCGTTTATTCACGTTGATTACAATGGCTTACAATGTCGATAGTGAAACTGACTTCAAATAGTATCATGCATGGATGAGACCGCGCGCGCGGTTGTTGAGTTTCAGTCATTTCTTTCGTTGCCAAGAGCAATGGCCACAACAATTCAACTTTTTCAAGGAAAATAATACTAATGAAATCAGGTCTATTCTCTACTCAAAAACCATTTTTGTCTATATTAGTGAGGAAACGGCATGAACATACTAATATCAGATCTGTCACCCCTAATGATTTTCAAAGTTGCTTTATATGTACCGGTAGAGTGATTTTCAAAAGCCCTGTGTCGGTTTCGATACCAATACGCATTGCACGTAATGCGTCACGGTTTCTGTTGTTGTATGTTGTGTGTTTTGCGTGATCATCATCTCCTAATTAATAGCCTAGCTCTCTGGAAAGACTGCGCACTCTCTTCCACGGTTATGCACACCTCGTATTCGAATACCAAACAATCACTGGAATCTTCCCTAAATAGCTGTTAAATCAAATACTGCAAGAAAAATAGCCAAGGCGCGCCGTTCATAGGTTTTATCATGCTTCTATCGAGGATGGAACAGTTGGAGATTATTCTGACAACATGCACGACTAGGTATAGCAATGAAGCAAAACTTGGAAATGACATCCACTGATTCCTGAACAGGTGATAATGACTCTAAGGCCTAGTTCAAACGTCGCATCTCACATGTGTCGAATGCAATGCAAATGAGATGATAATGATAGAAACAAAAGATTTGACTAATTTGCATTGAATTCAGCACATGTGAGATTCGACGTTTGAACTAGGTGTAATTTGCACGATTCGGTGGCTGCACGTGCTGACAATACACGCTAACAATTACAGTAATTAACACGATTACAACAGTCATGGATAAAATACCAAAGTGCATGTGTTCAATAATCAAATTGTTGCCAGCTAAAACGCTGGCGGGCAAATTAACAACTTGATTTCACACAGAGGGAGGAAACTCGTTCCTTGAAAAGAAACAATCTTTAGTTTCCTGTTATGAAGCATGGTTAGGAGGTATAGACACGCGTCACGGGGGCGCAACAATTGCCCAACTCTTAATTGGTGGATATTTTTGAAACGGTATTGCGAGCACCATATCACTGACAATTTGCATGCGAGCGATGAATGGTCTTCAATTTTATGATTACTTGATTCAACATTTGCTACCAACGCGAACGGAACGATCGTTTGGAATAAACGGAATGATACAGAAACGTGTTCTAAAACAGTAGCCAATTGTCATTTAGGCAACATCCTCACTAATGCGGATAGACTTAAAAATGCATCCTTTCTCTTACGGATCAGGCTACTCACCAAACTAAAACAACGTATTTCTTTTGTCTAAGGTACGAAAACGGAGACATGTTTTCATGTTTACTGGATTGGTGTGGACGTAGCCTTAGATACCAGTCTTTATAAGGCTATGCCGGCTCATTCACTTATAGTTAACAAAATAAGTAAACTAAAACGTTATCTTAACGTTATTTCCCTTAACTGATCATCATTATTTTGGAAATCATTTCTCGGGTAGTCTAGCTACAAAATTGTAACGATTATATTAAAAGGCATTTGCATAATAAAAATCGGAATATGGTTTGCCTATTCCGCCTATATTCCGCTAAATCGGAAATGTCTAATAGGTGTATACCACAATGCCAGGCGGTTTTTATTTTACAACATGGCGGTGCTTCCAGTTGTTTCGCCTTTTTACATCTTCAACGGCACAAAACCCTTCATTTTTGCACGGGACCCTATACTTTTTTTGAACTTATTTGAAAAGGTACCAAAAAAATCTCATATAAAATTTGTACAAAATTGCATCGTTGGAACCCACAGGGATTCCCAGACCATAACAGTTTGGGCTTCCTGTGGTCTTCAACGGTAGATAATATATTCATAAATGGCTGTTGTGCGATAAAGCATCAAAGAACCAAAACATTCGTGCCGAAAACGTGTCTTAAAACCTGAAATAAAGCTCTTAAACAAAAGAAATACCTTGTTTAGTTATCCATTCATGTTTCCTTATCTTCAGATATGCTTTTGAAGCAGTTTATCAAAACAAAATTCTTCTGAGTTATATATTTACACTAGCTATTTCTAATAGAAAGTGAAGTGCTGCGAGCACAAAACAGCTGGTATATCCACGTTAGCAGAACTGTTTCCCTAAAACTCATGACGGCTTCACAAAAGTACACCGCTTTGTCTGATATATCAAATGTTTCTTGTCTATCTCCTGTGCGTTGTGTGACGAACACTGCTAGTTGACCTTCAATATTGAATTACAAAACATAATTCTTCAGGATCAGTGTCGGACACACACAGTTCAAAATATTTAGCACTTTGAGTAAAGCAATTTTTCAAACAATCACAAACGGCTAGAGTTGGCAATGATTATAAAACTAGCTGATTTTAAAAAGCTAGTTTAATTATTTAGGAAAAGATGTGAATCGCTGATCGTATGTATCGCGTGTTTGTCTAGTGACATCCTTGAATCGACTCTCGATACGGTATGGACTTGAACCGCTGATCGTATGTATCGCATGTTCGTCTAGTGACATCCACAGATTACACTGTGTTCCGAATAGGAGGCTACTCGCTTCGCTCGCAGCAACAAGGTGTAAATATATGCTCTCGCTGAACCGTTGCAAAACAGCTCAAAGTTTCCTCGGAGTTAAGATGTTGTAACCAATTTTTCAAGCCACAATTGCACAAATTTGGAGAAATAATACAACATTCCTCAATTTTCAACTTAATCCCATGTAAATTTAGGCTTTTTTCATGAGATATCTTTACTTGAATATCGTTTCATACATTCTTTGTTAAAATTAAAAGGCCACAGGAAGCCCAAACAGTTAAGGTCTGGGAATCCCTGTGTTGGAACCTATGAAAAAAATGACTTGTTCACGTACTTCCGAGACAACTTCGATCTGCGTTGCGGCTAAAACGCCACTGATTGCTGCAAACTCGACTTAAAAACAAGTTCTTTATATGTATTTACAAATATTTACATATGATATTGTTTCGTAACGTAAGTTATTAAGTGCTCATGTTAATAAACACTTAGCAATCTATTTAGTTTTTCTACAAAAAGTGACTTTTATGCTCGACTCGTATAGACTGTGGGTAAGCGATATTCGATGAGAAAGAGGCTTCACTTTGATATCATCTCACTCCTCAACGAGTGACGGCCCTATATTTTATTCAGTGCTCTTTGTAAAATAGTCGTTTAGTTTACTATTTGCATAATTATTTGACGAATTCGATATTCTCGTTCCCAGACCTCCTTGGCAGTGGTCAGGTGCTTCCACTTCCACTACACTATTTTAAGTTTTTTTTGTGTGTGATTTGCTTTAAGTTTAAACAACTTCAGTGTTTGTGGTGTTTGTGTGGTGTGGATTTCGCTTTCGACATTTTAACACTGTGGTGCGGTCTCGTGACACCAGAAGTCGAGAACGATGGCGGTGCATCACGGGACAAAGCGCCTATTTCGCGAATTTTTCTTTATGATCAGTATTATATGGAACAGAATTCTTCAAGTATCAAAACATGGAAGATCGAGTTTCAAATGATTTTTTAGCTGATAACCCCTTATTATATAAAACTTGAATAACGTACGTTCTCAGTCTCCACGCGGTTAAAATAACCGCTACAAAGGAAGCCCAAGGAGGAATAATAAGGAGTTGCCTGCGGAGGAGGCTACGCCTGACACAACGTCGGGAGTTCAAGCGTTGTAAATTTTGTACATCAGCTTAGTTAAGCTAATTTTGAACAAGTTGTATTTACAAAATGAAACTAGTTTCACTAAACTTATTAGACAAGGCGCAAAACTGAAAAAGTCGATCGCAAAAAGTGCAGAAGGCATTTTGGGGTAGAGGCTGGTAACATAACTATTCTAAACTAATTTTTCATGCTGAATCCGAATATGACTGTTACCAAGACGTATTCTGCAATCTTATACGTGTAAATGACGTATTTTGTGAATTGCTACAGTCGTTTCATACTAACGGCTTTTTCATGTAATTCCAAAAGTTCCCAAACTTAAAAAAACAATTACTATGGCTGGAAAGAGCACATCAAAATCAGTAAAACTGTGAAGTTTGAAGGATATCAGTTGAAAAATCACTGAAGGAGATACGAATTTTCAAAAATCGATATTTGTTGGTATCTCTTATATAACTGTAAGTGTATTCATACAAAATTTCGTTTTTTGAAAAAATCGGGGTTTTTTCGAAATTTGTTTGTATCTCTTGCATAACTGTAAGTGTTTTCATACAAAATTTCGTTTTTTGAAAATTCGTATCTCCTCGATTTTTCAACTGATATCCTTCAAACTTCACAGTTTTACTGATTTTGATGTGCTCTTTCAATCAATCAATCAATCAATCAGTTTATTTCGAAACCTCTAGGTATGTCTTTACATAATATACATAAATTACACATTGAATTACACTTAAATAACACATTTCATCCTTTTTACAATTTTTTTTACAACTTTACTTTTTTTTCAATTCAATTTTTTTGGAACATACCTAGGGGCAAGGTATTCTAAAAAGAAACCTGCGGGCTTATGATTTTTAGGCTACCTTTGATTGTTTCATTAATCGCAATATATAACAAATATATTTGTTATATACCAACTGTCAAGTCAATTTTTCCCGTGCTCTGATTGGGCGAGAGCGCATCACGTGAACGTCAGCAAATTTTGCTGTTTCCCCAGCAACAACTCTCAGTGGGCAACAGTGAGTTTTATTGACCGGTAATAACAAAACCGGAAGTTGATTGAGCTTTGAAGGCGCGTTTTTGGCAGCGCGCGTTTACAAATTCATTCATTCGGACATGCATGATGCAAAACTCGTGTTTATTGCCAAACTTTTAAGACCAGTATACAACATTTATTCCGAGAAAAAGATGCCGATAACCAATCGGCTCCGCCTCGGGAAACATTGGCGGTCTCAGGACCACAAAACATACTGTTTCCCTCGGTCCCAGTCAATAAGTGTTAAATATATATTAAATATATTGTTAAATAATAGAATTTTATAAAGAAAGGTTTTACGTGGACTGAATTATATGATCTTTAAGAAGACGTTTAAAGGAATCAAAAAAAGCTATAGATTTAAGTTGGGCTGGAAGTGAATTCCAAAATAAGGGTCCTTGAAAAGCAATGGTAAATTTCCTAATATTGGTTCTACACTTATGGGGTCTAAGTTTGCTAGCTTGTCTAGTTGAGTAATTATGTATATCGGAACGTTTTTGGAACATAGTGTGAAATGATTCAGGAAGTAATTTTATACTGTAAGCAAACATAAACAATCCAATTTTTAACGAATGTATATTTCCTACGGAAAGAAGTTTATATTGCCGAAAAAGCGGTGCAGTGTGGGCATACGGTTGCGAATTTGTAATTATTCTTACAATACGTTTTTGTAGAACACAAAGTCTATCTAGTGTTGTTTGATAAGTTCCTCCCCAAGCTAAATTGCCATAGTACAAATAAGGATAAATAAGAGCAAAATAAAGTTTGAACAATGTCTTGATGCCTGTGAAAGATAAAATTTTGACTTATAAATGACACCTATAGATTTTGAGATTTTGTTAGCGATAACATTGATGTGCTCTTTCCAGTTAAGATTTTCATCTATAAGAACACCTAGAAATTTAATACTAGTTTTTTGCTCAATAATCTGATTATTCATTTTAACATGTTGCCCCCTAGGGACTTTCCTTTGTCTAGGTTTGAAAATTAAATAGTTAGTTTTTCTTAAGTTAACTCAGAAAGTCTATTGGCTATCAGCCATTCGGACACTTTTCCAAGTTCTACGTGAAGGGTTTCAAACAAGGCATTCGTATCTTTTCCAGAATACAATATATTGGTATCATCTGCATACAAAATAAACTTTAGAAGGTCAGAGCTGTTAACAATATCATTTATGTACATTATAAATAACAGAGGACCAAGAATACTTCCCTGTGGGATCCACATTTAATGGTTTGATAGTTAGAAAATTTATTACAATAAAGTACTGATTGCTTACGATCTTTTAAATAACTAGTTTAAGCCAATCAAGAGCCAGACCTCTTATTCCATAATGTTCAAATTTGCTCAATAGTATTTGGTGATCAACAGTATCGAAGGCTTTTGATAAGTCCAAAAATATACCTGCACATAATACCAGCTATGGTAATTGTTTTTAAGTTTGGGAACTTTGGGAATTACATGAAAAAGCCGTTAGTATGAAATGACTGTAGCAATTTACAAAATACGTCATTTACACGTATAAGATTGCAGAATACGTCTTGGTAACAGTTATATTCGCATTCAGCATGAAAAATCGGTTTAGAATAGTTATGTTACCAGCCTCTACCCCAAAATGCCTCCAGGTATCTGATTTTTCGAAAATGCGCCTTGTCCATATAGGATATTCGACCACAATTTCGTATTCAATAGCGTTCACTGGTTATGTTCATGAAATTATTTCGCTATGAAAATGTCCTGACTGGATGACAAATGTCGAGGTTTTAAGAAAGAAAGAAAGAAAGAAAGAAAGAAAGAAAGAAAGAAAGAAAGAAAGAAAGAAAGAAAGAAAGAAAAGAAAGAAAGAAAGAAAGAAAGAAAGAAAGAAAGAAAGAAAGAAAGAAAGAAAGAAAGAAAGAAAGAAAGAAAGAAAGAAAGAAAGAAAGAAAGAAAGAAAGAAAGAAAGAAAGAAAGAAAGAAAGAAAGAAAGAAAGAAAGAAAGAAAGAAAGAAAGAAAGAAAGAAAGAAAGAAAGAAAGAAAGAAAGAAAGAAAGAAAGAAAGAAAGAAAGAAAGAAAGAAAGAAAGAAAGAAAGAAAGAAAGAAAGAAAGAAAGAAAGAAAGAAAGAAAGAAAGAAAGAAAGAAAGAAAGAAAGAAAGAAAGAAAGAAAGAAAGAAAGAAAGAAAGAAAGAAAGAAAGAAAGAAAGAAAGAAAGAAAGAAAGAAAGAAAGAAAGAAAGGGAGGAAGGAAGGGAAGAAAGGGAGGGAGGGAGGGAGGGAGGGAGGGAGAGAGGGAGGGAGGGAGGGAGGGAGGGAGGGAGGGAGGGAGGGAGGAAGGAAGGAAGGAAGGGAGGAAGGAAGGAAGGGAGGGAAGGGAGGAAGGAAGAAAAGAAAAGAAAAGAAAAGAAAAAAGAATTAATAAGAAGGGAAGGAAGTAAAAGCAAAGAAAAAATAAAAAAAGAAAGAAAAGGGAAAAAGATATACTGCACCTACAAATACAAAAATTAAGCTTTTAAAATTGTTCATTGTAGATCTTATGACGTGTCCTTTAAAGAAGGCAGAAACTATGACAGACAAGCCATCGAGTTTCAAGGGGTTCCGACGTCATATGCAGAAATGCAACAATTCCCTGACCTCAACGTAATGAATTACACCATTGCTTGCTGGGTACATATACATTTGATAACCGGAAAGACACACAGAATTGTTAACCAATTCTGGAAGGATGCGAGTGGTGCTAATATCTATTATGTACAGATATTCGTACCTAAACTTTTGGGGATTGGAATGCAGCGTACCCAAAATCATCAACTTTCCAACGGCATATATGTTATGGCGAAAGGTTCGGGCGGTGGTGGGAAAGAAAAAACATGGACCCATGTAGCCATAACGTTCGACCAAACAACACAAACGGTTAAATTTTACGTCAATGCAACTTATTCTAATGAGTTTATTTGGTCAAATCAATATCCATTTGTCGCTCAAAAATCTGGCGTACCATTTAGGTTTGGTAAAGATATTGCTAAAGCTGGTCACGAATTTAATGGAAGATTGCTGGAATTTTTTGTCATAAGGCAAGTCCTTACAGCGGAGCAAATCAATCGCCTTCGAGGTACGTTTTTCAGCAGGAATACCTTTTATGTCTGTTAGGCCCCGGGACGAGTTGCATAAAACGTAACGTTGGACGTAGCTGTTAACGTTGGACGTTCAGCCCCAGTTAAACTACCGTTAGCAACGTACGTCTCACGTTAGTAGTTACGTCCGACGTTACCAGGTTACGTTTTATACAACTCGACCAGCGCTCCTTGTATGTAATATTATTAGTGCCTCTCCTCTTGCCTAACCCTCCTTCCCTCTAGCCCCCCCCCCCCCCCCCCCCCCCCCCTCCCCCTGAGGGCCGCCGGTTGGGTAATTACATAAAATTCTCCTGCTGCAATCAGAAGATGATATCTGTGGACTGACACGTCAGTTCCACGCAAAAATGCAGAAATTGGTCGCAACGACTTTCATACATACAACCACTGCGATTGATCGTCAGAGATGTGGCTAATTTCCGTGGACTCTTCATAGGTCATCCATGGATTTTCACCTTGGGACCAAGCATCTTTAAGAAGACAATTAATCTATATGAGAACGAGACCGTTGAATTGAGCTGTACCGCGGAAGGGGACCCGCTGCCCCACGTCGCTTTTTTTCTCGACACCACTAGCTACAAAATACTAGCCAATGGGACTGCTGGAGCAAACTATATTTACAAGGCAGAGTATGGACAAAGTGGGAAGCTAGGATACGAGGTTCTAAATAACGTTGGCAAGATAACAGATGAGGCCACGTTCAAAGTCAGACGTAAGTACCTAGCTAATGAGGTCTGTTTTTATACCAGCCAATCATATTATAATTGCCCTCGTGCCAACAAATTAGAATTGCTCTTACATCAACCAATAGGAATTGTCTTTATATACACAAACAACTAAATAGAATTGCTTAATTCAATCAAAAACTTTCCTTCGCCTCGATCAATGAGAATTGTTCTCATGGTTACCAAAAAGAATCGTTCTCTATATCACCCAATAGAAATTGCCTTACACTAGTCATTGAGAATTCCCCTTATATCATACAAAAAGAGTTGTCTAACATCAAACCACCTCGGTGATTAATTATCAATTAGACAACGCCTACGCCTCGTGCCACTCTAGTTTGTTAAGAGTTCTTTATATTTTCTCAAGTGCGTCTATAACGCAATGGGCAAGCGGCTTTCTGTTGTCTAATTGATTTAGAACAGAGCCTAGAACGTTAAAAACGGAGTCGTGCAGCCCATGGGGAAATAGTTCATAGAATTTTTTAGCCAATCAGAGCGCGCCTAAGATTGTAGCTATGTTATAAAACACTTTATTCCTAGGTCCCCTTCGACTGTGCGTCGTCCATGAAATCATAAACGACGCAACACGAAATCCTCTGTCCTCAAGCTCATTTCTTTACGATCACAATATCGACGAGGCGAAATGGTATAGACTGAAGAGTCCTAACGAAGCCATAATACCCAATCGCTGCATACCCCAAAACCACTGTGGCACACAGGCTCCTGGCTGGTTGAACGGTGAGCATCCTCGTATTGATGACGGAGTAGTCCAAAGAAAAGTTTGTTTCCACCACCAAGGTGACTGCTGCTACTACAACGCCACAGTGCAGATAAGAAAGTGCTATGGGGGATATTACGTTTACAAGTTCAAGGCGGTGCCTAAAACGATACCAGGACGCTATTGTGTTGCCACCGACACCAAAGGTGAGGCTATTTATATGTGGTATTTTATGTCCGAACAATGCAGAGTTTTTCATCGACAAGAGATTTCATTTCTATGCAGAGAAAGCATAAATACTGTTACCCATGATGCTTTTGTGCCGTTGTTTGTTTGTTTGTGTTTGTTTTGTGCTGATTCTGTTTTGTTTTATGTTTTTGCACACCCAGCTGATACAAATTCCACAAGTGACAGGATATGACACTGTCATGGACACAAAGGAACTGAAGCTATGCGCACGTTGGAATGTAAAAATTATGCAAATTAGAGAGAGTTGAGTTAAGATGGACTTGAAGTGAGGAGTGTTGTTTATTGAGTGTTTATTTTCCTTAAGTAGCCAGTATTGTAAGAATTGTGTCGAGTTAACGAATACGCAAATTACAGCCAAAATCGTTGCATCGCGACCAGCAAATTACAAATCTTGTTTTGATTTTGGGTTTTTCTGAGCCGTCAATCAGTTTGGGGGCGGAGCTTCTTTCAAATAAACCAATCACTGAACGAGTTCGTGAAAGCTCCGCCCCCAAGAATGATGGACGGATCAGAAAAGACCAAAATCTTACCGACGTTGGAGGTCGCGATAAAAATAAAATAAATAACTGTTTATTTAAGTGTCCTAGCGCTCGCGCACTAATTGGGGGACACTATACTCTCACACTCATTACCTCTACCTTGAATATTTTGCAAATAATCACTCGACTCACCAGTTCGTTTTTGATGGAGGGAGGAAAACCGGAGGACCCGGAGAAAAACCCTCGAAGCAAGGGAGAGAACGAACTAACAAACTCAACTCACATGAAGCGCCCCGTCCGGGTATCGAACCAGGGACCACAGCGGTGAGAGGCAAGCGGTCTAACCACTCGGCCACCCTTGCTCCCCTAATTTACGATTTTCGCTGTAAACCCGCCATGTTGTACCTTGACATTGACAGCAATTAATCAACAAACATATCATTCAGTGGGAAATCACCTCGGCAAAGCGACTAGCCTATACTACATACCTATTTATTTTTTGTCAATGATTTAAACTGTATATGAATGATATTAATCGATCCTTTAACTACCATTTGTTTCACAGTGGAGTACCCGACAGACTTCGCGACATTTGACGCTGACAGATCTGCGTATGCGCTGGTGAACCACACGATCCATGTGGAAACTGACGTCACAGACTCGATCCACTGCATGGCCTACTGCCTGCTAACAAAAGGTTGCATGTCTTATAACTATAACAATAGAGATCAGGCATGCGAATTGAATAATTCGACCAAACAACTTTATCCTTCACACTTTCAGGAAAAAGCGGGGAGTATTTACTATGAAAAGTTAATCGTACCAGAAATATTTGACAACGATGAACTGTGACTAATTATGCTTGTTAAAATCTGCGATTAGCCACTCTCATACCGTGAAGACTGGGTACGAGTCCCTTAAACTTTGATGATGGCAACACAAATCTTATGTAGTCAGAAAGAGCAAATCGAGCTGTATATAATCCCGAGGTTTGTTAATCGGATATACATTGAAAGAGATACAGCAGTTCAAACATGCTAGATTTTACAAAGAAATGTATGGTTGTAGGGACAAATGTCCACAAATGTCCCTACAACCATACATTTTTTTGTAAATTCTAGCATTTTTGCACGGCTGTTAGTCATTCAATATTAAACCGATTAACACCAAACTTCGGGATTTTATATAGCTTGATGTGCTCTTTCTGACTATATGAGTTCTGCGTTACCAGCGTCAAAATTTGAGGGACTCGTACCCAGTCTTCACGGTATGAAAGTGGCTAATGAAGGCGTCAACTGAATAGAAGTCACTTCCCAAACATCCGGGTATTTGAAATTTAGCAGAGGAACATGCGAAGACAGTTTGTATGCTCACAAAGGGTCTTCTTAACGTCAAAGCAGATAAAAATATTACTTTTATTCATGATATATCAATCCCTTTTCTACCTTTTTTAGCAGTTTCTACCCATAGTCCCTTTCGGTCGAAGTGCACAATCTTGAGGGCTTTGGCCTAAATTTTTTTTCTTGAAATTGCAATATACACCTTCAACTGACGTCATCAAAGTAGATTTTATCGAGCGTAAGGCCCGATCAAACAAGAACGCAAGTCGCCTCAAGTTTTGACTTTCGTTTTCTTTGATCGCGAATTTGTATTGACTTGCGGGTATTTGCACTTTACGAGCACTTTGAACACGCCCAGCCAAATTTAAGAGTAACTTGATGCAAATTTTGACTCGTTTGAACAGTCACTCACCTACCCTGGGTTCCAGAGAGAATTTTCCCCCTGAAATACAGATTTGGCGAGAAATCTGTAGACAATATCTGCAATAATTGAGGAGGCAGCATGGCCGAGTGATCAGAGCGTTGGTCTCGCAATCTGGCGGTCCCAGGTTCGATTCCCGCTTTGAACCACTAGCTGAGACTGAATTTGTTCCGATTTCAATTAGTTCAAATTCAGTTTCTCGGCCATGCTTGTAATAGAGCCAACTCGTCAGTTGGTATTCATTAGCTACTTTATGTTGTCATTATACTGTATTTCATTTCAGTTCATTTCAACCGCATTTGATTATATACATATAGATATTTGCGGTATATAAATCTTAAACATTATTATTATTATAATAATAATTATTATTATTATTATTAATGCCATATCTTTGTCTCACAAAAGTATACAAGAGAAAATTTCGTGTACGCCGAGAACACGAGCATTTCATTCAAGTTAAAACTCGCACATTTTTTAAGACAACAACGTAATATGCACGCATGCGCAGACGTTTTCATTAGTGTCTCCCAGAGGTATTTCTAGGAACGAAGAACTGCGGAGCGACAGAATAATGCCCTGCGTTCCTGAGGATAACAGTGTTTGTATTCATCGTAGCGTATGTTTGTTTGACTTACGTTCTTTCTCAATCTCGTTCTCAGAGCCCTATTCCCTCTTACGCATGCGCGTCGAGATTGGTTCTTTCTTTGAAAATCACTGAAACATACTACGACGAGAACGAGTACACACTTGGGGATATTTTCAGGAGATATGAAACGGGGCAATTGCTGCACGTTTTTAACTCGTGGATTACAAATTCGCGCGTTATTGGAGTGGGACTTCTGAACCGGAAGCGACACTCACTCAGGGGCTCACTCACTCACTTGAGTATCATTATAAACTTCTGCTGCATCAACTAAGAGATTGAAATAGTCTGTCCGTCCGTCTGTTCGTCTACACCAAGATTTCAACTTTTGATGTTATTCTGATCGTTAATAAATTGTGTTGCGGGACAAAAATCTGTTCACGGACCAAGTCCAAATGAATTCAAACTGACGTCTATGAGTTGTGTACAGGGGGTACTTGTCCCCGTTCCATGCCCTTGAAACATGTTCCTTAAATAGTGTGTCCCTAGCCTGTAAACAGGCTCAGGAGGAGGGGGAGGGGAGGGGAGGAGGAAGGGAAGGGGCTGCCCCCCCCCCCCCCCGGCCTTACTGTTTTGTATAGGTAATCATACGGTTTCGAGTTCAATTTGGAATTAATTCCCACGAGTGTATTTTTCAAAGATTATTAATATACATGAAAAAATTCGAAAAAATAAACGGTGATTTTTTAAGAAAAACGAATAAAATCTCGGGAAGAAAAGCTTTGAGCGCGCGCTCGTTGAGATGTGATGGCGTCAGTAGCATGCGCAAGTCATCAAAAAATTTATTTAATGTCAAAGTTTTTTCTTCTTTTTCAGGCGTACATGTTTTTTAATGAGTGAAAAACTCTGCATATGTAATGCTTGTTAATATAAGCAAAAAAAATTGATTTTAAGCACATTTTTGGACCTGTAAATTCAAATGTAATTTGCACTGGTGTTACAGATTTTTGCACTGGTATTACATTTGAACTGCACTGCTGTCAGCCAATCAGCGTCGAGAAATATTTTCATGTATATTATTAAGCATATAATATTCATGATGAAAATCAACGAATACGCATGTCCTAATCAATATATCAAACTGAAGAAACGCATGCAAAAACCTTATTAATCAACAGAATAAATATGTATATAAACGGGGAAATGAACTGCGTCAGTTTATATAAAAATATGAACGAGAGAGAATCTCTATAATACGAACACCCTATATGAAATGACCATCGTTTTACTTACTGATTAATAGTGATGGTCAATTAAATAGAACTGACTACTTTGTCGTGCATCGACCGTTAAATGGAGGTTCAACATTATATGAATCAGAACTGTACCTAAACAATTTGTACATCTAGTGATCTTACCGTTTTCTTGGGGGTCAAAGTCACAGGGTCCCAACCAATAACGAGTCCTTCAAGACTAGCACTCCACACTGTTAGAGTTCTGGAAATAAAACAGAAATAAAGTAAGGTGCCCGCAGATTGTTGTTGGGCACAAATAAAAGGCCCGACAAATCTGTTATTTTCGGTTTTCGTCACCAAAAAGCTAAAATCTAAAAGATGCAAAATCTCATTTGCAAAATCATATTCATAATTCACCTTCCCGGAGTTTCCCAGAATTCTTTATGATTTGCGCGCGCAAGCGAGGTCAGGAACAAAAGTATTAAGAAATGATGGCATTTATCGGGAACTCTTGCATTTATATGAGAAAAACGTTGATTATGAATTTTTGAATTTCTTCAAAACCATTCTTATGAACTGTTATCGGAGTTTATAGGTACTATACTGGTTTTTTGGCGAATTTTTCCAGTGTATCTAAGACTTGCTTTAATAATTTTGTCCCCTGACCTCGCTCGCGCGCGCTGAATCGTAATGAATTCTGGGAAACTCTGAGACTGAAGGTGAATACAAATCATGAATGCAGGCTATTGTTATCGGTAATACCCTCCTCTGATTGGATAGTAGACACTATTTCTATTGTCTTCTTTGTTTTGGTTAGACTATTAGACTTTGACTATTAGATTTTGTTTCACGGATTAAGTGCCATCACTCTATCTATACACGGTAGATCCTTCAGGACAGTTCAGGATATAAACACAAAACTATTCATAAATATAAATCAATCAATAAATACTAACTAGAATATATGGCTACCATAATATACACTAACTATAATATATGTAAAAATTGATACAATCTAAAAAATCTGTTTTATAATGATACCGTGTCAAAAAACCTGAAATGATTATACAATTGTAAATGCAGATTAAGACTCGGCCAAACAGGAAATGTTTGAGGACCAAACACGATCAAACATTGTTTGGTGATCCAACATTTTGCCCTTTGGCCACCTTGTTTGGTGGTGGTTGAATGTCGATGCTTTTTGATGGAGAATCAAACACGTTTGGTAGAATTTGAACTCCATCAAACATTGATTCGTTTGGCCGGCCAAAACGAACATCTTTGATGCGCGCATGCGTACTACGCTTACTTATTCCCTGGTATCCATGGATACAGTCCGATTTTATAGCCCATAACACTTTTGATCGCTGTTGTTTGCGGCAATGTTTGATGCCATTTGGCCACCCGTAAAATATCGAGGACCAAACAATGTTGGATCACCAAACAATGTTTGATCGTGTTTGGTCTTCAAACATCTCCCGTTTTTTAAGCATTGAAAAATGGTCTTGCTATACGATTCCGTCCTTTTCCTTCGCTACTTCTAAACGTATCTCTCGACGTATTTTTAAATGCCTGCTTTAACTACATACGTTGATTTACAATAAATAATACGTACGTTATACCAACAGGAAAGAAAAACCGGATTAGGCAGATTGGAGGGTTATGTATTTTTGAGTTTAGAGTTTACTTGAATTTCACACCATTTACAATACATGTATACACAATTACAAAAGATGGTTATTCTATTATAGTAAAGAAAAAATATCGTTAAGTATGTGTAAATGCTCAGATTAATTTATAGTCCAAAATATTTAGGTGCAGGATATCTGGAATAACTTTCCGGTTAATCGAGTCAGATAACCTAATAGTGTTTCAGGCATTTGTGAGGTCAGACTATTAAATATTTCATTGTTGACATGAAATTTTGAAATAAATAGTATTAATCTGAAAGAAAAAGCAACAACAAATAAACGAACAAACAAAAACACTCACACGGCACAACAATGGGTCACAATTTCTCTTTCATTAATATTTTTCAATTAAAGCAGATTTCAATTTGGATTTGAAAATAGATTTCGATTTTGTTTTAATGGAGGTATCAACTTCACTCCAAGCCTTTGGTCCTTAAAAGCGCAGAGAAAATATCCCATATTGTGTTATTACAAAGGGATACCGGCAAAAAGATTGCTTTGCTGTGAATCAGTGTTATAATCATGTCGATCTCTAGCCATCGATCTCTACTCATTGAACGCACTAGGTAAATTTTTTGAGTGGAAATCGTGCATGAATAATGCATGATGGAGAGTTACTAAATCTGCGAATTTCAAAATGCCAAGTTGTTTGGAAAGGGGGCTCGTACGTTCACAAAAGCCTAAAAGGGTAATAATACGTATTGCTTTTTTCTGAAGCATGGTTAGTGGATTTTGAGTGGAAACATACGTATTTCCCCATACGCGGATACCATAAATGGGCACACTAGAGAATAGTACGATTTTTGAACGCCAATCAGGGAATATTGCTAAATCGGAGCCTCACGAAAGCAGCAAGGGCTCCCATTCTTTTGACAAGCTTCGAGCAAAGATGATGCTATCAAAGTTAAAATCACGTCACAGTTGTTTGTGTATGCATACGTCGCCATGAAAACCAATCAAAACAAGCGTCAGATGACATAGCGTCATGAGAATAGAGAATAGTACGATTTTTGAACGCCAATCAGGGAATATTGCTAAATCGGAGCCTCACGCAAGCAGCAAGGGCTCCCATTCTTTTGACAAGCTTCGAGCAAAGATGATGCTATCAAAGTTAAAATCACGTCACAGTTGTTTGTGTATGCATACGTCGCCATGAAAACCAATCAAAACAAGCGTCAGATGACATAGCGTCATGACGACAAACCTCAGGTTAACTCGTCGTCAGAGCGTCGTTGCTATGGTAACATTCATGATTAAGAAGCGTGATGTCAGCTAATTGCGTTGCTATGACGGAGGATTAGCTTATATAAACTCGAAGGAATTGCTCTTCTGTCACATTAGCATATAGATTACTTGAGATCTACTTGACGCTACCAAACATGAGTATTTCACAGTGCTGGCATTTGAGGAACACTATTCCATCCTGCCACTTTAACTTGCCGAATAATGGGGCCACGAAAATTCAGGGAACGGTCCAGGAAAGCCAGCACACTTGCAGCCACGGCTCTGCTATCCAAGAAGGTCATACAGCGATAAACCATTCCCAGCAAATAGGTAAGTAGTAATATTTAATATTATGATTACAATTACGATTATTTCACATTTGGCTCCAAAGTAAACCAAGTTTGAAAATATTTGATAATGTCACGAATTATTCAATAAGATAGAATTCAAACTCAAATTTCCAATCGTCCTTTATACACATTTAACCCTTTCACTTCCAAACCGGCCAAAACGACCACCACTGCTCTGAAAAATTGCAACTTTCTCAATCCTACGGATCGTTTATATTCAGAAAATCGCTCAAAAACGAAAAAAACCTCTGCAAGTAAAAGGGTTAAATAAGTTAATATTAGTCAGCTGTCAATCAGCTGTCAATGCAATATTTGTCGTTAATACTGAGGATTTTTTACAAGATTTTTAATTGTGTGCATATTTATTTACAGAATTTAGGGTCCGTTCACATGAGAGAGGGTCCCTATGAAGTAGGGATAACTCTTTTGTTTTGTGTCCCCCAGTGAAAACAAAACAAAAGAGTTATCCCTACTACATAGGGGCACCCTCTCTCATGTGAACGGGCCCTTAGACCCATTAAATAAAATATAGGTTTTCTTCTTTATACCAATAGTATTTGATTAGAGGGTTCATGTATATTTACGTATTTATTCATATTATTAAGTTAGGTTTAGTTTATTTGTCAAGCACTTTTACCATTTGCTTCTGGTTCTGGAATGGGGAACTACTCCCTATGTTATTTGACATTAAAGAAATTATCCTCATCCTATCCGACCTAACCTGTATTGTTTTTATCCAACAGCCGGTAACAGCGTGACTCTCGAAAATCCTCGTAGAAAAAGAAACTTCTTTACGTGCTTTCAAAAGATTGAACTAGAGGAGATCTTTCTAAGGAATTCCTACCCTTCCAAAGAAATGTGTGAAGTTTTGGCTCAGCATTTTGGTAGCACTCCACATTCAGTGAAGGTATATGAATAAATATTTGCCTTTTTTCTGGCTCTTTCTTGGTGTTGCAAGGCACCCGAGGCATGAAGACAATAAAACAATAGCCGAGAACAAAGAACTTTGAATGAAACAATACCCTACAATACAAAGAACTCGAACTCAGAACAGCGGCGGATCTCGACATTTTGAAAGGGAGGGGCACCATCGAGATTAAAAGAGCCAATTTTGGGAAGTGGGTTATTTTTGGCATGTGTGCGCTCAAAAAAGTAATTTTAGAACGACTTTTATCCGGTCATTTGTTTCAAAAGAAAAAAAAAATTGGATCCAACTGAAAAGAGGGGGCACTGGCCCCCCCTCCGGCCCCTCCCTGGATCCGCCACTGCAGAAAACAATACATCTTGCAACACCAAGAAAGAGCCTTTTTTCTTTGCTAACAAATCAATCCCGTCATTTCCAACATTTTTGCTCAAGAACTGCAGACAAAAATTAACACAAGAAAAAAAATACATAGATGAAGGCATTTTCTTGGACATTACGATTGCATCACCCTCGAGAACAGGAATATTATTCTGTCGCTCGTTTCTCGCTTCAAGAAAAATACCCCCTGGGCACAATGTCTGCTAGAACTTGTTTTACACATACCAACAAAATCCGTTTTTTTTTGACAAGAACCTATATTATTTCACATAGATTTGGTTCAAAAATCGTCGAGCAAGACAAAAGAAAAATGCTCCACAGAGTACAACAATGCATAATTTTAATACAAATGGCACGCCCCCAATTCATTTTGCTGAAAAGGAACAACCAAAGATGCCGATGTTGGATTATCCTATTACAAGAAGGCCTGTTCCTTTCAACCAGCCATTACCACGGCTGGTTTATGGGCATGGCCCCAGGCTGCATACAGTTGGTAACGACCAAAACGAACCACGTCGTTCAGCATTCTCAATTTATACTCGAATAAACCCAACATCTTCCCATAAACACTAAACACTAAACAGTTAAACACTTATCATACGTATGTATATCCAACTTGTTAGATTTAATATTCCTACCAGTAAATTAAATACTATGATATCTAAGTTCTACACTATTCATATCATTACTATACTGATTCTCTTTCTACTATGTTCATTGAAGGCTATATTTAAGGAAAATTGAGGAAAATCAAGTCGAATAGAATCGACCTTTTTCGAGTTGGTTGATACCGCTGTAAAGTTAGACAACAGACTCACTGGTGCAGGGTTAGCCTCGAGTCAAGGTAAATTATTCAAAAATACCTGCGAGAAAAGCAAACATTTTGATCATGTATACAATTTGTCTGCGCATGTCTGTGTTTTGGGCTTGAAATTCATTTGCATATCGAATGCAAGAAATTTTATGTTGACACGGAACATTTGGCTGGCTATCTCGTTCTTCAAAATTATGTTCAACTACCGAAATACTAAGACAACTGAAACATGAGCAGTCTACCTACCGCTAGTGCGCTGTGGATAATTATCCAAACTGAAGGCACTCCAGATGGGAAAATATCGCGCGTCAAAGTCAGTAGAAAGTTGTGAGAAGAACCAGAACTCCGCACTTTCGAGTAATATTGTGGGCGCTAAATTTATATGTAAGGTACGTCAAGCAGTGGAAGCCATTAACAACAAGTTACTGTGTAGATTAGACCCAATAAGGGTATTTTAGACTCCATCGATCGTTTAATAATTAGCCATGTTTACTGGAATGTCATACTTTTTCGCTCAAAATTTTTGCAATTCACTTTCAAAATTTTACATCTTAGACTGCGCCCCCCAGCAAATTTATTTAGTAATTCGCTTTTTCCACGTTTCTTTCTTGCAAAACTGAGCTTTTTTAGTCCGAACTCGTGGTCCCTACATGTGATCTAAAGCATTTTTGTGGACGTGTTTCCAAGCACGTTGTTTGCATGCAAATTTCAGCGATGAATTTATTGCTCTTTTATAAAGTATAAAACGCTGCTTCATATGGCACAAACTGTATGCCTCACCATATTATAAAGATAGGTCATTAACTTCTAGATAAATGTTGCAGATTATAAAATATAGGCTACCGAATTTAGTCAATTTTAACAAGGCTTGAATCCGGCTGTAAACATTGCTTGAGATCACATGGAGGGACAAGGAGTTTCCACCAAGAAAGCTCTGTTTTACAAGAACGAAGCATGGAAAAAGCGTATTATTGAATAATTTTGCTGGGGGGCGCTGTCAAAGATGTAAAATTTTCAGAATGAATTGCAAGAATTTTGCGCGAAAAAGTACAAGATTCCAGTAAACATGGCTAATTATTCAACAATCAATGAAGTTCAGAGAACTCTTATTGGATCCAATTCACACAGTACCATGTTGGTAATAACATCCGTTACTAAATTTACCTTATACATGAATTCAACGCCAACATTATAACTCGAAAGTGCGGAGTTCTGGTCCTTCTCACAGCTTTCTACTGACTTTGACGCGTGATTTTTTCCCATCTGGAGTGCCTTCGATCTGGATAGTTATCCACAGCGCACTAGCGGTAGGTAGACTGCTCATGTTTCAGTTGTCTCAGTATTTCGGTAGTTGAACATAATTTTGATGAACGAGATAGCCAGCCAAATATTCCGTGTCAACATAAAATTTCTTGCATCGATATGCAAATGAATTTCAAGCCCAAAACACAGACATGCGCAGACAAATTGTATACATGCTAACATTTTGACTAAGAATACAGAAATCGATTTTACTCCCATGGGTCTTTCTTGAAAAGGAGGCTAACCCTGCATAACTGAGCCTTTTGTCAAGAAGCTCAGCGGACTCTTGCAAATGGAAACTGGATGAATAGCATATTATTTCTATTAACTTAAATTCAGTATAATAAAAATTGTATTGCATAACATTTTCCTACTGATGTCAGCCTTTGTCATTCATATGCCAACCAGAGATCGGTTGGCTGTTTTATAAAAGCAACTTGTGAAAAGTTAGTGAAATGGATGGCATATTAGCATTAGCATAGAGTGAGTTGGTTAGCAATTAGTGACAAGCGCCATATGCGTGCAAAATGTTGTTCAAACCGAAAGTATAAGGAATTCTCTGAGTGTCTACCGTTCATCTTTGGTGAACTTACAGCACTTTGCATGCCCCCCTCCCGGGGGGGGGGGGGGGGGTACTCCCATATATTTGCTATACGGGTATGTGCCACTGGATAGGGTATGGTTTTTGGCCCTGTCTTGAACAGGGTATACATTTTACCCAAAGTTGTCTTAAACAGGATCTATAATTTTGACGAGATCCCAAGCCATATCATCTTTTTGTGTCTTAGATAGGGTACTATATTCAAAATAAACAAAAAAAGCGCTTCCTCAGCCGTTTTTTGTCTAATCATATGCAACGGATCGGAATCGAATGACGAGGCTAGGGTCGATTTTCTTCTCTTTTGTCTTGAACAGGGTATGATTTTTTCACTTTCGAGTGTCTTAAACAGGGTCAGGTTTCTAGAACTCTGGCGGAATCGAATGACGAGGCTAGGGTCGATTTTCTTCTCATTTGTCTTGTACAGGATATGATTTTTTCACTTTCGAGTGTCTTAAACAGGGCCAGGTTCCTAGAACTCTGGCGGCACACCCCTATCCAAAATGGGGTTGAGTACCCTTCCCCCCCCCCCCCCCCCCCCGGGTGCATGCCTCATCTGCTTTTAGTTTACACTCTAACAGTTTTTCTTACACTCCCTGAAAAACAGCGTGAAAGCCAAGGAACATTTCTAAAGATTCATTCGGTAAACCACAGGTAGCCCAAGCTGTACAATTTTTGTATTTGAAATATATAGCTAACGAGATACGAGCGATATTATAGCTGAAATACAATCGCTCTTCACATTCGGAAGTATTGACAGTATTGGGAATAAAACGTTTTCAGGAGATTCAGCACATATTCTATTCAGTATATATTCTATTGTTATATTTAGTCCCCCAGGAAAAGGGGGCTGGTTGGGGTTGTGCTCTGAGATATGGGCTATTAATGATTGGCATGGCTGCCAGTGTTTGCTTGTTTTAGACTAAGGATAAAGAATTTTTCATCTATTTATTGTTGCAGGGTTCGCACACAAACCAGGAAACACAATTCCATATCTTTTTCATGACTTTTGTTCCATTTCGATGATCTCAAGGCTGTTGCACGCACGGTCAACGGGACAGAGATTTTCGTGCTCAACATAAAATTTCAGAATATTCTCATTTCTAACCTTAAGAAGAAAACACTTTTGGCGAAAAACTAAAATTCTGTGACCTATATTTTTGCTATATTTCATGACTTTCCAGGCCTGGAATAAGAAATTTCAATTCGAGGACTTTTCATTATTTTGAATACTGTGTTGGGAAGTGTGAGCACTGTGTTGGAAAAGTCTTAAGGCGGTGTTACACGAGACGATTTTTAACGACGATTTTCAGCGCAACGGCGTTGCGTTAAAAATCTTTCTCGTGTAACATGACACTTGGAACGATTTTCCTTGCAATTTTCGCTTCGGCAACGCGTTGCGAGTTTTTGAATCCAAGTCAGAAACTCGCAACGCAAAATCTTGCAAGTTGTTGCAACGTTGCGCGGAAAATCGTCGTTAAAAATCGTCTCGTGTAACACCGCCTTTAAGGTATCTGTCAACGATTCATGGTGTTCTAGAGCAGATTTCGTATGAGTGTGAAACGGACCACACCGTGCCGTGACCGTGTCTGCGCCGTCTTGTCTATAAAAACATTCAAAATTCCTGCCGTAACCCTGCCGTGATCACGTGACCGGGTAGCGTTTTCACAGTCATAAGAAATCTACTCGATGTACTAAACATTGTCAACGGTATATCACTTTACAAAGATTGGTCGAATACCCCATCCCCACTGCAATTATAATCAAAAGTTTAAATTATCACATAATAATGCCACTTCGCACGACATTTTCAAAGATAATTTTAGTTATTTAATTTCAGGAATGTGTTTACTGTAATTAACAGTTTACTGCACTAATTAAAGCGAAAAAGATAGCTTGTACCAATAAATCTGAACTTATCATCTATATTTAAACATAAATTGATACATTACATATATATCATATATACTATATTTATACAGGAGTCCATTAGTAATGGACTCCTGATTTATATTTATTAACTATTTATTCATATATATTAACAAATGTATTATGATGTAAATTCTGGTACTGAATAAAATAAATGTCAACGTCAAAAAGAAAAGAGAAAATAAGAAATGTCTTTATGTCTCACGGGTTAGTTAACCACGGTTCCATAGCTCTAACGACGTCACAGGAGTAGCCTGCGTTGCCGGCAGTCTGCGGTTTTTTGAGGACGGAGAAAACAACCGCAGACCACCAGCAACGCAGGCTATGGCTATCACAGAACAAACAACATTAAAGGCGCTGTTACACTGTGTAATTTGGATTGCACAGTGTAACAGGAGTTGTCTCGCAATTTTTTTGTTGTTGCGCGTAGCGTTGCATGAAGTAGAACTCAGGTCTACTTTTCGCAACGCATTGCAGCATCTTGCAATGCCATTGCACAGTGTATCACCCCTCAAGCAACTTTCCTCACAATTTTTGAGACACGTTTTCTACGAGCGCATGCGCAATTTCTCATTTCGCTCTGAGGAGCTCTGGGTACGAGTAAAATATTGCTGGGGAAAATTACACAGTGTGACAGCGCCATAATTTTCTCAGCAACTTGTTTCGCAACACCGTTGCGAGCCAGGTTGCTGAGAAAATTGCACAGTGTAACAGCGCCTTAATTACGACATGAACATACACACAACCCACAAACATCTATTTCACTTTAGATCATTCGCGTTGAATTCTAGGTTGATAATTTGGATATTCCCGCTGAAAATCACCTACATATACTTTAATTAAATTACCCTCACATTAAAGGCAAGCGAGGGAAAGCATCTTCATCCTCTCTCAGAAAGGGAGAGATTAGTCGAGAAAAGAGATAGAAACGAGTACCTTCTCCGCCGCCGTCCCCTTGTAGCTCCTTTTCTACTTTTTATCCTCACCGTAACGCTATTCTCCCCAGATAACCCCCATCCCCACCCCCCAAATAAAGTTGACCCTCCCCTACGCATAGGCGACCACCTAAGGAGCAAGGATGGCACAGTTGGATAGTGCGCGGCCTTCGGTGCGCGAGGTCCCAAGTTCGATTCCCAGTGACTTCACATTCTTGTTTCAACTTTTTTCCTTTCCGTGTAGCTTTAATTAGCTTTAAATACCCTTAAAACGGAGCACTGATGGATAGAGGGGGTAGAGGGCGCACCTTCGAAAGCTTAAACACGAGCCCCTGGCTTGGAAGAATTGAGCAACCACTCTCCGCTCTTCGAAGTAAAATAAATTAACCTTGTTTTTTACCTTCT
This sequence comes from Telmatactis stephensoni, assembly GCA_029948255.1. Classification (NCBI taxonomy): domain Eukaryota; kingdom Metazoa; phylum Cnidaria; class Anthozoa; order Actiniaria; family Isophelliidae; genus Telmatactis; species Telmatactis stephensoni. The sequence goes on from JALIZF010001912.1 coordinate 1,095,592, forward strand.
TGTCAGGGACCACCTAGACTTGACAATTTAGATGTGGTTGCCTTAGGGAGATTCGATTCGACGAATTTTATACCGGATTAGTTTTATTACAACATTTTCTTACCCATCATCCTCTTGGGTCTTGATGATATGGGAAATGTAATCGCGGTGGCTGTGTAACTGTTGATCAGCTAAAATAGTTTTACAATAAACAAAATCGTTAATGGAAATTTAAAAAAAATGTTTTGATAGCACCATCAGGCTAGTCTCCTTCGCAGCCCTTTTCAAAGTGATGATCGTGATAATAATCATCCACATAGTGGTCATATTTCGAAAGATGGGGTGACAGTTTTGCGAGCGAGTTCACGCCAACGACGATAAAACAAATAATGATCATAATGATGATGATAACGATGATGACGATAATGATGATGATAATGGTGGTGGTGATGATGATGGTGATTTTACAGTGGAAACTCCATTAACGAGTCAATCGTCGGACTAGAGAAACATTAACTGAGGGCCCATTGGGGATTTTGAGGATATGAGATATTTCCCTCCCCCTCCCCTCCTTCCCCTTTTCCCTCTCCCTTCCCCTCCCCAGGGCCGCTACGCAGGCTACCCTAAATGGGGCCTCTCAACTTCATCAATAAAGGCTGACCTTGCTTGGTTTTCCTGTTAACAATGTATATAGTTGCATCCATGGATCCAACCCAAATATGGTTTTTGCCAACGGATTCGAGGCAACTCTAAAAGAAAAAAGAAATAGATGATGATGACTGATGATGATGACGACGATGATGATGATTATGATGATTGATGATTGGTGTAGTAGAGTGCAAACTATAAAAGTGCATGTGAAAAAGAATACAAAACAACATAATCATCTAGCCTCCTCTGCAGGCGCCTCCTCTTGGGCTCCCTGTCTCCTAAGACCGAGAGAGGACCGAGGCCCCAATTCTTGTTGGGGCCAATTCCCCTCGGTCAGGTTGACAAAGGAATCCCATGAGGGGTTGCCTGCGGAGGAAGCTAATAATCATCCAAATGTATCCACTCTATACTATAGATGAATTATTCGTCAGGAAGAGTTCTTTGCCTTAGACGCACAACCCGTCTTCGAATGAACGGACAATAGACCAACATTGGTCAGTCAAGTTATCTGTCTAAAAACACGATGTTTGGATGAGTTTTAGATGAATTATTCTCTGTCTACTCGACGCCTAAATTCGTCAATGCATGTGTATTCAGACGAACGATCACCTTGTGGGTCCGGTTGTACGAAGGGTGAATAGCGCTATCCAGCGGGTAAATCCTTATCCAGCGGATAAAATCTATACAAAATCTATACAGTGGATAACTCTTATCCGGTGGATAACTTTATCCAACCTTCGTACAACCGGGCCCTGACAGATAATCCGTCTAGACGAATAATTCGTTTTCTAGGATAACTTGGGCCAAGTTAGGACTATTCACATCAACCATTAAACTAGTTTAAAAGTGGTTTAACTAAACAAGGTTAAAAATTAGTTGCTCATAACATGCGCACCTTACCACTAAAAGAGCTGAAAACCTGTTTGATTTACATATCATGCCAAGGTTGTTTGAAATTGGTCTTGTGAAGATAACACAGCAAGATTATTAATAAATTGGAAAAATCTAAACCTGGTTTAGTTAAAGTAGTTTAGTTGGTGTGAATGCAGATTTCGTATGAGTGTGAAACGGACCGCGCCGTGCCGTAACCGTGTCAGTGCCGTGTTGTCTATAAAAACATTCGAAATTCCTGCCGTAACCGTGCCGTGACCGTGCGGTGCCGTTTTCACAGTCATACGAAATCTACTCTAGTAACGATACTATGGCTTTCACAACTTGTTATAAAGGACGAACATAAGAAACAACCTTTTTATGGCACGTTGCCCTTTATTCTCGACATGCTAGCCCCTAGTGTTTACTCTGCACCCGGCGTCACTATCAATTAATTATAATTCAATTTGAGTTAAATTCACTTACCACTCTACTTCGTGGATATCGTAAAACAGCAACAACATTCCAAAACATCGTATCAATAACAACCACCGCACCAGACCCCTGCAAAAACAACCAAAAAAATGTTTAACTCTTCCTTGTCTATACAGCGTTAGCACTTAAATAGTCACGTGAACACTGGTTGTCATGGTAACAAAGTAAACTTACCAAACCGCACCATACTTCAGCTTCATTTCCGTCTGTCTTTACCTGGAGGGGGAAAAAACAATTTCTAAGCATTAGAAATTTGCTGGATAACGTGTTTTCAAATTTCAAAGAAAATGAGGATTTCCTATATTAATATTTCTTATAGCTGGAAAGGGACAAAATGATTGGAAATTGACATTTCTAAGAGATGGCATTTTTTACAACAATAGATTTTGAATAAACTTTTATACAAAAGTTAAACGCTAAGAAAATTTTAAAGTCCATTAACGAAAACTAAAATGAGTAAAAATTCTTCAGATAATAGACGCATTTCGATGTTGCACAACGCCATTATCAAGTCAAAAAAGAATTACAAGAAGTGGATCAATTTAAATGAGATCAAACACATGCATTTCCAAACTGTTAGAAATAGCCCAGTATTTCTTAACTTGACGTACTTTCTGGTGCAAAAACCATGGCTTCAATTGTCGTTTTTTCGGTCTCGTTGGCTTGTGGTGTTGGATCGATTCTTCGTACTAACATCTACAAAATGATATAACAATGTTTGAAATAAATATACCTCGACATCCCTTGACAACTTGGAGAATACAGGGGCGTATCCAGAATATTTCAAAGGGGGGGTCACACTTTCCATTTTCCACCAAAGGGGGGGTCACACTTTCAATTTCTCAATCTTTCTCCAGTCAGATTCTTTTATTTCTATCATCTTTTTGTTTTCAAAGGGGGGTCACGGGCATCCTGGGACCCCCCTGGATACGCCCCTGGAATACCCTCGTGGCAAGGAGGGAAAGAACACATCAAACAACACAGTTCAATTGCTGAGTTCCCGGGCTCAGTTCTTTGGCCAAGAGGTCAGTGAAAAACGGTGAATCAGTATGCCAACCATGATACATTAGTTGATAGCAACCCTCGGTCCCTTCTTAAAACTCGACTCTCTTTGTAACTTTCACGATACCTCTCGTAGGCCATTAAGTTGCCGGCCCGGGGGGGGGGGGGGGGGTTCTCTCTATATTGGTGTTCTAGGGATGATCGTCGTATTTTTTAGGGGTTGAAATCGCCGATTTGGTATTTTTTAGGGGTCGTCAGAGAAAATCCAAGGTTTTTCAGGAAAGATGGTATTTTTTTAGGGGTTCAAAATAAACGAGACGATTTTTTTTTTACTTACTGCCTTTTTCTTAGAACACTTTTTGTTTGATATTTTGGTATTTTTAGGGGTATTTTTGAGCTGTTAGGTATTTTTTAGGGTCGAAAATTTTGGCATTTTGGTATTTTTTAGGGTACGTTTTGGAGGTTTCCGACGATCAACAACAACAACAACAACAACGTTTTATTTGGTACTGTATACTTAAAGTACATAGGTGAAATCCAAATAAGTTAAATTTCTCTATAATTTTAAGTCTCTAATTTCCTTTCTCGTATCAGCATGCATTTATATACATGTGCTGACACAGTTTTTTGTAGAAAGCTTGTTCTGGGATTCATCAGAAATAAAAAACGATTATCAGTGTTCATGTTGTTGATATTAATATTAGTATTAGTATCATCCCTAGCGTTTTGACCCCGAAGAACCCCCCCCCCCCGGGGTTGCCGGTGTGTGGTCTGGTCTATTACACTACAGGGCCCACTGTAAATTGGCGCGAAAGCGTTGTTGTTGGTTGTAAATTGCATTACCTTATAACAAAGATATGCTATATTTACGTGCTATGCTTGATATCAGTTGTGCATGTTGCGAAGTGCCGGTCATCTAGAATGACCACAGGATTACCGATCTCTACATTAGTGGAGGCAGTTGTGTGGGATTCCTGTGGTATCTGAATGACCGTTAATCAAAATCAACAAAGCTCGAATTTCTCTTCTAGATTCTCTTCCTCTAAGCGTTGCTTTTTTGTGATTTTTTTTCAAATAATAATAAAGATAATGAGTTATATATGGGTTTGTGCGGTCCATTTTGCCATAAAAGTATCAATAATAGTGGTTTTAGGCCTTCTTCTTTCAGGAAGTCATTTCATGTCAAGGGCTTACTCCTTTCGACGAATTTTATCACTAGAAGCTGTAAACCAACGTGACAGAATGCGCTGTTGTGGTGTCCCTGCCTTCGTAGGAAGGAAAAGCAAGGAAACTAAACCGCAAGCAGACTACTTTATTATTTCTACTTCATCGTGCCGAGGGCGCCCGCTTACGGAAGGTTAAAATCAGTCCTACCAAACGGTCTTACAAGCAGAAAACATGTCGCAATTTTTAAATAAATGACAATATTTTTCAATTTAAAAATATTGTCATTTATTTAAAAATTGTGATAGGATCGTCTATATAGGCAATTCTCTCAAACACAGGTACAGGAAGTTCGAAGTTCACTGAAATATGGCTTAAACTTTGGGACTTCCGAACAAACCTCGGAACGCACCCGGTAGAGACCTCATCCTAGATTAGCCTGCGTTGCTGGCGGTCTGCGGTTTTTCATTTCTTCCTCAGCAACGCAGGCTAATCCTAGATTACCTTCTTGGTTTCTTGAGAAAGTTTTTTCGCTTGGATTTCGTGTTCTGCGATCTCTTTTAGATAAAGAACATTCTGAAAAGCAAGACCATAACGTGTTGAATAATGGATCAAACATCAAGCAATTAAAACAAATAAAATAAAATAAAGTGTATAAATTAATCTAAAGACATTCATCATCATCATCATCATCATCATCATCATCATCATCATCATCATCATCATCATCATCATCATCATCATCATCATCATCATCATCGAGGCCTATAAAGTCGACTTTGGACTGTGAAATGTCCTTTCGTGGGGAGCACCACAGTGACTATACCCTCTACAACTAGAAACCGAGCCTATACAACTTGTTGCCTGTAATACCAAACAATGAACAACTCCTCATCACCTTTTTTATTCCTCCCGAGAACAAGCACAGCTATAATCTATAATTCACTAGTCCGCGCGTCACTTTACAACACGTACAAGGAAGATACTTACCTTAATAGAATCCACGTGCTCACTGAAAAAATAATTTTTATTTAAAAAGATTAGAGTGCTTACAATATATCCATGAAAAAGTTAGCGAACTAAATTGTACTAAATAGCGCGAAATCCTTTGTTTTCTATTGTTTAATTAGTGCAAGTAAGTGCAATATCTTACAAAGTTTTTCACTGATACATTGTAAGCACTCTAGTAGCTGATTTATTTAAATATGGTCATCAAAGAGACGAGTAAAACCATCCACGTTAAAAACTTTACGTGGTATAAAAAGGAGACATCGTAATGGATTTGGTGGAGGTTCAGTAGGGTTGAGCTCCTTTAATACGGACACCGAAAGGAAGCCGAAAGGGGTCAGTATTGCAAATCGATAAATGTTCGGAAAGTCACAGCAGTGTTCATGTAGGAGGTGGACGTAAGGGTTTGCGGCGATGCGGTTTTGCGTTATTTTTGATGCGGTTTTGCGGTTATTTGTTATTTTAAACTGCGGTTTTGCGGTTTTTGACTAACGCGGTTTGCGGTTTTGGCGATTTTTGTTGCGTTTTTTTTCTCAATTTGTTTTGTGGTTTTGCGGTTTCCATATCCCCCTTACGACCCCCTCATGAAGTGACATTGAATGATAATTTTCCGGCCTGAGGAAAAAGTAAGTTGGGAATTACCTGCCACGTAAAGCATCAGCAATAACGACATTTTGTGAAGCTTGTTTGATATTTTGGTAGTCTTTGGTTTCTGGAAGGAAAAAAAAGAGAAATCATGTTGAAAGAAGTGTCCTTAGAGATGTCAGAATGGCATGGCCATTGTTGGTTAAGGTGGCTCGATATAGTTTTTTATTGACAATGCTTCCGTTTTTCACTTCACGAATTGAGCAACTTACTCTTGACCAACCACAACGGTTTTTACACCAGTTATTGGACTTGAATCAAAGTTTTGAGTTTGGTCTATTTCACTTCTATTTGTGTTGCCATAGCGACGGTAAACAAAGATGGCTGAAATCAATTTTTCTAAAATCTCTCTCAAACTCGAGCAGCTCTAGACAAGGGACTACATGGGCAATAAACTACACACTAAGGTAAAGAAATTAAGGATAAATTCAAAAAATTTGAAAACCGCTACGCCACCCTTGCTACCCTCGGCTTGGCGCCATTTTCTTGTCTTTGAAATAGCTAGGTGTATACATAACTGGAACGTTGTTTGTCCCTGGTATAAAATGGTAAATATATATTTTTTATATATTTTTATGGGGAGCAAGGGTGGCCGAGTGGTTAGACCGCTTGCCTCTCACCGCTGTGGTCCCTGGTTCGATACCCGGACGGGGCGCTTCATGTGAGTTGAGTTTGTTAGTTCGTTCTCTCCCTTGCTTCGAGGGTTTTTCTCCGGGTCCTCCGGTTTTCCTCCCTCCATCAAAAACGAACTGGTGAGTCGAGTGATTATTTGCAAAATATTCAAGGTAGAGGTAGTGAGCGTGAGAGTATAGTGTCCCCCAATTAGTGCGCGAGCGCTAGAAGACTAGGACACTTTTTTTTTTCGTAAATACGATAACTACCTTCTGCTATTCTGTACCCAGCCACCATTTCTTTGATGCATTCACACCAGAAAGTTCTGTCATCCTTTAGACACACAATGAACGGGGCAGTGTTCTTTACTGAAAACAACAAAAAAATGTTTATAAATGATTTACCAAAAAGTCCGAACATTTTGTAATTATCTCTGAAAAGAGAAATGGATAGATGGATAAATAGATAGATAACATGGTTGCATGTTGAATGCCCTAATTAAGAGGACATTTTTTCAATTTGCTTTTGGCGTTACTTATTGAGAAAGTAATTCTGGTTTACTTACTTCTGCTAGTGATTTTGAGTGAGGCAACACCAGGCGGAATTACAACATAATGATGACAGTACTCTACGTCTTGGATGTGCTCCAACCGCATTACTGCCTCACATTTGTGGGTTCCTTCATCCATGAACACCAATCTATAAAACCATCAAAATCACATCATGCAAATAAATCAATAAATAATAAATAATCTTCTACAGCAGATCCACGTAGTGGCTGTTCTTCTGCTGGCACTCACACTCACTACCTCTACATTAAATATTTTTCATACATCGCTCGACTCACATGTTGATTTTTGCTGAGGGAGGAAAAACCGGAGAACCCGAAGAAAACACCCTCGTGGCATGGTAGAGAACAACATATCAAACAAACTCAATTCACATATGATCCGATATCCGAGCCGAGACTCGAACCCGGACCACAGCGGTAAAAGGCCGGTGCTCTCACCACTCGACCAATAACCATGCCACCCAGCAACTACACAAGCAACCCAGACTACGAAACAAAGGATTCCATAAAATCATACGGAAACACATGGAAACAAATTTCAGCAAACCAGAGCGGTCCACAGCTCCAACCCTCCTCTATGAGTGCAAAATCTAGCTGAACCCAGCTAGGTGGATTGTTAATCTCAACAGTAAATTATCGTTGTTGAAGAAGACTTCGTAATTCAGCAGTCCTTATGCAGCTTTTCATATACACTAGACTAGACGAAGAGGTGCCAACAGATGATGCTCCGGGGAGGGGACTCCAATGTAAAAGGATCGGGTATGCTCGTCGGAAATTTTAAAAAATACCCCTAAAAGATACCGGAAGTCTTTTAAGAAGGGCGCGTCTGGACGATTTTTAACCCCTAAGAGATACCAGCGATAGCAAGCTATAATGAACATTATTATGTTGAACATAAAATTGAACGGTCGACATGCTTTTGTTGGACAAATTTCTTCCATTTGACAACAAGATAATAAGCGATGGGTTCTTTTGATACCCTAAGAGATACCAGGAAATGCTAAAACTCTAAACTTGAATTTTAACACCCTAAAAGATACCAAATCGCTGATTTTTAGCCCTAAGAGATACGACGAGCATACCCGATCCTTTTACAATGGAATCCCCCCGGGATGAGGCTGTAGGCAAGTAGCATGATAATTCAGAGGCCTCGCGTCGCCTTGCATCAGAATTCTTAGATTAATCTCAAAACAACTGAACTAGCCTGATTTCCAGACGGTCACGGGGCACTCTCTGGATTGAGACGAGGGCAAGGAGGAAATGGTGGATGACCTCTGAGCGTCTTAAAATCAAGCTATAAACAAACCTGCTAGTCGTGGCGATAAGTCGTCCGTTAGCTGTCGCTGTGCGTAACCAAGTCGACACTAAGACAACAGACTAGAATATAGAAATGTTGCATAAGATACTGTTTCCGTGACAACAGCTACGTAATCAAGACCATACTTTACCTCGCCGGACTCTGCGGTGATTCCAGTCAGTTTTATCGATTGAGCTATGCGGTCAGTCTAGCGAAGAAATATCAAACAAATTTAAACAATGCTGGATTTTGATCATTCCTTTACAATCAAATCTAATAAAGATGTGATAGCCAGGTTGGATGAACGAACATTAGTTCATCCAAGATGGCTGCCGTGACGTCATTTGATACCCAGGAATCTTTTAAGAGGATGCCGTACCACTCCCCTCTCCCTTAGTACCCCGCGGTCACGATTCTTAGTTACCTATCGAACAATCAAATGTCGACTAAAAAGCATGTTCCTTTGAAAAGCCATGGCACACGACTAAACTGCGTACGAAACTTCAGATTTTGAAACGTCACAAAACGGCGCGGTATATCTAGATATAAACGCGACTACGTAGGGGACTAGTACGGTCTATTACGTAAGGTCACTAAACGGCGCGGTCCTAGTATCGGCTACGCAGCCGCGTTTAGTTTCGTAATGCATCTAGATATAAACACGACTACGTAGGGGACTAGTACGGTCTGTTACGTAAGGTCACTAAACGGCGCGGTCCTAGTATCGGATACATAGCCGCGTTTAGTTTCGTAATGCATCTACGACTAGTACGGTTGTAAGTAACCATTGTTATTTGCTTCCTGAACACCACAGCTTACCTCTTGAAGAGAGCGGTAGAAGTTGCTGAAAACATCTGGGTCAACGACTGTAAGTTAATACACCAACAAGAAAGTCATTACAATTAGAATAGAAGATAAAAACACAGGGGATCTTGTGACGCGAAGGTATAGCAATCCCAAAAATAGGGTTTATAGAACCTGAGAAGACGGTCATCAGTGTTGCAAGAGAAATGAGAGAAATTAGATTCGACAACTCGAGCTATGGTGAAACCATCACTAAAGAAAATAGAGGTGATGCACATAACTACATAGACAATGTCGTGAACATGCTGGTTCAATTACTGGTACAATATTGTGCAGAGAAAGCCTGGTTCAGCTTCATATATTTACGACCTGCGTTATGCGTAACTGTGATACGACAGATAATCATGCCAAAGTTAAACGATATTCTCTTTCTGTTACACCGTAGAAAAGATGAAGATTCCCTCCTAGCATTGCGATGTTTGGAATGATCTCATCCATTATATCGCAAAGTACTGCGCACTGAATAAAATTAGTGCGCGTTAGCACCACGTGGCAGTGCTACGCCCTTGATTCTGGTTTCATGTAGAGGTGAGAAGACGGATTACAAATAACTAAGAATCTTACGTCCATTTGTCTTGTTCTTGAGCACGTCAAAAAGCTTCTTTGCTGTCTCTGAGCTGTTAGTAATTTGCAGCATCGTAAATCGTTTTAGAAACCCAGTTTGGTCTGCAAAATAAAACAGTGGGATCTCTTAAGCGACGCGAAATAGTTTGATATGTGCGGCCTGGGTTCAGATCGGAAAAACCGCTGATATTTTGTCGGCCAGAAACGTATTGATACATCTAGAGCATCAATTTCCATCGGCTGATTTTGCCACGAAAATGCAGTATTTTTAACTAAATATTGTTAACTAAGTAGAGTGATTTCAATAAACCTGGGCAATACTAATTTGTTGTTAGTGTTTACTAGATACAAAGGAACAAAAGGAGACGAAACATTTAGCATCTAACAATTTTTATTTGTTTAATTAGTAGTGCCTTGGTTTATTGAGATCCCTCTATCATACTTTATTTGTGGATGATTATTCCATGACAACAATTCTCAAAAGGAAATAACCTCGATAGAACGACCGTAAAATGGTTCGTAAAAGGGGGTTCGTTATATTGGCTTCATCAAATCCACCATACGCGGGGGTACTGTATTGTTTTGACGGAGTGAAGAAAATGATTCAGCGGGGCTTATCAGGTTATAAAGAAATCGTTATTTCGAGGTCCCATTGTACTACGCAGCTTCAAGAAAACAACAACAACAACAACAACAACAACAACAACAACAACGAAGTTGAAATTAGCTTAATTAGCTTTAATTCTATGTAATTAAAGCCGTATAAATGTTTTTGCAGGTTACAAAGGAACAAGAACTCGTTCATATACTATCCACGAGTTAACCAATATCCCGTTCACACTAACACTACACCACCCCGTTCACACCTACACTATCCACGAGTTAACTAATAACCCGTTCACACCAACAAGTTAAAGTGCCTCTAACTCCTTGCTTCAAATTAACAGTATCCATTCCACACTATGTGTATATATGACCGGAAGAACATTTCTTTGTTTGAGCATGGCGCTGGTGAGTTATGGCAGTTTAAACTTACTTGCCATATGTAATTAGATGACGTCTGCCAAGGAATCATTTAATATACAAGAAGGGCTTTGATGTAAATAAACATCTTTTTAACACATCAATGTTTTATTTTATTTGTATATAAAAAAATTCTTGAGTTTGGATATCAGTATCAAACGCACTTCTAAAGCGTAAAACAAATATTGCTAATTCAGTCCTGCTGGGTAGACATCATCTAGCATAAATCCTTGATAACTCACGAGTATAGAGCTCAAATGAGGAAATATTGCACCAGTCAACTATTTACATGGAGTACAATCTTTGCTGAGATTTTCGAAATAGGGGTTAGGGGCACTTTAAACATGTTTAAAAGGGGTTTAACTAAACAAGGTTAATTTTTTTTTAACTAAACAAGGTAAAACCCTGTTTGACTAAAATATCTTAGGAAGGTGGTTTGAAGGTCTTTGAAATTTCTCTTCTCAAGATCATTGAAAAGTGTAATTGAAAAAATGGAAAAACCTAAACCAGGTTTAGTTAAACTAGTTTAGCTAGTTAAACTAGTTTAGTTAAACTAGTTTAGTTAAACTAGTTTAGTTAAACTAGTTTAGTTAAACTAGTTTAGTTAAACTAGTTTAGTTAAACTAGTTTAGTTAAACTAGTTTAGTTAAACTAGTTTAGTTGGTGTGAATGGGGCCCAAGTTTTATCTACTGACCTAAAGCACTGGAAGGAACAGCTGACGTCATAACCCGTGCTCTGAAAAACAAACTTCAGTAAGTCCAAACGTTCAAGAGTTTTAATCAGACATTTTGAGAAATGAAAACAGTATACCTGTCTCTACTAAGGTAACCAGTCTCCTGTAAAGCAAACATTTTAAAAATCAATAAATTCTGAGTTCAAAGACGAATTATTCAATAAGTTATAGTTGTAACTATACCTACTTCTGTCAAAAGCTGGAGTTCGACTTCGTTTGTAAACGAAATCTCCTTCTTTGATAATTTTCGTTGAACTATTCCTTGAATTTTTTTCATGTTAAATGAGAACTTTTTCTTTCAAATTGTTTACTCAAGGAAGCACTTTTCATTTCCTCATCAGCTCGGAAGCTCTTTCGATTTCCTTCTTGGCAGACAGCACTGTACTGTGCTGGAATAAATATCTGATCTTGAATATATTCGGGGAATGAACCTAATCCATCACGTGATAATGTTTTCCTAATTGAGCGTGACAAACCTCCGTTCCGATGAGTGGTCTACTTTTGCTTTCAAACTAGACGGGTTATCGTCGTTATTCCTTTGGTGTACTCACGAATTGTTTGAAGAGTAAAAGCAAAAGAAAATGAATGCTCTAGAGGTTTTTCCGTCACGCAAGAACTGGGAAACATCGTGACGAGTAGATTAAGTCTGGTCACCTTTAATCAGCATATTATTGAGGACCACCCCTCCCCAATACTTTCATATATTCGGAAGCTGTTTCGATTTCCTTTTTGACACTGAAAATTACTCGATCGAGAACCAAATCTTGACACTGTAATCTATATTCAGCATTGAGGGGTATCCCCTCCCCTTTAACAAAAATAGTGTGATTTGAATTTTTGGCTTTCACTTCCTCCTACTCGCTTACACTAAACAACTTGACCTTCGGATTAGTTGTTAGACTGATTCAATACGTCAGTGTGTTCGCTCCTCAGTTGGGCTTCCTGTGGTGGTCGTTCATTTGAGCGACCAATAAAGTACAAAAGAGCTAAAACTACGTCTTATGGAATCAGTCAAATCAGTCTAGATTAATTACAGGAAGACAGTGTAAATCTGATTGTCGTTTCTCACGGTCAAATGCCAGTTATTTATCAGTAGTGAAACCCCACTAACTCAAACTAGAAGCTAACTCTATTCCAGCCTATTGGGGGTTCGAGATAACCGATATAATAATTGACAGAAAAAATGATCCAATTGAGAAAAGGGTTTGTATTCGAGATAGATTGCTTGCAAGCAAGTTGTGATGATATATTCTTAATATGCTACTTTTTCAGACGACTCGTTAAACTTCTTTCTAAAAATAGTTTGTGATATTATGCAGCAGAAGCCCTCGATTACCAAAAATCGAGGTTTTTGTTTTTTATTATCAAGAACATTGTACTAACTTTTTTCCGGTTCTTGAGTCTGCTTGCTTCCGCAAAGAAACTTCTTGTGTGAAGCTCGTCTTGTTCTGCTTGGGTGAGTTGCGAAAGCAGTTGACCAATGAAACTTTAAAGGAAATAAACAAGATGACGACGATGATGATCACTTCAGGACAATGGCAAATAACAATAAATGACAGGGCCGTAACCAAGGGGGGAGCACAGGGTGCACGTGCACCCCCCCATAAAAGCAAAAGGTCCGCTCATACATCACCATTTGCTTATTGCATGAAAAAAATTTTTTTGTTTAAGCAAGAGAACAAAACTATTATTTTGCCGAATTTAATTAAATGGTCAGGATGATATTTTTTTATTCAACGTGTTGGATTACCTGTGATCTCACTCAAGATGGGGACTAGCAAATTTATTGATATTTATCTTTCTGGCAAGTCGAGGTGCCGCAATTATGATCACTTGATATGAATAAGTTAAGACAGTCAATAATAAGATCAGTGCATGCGAAAAACATGACAGTTGCTTATAAAAAACGGCTACTAAAAACCGACCATAGGTCTGTTTTTATTTGATGTGCACCCTCCCGGTAAATTTCCTGGTTACGGCCCTGAATGATGATGATGCAGCGAGTCTAACTGAATTCAAAAGCAACCTTAAGAAAGCCATTCTTTAGATTCTTCAGTTCAATTTATTTTCTATAACTATTGATAATTTCATACCATTTTTTTCTATATTATGTTTCCAAGTTATAATTAATTTATGTTGTTCACACACGTTCGTATTTTGAACGAGTTTCTAGCTCCTGGACGATACGTGTTTAAATAAATAAATTGTAATTGTAATTGTAATTGTTGTATGATGATCTTATGATCTTTTTATGATAATGATGTTGATGATCTTATGCAATGATGACGAATAGTAATGACCATAATCAAATTTATCCTTACTTTTTCGGAAAAAGCTGCATATTTCTAGCAGAAAGTGCAAACAAATCGTCAAGACCCTAAAACACATACAATAATAAATAATAACAAGAATTAGGTACTTATATAGCTGATTTCACGACGTCTCAATAGCTTTACAATGCAGAAATACTCTCACACACTCCTTACTACATTAATATTCTAAACACCCAACTCTCAACCACCATGAGTTCATTTTGATAGAGAGAGGAAAACCGGAGAACCTGGAGAAAAACCCTCGAAGCAAGGGAGAAAACGAACTAACAAACTCAACCCATATGAAGAGCTCCGTGCGCAAATCGAACCAAGGACCACTGCGGTCTAGAGAGGCTAGGCGAGATGTTTAACCACTCGGCCATGCACCCCATACATGAGATAAGATATACACCTATTTCAGAAAACGTTGTCGCACCAAAGACCCCAAGCATACGCGACTCACCCGAAAGGGAGTATGGGTAGAAATTATCAAAACAATAAAACCACACCACATATTCATATAAAGCTTGCTTTAACCTTAAACAACACATAACTTCATTTCTTGATGACTAAAATCAAGACTCAAGCCAAAAAGTGGGATAAGTTTTGCATCTACCCATACTGCTTTTCGGTCTAGTCGCGCGTGCTTTACATCTCACGTCCGACAACCTTTTGTAAAATAGGTGTATACATTTCACTACAATAACTGCTATCGGTTATATGATTGCGAATTGAAAAAAAAAAAGTATATTGGGACAAGAAAAATCAATCGGTTACTTACATCAACTCTGTTGCCATGGGCAACCTTTAGCATTCCTCTAAGGTAAAGATAACTTCCCATTAGATGCGAAGATTTGTTGTCTAAATCCTAAAAAAGAAAACATAGAGAACTAATCGGTACGTGAGTCACGCAACAATGTGACGTCATAAGTCACGCAACGGTGACCGTCATGTCATGTGTAAGTCACGCATCTGTGGTACTAACGACATAAGTCACGCAATAGTGGTATATGACGAGTAGGTGCGTCACGCAACAGTGTTACGTGACGTCCTGACAGTCACGCATCACGCACGGTCACTCAATGTCACGCATCACGCATCATAAGTGAGTCTCGTTATACACAATACGCTTAATGCGTGTTACCTCTATAGCTGTGGTAAGCTCTTCTATACAAGCATCGTAAAAGCTACCTGATAACGAAAACAACACCGTTAAAATGAAAACAAAGGCACAAATACAACCAAAGAACCAAGTGTTAACTTCTACCTTTAAATATTCCTTCAAACGTAAAAGGAGGAAGCATAAATGTTGATAACGAGGGAGATTCCACAGGCTGTTCAACAGATGAAGTTGACGTTGATACAGCAGCTGGGTTGACGGAGGAGCTACGCTTTCTCAAATCACCACCTTGTCTAGTAAGAAACAACACACAGCATGACTTTAGTTTCCTGGCTGTTCTTCATGGTCAAAATCTCCAATTCCAACAATTCTTAAAACCTAATACTAAAGAATTCCTGAGATGAGTGAGACTATTAGCAGTAAGTCGACTGATGAATTACAGTAAAAAAAGGCCAACTCTGGGCCTTAAAGTCACCTTAAGTTGCACAAAGTCGCCTTAAGTCGTTCAAGGTCGCCTTAAATCGCACAGAGTCGCCTTAAGTCCTATTGACTTTTTGGCCAAGTTTTGCCTAAATCGCCATGACTCAAGTACGCCTTTGGAACGACGACCCCTAGGCCTACTCCATCCCTAAAGCCGCCTCCAGCCGCACAGAGTTGCCTTAAATCGCAGCAAGTCGCCTTAGGCCCCATCGACTTTTTGGCCAATTTTTGCTTAAATCGCCTAAAGTCGCCTTAAGTTGCCCACAGTTACGGCCCTTATCCGCAAGTACATGTTCCAGGAGCGGTCCTGAGCTCTCTTTCAAGACCTGCTATCCTTGCTCCTTCGATAGCACAGGGTGGTGAAAATAATTGAGTTGCCGATGAGTAGTTGCTAGGTTACTTGCCTGATTATCTGTGGCTTCACTTTATCCATCATGACGGTAAAATAATCCCTTCTTTCAAGATGTTGTGAGCGTTCCTCCAGAAAACTCGAAAAGGCGTGAGTTGTACAAAGCTGGAAAGTTCAAATGAAAACCCTGCTAAAACATGGTTAATACGTTGTATTATAAATGTTTATGTGGGCATAAAGTTTGAATATAAATGTGAGGACGAGAAGAAATTTTGTTGACATGTTTCTGTTTAATATTTCGACCGCTCTCCAGCGATCATCATCAGAATAAACTTAAATTTACATGTTATGATTTTAAATAACATACAATAATAGAGTAAAAATGCGTGACCAATTAGTTCAGTAGACAAAGGGGCGCAGATTGTCCTTGTTCGTTTAAGGATGGTTGATTTTCTTTTATAAACAATGCCTCAGATATTTTCCTTTTTTTGTAGTAGGAATAACTAGTGTCCAGGATTCTGAAATTTTCTTTGGTGACGGGTGGGTGACCACTGTCCAGACTGTGTTTTCGTATCGCAGACTTCTTGTCGCCTGAGCCATGGTCCGTAATCCTCTCTTCAAGCCTCCTGCCCGTTTCTCCAATGTACGTTTCTTTGCATGTGGTCTCAGGGCATTCCGCCATGTAGACGAGGTCATACTTATGTGTTACAGGCGTTTTATCTTTTACACTGAAGCATGAAGCCAGTTTCTGGGATTTATATATGAATCGCGGTTTCACGTTGGTAGGAAGCACTTGTTCAACTGTGCGTTTGAGTTTTCTTATTTGTTGATCTCCACTTTTACCTTTATATGGTAGTGCCAAGGTTACGATCTTTTCCTCCGTTGTAGACTCTCTTACATCTCTGTCTTCAATGTTACCTGTCTGGTATTGATTATCATGTTGTTGTTGTCTAACTTCAGCGATTAAATTTTTGATGATCCTACGGGGATAACCATTGATTTCATGAAATACCTTTCGTAGATGGTTAAGTTCCATTTCAAGTAATTGCTTGTCGGAACAAATGACGAATGCTCTTTTTACTAAGCCTTTGAAAGTACTCCTCTTCCAAGTCAGGGGCGCTTGGGATTTCCAATGGATATATACATCAGTGTTGGTGCACTTCCGGTGAACCGTTGTCTCAAAACTATCATTGTTCCATTTGATTTTAGTATCCAAGAAAGCTATTGTGTTTTCTTCAGCTTGTTCATAGGTGAATTGTATTTTAGTGTCAAAATCATTCAGTTGTCTCAACACATGCTCATTTTCTCCATTCTTTATAAATGCTATAGTGTCATCTACATATCTTTTCCAGACTGTTAGACTTGATCCCAACTTTGGGATAACTTGTCGCTCTAGGTCAACCATAAATATATTGGCGAGCACAGGACCCAATGGCGAACCCATTGCCACGCCGTCTGTTTGTTTGTAGATTCGTTGATCAAAACTGAAGTGTACGTTCTTTGTACAAAGGATTAGACATTTCTCTAGTTCTTTTTGTGTAAGTGGAGTGGCTAACGCCTTTTCGTTGTATATTCGTCTGAGAATGATCTCAATGGTCCTGTCTAGAGGGACATTGGTAAATAGAGATGTGACATCAAAGCTTGTGATGTTATGATCTGGTGGAAGTTTTTCTTTCTTGAGCATCATTATGAAATCTTTTGTACTGTCCACTGTATACTCAGATTTTGTGAGTGGAAATAGCATTCTTGCAAGGTATTTAGCCAGTTGGTATGTAGCTGTTCCAATATTTGAGACAATGGGGCGCAACGTCAAAATATCATAACATAACATCATAACATGTAAATTTAAGTTTATTCTGATGATGATCGCTGGAGAGCGGTCGAAATATTAAACAGAAACATGTCAACAAAATTTCTTCTCGTCCTCACATTTATACGTTGTATTATGCAATGAAGTGTTAAGGTGTCTCACAGCAGTTTTTCATCGAAAGGAAATAATCCGCTTATTTTGACTGAAAACTTCTATAAATCTACAAATGTAGGCCTGAAAGCCTTTTAAACAGTCTAGCTGATCGAATCCTAAAATCAAAAGCGTAGTGCATGAAAGACTACTAAGGACCACCATTACCAGCAAAACCCTCTCATGCGATAAATCCCAGAGGCATTTGACCACGTCCACGGTTAATTGCAAGAAATGCAAGACTTTTGACAACACCGCAATTGTTATTCAAAGCCGAGACAAGTCCTTATCAGGAAACTTGTGATGTTGTTTGGACAGTACCTAAACATACAGCAACAAGGACAAACCAACAAACCAAATCTGAGGACTTACTCTTCTGTAGAATGGCTGATCCTCTTCTGCTTTTGACTCGATAAAACCATCCTGATCGAAATAGTACTAAAAGAAACAAAAAGAATCATCAGAGAAAACAAGAGTAAGAAGACAAGAAAGGTGAAGAAAGAGAGGGCAATCAGTGAAAGAGAGCAGAGATGGGAGAAATCAAAGATAGGGAGGGAAGGAAGGAAGGAAGGAACATAGGAATAAAGGATTAAAGGAAGGGAGGAAGGAAGAAAGGGAGGGAGGAAGAACGAAAGAATAAGCGAGAAGGAAGCAAAGGCCTGAAACGTCATGACCTTAGAACAGAGAAGAGAGGTGGTAAGGGAGAGGGAAGAAGAAGAAGCGAAAGTCCACGGGAAAGTTCTTACTTCCTCATAGAGTATAGCTGAGCATGGTAAAAAACACATGTGAAAGATATGCATGATTTC
This sequence comes from Telmatactis stephensoni, assembly GCA_029948255.1. Taxonomy (NCBI): domain Eukaryota; kingdom Metazoa; phylum Cnidaria; class Anthozoa; order Actiniaria; family Isophelliidae; genus Telmatactis; species Telmatactis stephensoni. Next base: position 1,114,098 of record JALIZF010001912.1, read on the forward strand.
TTGGTACAAACCTCTCCTTGGTGTGTTGACATATCACTGCAAGTATTAAAAAACATTAATAATTAATTGTCAGTGTTGTGCTAAACAATGTAAATACAAAATAAAATAAAATAAAATAAAATATGAACGGGTGAAAATAACGAGAGAAATGTACCTTAACATTCTGGCCATCATCTCCAAAGATGCTAAGCGAAGAATTTACATTGCATAAGTTATTCATGAAATAATAGATTATTAGTTTTATCAAGAGACCATAATACTAAGAGAGCGAAGCTCAGTATTGATGTCTGTGCCATGTTCGTGGCGGCTAAGGCTATTTTTAGTAACTTCGCCATCGCGCGCGCAAGTCCCTCCACCAATGGAATTTGATTTTTGACGTGCGCGCGGACGGGACCGTTTGAATTTTATTGTCTAAGAGCCTTGCGCGCGCGATGGCGAAGTTACTAAAAATAGCCTTAGCCGCCACGAACATAGCACAGACATCAATACTGAGCTTCGCTCTCTTAGTATTATGGTCTCTTGGTTTTATATCTTTTTCAATCATGCATTTATTATTTCATAGTTGTTGTAAAGCGCCATAGAGTTTAAGATATGGCGCTTTATAAATTTAGAATTTATTATTAATTTATTATAACCCCTAACTGATTTCTGGGACCTGCTTCTCGAACGCGCGCGGAATCTATCGGGCCCGTTAGTTTACGGGTAAGATTACGAGAACACGCGAGTAAGCATAATCTTTCCTATGCAAGCTAACACAAATATCACAGAGAGCGTGCGCTTCGAGAAAGACAGACAAACAGACAAAAATACAAATGCCAAGCTGTTTTCCAAGAGAAAAAGTGCGCTCCAGGAGATACCGCTACAAAAAGTGGAATACTGTTGTTGCTTACCTGTTAAAACAGCGTTGTTGAATTCCCCTACAAGTTTGTCACGTTCTTTTTTATAGTCTTGACGATTCAAACACGAAGGTCTGAGAAAAACACGAAGAAGCAAGTCTCAAGCAATGAAAACTAGTGTAAATGCATCTTAGTATTGTATTTCATGTACCTTTGGACAATTTGTAAGTCAAAGTACGGTGAGATGACTTTCATTCTATGAAGAAAACGTGCATAAAGTGAGCAATAATATTTTTAGATTGTGGGTCTATCGGACTGACACTGACTGACTGATTGACTGACTGACGGACGGACTGACTGACTGACCGACCGACGGACCGACGGACCGACGGACCGACGGACCGACGGACCGACGGACCGACGGACCGACGGACCGACGGACCGACGGACCGACGGACCGACGGACTGACTGACTGACTGACTGACTGACTGACCGACCGACCAACTGACCGGCTGACCGACGGACCGACTGACTGACCAACTGACTGACTGGCTGACTGACTGACGGACTGACCGACCGACTGACCGATCGACCGACTGACCGACGGACCGACAGACTGACTCAGTGACTCAGTGACTCACTGACGCACTGACGCACTGACGCACTGACTCATTGATTGACTGACTGACTTACTAATGGACGGACGGAATCAATTTATTAACCAAGCAAGCAAGCAAAAGGACAAATCAATGAATAATGAAAGTTCACTGTAGATTGACTAATATGATCACAACAAACCTGGCCTTAAACGAATCAGCAACTCGAGAGGGAATTCTCAGTACGTTGACATTTGCACCCTCAGTGATTGTTCCTTCATCAATGTTAACAATGATAATATCAGCCATCTTCAAAGAAACAAAATACATTAATTAGCTTACTGGTGCCTCCTCAACTCCGCCACCGACAAGTTTGGCTATAGTTTTATAAAGCAATGCTAGCAGCTTAACTGTCCCACTATTGGAAGTGGAATGAGAAGGGGTTAATATGCAACATAGCCCAGACCTAGTTGCCTATTCAAACATGAATGAAATGATATCTGATGGAGTGTGAGGAACTATGCAACACTAAATCCCTGAATTTGGGAAAATTTGAAACATGTAGGGGAGCTACATGAACTACACTTAGCCTTGCTAACTGCTTTACTCTTGAATTTTGAGAACATAAAAGAGGGAGAATCCTCCTGCAAATTGCTTTTAAAGATGGCAAGTTCAGTTTTCGCTGACTTAGTGTTTACCTCATGCATGTTCATAGCTCGTTCTATCTGTGTTCTAAGACTGATGTGGCATCCTAATATGTAAACTCCAGGTGCTTCCGTCATGTCGACAAGATTACTGCAAATGAAACAACATGCCTGCAAATCAGATACACCTTCTAATAGCTTCTGGTACTGTAATTATGCATGTACACACTATAGGTTTGGGAAGAGCATACTACTCTCCAAAAATACATGTGATGTAGTAGCAGACATGCCTGCTGTATGTTACCCCAATGTTGTAATGTAAACATTTTTAATTAATGCTTAAAATAGCACCTACTTTGGCAATACTGGGACATATGTCCAACTCCAGGACAGTGGCTGAATGAATGCAAAGATGCTCTGAAGACAGAAGAAATATTTGGAAATTATAGCATCTCTTGGCAAAATAAAATTGATCATCATCATTTTTATCTTCATCATAACTGTTGATTTTAGACTTCAATGAAAGGAATGTCATAAATTTATCTTGAGTTAATGTACTCCTTCTGTTTGGTGACTTTTATCACACTTTAACCAAAGACTCCATAAAACTGAAACCTCTCTATGACAAACTGCCACTGTTGCTGTTCCAAATGTAGTAAAGGTAAAAAAAGGTAAAGGACCTTGTTTAACGTTGGTAGTTCCTTTAGCTGAGCTAATCTTCCAGGAAGCCAACTGTACCCTCATTTTACCCCCCTCTCTCCCATCAGTGCTCCGTTTTAAGGGCATTTAAAGCTAGTTAAAGCTACACAGAAAGGAAAGAAGTTGAAACAAGGATGCGAGGTCAGGACTGGGGATCAAACTAGGGACCTCTCGCACTGATCAAGACTGCGCACTAACCAACTGTGCCATCCTTGCTCCTAGTCTTGCAAATAAAGTAAGACTTACCTCCACTATCAATGTTAACATTGCATATTTTGATGACATGAAGACCAATCTTTGCTGAGTCAGAACACAGCTCATGAGTTTCAAGATGTCATCCATTGAGAAGCAGAGAAAAGGGTAATGGAGTTCAATGTCCACAATCCTCTTTTCTGTTAGGAAAATAATGCATAACAACAATTTAAATAATGTGGACTCCAGTTATAGACCTCTATCATCATCCTTCTGTAATTTCTTTATTGTAACAGGTCAATGGTAATCAATGGTAATCTCAATACACAAATACAATGGATTTAGTCACAAAGGGATTGTTGCTTCCAGCAAGGTATTTCTAAAAGTCTATGGGTCATTGACAATACTACATTGACACAAGTACATGAAATCATCTTACCTGGCTCATCAACAGGTCGTACCAAGTGAGAAATGCCACTCAAGTTGAATTCCTGTGAATTAATAATTTGTATTTTCATCATCATCATTATCATCATCATCATCATCATCATCATCATCATCATCTAAATCAGATTTTTGGGCGTACTATAGCTGATACGGTCATGATCATTAACCATTCATTTTTTTTACAAGTTTGAGGCTGTTAAAGTTGCTCACTTATGTTTTTTAGTGAGTGTACCTTCAAAGTTTGAACAGCTTAGTGAAAGTAGTACAATGTCATACTAGTGAAGTGAAACATGGTTGCTATGGTTGACACAGGTGAGCCACCTTAACAATATATTAATATTACAATAATATTATCATTGCTTTTCTTTATCATATGGAAAAATCTGTGAAGAATCATGTTGTATGAAAACTTACAATTGCTAGAGAGCCAGGTGGAGGGATAGGAACCATTGCTAGTTGAGACACAAACTGCATCATTCCACTTCTGAGCATACTTGGTTCCACTTTAAGATTTGATTCCATACTAATGAATGTAAAGATGGATCTATGTTTACTGATATGTATTGTCAAAAATAATCATAAGGTAGGATTGTTATATTAAGGTAGCTAGAATTATTCATAAGGCAACAGTAATTAAGTAGTTTGGTAAGTGACTGCAACATGTGTCAAGAAGTATAGTGGGTATATCATCTATTGCCAATTAGTTGGTAAGGTGACAGTGCACGTATAAGTGGTTGGTAAGGCGTCAGTAATTGGTTGGTGATGTGTCAGTAAGTGGTTGGTAAAGTGTCATTAAGTGGTTGGTAAGGTGCCAGTAAATGTTTTACTTGTAAGTGGTTGGTAAGATATCAGTAATGGTTGGTGATATGTCAGTAAGTGGTTGGTAGGGTATCAGTAAGTGGTTGCATGGTAAGGTGTCAGGAAGTGTTTGGTAAGGTATCAGTATGTGGTTGGTAAGGTGTCAGGAAGTGGTTGGTAAGGTGTCAGGAGTCATCAATTGGTAAGGTGTCAGGAAGTGGTTGGTAAGGTGTCAGGAAGTGGTTGGTAAGATGTCAGGAAGTGGTTGGTAAGGTGTCAGGAAATAGTTGGTAAGGTATCAGTAAGTGGTTGGTAAGGTGTCAGTAAGTGATCGGTAAGGTATCAGTAAGTGGTTGGTAGATATCAGTTAGTGGTTGGTAAAGTGTCAGTTAAAGTGGTTGGTAAGGTGTCAACAAGTGGTTGGTAATTAAGATACAGTAAGTAGTTGTTAAGTTAATAAGCAGATGGATAGATTGAGAGTGAGTTGACTATGTTATGGTGTGTAGCATTAAATACCTTGATAAACAGTCTTTAAATATTCCAAAGTAAGGATATTTTGATATAAGACAACAGCATAAAGGTACATAGCATGTACTGTAGTCAGAGCCTCTTGAGGCTAGAAAATCATAAAATTTATAATGTAATTGCTAAGGAGTCATGCAAACACGCGCAGCATATTTCAAATACAGTCAATTCTAAGCATGTAAAATATGTTGTGAAGAATATAACGAAGAATCAATAAAGTATTGTGGAAGAATACCATAAATTATCTAAATAAATATTATACCTTCTTCATCACACTCAGGGTTGGCATAGACAAGATCATAGTGACCAGGGATGTTTTCATTCTGAAAACATTCAAAAAATGTTTATTAATAATAAATTATTAGATACACACCTCTCCTATAGAGCAGATTTCGTATGAGTGTGAAACGGAACGCGCCGTGCCGTAACTGTGTCAGTGCCGTGTTGTCTATAAAAACATTCAAAATTTCTGCCGTAACCGTGCCGTGGCCGTGCAGTGCCGTTTTCACAGTCATACGAAATCTACTCTAGTACCAGCTCTCCTTATGTGAAAATTAAATGGTAAAGTCACAGCAGAAATATCAAATGCTGTATAGATAATACAGCACTAACAATGGCCAGGCTTATTGGATGCTTCCATTTTGTATTGTTCATACAAAAACAATGACAATACAAATGTTGGTGACAATCATATCAAATATACCTCTTTAGCCAAGTATGGTTTATAAATCTTCAAACAACAAGAATATGTTCTGGTTCCTAAAGAAACAAAATAATTATCAATTAGACAACAGAAAGCCGTGCGCCCATGGTGTTATAGACGCACAAGAACAAATATAATGAATGATTAACAAACGCAAGAGTGGCACATTTAGGCGTAGCCGAGTACAACTCTAGTTTGTTGAGAGTTCTTTATATTTTCTCAAGTGCATCTATAATGCAATGGGCAAGCCAGCTTTCTGTTGTCTAATTGATTTATAACAGAGCCTAGAACATTAAAAGCGGAGCCATGCAGCCCATGGGGAAATAGTTCATAGATTTTTCAGCCAATCAGAGCGCGCGTTATATGTGTCACCATCTTAAAAACGAACAATTTGAAAAAGACGATGATGAAGATAGTGCGTGTGCAGTGCAGCCCATGGGCAATAGTTCATAGCTAACTGGCCAATCAGAGCACGCATAAGATTGTAGCTATGTTATAATGTGCAATGAAATACTGAATTTTATCATAATTGACTTATATTTGCACCTGCATGCACTCTTAAGAAAATCTTAAAAAAGGTCAAAGGATAGAACACATTTTTGAAGGTCAGTTCCAGAAAAACCTGTAATATATTGGACCTTGATCAATTAGCACATCCACACTTAATAATAGTAATAAAAATGGTCAAGAGTCATAAATTATGATAAAAGATTTTAATGTTTTGCCTGATCAAATTAGATCTGGACAGGAAAAAAGTTTGCCTCATTTCCATTCTGTACAGACCTCACTACACTTGTCCAATACTGTCATGACCTTTATACCAAATATTTTCCTCCAATCCGGGCCTCCCACTCAGTCAATTAAATAATACTTAAATTCTTTTTAATTGCTTAAATCTATACACTGCAATACCACAGTGACAGGTAGCTTCCTGTAAGTTTATTCATGCAAATGAAATATAACTTTACCTTCTATATCTGTCAGGACCAAGTAATGAATTGAGCTGTCTTTTGGAGCACTGAAAACCTGACCACCATCTGGATGGGATGAAAGCACAAAGTCATTTATGCATTCATTATAGCCATTAATTAGTAAGTCAATAATGGCTTTGAGCCGATTAGAGCCAATTAAGGCTAACTTTATTCAAACTGGATTTAGTTAGTGATATACAACCAGTAGTTAGAGATGTAAAAACATGGGGAAATCATATCCCTACAGAAGGGTGTATTGCCATTGTAATGTGGGTTCCCTGTGTTGCCTTTCTTGGGAAATCGTGGGAAAGGTTCGCCCTTACAAGAGTGCACCACATGTGTGAGAGTGATAGAGTCTTGTTGCGTCAGAGCAAGAGAGCATTCTTGAGGAAAGAGAACTCCAGTGCTGAGATGCTGCGGATAGCCTCAAGAGTAATGGTAACATTGAACTGTAAAGAAATACTGCAGTAATATTCAAGAGAAGTTACATCATCAGGTTGATGTCTGGTCTTCTCAGCAGGAGGTTTAGTATTTGTCTCCCATTTTTATACTGTAATTCTTGTATTTGTTATTATTAATTTTTATTATTTTTTTCCTCAATATAATACCCATATTAAGCAATATCATTGGTAGAAGATAGTGGCACTAAAGATATAATTGCATAGTGTGTCTGAGTTTTTTGTTGTTTTTTTTCCTTTTGCCTATTTATTGTCCAAATGAAGCTCTGCTTTTGCAGCTGTTTTGCTAGACTTGCCTCGAGTCCACCAAGGTTTGCACTAACTATCTGTAGTATGTGTAAGTTTAAGATTTTTATTTGATTACAAATCATTCTTACCTGGCAAACACAGTGGAGGCAGACTGCTGATAACTTCATTAGCAATAGGGAACATTGCCCCAGTTGCCATGGACACACGACGAGGCTTCTTGCTCCCTTTCTTGCTTGGGGTGCTAACAGAGACTGCTCCTGGTGGGTAGAAAGGGGTCCCTACAAAAAGCCATTAAATATATAAATATAAACACAGATCCATACACTGTACATAACTGGTGAATTACAACCACTGCAGCTTTAATTTGTTTCTTGCCTAGGGTCTCTAGCCTCCTTCACAGACGTACTCTGGGTGGCAATTGCTTGCTATCAATAGACATTACATCCTGTCTCATGTGGAATTTTTACAGCTGAATTACAAGTTTACAAAAGGACTCTTTCTGGATGAGAGCTTTTGCCCCCCAGTCAAACCGGTTTTGCCATCCAGTCAAAACAAAAATAATGAGATTCAACAGCTGATTGATAGCAAGCAATGTAAGGCTAAGCTCCATGCAACCATTACTTGGGGAGCTAAGCCTTGCATGACAACCCAAAGGATGTCTGTGAAGAAGGCCAAGGATCTCCAGAAAAAAAATGGGTTCTACAAGCTGAAAAGAATTTTCCTATGATGTCATTTTTACACTATATTACTAAGGGTAAAGAAACTAATAAATTGGTCAATATTAGCACATCAGCTTTTTAAAAGCTCATCAGTATTTGAGCTGTCATCACCTATCCATGTAATGTCCCACTAGGTCACAAATGGGTCAAGGGCTGGATTATTTAGCACGGTATGCAAACACACATACAAACCCCAGGCCAGCAACAAGCTGCTCTTTGAGACTAATCAGACAGCCATTCAATAATTTTTAAAATAATATCGGGACTGATACATTCAGCAATTTCCCCTTCTCTTTCCCCTCCCCTCCCCTCCCCTTTCAAGAGCCACAAAAAACATAAACACACACACAAATTGTTGAACATGATAAAACTGACAAAATTGGCATGATGTGCTCAAGTGGACATGCACTCTTGTAACAAACTATAAACATATTGTACTGTACAGTACGCACGTACATAGAGTATAGTTTAAAATGTCTTACCATCAATTTCTTTTGCCACATGCATAAAAACAGCGGTTTCCCCAGATAAAGCTGCCAGTACAAAAGATTGGAAATGTGTCTTGTAAAGTGGTGAGACTTTGGCATTATTACCAGGAATCGTTTTGTTCTAAATGCAACATTGATTACAATATTGAAAGTTAAATACCGGTATATAATTATGTATATATATATACTAGTACAGTAACAATATCATTAGTAAGGGCTAGAACACTTTGGAAACTTAATAAACAGTTATTTCACCTTGCTTGGTACCAGTGATAATCCTGTATCTTGGTCCATCCCAACTACTATACACATTTCTATCAAGCTATTATGCAGCTTTGTTGGTGTTGGCACATCCATGGTAATGCTTTCTCTATCAGTTATTACAGGCTGTTGTTGGTTATTAGTCCATTCTAAGTAAATCAAGAAGATACCCTCAGATATCTGATAGCTTTATCAGATAGTACATGGAAAATGTTAAATCTTCATAATAGAAACTTAATATTAGGACAAGATGGAGGAATTATATTATAATTTTGTTGTATAATTCACATTTCAGTTTCAGATATACAATGTGCTAATACATGTAATTAGCACATGTATATCTGAAACTGAAATGTGAATTATACTTACAATTATAATTATTATGTAATATTCTATAATTATAATTATTATTATATATCATAATTATTATAATATACATTACAATATGGACTGGACCCAGGACCCAGAAAACACGGACAGTTGAAAGATATCAGTATTTGATGGGCTAGATAACATGGACCTTATTTGAATGGAACAATACAAGAACCAGCACTACGTATCAGCTAGAATTAGCCCACATCTGACCATTTTCCTGCCTACACTACATGAGAATATTTACTAGCTGCCTACTTCACACCTGATCACACTAAAACTTCATTTACAAATATATGATAAATAGGAGGTATAAACCTTGCCTAGTTCAGTTAATAATTATCCTGCCTATTACTACAAAACACATTGGCAGGGCTGAAAGTTCAGATTAAATGACAGTCACAAACAAATCTCCTTCCATACACAGATGTGCTTGTTGACTGCACTTTCTGTCACATCTCCCTTTTTTCAATGATATATTCTGATTTCAGTCCATATATATAATTGTATTTTCTTGAGTCAAGTCCTTGTATTCTTCAAGGTCAAGTTTTTTTTCTGGGATGCAATCCAAGTCCAGACCATACCTTATAGGCATAAACTAGTAAAATTTACATACCATGTATAGGAGCCAAAATTACTGGTAATGTATTCTAGCTAGCTGATTATTTGTAAATATAACTCATCAATTATTAACAAAGATATTGTCTGTATTATAAACCAGTCATTGTGAGGAGACATCCAACCAAAATAACTGGATTCCTGTAACAAACTGACTATTCCCCGCTTCATGAATTAAATTGTTATTCCAGATATGGGTCAAGCCATGCTTGAAAACACATAAAATCACATGCTGGACACATGAGTATAATATTTACATTTGATATTCAAGAACATTCGATTGAACTAAGACTAACACTTGAGCTTTTTATTGCATCATTAAAATTAGATTTAGATTATAATAAGGGATACTTCTAGTTATTCATTTGAACAGCTATCAATGGTTAACTGAAGATTATTTCCCTGGGGGTATACCAAACGTACTTGAAGATGATTACAAAGTCTGAAGTATCTTACCTTAGCTCCATGAAGATTTGATCAAAAGCAAAGTAAGGCGTTTCTAAATTCCTTTACAAAACAAATTTCTCAGAAAATGCAAGATATAAATAGCATTTATGCATCATTTGAACTTCGAGGGCGAATTTTGACCGGAAACACAGGAAATGAAAGGCGTTCCTTTGTGGAACCCAGTCTTCATCTAATTCTAGCACGTGTCATGTTGCACGTGGACGTTGCTATGGTGTTACAAGGCGTCAAAATAGTGAATACACAAAGTTTACACAGTAGGGAGGGGTAAAGCATTATATCAAAAATGTACTTTTTGGAGACTTCAAATTAAGTTTCGAGGCAATAAAACTTCTCAAGACATATTTTCATAGATTTTTATACACTTTTTTCAGTTTTGTACTCTTTCTATAGGCAATTTCTTGGAGAATAGGCAAAACCTTTTTCTCCGAAATTACCCCTCTCCAGACAGCAGTTAGTGAGCCGCCAACACACAACAATGGCGGACAACTCAAAATCACAAACTTTATAAAGGAAAAAACATGATGACTTATTGCGTTAATCATGGACGCTAGAATTCAAGCAATTCTTGCAAGCTACAATAAGCCAGAAGATGGCGAAGAGAGAAAAGAAAAAAAAAGCAATAAAACGCCATCTCCGCCTCAAAATCTCGAAGAATATCTCGCTACACTACCGAAAGAACTACAAGAGCAGTGGCCAAGCCAAGCCGAGATAGAAGATCTTATAGGTCTGAATTTATCGGTCGATGTTGTTGGGCTTGGTAGTTTAGAAAATATCATGGAAGATCTCAAGACTCATGCACGTATCCTTTGAATTTCATAGAAAATGGACAACGGTACTGATGGTGCCAGCAAAAATGGTGCTTGACACCATTAGCTGGACCCCTATAGCGCTTGTCACTGTTTACTAACAAACGAATTGCAATGCTAATGTGCCAACCATTTTCACAATAACATTTCACAAGTTCCTTTGAAAAAATAGCCAATCACTCTCTGGTTAGCACAATTAAATATAATCCATAAAGTACAGCTTTCAATCTATTATCCTATTAGATCTAGAGGGGAGGTGTCAACTGGGAGAGAAGTGTTCAGTAAAACGAAAAATGCAATATATCCATATTCATAGATTTCTTGACATCATTCAGCTTTTGACGCAAGCTTACTTGATGATGTTGAAAGACAGGTTCAAGAATTGGAAAATCGTTTAAATGTATACAGACCTCTAGTACTAGAAGATGAAAAAAGCACATCAAATGTTGCTACTCCTACGCCCAAACATTACTTGCTTAGTCCTACAAGTATGAGAGGTAAAGCTGCTGATAATAATGATCAATGATGATGAAGATGATAATACTGGCCTAGCACCTTCAATAGTTTATGCAACTTATTTGTAAACTTATGGATCTTATTTTTCCTTCCTTCCTTCCTTCCTTCCTTCCTTCCTTCCTTCCTTCCTTCCTTCCTTCCTTCCTTCCTTCCTTCCTTCCTTCCTTCCTTTCTTTCTTTCTTTCTTTCTTATATATTTATTTATTTTTTATTTACAGCTCTCAGCACAGAGCATCCTGATGAAGTAATAAACAGAAAAGAAAGTAAAAAACACAGGGTAAGAACTGCAAAACTAGCAAAGCAGTTTTGCACGATTCATTGTGGCCCTTAAATTAACTGTGATGGTAATTGAGCTAAGTTGACCACATGATATACAACATCAATTCTCACTAATGTATAATTTATATTCAATGTTTTTTACAGTTTGGATTTACTGAAGAACAATCAAGTGTTATGAAGAGTATCCAGGTACACTGTCTTGTATTTATCAATTAGACAACAGAAAGCCATGCACCCATGGCGTTATAGACGCACGAGAGAAAACATAAAGAATGATTAACAAACGTAAGAGTGGCACAAGGCATAGCCACTTTAGTTTGTTAAGAGTTCTTTATATTTTCTCAAGTGCGTCTATAATACAATGGGCAAGTTGCTTTCTGTTATCTAATTGATTTATAACAGAGCCTAGAAGGTTAAAAACGGAGCCGTGCAGCCCAATGGGGAAATAGTTCATAGATTTTTCAGTCAATCAGAGTGCGCATTATATGTGTCACCATCTTAAAAATGAACGATTTGAAAAAGATGATGATGAAGGTAGTGTGCATGCAGTGCAGCCCATGGGCAAATAGTTCATAGCTTTCTGGCCAATCAGAGAGTGCGTAAGATTGTAGCTATGTAATAAAGTATATTGTACATCTATTTAACCAATATATTTCATTTTCCCATGTGTCTGTACTACAATAGATGCATAGATGATGTCACAAATATTATGTGGTGAGAACAAAAATTACACCACAAGATAAAGTCAAGTAGAGTGACTGTTGTTCTCACCACATTTTGATGTCTTCTGTGCATCTATTAGAGTACAGACCCACAGAAAAATGGAATCTATTTGTTTTATAAAATAATGGGATTATATTCACTCAAAGTTAACAGGGTGATTGACTGGGGTAAACAGTTACTCATGTACCATGGACCTTTGTAGGATTGCTTAGCTCCTGGTGGTTTTATTGACTGATTCGAAATATGGCGGCAAATTTGAATAACTATTGTTCTGGACTGACTAGCCTCGTGTTCACGTGGAAACACATATTTCGAATCGGTGTATAGAGCACACATCAGATTCAATGACATCATCTATGCATGTGCACTGTAATCACACACAGTTCTCGACCAATCATAGTGCACATAATATACCAATTATTATATAATGTATCTTTATTTATTAATATTATATTTATCCCTACTGTAGTATACCTCATATCCAGGATTCTTTCCTGCTGAGATGACTCCTCTCCCTGGTCAACTTGAGGCTCCACAGCTTCTTAACAATGTCATCAAAGCACAGAATGTTATGGTAAGAAATAGCAAGAAGCAGTGGGTGGATGGATAAATGGATGTGTGAGTAAGTGAATGAATGAATGGATGGATGGATGAATGAATGGATGGATGGGTGAATGTTAATGTGTATATGAATGAAGGGATGGTCAAATAAAGGAAGGAAGTAATAAATAAATGAATTGAAAAGAAGCATTAAATCAATTATAACAGTTTTGGTAGGGCTCTTTGTATCTGAGATTCTTTTGGAACATTGTTGCTTTGACCACTGTGGAAGTATTGTGCACTTCAGTGAGATGTTACTCCACTGGACTTTGCCTATCAAAATTCATCATTTTCCAATTTTCTCAGTTTACAACAATGTAAATGTTAATGAATGGAAGTGACAATTCCATCCATTAACTTACATATCAGGTAGATCTGCAGAATTTCTGTATGATTTAATCTGCTCAGGTTATCAAACAGCATTTGTCCCAAGTGAGCCCATCGATAAATAAGATCAACAATCTGCTCACCACTAGAGCCTTCCATAGCTCAATGGTTAGAGCATCAGACTGGCAATAATATTCGAAGGTCGTGGGTTCAATCCCCACTGGGGGTTGGATTTTCCCAAGTCTATATTTCACACTCAGTGAAGCATACATTTATTACTAATGCAAAAGTTCTAAACTGTATTCCTTTGCTTGCAGCCTTCTTTCCGTAAGATCCTCAAAAAGTTATTCCTTTCTGAAGCATCAGTAGCAATACTTCAGGTGAGTACATCGTTACATTCAACATTATCGTTACATTCAACATTATAAATATATAGATTTATCTAATTTCAACGAAACTTTTATAATTATGCAGCAATTATTTTTGCTTATTTTCAGTTATTAATATTTATTATGTAGTTACATTTTTAAATTTTATGCATTTTATGCATCAGTGCTTTGGGCAGTCTATGTAAAAGCGCTATATAAATAAAGTTATTATTGTTATTACTACATATGTAACCAGGTAAAAAATCTGTTAAGGCTGGGGATCATGCTCAAAAGGCTGTGGGATGCCATCACATGAAATGGGTTGCCCTGCATTTTGGCAAACTCCTATTAAATATTTGACTTGCATTCCTTGTACCAGTGCAAGCTGTGTGCAGGTCAATTGCATGGCAATGGTTTCAGTTTCCTGGTTACTCACTCCTTTCATGGTTATCACTAAGGTTGCATGTTGTGTTACTTTTTAAACAAATCGTAAAACTCATGTATTGGTAACATTTTTACTATTTAGGACACTTTCTGGTGGTTCTTCCTAAATCACTTCCAGGTTAGTATGAATTCATGATGTCATGATGTTGGTCCAGGGCAAGACTTCAGATATTTATACCCAGAAGTTGGTTTGAGTTTAGAACTCAAGACAACCATGCAAAACCCAGTAAAGTCATGTCCATATTAGCTGGTCAATGTCCTGCACCCCACCCCCACCCCCACCCCCACCCCACCCCTCCACCAGGGTAAAGATCAAGATATTAGCATATGCTAAGATTTGTTTGAACAACAATACTGATAGAATATATTGTGTTTATTTTGTGTTTATTTAGACTGGCAACAAGAAAGCACAAGATGGACTCTTTAACAGGATTTCTGACAGCTTTGTAGCCTTGTTCTTTGGTGTTCCTCCTCAATACAAAGATTCATTCTTTACAGTAAGCTAGAACAGGAGCCAGTTGTACGAAGCCTGGATAAGTGCTATCCACCGGATAAATCCTTATTCAGCAGATAAAATTTATAGCTCTTATCCGGTGGATAACTTATCCAGGCTTCGTACAACCGACTCCAGGGCCCGGTTGTACGAAGGTTGGATAAAGTTATCCATCGGATAAGAGTTATCCACTGCATAGATTTTGTATAGATTTTATCCGCTGGATAGCGCTATTCACCCTTCGTACAACCGGCCCCTGAACAATTCCTGTTGTGCATACACTTTGGAGCACCAATTAAAATGCCATTAAATTAACTCAAAAATCATAGGATTTTAAGAAGAGTACACGCTTTGAGAAACGCCTAGAAACTGTTAGTTGCCTCAGTAAGCAAATGAATGATCTGCACCGTACGATAAATAATTGTTAAGTTAACTACTCTAAGTGGTCGATAAGTGATCTGTACGAATTGGTAACGTAGCAACTGGGAGTAATTAGTTTGTAACGGTGAGGTATCGTAAGGTTACGGTAAGGGAACAGTATGCTGACAACAAGGGAACGACAAGGGATGACGGCAAGGGAACGACAAGGGAACGGCAAGGGAACGGAAACTGGAAACGACAAGGGAACGCTAAGGGAACGCCAAGGGAATGACAAGGGGACGCCAAGTGAGCGCCAAGGGAACGGTATGGGAACGCTAAGGGAACGGTCAGGGAACGCTAAGGGAACGCTAAGAGAACAGTATGGGAACGCTAAGGGAACTGTATGGGAACGCTATGGGAACGGTAAGAGAACGGTATGGGAAAGGTATGGGAACGGTAAGAGAACAGTATGGGAACGGTATGGAAACCGCAAGGGAACGGTATGGGAAGGGTAAGAGAACGGTATGGGAATGGTATGGGAACGGTAAGAGAACGGTATGGACCGCTATGGGAACGTTAAGGAAACGGTATGGAAACGGTATGGGAACGCTAAGGAACGGTATGGGAACGCTAAGAGAGCGGTATGGGAACGGCAAGGGAACGGTAAGTTGACTGTAATGTAATGGTGAGGTAACGGTAAGGTAACTAGCTGACGATATCAAGTACCAACTACTTATCGTGTGGTGCAGATTGTTCACAATGACCAAGCTGGGTCTCGGCAAGTCTCACCAATCAACTTTGGGACATCTGTCATAGACCACATAGAGCACTAGAAAATCATTGAATATGTATGTTCAGACAGATTCATCTGAAATTACCAAGTTGTAGAGGTAGTGTGTGAGAGAGTACAGTGTCCCCCAATTAGTGCGCAAGCGCTAGAAGACTTGGACACTTAAATAAACAGTTAATTTTTTTTTAGGAAGACGAGTATTGGAGTATTTGAAGTAAATATTTTTGGTAATTTTTTTTTCCAGCATTATCCAGACTGTTTATCCCAAGCAGTATATGCTGCATACTGTGAAGCTTTTCCTCGTTCCTACAGTCTATTTGATGACTCCTTCAAGACGAGTCTACTTAACACTATCAGTGAATGGGTGACAGGTATATAACTTTGTTTACTTGGACAAAATACAGGTCGCGATGGAAAGTTCACTGTAGCCTCCTATGAACAGGCCCTGGGGTGAGGGAGGGGAAGAGAAGGGGAAGGGTTTTGGAGAGGAGGAAAAGGATTTTGAGGAGGGAAAAGGGGAAGGAGAGGGTTAGGGGAAGTCAGGGTCTTTGTAAAGAAGGAGAGTCTTAAGGCCCGGACACACGGTACCACTTTTGGTAGGTCCTTCATATATGGTACATTATAATGGGTCCTATTGTATATAACATATAATAATAATAGTATATAATATAATAATAATAATAGTAATAGTAATAATAATAGTATTTCGTTATATACAATAGGACCTATTATAGTGTACCATATATGAAGGACCTACCCAACTTCCCGCAACATTTGATGAAACACCGCGCGCAAGACGGTTGCACCGTGTGTCCACCACTGAAACATCTCGTGCAATGTTGCGCGCAACAGTTCTGGACAGTTGCAGGAAGTAGAACTCGATCCTACGTTGCGCGCAACGTTTCGCGAAACATTGGAATGGGTGTACACACACTGCAACATTGTGTAGCGCGCGATGTTTCAGCAAATGTTTCAAGAAATGTTGCACCGTGTGTCCGGGCCTTTACTACATCATTTGGGATCCTTCACCAAGCTGATAAACGTCAGAGTATTTTCAAATAGTAAACTCTCTAAAACGGACACCATCATGACCACCTTGAGCTGTCCGCCTTAGAAGGGTGTTCGTCTTACAGAGAGTTTAGATATCGAGTTTTTGGCTGAGACACCAGCAATATTGGTGTCCGTTATAGAGAGGTTTTCATCTTTATGAGGTGTCCGCCGGTTAGAAGAGTCTACACTTCGATAAAAAACGACAAACCTCTTGAATAGTTGAGGTTCCTTGAAGATTACTTAGGTACATCCACACTAGTCTGGATAAATTTTAACATTTTTGTTTTGTTTTGTTTGTTTGTTTGTTTGTTTGTTTTTGTTTGTTTGTTTTGTTGACGGTGGTGTTTTTGTTTTCCTGTGGTTAGACCTTTGGTCCATACTAAAACGGAGCTTTTGTTTTGTTTACGAAGAAGAAGTAAAATGATTTGTTTTTACATTTATCCAGATAAGTTAGGATGTAGCTTTATTTACGTTAAGTACCATGTATGGTAGCAATAATGGGAAAACGTTGCATCTTAACAGGGACCAAACCTCCACCTCAAGCATGGAAAAAATGGAACTATAAACTCCTTGAACCTACAAATATTAGAGAACTACAAGATGATAGGACAGAGTCCCTTAAAGGTACAGTCTTTGATATGAGTTTTAAAATAATTGTTTATTTAACTATTGATTGTCTTCTAGCGCTTGCGCACTATTTGGAGGACGCTTTACTCTCACACACTACCACTACATAAGTATGGAAACACCTCTCAGTTCACGAAGCAAAGTAATCCGCGTAGTAATCACTTGTAATCCGCGTAGCAAGCGGTTTTTAGGGGAAAGGGTAGAGGTTGGGTTTCCTGTGTTAACCCCCACTTTCGTAACACAGGAAACCCAATCCCTTTTCCCTCAAAGAAGCGCTTGCTATGAGGGTTGTGCCACTTGAGGTGTCCAGTCCCAGTTGCTATCACCGTTTGGCCACCCTTACTTCCTAACAGTTTTCAGATAAATAATACTTTTGCCTCATCTTTGTTGATTCAGTTTCAACTTCTTTCTCTTTGCATCTTGCCAGTTCTATCCTGCTTTTAATGTATAGCTACCCTCTGCAAGACTGTTTAAAAACGTTCCGATTTTTACTCGCAAAGTGGGGTGTCAAATTAAATAAGACGTCAACTTTGTCTTCTCTTATATTGCGATCCTGATTTTTCAATTCCAGCTAGTATGGCTTTTGACCTGGATGCAACTTTAGAAGAAGTCCAACTCCCAACAGCTAGAACTGCTAAACGAGCAACCATAGCTCCTCAAGCATCTGCTTCAAGACTACTCCATTCTTCAAAAGGCATCGAGTCTCATGAAATAGGACCAGGACCAGAATTTGAAAGAGTGAACTTCAACATCTTTGGTCAAAGCCCTCTAGTATCGCATTATTTGAAGATGAAAGAGCTTACTGGAGATGAAGGGCCAGTTAAAGCCATTGGAAGAACAGAAATTGCTAAGCCACAGTATCCTTGAGATAGTAGTTGACGTCGGCGACGTCCATGATCATTCCTAACAAAATTCTTGAGCGTGCGCGGCGTCTTGTCTCACGTGGTCTCGCGTTTACTAAATCACTCTAAGTTACTATGTAAACGTTTCCCGTTTGTACGCTAACTAGTTCATCCTTAACCCATATACAGACTACCTGCACCCACTTACAAACAAGTTCTGGACGAAACAAAACGAACCGTTAAAACACGAAATAATAACTATCAAAAGTAAGTACAATACTTCCTATTTAGAAGCTCGCGCTAGCTCAAATAAGAACTGATTTTCCCTTTAGCCCTAGACATTTACTGTAATTCTACTGGCATTTGGTAACGTCTTGAAAACTCTTAGATGTTACAGAACCGCCTGAAACGTGTTTGGGTTTCCATGACTGATGTTGTAGTTTACACATGATCTTATTACACGGTTAATTGATCGTTCATTAGAAAAATGTAGTTGCACGTCTCTGTTGTTGTTGTTGTTTTTGTTTTTGTTGATGATGATGATGATGATGATGATAATGATGATGAGGATTATTTTCATATAATAATAGTAACGTTCCACATCCTTTTTCACATCTTTTTAGGGTACTTGATGCATCAAACCAGGAAAGTCTCAAAATACAGAAACGAAAGCGTAATGCCCTACGAAAGCTTGACAAGTAAGCATGCATGCAGTATCTTTCCTTGACTTGTGTACTCATACTGACCTTCACTGTGAGAGGGGCGATGGGAGAGGGGATGGGAAGGGAGAAGGCTTAACGCCTTTCCCCCAGTCCTCCCTGCATACATATAGCCTAAGCTCATGCGTACCCTCTATTCACAACAAAGGTTTTCTCTCATTTTTCATTTCCCCAAAATTCTTCCTTTTATATTTTCTTCCTTTTTCCATTTGTCTTCGTCCCATCTCATTCCCACATATTTCATTCTTCCTTTTATTATTTCTGCTAAATCTTGTTACCATGTCCAGAACTGAGTCCACTTTAATCTACACGCGTGACAATGAGTACGAGAAGGGTTGGATCGTGCAAGCAAGGCAAGATAGAAGAAAATTCGCACGCTTTCAGATTTCTTTGACACTCACTAGTATTCAAAGTTATTGACAAAACTGGGTCCAGTGCTAGACGTCTTATTTCTTGGTATACTTTCTGGGCTCAGTAGTTCGAAGGCCCCCCCTCCCCTCCCCCTAACCGGCGGGTTAGCGCTAACCCAGGATTATATCAATGTTTTTATTTAGATTTAATCCTGGGTTAGCGCAAACTCACTTTCGACCAACTGGGCAAACCAATGGGCTAACCTAGTTTTACATATATACTTTTGATGCTTTAGATTGAAGACAGACTTAGTTCTAAAAAATCAGGACATAAAGATAATCAGCGAAAAACTGCTTTATTTGATGGTAAATATGATTGCCTTCACATGTTGCAATATTTATCAGTTCTTTCACATTGATTATCATTTAATGACAATCTCAAGTGGATAACCCTGTCCCTGTACCTGTATCATCATCATCATCATCATCATCATCCGTCTCATTTCTTAGCAGTGGCAGCATGATCATCATAAATCATCATCATCATCACCAATTTTATCAACAACATATCTTCCATTATATAATTATCATAATCATCAATATCAACTTAACCAATCTGTAATCTAAAGGGTGTATTCATGCATTCTACTCTAGTCTCAGCCCGATTACGCCAATGCTGGTTACGCTACAAGCAGCAAAAACACACAGCAGCCATTGGACGAGGACGACGATGATTGAACTCGCTAACTTTATTTATGTATTTTTAATGGCTTTTTACATAAACTACCTCGGCAAGGCACTACAAACATTCATGAAAATTTTATATCATTTTGGAAGCTTTTTGCTCATTAAAATTGTGTTTATATTAAAATGTTGAATGACTAGGGTTTACAATTTTTACGTATTTTTAACCAGAATATGTCTGTTTGTGCGCTTTTGTCCTTGGTGCTTTAAAAACGTTTATTTTAGCTGTATCTCTGACTCGATTCTAATTGGTTAAAACAAACAATGGATATGATACCATCGGTTCCAGAGTTTTATCATCTCGTTCTGACGTTCGTTTGTTTGATAGGAGAGCCCTGACTAAAGCTAAAGAAAGCGAACAAAAACCCGTAGAACCTTGGGTATTGATGTGATAGAAGTGTATAAACACTCACAAGGGGATATGAGTTCTTATCTCTTCAGAGCACTGTTCTGGCGAAGAAGAAACCGTCTTAGTTTTATGGGAACCGTGTGGATTCGAATCCTTGGCAATGACCATAGAATTTTTCGCCATAGTATGTTGCTTTATTTGCGCTCTAGCATACTCTATCGTGTTCTTCTCTGGATGAAACAGAATCACATAAAATTTAGGGAAGAAGATGCAAACTAGGAGTCCATATGAACCTAGCAGGGTTGCCGCACTGGAGACGACAGCCACGTAGACTCCATCAAGGGAAAAGTGCACGGGGTAGTACACAATCCAGGAAAGAATAATCACATATAAGGAGAATACTATACAACGACCTTCGTTGTAGTTCTCGGGGATTTTCCTTGCCTTGAATGAATAGAGTGTCGAGATGGCAACTAAAAGAACGAGGTATGACAGCATGGTGATACTCAAAGCCATTCCTGTGGTTGTCTGGTAGGGAAGGCAGCGTAAAATGATTGATTGTCCAGGGTTGATTATTTCCTGGGCAATGGCTGGGTCTAAGACCATGGACAGTATTGCTAGGATAAGTTGAACTACGTTTAATAACGCAATACCCACCAATGGAGATTTTCGAAACTGAAGACTTTTGCTCGCGAATCCTCTCCCAGGCTGAATTTGAGGAGTGAATGCACGTACTAGTCGCTCAGTTTTCAGGAACAAAACTGTCACGCAGATACTGTTTAAAACGTAATACAACGGTGAAAGAACCAGACATAATTGTGAGGATGGGAGATTCAAGTGGAGTATTGCCACAACAAAGAAGATTAATATGGTCGCAAAGAGAACACATGACAATTCTCGATTTGATGCCTTTACGATGGGAGTGGTCCATATACGTAGAAAAATAATACCTGCAGTAGACGTGATGAGCAGTCCAAGAAGTGATAGCACAAGCAGACAAATGGAAGCAGGGCTTGATAACAACTGAGTATTCTCCAGTGGCAGCATCTCACAGTTGCTCTTTCCCTTGTTGGGTTTCTGCTTTTTGCCGCATTTAGTACAGTTCATAGAGTTCAGTCCTTGACTTATGGAGTCTTCGCATTCGCTACACTTCCAACAACACCTTGTTGTTGGTATTTTCTTGGTTCCGGGGGGACAGTCAATACTACATACAGATACTGTGGGGGTGTGGCTAGTCCATTGGATTGCTAGCTCATTTATTTTCATAGTTTGATTCCAACTTCCAACAACTTTCTTTACGACCTTGTTCCGCTCAAATACCTGAATATTAATGATGTTGTACCAAGAAAAGAGTGGATTCCCCATGCTATCGAAGCTAGTCCATCCGCTCTTTCCCTTAAAGCTTACATTGTAAAGAGATTTAATGAATTCCATAGACTCCATGTAATTGCTAAGGTTTGAAAATGGCGGTTGTGATGGCGTTTGACTTTCTCTTGCACAGCGGTTGACTTTATGTAGAGCATACGCAATAGCGTAGACCGCATCAACTATTTTGGAGCCAAATGCATTGTACATTGATGCGAGCGTCGTGCTCGACATGGGTTGGTCAAAGTAAACCTTACAGGATGTTTTACTCGGGCGACTTTTACTAAGGCTACTGTTACTCGGGCTTCCTTTATACGAGCAATTGAACTCGTGCTCCCAGAATACTCTCCACGCTTCACTTTCGTTTGTGTTTCTTGGCGTTGCTTTTTGTAAAAATGCTTTATACTCACCGAACTCCTCATATATTGGAACCATCCCAAAGCTTCCTTTCAAAATTTTAGAATATTTTTCGAAGTACTTTATGTCATTAGTTGCTAAAGAATCGCTGATTAAGAATGTTCTGTCATACAATTCTTGTCTTAAAGCCTCGTCTAAAAATCGCCTCGACGGGACTTCGGTTGACCACAGAACTACAGTTTTGATGTGAGTTTGCCGTTTAAGATTTCCTACGATGCCTTTTATTTTATTTTTGTAGCCTGTCTTAGTAATATACTCTATGAAAGCAATACAGAAAGTCAACCTATTGTTCGCTTCCCGTTCTAACGCTCTACTCCCGTATCGTCCGTACGAGTCATCAACTGCAATGACAGCCACATAGGTCCAATTAAAATGATCAATAAAATCTGCTATTGCCTTGGCTTGGTAAACATCGGGCGGAATTGTCCTAAAGAAATTACTAAACATCGGATTACTGAGTTCCTCACTTGAAGCAGAAAAACTAACCACTGGAATCTTCTTAACATGTAAAAGTCCAACAAGTTTTAAAGCAGTGCTAGAGTCCTCGGGTCCAATAACCGCCACCACGCGGTTTTTTGGGAAATTATTCACAAAATCATAGGCGTTAGCAATTGCTCTGAGTGGGTATCTGCAATAATCTCGAATATCGTAACCTATTGTTATATTTGGCAAAATTTTGGGGTTCTGGTTGATTGAGTCGATTGTGTAGGCCAAGACTTGAGAGAAGCCAAACCCACTAGTATCAAACTTGTCGCATAAAGTTCCCTCGGTTTTTCGATGGATAGCAAGCAAGCCTCCAATAATGATGTTCCCTTCTTTGTGGTCTCTGAGAGGAGCAGAAGGGCTGGCGTAGACCTTTTTGATAAGGAATTCTTGAGAAAACCACATCATAGAAACAGTAAAAATGGACTTGGCTAAGAATGACATCTTTACTTATTAAACAGGATGTAATTTGCAGAAGCTTCGGGCAAAAGAATTACAGAACGTTCGTGTTTTCTTTAAAAAATAATCTCCTTAGTTTTTCAGGCTCTTCGTCTTGTTTCTTTGATTTGCCCCCAGAGAAAAGATGTTCATATTTTTATGCCAACGTCCTTTCGTCCCTCGTCCACCTGGATTCACCACTCTGGAATAAACATCAGGAATTCAACGCTCAGCTGCAATTCCATATCTATTTTGTCATATATGTCAAACTACGCAGCTCTTAGACTTCATAACTCCATTTTTAATCCTCATTTTCCTTGGATGTATGTCTTGAAAGATGGTCCCTTGCGTCAGCTGTACAATGAGAAAATAAATGAAATCAAGATACTAGTGCCTTAGTCAAACAGAGAAAAAATTGTCTCCGGAACAGTTATCCCTTGATTGTCAAAGGTAAAATTTCATCTATTTTATTTGCGCATTCATAAGCGGCATATGAGCCTTATTAAAAACCCACTTATAGTACTTTTGATTATATATGTTCGTGTCACATAGACATAATGTTATTCTTTGGCGCCAGTGAAACTTCATTTGTCCATGTAGCGAAAATACGTCGGTTGATTTAAAAAGGGTATTTTCCTCAATGTTTCAATTTTCTAGGAGTGCAAGGAAAAAAAAACAATTTACAACCAAGACACGAAAAAAATAGACATAAAGTTTGTTTTTAATTTCTTAACATATGCTGAAAAGCATGGAAAAAAGAGAAAGTCTAGCCCTTCCACAAGACAATATTTGACAATATGTGACAATATTTGTCATATAAAATGTGGTCAAATTTTCTTTCTCGTCTACATGAGCAAAAGTAATTAGTCAAACAAAATTTGTTATAGGAAATTTGCCCATGCAAAAGAGCCAGGGTCTGTCAATCTCGACGAAGACTGAGAAGTAAGTTTCATATTTCACTCTTGAGGCCGAAAAATTCCATCCTTAAAATAGCTCTGTAAACAACTAGACATGACAGCACACTCTGGAAAGAAATGACAGTTCCTCAAGGAAAAAGGAAGTTACCTGAATGAAAAGCATTAAAGGCCTTTCCACAAGGACCTTCTACGAGAGCAAATGCTCTCTATGACAAATGGATTTTCTCCGCCTACTCATGGAAATTTCACTTTGCCATTATGAAATTTAGTCATATTTTCGCATCCACACGAACTAAGAAAACTGTCATGGAAAATCTGTCATAGAAAATTTAACTGCTTGTGTCTTAAGTCATGGCTAAAGAGCGTCGTTTTAAGACTCTTTGGTATGACTCGGTGTTTTCTCATTTTAGACCTAGTACGGTGAAATTGAATTTTTGATTGAAATTTTCGCTAAAACGAAAAAAAAAACATGGTCTAAATAAATACAGGCACTTAACCCCAAGTACTTCTAAATGGGAAAGCCAAGGACGGGTACCCCACTGTACTTTGGATCAATAAAAGTTAATCGATCACTGTACCAACGCATGAATAATTGCTTAATAAACATAACATTTAATATATAGACTGTCATATATATATATGTCAATGACAAGTGTTAAGCGTACATCGCAATAGGAAGAATAACCCAACAGTGAGCGGTGGTGAGATTAAAACAATTTATCGAAATAATGAATAAAACAGCCGGGCTAAATGTAATGAGATAGTCTCTGGAATAACAACATGAGAGAAAATTATACGCTCATGAAGGAAGTTTATGGGATTTGAGGGGGATAAAGAAGTATGTGGGCCGAACATAAACTTGAATCTGAGTTTATTTCGAACTAAGATAATTTGCCGCCGCCACGTCACAGAGAGAATCTAACTTTAATAGTATAAAAGCAAATATAGACGATTGAGTTAATAGTTGAATATATAAGGATAAATGATCTGAAAATGTGTTTTGAATGAAAATCAGCACAGTTGAAAACAGAATCTCATCATGCGGCAACTCAGTAAAATGATCACCTCCTGATATTAAACAAACACTTGTTTTTTTCTCAAAAGTCATGCATTTTCTATTTATAGACCCCCGCCAATACGACCACCCCGTTTAAATACGGCCCGCCGTCAGTTTCACTCATCGTTCATGGTCTGTTTAGTAGACCCTCGTTAATACGACCAGCCCAATACAGCTCGTATTTTATCTTGAGCCGCGGTGTCCGGATTAGCCTGGGACAACAGCCGTCATCTCAGTCGTATACCTTCTTTCGCTGGAGATCAAAGGGAGTGACCTAAAGAATGGCTATTTTTCGAATTGCATATACTATGCTGATTTAATTTCAAACCTTCACGTCTTAGTGTAATAACCCGAGAGAAAGGTCGAAAATCAGAGTAAAGCAAAGTACTATTTTATTTCTATTTGTTGGTCATTATACTAAGTATACTTGAATGTGTGCGTGTCTGGCGAGTCTTATGGCCTTAGGGAAGCCTAATGGAATTTCATAAAAAATCGTATATATACATACAACTGTACTTTCCCGCTATTAGAAACTGGTCGTGAAGTTGGTTTTCTTTAGGTCATTCAATCTGTTGATCATCATTTATACTAAGTACACTTGAATAAGTGGATGTCTGTTCTCGCGAGCCTTGTGGCCTAGGTACTTAGTGAAAAATAAAAAATTACATGCGTACATCTGCCAAGTTTTCCAGCTAAGTCGAGAAGAGAGAAAATCGTGTTTTCACTGTCTTTGAACCGTAGCAAGCCATGACATGAATTGTAAAGTGCCTACAGAAGAACTAGATACTCGAGCAATAATGCGACTTCATTATTTTCTTCAAAACATGAAAAATTAGATGCTTACATCTGCCGACGTTTCCAGCTATTATCAAGTCGTACGTAAAGAGATACTTGGTTTCTCTGCCCGTGAACCGTAGCAAGTCATGATATTGCAGAGTACTTGCAGAACAACTAGATATTCGAACAATTATACTGCTATATATTTTCTTAATAATTGAAAATATGGAATAATTAGATGCTTACAACTGCCGACTTCTCCCGCTATTAGTAAGATGAGAAGAGATACGTATACATGCTTCCACTGTCCGTGAACCGCAGCGAGTTATGATATTGCAAAGTAATTGCCGAACTAGAAACTCGAGCACTAATTCTCTGTGGTTTGAAATTGGCTTAAATTGTTTAATATATTGTTTTCTTTTCTTATTTCACTTCCTTTTAGTTAAAACCTCTTTAATTAACTCAAATACATAGCATACCCCACGTAAACCCTAAACCTAAACAGGTTAGGTTTAAGGTTTTATGTTGGGAAAACAATCTTCAGACAATTGAAACCAGAGGAACTGAAAATAAACCACAATAGCTACATTATTCTCTAGAAGTACAAAACTCACTTATCAGTATCCTTCACTACAGTCGGCATCGCCCACGATCACTGACGGTGCATACGGAAGGTACCACTTGTCAGCACTCTTTCTTTGTTTAAGCAATGTAAAACACATGCGCATGACTCTGTACTGTGTTATAAACACAACGGGAGATGCAGAGCACAAGAAAAACAAGGCGTAGCCGAGTATTTGTCTTGCTTTTCGACTACTCTACGTCTTCCAGAGTGTTTACATCACAATACAGAGGCATTAGCGATGGTTTTATGTTCCTTTTATAAAATAAATGTCTGTCTTTATCTTGAAATATTAACACGGCTGCCAGCCAATTAGCACGCTCGCGTTAATATATCTCAAATTTTTATATCAGTAGATCGATCTTGTAGGCGAAATTGTAGCTCTCTACCAGCACATTTACAGAAATGTTACCATTTCTGAAGATCTAAATGTCTAAACTTACCAGAAATGACTGTTCCACGTACAGTAGAAGTCGGGTACTTCTGACGCAGAGCGAAGACTGGCTAGTGGTCCCTAGCCTTCCTGCGCATGCGTTTTAAGGCTCGGATCAAGTAAATTCCGGAAAGGAATTCCGCACCGGAAAGGAATTCACCGGATCGAGTCCAAAAATTCGGCGTACACAATTATAGACCTTTCTTCTTTACTAGATGTTTATATCAATAAAAAGTCTCAGTTCTTTCTTACATATCGGATTTTCATTTTGATAAAAACCTGTTCACCCTAATTTGGTTTCTAATTGAATTGAATCCGGCGCCGTGATTGAAAAATAGACTTCCCCTGAAGCGTAGAAAGAACTCGATCTTGTACTTAATGGCTTTTTCCTTGGAGTAAATTATTTCCTGCTATTTCCTCCCTTTCTTTTCTTTGGCAGACACAAATGAAAAAAGACACTTTTCCTGCTTTCCTAAACGACGCCAGATAATCATGAAGATAACTATTATCTCAATCTTGACAATTTAGATCAGTTAACTCTTATTAAAAACTAACAGGAGACACCGCACAACAAAAGCACTTAATCATGACCTGAAAGCAAGCAATGGCTACATTTCACTGCACATAAACTAGTAAATTAAAATTCAACATTACCACAAATAGAACTTGCAGTTATTGGGCGTCCTATTGATTTGCGCCTCACTAATTGCCTCTAGGCTTAAAAAAGTGAATTCTAGTTCATCATATGTATAAAACGACAAAAACTTACATGTTTGTGTATTTACACTATAAACACCAACCAACAAGACAACGCAAAATTTGCATGTTCTTCAAAGCTACACATTTAAACGTCCTATCAGTTTAAAAACGACGTTTCTTTGTGAAAAAGAAAAAAAAGAAAAAGAAAAGAAAAAAAAACTAACGGCCAAAGCGGTATGCATTCCGTGGCAAGCTTGTATCAAGCAAATTCATAGGTGAACAATTAAGTCTCGCCGATAATTATATAAAGGGATGGTCAGTCTTCGCTGACTTGATTAAACTGTCATTTCACCACGAACACCACAGCAACTAATATTTACAAACTTCAACTCTTTAGAAGCGAAAACCACAGACTAAGACGATTTGTTTAAAATTTACCAGAAACTGCTTGAAAACAGACAGGTAATGACTTGCAACAAAACTGCCATTTTAACGTTTTGCGACGACTATAGTGCAGTTTAATTAACTTAAATCAATAATTCAAACAAAATATTTCACAAAAGCCTGTTAGGATTATTTTGCTGAAATGTTTTGAATTAATAATGTTTAGCTCACCGCTGCACAACTGATAGGATTTGCCACTAAACAATCCGATAACAGTTCAAGATGTGTCATTGTATATAGATAGTATTATGTTTACTGGCAGCAATAAAAGTGTAAAATATACACGAAACACGAGAATTCCTTGAAAATGTACTGTTTAGGAGGTCTATTGAAGATCCATCTGTTTTCAAATGGGCTGAATTAACTAGCTACCTTTATCAGTACCGCTGAATATGCCGAGTTTGCCGAGTTAATAGTTTTTGTCTAGCGCAGTCAACTAATTTTACAACGGATACACAAAGTTACCTGCCTAGAAGTAGCTATATCATATAACCAAAACCATTCTTTTTCAAGTTGAAGTTTTTTTAATTACGTATACTGGAAACGTTACAGAATAAACGAACAGCAGTCAAATTCATCACCTCAACTGCAACTGATATAGCCATGCGTTCAACTCTTAACTCGATTTTTACATATAATTTAATTTTCTCAATATTATCACGACTGATTTCTTAACTTACCATTTGACCAAGAATAGAGAGAGTCAGTCCTGGATCAGTCCCGTGTACTTAGTTATGTCGAGGCCCTTCACATGATGTAGAGCTGAATTTCACACGTTTGAAGATTATAATCCTGAAAAAGTATGTAAATTTTCAGATCTGTTTACTCTTATTCTTATAATGATTCCATCTGGTGTACCTTTTCGTAGCAATGATAAACCATCTCATAAACACTTATGCTAGATGTTTGGCTGTTGGGATGGTAGCTTTTGTGTGGCCAAAATCCGCCAAGGTAATTGAATAGGCCCCAACAGTCATATATTACAGCTGTTTTCAGAAACGTTGTCCAAACAGCAAAAGTAAAGCGGAAATTTGAAAATAAAATTAATAGACTTGCCTATAATATACAAAAAAAAGCTAAATAGACACTCAAGCTGAGGACTGACTTCGAAGTTTTATATGTTGTGGATATTTGAGGGTATATTTAAACCTTAAAGATTTTTTAACAGTATCTAAAAGTATAATATTTTTATAAATATCTAAAAAGATATTGATCTAATTTTGACAACGCCACTGAAAATATTGGTATCAATGTCAATATATTATACTTAGAACAGGTGCAGCCAACTTAAATTGTCATGAACCCTTATTGTTGATATTTCAGCGACAGGAAAACATCTATAAGAATAAAAGCGCTATTACCATCGACTTATCATTGGAATCGATTGGAGTGAACTGGAATTCACTTTGAAAGGCAATCAATTAACTTATCAAAGAAACAACATTTAAGAGACAGGTCAGAGACTGAAATATATAGGAAGTTTTGACGGCGTCATGTCGTCAATCTTGAGTAGTTTAATTGTCAATTGGTCGCCAAAATGGGTGAATTTATTTATTTATTTAATTTTTTTTTTTTTTTTTTTTTTGGTATAGATACGTGCCAATTAATCGTACCGGCCAGTCAAAAACAGCGCTAAATTGTATTTCAAGCAGCTGCCTTGGCAGTGAACTACAATTTAGCAGGGTTTTTTTTTCGAGTTTTTCACCTTTCTGTAGCAGTCGTTTTCATAATAAAGATCATTTCTTTGCTTCTTTTCGATCAGTCATTACAAGTTTATGTCATAAAACCCTAAATTGTATGTGGGCATTAGATAAATAGAAGTACATGCAGATCAGATCAGTTGGTAGTTTAAGGATGATTGATGTAATAGCTATTATGCTAATTGAGAGAAAATCCTTGTTTCGCGTAATTCGAGGACAAATCAACCATACACCAGTACAGAATTCGGATGAAACATGCATATCTTTAATAAAAACAAATGCGTATAAAATCACAATAAAAACTGCTTCAACTAAACAAGCGATTGAAAGTTTAGGGTTGTCGATGGTCCTAATCAAATTGTCCCCGAGGATACTGGGTGAGCTGTAATTACTAAAGTTTTATACAGAGAGAGGGGTTCCTATCCAGCCCTCAGGCCCCGAACAAATGAGAACGCAAGTCGGCGCAAGTTTTCACCTGCGTCTCGTTTAATTTGATCGAGCATTGCATTGACTTGCGGATACGTGCACCAACTTGCGAGCATTTGCGAGCACTTTGAGCGTGCTCAAATTTGATCGCAAGTTTTGGCTCGTTTGAACAGTCACCGCGTTAAACTTTGCAAGTTGTTTTTCTTGTTGTGTTGTCCTATTTTTAACACATTTCCTCTCCTACAACTCATTCAAACAAAAACAAACCGGATTTTCTCCTTGTTCTTCAGCTAGCTGATTTTCGTTAAGTAGTGTTTTTGACTAATTTGTGTTGATGCTATCGTTTGAACGAACACCTCTATTTATACCGTGTGTGCGTGTTTTTGACCACCGCACTCTCAGGGTTATCGCACTAAAGGTTGCGTTTTTGAGATAAGAAGTAACCTCAATTTCATATCTGATTCCATAAAAATGGTACATTTCAAGTTTGCCGTTTAGCTTTATTTATGGCGATTTCACTCGAATTACCTCTTAAAGTGGCTCACAGTAGTTTTTCATTTCACTTCACTTTTCATTTTAAGAATTGTACGATCATCGTATTTTAAACTGAGTTAGGCTTTTGCAGGAGCGGATCCAGGATTTTGCAAAGGGGGTGTCCCAAATAGGCCTCTTGAGAGATGACGTCACATCCAAGATGGCGGCCTCCTAACAATGGAATCTGATGATTTCATCTCGTACGGCGCTAGGGGGGATGTCGGGTGCACCTATGGACACCCCCCTGGATCCCTCCCCGTTTTGCCACAGTTATCAGGTTTAGATGAAGGTTTTGAGTGATTGTTTGATTGATGCTATATCAGCTCGATCGATCTAGGCAACGATTAAGATGGCTCAAATAATAATTTCTAGAATATCTCTCGCTTCCGATGAGCTCCAGAGTGACTGCATATGTAATATATTATTACACACTGAGGCAGAGCAAATATCTGAAAAAAGAAATCGGCGTAAATGATTTGATCAGAGCGATTTTGCCTTAAAACACTTGGATGTAGAAACAGACGTCAAGCGTCAAGTACCTCTGTTTGGATATTTGGGACCATTTGGTAACGAACTTTAAGAACCTGGTTTTGCTTTCAAGCCTGTTGCACGCAAGAATAATTGCTCAGTGTTATTGACAAAAGTGCGTGACATACTTTATTACATGGAATTTTCGCCACACTTTAATTTCGCGATTTACAAACGTGGACATGAAATGTTGCGAAAATATAATGTTGTGATTGTTTGTTTTTTGTTTTGTTTTTGTTTTTGTTTTTGTTTTTGTTTTTGTTTTTGTTTTTGTTTTTTGTTTTTTTGTCTTTTTGTTTTCATATAGTCTTTGTTTTTTCTTTGAGATTTAGCAAAGAAAGTATGTATTTATTGGACAACGTTTTCATATTGGTCGTTATTTTTGGTACTTTATTTACCGAAAAACACCCTAAAAGGTACCAGCTAAGTCTCTGGTAGTGGAATAAAGCCTGAGACACCCTAAAAGGTACCAGATCACTGATTTTGAGCCCTAAAAGGTACGACGAGCATCACCGTCCATTTCCGATCGCAGTCCCCCACCACCACCACCACCACCACCACCCACCCTCGGGTTCTTCACGTCACCACTGTTGCCTTCGATCAATGAAATTTGTTTTGTATGTTCATCACATTGGTATTGACTTTATATAATTAAGACAGGACAGGACATAACTAGTATAGCTTATGAAACTCTTTTGTAACATAAAAAACGCGAAATTAAGGTGTCGCGAAATATACGACCTCCAAAACTATGAAACTGACGTCGCGCAAATTTAAGTGCAAGTAATTTCGAGAAATTTTCAGTTCTCGACCGTGTGGATGAGAAAATTTGAATTACAAATGTTATATGAAATTCGCTCGCGTAGATCGACGGGGAGAATTCATTTATTTGTCTGAAAGAAAATTGACCATAGAAAATTAGCTGGTGTAGAAGAACCATAAGGATCTAGACACTGAGCCAGCACTGAGGTAAGGCCACAAGCTTCAAGGCAATTAAAACTGTATTTCAAAAAGACAGTTTTATTTATAATGAAGGTGACAAGCTGGGAAGATCAATCGAAACACAAACTGTTGGGCGTAGAAGACTGAATGTTTTGAAGATGTTCAATGTAATTAAACTTCCCTTCCATGCATAAAAAGATCTCTCCAGATGTTTTACAGATATAAAATCTCCATATTTCAATCCAAGTGACATCCTTGTAACGCATTTTAATAATTGATATCTATAATGAATCAACCCCTAGCGGACACCTTAATACCTCTGTAAAACGAACACCATTTGTTGGTTCCTCTCTACCAAAAAACCATTGTTTCACTCTAACTATGTATTTAAGTAAAACAGCATCTTTGTAAATAATCCGCCTCACCGTTGAAAGATTTACTGTGAACAATAAAGTTTATTATTATTATTAACTAAACTCTATAAGACGAACACCTCTCTTTTTGGCTCGCTCTGCCAAAAATCCACGGTTGCTTCATGGTAACTAAGGCCCTGGTCACGTGACGGCGAGCTCGGTCCCTGGTAATAGGGACATAACTATCTTTTTCGAATTCCCTCTCAGTGGAAACTACTGACAAAAGTGTTATAACACGGCCATCAAACAATAGCCCCTAATTTTCTGTAAGACGGACATCTGTCTTAAAGGAAAAGGTGGCGGTGGACCCGAGGTTGGCTGAGAGTTCACTATCCCATTCATTACTACTTATCATTTTGACTCGTCTCTTTTGGGGCTAAGAAAGTCGGTTCTCGTTCCGACTAAGTATTTAAGGAGCAAGTGTAGCTCAGTATTGGTAAGTGCGCGGCTTTCTAATCGATGCAAGAGGTCTCGAATTCGATTCCCAGTCACCTCGCACTTGTTTCGATTTCGTTCCATTCTGTGTAGCTTTATGTAGTTTTAAAATACCCTTAAAACGGTGCATGGAAGAGCGCACCGTCGGTTTCCTGGGAGACCTACCGATGCTAACTACATGTAACTATATAGTGTTTTACCTTCCGCATTTGCTGGGGTAAAGTCAATATTCTGTCCAGTCTACGATCGCTGGAGCATATTTCCCTGGCAGGGAAACAAAGAGGCCATTTTGTAAGTTACTCATGTCTGTTGAAATGCTTTTAGGCAAAAATTCCGGATCGGAAGCTAAGTCGCCCTTGG
The DNA here is from genome assembly GCA_029948255.1 of Telmatactis stephensoni. NCBI lineage: Eukaryota > Metazoa > Cnidaria > Anthozoa > Actiniaria > Isophelliidae > Telmatactis > Telmatactis stephensoni. The sequence continues at coordinate 1,147,520 of JALIZF010001912.1, forward strand.
GGGTTTAAGACTTTTAATTTAATTCATCAAAGACTACGAAGAAATTGGATCTCTTTTAGGACGCCATAATATGGACACCTCGCTATAACGGACAGCCGGTCTTTATGTCTGAACAGCAAGCTGGAATCTCCATACATGTTCCGGCACAAGAAACCTCTATAAAACAGACACCTATTGTCGGAAAGGCCTTTCCCCTATGGTGCTCGCTTTAAGCTCAGTGGAACCGGCTAATTTACTGAGTTTTTGGCTGCTCAGCTAACGAACTTAATATGTAAAGATTATTTTTACCAAAATTCGTAAAAGTTAAGTATTACTTGCCTGTAAATTTTTAAGATCGACTTGCTTGTCGCACGATGGTGTACCAAGTAGGAGGAGGGCGCAGTTATTTGCGCAACCACTTATGTATCGATAGTTATCACGTGACCACCTTGGACCCAGTTCGCACTGCCAGTGCTCTACACTACTATACAAATATCGTGATGCAAAAATACCATTATGCTGTTGGCATAATGCTTTCTATATAGCAGTGTTCGATTATTCTAAATTAAGGTTTAAGAGAGGGGGTCCCTAATTTTCGAAGTTTGAGTTGAAAACGCCAAAACGTCGAAACTCTGTTAATCACATCAGGATATAGGTCTAGGGCAACTATTATCAAAAATAATATTTTGAGTTTCAAGTTCTTATTTTTGGGGGGTAAGCGAAGGCACATTTCGATTTGGGGCCTCTTGAGCCGCTTTTAGAGCACTTTTGACCAGTTCACTTCAAAGGTTGCATAAAATTCAACAACTAAACTCATGAAAATACGAAATGATATCCTGAACAACTAGATAACAAACATTCTTTTCAGAAGCCAACCGAATGATTTGGTTCAAAATTGAATATTTAACAGATTTTTGAACTTAGCGCTATTCCAATCAAATTTTTGAAACCTAAAAATTGCTCAAATTTATTGGATGATATCGCCACTGGTACATGGCCTACCGTGGAAATATTTTAGTGAGCTGATAGAAACACTACTCCCCTTCATAAATATCAAATAAAATTTTGGGGCCATTCAAATAATAATATTTTAGAGCGTGAACACTGACCTGCCCTAAATGCCAAAAATCATGCAATTTGCATATTCTTTGGTCACGCGACGATCACACGATCACTCAATTCAAATTCAAAAACATAGAAAATCTCCAAAATGAAATCAACTCCAAAACAAACCATTGCTATCTTTCTCTTAGCAAAATAAAGGAAGTATTCCAGAGGAAAAAACATGGAATATCTATGTTTTTGAATTTGAATTGAGTTCTGCAAACGTGTTGGTTTCGGCGATGATCAAAGATGGACGTGAGATAAACAGAAGAATTACTTCTGAAAATCAAAACAGATCGTAAGTAAATGTAGTCGTCAGTAATATTCCGCTATAATCTTTTATTAGGGTTCTGTTATAACTGGTGAATTAGGTTACTATTTCACAAACAAGTGATCGTCGCGTGACCAAAGAATATGCAAATTGTATGATTTTTGGCATTTAGGGCAGGTCAGTGTTCACGCTCTAAAATATTATTATTTGAATGGCCCCAAAATTTTATTTGATATTTATGAAGGGGAGTAGTGTTTCTATCAGCTCACCAAAATATTTCCACGGTAGGCCATGTACCAGTGGCGATATCATCCAATAAATTTGAGCAATTTTTAGGTTTCAAAAATTTGATTGGAATAGCGCTAAGTTCAAAAATCTGTTAAATATTCAATTTTGAACCAAATCATTCGGTTGGCTTCTGAAAAGAATGTTTGTTATCTAGTTGTTCAGGATATCATTTCGTATTTTCATGAGTTTAGTTGTTGAATTTTATGCAACCTTTGAAGTGAACTGGTCAAAAGTGCTCTAAAAGCGGCTCAAGAGGCCCCAAATCGAAATGTGCCTTCGCTTACCCCCCAAAAATAAGAACTTGAAACTCAAAATATTATTTTTGATAATAGTTGCCCTAGACCTATATCCTGATGTGATTAACAGAGTTTCGACGTTTTGGCGTTTTCAACTCAAACTTCGAAAATTAGGGACCCCCTCTCTTAAAATAGGTAGTGTCGAATGGAAGTAGCACCAGACTTTCGAAATAAACAGACCAGTCTGACTGCATGTACAATTAAAACTGCATGGGGAAGAGATAAAAGACACTTGACAACCTGATGGGCATTTATTAAGCAAAAGCCGGAAAACATCAACTGTAAAATGGCATTGTGTTACAAAAGTACAAGGACGCCAAGTGTTATTGTTGGGAACATTTTAGAATCGTAATGGATCAAACTAATTTTGAGAGGTACATGCGTGCGACCTTTTTACGTATACAAATTAAAACGTGCGAAGCTTACAAACACAATAGCAAAGTCGTCCGCGTTTGTAAGCGTAAGTTGTCGCACAGACCTGATCAACCATATAGAGTAGATTTCGTATGACTGTGAAAACGGCACCGCACGGTCACTTTACGGTTACGGCAGGAATTTCGAATGTTTTTATAGACATCACGGCACTGACACGGTCACGGCACGCCGCAGTACGCTTCACACTCATACGACTGAAATCTGCTCTAAATTCACCTGTCTACATCCCAAAGTCACCTGTATCTTACATATCCACCTAACCTTAACACCTACCCTTTCAAATCTATTTTATAATTAAACAAGAAAAATATATTAATGACGCTCTTCTCCCAAAGTCTATTTAAGGTGCATGGAAAATCTTGATTTGTGAGTCTTGCGAACACACTTCCAAACACACCTTTGCTTTTGCTTCGTGTGTGACTTGCGCACGCTTAGTACGAGCTAAATAAAAAGAACTTTTTATCAGAAGTGTCCATTAATGTCTTTTAGTAGCGCTTGCGCACTAATTGGGGGACATTGTACTCTCACACACACACTACCACTACATTCTAATATTCTATGCATACAACTCTCAGCTCGCTAGTTCGTTTGTACTGTTAAAGTACAGTAAACAATAAAGAGTGGTCGTCAGCTAATTAAGAGCGCGCTTTCACGCACTTAAGGCCATTCTCCACTCATCGCAGAAATTACTCGCAGCGAGCCAGCGAGTACTCGTTCGGAATAAAATCTATTATTCAAAATTTCGCAGCGAGTAAAAATGATCGCAGCGAGTGCTTTCTGCGATGAGTGGAGAATGTGCTTTACGCACCGACGACCCTGGAAAAATACAAAGAATTGTATGTCGAACTTAAAAATGAGACTACTCGCTCCATAGATCAACTACATCCCTCAAACGTGGCCAATTTAAGTGTTTTTTAGTGTCTAACGTTTGCAATTCATCGTTCTATCAGTGTGGATTTGACGAGAATTATTTGATCGACATCGATTTCTGACTTTATCCTTGTTAAAATGCGAGGGTTTGCCTACCCGTCAAAATTGCGGCCGAAACCGTCGTAAGGCCTATAGTATAGTGCGTAACTGGCACTTACACTCCGCACACCAAATTAAGGCTATTTCCATTCTAAACCGAATTTGGACTATAAAGGTTTTTATATCAACTGGTTTGAAATGTGTGGTTCTTTTATAGAATGTTTCAAAAATTGAAAATGTATATAGCTATAATTGTGACCAATTTGAGGCTGGTACATCATTTGGTACTATTGGTGTCAAATGGCCTTTTAGCCGAAAAATTGGAAACCCCTAATAAAATCAAAAATTGCACAAATTCAGGGATTAAGGATAGAATTTATAGATCGAGGTGGATCAGGGGTGAACTAATTTTATGAGATCACGAACTTGGCGATTTTCGATATCAGTACGGTGACAAATGGCCGCTAACAAAACAACAATGATCACGTATATGAAGGAACCATTACCGGCCTTTCTCAGTTTGAGCGACATAAAAGTAATAATCCAGCACCTGCCTACAATTATTGCTAGAATTCATAATGGACCTTTCTCACTGACTGGCATGACTATAAAATATTTTATTTTATTAAAAATGAAATTCAAAATCAAATTCGTCGTGTCAAAAAATGGTCAATTCGCAAACTTTCAACAACATCGCGCTTAAACTTACGAAGAAAAACGCATCACATTCGTTTGTTATATACTACTCGTTATCATATTTTATATGCGTATATTTCCTTTCAAAAGTACGAATTCTTCATAAATATTTAGCTTTATCAAGCGCGATGTTGCTGAAATTTAGCAATTTTTACTGTTTTTAACATATTTACTATTTTTCTTACGGGTTCCCGCACATTCCCTAACTGTCACTTACTACACTGAAATCAGCCAGAAAAACCTTACCTTGACTAGCTGTAATACTGTATAAGGGTCGAGAGATCCAAGAATTAACAAATGAACCCACTGTCACTACTAGTAAGCAGCCTTACTGACTGGATTAGTGCTAATCGTCTTTCGAATAACTGCATGGACCCAGATGCGGTATAGCCACGAAGATTTTCATATATTTGACTTTCAAAATGCTCTAGCTAGTTTGGAGCTTGGGCTGCCTGTGCCCATGCCCTTATTACTAAGTAGGTTCAATTTTGGACTATATAATTGTGTTACGGCATAATTTTGGTCAATTTTGGGAATGTTAAAATATCATTAGCATCTTCTAATATTTCATGATATTGGGTATAGTAAATTGCGTACGTGCAGTTGTTGAACTCAGCTGTTGACCCTTTTAATGATAACTTATTAACGAAGTTTGTTTGAGGTCAAAGTCAGAGCCACCATGTCTTACCATCGACCAGGTCAGAGACACCATGTCTCACCATTGACTTATACTCTGACCAGGTAGATTAAACTTTAAACAACAGCTGTTGCATTGACTTTGACCCTCAACTGTTGATCGTACCAGTCAGTCTGCGTGCATGCGCAGTAGAAGACTTAATCTGGTTAATCATAGTTGGCACACCCTTAATATTGCCTATAAGGCGGCTGCTTAAAACTATTCACAATTGGGTTGTCTATGGTTAACACCTAAACTCTATTACGCAAATCTTATCTTCATACTTAGTGTTATTCTTACCTCCCAATCAATCGTTGAATGATTCTTCTTATAACTAGTTATTTTATGAAAAGTACCTTAGTTCGGTACGCCCATTTCTATTAGCATATTCAAATGCATTCATGGAACCAGAAACCGGTTTTAACGAATTTATTGGAAGCTTATAAATGTTTACATCAGTGGTGACCCAATAGTAGCTGAGTTAGGGAATCACAATTATAAAGATTTAAGCTATTACAGCTAAATAAAGATTACAGCTATTTTATCTTTGTACATCAGTTTTTAAGGATTTGAGTGTTAATCCTGAAGGAAAATTTGGATTAAAACTTACACGAAGGTCTAGTTTACAAAAATATTTTAAACTGAATAAAGATGTCATTTACTTACCTTCGCCTCTTTCAGTTCCTTTGCCTTCACTAGCTAGAAATCCTGCCGTGAGAAACCAATTTAAGATAACCTTCTTATATTAAGTACAGTGTCTGGAAAACACACTTAGCTATAGCGTGAGTACAAAGTGGGCATGCGCGCGATGCATTTATCCGATAAAATATTTATATGAGAGGTTGCACTTAGAAATATAGTGAATTGAAGTATGTGAAATAGAGAACAAAAAAGGATCATAATAATGATTGCGTGATAGCCTGAACGTTCCGACATGTCCGAGTTGACGGATGTGCCTTGAGTTTTGTTGTGTGTGCCAGCTGTGGTATCGATAATAAACCTTTGCAGTCTTTTGCAATTATAGAAAGAGCAATCACTATATAGTCATTAGTGTCAAAGCGATACTGCACGAATGGTTCAAAATATCGTCAGTTACTGCTGAGAATTGCTTGACAGGCTCACATACTGTAGTTAATCCCTGCTGGCTTAATTTCCATTATCTCTAACTCTAGTCAATTTAGCCATATCTCTTGCTGATCGTTATTTTAGGATAATTGCCTTTTACCTCGAACCTTAAAGGCCCATGCACTTTGATGAACTGAATCGATGAAAATTGGAAACTGATTATTTCTATCTGAAGATAAATGTAGTTAAATAAATAAATAACTGTCTCCCTCTGCCCAAAAATCTGCATTTCAAGCTCATTTTCAGAGAAATTTTGACATTAAGTCTAAAAGAACAATAGAGTTGAGTATTAAAATGACGTCATTTACTCACAACTTGAATGCTAAAGATCTTGACAATTTCTATTCGTCTTGTTTGAATGTAAAGAAAATGTTGCTTTTGGTAATTATTGGAAGTCGTACAGATAGGTTTTACTAAGTTTCAAGTCATTTCTAATTTTAATTTATTCTCACCCAAGTTCCCCTTTAATCTCCTCCGCAGGCAACTACTTGGGCTTCCTTTGGCAATGGTCAATTGGGCTTCCTTTGTAACGGAGAAAACCACAGGCAGCCCAAGCTAGGTCGAAGAGATAAAAAATTGAAATACAGTCTTAAAATTAAAATCAAAATTTATTAAAAAAAGATACGAGTAAGTATAAACAAATCAATTTAATTAAATTAAAACTAGGAATGAAATAAATTGAGTGGCATGATTGGGTAGCATGGTTGGCCGAGCGGTTATAAAAGCACTTGCCATTCACCGCTATGGGTCGGGTTCGAGTCCCAGCTCGAGCGCCTGGATCATGTGTGAACTGAGTTTGTTTGATGTGTTGTTCTCTACCATGCCACGAGGGTTTTTCTCCGGGTTCTCCGGTTTTTCCTCCCTCAGCAAAAATCAACTATGTGAGCTGAGAGTTGTATGCTTAAAACAGTTCAATGTAGTGGTAGTGTGTGTGAGTGATAGTGCCCCCAATTAGTGCGCAAGTGCTAGAAGACTTGGACACTTAAATAAACATTTATTTATTTTGTTATTGATCGATTCAGTCCGGGATCTTCATTACAACCGCGATCACGAAGCTACCATGAAACCATAATGTACAAAACAGGTGCTGAGCTTGGGCTCTGTGAGAAAATCCACTGCAGTGATATGATGCGGAGGAGGCTATGCTTATCGCTATATCACTAACTTGTCTTCTTATATGTTTACTTTTGATAATTACAAGAAAAACCTTCCCGATAACTCTGCATGACAAATCAAATTACATTGCATTGTTGATTTGTTTGTTTTGCTATTTATTTGTTTGTTCGTTCGTTTCCGCCACAATTACTGACAAAACTGAACAAACAAAGAAAAAAGGCACGGATAAGACGGCGGAAAACATATATTTATTTTTTCATTAGCATAAGAAATCGCATAATAGCTAACGCCCTAAGTACGTTTATAATGAGCTTTTATCAGGTATTTTTAATTCGTAAAACAGAAAAAAATTGCCATAGCTGGAAATGAAAGAGCGTGTTAAAATTAGCAAGACAGTGAAGTTTGAAGGAATTAAATCCAAAACTCGCGAGAATGTGAGTTTTTGAAAAGTGTGAATTTGCTGGTAGGCATCTCTTGCCTACCAGCGAATGTTTTCATACAAAATTTCGATTTCGGAAAACTCATATCTTCGTAAGTTTGAAAGTTACTTCATTCAAACTTCACAGTTTTACTAATTTTGACGTGCTCTTTCCAGCTATGCATGGTAATGATATTTCTGTACTGTGACCTTTTGGAATTACATGCATGATAAAAGCTCACTGGACCCAGATTTTTTCCCTTTTTCGCTGTAGATTGAAAGTAAATTGCATTCAACTTATCACCTAATTTGCATATTGACGGAGCACTTTAGTGGCTTTCTCTCAAACGATAAATTTAAATTTTGGGACATTTTCAATTCAACTTCTGGAACAATTTTCAGTACAAAACTATTGTCCAAATTGCTTAGTTTAATTTTTTAGGTTTTTAGGAGGCTTCATTTGTCCATTTTTCATTGTTTGGAATGATAATTAATTTGCATCCAACATAATCGCCTAATTTGCATATTGATGGTAGCACTTTAGTGGCTTTCTCTCAAACGGTTATTTTTTTCAGGTAGTTTTTCAAAAAGTATTGGCAACGACGATATTTCGCACAACAATGAAAAATTTCTGTTGTCACAGTGGTTGTTACACGAAACAATTTTCTTTGCATTATTAACATACGTGACGCTCCTCCAGCTCTGTTTGTGCATTTTGTTTTCTTCTTTCGGTTGAATACTTTTAATTTTGAATCCTAAAGAATGAGCTTTTATCAGGTATTTTTAAATTCGTAAAACAGAAACAAAATTTACCATAGCTGGAAAGAGCATGTTAAAATTAGCAAGACAGTGAAGTTTGAAGCAATTAGATCCAAAACTCGCGATAATATGAATTTTTGAAAAGTGTGAATTTGTAAGAAAACCTTTGCTGGTAGGCATCTCTTGTCTACCAGTGAATGTTTTCATACAAAATTTCGATTTCGGAAAATTCATATCTTCGTGAGTTTGAAAGTTACTTCATTCAAACTTCACAGTTTTACTAATTTTGATGTGCTCTTTCCAGCTATGGTAATGATATTTATGTAATCTGACTTTTGGAGCTCATTATAATCCCGTCGGAGTTTTCTTTTCTTTTTCTTTTTTTTTTTTTTTCCTTCTTCTTCTTCTTCTTCTTCTTCTTTTTCTTCTTCTTTTGTTTTTGTTTTTTGTGCGTGTGTTTGTTTGTTTGTTTGTTTGTTTTTGTTTTGTTTTTTGTTTTGTTTTTGTTTTTCTTTCTTTTAATAATAAGTGAACTAGACGAAGAAATCAAAGGAAATGTGCTTTTCTGACAAAATCATGATTGTTTTAATTTTGGTGGTTGTTCTTAGGAAGTCGAGTTATAATTTGGGTCGTTCTTCTTCGTCCTTCAGAAGGTTAGGTCGTCAGACAATATTCAACATCATTTTCAAAATCGGTGAGATTCTTAATTGGGGTTCCTGTGAGTAAAAAGTCGCGAGGAACTAAACACTAGTAACACCCATAATGCTTTGTAATAATGACTTGAAAAAATGTCAAGGTAAGTTCATTGGGAAAGTACTGGAATTTCTATGCTCTTTCTTCACATTTCTCTATTTATACAGCTTCAGAAGTAAATAGATAGAAACTTTTATCATATGAGTTTTCATGAGAGTAAGAATTTGGGCTGGAATTACATTTATTTGGAACTTTTCATGAATCAAAGTGGACCGCCATTTTTGTTTTCTTTGGACAATAAGCTTAACTTTATTATTGCACTTTATGTCGATGAAAATACTCATTAATTATATTGTCATTTTGTAAAGTAAAAGCTTTGATTTATTTATAGAACCATTTAATTGAATATTTTGCCCCAGACAAATTAGTTACTATTAACTACCGAGAAAGTCTATTTGGCGCCAAATTAAGAAAACCTCGCGGGGTAAAAAACATCCTGAATTTTAGAAGATCAGTCAATAAAATGTGTGGATATAATTCCTTTCTCTTCTTAAAATTAGAATGGTTCAATTGATACCATCTCTAAATACTTGAGAAAGGTAGAGAAACTGCTTTGTAAAAAGCCATTTTCAGTTTTCTTGTAACTGAGAGTGGAAGAGAACCCTGCTACAGTTAAGATTATGTACATTTTTATTGCCTCGATGGTTGCATAATATTGAAAGCGTTTGGATAAGATTTTGATGTTTCTAGAATTATCAGTGTTGAGGTTAGTGTTATTGGCTGAAGCTATAGGCTAAGGCCAATAACATTTACCAAAACATTGATAATAGTCCCCTTCACAGTTCCCTGTGCCATTTTGAAAGGTAGCCATGCCTTTGTATCGAAGGGAGACGAACAGTGAGCGTGCAATGATAGATACCTTCTTTAACACCTAGGATAATTATTCACAGACCTCTATCAATGCAAGCTCACCTTTCGTCTTGCTTTGATGCAAAGGCAGGGCTACCTTTCAAGATGGCGCAGAGAACTGTGAAGGGGACTATTCCAGATATCATGAAAACAAATTCAATAATGAGCTTTTCCCACCCCTGGCATGACATTTTGAATTTTAATCCAACAAAAATGAAATATTTGAAAAAAGCCCACCAAAATTAATGAAAGTTCAAATTTTGAAGTAGTTTTGGTGAATAGAGCCAAAGTTACAAATGTATGGGCTACCGAAGTTTGCTTTTTTTCTGTAAGAAATGTTTGGTGGTGGTAAGCTTTGTTTTGTTATACATTAGTATTAACTTACTGATATAGATGTTTCCGTATGAGTGGGAAACTTACCATGCCATATCATAACTGTACCAGTATCATAGTTTCTATAAAAACATTCAAAATTCCTGCTGTAATCATATTGTATCATAACCGTAAAGTGTTCCCACTCATACGAAAACCACTCTAACAACCAATCCACTGACATACACAGGCTCATTTTTGTAGATAACATCTACACCAGTACAGATGCTCATCACATTGTACATTTATAATAAACATATAATAAACAATATGAAATATGAAAAGCCGGGTGTTTCTCTTACTTTGACCGCTTGTTGAGTGCTCTACATCTCCTATCACCTCCCATAGTGTTTATATCACAGTATAGAGAGATAAGTAATCATTTTATATTGCTTTTATAAAATACATTTTTAATTAGTATAAAAAATGTACAAGCCACTAGCCACGCAGCATGAAGGTTATATCTCGAATTAATAAATATTTACGTATATTAATTCTATTTTAGGAGAAAAAGTAAGTGGGATGTAACAGCAGATGCTGTAGCAGACAGCAATGGAGGTTCTAAATCTGCAGCAGAAGAGGCAAGAGAAAAAGCAGCAAAGCTTACAGCCATGCTGGCTGCCAAGGGAAAACTTGCTAAAAATACTGGTTCTGTATTGCCAGTGGTAAGACATCTTTGCACTCAAACTGTTGTAAAAAGCAAATTTCACATGACCGATGGAAAAATCTCACAGTATGTACATGTACATATTATAACATTGTTGTCCATTCAATGCTGATCCAAAATATTCAGTTCTATTCTGTGTTATGACCCTGTTGTTTGCTGTGTTTTTTTCAGTCGTATGAAAATTTGTAAAATCAAAATTGTAAAATTATACTTTTTTCCATTAACTTTATCCTTTCTTTGACTATTACTCATGATGGTCACATGATACCATCTATGATTAACATGAAAGGAAAGACATTGCTCTGTAAAAAGCCACTTTAGTCTTTTAAAATGGCTGCAAGTGGAAGAGAACTTAGCTATATTGGATCTTGATTACACTGTTAAGGATACTGGAATCAAAAATAATTACAGTCAGAGCTCCAGTACGCAGACATCCTCAGGAAATGCAAAAAGTGTGCGTAAGTAGAGCTGTCCACTTACGGAGCATGTAAATACAGTGTTTGAATACAGGAGTGATTTCAAACAAGGTTTTGGAAAGTTGTCCTTAGGTGGAGCTGTTCACTTAAGCTTTGACTGTAGTACTAACCTTGGAGAGCACTTTTTGGATCATATACTATAAAGCTAGAGCCTGGAATTACGATATTCTAATAATCATTTATACCAGTGACTAATCTTTACTATGTTTTTGTTATTTATGCAGCCAAAACCAGTGATACCAATTCAACCAGTCCCTAAAGTTGATAAAGAACAAGACCTTATTACAGATGAAGTAGAAATTAATGATTCACCTTCAAGGTAAGGTTGACATTGATTGCATTCTTACTGTAGAGTGGGAGAATGATCAAGGTGAAATTCTGCAAGACCTTTTTTGTGATTTAGTGACAATTTTTTTCTCACTTCCTTTGGTTACAATAATTTGAAAATAAACTTGAGACTTGAAATTTCACTGACATTTTGTAAGACTGAATTTTTTGGAGGGACCAAAAAAATAATGTTTGTTATTTTACATACATATTCATTTATACTAATACATGTACATTTTACAGTGGTTTTATTAATAGGTCAGGTTGCCTACTTTATGGTGCTTTACCTATTATCACTGGCTATTATTTTTATAATGGATTCCATATTTCATTTTTACCAACAGCCAGTTATTTTTTTAAAGCCACCCTCCCAATTATTCATAATTACTGAAACCCCTGATTTTATAAAATAAACAACTTCTTTATTTCATTTTCTAGGATAATTTTATGTAAAGGCACCACCCAAGATGAGGTACATTATTAATAATGATATTTGCTGCGAGCGAAGCGAGTAGCCTCCTATTCGGAACACAGTGTAATCTGTGGATGTCACTAGACGAGCATGCGATACATACGATCAGCGGTTCAAGTCCATACCGTATCGAGAGTCGATTCAAGGATGTCACTAGACGAGCACGCAATACATTCGATCAGCGGTACAAAATTTTTGCATGAATAGCTGTTGACAGACAAATTAAAGGTCTTTACTACTGCGGCTTGTTGAACTACAGGCAACCAGTGTACGGTTCGAGGTGCGTCTTGTTAAAAAGTTTATTAACGACAACATGTCAATCGCTCTTACTGTAGCGACAGCTAATCTAAATGTCCTTTTTACGGCCGATTTTGGGCTCCCTTTTACATGGGCACGAGTGAACGCACGAGTGCATCTAGTTCAATATTGAAGGTCAACTAGCAGTGTTTGTCACACAACGCACAGGAGATAAACAAGAAACATTTGATATATCAGACAAAGTGGTGTACTTTCGCAAGTTTTAGGGGAACAGTTCTGCTAACGTGGATACACCAGCTTTTTTTTGCTCGCAGCATTTCACTTTCTATTAGAAATAGCTAGTTATATAGTTTATATAGAATAGATTTTGTAAAACTTTTCAAACCTTAAAGTAACTGATGAAAAGTACTATAAGCCTATAATAGATCATGTTAATAGGCCATTTGCATGATGGCGTCATATAGTACAACTACCAGAATGCTTTGCCTACTTTCTTTTGTAAAATAATTAGTGCCAATTGTTTTGCTATTCTCAAAAGGGAATAAAAATCTGAATAAGAATTAAGAAAATTTGTAGAGCATTCTGGTAGTTGTAGTAAAATGACGCCATCATGCAAATGGCCTATCCAGGTGAACGGTGAACACGGCGTGCAAAGCATTATTGGACAAAATGAACGGCCCTGGTCCCCAGGTCCCTTGATGAACAAGCAAAATATCAGAAAAATTATTTCTGAAAGCTTTTAATCACATAAATTAGCAAAAGAGTTTGAAAGAAGTCTCCCTTTAATTTTTGACTGTTCCTGTCGCTTTGCCATCGTTTTATCAGCAATCAAAACTGTGTCACGCAATACCGTCACGATATGTTGAAGGAGCAAGAACTTATCATTCTGCGAAAATATTTCACTCCTAAAGTTAATGAGCGAATATATGTTTATACATTTAAGAAAGATTTAGCCTAAAATATGAAAATAAGCTGTTGGTATCGTCATTTTAACGCTCAGTGTTTTGGCTGTTTTCTTTCTTATCAAACAATACGTGATTTTGAGATTTGACCGAGGCGAGCGTGTCATGTGATAGTGCAAGTCTCCCAAAGGAAATCGGTTTACAAACAGAATATCGTGCTTAACAGCACAGTAAATAAGGGCTATGATTTTAAAAATGAGTTTTTTCGATATGGAAGTATACTTGAGGGTTTTGGCGAGTCTACAACTGCATGAATTTGCTAATAACTTTAATTTTATATTTATCAACTGAACGGAATAATTAACTTAAGTAAAGTACACAATGCCAAATAAAAAGTTTATCATAAAAACTTACAAACATTTGTACAACAATAACTTACACGTTAGACTCAGGAAGAAGACTAAATTTACAGTTGTTCACCACATATCTTTATTGAAAACAATTTATTATAAACTCCAGTTGCAAAATGGCGGATTCTCATACTCGTCGACCGTGAAGTAAGTAGCCTGGGGATGAGGGCCGTTCGCAAAAATACTGAACGCGCTCTGATTGGTTGAAAATAAAATCTCCGTTCACCTGGATTGTATGAGTGACTAACTCATGTATTGCAGCAGCATGAACTAGAAAGTGTCACAATGTTCAGGGTGCCCCAAGGGGCTCATATCTTAATAAGGTCTGCATCTCAATAATGTTGTTGAGTATGTCCTTTTGTGTGTAATCTTTTTGTTTTGCCTTAGTTTATAATGCTTGAGTGGACAGACCCAAATATTTTCATCAGCTTTCCTAAAGTGTATTGTCTGTATGCAAAAGTTGATGCATAATCAGAGTTGACACCTCATTCAATGTGGACAACTTTTTATCATGTCCCTTATACGTGTAATAATGTCCCTTTATTTAAGGGCTTAAATTTGTGGCTCTTTCTCACATTAAGACTGCATTATGGTGTATTTCAGATCAGTCGTTACAGTGGTGCCGCTGTATCTACTAAAGGTCGCTATATGGATTCCGAAGAGAAGAAGTTACAGGCAGAAGGGTGTGTTCAGCATATGTTATGTTCATTTGAAAGCAAAGTTTAGAAATTAAGGGGAAATATAGCTAGTAGATGAATACCTCCAAATCCCAAGGGAAGCCTAAATTGTCTGAGATGCAACTGACTACATGTAATTTGTAACTGATGTAACAACTGTTATATTGAATAATTATCAATTCAAAGGAATTGAATTGTATTTGAGATAAAATTTGAGATTAATATGTAGTTGATACATGCTTAATTCTTCTAATGCATGTGCTTATGCTATTAAACAGAGTGAGGCCATTGTATCTTTGTATACAAGGAACGTCACAAGACAAAGTAGATTGTAAGTATCGATTTTGTTGTTAAAATAAATATTCATCTTTAAAAGATCATTACAAAACATCCAGCACTGTGGATGGTAGAAAATGCATACATGTGTAGATTATTTTGTGATCAACTGTCTAAAGCTCTGCATCTTATGAATAAATATCTCAAAATCTGAGGCTCATGTAACCTTTTTAGCCAGTTGGTAGCACAAAAAACAACTATTTTACAGCTTTAGAATTTTTCTTAAACTTTATTAATCACCATTATTAATGTTGGATAATTTGTATCAGTTGCTGTTAGAAGAATTAAGGAGATAATGAATGGTTCTGATATTTATGGGAAGCGTCAGTCAGAACAGACATCCAATCAGACAAGATGGTCGCCATATCAACCACCACCACCACCACCCACTCCTGTAGTCAACACAAACTACCCACCTGCTGTTCCTAGCTCATTACCAATGACACAAGGGACAGCTACACAAGCTCTCCCCACTGGGGTAAGTGCATTATTGAGGCCCACCTTTCATTTATTAGTGCATGTGTGTGGGGGGAGGGGAGGGGGAAAGTCAGCAAAATAATAATTATTGTGGGTAAGGGTGAGGAGGGTTGTATTATTTTGGGAAGCTAGATGGAACGTATCAGATTTTGAGAGAGAGGTTGTTTGAAACTCCAAATAAATAGGGGGGTTATGAATGTTTTGCCTACCATGGAAGGAGGAGGAGGAGGGGGGGGGGGTTTGGTACTATTATTTTTGAAAACACTCCAAGAGGTTTTGCAGAAAGACAGACAGACAGACAAACAGAAGCTTTTATTTAGTGCCAAGTGTATATTAACTAGTATACATGGACATATTTGTTCCAAATAAGTGTGGTGTTAACTTTAGATATACAAGTACAGCTATAAATAAATATTAAATAAACATGCACTACATGCAGACTCTCCCTCACAGTGATAAATGAAAGCCCACTAATTATTCATGGCAGGAGATGAGATGGATAAATGGAAATTATGCAAAATCAAAATGGAATTCACAGGTGGTCAAAAAGAAACTGTGATACAATGTACATTATGTGTATGCTGTTTTGATAGATCAAAGTTTTTTGTCCTGTCCAATAATATTATTGACATGGCATAGCATGCATACTCAGGAAGCCAGGGGTATTATTCTGTTGCTCATTTTGCACTCTCATTAAATAACCTGTGAACTTTGTCTGCTTAAACTTGTCTGGAAAGTAAAAATTCATTTCAACCATCCTTAGAACTTGAAGCCAAGAAATACATTGTACCATATATATTAATTCAGTTATTTTATTTCTAGTTGCATTTTGTACAAGACAAAGTATTTGTTGGTCTAGACAGTACATGTTCATCAGATTTTAGTGTTAAGGAGAAGCTATTAGGTCCTGGGGTATGTACACATTGTTTAAGGAATAAAAAACGGTTTCCTGTGTTTGATAGCCTGATCAAAACACACGTGATGCTGGGAGAACACGAAAGAATGTAGTGGAAGCACGAGCCATAGGCGAGAGTGTTCTCCCAACATCACAAGTGTTTTGATCAGGCTATCAAACACGGGAAACCGTTTTTTATTTCTTTTATAAAATAACTAACACGCAAATAGATGAAAACAGGAAAAAGAAAACACCAGCGAAAAATCAAATTGACATGAGCGTGTTTGATACTCTCATCAAACACGCGTTTTCAGCCAATCGGAGCGGGCGTTATATAAGAGTTATTTTATAAAATACAATAATTATAATAATGCTTAATTATTATTTTCTCTTTCTAGTTCAATTGGTATTCTCTTTCTAGTTCAATTGGAATTCAATCATAATGTATTGAATTCCTCTTGAACTAGAAAGAGAAATAAGCAGCAACATAACCTATAACATTGTCTTTCAGGGTTGTTATTTTCAACATATTACAACTGAAACTGGTGCAAAGGTATGCTACAGAAGTTTTTATATTATGTACTTAACTTTACTTGATAAGCAATGTACATAATTGGGAGGTATGAATCAGTTGGATGTGTTAAATGAATCACATCTTTCTATAAAGCCCTCCTACAGAATTATAGTGGTGATTTTAATTTGCCTTTATAATTTGAAATATACATGTAGGATAAGGTTGCAATAAATTGCCACTGACAGTATTTTGATTGAATACTTGTTTGTTTACATACACGGTGAATAATTATACCGTATTTACTCGAATAAGCGCCCCAGCGCTTATTAAATTTTTCACGTCTAAAACGGGGTGCTTATTCGGGGGAGGCACTTATTCGAGGGAGGCACTTATTCAGCGGGAGGAAAGGTGTACACAACTGTCAAAGTATGCTTTCCTCTTAATATCAATAATATCAATGTTATACTACTACAACAGTACTGGTATTAGTATACTATAACGAGGTGCGAGGCGCTTATTCGGGGGAGGCACTTATTAATTTTTTTTGGCCAAAGGGGGCGCTTATTCGGGGGTGGCGCTTATTCGGGGGAGGCGCTTATTCGAGTAAATACGGTACTGTTTGTTTCTAGTGACAGTCCTTTTTGTACATTAAAAATATTCTAGAATCTTTTCATTTAGCTTTGAATTCATATCATACCTCAATTCATTTATTCGTTCTTTTCTTTATTCCTGGTAGGTGTTTCTAAGAGGTAGAGGTTCAGGGTTCTTAGAGCCTACCTCTGGAAAAGAAGCCTTTGAAGCTCTTCATATTTATATCAGGTACATACAGACACACATTGTAAGACCAAAAAATAGTGAAGACTAAAGTTGAAGTGGAAAACTACACATGTGCATCCATGTACATTATACTTAACAAATCCTAAAAAAATGCTCTGTATTTTTCAGTCATCCCAAATTAGATGGTCTTTCAGCTGCTAGAAAACTAGTTGAAAATTTAATCCAAACCGTAAGTATGGTCTAGCTCTTATACTCAGGCAGCACATCCAGCTGTAACCTTTGTTATTGTTCATTCTCAGTGAATAAAGTGATATCTGATCCAAAAACTGAAGATGCAAAAGACCCAATAAATTTTGAAAACTCGACTTCTTTACACAGTTTCCACATTATACAATTTAAGTAAAACACTATTTTAGTGCAGACAGAAGGCTTACAGATGTACCTTATCAAAAACGATATGTTCAAAATTTTATTTTTATGTTTTATACATTTATTTATAGATATAGCCTGAGTTTAGTTTTAATGTCTAATTTATCATTACAGGTAAATAATGAATATAGGAACTTTGAGCAAATGAAAAGAGCTCAGCAGGCTGGTCATCCACCTCAACCAGGTATTATTACTAACAATAATTGTAACTAGAGCAGATTTCATATTAGTGTAGACCACACCATGTCAGTGCCATAATAGCGACCTTAAGGTCTATGACGGGAATGAGGACAGCAATGCTGGATGATGAAAACACAAGCATGTTTTCAAAACAGTTTTTCATGTGTGTGCCATCATCCTTCCCATTATCGTTGCCGTCCTTGCTAGGACACGAGAAAGCACCAACTAATGTTTTAGTGAGGACAGTGATAGCAAGGATGATGCATGCATATAAAAATAATGGTTTTGAAAACATGCTTGCATCATCGTCTTCACTGGCTTGTGCATTAAAAATTTGCAGCCATTCCACTGTAACTACAGTGTACAGTACATGTACTTTTACTGTGAAAACACTTTTATCATGACCAACAAGGAATTCAAACTTTTAGTTGGATTTTGGGTTTTCTGATCCACCATTCATGTGAAGGGACAGAACTTATGTAAATGCCTCAAGAGACCTCAAGGCAAATGGTAAACATGTACCAAGGTTGGATCGAGAGCAAAATCCAACTGAAAGTTTAAAGTTGCCATTCGCAATACAAGCGTTTTTGCAGTAAACTCTCTGAAATAACAACCCTTCTTATGTGGAAAGCTGCTTCTGTTCTTAGGGGCGTCAATTATGGATAAAAAATGTATTACATAATACTGCAGTCATATATTCTTGATAGCTGTACATTGTCACAGATATTCTAATAATTGATGGAAGGTTACAATCAGATAGCTGTGTTTATAATCACATCTTTCAATAAAACCTTCCTATAGTAAATTACATTGATAATAGTTTACATGTACCTTGTAGTTTAATAAATGACATGGTGGTTACTTATTATCTGTGAATACATTTTTTATTGTTTCACTCAATGTGAACAAAGATAATCGAAGGTCTGTGCATCTTACTGATATGACAGTGCTGATCATTACCATTATTTTGTTATTTTGTAGGATTTCCTCATCCCATACCAGCATATATGGTTAGTACCTTACAGTGTGAATAGAGCAGATTTTGTACGAGTGTAAAACTGACTGCCCCGTGCCATGGCAGTGCCATTATGTCTATAAAAACATTTGAAATTCCTGTCATAACCGTGCCATGATGGTGTAGTGCCATTTTCACAGTCATAATTATGAAATCTACTCTACTCTATAACTCACCAAAAGTATAATGAACTGGCATACTTTCATCTTGGCTATCATCCAATCAACACATGGATGGAATTTCATTAAGGTCTTCAGAGTGAGAGTAGAGGCAATCATACCCCATCGTGTTAGCATAAGATACAGCTGAACTGAGCTACAGGGCAAAGTGCAGCCAGAAAAAATTGTTGATCAGATCTAGTCATTTTACTTGGTGCCAGGCTTTCACTGAAACCAAAGTCTGCTTAGAGAATATTGTCTTAGTTTTTGTCCAAATGCTCATGGAAGGATACCAAGACAAATTATATGCTAATAGCTTACATGTGGTCACAATTTTGTGCTTTTGCTGCAATATCTGTAATATTAAGATTGTAACTTAATAATAATACATTTATATTAAACTGTTCACAGCATCCAATGGGATATCAACCACCAGCTGGCTACCCTCAACAACCTGGCCCACCAGGAGCACCACCGGGGATGTATTTTGGACCACCTCCCCCAGGACATCCACAGGTAGCAATTCATTTGTTACAGTGTCCATGTTTACTAAAAGATCAAATAACATTCATGTACTATCATCTTTATTTTAGCTGCCACCAGTGCCACCTCATGGACAGGTAATGCCTCCACGTGGATATCCTGCCCCACCTCAACAAGGTACAGACCCAACAAACCCTACTTTCTAAAATAAATAAAAATAAATAAATATTCTATATTTATCCTCGGATTTTCAGAGTAGCATTTCTGCTAATATCTCCGAGACTCATTCGCACACTCACTACCCCTACACTCAATATACTCTGCATACAATATTTAAAAACTCACATGTTCATTTTTGCTGAGGGAGGAAAAACCGGAGAACCCGGAGAAAAAACCCTCGTGGCATGGTAGAGAACAACACATCAAACAAACTCAACTTGCATATATTATGATCCAGCGTCCGAGCCGGGGCTTGAACACTGGACTACAGCAGTGAGACGTGAGTGGCTTAACCACTACGCCACCCATGCCACCTTCATGCCATCTACTTTTTGTAGTATCTACCCAACCAACCCTACTACAAATATATCTACTACTACTGTATCTATTCTGGTATTCTAAAAGTACCCATGGGAACAATAGACTTTTAGAACTTTTTATGGAAGTTAACTTTTCTCTTGTTTCTGATTGGTTGACCTGATCAGGTTGACCAATCAGCATCTTGATATATACATGTAGACAAATATTGACAATATTGTAACTTTTAAAATGACTTCATAATGAATTTTGACTTCTGTAACAAGTTTTAACAGACCATGTTCCAAGGGGTATGTTTTGTGGGAGTGAGAAATAAATAATTAATGACAGAATAAAAATCCTCCAGGGGTTCCTGAGTATGCATAATACATGTAGTTCATCAAATTTTAACCTACTTTATAACAACATTTATTATATGGCTAGATATTTCCTGAATTCTGATTGGCTAATGCATGATCTGTATTTTGCCATATCCAGACTGCTGTCCCGGATGAAAAGAAAAGTTTGCGTTTGACAATTGTTTTAGTGGGACTTCTCAAAGCCATATAATAAATAAGTTATTAACCTCGTTTGCTCGGTCTGTATGGGAAAATATCAGACCTCGGTCTTTTTGTCAAGACCTCGGTCTGATATTTTCCCATACAGACCTCGCGTTTGGTTAATAACCCTTTAGTACATGTAACCAATTCAAATGTTTCCCTACAGGACCACCTTTACCTAGAAGCCATTCTAATGGAATGCCTACAGTGTATCCAGGGTACTCAATCCCCACACCCCAAGGACCACCTCCCCCTGGTGCTACTTATCCCCCTAGACCAAGTGCTCCTCCTGAAGCTGAGGCCAGAGTTCATAGACCAGAGTTGAGGGGTCCACCACCACCAAGTGTAGCCAATTCCCAGGTAGGTTTTCCAGTTATCTAATTAAGGTTTTAAAAATTGACTAATTGGCTAATTGGCCCCTAGCCGTCAAGTGGAGTACATCACGTTACAGTCACAAAATTGCAAAATTGTTCAGATATGTCATGTAGATGTACATTTTAGCTTGTTTTGTTTAATATCTATTAATGGTGCTTACTGATTGTTATAGCCTTCACATGGAAAAAGATCAGCAAATGACAACAACAGGTAAAGACATAATGTTATTAATTAATGAATCTCTGACAGTAACGGTCTTTGTTTCTGATCTTACTGTATCGCACAGGTCTTCAGAAGGCAAAATTTAATTTGTACTTGCAGTGTTGCAATATAAATTGCATTTGCCTGCAATATTGGCTAAATACAATTGCAGTAAGCTGTACATTGTGGGTTGTTGATAGCAACTGCAATTGTGGCACTCACAGATTCAATAATTGCAACTGCATTACTGCAATAATTGCAGTAACACAGACACAATTTATTGCACTCAATTGTGAGAAAAGCCTTTTAGCTGTACTGTATATCCATACTAAGACTATTTCTCACACACCACTGGGAGCTATTGTCAAGCTGACCACTGCCAACTGACTTCTTTATTTTCATATCAACAAAACTAAAACTCAACTTACATCAAGCATGGTAAACACATAACAAACTAGATAAGACTGTCAACCAGAACCTAATTAAAATGATACTCTAGCAATGTCGACTGAGGGTTGGGTGGGTACTTAAGGGCTTGAACTTAAGGCTGGTTCACACTAGCGTCGGAATCAGAATCGGAATCGTAAGAAAACAACAACGAATTTAGGGATTAGAATACAAAAGAAAGGTGTTTTTCTTTGTTCCTTCCTTTGTCTTTGATTATGCTTATGCTTGGTCTTATGCTTCTTGCGATGCTTATGTCGATGTCTTATGTCACACGCTTGACTTAACTCTTTTGTCTTTTCCTTTGTTTTCTGCTTCCGATTCCGAATCCGACGCTAGTGTGAACCAGCCTTTACAAGTCATTAATGGTGGACAGCAAAAAAGCAACTGAATTTGCCAACTGAACATGTGACTAAGGCCCCTAGGGCCAAGGCCCCAGTGTGTGAGAAAACATTTTTCCACTTCTTTCATTCCTCAGCCAGAGGAAAGTACAATATCCTGCTTAAAACCATAACTGGTCTTTTCATTTCCAATGCAATGTGCATAATAATAAATTATATATGCATGCATGTATTTATACATTAATATTTTTTGTGTGTGTTGACATTAGACATCAGCAACTACAGCAAGAAGTAAAACCACCAGAACCACAACCAGAACCCCCTAAACGTCGCTTTAAAGAGGTACACCTAATTCTTTGTTATACAAAGCCCTTAATTAACTATTAGGTATTCATATTTACTAATGGCGGTGTTCTTTTATTCTCTCTTCCTGTTATCCTCTTGTTTTCCTTGTCCCTGTCTTCATATAGGTGCCTAGAAGTGAACCTACACAGGAATTAACCCAGCCAAGAATATCTCAGGTGCTTTGGATTAAACATTACTTTTACTAATTTGGTCTGTTATGAAGACAGCCATATTATGCTAGTGTTAATTTATACCTCTTGGCGCTGATTAGGTTTGTTGCTTCCACAGAATAATGAGAAACCACAGTATTATTTGAGGTTTATCTACTTTTTAAAACCCTTAAAAACCTCGGGGATGTCATGTCTTTCGGGTAAAGGCAATATTAAGTATAAGGATAGGTTATCTGTGTGCAGCACCATCTACAATGTAGTTTTCTTAATGATGGCTATATTCTTGATGGTGCAGTACAAAGGTATCAAAGCATAAAGGGTATATCTTGTGGTTAATTGAAAATATTTTTGGTTTGAAGATTATCAAACCAGTTTGATTTTTATTCTCTATTGTCCTAGATAATAATTGTGATTATCTGACAATGGAAACTAAAAATTAAATACGTTTGAACATTTTTAAACCAAAAGTAATTTCAAACCAAGCATGTTCATGACATTGTTTAATCTCAAAATTTAGTTACAAATTACTGACCTGCAAATGTTTAAAAACTAGCAGGTCAGTGGAACATGTGATGTACATGACATCCCTGAGTTTACTTGCTGTATAATTCTTTATTAACATGTACTTGTTTATTCTCTCCTCCTTGTCTGCTGACAATGCGTTTATTACAGGAGCCTCCAAGAATTCCAGAACCGTCTTCTTTAGGTACTACTCAAGATACAAGAATATCACAGAAAAATGAAGGCAACCTAATGCCACCGCCACCACCTTCATTCCTAAGGGGATTGATGCCACCTCCAAAAGCACAGCCAAAATCATCAATGGTATCAGAGTCTAAGGACTTTATAAAGCCATTAGGGTTGTTGAAACCCTTTTTAGTCCCTCCTCCCCCTAAGGATATTATCAAACAGGAAGCTTTAAAGAAATCAGAGCCACCAGGTAAAGTGCCACTTGAATGCTGCATTATAAAATTTACATGTATGGACCACTTTTTGAGCAGATTTTATATGACTGTGAAATGGCATGTTTAAATGTATGGTATGGCACAATTACAAAATTTAGGAATCTCAAATGTATTAACAGCACAGCAATGTTTTTCACACTTAAACAAAATTAAAACTGCTTTACAGGAGATTTTATATTGTAATTCAAGCAATGGGTAGCGCATGACATGAATGTTGAATGTTTGGTTTACTGAATGGACCTGATAGTATCATGTAAGATCATGTCATATAAGGTCTGCTCTGTATTTGCACACTTCCATGTCACCATTCTCCAATAGTCCCTTCACAGTTCTCTGCGCCATCTTGAAAGGTAGCCATGCCTTTACATCGAAGCGAGACGAACAGTGAGCGTGCAATGATAGAGACCTGTGAATAATTGTTCTAGGTGTTAAAGAAGGTATCTATCATTGCACGCTCACCGTTCATCTCGCTTCGATGCAAAGGCACGGCTACCTTTCAAGATGGCACAGGGAACTGTGAAGGGGACTATTACAAAGAAATGAGGGAAGCTAAAGTGAAGGCAAAAACAAATTAGCTATTAGTTCTTATTTCATGGGTTAAATAAGATCACCCTGAGAGGAAATTATAGGACAGCAACTTTCCGATGCTGGTTGGAAGATGGTGATATGGAAATATTATTGCATCAATATTATAACAAAAAATTAATGTACGTTCATGTTCCTGAACTAAATGGATTTTCTTTTCTCTTTCATATTGCTTGCTGACTTGGACCTGACCACGATGCTGCCTTATCTTGATTTTTATTCTAATTCCATGTCTACTCCTATTTCTACCCATTTTCCCTTTTTTCCTTATGGAACATCTTTAGGTAATGTCAGAAAGCATGGCTTATTGCTAACTTCAGAGACATCTGCATCAAAGAAGGCCAAGAAAGATGAAAGCAAGTCAAAAGTATCACCAACCAGGATGACGCTGGTAGCGTATGATGATGATGATTCATCAGAAGAAGAAGACGAACAAATTTCTAACACGTCTTTTAAAAACAACAGATCCTCATCACAGGCTAAAACACAAAAGCTTCCATTTTGGGCTGTGGGAAAGTGATTTTGGGAAAAGCTTCTATTTGGAGCTGTGGGGAAAGTATTTTTAGGGGTATTTTTCTGTGGTTCTAGTCGATTTTGCTTAACTGTTTTGTCTTGTTGAGTGTTTGTTTCAGTTATGTAAACTAATGAACTTTGTTTGCTTTTCTGTCATTTATCCAATACTGATATCCACCATACACTATCTCTGGTAAACTGTTCCTTTAATTCATTAATGGAACATAGTTACTCGACTCTTATCCTGTTGCTGGATATGTACTTTTTTTTCATTCATGGCATTATCTCTTCCAATCATTCATTTTCTTGTGTTACTGTATGTAGTCACTGATGAAACTGATTGCACTGAACCAGGAGCCCAGGCTCCTGACTGAACTTTATTCCATTCACTATGTGTTTGTCTTCCATTCATTTTTGCTCTCTCACATTGTGTATAACTGAATCAAATTATTACAGACATGTGCCATATAATACTATATGATGATACAGTGGTAAAACAGTGTGTGTTAATATGACATGTAATTGGAGCAACTCCTTCTGTACCTTGTTGTACATGTACATGTTCTTCGATTTGCTTGTTATATGTGTAAGGTGTCAGTGCATGTAGCTGATTAGAGAGGTGTCATTATTTTGGTGGTTGGTATGGTGTCAGTAAGTGGTTGGTAAAGTGTCAGGAAGTAGTTGGTAAGGTGTCAGGAAGTGGTTGGTAAGGTGTTGGGAAGTGGTTGGTAAGGTGTCAGGAAGTGGTTGGTAAGGTGTCAGGAAGTGGTTGGTGAGGTGTCGGAAAGTAGTTGGTAAGGTGTCAGGAAGTGGTTGGTAAGGTGTCAGGAAGTGGTTGGTAAGGTGTCAGGAAGTGGTTGGTAAGGTGTCAGGAAGTGGTTGGTAAGGTGTCAGGAAGTGGTTGGTAAGGTGTCAGGATGTTGTTGGTAAGGTGTCAGGAAGTGGTTGGTAAGGTGTCAGGAAGTGGTTGGTAAGGTGTCAGGAAGTGGTTGGTAAGGTGTCAGGAAGTAGTTGGTAAGGTGTCAGGAAGTGGTTGGTAAGGTGTCAAGAAGTGGTTGGTAAGGTGTCAGGAAGTGGTTGGTAAGGTGTCAGGAAGTGGTTGGCAAGGTGTCAGGAAGTGGTTGGCAAGGTGTCATGAAGTGGTTGGTAAGGTGTCAGGAAGTGGTTGGTAAGGTGTCAGGAAGTGGTTGGTAAGGTGTCACGAAGTGGTTGGTAATTAATGAGATGTCATGAAGTGGATGCAGGGTAAGGTCATTAATTTGGTTGTTAGTCAGTGGTCTGTAGCACAAATGTTTGTTAGTTTGCTTCAAAAAGGTATCTTGTGGTAATTTGATGTCAAACCTTTCTACACTGTAAATTTTTTACCTCTATTTATTAATAACTCAATATGAACTCTCAGTATTCTCTCACTATAAAAATACAAAAGCAATTTTTCCTGTTGACAACCCTTGTCAGCAAATATTACTTCTTAGTTCAAATAAGATACTGCAAAAACAATTGTGACAATTTTTTATGCATGGACTATCTCAATTTGTACATATCAAAGGTATTAATAAAGCAGCTATTTTAAAAAATCATGTTAATTCTGTTATGTGTGTTCAAATGTGAAGACAGCCCAACATAAAAATCAGCTTATATGAAGTAGGGATAGTAGTGAATAATTGGGGATATCCAAATAGCATGCCAGAATTTTAGTGAGTGCACTTGTAATGGAATCTGTGTTTTCAATAATTTGACCTCTTGGTAATTCCATTGTACATTAATCAGCTGTACAGTACATGTAATATAAATGGAATCCTGACAAAACCCAAGAGCTCAAAAGTCTGGGTTCTAGAAAGATCTTGACCTTTATATTGCTGACTAAAAAGTATTTTTATAGTTTTATTGGAACATAATGATAACATCTTTGAATTTGGCAGTCAGTAAATTGATGGCTTTTGTAATAACTTGGTCACCCGTTAAGCATAACAGCATGTTGACACACCTAATTTGTAATTATATACTCTAATGAGTCTAGCTACCCCCTTAAAGTTTTGCTGTTTCTAAATGTGGTAAATTTATGTGCAGAATTTGTTTGTTTGGGGCAAAAAGTCTCTTCAAAGGTGACTCCAATGACAACAGTTATGGAATTTTCACAAAATCTTTGTTTCTGAATTTGTTTCATGTTAAATGCCTGTTGGCTTTACAGACAAGCTAAGAGGGCATTGGGTTTCTTTAGTCATGTAACAGATTGGGCAGAGTTATTAACTCTGGTTTGGAATTAATGATGTAGTAACATTGCAAAAATAGACAAAATTCTGTCCCAAAAGAGTTAACTTGGAGTATATTTAGAGCAAAATCAGTAGACCATGTCAGACATCTTTTATTTTTGATATTAAATCTCCATCCTGCTTACAGTAACTGTTGTACATATATGTATGTAACTTACATGTACACAGTTAATTTTTTTCTTTTTACAATTAAGAGGTTCTTAATACTCATTTAGGGGGATATTCATCTACACCACAACTTGGGCCTTAATGGCTGAATTAATGTGATGCAGTGAAAAACATGCTGCCCCAGTATAATCCACATCTGACCATGGAACACAGCTTGAGATTGAAGCAGTGGGTCTTTTGGTAACCAAACTTAATTTTCTTCAAGAACACATCAATGATTGTTCACTCAATAAATAGGACAGTATAAATTAGTTTTCATTTTATGCACATTTTGGTGGAACCTAGTGTTGAAACTGATAACATATTTGATGGCTTAATATTTATGCACATTATTATGAATTGATGAAGTGGAATAACCTTGCTTTTATGCCACACGGCAGTAAGGTTATTTGTGCTTCATCCATTCAAAATTCACAAATATAATAGTCATCAAATTGGGTTTTAGAGGGATGTGCACTTAATTAAAGAGGCTAGGTGTGAGGTAGTACATGAGCTAGGCCTCTGTGCCCCTTGAGGAATTAAGTTTCCTATAAAGTTAATTTATAACATTTATCTCAGTGGTAAACGAAAAACATCTGGAAAGATGCCCACAAAAATGGCTTAGTGAGATTATGACGTATGTCTAAAATGGTGTTTCTTTTATTACTACATGGACAAGTACTTTACTACACCAAAATATCAATGCCTATAGACATCGATTACTGTGGCTGTTTTTTTGTGGGAACCACTTTAATGATTGTGATATTCTAAAAATAGGGCAGAGCAACACTGCACAGACGTCCATAATGGCTCTATTTCAATAGTTTAAAGATTTTGCATAATTATGTAATTGTGAACAATATACAAATATATATTACTACAAAACTATAGTGAACTCTCTACGTGATCTATAAATATTTCAATGTGTGATTAAAACTGTTCTCTTGGTGCTAAACTAATTTTTCAAGAAGTAATAAATACTAAAGGCACAATTTAATTCTTTTAAGTGCTGAATAATTTATAAGTAGCTAGCTTTCATGGGTGAAGAAAAGTGAAAATTAAATTAATAATTTGCAAAAAAATTACAATTTTTTAGTTACATGGTAAAGAATATATTAGGTAATATATATATTGGCCTGTTATTCATAAAAAAGAGACGATTCAGATCAAACATTAAACTGTTTGAGTAAATTCCACTCACTGTACAAGAACTGCATTTACAATGACATCATCTGTTCGTAAATCTTCTTTGATATACATACTAGTTATACATTGGTTTCAAGTGATATACAGTGGAATATCCCACAAGTCACTTGTTTTTTCTAGTATACATACAAGCCTTTAAGTGAGTGTGTATACAAAGAAAATACAAGTGGGATGGATATCCACGATATGCCATGAGAAACCATTTGTATAACTATTTTATCCCACACCATAGAATATGCCACAACATCTCATGAGAAAGGACAGTTGAATACTGCCAAATATACAACTACTTTCCTGCTTTCTGATTGGCTGTATTTTCTATGGTGTGGGATAAATATACCCACACTACATCAGTCTTAATGCCACACAACCAAAGTTGCATCGAGCATTAACAGTTCCCACTACACTCCAAGTATTCTGATCCTTGTCATAATACTCAATGCTGTTAACAACTCTTCCACCCACCACATAGATGAGGTCATTTACCACTGCCACACCCAAACATCGGCGACCATTATTCATGTTAGCAACAGCCTGACTCCACTGATCTGTTTCTGCATTATAGACCTCAACACTGTTGCTGAATGACTCCCTATTATCTGACCCACCAATGGCATAAAGAAGATCACCAAGCACTGCCACTCCTAGGCTCCACCTGGCTGTGGTCATGGATGCAATGGCTTCCCATCGACATTCTATTGGGTTATAGCGCTCAGCTGTGTTGAGTGGGGCCCAGAGGTGGTCAAGTCCTCCAACGGCATACACTTTGCCCTGGAAAACAGCAACACCAGGATAATACCTCGCAGATGTCATTAGTGGTAGAGATTCCCATTGAAGAGTCTCGGGATCAAATCTCTTGGCACACATACTGCTGTGGCCACCCAAAACATATACAAATCCTTCCGACTCACAGACACCCGCCCATTTGCACTGGACATCTGGACCATTGGCAACTTGAATCCAGCTGTTTGAAATAGGATCATACTTGCCAACTTTGTACCGACTGACTGTGTAAAGCTCATCATTGACTACCACCACCCTGAAGTAATCTTCCCTAGAGACATGGGCAACACTCATCCCAGCAACTACAGACCACTGTAAGGTATCGACATTGAAACATTGGACACTACTTAATTTTTGACCATTAGACCATCCGCCAATCACATAAATTTCTTCTGAAGCCATGCGAGGTCTAATTCTGAAATTTTCAGTTTCAGAATTCGAGTCTGCACTGCCAAGAAGAGCTTGGTACATGCGGGCCTCTCTTATGAGTTCCTTACAGATTGTATTCTCCTGCATTAGTCTTTTGACAGTGCCATTGTTGACAAGGAAATGCAGGCTCATGAGTGGAAACCTGACATATTGCATTATATCACCAGCAAAGTCTTTTCTTGAATGAAAATCATGGTTGATCCACTTCCATGCGGCTTCAAACACTGATTCCTCTGACTGTACCTTCAAAGTGTCATCTCTGAGCAGCGCCTTGAGCTGTGGGTAAGGAAGTAGTTTGAATTCGTCCTCTTGATAAACGTGTTGAAAATTCCACAATGTGAAACGCTTTGCATGGTCGCTCAACCCTTCGAGGCAGAACAGTTTCGCCACGGAATGAAGCCCTAAGCAATTTGATGGGGTCATATTCCTTCGCAGAAACGTTTCACAGTGGTCGACTAGAGAATCGAGGCGAAGGACGACACAGACTTTCAAAATATCCTCCACGGTATCGACATCTATCTTCAAGTAGGAAGTATAAAAATATTCAATCACCATCTCCAAGGCCTTAGCTCCCATATCTTTAACCTCAATACATGCTTCATTCACTTCAGAGAACCCAGATAAAAACATAGCCCGAAAGTACGGGCTACTAGCTGCCAAAATAGCACGGTGGGCTGTTATTGTTTGGCCTTCGACGAGTAAATTCACATCACACAGTTCTGTATATCGTCGCATCGAATTTAGAACTCCTAGGACATCCCGCGACAAGGATTCCTCGAAGATTTCGATCGAAGTAGTGTCGAAGATGGGTTTGAGGACTTTTGGATCCGTTACAGAGGCCATAATCGAGGCCTAACTCCATATCACTAAAGCAGTGTACTGACCAAAGAACGTACAACACCAAGAGTTGATACGGATCTTTTGTTCTGTCACAAAAGCCGGTGAATATTGTCAACGATCAAGAGGCCTGGGACCCACTGTGTATATATATTAGTTGAAAAAGTCAACAACAAAAAATGTGTACATTTCTATTACCATAAAAGACGAATGTACATGTAGCATTCATCACAGTTCAAAAGCTTTCAAACTAATTTGTTATGTTTTAAACACCTTTTTCAGAAACATTCGCGCTTTTTTCAGAGCCACGTGCTCAGTATTGTATGAGGGCGTCGTCAAATGCCAGCATACACTTTAACTGTAAGACAAGTCGATTCGGAAGTAGAAATGCCTAGTTACGATATTCCTATGGGCGATTTTTCCCCTTGCATAACTTAAAATCCTCTATCTGACCTCCGTCGGATATGCTTGGTTTGCGTCACTCATAAAAAGAGAACAATATCTCTCTGTTTATCTTAAAGTTTACATTGCTCGACTGAGGAAAACTGGGACGCAATATAAGGTCTTAAAAATAAAACGGATATTAAAAGATGTAGTTTGCGGATAATCTAAACTAGACGTGAACATCCCCACTTCCGTCCAGATATGTATTTGATTGATGAGTTTTCATAATACCTGGTCGCGCAAAGAATGGGTTTAATCTCTCTTTCTCATAGGCTTAGATACAAAATTCCGGAATTTTTTTTTTGAGAATTTTAGACACCAAAAATAATTTTAGAAAATCTCGGGAAATTTAGACAGCGAGTAAAATTTGGCAGAATTTTAGATAAATATTAGCTTTCAGCAAGGGACCATAATTCTAAGAGAGTGAAACTCGCCGATTGATGTCTCAGCGATGTGCTTGGCGCTCAAGGCTATGCAGGGGCTTGTAAGTGATTACGTATTTCCGTCCATTTTCGAATGATGTTTTACTTCCGGGTTCAAATGAAAACGAGTCCTCAACGAGCGAAGGACCAACTTGAAGCCAACTACAGTTCCGCAAACTGCAAATATTTGAGCAAATTACACTTTATTTACAGAATGACGATTATGGCATACAAAACTAATGGTCAATTCAAGATATGATTGTAATGCGTTTTTTGAAGAAAATATACAAGTATTAATTTATTAACAGGATGTTGACGCCATATCGCTCGCGCAAGGCTCTCACAATGGAAATAGATTTTTACGAACGCGCGCATAAGAATTCCCCGTTTGCGCCATATGGCGCCAACCTGTTACTAATAATAACCTTGAGCGCCAAGCACATTGATACACTTTCGCTTTCTTAGTGTTATGGTCTCTTGCTTCCAGGTGACACTTTCACAATTTTACACAAGCAAAAACCTCGCGAAAGAGACGAAAGGCGACAACTAACTTGAGACATCGGTCAGCGGTTTCTCACTTAAATTATGCTAACTGCCTTTCTTTATTCTTTTGGAGCTTTGGTTATAAACTGTGTCGGTTGCTTTTATGGTTATCAATCATCAAGGTTTTGTTTTTCTATGAAAATGTCAGATATACTGTTTTAAGAGTTTTCGAGAATTTTAGAAAATTTTTCAAGAATTTTAGAACTTTTTTGGAGAAATTCCGAAAAGAAGTTTAACCTACTTTTCGGAAATTTTGTATCTAAGCCTCAGTACTTCCTCGACTCACCCCTATTTTCCGATCGTCCAGGAATTTTAAAAACTCGTCTGTTGCTGAATCTGGAAGGAAACGTAGGACTGCTAACAGTCACCCAAATACACGTTTTCTGCAACGTAGCGCGCGTACGTAGCGGTTGCGTGGCATAGCGCGCAACACGATTGCACCATGTGTCCACCCACAGGCAGCCCAGCCACTTCTCCTGACGAAGTTTATTTTAATAATTTATTTACTATTTTATTGATACGCTTTGATACGCTAAAAAGACAAAAAAATGCGCGCGCTTGTTTTAATTTGCTTGGCGCGCGCGCTCTTGTTATGCATGGGTTTCCTGTGGTAATATCCTCCCGATATCCCACGGGACGAGCGCGCGCTTGTTGTGAATGGGTTTCCTGTGGCGATCCCGCGGGACAAAGCTACTTTGTGAGAAGGTATGAAACACGGTCACGTGACAAAATACATTTTCGCTTGTATTTCACCAGCTAAGAAAGAAAATATCGATTTTTCTTCGAATATGTAAACAAAGTATTTATGTCCAAACAACTTAAAAGTTTGAGCGCTCAAAGTTTGTTATTTGACGAGAATTTCACCTGGAAAGCTTTGACTCGCGATGGACGTATGTGTGCCCCAGGTTGATGGACACAACGCTCGGGATTTTTCACTCGTTGAGTTGTCGAGGAATGTCGGATAGCTATCGCAAGTACACGAGAGTTTTCCGAAATGAAACCGAAATGAATGAAAAACGGTTGTGAACAAGTTTACTTGAAACGGTGCTGGTTTTGGACTACAAAATCACTTCTTGGAATAAGCTTTTGAAAATGTCAAAAGCTTTTATGCTCATACAAGACTTCGAAACAATCCTTCACTGTAAATGAGCGGACCTTCAAGGTATTTGAGATAGTTTTATGAGTGATTTTTTGAAGTTTTGTTGTGTCGCTCACAGCTTCATGTACAATGCTACCAGTTTTGGACTGCAAAAATTACTTTTTTGGGGTGTTTTAGGACGCTTCATAAGTTTTTATGTTCACATAAGATTTCGAAACAATTATTTATATGAAATGAGCTGATTTTCAAAATTATTAAGCTAATGTTAGGCATAAAATTTTGATTTTTTGTTGTGCATTTTGACACTCGGTCGGTGGTTCATTCTGACTCATAGAGAACAAAAACTTACTCCAGCTGAGAATTTGCAAAAAATATAGTCCGGATGTGACGCAGGCTACTGAATCTGGAATGAGAAGATATTGGGTTTACAAGAATATTAAAAGAGTAAAGGAACCATCCTCATTGATATGGGCTGAAATAGTAGATGTGTATACACTGCCGAAGGCCAGATAAATCGATCAACAAAAGCCCAACAAATTCAATCCCAAGAAAACAAAAAAGACATAACAGTTTCAAAACTTACTTTATTTCTGTTTATAACTGAACTGCTTACAATCTTCTTGTATATATTTTTTGCAAATTCTCAGCTGGAGTAAGTTTTTGTTCTCTATGAGTCAGAATGAACCACCGACCGAGTGTCAAAATGCACAACAAAAAATCAAAATTTTATGCCTAACATTAGCTTAATAATTTTGAAAATCAGCTCATTTCATATAAATAATTGTTTCGAAATCTTATGTGAACATAAAAACTTATGAAGCGTCCTAAAACACCCCAAAAAAGTAATTTTTGCAGTCCAAAACTGGTAGCATTGTACATGAAGCTGTGAGCGACACAACAAAACTTCAAAAAATCACTCATAAAACTATCTCAAATACCTTGAAGGTCCGCTCATTTACAGTGAAGAATTGTTTCGAAGTCTTGTATGAGCATAAAAGCTTTTGACATTTTCAAAAGCTTATTCCAAGAAGTGATTTTGTAGTCCAAAACCAGCACCGTTTCAAGTAAACTTGTTCACAACCGTTTTTCATTCATTTCGGTTTCATTTCGGAAAACTCTCGTGTACTTGCGATAGCTATCCGACATTCCTCGACAACTCAACGAGTGAAAAATCCCGAGCGTTGTGTCCATCAACCTGGGGCACACATACGTCCATCGCGAGTCAAAGCTTTCCAGGTGAAATTCTCGTCAAATAACAAACTTTGAGCGCTCAAACTTTTAAGTTGTTTGGACATAAATACTTTGTTTACATATTCGAAGAAAAATCGATATTTTCTTTCTTAGCTGGTGAAATACAAGCGAAAATGTATTTTGTCACGTGACCGTGTTTCATACCTTCTCACAAAGTAGCTTTGTCCCGCGGGATCGCCACAGGAAACCCATTCACAACAAGCGCGCGCTCGTCCCGTGGGATATCGGGAGGATATTACCACAGGAAACCCATGCATAACAAGAGCGCGCGCGCCAAGCAAATTAAAACAAGCGCGCGCATTTTTTTGTCTTTTTAGCGTATCAAAGCGTATCAATAAAATAGTAAATAAATTATTAAAATAAACTTCGTCAGGAGAAGTGGCTGGGCTGCCTGTGTAGGCGCCACGAACATCGCACAGACATCAATACTGAGTTTCGCTCTCTTAGTATTATGGTCTCTTGGCTCGCACACTGTTGCAAAAAACCTTGTACAAAAAGTTCAGTTGCATCTTGTGTCCGGGCCTTTGATCTGCTACGTAGCTGTGTTTAACTAGAACAGATTTCGTATGAGTGTGAAACGGACCAGGAGAAAAATAATCTCCTTATATTATTTTCCAGGGATATCTCTATTTTTCTAAAATTCTGAGTTTTCCATCATTGTCTTATTCCTTTGTCCTATTTGCCTGATAAGTTGTCATTACCATTTTATATCTTACTTTGAATACTAAAAACTACAGAAATGGTTAGTATCTATCTCATGGCGAGATATCCGTATCTTGGACAATTTGCTTGTTTTCTTTAGTGTGAATACTGCGATTAACTCCCGTCAAAATATATAGCCTCCTCTGCAGGCATCTCTTTCGGTATTCTGGGCTTCCTGTGTAGAAAAAGTAAACTAAACTCTCTTCCCTAGACTCTAGTTTCCCTCAGCTTTCTAGGACCACAGGAAGCCCAAGAAAAATGAGTTGCAGGCTAGTAAAATTAGTAACAAAGATATACCTCCTATAGTAATGGTGCTCATTTCATACCCTATATATATAGAGGATATGGATCAGATTCGGCACAATAGTAAGCTAAGGTAAAGCCGGAGAATTGCTCAGTCAACGACGTTTTATGCGGTGGCTAGTAGAGTAGATTTCGTATGAGTATGAAACGTACCGCGCCGTGCCGTGGCCGTGTCTGTGCCGTGATGTCTATAAAAACATTC
This sequence comes from Telmatactis stephensoni, assembly GCA_029948255.1. Lineage (NCBI taxonomy): Eukaryota > Metazoa > Cnidaria > Anthozoa > Actiniaria > Isophelliidae > Telmatactis > Telmatactis stephensoni. The sequence goes on from JALIZF010001912.1 coordinate 1,182,732, forward strand.
GAAATTTCTACACTAACCGTGCCGTGACCGTGCGGTGCCGTTTTCACAGCCATACGAAATCTACTCTAACTTTCTTGGCGGAAAGGTACACCTTCTTGAAGTGTAAGAAAACTGACCCTAGCTGTTTTATGCCGGTATACTTCAAAGCCCCATCACAAGGGGTTTTTTCTGTTACAAAATCAATTAACACTCTCTACTTTCAGTGTCTCATCTTTCTAGACTAAAATAAACTCACGCGTTGAATTTTGCTGAGGCAGGAAACAAAACCGAGAACATTGCAGAGGATTAATTTCAGTCTTGAAAATAACAAATTAAAACAAAAAAACATGGGCGATTACTCCTCGGGAACCCAGGAGTAATATTCTGTCGCTCGTTGGTGATAGACGAGCGGTCAACTGTTTTCCATTCGCGGAGCGGAGAGGAACAGGCATTTCAATATCCTTCCTCCTCATTTTAATGCCATTTTTCTCCCTCCTCCCCAATATTTTCGGCCATTTCTCCTTCACTACATCTCATAATTGCTTTCCTCCCTCCTCCCAAACCGATTTTTCTGCCTCTTTTCTCCCTCCTCCCTACTTTTTGGGGGCTATTTCTCCCTCCTCCCTAAACCATTCCTCTCCGCTCCATTCGCATTGTACACTGACATGGAAATAAGACACTATAATTAAAGAAGAGGATTTTAAAACTGCAAACAAGTGTTTTAATAGTTTTGTAACTAAATCACGATACATAAACTTACTTTAAAAAAGTCAGGATAGGAAGCTTTATTCCCGTTTTTGACTGACTATTGAAATTGATGACCTTCGATGTCCAACTGAAGAAAATTAATACTAAAAGAAACAGATAATCATCTTTCTTAAGAACAAAAGGTATCTTGACGGAATTTCATAAGAAAATCTTTTTGTCGCCCTAATATTTTCTGAACTTTAGGTCATATTTCGAAGAATTTACTGCGAAAAAGCTTGTATCGCGACCGACAACTTTAAACTTTCAGTTGGATTTTGGGTTTTTCTGATCCGCCAATCATGTGATGGGGGTGGAGCTTATACAAATACCCTCGATCCGATCTTGATCCACGTTTGCCATCAGTCTTGAGGTCCTTTGAGTGTATTTTCATAAGCTCCGCTCCCTTCACCTGATTGGTGGATCAGAAAAACCCTAAATCAAACTGAAAGTTTGTTGTTGAAATTCGTTGTTGGTCGCGATACAAGTGTTCTAGCTCGCAGTAAGTTATTCAAAACGAAGATCTGTAGCCGGTCGACGTTACTTTGTGTCGTTTATGTCAGTCTTAGTTCAAAACCAATTGTCTCAAGATATCATTGAATATCATCGTGTCTCTTTCCCGGACTTTAGTTTCAAATCTGCTTCTAACTTCTCATAAGGTTGACCATGTACTCATCAGATACTATAGCTAGCTACACAATACTACAATAAAACTTTAAAAATGCTATTAAACATCGATACACATATAGCTTCCTCAACAGCCGTTTTATAATATTTCTGAAGGAGTGTCTGCAGCCGACTTTCATATATTTTGGTGGGGAATATGGCCGTCGGAAATATTTCCACCCTAAAAAGTACCAAATTGGCAAAGCTGAACTCAAAAAGGTACCATTAAAACAGAAAGTCTCAATATCTGGTGCCGATTTCTGTTAAAGTACCAACGCTGTCCGTGAATAGCCAACAAGGTACAAATCTCGTGATATTGACCCCAAGAGGTACAACGATAATCCCGTCCAATATATATATCTAGGGGCGTGTCCCTCCTTCCGGGGTCTGTAGTACGTGGCTTTCTTTGTTATCGTTTATAGGTTTTGATTTTTTGATAATGCTGAACTACAGGAAAACTGAATTGGGAATCGGGAGATAGGATATTGTGAAGACGACAAAGTCTTCAGACACGAAGAAACTCCGCCTCTTTTCGCACAGAACGTACTCCACGTCAGTTTCTCTTAAGAATTAGAGCAGTATTTCGCATAGCTGCGAAAACGGCTTGGTTATGGCAGGAATTTCAAATGTTTTTATATAGACAGCACGACAGTTACACGGTCACGGTACGGCGCGGTCCGTTTCGCATTTTCATCAGCCTGTTTTCGTACGAAAACTGCTTTTATTAGCGCTGTAAATGAATTGAAAGTTTGACGAATTTTGGTTTGTGGTAGCAATGTCTCTAAGCACTTTATATTCTTTTTTATAAAATATTTGAGATATAACGCGCGCGTTGATTGGCTGGCTACCATGTTTATATCAGAGGACAGAGACATGGCTAGTCCAGTCCCAGACTCTCTTTCTTGCCGCTCCAGGACTCGCGGAGAAAGAGAGTCCAGTATAACTTGCATGCGCATGTCAGTTTAGTGACCACGCGATCACCACATTCATGTGGTGATCGCGTGGTTATAAATCCTGAAGTCATCTAATGATTCAAGATGGCTGAAGAAGAAAGTGTTTTGTATACACGATATCAGTCTCATTTCGGAAAGCCATTTGTTGATTCAGTGAGCTATGCACTTGGAAAAACCAACTATAATCTTTTACCAAAGTTTGAGCAGTTACAGGCCATTTACGGATGGACAGTTGTGAAAGACGTATTTGTGAATTTTTCGATACGCATCACTACCACTGCTACCAAACACTGACATTTGCATATTGCAAGCTCGCAAAATACTAATTAATCAATTGATTGGCTCATTTTGCACATGCGCATGCAAGTTATACTGGACTCTCTTTCTCCGCGAGTCCAGGAGCGGCAAGAAAGAGAGTCTGGGACTGGACTAAGACATGGCTCGCTCAAAAAACGTCGAAAATATTTTATAAAAGCAATATAAAACGATCGCTTATGTCTCTGTACTGTGATATAAACACTCTGGAAGATGTAGAGCACTCGAAAAGCAAGAGAAACACTCGGCTACGCCTCGTGTTCCTAAGCTTGCTTTTCTCTTGCTCTACATCTTCCATCGTGTTTATATCACAGTACAGAGACATGCGCGCGCGTTTTATATTCCTTAATTTGAAAATTTGCAATGTTTCTTCGAAGTTAAAAAGCCTTGCGCACCGCCATCTTGATGACGTCATAAATGCGGAAATACTGGACTTCAAAAAATCAATGACTTACTTGATCAAATTGAGAAATATCTGGAAGGGATAAACAAAGGAAATAAGAATTAGGATAATTCGGAGGCTGTAACTCAATAGACTAGTTATCGAGTGAAAACTGCACGGCGCGGTTAAGGCAGGAATTTCGGATGTTTTTAGAGCGGTTTTCGTATGTGTGGGAAACTTACCGCGTACCATGATCACCATGTCAGCGCCGTAATGTCTGTAAAAACATTCGAAATTCTTGCTGTAACTGTGCCGTGTTGTGACTGTGTCGTTTTCCCACTCATACGAAATTGGCTCTATAGACATGACGGCAGTGACACGGTCACAGTACAGCACCATCCGTTTCACATTCATACGAAAACTGCTCTATGCAGTCAATTTTATTAACGTTGTCTAAATGGACTACAATAAATGACCTGTAAATGACATGCGTCTCACTGATTAAGGGCCTGATTATATGAACCGGGCCGGCCCGGTTAAGTGGGCTGACGTCTTTTGTTTTGTGGCCCCAGGGGAAAAGAAAACAGAGGAAGTGAGCCCGGGTATCCGGGCCAGCCCGATTCATATAATCAGGCCCTAAGCTTCTCGCGCGAAATATGGTGTGTGTACGGGAATTCACAGCTTTAGAGCCAATGAAAGGGAAAACATTGAAGCAAGCTCTTTTAGAATACGCTAGAATGCTGATTGAATTCGTTTCATGAGATACGTGATATTTGTAAAAATCTGAATGTACTGTGTTTTTATATAGACGTTAATTAGATTTGATGTATAGCACGACTCTGGTTAGAAAGCCTCACGAAAATAGACAACCGTCCATTTCCTGGTGAAGGTAGAATCAGCCGAAAATTTCACAGAATTGAAATCCGGGTCGGATAAAAAAAAACCTTTTCACATTTAATACTGAGCACCATTAGCTTTAGCTCAGATAAACTGAACACGACTTAACTTCAATTACAATCATGAGATTATGGGATAGATCAAATATCGACCTTTCAAGTTCAATATACATTGCCGTCCGGTCAGATGACATGTGGAAAAGGATCCTATAAGTTCTTCTATGAAATTTATGTCTATATGTAAACCTTTTTGAGGCTGAGGCAGAGAGAGGCAGAGAGAGAGAGACTGAGAGAGAGAGAGAGAGAGAGAGAGAGAGAGAGAGAGAGAGAGAGAGAGAGAGAGAAGCATTATATAAAAATAAAAATGTACATTGTATATATTGCATTTAACAAGTGCAAATAGACGGATATGTATTTTAAATTGGAAGATAAATAAAAATCTTGAAACCTCCCGGCAAAATTAATATACCCAGAAGGTTTGACCGCAAAAGTTATAAACGCAAGTCTACAAATATATATCGGTGTTCCAATCATCATTTATCTGTTTTTCTAACCACAAATTTCACAACAGAGAAAAGCTGCATGAATAATTCAGTCTCTTTCGCAAAACAGTAAAAACGCTAAACCAAAAGAGCCTCATATAAAATTACGTCGCGACATAGTTATTCCATTAAAGGACGATTTTCCAAGGATCTTTTTGTAAACTTCCTTTTAAAGTGATTTATTTTATCCGCCCCGCATGGTGTACCGAAATGGTTCAAATTGCTCAAGCACGTCATGATAGAATACTGCTCTACAACATCTGTTTGTAGATTTTTCTGCAAAGGAAGATATAATTCAAAACTTTCGATTCGGTCTTCAAAAAATGTTTACTTTTCAGAATACATCAATAAAGCAGCTAACATTTCTCATGCAGTTTACAAAGACAACGCCTTTTGATTTGTGCGTTTACCACATACGCCTACAATGGTGTGCGAGATCAAAATCAACATGTCACGAGCTGACATCGTAGAATGTATTTTTTATCATTTCTTCCTATTTTGCCCACTTCAAGCCTGCTTAATTTGCTCGTCTTGAGTACAGTTGTTGTGGCTACTCCACGATTATAGTAGTAAGCCATAAGTGGTGTAAAGTTTCGCAGTATAAGACAAGTAAAGCTCAAGAAATAGCAAACATTTATCGATCAAACGACAAGATATTGAGTTCTTTAGCTTTGATGATGTTTCCACTGGTATTTTTAGTCGATGGTATCTGATCAACAGTATTTGCAGAGTACGTGTGGCCAAGTTGTCTTGGTCTATAAAGATATTTACCGTCAGAATGATTACTAGTCTCTCGGGAGTCCATGATGACAGGGCTGTTTTTGCTTCGTTCTTCCATTAAAGCAATTTACGAGAGGATGTTGTATAAAAAGACAAACCTAAGTGAGAGGAGATTGCCAGCGGCAGAATGTTGATGTGTCGGAGGTTGTTGTAGCTGTATGTTTATAGAACAAGGGGAAACAATTACAGTATATTATTACGGGAAAGGAAAATTTTTTTTTAGAGTTTTGTTTCGGGTATATGTTTTGATTTTACTTTACTCCATCCATTGAGACAAATATGTTACAAAACCGCACAGCGAGAAAAAACAAAAATTGAAAACGGATAAGAGACAAAAGGTTAGTTTTGAAGTAACCACAAAATAAAACAAAATTCTGCAGGTTTAAGAAAAATTTTCTCAAGAGGATTACATGAATTACCTTCTCCACATCGCAACAAAACGACAAAACATTACATTAATCTTGTGCAATCTCTTCACAATTTGATAGATTTTAAATTGAAGCTTTCGTAAAGTCACTTCGAAGTACTAAAAACACAACCTCGGGTCAGTTCAATATCTTTCTGCTCAGTCGTTTTTGAAAATCTCCCTATTCATTATTCTTTGGCGTATTGTGTTATCACATTGTGCAAATCACTATAATGACTTGAAAACGTAATTTCTTTGAATATTGAGCCTAAATCATCCAAGAAAATACGAACGTTCAATAAACAACAAATTCAAGCTGCGATTCAAATTATTTCATGGCTTGCCGGGCATAGACTATAGGTCACTTTCGAAGCACCTTCCCGAGGTCATATTGGATTCACAAAGAATATATTTATCCCTCTTGTTTATAGAACAACACTTTGTAATCTTTCACAATAGACGTGGGAATTGAAACAACATGTAAGTATAAACGGTGGGGTTTTTGCGCTTTCAACGAAGAAAAGCCTGATATTAGGGCTTGACTGAAAAAGGTTCATGCTATTTCCAGCTTGATCCCGGTAGTGATTTATTACTGGAGCGGGCTGCAAGGGTTTGGCTTGCTGCGTGCAAGGCAGCATATCGTGATAAATAAATCAACCCCTTGGTTTCTTTTGTTTTTAACCACAATGGGAATTTTATTGTTATTCTATGAACACACGCAATGCTACTCGAGGCAACTGCTCTAAATGAAATTTTATTTGATTATAGAATTAGTTCTACAGATCTGGTTTCCCGTAGCTAAAGTACACAGATACTATAGGATCCTAGGGTCTGCAGACACTGACAAATAATCAGTATCCTATAGGGTCGAATGGAAGAAAGGCGACTTTTTACTCAGTACAACCTCAAAACATACAATATTTATATATTGACTACTTTGCAGATTTATATACATCATCTCGCTATATCCTTGAGCAATATTTTATGTGAAGTGAAAGAAAAAATCAAGCTAAACTCACTACTCTAGTTATCTGTCTTCCCAACTCTGATATTTTCTAAGATTTCAACTACTAAAAGTGCTGGCTTATCAAGTCAGTAGAGCTAGAATCACGAAAAGATTATATCTGCTTTTTTTTCATAACCATTTCTTCGGGGGTTTTCGTTATTACATGAGCAAATAGATGCAATTTATTTGTTCCTTTGTGCATCTGTCCTTGGAAATGTTTTCACAATTTGAAGAGCCATAAGAAGTCTTAAAGTCCTAGGAATAAGTACGCTCTTAGACCATTAAGTTTCTCTTTAAATCATGAGTGACACTTTACTATAAAAGTGCAGTCGAACTGAAATAATAACTCTCGTTCAAATTGATATTTTAAGTCTCTAAATTGAACACAAAACAAAAGATTTAGAAGTGAGGACAAGACGAACAGTCGCCAACTGTTGCCTTTTTTGAAGTTAATTGTTTTCAATAGGGAAATATTGGCACCGACAGAGCTCTTCGAGTTTTTTTACATCTGTTTTTGTCTTCGCGATCTCTAACAGGTGAGCTCGAAGAACAAAGAAACTAGACTCTTGAGCTTTATCGAATTTCCTCTGCACTGTCGCGTCGTCCAAAAGATTAAGGGTCACTGCTTCCCAACAATCTGATAACAAAAAAGAAAACGAAAAACAAAACAAAAAAAGCAATCTCCCACTTTGTTGAAGACAAAGTTAAATTTACCTGAAGAGGGCTCGTCAGGTTGCGTGCATTGTGCAAGGGGGTGGCAAGTCCGGTTGATGTATGGCCAAAAAGGGTTGTCATATAATGCCAGCGTGAATCGTGAGTGTAGAGGATATAACATGGCTCTGATCGCAGCGTGCATACTGCGCGTTTAAAGAAGGATGATAAACAATTTGTGAACATCATTTAAAACAAATTGAATTAAATTTGAGCGCATTGACAAACTCACGGAAATTGAGAGTAGTGTGATAAAAACGGACAAAAGACGAAAATACGTTTAAAATAAACATTCCAAATTAGAATCTTGAAGTTTGATTAGCAAATAAAACTCTAATAAACTTTGTTTATGTTTTACGATAGAAAAGCGCGCATTGAATTCGGCTTTTAATACTCAATTATGAGAAACCAATATGAAAATGATATATTTTAAAGAAAAACAGAAATCATACCGATGGAAATGAATATTGTATGCCTGCTAAGTGCATAATCATACTCCCGAAGCGAGGAGATATTAATTATGTTCTTGCCGGAATAATATACCCAAAAAATGTCTATTTTGTAAACAAACTGAAGATAGCGTCGAAATAAAGAGTACACTAAGCTAAATCCTGGTATCTTCAACTATGTGAGATCCATCATCTTCGAGCGATTTTCGCCCCTGACTCATCATCATGGCATTGGAATCGGCATTGGAATCACCATTGGACGCGGGCTTGACTTCGTTGTCCGGCTTTTTCAGTGTAGACTTGTGGGTGGATCGTGATCTGAAGTAACTGCCTTGGTAGGCCATGAATTGCCTGTGTCTGCAGCAACATATGAGCATCAGGAGATATCGCTTGTATTCTTTGCGAAACTGGTGCGTTAGAATTCCATAGACCATAGGGTTTAGACAGCTATGTATGTACAGTAGGACGGAGGAATATACCAAAATTGTACTCATTCTTTCTGGGTCGTCGTTATCTCCAAAAAAAAACATGAAACCCACAATCTCATGCGGTAGCATACAAACCGCAAAAAGAATGACAATGACTGCCACTGTTTTGATAATTTGGATGTTTTCTCGTCTTGTAGACTGCGAGACTGACTGCCCGTACTTATTGTCCAAAAGCAGGGTACCAGGAATCTTGCGATGGCGCAAACAGCGGACAATTTGGATATAGGCCACGGTTATGATGCAGAGTGGGATCAAATACTGCAAAAGGAACATTACTACAGTAAAAGCCTGAGCGCTCAAGTGGCTCCATTTTTCCTGGCAATTATCACTTTTTTCTGTTAATCCCGTAGTGATCATTAAGGGTAACACAGGAATAACTGCCATGACCCACAAAAACCCTGCCCAAATAGTTGCTTGCCTTGCTGTAAAGTTGGCTTTTAGTGGCCTGAGAACTCCATTACATCTGTGGACTGCCATGGAAGTTAATGTAAAGACACTGGCGAAAAATGTAACAGTCATCATCGGCCAGACGAATTTGCAGTAGAATAGAGAGTACTTAAAAGACCCAGTATATACGTGGGAATTAATGGCCAGACTCAATATGAGAAATGTCAAGTCAGAGATTGATAGGTTCATGATGAAAATATCACTTGCAGTTCGCGTACCAGTTTTCCCAATTACCACCAAAAGTACAAGACCATGACCAACCAGCCCCAGTATAAGACACAGCACAAATACTACAATCAGTAAAGGCCCCTCGATTCCAGCAGTATCGCCACTGTCAATGGTAGTGTTGTTCATCATGAGTTCTGCAGTTTCTTTTACTCTGAGGATACAATATCACGACCAAATTCTTCCTTTCAATAATTTAGCGTATTTTTTACAATAATGTTTTTGGTATCGACGTCTTCTAAAGTTGAAATTCCAGTTTTGACAGGTGATTTGGTTGTTAATATAACATGAAGGACTTGGAGAATCAGTGATGTAAAAACATCGGCGTAAAGATTCTCTAGTATGTCACTTTCTAGAGCTAAATTGTCATCTTTGTATCTCTTAAATATGTAAACTTGGCCCACAATTAATTGTTGTCTTCGATTTTTCTAGAAAATAAATCGCGCGTGAGATAGTGCCCACTCGTCAGTGCCATAAGCTGTTTACTTGCCGATACAGCGGCCGTACGAGCTAACGTCAACTTCTGACTGAGATTTGACATGAGTGAGCGATGATGAGCTTGTGAAAACATAAGATTCGTTACCCATCGTATACACGATTGGCTCCCTGACGAAATGCTGCTGATACGTCAACGGGTTGCCACGTGATTTCTTAACCAATCACAAAGTCTTAAAAAAATTGACACGTGAATATTTAACCAATCAGGGACGTTGTTCACATCCCTGGCATTTGAATGGCTTGTGAAAGCCGTCAGCAAGCATCCTTTCTTCCTCTTGTCTGTTTTTCTTCTTTTTAGAGAGATCTTAACAATTAAAAGATTGAATGCTTCCGGTAATTTTTTGGCTAAAAACGATTGGCCTCTAGGCGAAGGAAAATCCATGCTATTAAATTAAGCTATTAATTCAAGAATTGGTGTGAAGTTTTTCTTGTGGACTTCTGGGCTTTGTAAAAACATCGAAGCAGGTCACAACATATCATGTATAATCTACATATTTTTACAGAAATTTTAAACAATTGTAAATTCACTTTGCAGTTGACAGGGGACGTGGGACGTAAACACAGATGTTGACTACTATAGTATTCACTTAGTTTGTGCTTAAGAAATAGTTCTGATTTGCTTGCTAAATAATTGCATTTCATATCAAGTCGAGCGAGTGTCTAGAAAGCATGTACATGTATTATGAAACTGAACGATTTGATAACCATTTTTTCTTTGTCACGACAACAAAGCTGCAGTTTCAGGCATGAAACTGAGAAAAAAATTTTGTTGAATGGGAAAAATGTCTTTCTGAGAGACTGACAATATTTATATAGTTTCAGAGTATAATTTCAGCACTAAAGCCCTCCCTTTTCAGACGAATGTTCTATATCGTGCATTATAGTGCAATATCACTCAGTTGGCTGGCGTCCTATTGTTTACAATCTCGCCAACTGTGCTTTTAACTCACTACAATTTTCAACCTCTAAAAAATACAAAAATTATTAAATATAAATCAACGTACCGAGGATACGTCAAATCCACTTTAAAGCTTTGACTAAGCGGTGTCAGTGAGCGACTACAGCTGAGGCGACTTTGCAGATCGTTCTATTTCCTTGGCTCTTTGTGGCTTATCCTAAGAAATGTCACTAGTGACAAAGCTTGGTAAATATAAATCTTTGATGCTGGAAAACGATTCATTAAAACCAGAAGTGGAAGTCAAGAGATAAAATATCTGATTAAGGAAAACTGTCAGAATCGAATATATTTTGTGGAGTTAGTGCAATGCGTCTTAACCTAAGCGATTGGCATTGAAAAAGCTGTTAATGTAGGATTTCCTCTTTGATTCCTCCACAACGCACCATTTTCACAACGAGTTAAAATTGCTTGCACGAGTAGGAAAAATAACGCCTTTAAAATGTTAACCATTTTAACAAACTTCAAATAAAGCTTCACAGTGTTTTTATTTCCTAATTTTAACGCGTTCTTCATTTAGTTATAACCAAATAACAAAGTCAATTACAGCCTAATCAAGTTTAAATTTTTTTGCTTAAATTCAAATATAAAGGAAAGCCGCCTTTTCCTTATTTCAAAAGATGATAAATATTACGTTCGAACATGGTTAAAAATGTAAGAATTGCTTATGAATACAGTGTTTGGGTCTTAAAATTTTTATCTTAATCGCTTCAGGCATTTACGGAAGCCATCCAAGAGCAAACCAAACGAACATCAATCAAGTTTAGTACACCATGCACTATAACCCTGTAGCCATGGCAACAGCTTCCATGGCTACACAAAATTACCAAAGTACAATGGCTTTATGGAACATTCTTCTCAGACACAATTAATCAAGTAAGTAGTATATCATGCACTGTAATCCTGAAGCAATGGCAAAAGTTTCTGCAAAATTAACCACAAAAATTTGGGCAGCAGTTCTTGCGGTACGGTACATAGTACCGTACCGCAAAACATGAACACTAGTAGTCAAGGCAACAGTTATTCAACAAAAATAAAAAATATGAACTGGCTTTACAAAATCCTCTTTGGTTTTCAAAGAGATTCACTAAAAATGCACTTAGAATAACTCCTTGCCAGATTTAATCACATCAACATTAGAGCAATATCATAAAATTTGATAAAATCGGCCGGAATGTTTCAATCGGTAATGACTTAATGCTTTCAATGCCACCAGTGAGACCAGGAGCCCAGACAAACCAATCTAATTGTGCCTCAATTGAAGGGGGTCTTGATTCTTTTTTGGTGTTTCTACTAATGGATTTTCTGGTGGATGATCACGTACGCCATGAACGGGATATATTTGACATTGAACCAACAGAAAATTAAAGATACTACTGAACCTCCTCTTACAACTGACCACTTCTACCAAATCCCCGCCATGTTAGATAGATTTGATACGCTCTGTAAACTAAGTGATGTCGGATTAAACAACATTAATGTCATGTGTAGAGAAATTTAAAGATAGCTTTGTTGAATGGAATCAGGTCAGCCAGGATATCTACAGGAGGCTAAAAATTCAGTCAGCCACTAGAAACTGATGAAGTTACCCAGTGATGCCGAATTAAGTTGCCTGATTTTTTATGTCTAAAAGAACTCCGAGTAACACAGTCAAGTCATAATAAAGAAGATAGCCTTAAACTGATCTTCTAGCGGAATAGATGGTACGTCCTCTATCTCCCTCCAACCCTCCCCCCCCCCCCCCTCCCCTTTCCTTCTCCCTACCAGAGTCCTCCATTCCAAATGTACTTGTAGCTACAAAGATTAGAGGGGGGTCTTGAGTTTTCTGATCATTCATGTCCACTTATTTTCAAAAGATAACAATGAAACAATCAAGTGTGATGTCACGCTGACAGTACTCAAGCGCAAGACTCTTCTTTAAAAAACTGCGAACTAACCACTTAGCCCGCGTTCCCTCCGACATGAAATTATAAGAAAATCTTTCTTGCTCTTTAAAGTTTGCTTCGCTTTGTGCAAAACGGAAAACGAGATGTGTTCAGTGTAATTTTCCGACAGTTTTCTTTGGCATGATCATACATAATTCAATGTAATAACCGGCAACCTCACTAGCAAACAGACCTAGCTAAATTCGTCATGATCTACTTATGAAGTAAGTCCTCCAAACAGTGACCACATTCAATTTACTGCGAGGTATGTAATTTAGTTGAAATATCAGTATTTTTTTAAACGAATACGAGTCATCTAAATGAATTTGATATACCTTCGGTGTTTGGAAAGTACGATTATTTTGGAGAAAGGGCGGGAAAAAAGTGGATGACGAGAAGAAAAGAGCATGCGCATGAAGACAAATTAAGACTCACACGCAAAGACGTCGAAGAAGGAAAATGATTATCCAAAACATCGCAGGTATATCACATTCGTTTGAACACATCGTAAAAAACACAACCTTAAAAGTTCGGGGGAAAAATACAAGACCTTAAAGGAAATCAGTTCGAGTGAGCCCTTGGAGATAAGAACAATAAATAAATAAATAAATAAATTTGGGGTAGCTCATCACCCTTCCTCGCAGCCAAGTGCTGGATTACGAAGGGCGCAGCTCAACGTGATCGAGTCGAAGGTTTACAAGGGCGCTTTCATTACGAACAATTGAACAATCACACATTTACATACAAATTTACATACACATACACGTAGCAGCCACCATACGACTCATGTCTGATCACGGAGCACAGCTTAGATCGAAACTAGTTCGTTTTTACTGATGGAGGAAAAACCGGAGAACCCGGAGAAAAAACCCTCGAAGCAAGGGAGAGAACGAACAAGAAACTCAAGCCACATGTGATGCCCCGTCCGGGGATTGAACGAGGGACCACAGCGGTGACAGACCGGCGCTCTCACCGCTCGGCCACCCTTGCTTCCCTTGCTTCCCCGAACGAAAACTAACGTAGGCTACAAGACCATGCGGATGTAGAAAGTACGAATACATTGGAGAAACATGAAAAAATGGACGACGAAAAGAAAAGAGATTCAAAACGAATTCAGACTCACGCGTAAAATGAAAACATGGCAGAACATATAGACTTGCGGTCGATAGAGCAGATTTCGTATAAGTGTGAAACGGACCGCGCCGTACCGTAACCGTGTCAGTGCCGTGTTGTCTATAAAAACATTCAAAATTCCTGCTGTAACCGTGCCGTGATCGTGCGGTGCCGTTTTCACAGTCATACGAAATCTACTCTAGCAAATTTAGCTGATCTTATGACAGGGTGTCTCTAAAGTTCGTGACTCTAAGTTTTCATTATCTTCTTTAAGCTAATGGAAAAGCCGTTTTCAAAACATTTCATGGATAATCTCAAAGTCTGTTCTAAGTTCTAATGGCCTCAAAAGTTATACTTTATCCGTTTGCTTTTTCCTCTTGAAACAGGCTATCTTCACCTGTGCCCTTTCTCGTATCCTTCATTTGATCAGCTCACAATTAGAAGTCTTGAGTCCACTTATTTTTAAAAGATAACCAAGACAGACTGCATCAATTACGTGCTCAAAGATTTATAGTAAGACCTTCTGGACGATCTCTCAAAGAAAACTCAAAAGTATTTGAAAAATGCGATTTTTATCATTCGGGCATACGAAAATGTACTATTCAGTTGCCATACATGTTACTGAAGTTGTTCAGTTATGATAAAAATAAAGGTTCCGAGTTCAGTTATGATAACATTTTATTTAATAAAGGAGGCCAGCTGCTGAAACTCCTCATATAAACGACACGGGCCGGTAAAAAACGCAATGCGCATACTCGGAAGTTTTAAATATAAAACTTTGGCCTCAAATGCAAATTTTTAATCGATTACCAGTGTTAAAAGGTTGTTTTATATTTACTTTTATTACATCCTACTGAATTTTAATAATTAATTTTTTTCACTTTACCCTTTTTCATTTTTAATTATTTCTACGTTATCGCGGTTTATGATCCACAAAAAATAAACGAAAACGTCACAACACTTTCAATAATTTATCATCTTTCTAGCTTTTCTCTTTTAATTTCTGATTCTTTCTCTCTCTCTCTTTCTCTCTCTTCTCTCTCTCTCTCTCTCTCTCTCTCTCTCTCTCTCTCTCTCTCTCTCTCTTTTATGCTTGGTTTAAATACTCTAAAAAAATGAATTCATAACAAACAATGTAAAGACCGCGAAGTACTCGACTTGAGACAGTTTCGGACTGCCAAAATTACGCATTATCATAAAAGTAGTGTGATGTTCATGAGCAGCTTGTCTTTCTGCCAGACATAGGATTGTACTTCTAGATCTCATTAGTAGTGCTCAGCTTTTCACTAGAGTGATTTTCCTTCGTCTGTGAAAGAAAATTGACTACTTAGTCAATACTGTCTAGTTGATAAAGGACAAAAGAAAACAATTAGTGGTTTAGACAAGAGTCAACTACTAACTATTAGTTTGTCTATTCTTTCACAGACGACGGAAAATTACTCTAGTCAGAAATATCCAAAACCACAAGCAACATTAGGTGAGTGGTTTTAATAAACCTGTGAAATAAATACTAGCAGTTAATGTGTAATTATAGTCAAATAAGAACAGAAAGCAATGGAATTAGGTCTACTAATGTGTATTAGTTTAGTATCTATTAGCTTCTATTTCAGTTCACGGGTTTGTGAAAACCACTCTAACAGGCTCAGTAATGTTTGCTCGTTAGCAGTGATTGTATGGGTATTTTCACTAGAGTGGGTTTCATTAGACCCGGTGAAACAAAGTGTATTAGTTAAAGTGTGATAGCCAAATAATAACAAAAGAACATAATGGAATTAGGGTGTGTGTATTGGTGCAGTGATACACTAAAGTGTATTTCACGAGTTAATGAAAACCACTCAGTATAGTGCATAAGGATAAGCACAAGTAACATACACAGACTCAGCAATGTACTGCTCATTAGCAGTGCTTGTCTTTTAACTAGTGACATAAAAAGTCTAAAAAAAAGTCTAAAAGACATAAGCATAAGCACAAGCAACATACGCACGAGCAACGTCCTAACTAGTCGAGATAAATAGAAAAACGCATATTTTTGTTACGGTTAGACCTTCCGTCCGCACTAAAACTCCCTTGGGTTTTTTTACTTTTGTCTTGGAAAAAACCGTTTCAAGATAGATAGAGGAAAAAAAAAAAAAAAACCAGACGAGAAAAGATACATTTTCAAATTTATTCGGATTTCTGCGGACGCAACTTTAGATCCACTGGAGCACCAACTAACTCGAAGGCAAAATGGCCCTATTTAACCTCGGTAGTTCATATTGGACTAATAAACTGAGGTGCTCACTTTAGCTTTCTCTATCAATGCTCCATTTTACCGGTATTTAAAGCTAAATCCTTCATAGATCATTAGAGAGACATCTAGACAAAGCTACGGTGATCTTTGACGTTTTATATTTGAATATTTAACTCGCTGGTGACCACAGCAATACACAGCTTAGTATTATGCTTTGGAAACCCCCAGTAGAGCTCAAGAAAGGCGTTCGTACTGCAAAACGATAAGAACACAGAAAAATGACCGCACCTGAGTTCCTAAAAGCCCATTTAGTGCTAATCCAAGATAAACTCTTCACAAAACCATTGGGTTTAATCCTGGATTAGCCTAATCAGGCTCTTAGGAATCGACCCAAGAGCAGTAATTGCAAAATATTAATGATAATGAAAACTTTATTTTATTATTTTTCGTTTATATTTATAAATCTCACTACGAATAGGTAATTTTTCAACTGGCTACTGAATCGAAGATATACAAACACCGACACATTCAAAATGATAAAAGATTATAGTAATGATAATGATGAATAATATTATAATAATGATAATGATAATAATATTTAATGCTTATATTTGTAATATGAAAAATTGCGTATTACTTAACTGAACAATATCAACACGATGGAAGATGCAGAAGCAAGAGAAAAGCAAGCCTACGAACTACGAGGCGTAGCCGAGTGTTTCTCTGGCTTTTCGAATGCTCTACATCTTCCAGAGTGTACATGTTTACATCACAGTACAGAGACATAAGCGATCGTTTTATATTGCTTTTATAAAGTATTTTCGACGTTTTGGTGCAAGCCATGTCTCTGTCCTCTGATATAGACAATGGTAGCCAGCCAATCAGCGCGCGCGTTATATCTCAAATATTTTATAAATTCTATATATAGTGTATACTAGCTAGTGAAAATGAGTAGAAGACATCAGATCAAATCGGTTGAGTATTTTAGGTTTGATTTCTTGGACTTCTTAGCTACAATCCACCTTTATTTCGCGACATGATTGTGCTGCACGCAGTCTTGGCAAGCCAGTAGTATAAGGGGTAAGAAATTTCCGTACTTAATGTTTTGGCGCGCTTGATTAATTTCTGAGCTAAAATCCGGATTTTAATGGAAAAACAACACCGATAAGTCGCTAACCTTAATCGTTTGAGCCTCCCACGCAGTCGTTTTTGGAATGACTGAGCTGCCTAACACTGCACGACTTTTGTGGGGTTATTTTTGTTAGCGATTGTTATTAGATTCTCCTCTGTTCCTTTAAATATCTATGTCACCCGTCTCACTGTCTATTTTAGTCGATCCATTAGGAATTTATTATGATTCATTCTTTATGGTCAAACAGCTACTTGAATACGAAATTTTCTGATTACTAAACACTAAACTTACTACAAAATCAATATAGAATTATATCTAGAGCAAAGGGTAGAGTGCAAACGGTATATCGCCGTGAAATATTTGTAGTACTAAATTGTGCAATTTTCATTTCTTCGTCTTTTATTTCGTTCGTTCGTTCGTTCGTTTATTTGTTCGTTTGTTTGTCTGTTCGTTTGTTCGTTTGTTCATTTTTTATATTACGCTGCATACATTCACACACTTCTTATTTCACTCATTCATTTTTTCTTTCATTCTCTCGTTCGTTCGTTCGTTCTCTCGTTCGTTCGTTCGTTCGTTCATTCATTGACTTAAAATGTACATATACACTGTGAATTACATATCGTACCAAGAAATAATGGCAACGATTGCAGCCTCATAACACTTTGCAAAAACCTAATCCATTGGAAATAAATGCAACAAAACATTTTTTTCGTTTGGCAGCACATACCGTTTCTAAAATCCTTAAATGAAATATACGTGTGTCACTTTTGAGTCTTTCGTATTTAATTTGTATCTCTATGCATTTATCATATAATCTAATTTTATCTTATGATATATCTATTTATCTATTTATCTATATTTATATATTTATCTATTAACCTTTATTCTGAAAAGCCTTTTTAAGGACGAATAATGTATGTGTGTGTATGTACGTGTTTTGTAACTCCGAAGATTGTTATCAAAAGCTCAGTCTTACCATCCGTAGTCGAGTACTAATTGAACTTATGATCTTTATTAAAGTTATTACTTTTAAAGAGCACTCAATTTGAAGTTCATATAGTGTCTAAGACCTTGCTGTCCCTTGACCCTCGAAAGGCAAAAATCATCAGGTCAGATCATTTGGCTAGCTTACCATGTGACGTCACGGCAGCCATCTTGAATTGATGAATTTTAACAAAAGATTTTTCTCTCCCTTCTTTTTCTTTCTTAATTCTTTCTTTCTTTCTTTCTTTCTTTCTTTCTTTTTCTTTTTTTTCTTTTTTGAATTAGGCTAGGGTGATTTTTTGTTCATCCTACATGGCCAGAAATTCACAGTTATCTTTCCATTTCTTTCGATTCCATGAAATACTAAAAACTCAGCCATTGATGGCTGTTATGGACAGCAACTATGGATCTTGAAACAAAAGATTTCTCAGTCTATTGTTTAATTCATTTATGCAAAATGACTACCTCTTTTTTTATTCTATGTTTTATTTTATCTTTATTTGCTTCTCACGGGAATGATCACAAACCAAAATAGAATGTGTGATCATATCGCTATTGAACCCCTAAGTAATAATAGCTCAAAGGTTTGAAAACTGATAGGAATATTGGTTTAAAGAATTGCTCTTTTCATAAAATGCCTATTAATACTGCTGTCAGATAAAATGCAATAAAAGTTCCATAGTAATTGAGTTTAACAATCGATAATTGTCATTAGAATGATTCATTAGATTCCGCTTCCGCCAAGAGGCAGAAGAAATCGATATGCCACCTCGATCATGTTAATGACACCTACGTGAAAGCTAACTACTTTTCATCCAATTTTGTGGGATAAAAGCCTCTGAAAGTCCTGAAAGGTGTCCGGATTGAAAGTTGAATAGATATCATATATCTTTTTTTTCTTTTCTGTCTTTGTTATTGTTGTAACTCAAGTTTCTAAACTTGATGACGGATGCTCATACAATAATTCTAAATTAATAAAGCTTTTTATTATCAAGAATTTTATCACATATTCTCTTTTCTTTTCTTCCTTCCTTCCTTTCTCTCTTTTTCTGTTTTCCCGTCTTCCATTGTTCACTCATTGCCGGTTTCTTTTTTTTCTTTATCTCTCCCTTTCATATTATTTTTACTTTCTCTCTTTTATATTTGTTTGTTTGTCGTCGTCAGATTTCTTTCTTTCTTTCATTCTTTCTTTCCAGCTTAATTAGTCTCTTTATTTCTTTGCAGTTTTTTGCTTGTTTTTCGTTCTTTCTCTCTCATTGAATTATGTAACAATTTTGAAATATATATGGTACTGACAATTAAATTTGACTAGAGTACTACAAAAGCTAAAAAACTCTTTCAAATTAACACTAATTCTAAACCCAAACTTTCCTACTTTCAAAAATAAAGTAAAATTAAGATGCAGCCGGCTTTTTTCCTTTACTTCTGTATTTTTTCCGTCTTTCTCAAGAATCTACTAGGAAAATCAACAACTATCAAATCAATTGAAGCTTTTTCTTGATATACCGATGTTTATCATTGTCAACTATTGTCTAATTATTGCTATCTAGCTCTTAATTTGAGATTGTCATTCCTCTGTCTTCCTCGTCATACTCAAGGCATGAGAACTACCGACCTTTGCCGCCAACTTTACTCGAGCCGCTGGCAAACTAAATCTTTGGCGTTTCTATAAGAAGTTCCTATCAACATTCTTGTTTTCTATAAAGGATATAAGTTCTCTTTGTTTAGGTTTTACAAGGGTTTATGGCGACACTTATCCAAATTAGGGCTATAAACAAGGAAATATTCTCTACTACAGGAATTGAAGGAATTGACAAATCTCTAAAGACGTGAGTATCGAGATAAAAAATCACGTTGCTTAGCAACACTTCGGCTACCATGTTGAAAGAGACTCGGTGAAGATTAGCATTCCAATTAAAAGAAATAAGGGCAAGAAAGAGAAAACAAAAGTAAAAACAGAAAGATAATGATGCCGCTTTGAAATTAAGACGGTTACGGATAAATTTCAAAACGGCTATCCTCCCATCCACGGCGTACGTGGACGTGACACGGGCGTGACGCGTGTTCTTTGTCAAAGAAAACGTTGATTTTGTGTGGATTGAGAAAAGGTAGCTTTTTAAAATTTATCCGAACTAGTGTGTATGTACCTTAAGATAACTGGAAACCATTCGGATTCAAATTTTGCATAAAATTTTGCAATACACAAAACGCTGTGCTCATTTACAAAATAAGCTAGGGGGACCGAGAAAAGCCAGCTCCTTGAAAATAAACAGTAATAGGCCATTAATAGGGATCTGGCGGAAGGTCCAACCCCAGGCCACGAGATGTTGCAATCGTTATCAATATTATTTCATTAGTTGGGGCAGTATGATATAGGCGCCGTTACAAGGCAGATTTTGCCGAGAATAAGTCGTGTGATGACGATAATATTACATTCGTTCATTGCGTGACGACCGTGACAGCGTCACGACGCTACGTTCAGCTTACCATTTCTATACTTCGTAATATATGTCTGTCTACTGGTTTCAATCTTAAGTGATGGAAATATAATAGCCATTGAGCAGAGTGCGCCTTCCTGGACTGCCTCGCTCTCGCGTTTACCTTGAATTATGACGTCACTTTCTACAAATTAGAGTGATTTATCAAACGCGACGCGATGCAAGAACAGGACAAAAATGACGAATACTCATAATCGTTGGTTCTGTGACTACCGTGACAACGTCGCGACGCCACGTTGAGGACGCCATTTCGTTTGTTTTAACGTCCGCGGTCATTTTGAACAAAATTGGTCATCGCGCGCGTCGTCGTCCTCTTTCACATCGCGTCGCGTTTGCTAAATCAGTCTATTACTGATATCGTGGAAGCTCGATAAGTGTGAAGGGTCTGTATACAAGTGGTTCAATTCGTTATGTCGGGTGTTTGAACGATAAATACGGTTCGTTATAGCGGGGTCATCGTTATGACGGTTGGACATACAATATAAACACAGGCATAGAGCATTGGAATAGAGTACAAACACTAAAAGCGTGCAATACAGTTTGCACCATTCTCTACTACTAGTAGCATTAATTTTGAAACCATTAGAAAATGAAGGAATTACAGCATATAATTTGGCACTGTAAAGCACTATTTTCAATTGCTAACTTTTTGTGTTCGCTAATTTTAAACAAAAAATGCTGGCAACGGTGGGTTACTCTCTTTTGTGCATCTCCTATAACGCAGCCGCAGGTTTTGTGTCACGCAAGGCTTAGACCTCATTGCATGACACACAAACTGCGGCTGCGTAGTAGACTATCCTTTTTAATACAAACAATTTTTCGAAACTTCGCATATCCACTAGTTACAAATGGCGCGCGTGTAAAGCTCATACCACTGATTAACGAAAAACTGCGCATGCTCACTTCATGCTCACTAATTTGCTCATTGTGACGTAATAAAAGAAGAAAGTTTCATTAATAATTTGCTTACTGTGACGTAATAAAGAAGAAAGTTTCATTAATGATTGACAGCAATGACATGGAAATTTGCGATTTTAACCTTTTTCCTCCTTACCTTCAGTCAAGGTATGTCTACTTATAGAAAATCATTTTGATTGAAAAACAGGAGATTCTTACTGATAACAAAATAACACCATTCGTTTTTAGTTCCCAATAGACTCTTGATCTTGGGCAAAAAAAGCAAAAAAAGAAAAATTCGAACTCAAGACTCATGGAAATAACACTTGATCTGAAATACCAAAACATTTCGTCCAAACTTGACTTGCCTCAAACATATATTATGTATTAAGAAAATAATAATTCTAAGGGGAAAGTGATTAATAAGGTGCTAACATTAGAGTGGTTTTCATTAATCTGTGAAACAGAGTGTATTAGTTTTAGACTAGGCGCATTTTCGAAAAATCAGATACCTGGAGGCATTTTGGGGTATAGAGGCTGGTACGGCATAACTATTCTAAACTGATTTTCCATGCTGAATACGAATATGACTGTTACCAAGACGTATTCTGCAATCTTATACGTGTAAATGACGTATTTTGTGAATTGCTACAGTCATTTCATACTAACGGCTTTTTCATGTAATTCCAAAAGTTCCCAAACTTAAAAACAGTGACCATAGCTGGAAAGAGCACATCAAAATGAGTAAAACTATGAAGTTTGAAGGATTTAAGTTGAAAAATCAAGGAGATACGAATTTTCAAAAACGAAATTTTGTATGAAAACACTTATAGTTATGCAAGAGATACAAACAAATTTCGATTTTTAAAAATTAAAAAAATATGCACTTTTTGCGATCGACTTTTTCAGTTTTGCGCCTAGTCTATTTCATTCATTCGTTCGTTCGCTCATTAGCCACTTTCATACCGTGAAGACTGGGTACGAGTCCCTCAAATTTTGACGATGGTAACGCAGAACTCATATAGTCAGAAAGAGCACATCGAGCTATATAAAATCCCGAAGTTTGGTGTTAATCGGTTTAATATTGAACGTTTTACAGCCGTTCTAATATGGTAGAATTTACAAAGAAATGTATGGTTGTAGGGACATTTGTGGACATTTGTCCCTACAGCCATACATTTCTTTGTAAAATCTAGCATGTCTGTAACTGCTGTATCTCTTTCAATGTATATCCGATTAACATCAAACCTCGGGATTATATACAGCTCGATGTGCTCTTTCTGACTACAAAAGTTTTGTGTTGCCATCATCAAAGTTTAAGGGACTCGTACCCAGTCTTCACGGTATGAAAGTGGCTAATATAGAACTGAAGGTGAGGCTCGATAAGAAGAAGACAAAATGTACCTTTAATTTACCGAGTTTAAATTGACAGGGGCACTATATTGGCAGGAATATGAGGACAGATTGCTATTAAAGTTAGAAACGAAGAAAACTATTAAAATCTCTCGCGAAACACATTTATAATAATAATAATAATAATAAGTTTAATTTAACATTTCTCGCATATAAATGAATTACAAATGTTGTAACAAATGGAAACATTTACCATACAAACCAGTTAAGTAAAAATCGGTAACATATTTAAGAAATAAATAGAACAAAATTTGAATAAATTAATAATGATGCAATTAAATATTTATATTAGAACAGATTGCAAAAAATTAAAAACACTCAAAAATTACAAAAAATGCTAAAATCTAAGTATTAAGAAACCGAAAAAGACAAAAGAGAGTGAAAAGAAAGGGAAAACAGGGAAAAAAAGAAAAATATTCCGACCTACACAGGGATCGAATCGGTAACCCTTAAATCGGACCCCCCGGAAATGGGGAAAGAATAACTAGATAATTGAAAAAAATAGGAAAAAGCTAAAAATGAAATTTGGGACGATTCTCCCGAGACATTCAAAGAAGCTGAGACATCGAATCGACTTACGTTTTGGATGAAGATTTCGGCCCCATCCACGCTATCCCGGTGCTACATATTACAGTTGTCTTAGCCCGAAGGCCAGGGAGGGAGACGATATCCGGACCCTAATCCATACCTTTAGATATCACCTTAGACCGCTGCGCTACCTAGACACTTAATAATTTTAATGTCTAATTGGGGTAGTCTATTCGGCGAAGTTTCATTGTGATGCTAATAGACTGTTCCAAACCCTTGGGGAAATAGGAAAACCAATCAAAGTCCAGTAACCGTAAGAATGATTTCATAAATAAGCTGAGGAAAGAGTAATAAAAGAATAAATTTCCGTGAGCATTTCTAAGTGCATAAGGGTTCTTTGCAAAGTCAAGAAGTTACACTTATGACTGTTTATGGATTTTACGGTTTTTTCTTTTGCTGGATGATCATTGAAACTGATTTCCCAGTTCAAGAACAATCTTGAGGCAAGTTTGAAGGCTTAAAACGTCAGTAAAGTTAAGTACTTTGTGGATTGTAGATTCTACGCGTAATTAAGAAGCCCATACAAATTTAGCTGAGACTAAAAGCCCTACGGGCTTGGTTCGCACTGTCAAGACCTCGGTCTGATATTTTTCCGTAATAACCGCGCTTTCGGTTAATAAGAAGTAATTATTCACTTCAGATCTTTATCAGATAGATTCATTACTGGGCTACCTGTCGTAGACTGAGCATGCAGACTGTGTGCAAAATTACCCAAGTGGCCTTTGCAAGCAAGCTTTGTTACTCGAGCTTCCTCGTATAGCCCAAGTGAACGCTATTATGTATATCTTCTTGTTTTAAGTAACAACGCCATCGCACGCAAGCAAGGCTCTCGAACAGAATCTCGAGCAATAGAATTTGATTTTTGACGCGCGCGCGGACGGGACCGTTTGCTTTAAATTTGTTTAAGAGCCTTGCGCGCGCGATGACGAAGTTGCTAAAAATAGCCTTAGTCGCCACGTACATCGCACTGAGATCAATAGTTAGTTTCGCTCTATTAGGTATTATGGTCTCTTGGTTTTAATAAATATCCCCGCGAAACTTTATTGTAACGGCACAAGGTTTTGTAAAAAGGTTTTACTAAAACCAGTAAAAGTGTAGCAGTTACTGTTTCTCATGCTTAATTATCAGTTTATGAAAAAACTATGAAAACAACCGCCTAGCTGTTTTTCCGCTATGTCTACCTGCACGCAAAAAAGAATTCAACCAAATATCCTCCTACCCGAACCTCGCGTTCGGTCAAAAACATATATATACTGTATGTATATTTAAAGAAAATAGCTCGCGCGC
Organism: Telmatactis stephensoni; assembly: GCA_029948255.1. NCBI lineage: Eukaryota > Metazoa > Cnidaria > Anthozoa > Actiniaria > Isophelliidae > Telmatactis > Telmatactis stephensoni. Next base: position 1,207,241 of record JALIZF010001912.1, read on the forward strand.
CCATGTCTATCTCTGTACTGTGATATACTGGTAGGTAGGTGTAAAGCATAACTGAGAAAAGCAACCTTAGAGTTGCTTAGTTTTTCTGTTTTCTAGTGCTCTATATCTTCCATTCTATCTCAAACATTTTATAATTATAGTTAAAATATATTTTTTTGCGATAGGAAACTGCCTGCAGTGTCACAAGTGTCCACCGCATGAGCATCGAAGTGCAAGAGCATGCCTGGCAGGACCCCCTGAAGAATGCAAATCCTACCAAAAAGCCTGCTTCTTCGAGTATAACAAACTCAACATCAAACTAGGGTGCGGACGGGATTGGGCTCATCCCGCGGGATGCTACGGGACAATCTGTATCAGCTGGTGCAATAGTGATTTGTGTAATGAAAAGCTTTTGAGGGCAAATGCTCCATTTAAACTTGACCTTAAGGAGTTACCGACTACAGAAGGTCCGATGATCCTGTCTTATAATTGGTTCGAATCAGTGTTCAATACGTCATCGCGACAGGGGTATAATTTCTGGCTAATTTGCCTTCTCCTTGGAACTGTTCTTACTATCACAACTTTATAATTCAGTACGAACTTTAAGAAATCATTGACTGCAAAAGATCCAAAGATTCTGCCTTATAACTGGTCGGATTCAATAATGAACGCTATTGATTGTCTACCCAATGTGCGTCGTTCTTTAGACTGATTTTCGTATTGCGAATTAAGGTTGGTGCCTACTATTGTCCGCGCGCACTGCTTTCTGCGCATGCAAAAACAATGAATTTTTGTCGGTAAAGCAATCGTAAAAGCAAGGCCTTTTTACGACTTTTTGAAAAAAATTAACTTACAGAATTAAAGGAAAACCATTTAGCCTCTCCTGTGTTTGAATGAAATTCACAGTTGATAAATAGAACCTGAGTTACAACGCTTGTTTTGACTATCATTTCTACCAGAAACGATCTGTTTTCGCCGCCATCTTGAAAATTTCCCACAATACATTGTAATTCGCTCTACTTTCCGGGGAGGGCTAGGGAATTTTTGATCATTTTCGCGAATTCTGATCAGTTTTCGCGCGTTTATCGGCAAATAACTTTCTAAATCGCACGGATACCCCTATTTTTTATTTCTGTAAATTGTAAAGTGGAGATTAACCTACTATTTTAAAATACTTTTATAAATTTAAAATTGAAACTTGATTGCAAAAATTGGACTTTTCATTTGGCGGTCATGAACCAAAACAGGTCTAAAACTAGTAAAAAGTCATTGAAAAAAATTGTTATTCTGGTTTTTCATATTTCGTATGGCATTGACAAGTAAGAGAATTGTGTTGTAAACGTTTTAGTAAAAAACTTTTGACATTTTTTCAAAATATGGGGTATTTATGATTTTTTCTTTGGGCCTCTAGAATAGGCAGATTTTGCAACATTTGATGGCGTGTAACTCATTAATATGCACGGTGACCCCCAATTTTTTCCTTGGATTCTAGCTCCCTATGATGGGTTCTTTGATACCCATGTGGTTTTTGGCCAAAAAAATTACCTTCCCATTAGTAGGCACCAACCTTAATAACTTTGACAAACTTGATGTTTTTTCGCGTATGTTCAGTACACGTTTCAAAGTCATGTCTTTGTTCATAAGGATGTTTGTAATGAGCTTTTTTATTCGCAATCATGACCATAAGCAACAAATAATCAGATTATTCACTACGTAAATCGTCATAAAATACACACAAGCGGATATTTTTTAATCAGTCCTTCTCAGTAGTCATCAACTAAGACCTGTTATCTAGCACTACAAAAGTATTCTCTCTTCGACATTTACGTCATCTAAGCTCAGTGTGACCAATGACCAAAGCCAGTGGTCCTGCAAGAGTGACTACTCAAGATATGCAGCCACGACTACAGCGAGAATTAGAGAGAATTATTCTGTTATAAAAGAGCAAGGATTACTGATGAAATCAATCGGTATATTTATACAATACACCTATTTCAAAAAATGGTTGTCCCGCGAGAGGCCTCAAGCCCACGCAACTAGACCGAAAAGGAGTATGGGTAATTGCAAAACTTCACTCTCTTTACAGCCTTGGTCTTAATTTTTAAAGTAAACAGATGAAAGGTCAGAGCAAGCGAGATTTGAACTGTCGTATAGATATTTAAACAAGGACAATTCAATAATAATGCATGTATAGATATTTGTTTGGTTTTATAGCTTTAGTCATTTTTACCCATGATTCCTTTCAGGTGAGTCACGTAGGATAGTGGCCTTTGGCCAGACAATGTCTATTGAAGTAGATATATATTATATACATAAGAATGATGGATAATATGTAGTTGGACATTAAGGGGGAAGTCCTTAGTTATGAAAATTTTTGGTTGAAAATTGTGCTGACTTGGACGTTACTTCGTTCTTTTGTAACGACAATACGAAACAGCTTAGTTTCCAGGTACCTGGTTTTATTTCGACCTGTCTTATTTATCCTAGAGTAACTATAGTGATGGATTCATCAATATCTGACGTCATACTCAATCTCGTTGGCATTTTCATCAGCTGATTGATGTGTGTTTTCAATACAACATTCTCTGAGTTGAGAGCACATGTTTGACCAACGCAACATTTGAAGGGAGATAATGAGATTCGCCAGCTGTTTGAATTGAAACCCAGCAATTATTTTTTGTTTTGTTTGTAATTGTTTGTTCGGTTGTTTGCAATTGTGTTCGTTCGCTTCGTTCGTTCGCTCGTTCGTTCGTTCGTTTCTTCGTTCGGTTAGTTGGTTGATTGGTTGGTTGGTTGGTTGGTTGGTTGGTTGGTGTTTGGTTGGTCGGTCGGTCGGTCAGTCGGTTGGTTGGTTAGTTGGTTGGTTAGTTGGTTCTTTCTAAAGTGGACAGTCAGTTTTGAGGGGTTCATCCTTGTTCAATCAAGGGGATTCACTTTATATAGTTTTCAATGTCCTCTATTGTCCTTAACTATTTATAAGCACGATAAAAATCTGGGAGATACCTGCCAAAATAATAGGCCTGGAAAGCAAGATACAACATGGGAAACATAACGCGACAAATTTTGTCGATGAGGAGTGATAAATCTCTTGGAAGTTGCTCAGCCTTCTTTTCATCTTTGGCCTCTGTAATGGTCTCGTTAGCGTTGGAATTTTGTTGTTTGGCGTCTTGGTTCTCGCTGTTGTCGTTCTCACTGTAAAACTTCATTTCAAATTGGCTGTCATCAAGGGATGATATCTTGCAATCATTGCAACCGAGATTGTCCTGCAACCACCAAACACGAATACTTTAACTTTGAAAGACTATGGTACGGTACGGTACGGCACAGGGTAGGGCAGGGCGGGGTAGGGTATGGTATGGCATATATAGCATGGCATGGTGTGGTGTGGTGTGGTGTGGTATGGTATGGTATGGTATGGTATCTATTTTTAAGACATTTCCATACTAACAGTGGTGATGATGAAGTTACGATGAGTTAAGACAACGACGATAATGATGAATATGGCATTGTTTGCTCATGAGCTGAGTTCTGAATAATTTCCATCCCTGAAGAATTGTTGTGTTGTACTGTGTTGTGTCGTGTTGTGTTGTGTTGTGTCGTGTTGTGTGGTGTGGTGTGGTGTGGTGTGGTGTGGTGTGGTGTGGTGTGGTGTGGTGTCGTGTCGTGTTGTGTTGCGTTGTGTTGTGTTGTGCGTGTACTGTTGTGTTGTGTTATGTTGTGTCGATTCTGATTTAAAACACTTACTCTCACAAATGATTTGACAGTTTTCTTTGGACGACGCTTCTTCTCTTCCTCTTCTTTTTTCGCCAAAACATCAGGACGGTAGTTATAAATCACCACACTTTCAAGCAGAGCAGCAAAAATGAAAATAAACGTCGCAAGTAGATACTCATCTGCAGCTTTGATGTAGCTCACACGTGGCATTGAACTATTGATGTACTGTGAGAGGAACACCTCCGTCAACAAGGTGGTAATACCCGAGAGCCAAGCGTTCACCAATCTCATATCGATCCATCCAGAATGGAAGGCAAGAAACAAAGGCACAGAGGATGCAAGGGAAGAAGAATTGTAGCACAAAGTAACGGAGCCGACGTCTCACAATAACTAGGAGGGACAGAAAGCTGTAGTCGTCTAAAGGAAAAATACAAAAGAGATATTTCCTGTAAATGAACACAGCGTTTGTACGATGCAAACAACAAGAGCAAACGGGAAAATTTTTCATTTATTACCAAATCATCCCAACCCGACCGGCCCATTTTCCCCTCTCCATTTTTCTCTAGGGGGGCAGGTATATCTATTGCCAAGAAGAGGGTCAACTCACATCCAGAAACTTCGACTTTAGCGTTACCATTTTTTTTGCATGATTCTGGTGCATGTATTTTTTCCGTGCGCATTTCATCAAAGAATTCCTTAGGCTACTTATTGATTTCGACACCACACGACTTTAAATGGAACTTGTAAAGTTACAACGTACATATTTCAGGTCTCTAACGATGGTGTGATATCCCAGGACATTCATTACCTCTAACTATGGTAGGATATCCTGCAAGATCCTTTGTGTCCTTAACCATTGTACGATATCTCTCAACATATCAGTAATTTCCCTAACAATGGTACCATACCCGCAACAGACTAGCCTCCTCCACAGGCAACTCCTTTTATCTCTTGGGCTTTTGTCCCCCTCTCCCTCTCCTCATTTACCACAGGAACTCCAATAGAAAGGAGTAGCCTGCGGAGGAGGCTAGCAACAGACATGTATTTAATGATATGTCCTTGACCATGGTACGATATTCCGCAACATATTTTATGTCCTCAACCATATGGTACGATACCCCGCATTATATTTAATAATGTGCTTGACCGTGGTACAATATCACCTCAACATATTTAACATCATTAACCATTGTACGATATCAGTAATGTCCCTAACAATGACACGTTATTCCGCAACATATTTATGTCATTAACCATGGTACGGTATCCCACAACATTTTTTAATGCGGCTTTAACCATGGTTCTTACCAGTTCCATCAAAATGGATCTCTTCGATTTTATCGATCTTCTTAACCACATAGGCAGCTATTTCATCAAGTAGAATGGATCCTCGCTCCCACCCAAGCCGGACCTGGTTAAACTTGTAGCTAGCTAGGACATAAATGTGAAGTGAACGTAATCATTGATCATTTATGACGTCATCAATATGGCCGACAGAGTTTCAGAGTTATACGTAATACATTATTCAGTTAAAGAACTAGAGTACAAACACTAAAGGCGTGCAACATAAATAGTACTGATTAGTGCTATTTTATGCTAATTCGATTGTTTTCTATTGTTTAATTAGTGCTATTTAGTGTTGCGCAGGCAGCTTAAATTCAGTCAAAGCCTCGTTTTGAACCCATTTGTCTAATTTCAGCGGGTTACAATTCCAGACTAAAACATTTTTTCATAGTAAACGCCAAAACGTGCTATGCTCTTTATGACGTCATCAACATGGCGGACTAAGGTGTCTATTTATGACGTCATCAACATGGCGGACTAAGGTGTTACTAAGATAAAAAGTACTTGAAAGACATATCGCGCGCGTTTTCAATTCCATTGGTTTATGTTGTACTTACAGGTATATATATCTATGTGCAGTTTTTGGTGGTCCATAGGATAGTAGAGAAAATTCATACGTGATAGCAATGTGATGGACAACCTAAGAATATATGACCTCGCTAAATATTATATAAGATACAATAAACAAAATACATAAATAATATTTTCGCAGCAGAATATCCAAATAGTGGTTCTTTATCTCCTGGCACCCACACTCATCGTCTTGACACAAATTCTGATTTTTGCATGCTGAGGAAGAAACAACAGAGAACCAGGCAAAAGAAACCCTCGCAGCATGGAAATGGACAACACCAAAAAAACTCACCGATGACCCATCACCCAAGTTCACCCGGCGATGACCCATCATCCGAGCTGGGACTCGAACCCGAACCATAGCGTTTTGAATAATCATTGCATTTTAACGAAAACCCCCAACATTCTTTTGATTGTCACGCAGTTTTTTAATGGAGTATCGAGCAACGTGATCACCGTCATCATCACTTCCATGATGTTAATCACCATCTTTACATGGCCATTATCAATTATTATTATCATCGTTATCATCAACACCCGGCCTCAACACCAATTATTTGTATATTCAAATCGACTTCATTTACTATCTTCATCGCTGAGCACCATCTATAGAAATCATAATGATTAATATTCATCAATAATATATTACCTAAAAGAATAATCAATCGTGCCATCTCCGTAGATTTTAACAGCTGGTGTATAAGGATCAATGGCGTAGGACCTCGCATTACTGATGTATGTGTCAGGCAGCCATATTCTACTGATATCGTTCTCTCGTAGCATGATATAAGACAGCTTGTTGCTTTGATTGAATGCAAGCCTTGGGTCATACCAGCTTTGAGTGAAATACACAGTAGCACGAAAGTCCTTGAAAGAATGAAAAATAACATCAGTTCTTGGAGTGATATTAAAAGGAAAAAGTTTTGAAATTGCAGTCAGAAGTGATGTATATCAGTTATCTTGTTTTTCTCTGACTTTTGTGGTGTTTTTACATATAGACGTTTCGATCCCTATCAAGGATCTTCTTCAATATATATAAGGATGTTATATAAAATAGCCATCATATAACGCGCGCTCTCATTGGCCGAAGGACGCGTATACTCTAAATATGCACACAGCGCGCGCGCACTGTTTCGAATTTTTGTCAGTGTAAATGAATACTGAATTTGCTCGAAAACAACGTATTTTATGAAATAAATAGAAAACGTGCCCGCTGCGCTGAGTGCAGATTCAGAGCACTTGGGGATTGATCAGAACGCTCGAGAAGCGATGAGAAGCACTCGGCTACGCCTTGAGTTTCTCTTAACATTCCATCGTGTTCTGATCAATCCCCGCGTGCTCTAAATCTGCACACAGCACACGCGCGCATTTTCTATTTCTCCTTTTTCACGCGCGCAGGATTTTGAAACAGCTGATACAGTCGTTCTCTAATCTGCCATCTTGTATTGTTTATCAACATTCCAGAAATATATAGAACGCTACCGGCTATTTTTTCTTGGTTTCACCACAGGTAGCCCAAGCTCACTACTTGTGTTGATTCACTAGTCAAGAGTCTATAAAGTGACTCAGTTTTGAACATTAAATTTTTTTGCCTTAAGTCTCGATCAATAATAATTAAATATTATTCTTAATATTCAAAATAGCATGTACAGTGTCTTCTTGCTGTTCTTGCCGTAATCCTTTGACTGAGTTCCAGCCAATTTCATTCGGATTTAGCTGATTTTCACCATGTGTGGTCGATAAAAGTCAGCTAAACCCGGGCGAAATTGGCAGAAACTCATTCAGGGTATTCTCAAGAACAGCAAGAAGGCACTGTGAGTATTTTATTGAATTTTATTGAGAATTATGGCCAAAAAAATCTAATTTTCAGAAGTCATGATCGCACTATAATCTTTAGTAAATCAACACAAATAATGAGCTTGGGCTACCTGTGGTTTTCATCTCAGTTGTTTTCTGAAATCTTATTAAACTGATTGCCCCATTTCTCATACATATACTAGTATGAATTCCCAAGCGAAGACCAAAACTCCCTTCGTCCCCTCACCCTATCAGTGCATGGTTTGGTCCATATATCAAATACTTTCTCTATCATTTCAGTCTATGTATTTGTTGTCTTTTCAACTTACCATATTTTCCTCTGAAATATGACTTATCGATGAGACGTCAAAACGTAATATGATGTCCACTGGCTTGACTGTAAAAACAAAATACATAAACTAAAAGAAATACACTCGAACCCCTCTGACTCGAACCCTTTCAACTCGAAAACCCCACTATCTCGAACACTAACCCATTTCCCATTAAGTCATTTTTTCAGTCAATTACTATGAGTTACTATCGATCACTTCCCAATCCTATAACCAATTTCCTGAAAAGAAGTACAGTGGAGCCTCCCTGTGGAACAGCCTCCCCGCAGAGCTACGTACTATTAACTCTCTGGGAGTGTTTAAAAAGAACGTAAAAAGACATTTTACTTCACTGGGCTCTAGCACGGCAATCATGTAAACCAGTTTTCGTTTTTATTTTTTTTTGTATTTTACTGATGAGTTTACCGTGTTGAAATAAAGTATCTATCTATCTATTTAGCGTCAACTGGGAGTTCGAGTTAGCGGGGTTATACTGTATTTCAAATGAACCACCCTTGGTATAAACTGGTGGTCTTTTCTCTGAATGGGGGTGGTCGCAAGGGAAGGTTAGATTGTATCAGTCGCGAACAAAACATTGGTCGTTAAATAGAGGTTGGTCGGATAATAATAATAATAAAATCTTTATTTTAATGAGGGTATAGACATTATTACCGGTGACTCGGTAGTTTACATAATGGCCCTCAATTAAGACAATTAAGAATCCCAACCGGCAAGGAGGCGAACCAGTTGGCTATCAAGCATGGTCGAGAAACTGAATTTGAACTAGGGATAATTGCCCGGAACAAATTCAGCCTCAACTAGTGGCCAGAACAAGGACTCGAACTCGGGACCACCGGATTGCGAGACCGACACTCTGACCACTCGACCATGCTGCCTCCATAATAAAGGAAGTCACTGTCAATATGATACAACGGGAAAGTTCTAATTATAGGCAACATATTTTGTTTTTATGTCAAGGATCAGTAACTCATTTTCCGTTATTAATTCCTACATTAACAGTTAGACTAAACAATAAAAGTGTTTTGCAGTAGAATATTTGTGCCTCCAACTGTGCTCAACCATTGTGTTCCGTCGAGTTGTTTTTCACGTTTGTAATTAAGCCGCTTTTAGGAGTCGCACAATTGGTCTTATTTATCTATGAGTCTCATAATTCTTTTATTTCAAAGTTAACTAGTAAGCAGGCGGAAATATGGTAAATAGGATTAATCTGAATCAAGACAATCAAGGGCCAATAATTACACAGTTCAAAGTCAAGCGATTAGAGGAAAACGTGACGACAACTCAGCGGGAGTAAGTCAATGACGCAAATCTGATGAAAAACATAATTATCTTTTTGCTATTTTCATTGAATTTTTCCTTTTTCCTTTTTCCTTTCCTATTATCTTTTCTTTTTTTTCTTCTTCTTCTTCTTTTCTTTTTTTTACTCTTTATCTTTTAATTTTTTCCTAAGCTTATTACCTCACTCGTTTAGTCTCACTATTTAATAGGGCTTTGCACAGCTAAAGCAGATGAAATGAAGTTGCTAATAGTTTTACTGAAAACTGCTTAAAACGGGCTAATTATTGAATATCTATGAATTTAGAATAATGATGCACAAATACACGCAATATAATTTTTTACAACACTTGATACTAATCTCGCGATCTGATTGGTTGATTAGAGTGTCAATAAGAGGACAGACACACTGCTGACGCGCTTCGGCGCGCTCGCTCGTTCTGTTGCCCCGTTTGAAAAGGATTTTTTAACTTTTATCTCAAATAATTGTTGTAAAAAACGAATTACTCGTGATTCCACTTGAGTTTTGAACATTTTATGACGTCAAGAGTTTGTCAATAATAAGAGGACAGACAACTCAAAACCATCTTCAATTTGTTAAATTTATTCGCAGTGATGTTAGCCTCCTATGCAGCCGCTCCTTTGTGTCACGCGACGCGTATCCCCACGTGTGACACAAAGGAGCGGCTGCATAGGAGGCTACAGTGATGTATGCTGAAGAAAGTAATCCAACCGGCACGATTCTTAGCAATTTTCGTTTTGGTATAAAACCACTCGTTGGAGGTTTTGTAACAATTGATATTGATTTCTTTTGTTTGTTTGCTTGTTTTTCATCGTTACAAAATGTAGCCCCTTCTACCAGATTGTTGGTCCGACGTAATGCGGATAAATTTGAAAACTAATCTTTTTTCCTCAGTTTTATTTGTCCACACTAAAAACGATGTCAGTTTTCTCAATCAAACGAAGTAGTATGGACGCAAAGGTGTCACTGATTGGTACTAACTTTCTAATTATTCTGTAATTCATTCTATATTGGTCTCACCTCTATAATAAGGTCTTTCAAGTCTTTCATAATTCTTAAACATTTCTTTCAGTAACTGCCCCACATTTGGAGGCTCAATGTTTTCTATCCCTGAGCTCCCACTTTGTTCTTGGCTTGTTGTTGCATTGGTGCCGTCAGTGGAATCATTCTCTGGTTCGTCTTGAGGCTCGTCATGAGCTCCGCTGTAGACAAGCAAAATGTCTAAGCGTTAGCGAGACACAAACAGCTGACACTACGTACTTAATCGAAAGGAATTTTACATTTAGTGTACCAGCCAGCCAGAACGGCCAGTTCTTAAATGGTACACATCGTTTCTTAGAACTGGTTCTGGCTAATGCTAAGAACTAACATGTATCATTTAGAACTGGACGTTCTGACCGCTGGATTTATGAGAATGCAAAAGAGACGCGGTTTAGATAAGACACGAACTCTCCGTATAAACGACAGTTTTTCATTCGACTTGACGACAAATAAATCGTCCAGACAGACAGTCGTCTCTGACGAAAAAATCGTCAGAGTCTGAAAACCGGACGGACGCACTTTGAGATAAAAGTCGTCTGATTCTGTATGACGATTTGATCGTCTTGTGAGACTTTTCTTGAGAGATTTTTCGCTTTTGTCTTTTTAATTTTCGTCTTAAGGGACAAATCGTCGTCAAAACCACGAATTGAATTTGAATTCACAGAGCAAATTGTCAGACATCTTGTCCGTACGAACGACTTGACTGTCTTCTAGTGTGAAAACGGCTAATTACTGATATCAAGCTCGACAAAATAAGAGATGAACTTATGTATTAAACGGTGCATGATTTCATAAAAGGGTAAAATATCTGTAAATCTTTGGAAAACAGATTAACTACTCGCAGAAGTTGCGAAGGTTTTTAAAACGTGCAGGTCTGATGACGCAGATATAGGACAGCAGTTTTTGTTCCACACTCCAACAAGCTGTATACTATCACATTTTATTTTCACGTGGTCTCAAATGATAGAGAAAATTAAATTGCAGCATCAAAACCAAAAACAAGAGACAACAAAAATGCAGAGTTACAGTTCTCATGCAGTTCTCATAAATGTTCGCCGAGTGAAAAACTCATGCATAGACGATGATTTGCAATCTTTTATCGTAGGAAAATGAAGACGGTATTCACTAACCTCGCTTCATCACCGAAGCCTTCTTCGTCCTGACTATTCACAATGAATAATATCATTATTAAAACAAGAAAAAACTGTAGCAGTTTTGAGACAGTCCTCAGAGACATCTTCAAAGTTATATTTTCAACGTCAGATTTTGCAACTATCGCCGAACAGACGATTTTGCAGTTTTCCTTTTACAGAAAAAAAATTCAATTCCCAATAAACAATTAAAAAGCAAATGCCTCAAAAAGGCGAAAATTGCTATAGTTTTATTGAAAACTATCTTCACGGGATACTGTTATTTGTATGATAATAGTCCTTTTGTTTCTAGAACGATGGTAATACTTTGGTAAATTATATTTTCGCGAGTAGATGAAAATAAGTCATTTTTTTTCTTGCATTTAATTTTTTTGAAAGACACTTAAACTTGCCTATTTTGTTCGTAGTTTGGAATTAATGGTCAGTATTTTTCTCTACGAGTAGCTGTCGGCTACGTCAGTTTTATTTTCGTTGTTTTTGGTAACCTTTGGAGAATCAAGTTAAATGGAATAAAAATCGGCTACCAAAATAAAATGAATATGAATAAAGTTTGATGCAGGGAAAAAGAGCGAGAAAAAGACCAGACTTGGAGATTTTAGTTTGAGATTTCATTGTTTTCCGCATAGAAAGTTTTTTAGGTATACGATGCATATTTTTAAATAAAAGCCAAGTAAAGCTCTATTTAATTTACAAAGGTTAATTTCTAAAACAATATCAGGTCTGAAATGAAATCATCGGCATTTCTTTGCTACAAGATGTTATAATTTGTTGTGGGTAACGTTGCAAAATTAAAGCTGAATTCGTTTCTACGTCTGTAATTTTGCGTTAAATGCTGGGTGCAATAGTTGTATGTAAACACACATGGAATCTAGCTAAAGTTGCGCGCAATTTTACGATAAAATTAAAGATACATCAGTGTCTTGACGTTTAGTCCTCCGTGTATGCAGTACGTAAAATACTCAGTATTATATTTGGGGATTTGACAGCTCAGGTTTTTCACATATTAATACTGATAACTTGGCCTATTTGACAGTAGCTGTAAGTGCCAACCACTAATTCATTGGTTGATTTAGCAAAGCTGATTAGCATCAAAGTATCAATGTTTGTAGTTTGTTGTGGTCGAGGTGTACTGCTGTTTGTAGTTAGTTAGTCATTCTTATATCGAGTGAGTGAAAAAATGAGAAAATATAGTTAGAAACAACAGAAGAAAAAATGAGAGAAAGAAAGAAACAACGTAATTTAAAAACGAACGAACGAACAAATGCATGAATGAATGAACGAATGAATGAGTGAATGAATGAATGAAAGGATGAAGGGAAGAAAGAAGGAAAGAAAGCAGGAAAGAAAGGAAAGGAAGGAATAAAAACGAAATAAAAAGGAGAAGAAACAGAAAAAAAAAACGAAACAAATGAAAAAAAGAAAAGAAAAAATATGATTGAAAAAAGGAGAAAGATGAGAAAAGAAGGAGAAATTAGAGATATTTGATAAATACAAATAATCTTTGTGTCCATCTGAAAAATTCTGACGCCAAGCAGTCTCCATGGCCTACTTGTTAATTAACATATATGAGTTATTTTAAATCATTACTAACACAAGGTTCCACCCGGTCTTTTAAGATATCTTAATCAAAATTGCTCGACGACATCTCTGCATCTTCCTTTCGACATATTCATTAGCTTGCCTGATTGACTATAATTAGTAATATCTCGAGGCTATCAGTTTATGAACTCACGATATCGCATTCACGAGGTGACCGGCCACGCCCACCAAACATTGGCTCCAGGCTGTTTTCTTGTCGATGAAGCCATCCATGTCTGGATTTTAGCCTCTCACATCCCCATATCAGCAACCCAGTAACTCTCCAATGAAGTATTAAGCTAAAAACAGGGTTATCGTACATTCATATATACGTAATTATCAAACTAAACCAACAAGGCGATAGTAATCATTCCTACAAAGGCGTTCCCTGAGGGTCGATATATAAACTAGGTTCTCAGACGCAAGAAAATGATTTTAGTACCTCTTTTACTGACAGGAGTTATTGGGAAACGATCCGAGTTAGGACGAACTAAGTCAAGGTTAAAAAAAATTGGGCCGAAAGAAACCTTTTTTTTTTAGAAAAAGCTGGCAGGAGAGCCATTCAAATTAGATCGAAGAAAAACTCTAGCTGGTGGTAAGGAAGCTTAAGGCAACAGGACGGAAATGTTTATCTTGTAAAGGACAGTGTCTTAATTATAAACAATTTTAAAGAAACACAGAGGGCAGCGTAAATACGAAGAAATGTTGTCCCTTTCTCGTTTTTTAAGATATTTGACTTCGTTGACTTTTTTGCGTATTTCTTCAACTATTTTGATCAATCGCAATCAATTGAAAACAAATCTTGTTTAGCCTTTAGCCTTCGGCAATATCAACACTAATCGAGATTAATTTGAGAAAGCTTTTTTTTGGCTGTGCCGTCCACACTAAAACTGTGGTTTTCATCTTTCTAAGGTACCAAGTCCAAGAAAAAAAGCTGATGCATTTTCAAATTTATCCATTTTTCTGTGGACGTATAGCTTTTCCTCGCGTTTTAGCAACAAATGTCAACTTTAACTCATTACAATAAAAGTAGATATTACACCCAAAGTAAAAAACGCAAAAGTGCAAAAGCTACTCAGAATTACTAGGTAGCTAGTAACTTGCTAAGCAACTATTGTCAATCTAAAGTAGCATGCAGACTTTTCTCAAGTGCTTTAACATGTGCTGAAATTCTGATCTGTTCAGCTAATTTGCCAACTAATGATAGCTGGCTACAACTAGAGTCATGTGGTTTTCCTTCGCCCGTGAAAGAATAGGCTAGCTTATAGTAAGTACTGAGAAGACTCTAAACTCATTGTTTTCTTTTGTTCTTTATCAACTAATATACAAACCAAATAGTTATTTTTCTTACGGGCGAAGGAAAAATTACTCTTATATATATATCTTATATCTCACATAGCTAGACAGACTGTGAGACGATGGAGAATATAACAACATTTCGGTAGATTTACATGGAGTCATAATTTAAACACTTTTCTGTCGGCGGCAAAATGTACTATTACTTGTGTTCTCTCTTTTGATCGAATTTAACTAAATCGCCAAATGATGTTTAGGCTATTCAAACCTGAATATTTTGCAGCGTAACAAGAATATAATCAAAAGACATGCAAATTTTAGTGAGTTCAGAATATTCTCAAATCAAGAAAAAACATGCACTCGTGGAGATGTTCGCGTTGTTTCTATCAATAATGATTCTGCTATAAGTTTTAGCCAGGAAAAAATATCGACTTCTTAGAATTTTTCACAAAATGACAGCTGATTTTAAATTGACTGAGTTTGTTTTTTATTTGTATTTCTACTGACTCGAGCAATTTTTCCTTGACTAACTTCGCAAACATCGAAAACATCGCAATCAAGGAAAAATTGTCAAGGAAAACTCGCTCGTGGGATTACAACTTATAGCTTTCTCCTTTGCTAGTCCAAGAAGATTTTCTGTTTTCTAAAGTCTTTCCTTTTTGGACTTGGACACTAAATATCGAGGTACTTTTTTCCGTTCTAAGTAAGTTACTTTTTCTGTTTTAAGTATAAAGTTTGTTTTTATTCCGGAAAAAAATAATTAAAATTTGTAATTTTTGAAATAAAAATAGGTTTATTCAAAACTAGATCATCTGGAACTTGCAAGTGTGCAGAAAACAATACGCCGAATTGTCGAGAAAATGAAACTAGGAAACGAAAACAGGTGTGAGTTATTGTGGTATTATTCGCCAGAAACTAATTGCAATAAAGAAAAATTACTGACTATAATAAGTAAGCAAATAATAGAAGCTTGAAATAAAAAGGGACAAGAAAACATGACATCTATTTTCAGCCGACTATACCATACACGGCAACCTCAAACCAACATCACAACCAAAAATAAACCATCATTTTGCTAATCACCACTGCAACAGCCACAAAAAATAACAACAGGTGCTTTTCCATCTTCTCTAATCTCACTAACTTTTTACGTCAACTTCACCTTAAAACACTTGAAGTACTAGAGAATCTCATCAAGTTTCCAATTTTGATTAAGATTCGTGTCTACACAAATGACGTGTTGCTAATGTTTCTTATGAAGGACGTAAAATATTGTTCACTACAGTAATTCGTTGTCAGTAATTCTCCAGCTTCTATAACTGAACATTCGAGAAACTGAGATTGGAAAGAAATTGCAGGAGTCTGTTTTTGTATAAACTGACTTATTGTTTAAAACCTTTTGCCTCAATATATATGTGTACCATTTCAGACGGTTCACGAGTAGTTGTTTTGATATTTCTTTTCATTAATAAGTAAAAACGCTTAGAGTGATGGAGCCAATTTAATCTCTCTAGACAAAATGGTGATATGAACCCACTTCCATAATGAAATAACACTTATGCTAGTATACGTAAATATGCATGATTTTGGCAAATCGATGTACAGGGTACTTAGCAAACAAATGTTCCAAAAGCTTGTATTTTGTCAAATGTCATATTTCTAGGCTTTTCATCATTTTTGTCTTTCATAAGCTAATTGTGTATTCTCAGTAAAAATAGTTGACAATTAAGTAGATAAATTATTAAATAAGGCAGGACATTTTCAAGAACTTTGAGAATAAAAGCAGTTATAATAATCTCTGTAGAGTGTTGACAGTTCTTTGCTTCAAGGTTTTTATTAAATCATTCAGCTTCCATGAGGATCTAATTCATTGTATTTAAACTCGAAGCTCATTCAATTTGTCATTAATGCAAACAAAAAACAAAATAAAAGAGCTGTTCGTACGACATTTTAGTCTATGAGATCTCAAAATGAAACATTTTAACGACGAATGGCAAATAATTTAAAATCTAGCTTACAGTCACAATTTTAATGCAAATGAGTTTCTTTGCCCTGTTGTACTTCCTTTCTATAGCTACTTCACAGTCTTATTATCTTTCTTTGCTCTTAAGCAAATTATTATCCCTCCGTGTCCTGTTTTTTATTTATCTATTTTACGGTAATGAGTTTTTAATTTTTTTCTAAAGCTTTTCATCAACTGCACTCGATGTGTTCAGTGTTGGTGTCAGAAGTGGGATATCAGTGTTCACCGCGACTCCTCAGCCAAAATGCCGTCCTTAGACTGTGCTTAAAAATACACTCCTTTCTGTTCCTTTTCTTACTCCTTTTCAAGAGTTGATTCATATTTTTCCCGCGCAAAGTGTCCATGGTGTCAGGGGTGGGATTTAAGCCTTTTAATACCGCGGCTTCTCACCATTTAACCATTTAACAAACACACTTCCCCTTGTTTCTGGTTATGTTTGGTGATATCAGTCTCTACCGTTTCGATAAAACTTTCATGGTCATTTTGTTTAGCAGAACCTTTCTTCCACTTGAAGGAAGTTGCTTTAATTTCTACCAGCTCAAGTCCATCGCTAGTCCTCTCACTAGTAGTAATATCCTCCGCGTGATTTAAAAAAAGTCTGCAACAGAAGAGATTGATAAAAAATCTCTTGTAGTCCTGACCAAAGTTCTTCATAAACGTTCCATAGATAATTGGATTGACGCAGCTGTGGGCAATGGTCAAAATAGCGGTTAATTTGTAAAAGTTCACGGTGAGGATGTCTTTGTGCCCAAACACTATCATAAGCCGAGTTATACGATAAGGCAGCATCAAGGCGAAGAAGAGGACGCTGATGATCACTAAAGTCTTTATAACTTCAATGTTTTCTCTTCTGTTCGTGACATCACGGATATTTCCACTCGAGTCTGCGGCAAACCTCGGAGCTTGAGTCTTAAGCAGCGCAATGGCAATTTTGATGTAGGATATTACCATGAGACAGAACGGTATAGCAAAGCGCACGACAAACAAAGTCAGGGTGTATGTCCTTTGCTGGGAAAGCGACTGCCATCGAATGAGGCATCTTTGACGAAACGGCTTCGCAAAATATATTTTAGGAATCGAGAGAGCAATACTTAAGACCCAAATGACAACGACAATGACAGTGGCGTGCTTGATGGTACATTCTTGACGAAATGGTTGGGTTATCACCAAACAACGGACCACAGCCATCGCCTGTCAGTGTATAGACTATACCACCGAGGGCCACTGTGATGATCGGTGCCGTGCATTTGCAGACAAACATTGTTGGTTGAAAGTTAGCCAGGTGAATGTACATTGAGAACTGGGATGAAAATCAGCAGTAACATCAAATCGGATATAGCAAGGTTTAGAATGAAGATGTCATTCGCTGTTAGTCTTTTTCTTCGACGTCGACGTCTCGAGGCAATACTGAAGACCACCAGAAAATTTCCTAGAATCCCAACGACGAGTGTTACAATGTAAATATAGAGTACGACTTGGTCTGTTATAAACTTCGGTCGTCCCTTAACGGTCCCTAGTCTTCCGAAGTATCCTCGAGTACTGTTATTCATTGCTGACTTGTCAAACTGCTATCAAGATCAACAGTAGGTGATGAAGGAACAGAGTCGGCTGCGCACCGTGATTTATCTGCAGAGACAGAAACTGTATTAGTAATAATTTGTAGAATTTGCATGCGAAACTGAATTTATGAGGGCTTAATCATTCCGCATCGGGTTGAGGCGCTGCGGGAGGTTAGAGCAATTTCAAACGCACTATTTGTTTCAGATCGAATGGGAGCCAAAGTGTCTGTCGACACAACAATTAACATAACAACGTCAAAACTTGATGTATAGCCATAAAACCAACTTGATAACACTATAAAATATTATCCAAATTAATAAGTAATTGAGTAAGCTTTGTTTTTCATATGGACTACGAGATGTTGTATCATAGTGATCGGAAACAAGGACAAAATATTTTCCGGCTTTCGTTGCTTGTAATCGTGAATTAAATAACATCTTATTTATGCATACAATATCAATCCTTTGATACCCAGTCTGTTGATTATAAAGGGAGCCCTTGGCGGGAGAAGAACAGTAGCTAGAAGGAGCGAAAGTTCTCGCTATTTCTGCAATTCCTTTTAAACACCGTTTTCTTCTGGCTGTGAAGCGTATTAATTAAAGATTGCGCAGCTGTGTTCATACCAAAATTGCTTACCTAGTACTCTGCGGTTTGAAACTGCGGTCGATAATCGTATCGTTATAGGTCTCTCGTAAAATAGCCAGTACTAGGCATCATTTATCAGAAAGTGTAAATGGAAAACCGTACTGCTTAAATATTATCAGTTCTATGGCTTGCTCACTGAACCATTTCCTATAAATAGTCTCGGTTCGATTCCTACTTCACTTCATTTCATATTGGCATTAAAATAAATTATAAATGGTATTGCACAGCGTCCCTTTTTGCACGTTTGTTCTCAAATCAAGGAAATTACTATTTGAACAATATGTTAGTGAAAAGATATTTATGTACTTTTTAGGAGACTAAACCATTTACTGAATAGGACTTTTTCTTCAGGCGATGTTCTTTTCTTTTCCTTCCCTTAAAGTAACTGGTATGTGCTCCACTAAAGAAAGATCCTCCCTCGTATTTAATTGGATCTTGATAAATCAGTTTTAAAATTCAATGAAAATTACTATTTACATTTTCTATTCTATTTTTGCAATCTAAGCCATCGTTTTCCGTGAATTATCATATCAATATTTCGACAAGATTATTCTCTAATTATACACTCATTCACATTTTTATTATCATTTTTCCCGCAGCATTAAGTTTCGAACTTTCTGTGACATAAGTAGTTAGGCAAACCACAAGTCATTAGTTCGCAGTTTGAGGCCAAAATCGTTAAAATTTCGTTGCGTGTGTAATATTTTTACATCTCTACTGCAGAGAATTTTATTGGTTTTTCTTGAAGTATCACGATCAAAAGACTTAAGATAGTGAAAAACGTGTTCACTACAGAACACTGATACTTGTCCTGTGCTATATATTACCCTATGTATATTGGAATTACAATAAGAAAATTAGAAACTCGTTCTTTTCTTTTTCATTGTATATATGTGCTGTTTAACATGATTTATATATTTGGAAATGCGGTTTTTATATGAAGATTCAATGCGGGAGATAATGCAGTATTATGAGCGATAACTGCACGATACGTGTACCGAGAGTTCTTGTACATGTTCGTTTCTTCTTGAAGAAAAAAAAAGACCTGCACAGATTTTGAAGGGATAAGTATTTAAGTTCGAAATCAAGAAAGCATAAAGTTTGTTTGTTTTTCTAACTGCATATTGTGTGTTTTCGCTCAACCATATTATCAAAAATAAGTGTGTAAGTTTTTTGTACCTAATTCTCAGATTCGTTTGTGCTTTCTATCTCTGTCTCTCTCTCCCTTCTCTCCTCTCTCTCTGTCTTTGTCTGTCTGTCTCTTTTTCCGTATGGTATCTATAACGAATCTGATGTAAAACATTTGTATAACTGGTGAATAAAGATTCATTCATTCATTCTCTTTTTTGAATAAGATCCATCTTTAAGGTCGACATTTCCTTAAGATCTCAAGATGTCCGCTTAAAAGAAGCAGTTCACTGAACTAAGTAAGAACAATCGATTCAGTCAAAAGTGAAAAAATTCAAACCCTGAATAATTGAAAACAAAAGTATAGCATATGTTTATATTGTGGCACGAAACGTCTAAATAACGTCACTTTTTTAGAATGATATTTTTCGCTTAACCCACTCTCCTATCAGCATGCATCATATATGTCAGTATGTTTACAAAAATGCCGCAATTCAATTCAAAATAATCTCTTTCAGTTTTGTAGCACAATATCACAATCAAGCCCCTAAATAATAAATATACAAACCTTTTCCGGTGACTGATCTCAAGAAGACACAGCTCAGTGGTTTTTAAATTAGTAATTGAGAATCGACAAAATGACAGATCAAATTGCTGTGGATCATGCTCAGAAAATAGGGCGAGTGTGCGCGCAGTGCATGATGGGACGGACATGGCATCTTTAGCCTTTTATAAAACAATCCAAGCGATGCTATCCTCAGCCAATCTCATTAATGTTCTCCAGATCAAGAGACATTAAGACTATTACAAAATGTCACTAGTGACTTTAATTTGCAAGTGTCACTAAATGTCTTTTTATCTGAACAACTAATTAGATTGACTATTCCCATTAAAAGGCTTTAGTCTATGTTCGATGAAAAAGGAAACAAAAATTGACTTGAGTGAATTAAAAAGAAGAAAGAAAGATAGATAGATAGATAGACAGACAGAAAGAAAGAATGAATAAGAGAAAGGAAGGAATGGAGGAAGGAAGGAGGAAAGGAATGAAAAAAGAAATAATAGAAAGGAAGGCAAGAATTAAGGAAGGACGAAAGAAAGAAAGAAATGAAAGGTAGGAAGAAAGAAGGAAAGAGAAAGAAAGAGGGAAGAAAAGAAAGAAAGGAAGGAAGGAAGAAAGAAAGAAAGAAAGAAAGAAAGAAAGAGAGAAAGAAAGAAGAAAGAAACAACGAATATATAGAAAAGAAGAAGGAAGGAAGGAAGGAATCGAGGGAAGGAAAGAAAAAAAGAAGGAAAGAAAGCCAAAGCCATAATGGACTATCAATTCAATTGAACTTCAATAATTGAAACCGAAATCTCTATTGAACCGAGCCCGCTTTCAAATCGATATCATGGCAAGTACGCATTTCTTTTAATGTACAGTACATACATGCGATACAGTGCCTGAAGGTCAATTATTTCCAATAATTTTAAAAAGAAAGTTGCAGATGGCCACTATCAATAACCCCGCCGATAATTTTGCAAATGTTTGTTATATTTGTGCGGGGGAGTTTAAAAGAAGAGATGTTATTAGGCATACAGTCTTCATACAAGTAGAAGCTTCCAATAAACACATTTATGGGTATGTAATTTCACTTTCAAGAATATGACATTTATACTCAACTATCACGCACATGTACGGTATGACTCGATAGGATAGGATAGGATAGGATAGGATAGGATAGGATAGGATAGGATAGGATAGGATAGGATAGGATAGAATACGATGGGATAGGATACGATGGGCTAGGCTACGATGGATAGGATACGATGGGATAGGATACGATAGGATGGATAGGGATAGGATAGGGATAGGATAGGGATAGGATGGGAGGATGGGATAGGATAGGAGATGAGTATGGGATAGGATTAGGATAGGTATAGGATAGAGATATGATGCATAGGATTAGGTGATAGGATGGATAGGATGGGATTGGGATAGGATAGGATAGGATAGGAGGCTGATGGGAATTGGGTATGGATAGGAATGGAATGAGCGATAGGATAGGGATAGGGATGAAGGTATGAGGATGGCGAGTAGGATGGGACTAGGGATGCGGATAGGATGGGAATGGACTACGGAATAGTGATGAGGTAGGATGGATGCTCCGATGGTATCGGATGGATGGGATGGAATCGCATGGACTAGGATGGGATCGATGGGATAGGATGGGATGATGGGTTATAGGATGGATAGGATATGAGGGGGGGGGATGTAGGGATAGGATTAGGATAGGATGGGATAGGATAGGATAGGATAGGGATAGGATAGGATAGGATGGGATAGGAAGGATAGGATAGGATAGGATAGGATAGGATAGGATAGGATAGGATAGGATAGATAGGATAGGATGGGATAGGATACGATACTCATTGTGGGTAAAAAAAGAAAACGTAATTCCCAGAGGTATTGAATTGGGTAGAAACATACATTGCAACGCGTTAGCCGATTTGATCTATGGCTGAAAGCTTGGTAAATTAAAAGATCAAAAAATTTAACGCAGATGATACAATTATTCCTTATCTAATTTTTTGTTCTCGTTCGAAAACTGAGTTTCCATAGACGTCAATCAAAAGTGTTTCCATGACAATTTTCTTTTCATTTTACCGCACTGAATTTTTGTGCCGTTGTTTCTGATTACAATTTTTCGTTATATGATCAAAAATGCCAAATAAACAAACAAAAGATATAGAAATTATATCTATACTAAATTCCAGGAAAATTTGAGCTCATGCATGAATAGAAATTTGCGAAACTGTCAGTTCGTCCATTATCAACGGTCGACTGATTTTCCGACACTCCGTAGGAGGGCGCGTGTGATTGAGAACTGTACCGCTGCAAAGCTGTATTCTCCCTCAGGGCCCAAAACAAAAAGACTGAGTTTAAACGAGAAAGCTACCTACAACTTAGCAAACAAAAATAATAAATACTTGATGTGTGAAGTAGAGAAAATATGAATAACTATGAAATTGAAATTCTTGATTAAGATTTTATCATTAGCAGAAAGAGAAGCTATCATAGCTTTCTTGGGCTCTATTTTAAACCCATTCAGAAAGCTTTAAAAGGGCTTATAAGATCTTATAAAGGTACTTTTGGAATTATGTTTTTTAAATTTCAGAACTGGGATTTTTTTGCGTTAATATAATGCCAACAGGTGCAGCACCGCAAGAGATGTTTACAAAGTCAAGTGACGAAAAATCACTTCAGTTTTCCAAAAATAAACGCTTAAGGTCCTATTGCGAAGTCAAATATACAAGCAATTATTCTTCCCCAAACAAAAATCAGCTTTTCCGCTGAGCTAATTGTAAAATATCCACTTGAGATCCTAAAACTAAACAACAGCATATTCCAGAATTACGGCTCTCGAAATAATTCATTTGAGGAAAAACTTTGACAGGGTGCGTTAATTCGATTGGCCGTATATATTCCGCAATGAGAAATAACACCCATAAATCGCTGCAGAGTGATAATTTTTCTACATTAAAATGAAAGGACTGCTTGTTTTATTATAATAAAGGTACAAAAAGCAATTTTTGATCTTTCATTTGCTGCAATAAGCGATTTGAAATGACTATTCTCTATCGAATGCACCCTTACCATGTGGCCGGTTACATGACTTATGAAGTAGTCATGCAGATTTCTTCCCCCGAAATGGGTGCTTGTGAGCAACGATTGATCGTTGTTGTTCTGTGTTATGAAATTTTGGTGTAAGTTTAATTGAATCCCGCACGCGAAAACAATCCGACCTCGCTTCACAATGCTTTGACTAAATAAGAACCAATAAGATATGCAACGTTGGAAATGCTATTTGTGGGTGAGTAAATGTTTTGTTTTTACTTTGTTATTTTCCCGCTAATTCCAACCCCCTTGCAGTGTTTCCCAGCCTTGTGGACAAAACAATAGAAATATTTTTCAAAAGAAAAGTGCGAAAGTAATCTTATTAGGAATCACAGCATTTTAAAATATGAGACAGCAAGGAAAGTGCATGGAAGTAACTGATTCCGCCCCCTATGAGAGACTGGAAAAAATCCATGACTCAAAGGAGTCGAACCCACGACCACTGGAATGACACCGCGTCAAAATGCACCGCGCATGCGTGCCACAATGTTGGCCTCTATGAAAACATTCGTCAAACAAACTTTGCTGGCATTGCGAAACTCCTTGTACTTTCTGCTTTCTCCCGTGCTCAAAATTAAGCTGAAAAATATTATATAGGAAAATCTAAAGAAAACAATCCTAAAAATAGTGCTTGGGATTCCTGTGATCAAGGCGCGTACGCGCGTAAGCCCGCGAAAATTCGCGCATGCGCAGTCGTTTTGCCGCGGTGTCCCCTAGAATACATGTCCGGTGCTCTACCAACTGAGCTATCGAGTCAGCCATTTCATTGGAACTAGATAATTTAAGTTAGTAATTGGCACTATGAATTGTGACTGGTTGCACACCCCACGAGATACAGCGGGGAAAATGTGTGTTTCATTGGATTGTTTCAACGCCTTCTACTCTATGTTGACGTCACTGCCCTTGCTCGCTATATTTTAATTCCATTATTTCTATTTTTCATTTCCATTAACTGCCCTAAAGTAATAACAAAGGCATTAACAATATAGAATTAAATTCCAAGTATAAAAAGTTGAAGTTATTTATCATCATCTGATGGTCGTATTATATTATTAAGATAAGACATGCCTTTAAAGTTTAACTAATATGATAAATTCTGTAATCTTTTTCAAATATCCAGGCGTTCAAGTCTAGCTTATGATAGATTACCTTAATCTTTTTGAACAGATTTTTCTTACTTACAGTCGATTTTGTTTGTGGTTTATGCTAGTTGGTCGTGTTCTTGTTTAGCTAATGGAATTAGGTTTATAGGCCAACCGCACAGCCTAAGAGCTCTTGTACCATTCCATCTACAGTCCGTCTGCGATTAAACTGATTTGAATACGTTTTATACCAAAAATAGACATTTTCCCGAGATGATCCGAGATGATGAGTTTAAGCATTAAGGGTTTCAAGAAGATTTTTTTCAGTCTCGTTCGTTTTAAAGACTATTATCGAAAATCGGATTCATTGTCAGTCGGAAAAGCATGGCTTTCAGTCCTGGCGACTCTACCGGCTAAGTTGAGTTCAGCGACTAAAAGCTCATATTCTGATACCACGAACCAACAGCCATGGACAGCTTGTCTTGTCGACTGTGGAAGATTTTACAGGGGTGTACATGCATGGGCCTTCACAAATGCGCTTAATCATGAGAGATATCTTCGTCACTCGAAGATAGCATTCGTATCTTTGTTTGTTATATAGATATCGATAAAAATCAGCGGATGAAATGCCCCAAAATAAAAACACTTCTGGTCCATATTTTGAATAAATTGTCTAGCCGTCAGTAGTATGTCTTTGAATGATCGACGAAAACATATGATTAATATGTCTTTTTCCTTTTGCTAGTAAACTGAGTATAACAGTCAGAGTAAAAGTATAGCAAAAACGACAAACAGTATTAAGAAAGAAAGTTTTTCAGAGTACGATAGAAGCTTAGATAAGATGTGGAGCGAGGAGACGATTTACATATACGCGTCTGACACAAATAATTCATCTGGACGAGCAATTCGTCTTTAGTATGAATACAGCCAATCGCGCGCGTCGTGGGCTCTTAACGAAAACCTTAGTCAAACATCAATGAATATACCTTCGGTGAGTAGTCTTTCCATCGGAACTAAATGACTATTTTTGAAGGCAATCAGATTTTCTTGGCATTAGGCTTTTTCTTTTCAAACTGCTTTCAACCACATGCACAAATTAAGAAAAAGTACCCAAAAAATTGTTTTGGCGAATGAATTTTATAATGTGACTTTTGTGCTTTCGGCTATTGATAAAACATGCATTAAAATACAAATAATAAAACCCACACACTTATTTTTGAACGGTATTTTTAGGACAAACAGACTACAGGAGTAAATTGGTCTGCAACCAGCTTTTCGGCATTATCAAGAGGGTAGTCATGGCAACGGTGATATCTTCACATGTGAAGAATATGATATCTGTAGTGTGTACCAAAGTTGTTCAAATTTTCAGACACCGGAGATATATCGTGATATTTGATCGACATCTGTATAATAATTGAAAATATTTATATCCGTCTAACGAATTTTAGCCATCTGACTACGAAGTTAGTTTAAATAAAGTATTTTTATTTTTAGTATAATATTAATATTATTATTATTATTAGAGCGATAGCACTAAAACCGTGAAACAAGTACTAAGTAAAAAGTACAATAGTACTAATGAAACAATAGAAAACAAAGGGTTTTGCTACTATTTGTCTCTATTTAGTTACTAAGTTATTTCACGGTTTAAGTGTTATCGCTCTATTATTACTAGGAGCAGTATTGTCAGTATTAGTAGTAGTAAGCCTAGAGAAACGTGTTTGCAGTACCTGCGTCGCTCGTAAAAGCCACGCGTATATACAGATTGTTCTTTTTGTGTGTGTGTGATTCTCATTCCCCCACCCCTCGCTCCACCCCCTCTTTTCTGAGTTTTTGATGTCTGATATTCCAAATAAAAGACTTAATTACTTCTTGTTATTATCCAAAACTCGAAAATACTGACCTTGTTTAGCGATTTGTGTGAGAGTCGCTTGCTTTCAACCTAGCAGGGAGTACTTCCAGCCCTACTTCAATTCTTGAGTCTCATTTATTAAATACTTCTAAAATTGTAACATGTCACATTATCCTGTCATAATGTCAACTTTTCTTTAAGTACATAATCGAAAATATTGACCTGGTTTAGGGATTTGTCCTAGAGTTGCTTATTTTTGACATAGCAGAAGCACGTACAGCCCCTACTTCAATTCTTGTTGAGCCTCGTTTATCAAATACGCCAAACTTAACGTCACATCGTCCTGTCACTAACGTCATTATATCAAGTTTCAACTGACAAGCATATAGCGGAAAATGCTTTCAAATGAAAAGAACTGGGCGTGATAATGTATCATACTTTGTTCACTTTGTGAAAAAAACTACTTTAGATCCATCTTGGAGCATCAATGCAAAGTATGTCAGCCATTAAGAAGGAAGTTACTTAAAGCAAAGATACTAGTGAAAACAATGTTAAAAGTATAAAACAATGGCAGTCCTATCTCTGGCTAAATTTGTCTGAGTAAGCCTCACGAAATCACTTTTCTTTACTCTAGAGCATTAACAATTTATGTCAGTCTCTTTAAACATGAAAAGGAAGTGCGTCAAGAAAGAATTTTGTGAAAATATGCGAGGATTTTAATGGAGGTATCGCAAGACTTGACTTGTCTTTGCCCTAGAAGTCCCAGAGCGTATCCCTCCCACCCCACCCCCCAGAATGGTGTATTTTGTACGGTTGATGCAAATGGCCTATTTTTGGTTAACACCCCTGTTAATTGGGCATCGAAATTGCTGTCGGTTTTAAAAACAGAATTGATAACTTATGCATTAGTCAACGGAAGAAGTCAAAGCTCAGTTAGCTGTACCATTTCAGTTAACTACAAATTTTGTTTTCTCACCTAACTACTTAACTGCTATTTTTTTAGGCCAAATGTTAAGTATAAAACCCTATTGGTACTTCCAGTTGTAATGTATATTATAACACTGACAATTTTTCTGACCAGGCTCGATGATACCTTTCCGAGATCATTATCAATTTTACTTACCAGTACAAGACAAAAACAAAGATGGAATGTACAAAACAATGCTTGGATTATAAATAAATGAAATGAATTGCATTTATGTAGCGCAAATATCTATTGGTATATAATCAAATGCGCTTAGAGTTTGTTAGTAGTAAGGACAGACTGTTGTACCGGGCGACAATCCCCTACTCTTTTTTATATCTCGAGTCATATTTGTTCGAATCAGCGTCCCAAGAAATCCAATTTCGTTCTCTAGTTTTGCACTGTAGTCCCTTCATTCGTATAGTTGTGCACTGTACTGACTGTAGACTGTTCATTAATTCTTTCAGTTTTGTATTGTAGATCATTATTACTATTTCATCCGCCAAATCATCATGAATGAAAAGTTACAAAAATAAAGAAATTGAAAATAACATTGAGAATGTAATGTCGCTTGATCCGGAGAAGAACCGATGAAATTTTGGGAGGGGATCTATGTGGTGCGCTTGATAGTGAAGCCTTACCTTCAGTATTTCACAGCAAAAAGTGTGACCTACATTTCAGACCAAAACGCAGTTTTCCCCTTATATACCCTATTTCAGATCGTATAGCCAAAATTTATACTCTCAATTGTACCTTTTGGCGCCGCATACACCAGTGAAACCTACATCTATCTATAATAAATGTGAAACCGAATTAAATATATAATTTGCTTCAAGTCGTTGCAACTATAAAATTCTCATTATGCACTACCGTACCGTGGCTTTTAAGAGCATACAGCGGCAATGACAAAGCTAGAAATAAGAGGCCGGCCTGTAATGGTTACAAGAAATGTAGTATATAATATAAAATGGCAAAGTAATAGGTTTTTATGCCCTGCGAGTGGAAGTGTCTTGGCGATATTTCCTATAATTATGAAGGGAAACCTGATCATTGTGGAAGGTGTTTGAGGTTTTTTACGTAATTGAATCTGCCAGACACTTACAAAGCCGGATAAAAAAAGAAGGAAAGAAAGAAAGAAAGAAGGAGAGAAAGAAAGAAAGAAAGAAACGGAAAGAAAAAAGAACGAAAGGAAGGAAGACAGGAAGGAAGAAAGAAAGGAAAAAGAAAGAAAGAAAGAAGGAAGGAAAGAAAGAAGGAAAAAAGAAAAAGAAAAAGACAAGAAAAGCAAAGCAAAGCTCAAAAAATTGCTTTTTTTTGGTTGGTTGGTTGGTTGGTTGTTGCTGTTGTTGTTGTTGTTGTTGTTGTTGTTGTTGTTGTTGTTGTTAATGCTTTCGTTCGAGAGTGGAGCTCTAGATAGGTTTCCTCACTTCGTTCTTTGTCAGACAAATTATTGAAATCGTACGTTTTTAGGAAATGCGAAGGAATATTGTTTATTGATATGTTGTCAAAATGTCTCTGATTAATTATGGATGCAAATTTTTCTGAATTGGGCGTGAACAACAAAAGTGAACGCGTCTATTTTCCTGCCTTTTTGCAAGTTCCATTTTAGCATTTTGATCAATTAGAAAATATTCTCTATGTTAGGATTTAAATTTTTGAGGTTTAAAACAGTAATGTCTTCACATATGTTCTTTTTATTGAGCAAACGTCATTCCAGAACAGTTTTGTTCAGTGTACCATAAGACCATATGGCAAGAGACGTCTGAGAAAGTCTAACAGCTCACATCAATGACGCTAGATCGATTCATATCATGAAGTACGCTCTGCCAAAACTAAATTTCAGCTTCGAAGTTCGACTTTTGCGCAAATAACAAACTTGTAATTAAAACCCGTTACATTGTAAAAAAACATTTTACCAAAAAGCCATATCTAGTCCCCTTCCGTATGTACGTTTCAAGCATTATAATTTAATTGAAACTTATAAGATGTATAGCCCAAAAGCCACTAGACGGAAGTTAAAAAGAATGGTAATTTATAACGAATAATGTAACGATAATGCTGCCAAACGACTCCAATTGACTCTCCAGCCTTGAATGTATACAGCTAGAACTGGGGGACCTACTGCGATCAATGTTTTCATTTATCTAACAGCTTGGAATTATAGCACTTAAAACAAAATAAAATAAGTCTCCAAATGGCTTACTACCATCTTATTAAGTCATCCTTTTAGTTCTGTTTCTCAACGGCGTGTGATTTAAAACTCGTATGTGTGCTTGATTTTTTAAGTACTGGTCGAACAGCTGCATATACCTGATGGCCACACTTATATACAAAGTCCAATATTTAAGTGATACAAAGTAACAGAAATGAAATGTGGTCTATTAAGATAAAGGTCAAAACGCAGTGCGCATGCTTGGGAATTGGACAGGAAAATGGCCGACCTACACATCTGATTCCATGAAATCTTCACGTCTAAGTTAATACATCGTAAAAGATAAAAGAATGAAATATAGCCCATTAAGAAATGAATAAAAAAACTTACTATGCACCTGTGGGACTTTAGCGGTAAATTAATTACCGGTCGACGCGTCCACTCTTCTCTAGAATTTTCGCGCCAAAATACATAGATTTCGCGTATAAATCCGTAGAAAGAACATGAGCAAAAAAGGCCTGTGTGGAGTTGGGTAAATTATCGGTCGACGCGTCCGTTCTTTTTTTAAAGAATTTTCGCGCCAAAACTATATAAAATTCCATATAAACTGGTGTTGCTGGAAGAACTCCTACTAGAAAACGTCATAAAAACCCTTCCAGACAATCTGACAAAAATTATGGAGCTTCAAACAACATTTTTCTAATTGATATTTTCTAATTGATATTTGACACATACAAATCGGCAAACGACAATTGAGAGCAGTAACTGTCAATTCTCAATTTCGAACAGTTTAATTATGAATCAGAATATTTTTGGTGCACGCGATGAGTTGTATGCCTACGTATGAAAGATGCCGGAGAAAGTGCGGTTTCTAAAAAAATTAACTCGCCATAGTATGCATAAGAACTCGAGCACGGCCTTGAATTCATGGCAAGTCAGTTTGAGTACTTACCCGGAGCAGGCCCGCGCAGTTCAACGGAAGTTAGTGTTGATAAGATATGCAAACTTGCAAAGGTTCAAGCGTTCGTTGACTGTTGAGCCTCGTTTGATCAGGGCTTTCTGGCGCTTGTGAATTCGCTTCAGAAAATAGATAGAAGAGATAAAGCTAAAATGGCGATAGAAAATACCTGTAAATCACCCTAAAGACAAATTCTCAGTCAAGCGATGCTTCAAATTGCAAATTGCCACTGACAACTGCAGTTTTCATGAAATATGCAAGGTACGGTTTATATTTTTCTTAGCACCCGTTGTTATGGCAATTGATCAGTAATATGCTTATACGCATTTCAAACTACTAAGCCTTTTTTACTAAGCCTAATATTGAGTTTAATCATCCTCTTCAACTTCAAATTCATTCGGTATCATTCGACTACGTCAAGAATTTCTGAGTATTAGTTGGATTTAAAGTATCGTGCTTTTTAAGACAAAATGAACATATCGCATTTTCTTTTGTTTTTTGCCTATAGCAGATCTCTGCCTTACATCGTCCTTAGCTCAAGAAATACTCTAATTGTGTTATTATAACCTAAAGCGAACCTTTTTGTGTGCCGAGAGTCACGTGGTCGAGTTCGGGTTTCAGCTTCGCGTTTCAGTATTAATCATGTAGGATCCAGATGTCGAAAGACAATTAGTATTTAGTACCTAAGCCGCCCTTCAAACGACCGGGTCCAGACGAACAAGAAGTTTTGAAGAAAGAAAATTAAAGCATAAAAACAGATAAAATTTATACGACGTATTTTTCAAAGCGTACGAAACTTACAAACTTAAATCCAAAATCGTATTCCGATTTTCCGGAGTTTTACATCTAATTTCATTAATTTTCAACTAAAAAGCCAAAACCATTTAATACTTCATTCTCATTTTGTCGAGTTTTCCGATAAATTCCGGCCCTTAGTCTACAATGAAGGTGTTTGCCGCATACGACTTGACGAGCACTTGTTAGTCGAACGCTTGACAGAATCCATTAGTAGTTTCAGCAAATTGATAACGATAATTATTTAACTTGTAAAGCGTTCACTGATAACAGAAAACTCAGTCAGTCGTCGTTCAGATGCATGCACAAAAAAAATTGATACGTCTTTATAATATAACTCTTCAGTGAAAGAAATTAAATATCAGGAAATGGAATGGAGACTGTTTAGACCTTACCTCTAGTTTCGCTTGTGTCGAGTTCAGTAGTAAATATTAAATTATAAACTGTAGCCTTGAGTTTCAGCCAGCCATGCATAAATTTGCCTTATAACCGCTCTCATTTACATGTACAAAAGAAGAAGAAGGAAGAAAAAAACCCCAGTTCAACAACCACAAAACAACTAGGAATGTAATCCAATAATGAATACAACATGTTTGTTTTAAAAATCAATGATAATGTTGTTTATACTTCAATGGTGACCATTAGCAAAAAAAATGTTATCAAAATTATAGAAAAATGTAGAAATAATTAAACAAAGATATCTATAAATATTTACATAAAATATGGTTCATTGTTTTGAAATTATTTTTGAGTTCATTCATAATAGTATGTAGTCTGAGAAAGTATTAGTCTCGTCGCTACCCTTGGTTTTGTAAACACTCCCCCACCTAACTTTGATCATGAATAAGCCAGTTCGGAGTTTAAGAATCGTTTTCAGTGCGCATGCGATTTTATCCCGAACTTCTCACCTTCTTTTGTTTAAAACTTCTTTTGTTTTTAATCAAACAAAAGAAGGTGAGAAATTCGGGATAAAATCGCATGCGCATAAGAAACGATTCTTAAACTCCGAACTGGTTTATTGCTGTACCTCTCATCACAGAGCTCTCCTGAACGAGCATTTCTCCTTGTGACAATGCTTTAAAACTTATAGCATTTCTGAAACTTTTTCTTCGCAGGCCTTCTTGATTTTCTGGATTCATTATTTCGGGGTTTAGTCACTGCAATATTTTACACTAGTGAAAAACGTCTGCGCATGCGTGCATATTACAATGTTTAATTTCTTAAGAGATGTGTGAGTTTTAGCTTGAAATGAAATGTGCTCGGTGTATACACAAGATTTCTCTTGCATACTTTTGTGAGACAAAGATATTATTATGAAGATATTTTATGAATACTGGTTCTAAGTTTCAAGAATTGACCTTAAGTTTTGACATTTTGTGAAAACATTGTTGAAGGCAAGCGTAAAAGCGAAATTTGCATAAGTTTACAAAAGCATGAAGACGTGACTACGAGCATGCGCAGACGTTTTTCACCGACGTCATCTTGATCCACGTTTCGACCTGAGTTTGTCGGTCTTCTTCAGGATCTGGTGGTCCTGAATAATTTTTCCAATGTTGCATTCCAATGTTCAAGATTTGTACATGTATTAAGTGCGATATTTTTTTCTTTTGTGGGTTGCTTTAAAAACTTTTCGTGAGTTTGGGGGAGATCGCGATCGGCGCTAATGCGACCACAAGTTAATGACGACACTTCGCCGCTTACTGCTTATCAGTTTTCTCGGTATCTAGTTGGGAGACCTAGTCAAGAGTTGTGTGACGAGAGAACAACGACATAAAGTTAGGTTGTTAGGTATTTACAAAACCAAATAAGCCTCCTTTACATAGAATCACTAATTAAAAAAAATTGATAATAATAATTTTGTTTGAACTATAGGAGTTGGGGTTAGCACAAAGAAATGTTATCCCAATTTGTCATGTCTCTGAACAAAAACTAATTAGTCTAAATATAGAACAAATTGTATCAATACTGAATTCAACCAAAAATAATAATAGTAATACAAAAAATAATATTGCAAATTGTTTTATACAAAATTGTCTATTGTTTTCACTTCATTTTTCAAGCTTAGTTTTAGAGAGAACGATCGACTGTTCCTAATTACCAAACTGAGGTACAATTCTCGTTATACAATAACTTAACCAGCATTGTTGTAAAGATGAAACCTCCGATAAGCATACGCTTAACTGCACAAATTAGTTTCCAACAAGTCGCTTACTGAATTGAAGTGGCTACAGAATCTAACACCACCTGCTAGTCTGTTAGTGTCCTGGCGGAAGTTACAAAGAGGAAAGAGTGAAGGTCCTGTGTAGCTCGCAAAAAACAAAAACAAAATAACAATTTCAGGATAATTGTTTTTTGGTTTTTTTGTGTAAATATGTCCAACAGAGAACATGTATAAGAAAAACAAAAAGCGGAAATTGAGAAAAATATAATAAATAATGTAACACATAGAGTACTAATGAATTCGTTTAATTCTGGAAAACTAAAAGCACTTGTAAGGCGAAAATTATTCTTATTTTTAATAATGTTTGATACGGTAATGATGGAGGCAAAATTTTCTCCATTTGAGTGAGTATGTTTCGAAGTCAAACTGATAATAATTTCTGATTGAGCTAGTTCGTTTGATGGTCTCCGTTTCTTTTATATACAAAAACAAGATGACACAGCAATATCTCGGTACTTACGACCTGTTCAATAATTTCATACCTTATTAATTAAAGCACAAAGTATTTTATCTGAGAATCAAGCATACGTTCAAACTGCATGTGCCGAGCTTATGTATTTTCTTGAAACAACAAAACTTAATCGTTAAGATTTGGTCAAAACGTCTACAACGTTTAGAAATAACAGAACTTACCGTCTTGCCCAGATAAATTCCAGTTTTGAGTATTTTTGACGATTGTAAGTAGTCCCTCCCCTTCGACGTTCAACTATAAAAACCGCTCTAATAATTAGCTTATGTGCGCGCTTGTTTTGATAAGTGCTTGGTCGAACAGCTGCATGTCGCCTTAAGGCTTATGGGTACACTTATATAGAAAGTTCAATATTTAAGAATAAAGAAATGTAGTCCATTACGACACTACAGCGCATTGTTGATTTGGCAGGAAAATGGCTGAAGCGCCCGTTCTCACGAAAATCTCCAGAATTCTCTTCCAAAGAAAATTTATTTTATAAAATGTGTAAAAAGTTAGCTCTTACGAATTTGCATGACAGAGGGTATGTAAACTTCAGGTATAATTCCCACGAGGTCGGGTCTGATGATCTTGATGAAATACAAATTAACTAGTGTTAATGTATAAAGCTGAACTACCGGTATAAAGTCTAACTTAGTGATTTTAAACAGAATTGAGGAAACTAAGGTTTGTTTGAATTTATCTCTCGCGCGTGTTCCGATTTTTTTCCGATTCCGTTTTTCAAGCGCGCTCCCAACAAGCCTCTGCAGTTTGTGAGAGCAAATATCCTTGCCTTTCAATCTCAAAAAGTGCCACTAATTTTCTTTAAAATGTATGAAAGGCCGATGAAAGGGATACCGTTTCTCCCCTCCCCCTCCCCCCCAAAAAAAAATGGTAAAAGGGACCTTCGTGTAAAAGTGCTCGCACGGGGAGGGGGGGAGGGGAGGGGATTGGGGAGGTGTCATTTCCTTTATCCGTAGCGAACAAGAGAGAAAGAGCCCGGGGGATTAATTACATGGAGTTTTTTTAATTTGTTCACAAAGCTTAGTGGATTTCCCTAAATATTATTGAGCTATGCTCCAGACAGACAACTTGCTATGACAAAAGTCGATCTACACGGTCAAAAGCATTTTCCAAAGATTTGATCGTCTACAAAGGCCTAAGGTAGCACATTATCTCCTATAGTGTTTATCATCCGATTCCCCTTCAGTTCAGAGAAAAGCTTCCGGACTTTAATATTACAAATTAAAATTCTATGTAGGGAACATGGTAATTTAGAGCATCTTCAGGTTATTGCTTTGGCCGATTATGATTGGATGAAGTAGTTAAACACACAAGAAACTTCGCTCCAAAAAGGAATCCAATTTTTGTCCATTTCATTTACAAATTATTAGTATATGCTGATAAAAATATTCAATCCGCGGAATACCTATCGTTGGAAAAACACAAACAGGATGGAGTGGCGCAGAACAATAAAGAGTAGCCTGGTTCTAAAGCACATTATTAATTAATGTTGAGGAAGTGATCAAGAAAATAAGTTGCGAAATACAAGCAGATAACTGATTGTTTTACACTGCCTGTCTTTTCATAAGAAGTGAACGTATCAAAATTTTGTACTTAGCCTATCTTGAAATTCTATTTTCCTGCTTAGGTATTTTTGTGAAGTTGCTGATTGAATTCCAAATTCTAACACCAGTAAATTTAATATTGTAATATTTTTAAATAAAATTTGACATTTACAAATTTTCCATATTTTGTTTCAATTTTTGGTAGTGAATAGCTGCATTTGAAGCCAATCTAATGTTGTAGGTCAAAAGGGAAAAAAGTCAATTCCCAACTTGGGGTTTCCCTGGGTCTAAACTGGGAATCTGTTCTATTGTACTTGGTAAATTTGTAATACCGAAACTTGTAAAAATAGAACAGATTCCAAGGGATTTCCTGGTTAGACCATATTTGACCCAAGCTGGGAATTGACATTTTTCAGTTCCTGTGTAAGTATGTGTTTTTATTTAGTAGATAATTATATAAATTGAGAGTTCATGTGAGTTCATGTAGTATACAGAGCTATTATTCTTCGCAATTTCAGCAATATTTGATCAATCTTAAAAACACCTATTATCATTCTGGATAGGTCTTAACATGTTTGTCATGAGCTAGTCGCATGATTTTTATAGTAACTGACTGACTTACCTTGACTCAGAATTAAGTGACCTGTAACAACATGCTTGAGCAGATTTCGTATGAGTGTGAAAACGGCACAGCACAATTTCCACAGGAATTTCGAATGTTTTTATAGACAACACGGCACTGACACGCTCACGGCACGGCGCGGAACGTTTCGCACTCGCATACGAAAACTGCTTTGTAAAAACATTCGAAATTCCTGCCATAACTGTGCCGTGACCGCGCGGTGCCGTTTTCACACTCATACGAAATCTACTCTACTAAGCAGTGTAAATTCAATAGAACTACCTTTGCAAGGACTCGCGCAGTCGATCAAGACTACAGTAACACAGTGAGCTAGTTTGCACTGTAGTTTGGGTAGACTTCGAGTACAGATAACGAGCCGAGTAAGGAAAGCCTACTAAAAGGCTCGCTGTCTTAGAGAAAACTTAAACTTATATTAGTTCTACTGCTTCTGTAAGTCCAACAGTGAAGTGCTCTACCAAAAATAAAGTCAGATAAGATCGCCGTGTCTACTAGTCTTCCACAAAAGGATGTCTCTAATTTTCTCTTCTATAAGAGTTCTATCGTTTCTTGATTATCTATATTACTGCCTAATTTATGCCTACTTTATCTATGGTCAGTTGTTGCATCCACAACGAAACCCATTTTATCCTACAAAAGAAAGCATTGCGTCTAAAAATATTTATTTTCTTAGAATAGAAACTCCGAAGCTTCCGGATTTTGTTTTTGTGTACACTACTCTATTTACTTCAAAATCGCTAAGACTTAGAAACAAGTTAAGTAAAAAAGATAGTAAGAACAAGTAAACTTACCACCTTGTGACAAAAATCCAATTTTGAGTGCTATTTCTTGACTTTCTTGGCGATATTGAATGGCCCTCCCCGTAGGCTTTTATACTTATTAACATATAGCGCTCTTTAAAAGTGCGATATTGTTTTAAGTGCTTGGTCGAAAAGCTTCCGTAAGGCTGACGAACAGCCGACATATACAAAGTGCAATACTTAAGGAAATGACTAGTTCAAAAAATTATAATTGGGCACGTGCGATCTTGGACAAAACCCTCGAGAAACCTTAACGATGTGTTACGAGAGGGACTATTGTCGGGATCGCCTGCTCTGCCAACTCGTTTATTAGACTTTGCACAACAGCTATTTACAAGCTAAGCACGAGTTCGTACTACAAGTTGAGGTAGAGCCAGGCAAACCAGAAAGACTTTCCTTAATCGGACTGGCTGTCAGGAGTTCCTTACTTGACCACTTTCCTTACTTAGGGCCGTACTTTCCAATCAACACTGAGTAGTACCCCGAACTTGCCTCGCTAGTTTGTACAAAGATTTAGTTCATGTGCTAGTGTGACAAATATCGATAGTCCTTATATAATAACTAAACTAAATCTAATTTCCTGTTTACATCGCGTTCAGTTGGGAGTCAAAGAGAAACCCTACGTTGGTCTGTTGGGTTATAGGGAAAGACGGTGTGTCACACAGGAAACTCAAAGCAAATCCTATGATCAAGACAGTCAAAGTTACAACACTAAAAATCTGCTTAGTTAGTAAAATTACTCAAAAATACATTGAGGTTAATAAATACATAATTACTGGAAATTTGCAGCATATAACACATGTTCGTGACAAACTCTCCCATGTACTCCCCCCTACCACTCTACCATGCACTCCCCCCTCATCTCTATTCTCCACACTATTCTCTAGTCTCTATACTCCCCTATTCTCTCAGATTTTGAACACAAAGAAGTTCTCCCTATCCTTGTTTTTGCACATTTTAACAAACAGAACAACTGTCAGTAGTGAATCTTTCTTTGTTAACTGATATAGTTTTCACAAATTTTGTAGATTTTTGCTTGGTAAAATGTCGGCTATATTGTTTGTCTAAATGGCAGCTAGTTTGTTTGTTTGTTTGTTTGCTGGTTTATTTGTTTATTGAATTTCCCACCGCTTGTTGCTAGCTAGAGTGATGGATCTTACTTCGTTGAGTGAGTAACTAAGCCTTTGTATTTTTTTTTTACCCAATTAAATTTCAGAATTTGCATTGTATTTGCAATTATAACAATCATAATCATAATAAAGATGTTTATTAAGAAATTATTCACTTTGAATAAAAATATATTTATATAAAAAGGGACAGAAAAGTTACAAAAGCTTGCATGCTCGGGGTTTATATACAATTATGAATAAGCCTAAATTACAATCGAAACAGCCATTATGAAAATTGCACTGAATTACATAGTTTTTGCACTTATTAAACATTTTAATTAAACATGTACTAAATTTCGGTGCAATGACATATGAACAGTTTTGCTCTCAGCATCAGTATCAAGATTTTTTAATGCGTGATTAGAAGAAGAATTCCGCAAGGCCGAGGACACCATTCAGTTTTGGTTTCTTCACAAAGTTCTATACAAAGGATTTTCATTTTTTTTTTCTGGCTCAAGACAAATCATTGCGTTACGGAAAAACTAAAGTTTCGTAGTCCTGTTGAATAATGAACAAATATCAAGTCTACCCAAATGTCATTAATACTTCAATTTCTTAGGAAAATCATTGTATGGTGCATGACACTTCAGATCCCAGTAGAGAAACGCTACACTCAGGCCCAATCTTGATTCCAGTTCCCAAAGCCTTAACTTCTGCTCCCATTGGTCCAATCGATGCTCCAGTATCCACTCCCAGAGCAATTTTAGCCTCGAAAGGGCCTAATCTGGCGCTGGCACTTGCAACCTCAGCACCAGCCATAGCTGATACTCCTGATAAGACTGAAACACCTACTTCTGCACGTCCTTTGGGATCTGCAGACAATATCGAAGCATGCGCTTCGACATATCCAACACCAGCTCCAACAGCTATTCCTTTTTTGGGAATCCGCTTCCCAGATTTATTGATGCCTCCTTCTGTTGCATATTGTTCTAGAAAGCAAAGGAAAGATCGATGCAATGATTATGTCGATCACTGGTATCAAGTATTTCTTCTCAATTAACATTTGTCGTATATTTTGAATAGAGTTGTTTTCGTATGAATGGGAAACTTACTGTACCGTATCGTAACTGTACCAGTGTCATAGTTTCTATAAAAACATTCGAAATTCCTGCTGTAACCGTATCGTATCGTAACCGTACAGTGTTCCCGCTCATACGATAACCACTCTATACGCCCTAGTCCTACCTTGCTGTGAGGAAGCAAGGCTGCGAGAATATATCAAAATTCAGAATGGAGGGATAACAAGCCTGATTAAATAAATCAAAAAGATCAACCTTGAAGACTCTAAGTCGTTTTTATTATCACAAACTGTCTAATGCCTGACTGAAGGAAAGTGCGGCCCAGCCCCCACGGGATTAAGGTAATGGGTTCGCGCGAGCTAGACTTATTGATACGTCGAGTTCTTAGGCAAAACGTATTTATGGCAAAATTAGTACCAAACACGAGTATGTGCCAGAAGATACCGAGCTGCGAGAAGCGCTGTCTATACTTTTTAATGGTCTTTAAATAATCACTTTGCGAGGCAAAATTCACCCATTCATGATCAATACACTATGACGTCACATCAAAATATTCCATTGTTTAGATGCAAAGGATCATGGGCTCGCGGGAGGGGGACAAAACAGCAACAACACAAAGAAAATTTATATAAAATGCGTTTTATAGACCAAAGAAAAGCTGTAACAGCCATCAAATGCAATAAATATTGTTTGTTAGCCATTGATACATCTCATGTTTGGGACATTTGGGTACCGGCCAGACCATTTGAGTTAAAACTTTTCCTAGCAGAGTGAATTTTAAACAAATTTCTATTGTTCTAGAATCTTCTGTCCCCCTCATAAACAAGCCGTGACGTCATAATGAAATAGCGCAATCCCGGTCCGGCAAACAGCGCAACCACAGAACTGAGAACTAAGGGACTGTACGTTTTTAATGAGGGAGGGTGGACTGGAGTATTTTGGGGGAGGGTCATCGAAAAAATATTCAATGTTTGTGAAGGGTCAAGCCTGTCTTTTTCCATGTAAGGGGGAGGGTCACCTGTTTAGAAACGAATCAGGAAATCACATACATTATTTATCCGGACTTACTTTGTATATATTTATTCGTACATTCAAACATTAGCCCTTTCAAAATCATTGTACCCAGAAGCTGGAACCGAAATGGCTCCTGTGCACACTAGTAATATATCGGTGGATTTTCATGTGTTCTAGTGTATGAATGTGCTGAGTAATGTTTGTACAATTAGCTATAAATATGGCATGCTGTGACAATTGTCACTACATACCGTTTATTGCATGGCTGTACATCATCCATCATACTTTAATTGTTCCTTATGTGAAGTTACTTGTATTTTGTTCCTGCAATTCTTGTACTTCGCTTGCAAAAAAGTCCATTGATGATGATCTCGTACCTTCAAATATATCGTTACAACAATATAATTCTTTATGCAGTTCACATGTGGGAAATCTTATCATGCCAATGTAGTATTTGTAAACTCAGTAAATGTTTTTGGGCATATTTAGGTATATTACGCGTCCTGTTTCTGTCGTTTGACTTTCATTTATTTCATCAACAGCGGTTGTCATGGTTGTGCTAGACTTTACTAAGTCCTTCTAAGATTTTCGGCGAAGCGACTCGCACTTTGCAATTGTACGTGCTCATATGCATGTGGAAATGCTTTGATAGTCTTAATATCCATACATTAATTTGCCAAAAAGTGGCTGTTTTAAACTCCTTCCCAACAACCATTGTGCAAAGCTGCACGTGCTTCGCAATCATAACAGCTTATACATCATTTTATTTTATTAAAAATAAGGATTTTGAATATCGTGCAAGGGTTCAGACAAAAAAATTGTGCAAATGACATTCCTGCAGTACAATGTCTCCCATCAATTATCTAATCGTCGTCCGTCCCTAGCTCACGCATTTATTGGGTTTTGTCAAACAGTAAGCCAAATTGTTTTGAGCGGGCGGAAGCTACAGCCTTGTTTCCAGGCTCTTTAATATGTATATGCAGCACTGTGTTGCAATCTTTGTTTAGTTGATTTGAGTTGGCTAGGGGAGGGTCACCAATTTTTTTCTGTTAATCAATGAAGGGCCATGGATCTTTTTGAAAAAGCAAGGGGGAGGGTCATCACAATTTTGTTTTGGTTGAGATGAAAAACTCCAGCCCACCCCCCCTCATTAAAAACGTACAGTCCCTAAGCCATACCATTGAAAGTGTATGTTCCTTTAGCTGTTGCATCGGGTTCTCTGTCAAAGTTTTCAATGAGATCTTCGGCAACCTCAAATGGATTGACGTTAACAGAGACACCAGCAGATGCTTTAACAAGCTTTAACTGCTTCATTTAAACTCCCGTATGTTCGGGGATTTGTCCAAGGCGCAGTCATGGCTGACTTAGAAGCTACTATATGTAGATAAAATACTAATGAACTTGAATGTACAATACTGTAGCTTGAATCCAAATTCCTAACAACACGTGTTCATTAACTTTCATTTTATAACCCAAACACACCAGGACACAAATTAAGGGAAATTTCCCTTGAAAGTAAAAGGTCAACTAATGAATATAAGGGATTTGTCTAGTTATTTGAATGACCATAAATAGGCCCCAATTAAACGATTTCTAGGAAAAGTTTGTTGACGCCACTGCAGCTTCTGGTATAGCCTTCTGGTAATATCGATTCTGGGAAAAACTACAATTGTAGGTCAAACAAAACAGACAAGGTCAATTAATCAGAGAGGCAGGAAGAGTACGTTTATCGGTTTGAGAGGCATATTCATCGAGAATGATAGATTATTTTTTTAAAGCTCGGCATAAAAAGGGGAAAAGTCACTTGGGCACTGAGGAATAATCGAAACAGTTGTTCGGTGGCCAACAATGTTTGACTTTTACTTCCCTACCCCTCTATAATAGTGAATGTTTTTATATTATGGAGTACTGATGGCCAGAACTGATTACGGTCATAACTGCGTGAACTCAGGCGCTCGTTGCACTATAGTTGAACGAATTCGTTCGTAGACAAACTCTCTTTCTCGATCGACTCTTTTTGCTTTTGTTCCCCAATTAAATTTCAGAATTTGCATTGTGTTTGCAATTATAATAATCATAATCATAATAAAATTGTTTATTAAGAAATTATCACTTTGAATAAAAATATATTTATAAAAAGGGAAAGAAAAGTTACAAAAGCTTGCTCGGGGTTAAGTCTTTATATACAATTATTAATAAGCCTAAATTACAATCGAAACAGCCATTAAAATTGCACTGAATTACATATTTTTTGCACTTAATTAAACATTAATTAAACATGCACTAAATTTCGGTGCAATGACATATGAACAGTTCTGCTCTCAGCATCAGTATCAAGACTTTTTTAAATGCGTGATGCGTGATTAAAAGAAGAATTCCGTAAGGCCGGAGGACAACATTCAGTTCTGATTTTATCACAAAATTCTAAACAAAGGATTTTCATTTTTTTTGGCTCAAGACAAATCATTGCGTTACGGAAAAACTAAAGTTTCGTAGTCCTGTTGAATAATTAACAAATATTATCTTGATTCATCTTTAAGTCTGACCAGGATCGAGTCTACCCAAATGTCATTAAAACTGGGGTTTCCTAGAAAATTCATAGTATGCTGCATGACACTTGAGAATAGATTGTCTCAGGTCCAATCTTGAATCCATTTCCCAGAACCTTAACTTCTGCTCCCAGTGGTCCAATCGATACTCCAGTTTCCGGCACTGCCAGACCAATGTTAGCCCTTACAGGGCCTGCTTTGACGCTGGCACTTGCAACCTCAGCACCAGCAGTTGCTGATACTCCTGATAAGGCTGAAATACTCGCTCCTGCACGTGCATTGGGTCCTTGAGCATCTGCAGACAATATCGAAGCATGCGCTTCGGCATATCCAACACCAGCTCCAACAGATACTCCTGCTTGGGGAATGCCTTCTTCTGTGGCATATTGTTCTAGAAAGCAAAAGAAAAGATCGATGCAATGATTATGTCCATCACTGGTATCAAGTATTTCTTCTCCATTAACATTTGTCGTATATATTTTGATTATACGCCCTATTCTACCTCGCTGTGTGGGAGCTGCGAGAATACATTTGATCAAAATTCAGAATGGAGTAACAACTACTGACTAAATAAATCAAAAAGATCAAACTTGAAGACTCTAAGTCGTTTTTATTATCACAAACTGTCTAATGCCTGACTGAAGGAACGTGCACCCAGCCCCCACGGGATTAAGGTAATGGGCTCGTGCGAGCTAGACTTATTGATGCGTCGAGTTCTTAGGCAAAACGTATTTATGGCAATTTAGGGCAATTCCGGCAAACAGCGCAACTACAGAACTGAGAAAGCCATACCTTTGAAAGCGTATGGTCCTTTAGCTGTTGCACCGGGTTCTCTGTCAAAGTTTTCAATGAAATCTTCGTCAACCTGGGATGGATTGAGGTTAACAGAGACACCACGAGATAATTCAACTACTTCGTTTGAACTCCCGTTTGTTCGGGGATTTGTCCAAGGGGCAGTCATGGCTGACGTAAGAAGCTACTAAGTATATGTATAGATAAGATACTAATGAACTTGAATGTACAGTACTGTAGCCTGAATCCAAATTCCTAACACTGCGTGTTCATTTTATAACCCAAACACACCAATACACAAATTAAGGGAAATTTCCCTTAAAAGTAAAAGGTCAACTCATGAATATAAGGGATTGGTCTAGTTATTTGACCATAAATAGTCCCCAATTAAACGATTTCTAGGAAAAGTTTGTTGACGCCACTGCAGCTTCTGGTAATATCGATTCTAGGAAAAAACTACAATTGTAGACTTTTGGTAATATCGATTCTGGGAAAAACTACAATTGTAGGTCAAACAAAACATACAAGGTCAATTAATCAGAGAGGCAGGAAGAGTACGTTTATCGGTTTGAGAGGCATATTCATCGAGAATGATAGATTATTTTTTTAAAGCTCGGCATAAAAAGGGGAAAAGTCACTTGGGCACTGAGGAATAATCGAAACAGTTGTTCGGTGGCCAACAATGTTTGACTTTTACTTCCCTACCCCTCTATAATAGTGAATGTTTTTATATTATGGAGTACTGATGGCCAGAACTGATTACGGTCATAACTGCGTGAACTCAGGCGCTCGTTGCACTATAGTTGAACGAATTCGTTCGTAGACAAACTCTCTTTCTCGATCGACTCTTTTTGCTTTTGTTCCCCAATTAAATTTCAGAATTTGCATTGTGTTTGCAATTATAATAATCATAATCATAATAAAATTGTTTATTAAGAAATTATCACTTTGAATAAAAATATATTTATAAAAAGGGAAAGAAAAGTTACAAAAGCTTGCTCGGGGTTAAGTCTTTATGTATAGGATAATGGACGAGCTCTGAGCTTTATTGAAAATAATGACCGAGCGCACATTATTTTCAATAAAGCGAAGAGCGAGTCCATTATCCATTTTAATGCACACTTTCATTGTTTTCGAAGAAAAAAAAGTCATTAACTTTTCAGTGTTTTGCAAAAGAAAAAATTTATTAACAAGCTCGAAATGTGATATGAAAAATGTTCTATAATAACTGAACAAAAGACAACAAGCTTTGTTTTAAAATACGCCTACAACCTTTATTTTGTTGATTGGCTTTTTAGTCATTAACAAATGAGCATGTAGGTATAGTTCTGCACTTAGTATGAAAGTTTTAATGAACTGCAAGCGCAAAATTACTTACTGGAATTTCACTAAATGGGATATTGTCCCTTTGAATAGAAATAAAAACTTTTAAGTTTTTGCATATTCACGTTCCATAGTCGCACGGGACTATA
Organism: Telmatactis stephensoni; assembly: GCA_029948255.1. NCBI lineage: Eukaryota > Metazoa > Cnidaria > Anthozoa > Actiniaria > Isophelliidae > Telmatactis > Telmatactis stephensoni. The sequence goes on from JALIZF010001912.1 coordinate 1,251,870, forward strand.
AAATCAAGCTTGGCGTGTTACCAAATGTGCATTTCGTTTGAGCTTGCGACGGAGATGGAGACGTATGATGACGAGGATGCAATACTTTCTCAATTGCTGGATGCTTTGGAAAACGAAAATCCATCTGTTTTAAGTCCAGGTAATTTAAAAATGTTCTTAAATTATTTTGCATCTTGTATTATCGAGTTCATCATGAGGTACGTCTTGTACGTAATTTCAGGGTTTTTTGTACTTATCTTTATTCATTTGCTTGTTAGTGATTGAAGAGAAGTGTAGTCATGAAACACGTTTCAAGAAAATGGACGAGAAAGATTTGTTGGAATTAGCATCAGAGTCCATTCCAACCAATACCAAGAGAAAAGCAATGTGGGCTTTCCGTTTATACGAGTCATGGCAGAATTGGCGAAAGAGCAACTTTGCAGATGAGCAGGATGAGAAGTCAAAGGTTTCAAAGATATTGGAGAAAACCACAGAATTATTAGATATATCAAGAGATGAAGACCTATGTGAAGTTCTTTCTCAATTCATCACAGAAGTCAGAAAGGAAGGAGGCGAAAGATATCCTGGAAAAACATTGCATGAGATAGTGAGTAGTTTGCAGAAGTATTTTGAAATGAAGGGAAAACAAGTTCAGCTTTTCGCCGTAGGAGGGCAGTTTGACAAACTTCAAAAAGCTTTAGACGTGGAAATGAAAATATCTACCAGCAATAAGCTAGGCTTACAAAGAAAACAAGCACAAGTTATTTCCGAAGAAATGGAGAATGATCTTTGGGGAAAAAAAATTCTTGGAGATAGTTGTCCCAAAGTTTTGTTGAGAACAACTCTTTATTTGATAGGCCTAAATTTTGGGATGCGGGCTGGGGATGAGCATAGAAATTTGTCCATAAGGAATTTTTCATTTCATTGTGATTCCGAGGGAAGGGAATATTTGCTTTATTCTGAGGGTGTGTCTAAAACCATCCAGGGTGGTTTAAAACATCGTAAGCTAACTCCTAAAGTTAGTAGGGCATATGCTAACGTCCAATGTCCAGAGAAATGCATTGTGCGAATTGTGAAGAGTTACATAGAAAGATGCCCAAAAGAGGCATTAGATAATGCATTTTATTTAAAGCCCTTACAAAATTATGAGCAGAAGAAGTTCTGGTATTGTAGTGTCCCCTTGGGTCATAATACGCTTAAGAATGTAGTCCAATCAATGATGAAAGAAGCTGGGGTGGATGGTTTTTTCACAAATCATTCTTTAAGAGCAACAGCTGCAACTAGATTGTTCCAGGAAAATGTTGATGACAAATTAATTAGGGGTGTCACTGGTCACAGATCAGAGTCTTTACAGAGCTACAAAAGGGTATCTGACAAACAATTAGCTAAGGTTTCCAATATTGTTCAATCTGGGAAGGAAGGCATTTGTAGTAGCACCGAAACGGCAAACATTGGGAAACCGCCGCCCGAAGCTTTGGGGATTCCTAGTAATTCAGGGCAAATATGTTTGAATGTAAGTGGTGGTGCCATATGCAATATTACAATTCATAACAATTGATTTCTTTTTTGACATAGAGTGATTTTCATTGTTCTGTTTAAAGACCTTTAAGGTAAAACTAAGCTTATAGTAGAGAATTCTTTCCCTAAGTCGGCTATAAGGCTTTGACGGATCAAGAAAATCACTCTATACCAGCTACTATTATCAAAGTGTTACACTTTCATATAATTTATGATTTATTGATTGAAATAATAATTTATCGTAGCCTAATCATAGTGCATTGAATGTTCATTAAAGATTATTTCTTGTTGTTGTCACCTGTTCTCTTTGTATAAATTTCGTATTTTTATGAAAACTACCCAGATATTCTTGAAGTCATTATTTCGGCTAATAACGACCTCCTAGTAATAATGACCTCGCAATAATGACCTCGCAATAATGACCTCTCTTTTGTTTAATTCATCAGCCCCACTCTTCCCTGCTGAATTCAAAACCCTCCCCGACTTTAAGACACCAAGATATTAAAAATAAGGAATACTTCAAAACAATGAAAGTGTGTATTAAATACAATTATTAATAAGCCTAAATTACAATCGAAACAGCCATTAAAATTGCACTGAATTACATATTTTTTGCACTTAATTAAACATTAATTAAACATGCACTAAATTTCGGTGCAATGACATATGAACAATTCTGCTCTCAGCATCAGTATCAAGACTTTTTTAAATGCGTGATCATGATGCGTGATTAAAAGAAGAATTCCGTAAGGCCGGAGGACAACATTCAGTTCTGAAAAATTCACAAAATTCTATACAAAGGATTTTCATTTTTTTTGGCTCAAGACAAATCATTGTGTTACAGAAAAACTAAAGTTTCGCAGTCCTGTTGAATAATTAACAAATATTATCTTGATTCATCTTTAAGTCTGACCAGCTAGGATCGAGTCTACCCAAATGTCATTAATGCTCAGGTTTCCTAGAAAATTCATAGTGTGCTGCATGACACTTGAGAATATATTGTCTCAGGTCCAATCTTGAATCCATTTCCCAGAACCTTAACTTCTGCTCCCAGTGGTCCAATCGATACTCCAGTTTCCGGCACTGCCAGACCAATGTTAGCCCTTACAGGGCCTGCTTTGACGCTGGCACTTGCAACCTCAGCACCAGCAGTTGCTGATACTCCTGATAAGGCTGAAATACTCGCTCCTGTACGTGCATTGGGTCCTTGAGCATCTGCAGACAATATCGAAGCATGCGCTTCGGCATATCCAACACCAGCTCCAACAGATACTCCTGCTTGGGGAATGCCTTCTTCTGTGGCATATTGTTCTAGAAAGCAAAAGAAAAGATCGATGCAATGATTATGTCCATCACTGGTATCAAGTATTTCTTGTCCATTAACATTTGTCGTATATATTTTGATTATACGCCCTATTCTACCTCGCTGTGTGGGAGCTGCGAGAATACATTTGATCAAAATTCAGAATGGAGTAACAACTACTGATTATTAAAATAAATCAAAAAGATCAAACTTGAAGACTCTAAGTCGTTTTTATTATCACAAACTGTCAAATGCCTGACTGAAGGAAAGTGCACCCAGTCCCCACGGGATTAAGGTAATGGGCTCGTGCGAGCTAGACTTATTGATGCGTCGAGTTCTTAGGCAAAACGTATTTATGGCAATTTAGGGCAATTCCGGCAAACAGCGCAACTACAGAACTGAGAAAGCCATACCTTTGAAAGCGTATGGTCCAGTAACTGTTACAGCAGGTTCTCTGTCAAAGTTTTCAATGAGATCTTCGGCAACCTCGAATGGATTGACGTTAACAGAGACACCACCAGATAATTCAACTACTTCGTTTGAACTCCCGTTTGTTCGGGGATTTGTCCAAGGGGCAGTCATGGCTGACGTAAGAAGCTACTAAGTATATGTATAGATAAGATACTAATGAACTTGAATGTACAGTACTGTAGCCTGAATCCAAAGTCAAATGGGGGTTCCTAACACTGCGTGTTCATTTTATAACCCAAACACACCAATACACAAATTAAGGGAAATTTCCCTTAAAAGTAAAAGGTCAACTCATGAATATGATAAGGGATTTATATTGGTTTGAGAAGCCTGTCAATCGAGAATGATAGATGAGTTTTTTTTCAAAGCTAGCCATAAAAAGGGACTTTGGCACTGGGGAAAAATCGAAACAGTTGTTGAATGGCAATGTTTGACTTTTACTTCCTTACCCCGTCAGTTATGATAGTGAATGTTTTTTATTCTGGAGTACTCATGTCCAGAAATTATACGGTCATAACTGCGTGAACTCAGGTGTTTACCTAAAAGGAAAGTTAAAAGGAGCAAACAGAAAGCTGTAATGGTGTACAAATCTTTGAATGCTCTTACTCCTAGTTATCCTGCCAGAGGATCTGTTCACCATGAAGAGTGCTCCTAATTATGTATTTAGGGACTCTGAAAACAAACTTAATATTCCTAAATTCGGAATCAGTACTGCAAGCGAAGCTTCAGTTATTGCGGCTCTGTACTGTGGAATGGATTTCCATTTGAACTGAGAAAGTCAAGTTCACTCATTCACTTTAAAAGAGGACTTGACAATTTTTATTCGAAATCGGATTCCCACACGGCAAACATGTAAACCAATTTTTATTTATTATTTGTAAAATATTTAGCTGATATTTTTACCGTGTCTAAATAAAGTTTTGTCTTGTCTTGTCTTGTCTTGTCTTGTCTTGTCTTGTCTTGTCTTGTCTTGTCTTGTCTTGTCTTGTCTTGTCTTGTCTTGTCTTGTCTTGTCTTGTCTTGTTACACTACTATAATTGGACGAATTTGTTCGCAGACAAACTCTCTTTCTCGACTCTTTCTGCTCTTGTTCCTCAGACTTTTCAGAGTTTGCAGTGCTATTCTGCTTGGTTTACGATCCCGTCTAAAACATGATGATGCTTACGTAACTTTATATGTAACCATGATTTTCATGAATATACTTCGCATAACGAGATCTGATGTCTTCTCTTATATTCATTGTGATTTATACTGAACCAGAGGGGAGCACAGCAGTCTGTTTTTTGTATTCGTTTGTTGAGGTTTTTTAAAAGTCTATCCGATGACAAGCAGGATCGCAGGCGCAGGATTACGCCGAGCGAGCCCCGAAGGGGCGACTGAGTTCCGACTTTTAAAATTCCCCACGAGCCCCGAAAATAATTGGACGAAAAAAATTCCGAGGACTGCGAAAATTTTTCTCAATTTGGCAGTCAGAGGATTTGTTTTAGTTCAATTATTTTCAAATTGGACAAGCATTGAGTCCTGTTCATTATTAATTATATAGTTGCCCCTAATCCCAATATTATGAGCACTTATCTTTATTTTTGGCAAATTGTCCAATTTCAAGTGTCCAATTGAAGAAAAATTGGACAGTCAACCAAAATTAAAGAATTATTATTTAATTAGATATATAATATAATCACTGATCATGCATATAATGATGAACTCACAACACTTTGTGCACAGGCGTCTACACTCATAACATGAAGTACTTGGCTAAATACGCGATTACAGTACTGTAGTCATTATAATGAAACCATCGAAACGGATAGACTTAAATTGTCTTTTTAACAAAAAAAAAGGAAGCAACAATTCAATATTCATCCAATCACTGATGACGTATTTTGTGAATTGCTACAGCCATTTCATACTAAAACTGTATGAAAACACTTACAGTTATGCAAGAGATACAAACAAATTAAATTTCGATTTGAAAATTCGTATCTCCTTGATTTTTGAACTAATATCCTTAATTCAAACTTCACCATTTTACTGATTTTGATATGCTCTCCAGCCATGGTAATTGTTTTTAAGTTTTTGAACTTTTGGAATTACATGAAAAAGCCGTTAGCTAGTATGAAATGACTGTAGCAATTCACAAAGTACGTCATTTACACGTATAAGATTGCAGAATACGTCTTGGTAACAGTCATATTCGCATTCAGCATGAAAAATTAGTTTAGAATAGTTATGTTATCAGCCTCTACCCCAAAATGCCTTCTGCGCGCACTTTGTGCGATCGACTTTTTCAGTTTTGCGCCTAGTCTACTTTTCTGCTTATCTTGATTACCAGTTATATTCCTAAACTACGTGATAATGTATGCCACAATTTAAGAGCACATAAAAGGTGAAAAAGAGGTAAAGCGCTACACAGGTCAGTTCCTTCAGCTAGAAGCAAAGCTAGAAGCTGGTCTCCCAGGAGGTCTACGGTGCGCTCATTCTACCACCACCCCCTCTCGCTCCATCAGTGCTCCGTTTTACAGGTATTGGTAAACAACGACCAGTCCGTAAATGTCGAAGTCTCCAAGTGAAAGACTCTTCCCTTCAAGGTTCCTAGTAGCGATATTGACAAACTGAACACTTCTTTGTACATTGGAATCAGACTTAAGGTTTGTTTCTTTCAGATGTATCTGAGGAATTATAACTGTGTATATCACGAGCTTTTAGGTCACTAACCCATCTTCAGGGGAAGTGAAAAAGAATGTTTAAAATGGCAAAAATACGCACGAGGAAACAAAGTAATCCTTAAATATTTACAAAGTTTACGTAACATTTCTTTCTGTGCGTCTGCACTCTAATAGATGCACAGATGACGTCAAAATTTGCCGGGAACAACTGATGTACGCCACGAAATGAAGTCAAGTGGCGTGACTGTTGTTCTCATCGCATTTTGACGTCCTCTATGCATGTAGTTAGTGCACAGACACAAAGAAAAAGAGAATTTATTTGTTTTATAGAACATTAATTTATCGAAATATTTAAACCAATCAGAGCGCGCATTAGATAGTGTAACGTCATCTCTGTGTATGTACTGTAATCACACGCGTTTCTCGACTAATCAGAGAGCGCGTAATATACCGAATGATTATACATAATTCTCCATATCATTTTTCTCTTACTGATATTTTTTCCTCTGCACAACTTGGAGAATTTTTATGCATTATCAATAACTATTCAACGAAATCTCTGAAATATACCTACATCCTACATGCATGGAAATCAGACAAATGCCAACAAGTTCTCCAAGTAGGAAACAGTTTTGTGGCATCTCAGTATGCGATTTAGATTGACAGCTTGTGATTTAGGGAGTACTGGTAGTCATTGTCTATGGGTAGGAGGGGGCTGGTAAATGTGAGTGGTCTGCAATGAACACTATGTAATATACGTGCCCCTGTTTAAAAAAGTGTAATTGTATACGGTGCGGTGCGGTGCGGTACGGTACGGTATGGTATGGTATGGTATGGTATGGTATGGTATGGTATGGTATGGTATGGTATGGTATGGTATGGTATGGTATGGTATGGTATGGTATGGTATGGTATGGTATGGTAGACCATGGTATGTTCAGATGAAACAATCACTGTGTTGTTCAGAAACCGTCGTGAAGTTCCAGACAATATGGACAGGTCCAGGATTTTTTCTATTTTTTTTCCTCGTTGGTATCCTTAACTTCAAGTAAAGATTCGACCATATATCTGGAAATCGATGTCTGCATGAAAACGTTGTCTAACGATTTACAATCTATTGTCCTCGTGAAGCTTCTCAGGGGTTATATCTTGGCTTCTTGTTGACGACGAAAGTTCTATTGCTCGACGACTTTCCCGCTTTTCAGATTCAATCTTCTGATAGACAAGTCCTGATTGTTCCATGTTACTGTCTTGATTCTGTGTATTTGTGGAATCATGAGGATGCTGAGTATAGTCATCAGCACAGACACTTGGATTGACGCGGACGTTTTTGACGCAAAAAATTCTCCGGAAGTATTTTTTGTACTCTTGGCGGAAGTACTTTCTCGAAATGGCGTAAATGACTGGATTAACACAGGTATGAAGAATTTGAATCAGCGGAGTAAGCAGTAACATCACACGAGCTTTTTTATTAGCGTCTTTGCCTCCAAACTGCAGCATTGCCCAACCTACTTGGTATGGCATAGTACACAGGGCAAATAGCAAAACGATCACAGCAATTGTTCTTATGATTTTCAGATTCTCGATGCGATCTCTTCTGGCTGAGTTATTGTTAGTTACAGAAGATTTATGATAGAAGAGGAACACTGCAACTCGTAGATAGGACAAGGCGATCAAAAACAGAGGGATGACACACTTCACAAGTAATAAAAACACAATATATGCATCTTTGTACGCCTTGGATTTCCACTTACCCGTGCAGTACCCGGTGCGGGGTGAGACCTTAGCAACTATAACAGCTGGCAGACATGTTATGAATGATAGCAGCCAAACTGCAAAAACACAGAGATAGACGTAGAGGAATTTCATTTTGGCTTTGTAGGGGTTTACCATGACGTAGCAGCGGTACAATAGCCATCAGTGCTATGGTGAACAGTCCCAAACAAAAGAACATTGTAACAAGAGGCCTGACAGTGTGACAATAGATGGACGACCTTGGTGGCTTTTGGATTACTTGGAATACATCTCCTGGAATACTTAACACTATGAACACTATATCAGCAATTGCAAGGTTGGCGACGAATATATCATGTACATTTTTTTGCTTCTTGTTGAAGATAACTGTCAGTACTAGGATATTTCCAAACCCACCAAAAACTAATGCAAATACGTCAAACCCAAGTTGCAGTTGATTTATCAGCATTACAGGCAAATAATTGGAAGTTTCGCTGGTCTTGTTTGACATCTTTACAGCTTGTCGGGTTACACTTCAAATGCAGGATTTCTCCTCTTGCGATTTGACCGACAGTTTGACAACCGACTTTATGCTTGAACTTTTATAGTCCTGAAATAGATACAAATTTGTCACCAACAGTACTAGCAAAGTTGTATTTAGTGAAAAGCAAAAGACGAGCTCGAGATCAGAATTTTTGTTATATATTTTGATAATATATGGGCCACGTGTGATGGCTCCTTTGTCACAAAAAAATCGATAGATGAATATTACATTATCATTAGAGAACCTCTAGGTACGGACACCTCTATAATATGTTATGGACAGATATCTTTTGGTTCCGGCAAAACCTAGGCTCAGGTTTCAGCCGTCGGGGTTTCGTGCGCCCGCGATACTCATCCCCGTGACGGGGGAGAGTATCGCGGGCGCAGGAAACCCCTATGGCTGAAATGGCCTAAGCCTAGGCAAAACCTCCATACATCGTATTTTATATTAATACCATTATATTACGGACTCTCTCTTTTACGAACAAAAGACACCAGACATGCACCTAATCTCGTCCCTAGATGGTAAAATTCATACACTGAATTCTACCTCTGTATTACATATCAAGGAAACGTTGCTATTTTGGGCTTCCTGTGGTAAACAAACCGCGGGTCCCTGTTTCTGTTTCTACACTGTTCCAGTCCTTTTTCGGTCAAAATCAAGATGGCTGTCTTGGTTAGCAATTTTTCACTCGATAGAACAGGTTAATTATCCCGTGCTCCGTTCAGTAATACAGCACGCAGGAAATGAGAGCACGAGCCGTAGGCGATATGGAACTTCCTAAGTGCTGTATTAATGAACGGAGCACGGAAAAAGATGTTCTATTTGCTTTATTATATATTTTGAAGGAAATATTCAAGGAAATATTTAAGGAGCAAGGATGGCATAGTTGGTTAGTGTGCGGCCTTCGGTGCGAGAGGTCCCGAGTTCGATCCCCAGCCAGTCCTCACATCCTTGTTTCGAGTTCTTTCCAATCTGTGTAGCTTTAATTAGCTTTAAATACCCTTAAAACGGAGCACTGATGGAGAGAGGGGAGTAAAATGAGCGCACCGTCGACCTCAGGTTTGTCAGTTGAATTACTGTTACGAGTTATCGACGTTAAACATGGTCGCTTTACTTTACTTTACTTTTAAGGGAAAGAGGTCGCGCTGCTGACATCAGAACTGTGCTCCGTTCTCTGATAAAGCACAGCTTTCTGCCAATCAGAACGCGCGTATATATCGACATGGGTATATAATAAAGTTTGATGGAATTTTCGAAGAAACTCCCTTTTTTGGGATGAAAATTTATTCCAACTTCCAAATTTAGTAAGTACAAATTTTCTTATATGGACAAAATTTCCTTATAAGGAGCTCGCCCGAAAACAGCACATTTTTATAGAAAATTTCTATATATGGGCGGACAGTTTGGACCTTTTTGACATCTTGTAAGTTGAAATATTGTCCTGATCGGTAAAAGTGTGAATACGGAAAGTACTGTAATACAAAATGTACATAGTGATGGGCCCATTAGACATCAAGTAAATCTATAAAGAGATGGTCCTATACGTCTTTTCGATCACAAAAAGAACACTAGATACTGTATCTGTGTATCTGTCATAATTATAAGGATTTTACAATAACGTCATAAGGCCAACCTCCATAGTAAGGACACCTCTGTAATACGGACTCTTTTTGGAGTCCGTGTTTGAGAGGTTCTTGTATTATTATTAAGAAAACAGTAACAAAGATGGTTATGGGAATAGTGGCTCATTTTGAAACCAATGGTTTTTCTCCAGTTAGTCATAATGGTATCTATTTTCGAGAACTTAAAAAGGACTCAGTGAAAGAACACTGCAAAGGAAAATGCGATTCTGAGAAGAAGAAATATTACCAATTGAGGATAAAATTGTTCAGAAACATTTGCAAATAGAAAAAGTAAAAAATTCGAATTGACAAAAGAACCTGGATGCCGTAAAAGATTAGGAGCTCTCAAGCAATCTAACATGAATTTAGCGAATTTAAAAAATAAATAAATATATAGCTCATCAAATACGTAAATCCTGAAAAAATTAAACATCAAAGTAACAAAAGATTGTAGGCATCGCCCACGGATCAAGCAAAACTGTCAACTTTTGAACTTCTAAAGCTAACAAAACTCTTAACATCACTTCCTGGACAATTAAACATCGGAAAAGATTAGAGAGTGTCATTTCCATTAATTGTAAAACTACATGCGCACAACTGAAGTCAGTTTGCTTTATTAGTGCGCTTGGGTTTAAAATTTACTTAAGTGACGCCTTGGACGGGCAATTAATTGCTTCCTACACAATCAAACATCGAAAAAAAATTGAGAGTGTTATTTCCATTTATTCAAACTATATATGTTAAGGCTGAAATTACTTTGCTTTATTATTGCGCTTTGGTTTTATATTTACCGCATGAGTGATTTGGTGAACGGGGAACGTTAAGAAGAACTCTCCCCTTTGCAGCAATATACTGTCGAGTTTTGAGCTACCATTATATTTCAAACATCTGAAATTCTCGACACTGTTGTCCAGCTTGCTCCATTGTAACTTGGGCTGTTATTTACATTGCCAGATAGATATAATCTCTGGATGAATGCGCATTTTTTTTTCAATATGATGTCAACATTTCATCGTTGAAGACTGCATCGTTGAGATGAAATCTATTTAATAGGGCTTGTCAGTTTCTCCCGAAGTTCTTCTGTCCCACTCTGACACATTGTAACACATTGAGCTACAAATTTGAATTGTCTAATTTGCACTGTTTACAGTATACACTGATTTTTTTATCTATCGGTGATGGCACAATAAATCAGTATTCATTCTGTCACTTAGAAGGCTCAATATACTACGATAATGAGCTGAAAGTGAAACTTCAAATCTGACAAAAACCGGATTAACTAAAGTTGTCGATTGTCATCTGGAAACAGACAAAAACTTTCCGTTTCAGGCCTAATTTTACGATGTCGTAAATTGTCTTGTACTGAAGTCTGTATACTTTTTAAGTGACAATGAAAAAAGTATTTAAAGCATGAAATACAAAACGATAAGAAAGTGAGGTAAAGCTAGGAGCGCAGATACTTGGTTCTTTCAGTAACATGATAGTATTTTACTCTCTCTCTCTCTCTCTCTCTCTCTCTCTCTCTCTCTCTCTCTCTCTCTCTCTCTCTCTCTCTCTCTCTCTCTCTCTCTCTCTCAATCTCTCTCTTTTCTCGAATGGAAATCAGAAATCAGTATGAAATGTCAGGGTATTTATGTTGAAAACATAAAAATAGCCTTTCCACGCTTTTTGTCTCCGCATAAGAGGCCGTGTTGATTGATAACCGCGTTGGATAAATGCCTATCATTTGGGTAATGAATGCATTGGGTTAGACAGAATCGCTGGTCTGGCACTGCGTAAGATTTTCTTGAAGTGCGAATGGCATCTGCCTATCCAAACCTATTACTTGTGGTACACGATATGACGAATGAATTCAGTAAAGTTTGTCTAGTGAAAAGAGCTAAATATATAAAGTCTATATAACGTAAGAGCTACGAGATAAATATGAGTAAAAGAACAAAGAAAGAAACAAAGAAGAAAACACGAAACAAAGAAAGAAGGAAAGAAGGAAAGAAGGAAAGAAACAACGAAACAAACAAAGAAAAACGAACAACGAAACAAAGAAAGAAACAAAAAAAAACCCACACTTTAAAATGTACCTTTCAACGTCAACTTCAAAATGAAGGACGACTTGAGAACAAATTCTATCTCTACCTCAACACTGACCAAAATCAAAATGTATCTTCAGAAAGCAATGTACTTACAATTCTTTGTTGCCAGATTATCCCCGTGATGACACAACAAAAAATGCACCTATAGTTTACACGGACGGTTTCCCAAACTGGCTCAGTTCTCTCACCTGGGCCGGCAAAGTTTTGCACATGTTGAAACAGGTGTTACAAGACTGATCTTAAGTCAATCACAGTTGACAGGCAAGTCTTCAAATTGTGGCGTCGTTTGCTGAAGGTGTCATTTAGATCAATACCCTAAGTCAACCTTCAAATTTTCAAATGGTATTCCAATCGCGTATCGACTTGATGATTATCAACTTTTCAAAATGTAATAAATGCTTATCAAATTTCCAAGTTTAAGAAAAAGTTAATATTATTGTTCTAGTTTTAAATTCCAAAAATGTAATTTGGAAAATGGTTTGACTTTTAAGCAAATTACTTATGTATTGTCTTTAAGGTGTTAAAGATTTCAGGAATATTGATTTATATTGTCATTTTTGTTTGCTATTTAAAGGCACAACGTTTTAAGTTTAATCTAGAGTTATTTACATATTGGATTATATCAAATACAAAAGTTTTACATCACTAGGACGTCATTACAATGTTCTTTAATAATTTCTTGGCAATTTTTCATCGTATTTATTCTTCAAATATAATGATTTTAGATATTGAATTATATCAAATACAAAAGGCTTACATCATATATGACGTCATTATAAGGTTCTTTATTAATTTCTTGGCAATTCTTTATCGTATCTGTTATTCAAATATAATGATTTTAGATTATCAAATACAAAAGGTTTACATCATATATGACGTCATTACAAGGTTCTTTAATAATTTCTTGGCAATTCTTTATCGTATCTGTTATTCAAATATAATGATTTTAGATATTGAATTATATTAAATACAAAAGGCTTACATCGTGTATGACGTCATTACAAGGTTCATTTAGTAATTTCTTGTCAATTTTTTATCGCGTCTATTATTCAAATATAATAATTCGTGCCCAAAAGTTTTTTTTTTTTCAAAATAATTTGGTTGATTTATTGACGATTGATTGTGTCTATGCCTTTCACCTTCGAGCTCTCTCTCTCTCTCTCTGTGAAAGGGGGAGGGGAGGGGAGGGGAGGGGAGGGGAAGATGAAAGGGAGAGACAGCTCTCCCTTGGCGGCTACTGAATTATTGGCTTTCACAACTTGTCGTAACCCCTTGTCCCAGTCTACATACAAAATGTACACGATCAATCTTATGTCTAATATTAAAATACATCATTTAGGCCAAAAGAGGAGCGGTCATTTGTCAAAAAATTGATTGGTTGGCTTACTAATGAATTGCTTGATTGTGCCATTGGCTTTCGCAACTTATACAAACCCCTAACACTTTCAACCATTAACCCGTCAAAATGTACACGATCAATCTTGTGATCGTGTCTTATATTAAAATACGTAATTCATTCCCAAAAATGGTGCGGCTGCTTGTCAGAAATTTGGTTGGGTGGATTAATTGCCGATGAATTGATTGATTGTGTCATTGCTCACTGGCTTTCACAGCTTGTCCTAACCCCTCTCCCCATCAACCATTTACACAAAAAATGCAAACGAAGTAAAACTTTTTTATGACCTTTGATTTTCACGAGCGACGGAAGCAGAAGCGGAAGCAACATACGTAGACTCACTATCTATTGTATTCTCTCTCACACCTAGGAGTGTGAAAAGCACCACTGAGTCTGCGTATGTTGCTTCCGCTTCTGCTTCTGTCGTTCGTAAAACCAGGCCTTGGTAACAGCAATTGTAACTAAATGACATATGCTGGAAAATTCCCCAAACTGAAAAATCAACGATCTATATGTTTAATTTTCGTGCAGTCTTTGTCTTCGTCCCATTCACCCCAAAGCAGAGTGATTCTGGTGATGGACCTCGACCCCCTTTTTATGATTCACTGATCTGGCAGGTATTTAAAGCTTAGGTGAGCTACATCAGTGGGTTTCTAGAGTCTAGATCGGGCGCAAGATTACCTCAGGATCGAATCAGTTGCTATACTAAATGGTCAAGAAAATGTGTTTTTCTGAACAAAACAGGACACATAGAGAAAGCAGCATGAAAACAACTTTTCACAGCTTGTTACCTCTTTGTCTTGCTCCAGGATGTCTTGCAATGTTCTTAGACTTTTGGATTTTGGTAGAGTATGCTACTGATAGTGACTTTATTGCAGACTCTTTGACTACAATATAAAGTAAAGCAGTTTATAAGATAGAAACAGGTGGCCATCAAGACGCCATGTCACGGTGTCAGTGTGCCAGTGTAAAGAATAGTTTTTATTGAAATGCAAAATATGAATAGTTTTAATGGGAGTTTGATTTCAAGCTCCTTTTATCAGACCTAGCAGTCAAAAGATAATTATCATTTTATTACAAAGACAGAGGAGAAATGAAAACTAAATTAAACGTCAAGAAAAAAATAGAAATAAAAAAACTTATTAAATAGGAAAAAAAGAATAATAGTAAAGATTTGAATAATGCTAATAAATGACTAATTTGGGGGCATTGAAAATAGCAGAGTTTTACTGTATTCAAGATAAAAAATGGGATAAAGTCCGTATCGACGTAATTTACAAGGAGAATAAAACACTCACATAGAAAGTCAAAAAGTCGACAAAGATTCGGAGTAAGATGTCGATGGTGTTCATTTCCCTATATGTTTTCGAGATTATCATATTGTCTGACACTGTTTATCATTGACTATCAGTTTGTCATATCAATTCGTGCAATGTTTTATTGTCCAACATTTTTATTTCACAGTGCAACTACACCAACCAAGGCCACCCAAAGCAATTTTCATGCAAATTATCCAATCACAATAATCGAATATATTAACAATAGAATCTCTAGTAAATTTTTAACAATTCTCTTAAAATGCATGTAATTTGAATTGCTTTATATTTGTGCGAATTCACACTTTAAGAAGAAGAAGAAGAAGAAAGAAGAAGAAGAAGAAGAAGCGCCATAAGTGCATTGAAAATTTGTTTAATTGGGTGGCCTGGGTAGATGTATAGTTGCACTATCAAAGTAATTAACAAACCAATTACAAATATATATTGAAAGCTATTTTCATAATGTGGAGCATGTGGAGCATGTGGAGCATACAATGACTGGAATCATGCGGACATTCTTGCGATTACGCAATGGGAAATTGACAACGTTATGGAGACGGTTTTTCTCTCTCAAACATTGACATTATTCGTATATAAAAGACTAAAAATCATTTCCGGCTAATATCACCATTTTCATGTTGAAAACTTAATTATCAATAATAATGATAATAATACATTGTCGATCTTTATCAAAAACACATACCACGGGTTGCGAAAGACGTCATATCCAGGTCTGACCAATACGACACGCACATGTTCAATATCAGATAAACAAGTAGTATAAAATGACAGAAACTTCCTTAGTTTTGTTGAGTGCTGTTGATTTGGTTGTCAAGGAAGTTCCAGGCACGAGAAGACATATGTGTTATATGCATGATTAATCTCCCCCCGCCCCCACAAAAAGGAATAATTTTGTTCCTCTTATACTACTACAGAAATCGATCGTTCATCAATACTAAGTATTCCCAAGTATATGTATACGTTTTATATCTTTTCTGGTTTTACTTAGCTTTTGGAAATAGATTGATTTTCTAGTTATCATAACGGTAATGATCTTTTGGCAGATGTACTGACATCTGATATCTTGCATTGATATCTTGGCATTTACTTCTCTGTGCACAAACCTAGAAAGCACGTCTCGTTCTGGTTAACCTATGGTCCCTTTTTCGTTTTGTTTGTTACTACAATAAATTAAGGCAGAAATTAAAAAAGAGAAACTTGGTAATATACTTTCTGTGTCAACTGCATACATTGTGTACGGTAGACAACTATGCCATCAAGTGAGCGTACCTGAAAAAAGTAAAAATCCTGGTAAAAATCAAAACGTATAATCGTTTATCGCAGAAACCACGATTGATTTCGCCGAATAACGAAGATTTCTTCGTAGCTTTTGGTAATTTACTTGACTTGTGCTAGGATTTGCAAAACATGCAATTTTTCTACATCCAATTTTGTAAGCAATTTTTAATGTTCAATTACTTCACTGGGCACAGCTGTCATCGGAGTATCCTTTATTTCAAAGTTTCGAAGGATTTTTGGTTGAAATTGTTACTCACTGGATCGAAGGACAATTTTCATTCTGGCATATATATGTAAACAATTAAACAACTAATAAGCTTAGCGAATTGCTGTAGGAAGTATTCTCCGTTATTCCAAAACACACAATCTGACAATCGGTAATGACAGAGATTTAAGCATAATTAATGTTTTACCTTGAACAATATATAGTTATTTACAATCTGTCATTATATTTCTGTTATCAGAGCGAAAGTCACTGGAAATTTTTGTTCATTTCCTATGATAGGAAATATCTGAGAAATATCTAGTAAATTGCATTTTCCTGTGATAGGAACTGGACAAAATGTAGGAAAATACATTTCCCTAGATGCTTTCTAGATATTTCCTACCATAGGAAATTGCTTTTTTCCTATATATATATTTCCTACCTTTTCATAGGAAATAGGAAAATACAGGAAATATATACGAGAGGAATGTCAAGGAAAATGCAATTTGACCTATGGTAGGAAATAAATATCCACGAAAAAATGTATTTCCTACATTTTTCATGCAATCTGCACTTCCTCGTAAGATGTCATCTAATTGGTTTGATAAAACAAAAGAATCTATTGTTGCCGTTTTCAAAAGTTTCTTTTGTTTGGATTATTGGATGAAATCTTTCCAGAAGTGCAGGTCGCCCCATATTTTTTCCAGTTCCTATCATATAGGAAAATGCAATTTCCTAGATATTTCTTTTCATAGGAAATGAGCAAATATTTTCAGTGAGTTCTTGCCTTAGTTGTGTAATTTCAGATAGTATATCTATCCAGAATATTTAGTTTTCTAGTAACGGAAATATGCTACCTAAGATCAAAATGTTTTCCACAATCACAAGCTATAACTCTTCGCGGAGCCTTTTCTCAAGTATCTTATTTCCGTTATAATCTTTCATGGAGATCTGGTACCTAAAATACGCCCAAATACCATCTTATTTCCCATTTCCGTTATAATCTTTCAACAAGATCTGGTATACCTCAAATACGCCCGACTGCTTTTCAATTTTCATTCAGATTCGTATTTTTAATTAAAGACAAAATCGACGAGCGACGTCATACATAATATTGCTCCACCAAGGTCGGAAACTATAGCCAGCGAATTAGTTTGCATGGGCTGTGTCGGTGTATAAAGTTACAATAAGGAATCATTGGGAATCTGTGACACCATATAAAAAAGAGAGATAACTTAATGACGTTTTGAGCATTGGCCCTTCGTCGAACGAAGCACTTATTTACACTGTGTTAATTTCCATTTATTCTGGGCAATTGCAAATTTTATGCAGATTCCGCCCCGAGGTGGAAACCTTTACTTTTTTATATTCCATTTTAGAGAGAAAAGGTAACCTTTCATATATATTAGAAAGAAAAGCATTTTTATATCGTCACTTAGTCTGAAACTTAACTCACGACTTATCTCAACCGTTTTATATACAGTAGCCAAAGGGTGAGCCAGAGAAAAGATAACATCGTTTACTGATCCAAGTTTTATATAACTCCAGCGTAAAGCGATATCCTTTTGGCGGCACCTTCCTCATACGGTCCGTCTAGGGAGTACCCGCTATGGTTAGACCTCTCGTCCACACTAAAGTAACCTGTTTCTTTTGTCGAAGAAACGCCGTTTCCGTTTGGGCAGAAACGGAAATGTACGTAGAAAACTGAAAAGGTGCGTTTTCAAATTTATCAGGATTAGTGTTGACGTAAGCCTCGGCCAATCACAAAGTTAGGGTCTAGTCAGTCGAGCACGTGGCGCGGCGGGGGCGAGGGAGGGGGGGGGGAGTATACTCCCTTTGTCTAAGTGGTAGGGGTGATCCCGGTCCTTTTAGGGTTGGAAATATTTCCTGTGCACGTGCGAACCTTTTAGAAGCTCCCACTCAAAAGTCAGTTACGTAAAACATGACGTCGTACCTTTTATCAGTTTTTTTTATTTTCTTTATTAAACAAACACGAAAAAAGAGGCAGGATGTTGTTCAGTCACTAATTAAACGATATCAGCACAATCACTTTTTTCGCCAGCTTAACCAACTTAATCTTCTCCTTTGATAACGACGTCAGTAGCGATCTTAAACAATCACGTAGTTATATGGGTCGTGGCTTTTAGGGGTTGATGTCAACATCATCAGTTTATGCGTAACTTTAGGGGTCGTTTTCAAAACTGACGGCCGACAACCCTTTCCAAAAAAAGGGCAAAGGCAAAGGCTAATGTTTTACTTCGAAATCGCGGGGAGTGGTTGCCCAGTCTCCCGAGCCAAAGGCTCAAAATCAATCGGACAAAGGGAGTACCCTCTCCTCCTCCAACCGCTCCACCCCCAAGTGAAGGAAAGCGCCTGGGAACGAGGTAGCTCCTCTTCCTCCTCCTCCTCCTCTCCGTGGGGGTCGAGCATAATGCATGAAAAAACACTGCCAACATCCCTATATATGCAACATTACGTGTTAGTGACAGCAACCGTGATGGATGGCAGATCAAAAGAATTTGTTTCCCTCACGTTTTGGGATTCTTTCTAATGTGCAATAATGTTTTTATTGTTACCGACATCCTGCATGGCCGTTTTCACGTCATCATCAAGCGAAAATTAATTTTCCCTTGGTGACGTACAAAGCCTCTATTCAACATCCATGTTTGTTCCTGTGTCAGTCCCTTTGGAGTTCGTAGGAGGCACGTAGGCATGTATGTGCAGCAAGCATCTATATAAACACTAAAATTGAGCTTAATGCACCAAAATGTTTTTTTTTATGTAGGAATAGTTTAGTTCCGAGATATGCTTCACCTACCACATACAAAGGATTTAGAACGAGACTACATGCTAAAACTTTTGTCTTGTTACGAATGACTGGGCTTTATGCACATAGCTTCGTCTTGATACTTTTGTATGTGCAAGTGAAGTGTATCTCGGAAGTCGGATACTACTCAACGAACAATATCCTTTAAATCCTTTAAATATCCTTAAATAAACTTTTTTCTGACAAAAACAGACATCAGTATTGTTTTTGTTTTGATAAAGTAATATTATCTTGACTGATCATACGATGCGTCGCCACACGACTAGCCTGCGTTGCTGGCGGTCTGCGGTTTTAGGGGCGGAGGAAGAAATGAACGACCTTTCATTGCATTTCTTTCATTTTTTCCTCCGCCCCCAAAACCGAAAACCGCACGAGCCTTGAACCTCTCTTTAGATGATGTGCTGTACTGCATTCAAGCAATTAACTGAAGAGTTCGTAGCATACGTGTTATGGTTTGAAATTTTTCAGGACATTCGTATTATTTTTTAACCCATTTCCTTCTACATAGACGAAATCGTAACTTTCGGAATTTCAACGTTAGCAGTGTCTGCATTTGGAATGCTTTTGAATGAAAGTCTATTTTGTTTT
This sequence comes from Telmatactis stephensoni, assembly GCA_029948255.1. NCBI lineage: Eukaryota > Metazoa > Cnidaria > Anthozoa > Actiniaria > Isophelliidae > Telmatactis > Telmatactis stephensoni. The sequence continues at coordinate 1,271,431 of JALIZF010001912.1, forward strand.
AAAGATGTTCCATTCATTAATCTACTTACGAAAGTATCCTTCAAAGTTGCTTTTTAATAAAAAATTCACAAAGTGCCACTTCAAATGTCCGAAAATATCAAGCAGATTTTTTTAATTATTGCGGTGCGTAGATGTAATATAGAATAGTACTCAATCAGTACTCATCAAAATATGACATCTTGTCTTCCGTACTTATTAAGGTAAACCCCATTTTCTCTGGCTAAATATAAATGAACAAATAGTAAGCGTCATAGTTATTTTGAGAGAAAAAATTAAATCTCATATTATTCCTATTTCAATAGGATTAAAAATATTCGGTTAGTATTTCCGTTGTTTTTCTTTGTAATTGCAAGAATAATGGTTACAGTTATTCGGCTATGAAATGTGGGGCCAACAGTTTGAACCATCTGTCCCTGCCCTTCCCTCCCCTCCCCTCCCCTCCCCTCCCTTCTCTCTCTCTCTCTCTCTCTCTCTCTCTCTCTTGGTTCTTTCAGTAACATTTTCTCTCTCTCTCTCTCTCTCTCTCTCTAGCTCTCTCTCTCTCTCTCTCTCTCTCTCTCTCTCTCTCTCTCTCGCTGAATACTGTTTTATAGGTATAGAGATCGAGCTAAACGGATATGAGAACAAAATGTTAATACACAACTGAAGAACGAACTTAGTACAACTTAACAAACTATGTCCCTAGTGCCGTTTATGCTTCTAAACATTTTAAGCGCATTAGTTTAATCTGGTTTCATTAGAAAATCTTCTTTCGTAGAATTTATAATTATCCTGTTATTGACTTCGCTCGTGGGCAATATATTTTCTTTAAATGGATTACCAAATAAGAGCTGTATTAAATTTGTTTATAGTTGCGAGATAAAAATAATTGATTATAGAGCATAGAATGAATGAATGACGTCAGTACATCTGAGCAAAAACGTAGGTAACATTTCTACAACATATTGAATATTTCTTGACAAAATTTTGGAACTGAGGATATGCTCTCACTAAAGGCCATTCTCCAGTTCTCGCTGAAAGCACTCGCAGCGAGCTAACGACTACCCGTTGGGAATAAAATCTATTGTTCAAAATTTCGCTGCAAGTAAAAATGGCCGCTGCGCGGAGTGATTTCTGCGATGAGTGGAAAATCTGCTTAACCCGAAACGCATCTTTTTTCCTACGTACGTTCTTACTGTCTTCACTGAGCTTATTTCCGTTTCCTGAGACAAAACGCCGTTTAAGTGTGGAGGACTGAGAGGCCTAACTGTTATAAGAATGATGGGTTTTCAAATTTATCCGGATTAACGCCTAACGTAGCCTGAAATGGAGTTCCCAAGTGGAAAAGGATACTATAGGTTCAGTTTCTCTGTAGTCAAGCTTGCGTAAACTTAAGCAATAAAAAGCGCGCGCATGACTCTGTAGAGCACAAGAAATGCAAACTTAGTCGCAAATATTTTCTCTTGCTTTTCGGGTGCTCAACATCGTCTTGAATGTTATATATCACAATACAGAGACTTGCGCGCCTATTATATCACTTTTTAATTTTTTTCTGACGTTCTAGAGCAAGCCATGTCTCTGTTCTCTAATGTAAACATAGTTGTTAGCCAATCGGCGCGCGCGTCGTATCTCAAATATTTTATTAAAAAAATAAAAAACTCTGACTTTTTTTATTATTTCCTTTTACTTATCTCAGTGAATTTCTTTCGCCGCTGGTAACTAATTTCAATTTTCACTGATCACTATTGTAGTCAACAGTAGTCTAGCAGAATCTGATGTTATCAATGACGTGCTGGCGCCAGGGAGTGAGATGATATGCTAATACCATTTCTCCTATAGGCACGATATCATTGACGATATCCATTTATCGAGACCTCTTGGCGATCCATTGTCGAAAACCTAAGGCTAAAAGATCGATTGAAGTAAAGATCTATCTGTAGTACACGTCAAAATAACAGCTCTTCTCTCTCCCGAGAAGGAATTTAACGCTACTTAACGTTTTATTGTTGTTTCAGTACATGAAAAACAGAAAACTACCTAGAATTGTTGGCAAAATTTACGAAACCACTTCTTATCATAATAGGTTCTTTTCGACTACGAAAATTTGATTGCCAATACCTATAACTTGATCTTGTGCTGATTAAATATTTGCCTTTCACCCCAACTCTTTCCATGTTGAAAGTTCGGCGATTTCGTGGGGTTTTGCTAAAAAAGCCTCCCAATTCCATCAATGTTTAGTTTATCTTCTTCTGAATGACAATGGTTGACTTATTGATAATAATTGACACTATATTGGCCAAAACTTTAGAACAATGGACACACTGTCGACTACCTTAATTAACAAAAGAATGGAGGAAAATGAAATATGAAATCTGCCGAAAACAGCTATATTTTACAAAAAAAGAAAAACGTACCTCTAAGGGTTATTTTATAAAAATTCAAGATTATTGTTAAATTGAAAACTATAGTACAATAAACATGTTCAAGTGTTTAGTTTCTGTGACCTTCCTAAACCTCCGGTATAGCTATAGGGCCAATATAGCATATTCAGAGTAATTTTTATAGAAATACGAAAACATCATTAATCATGACACTTTATTTATAGAGGTTAACAGCAGTAAAAGTGACAAACTCGTGGCTCTCCTTAAACCAATACTATAAATAACTTTTATTAACTTCGGCCGTAAATTAATGTCTATATATCATTATAATTAAGCTCAAAGTCGGGGAAAATTCCTCATCTGGCGCCTATATATTCTTATATTAAAGTTTTAACAGCAGTCAAAAGCAGGGAATATTTCTCAATCTAAACCTGCAGTATTTCTAAACCTTAAGAAACTCAGCGGGATACTTGAGTTATTTTGAGTTAAAGTGAGGCATATACTCATTTCTCTTTGTTCGTATTTTACAAATTCACGTAAACACTTAAATATTAAGCGCTATTTAATTGATGGCATTACCGTTTGATTGGTTTTAAATTGGTTCTCTTATAAAACGTTTTAAAAGCCATCACGTCATCATAGCGCTAATGGGAAATCCAATGCTTTTTGTGTCTAGTTTTGGCTGCTTTCGTTTCTATAAACAATATTCATTCATTTTCAATTCGTGGTTTTATTGTCGTATATTAAAGAATTGTTCTTCGATTGGCCTTTTTCTTGGAAAGCCTATATTTCCCTTTCATCTTTCTTTGTTTTATTCCAAAATCTCATTTCAATACCATTTTTATACCATTTGTTTGTCAAGTTGTTTGCTTTCATTTCCTCTGGCCATTTTTAGCGTTTGTAAATCTCCGTTTTCTTCGTTTATTTTAGTTATAAGAGGTTGGTTTATCGTCGCTCTGTTTGCAAAGAAGGGCGTCTTGTTTGGCTTGTTTTCCTTAATCCAAGATGGCTTTCCATTCACTTCACTCTTATGTGATCGTGAGCATGTTGGATTTTTTTTACTGGCTTGAGACACCTGGTTTTGTTCGTAATCTTCAGGAATATCCTCCAAACCAACACAACAGAGACACTTTTTTACATCGTCTCGAAATTGCGATATCATCAAGCCATAGACCAATGGATTCGAACAACTATGTAGATAAGTCAAAATAGGAGAGAACTTGATCAACACTTGTCCAGCATCTTGATGCTGTGGTTGACCAAAATCTATTAACATCCAAGCGATTTCATGAGGAAGCATCAAAATAGCGAAGAGTATTACAATAACTGCTAGAGTACGAATTATCTGAAGATTACGTTGTCGGATACTATGAACAACCCTGTTAGTAGCTTGATTGTCATCGAGTCTCGGTCGCTTTTTTTGTATAAGTAGCACTCCTATATAGACGTACGCAATGCCGATAGTCGCCAATGGTGCTATGTATTGAAGAACGAGTAATGCCGCAGTGTACGCGCGTCTGTAGTTTAAACTAGGCCAGTCCTCTAGACAGACATTAGACGCAGAGCGTACTGTTATTGATAGTGGAAGAACGTATACCAGTGAAAGAACCCACAAGCCGGCAATCCATAGAAAGGCTATTTTGTTTCTAATTGGTGGTCGACTGATACTTCCTTTCATTATATAGCATCGCCCAACAGCCATAGAAGTGAGAGTTAAGATACTCAAAGAGAATGCAAAAGTTGTCAACGGGTAGATGAGCTTGCAATAGAGCTCAGTGAAAGGGAAAGGCGCCAATTCGATGTAGATGTCCGCTGGAAGACACAAGATGTACAGTAGATCGGCGATGGCGAGATTGAGTAGAAAATAGTCATGAAAAGTGCGTCTTTTTCCTCTAGCTCGCACCACTATCATAACGAGCACATTTCCAACCAGACCAATTAAAAATATCAATGAATATAGCACCAATCGCAGAAGTTTGATCGGGGACATATCTATATCTTGTTCTTGAATTGTCTCGTTGTCCATGGCACTGAACAGTCGATGTTCACTATAAATTGATGTCTAAAGAAGAACCGATACGTTCCAAAACAGGTGTCCTTTATAAGCAATCCAACTATCTTTTCGGCCAAGTTGTCAAATATTTGTCTATCTTTTGGTTAATCGCATTATATTGAATCACTCTCTAAGAAGAACCAGTGAGATCGTAGCCAATAGCTAACCAACGTGATAGGCGATTAATCACGAAAGTTCGGATAATGTATTGCCATGCAAATTCCCTGAAGAACGATTGGTTGTCTTGAATGACGTAAACACGTCTCCCTGGAAGAAACAACAGATCGGTAAATGACACAAACGAAGAAAAATTAAAAACTCCTTAAAATGTTTGATTCCTATCAGTACAGTCTAACAATTTCCTTGGGGACCTGCATGAGTTGCATGGTGGGTAATGTCTGAATTTGTTGTATTAAATTAAACAAATGATTTATACACTCCCATTTGAACATTCATAAAATTGATATACATTATATATGACCATTTCTCTGAGTCCTCTCCATACTATTTTCCCTGTATTCTGTGATTGTTTATTAGTCAATTCTTGACCCGGAACTATGAGTGCAATATAATTTGTACACAGCGGAATTGGAATCATAACTTGATTCAGTGTTACTGTGGTTAGAAATAAATGAAAAGCATTGGATTGAAAAGGCTGTTAATCTCTTTCATTAACTGGCCATTGAAACCTACATCGAACGCAGAGAATCTAACTTCAATCATGCTGGGCGAAATTTGTATTTGACTTGTCATGAATAAATTATGTATGCTGAACTGTTCATTTTTACTAGCTCTATTTCGTCTTTCGTGTTTTTTGTTTTTTAAATGTATAGCGAATTTTAGATATTATATGAAGACTTTCCAGCGCCACAATTTATTGTTATTTAATTCAACGACTATTTCAATTCAACAACAGTAGTGATTTTTTGCTTTTCATTGTGCAGCAAGAACAATAAATACATCATGTGCCTTTTAATGGCTTCCTTTCGTCTCTCTCAGTATGTTTTTCCAAGCTTGTTAAATTATATAGCAAATGTTAGAGCCAAGTGAAAAATATTTTGCTAGGGTTATATTTAAGCACGTAGAAAGCTTGAATATTTGAATGAAGAACATTAATTTTGATTTTCCCTTTCATTGCCGCAAAATAAACCAAACAATTAACAAGAAAACATCATTTGTAGACAATAGGTTTGTTGCCATGCGGACAGACTATCAAAATACACCAATTTTACGTATATATTATGTAATAATACAACACTGAAAAGTCGAGTGATACATGATCAAAGAAAGCTAAAACGCTAAAACGTGAAAGTCTGCAAAGTGGATGTTTTGATGCTAATCCAGTACTTGATTATATACAGTCAAGTTGCACTTAGGCTTTGCTCTTTGACAATACAATATATAGCTCAAGTTTGTTCCAAAAAAAACCGCAAACAGTGATCATGACTGGTAAGCTTTAAGTTACTCTTTGAAAAGTCGCTCGTTCAGATTTACTTCAAATTAGGCTAGAAACGTGTTTCCTGAAAAAAAGGTATGTCCACAAAGCAACCGACTCTTATTGGCATTCCCCCTTAAGTATTTTTCAACTTTTTGACTAGATTTTACATTTCAAATGTCATTTATTACACTTATCGTTGTAAAAGCTTAATGCGGTGATAAGTGATAGCCATACTTCAAAATGACTTAATTAAAAAGGCGCTTACAATATGAAATAAGTGGATTGAACAGGATTCGTCGCGATGAGAAGAGAAGAGAAATAAACTTGCCAAGAGCCTTGTTTGGACTTCAATTATGAACACACCAAAAAGACTATGATTATTAAGGTTGGAAGCAAGGTATTCAGCTGATGAGCGATTTCAAAGACGCGAAAATAATAATAAAAAGAAACAAATGGTATTTTTAATTCATGAGTTTGCTAAAAAAAACGGGTGGCAGTCCCAAGATTCATGGCGACTTGCCCGAAAGCTTTGCATGATATTTAATGTTGATGAAACATATACATCACAGCGCCTTAAGTTAAAACACTATCTGCCATGTATATATGAACACTAATGTGCAAAACCACATTGATCTTGCAAAAAACGAATTTAATACAGGGCAAGAAATGACAACTTCGTAAAGGCACGGAATGAAATGAAAAGCGGGAACAATGAAGTGGAAAATGAGAAATAATTGATGTTTACAAGTCATTGACTTGATAAAGGCATTGTTTTCATTTCAATTATGAAAAACTACAAATAAAACACACTTTTCCGGGCGATAACGATAAATTTATAATGGAATAATTGGGATTAATAGTGCAAACAGCGAGAAAAAGTTAAGACAGACTTCGGAGTGAAATGATCATGAAAATACACATACTTACAACTAGTACTGCAAAACTTGCCGCTTACAAAGCTCACATTTCAATTGCTAAGAATCCTCAACAAAAGGCTTGTCACTTTACGTTTATCAGCATTTAAGTTCAATCAATAATTCATCCATCAATATTCTTATATCCTGTACGCTGGAGGCTGGAGTATTTGCAGGCCTAATGCTATCATAGAAGTAACTAAATTCTCCTAATTGTACCATGTTTGGTAATAGCTAAGTGCTTTAAAAGCACAAATACTAAGAGCTCTCACAAAGACTCAATTAAATGGAGCCGGTCTTTCGCAAGGACTGAGTGTGTTTGTACGTGAAGTGTTGCATGCCAGAAACATTATTGCAAGTAGCAGTATTTTGAGAAATCTTTTTGTCTTTATGAGTGGGCATGGATATACAATATAAAATATTTAAGGCTTTGAAACTGATATTTTTTTAGAGATCTATTTATACGCTTTTTTGAAGAAGCAAGAAAAGACAATCATAAGGCAATTTTGTCCGATTGAACAAGATTTGCATTTTTCTTTCATCGTCTTTTTGCATTTACGTATGCTTTCTAGCAGATATTTCTGTCTTCATCACTGAACAGCTTCTGGCAATGTCTTTCTATATTACAAAAAATGACAATCCAGAATTAAAAGTTTCATTTCCTTTTGGTTCGACCCGCCAAATGTTGTGTCAAGGGTTCCTAATATTTCTCGTCTCTAAATGAACAACAAATAGAAAAAGCCTCTGGCACTACGCTAGCGACAGCTGAACGATATTTCGACGATTTTAATGATATGGTCTATAAAAACGTGATGTTTACTTTTCTGATGTTGGAAACATGTTCCCTAGTAAGAAAATGCATTTTAGAATCAATTTATTAATCAATATTTACCCTAAAAAGGTAAACAATTTGTGTTTAAGATGGCTGACTAAGACAATTGACCGAAAGACGGAAGAAAAAAAATTGAATTTCGTTTTCTTGCATTAAAAACCTTAGTGTCTTTGGATTTCAACATTCTAGGAGGCTACGTGTTTTGTTATTTTCTTCCTCCTCCCACCCCCTCCTCTCTCGAGATCTCTGCTCTTTTCGAACCTTCATTTTCAGTGAAAACGCCATTACAAATACAAAATATTAACATTCTTTCTTTAACGGTTAAAACAGTCTCATCTTCTTGACACGGATGATGATTTTTCAATTGATACTTGGATATACCCAAAAATTCAATTTCTTACATCATGTATGGGAATCAGTTACTTTTCAAGAGGCTTTTATACCGTCTTTACATGTATACCTAATTATGAGGTCTTGTGATACCAGATGGAAATGAAGATCTCACGCCACTGATTCTCAAGCAACATTTAAATAAATTCTGCTTTGAGATCTTATTGTTGCTTATCAAATGGGTACTGGGAAACGCGATCAAGCAAAATGTCTTGAATATTTTACAAAAGTTTACAAAATCTTTACAATACTCTTTGAGGCATTAAAAGCTCAGATCTCATTGTAGATCTCACTCAGTGCCTTTTTTATCAAGCGACATTTTAATTTAAATGAACATCCCAAAATCCCAATTCTACGTTCTAGCTTATAGGAAACACGATCAAGCAAAAATAGACAGTTTTACAAGAGTTTACAAAATCTTTACATATACTTTTACAGGACTCTAATAATAGCTCAAATTGTAGATCTTACTGATAAATTACATCAAACGTGACATTTTACATACTTTGAATCCCAATTGTTATGTTCTAGTATGTGAGAAACATGATCAAACCAAATGTCGTTAAAATACTTTACAACGGTTTACAAAGGCTTTACAAACATTTTTATCATAGCTCAAATTACAGATCTCACTGATAGATTAGATTACATGCGGCATTTTAAAAGAACACTCTAAAAACCAAGTGTTAAGTTCTAGTACGTGTGAAACACGATCAAACAAAGTGGTTTAAACGCTTTACCACGACCGTTTATAAAGGCTTAACTATATATACACCTAAATAACTCAAAGTACTGACAATTTCGCCGATAGATTTTGACAAGATACGACATTTTAACTGAATTCTCTAAGGAAAAATGACCAAATAAAATCTCTTTTTAAGACTTTACAACGGTTTACAAACCTTTACCGGTATACTTTTAATTTGCAGCCACAGTCTTATAATAGCTCGTTGATAGATTGATTAAAACGCGACATTAATATATTCAAAATGAAGACTCTAAATCCAAATTGTTAACGTGACCAAACAAAATGTTTTACGTATGCTTTACAACGGTTTACAAAGGCTTTACAAACATTCTTATCCCTCATTTCTGATAGCTCAAACTGAAGATACCATGACAGATTAGCCGATTACCAGGCGGTATTTTAAAAGAATGCTCTAAAAACCAAATTGTTAGCTCATAGTGTTTGTGAAACACGTTCAAACAAAGTGGTCAGTTTTAACTATGTATATAAGCGGTTTACAAAGGTTTTACGTATACTCCTAAATAGCTCAACTACGGAGGGCGCCTCGAGCTCAATGACAGCTGATTACATAAGCCACGGAAATGAATACTAAAAATCAAATTGTTAAGTTCTAGTATGTGGGAAACCTGACCAAACTAAATGAATTTTTAATGCTTAAAAAAACGGTTTATATAGGCCGATTGTACTTACATTCTTAGAATTGAATAACTCAAACCGCTACAGATCGCATTGATAGATTACATACAAACACGCAAGATTTTAAACAAATACTCATAAAAACCGAATTGTTAAGTCATGATCAGTCTACCACGTGCGAAACACGATAAACGTCTTTTTAATGCTTTCCACTTCCAAGGAACCGAGAATATTCCACGTAAAAGGAGGTTCGATAAGGCTCGTTAATCTCACTACCAAATATTTCAATTTACCTTCATTTGACAAAACGCTATAAATATTAGACACCAACGGATATGGATTTTTGTGTTAACACGATATCACGCAATAATATGACGATAAAACGTGAGTCAATTTCGGCCCCCGGGTGCTAAACAGGAAACTTTGTAGGTATTGCGATGCTATATGAAATTAAACATGAATCAAAGAGTGTATATAGAAATTGAATTATTATAGAAATAATATTGGAGTTCAATTAGACATGATAAAATTAGCATCCACAGGCATCCAGATGTAGTTTGAACCAGGATGTACCAACTAAGTGTGCGCCGTAGTGGAAGTCGTGCGTAGTAACGTTGTTCATTAAATTTGCATAAATAGCTAAGGTATATATTAAGGTGTCTCACAGCAGTTTTTCATTGACAGTTCATAGATCATCTCGCGATCGAGAAATGATCATTTTTTATGCAGTTATTATATTATTTAGTCTCTGTTTTCATTTAGATGGATAATATACTAGTTATTATTACTGCTTGATCAGTTTCCTATAATGATTCAATCTTAAGGTGTTTTACAGTAGTTTTTCATTGACTACGTTTCCACTTTTCATTTAAGAAATCGATTAGCGTATCCTAGACTGAATCAAAAGGCTTTTGCATCAGTTATCTGGCTTTAAGGGTGTACTGACATATAACGTTGTTGTGCAACGGTTGCTATGCAAAATAGGGTCTTGCGTGCTTTGGCGATAGGTGCATGTGTGCACGTTTTTCTCGGGAACCATTTGACTTCCGGTAGAGCGAGATATATACCTGACAAAAAGGACTCATTTCTGTTTTTACTTCCGGCTTCTTTAAAAAGCTATAATCTTTGGCGGATTTCATCAAAAGGAAGTTTCGCCAATATTTATATCATTTAAAGCCTTTTCTTCAAAGCCAAACATGGGATTAGTGTAAAATTAAGAAATACGGAAGTTATTTGCATTATTCGCTCATTTACAACATTCAAAAAATCATAAGTTTATTTGGAGATCATTCTTAAATCGCATGCTTGGTTTTATGCACCTTGATGTTCCTTGATCTCAAGATTTGTTTAATCTATTTCAAATTCTCCAATATGCACTGCTAAAGAAAATTATAGCTTTTCTCTATAGCTATAATGTCATGTGATGACGTCACAAACTGTGAAAGTTTCCTCAGGGAAGACAAACTATAAAATGTAAAAGCGATTTGACAATTTAGAGGCCTTTTAGAGCATTCTTAAATTTCCCTAGCAACGGGCAATTTTTATATGTCAATACACCCTTAAAAGTGAAAGTTTTGATTGATGCCATTTTCAGCTCCATCAGTGTTAAAGATCACTTATCTTTTCGCCATTTATTTGCGAAAGGGAAGACTACCGTATCACACTACCGTAAAACAATATCCTAGCCTTCTCATTCCCAGATCCTACTCAGTCGCGACTACCGAGGAGATTTGGGTATAAGAATAAATTTTTCCCGGCTTCCCCCCTCAGAGGAAGCGAAACAGAAAGCCCAGTATCGGCGCCCTTTGTCTACACAGAGACGTTTGCGACGGAGGCTATATATTTCTATGCACGTTTTGTCGATTTTATCACGAAGGTATAGCCTTGTGTTTGACAAAATTAACACTTGTTTATTGATGTTGCATAGCAACATAAACTCATTCATCAGAAGTGAGAACGGTGTCCCAACCAAGTGAAGTTTGAATTGATAGCAATGACAAACATAAAATAATGAAATTTTCCATACATGGAATGGCCCGGTTCCTTGAGTCAATTTCAAGCAATTTGCATTTAGAACGATTTAAGATAAAAGTCTGAAAATTCTTTGTGAATTGTGCACTTATATAGGAAAAAATAATTAAAACCTTGATCCTTCTGAAAACATTCCAGATCTTAGAATAGAATATATTAAACGTGGTGACCGATTTGTTGTTAATTAAGTGGAACAGCTGGCTTTATACTTTATGTTGTTGCCAAGATAAGTTTCTTTTTTAACCATTCGTTGGCTTTTTAATTGGATTTCCATCATGTATGATAGCTTGTAGTGGAAAGTTGTAAAATGATGAATATCTATTCATATATTTGTGAGCGAGAAAAAAGTGCAACAAATATAGCCATCACATAAAGAATGTACTGATAAATGACTAACTTGACAGATCCTCATAATAGTCAAAACAACCATAGTCAAAATTAAAATTAGAATCTGCCTGTGGAAGTAAACTTGTCATGGGAATAAAGTCAATTTTCCTCAGGTTTTCATTTGGCTTTGGGGATTTTAATTTGTTACTGGGTTTTGAAATAAATTGGTCTTGGCATTGTGCCCGTTGGCAACCTGTTATATCATGCATTGAAATATTGGTGAATTTAATCTATTCAGAAATTTATACTATAAACTGGGATTATAAAATACTTAGCAGTAAAAAAATTGCTAAATTTGAGTATAATGTTATATGCCGTTGCCGCATGCGATTTCAAATTATCACGAGAATTTGGTAAAAGAAAAGAAAACAGAAACTCAATAAGCCAGTTCGGAGTTTAAGAATCGTTTTCAGTGCGCATGCGATTTTATCCCGAACTTCTCACCTTCTTTTGTTTAAACCTTCTTTTGTTTTTAATCAAACAAAAGAAGGTGAGAAATTCGGGATAAAATCGCATGCGCATAAGAAACGATTCTTAAACTCCGAACTGGCTTATAACCAACTGACTTGAAAAAGTCCTCCATAACAAATACCAAGCTCTCGACACTGAACCTTATCGAAACTGCTGCACTTAAATAGTTATAATTATAATGTATAAATCCCTTTTCTCTGTAAGTTTAAATGCAGATAACTGTTCTCGTGATCAACTAACCAAAATGAGCGCAATGATCACTTTCATCAAACATGCGATTTCTACACGTAAACGTTTAAAACCATCAGCTGCATCATCGATTGACTACTAGGGTTTAAGATTACTGTCGATACACAGAAGTCATCGATAGCGATATTTTTTCACATTTTTAAAAGATCGAACTCATAATCTTACCTGCTGAATGCGAAGACGTCGGCTATGTGTTGGTTACAGACATAACAGTCCAATTTTCAACACTGCTCTCAAATCCAAACACCCTTTAATTATTAAAAGATTCCCCTGCCATGCATGTGTATGAGTAACAATAACTGAGAATTTAAATTTTCATGAATTATATATAACATTAAACTACTGTAGTTTGTTTAAAGGACGTGAAAGGAGGGTTTGACAACCAGCAATTACAAGCAAGGCTCTAATGGCAAGGCAACGGGACAGGCCTCGAGGCAGCGCGACGAAGAGACCTCAAGACTTGGGGGGAATATAACAAAGGATCATGGGTATTTTTTGTCTCTTGTTGAATTTTCTCTTGATTAATTTCAATTGTGGAAGCGTGAAGGTCCTCGAAGTAAGTTTAAGATGTGACTAGAAAATGAAGACCTATTGATCTTTATCTTCTTTAACAGGTTTTTAGACTGCGTCCATGAGTAGTTCGAAACGCATTTTTTCTTCTGTTTTCTGTCAACACTGATTTCTTTGACAAAAGACAAAAGCCATTTTAGTGAGAACGGCCGGAAAGCTTCCGCAACCTTAGCAAAAAAAACACCCCGCATCCTAAATCGATGAATCTACTTTCTAGGCACATTTTCCTCTAGGGTTTTTTTTTTTTTTTTTTTTGTACTGACTAAAAGCCTTTCTCCTCAACAACCTTTCTTCTAATGCTCACAGTTAAATTTCTATATTTCTTCATCTCAAGTGTATTAAGGCTTGACTATTATGCAAATTAGGAAGTAACCATTTTCGCTCATAAAACACGGAGGTTTAAAGATATCGCAAAGATTTCTTGGGAGATGATGTAGATCCACATTATGAAGACTTTCATAGTAATTTTTTTTCAATTCATTGGTCACGTGACCTTAAGGCTACAAAAACGTTTTTTTGAAAATGGGGTACACAGAACCTTAACCTATCTCACTGAAATTCACATTGTTATTAGGCATTTGGCTTAGGTATATGATGCCGTCTTTTAATCGTGTCCATCACTTTTGGGAAAAAAGATATTAGGAAAAAACATATTTTCATGTTAGGTCACGTGACCTCTTTTCTAAAATATCTCTTTCCACAGAGTATTTTTTCAATATTAAAAGACGTTGTCGGAAAGAGCATAAAAAAAGAAATAAAATAAGATATAAATTGTTTAAATCGAAGAAATCCTTGTGTACCCCATTTGTAATCAAAAATTCCAATAAAATAATTCTTTGTAATATGTCACGTGACACTCCCTCAAAGTTTAAAATCTCACATAAAGTTTCGACTCATGTATATTCGACAAAATGTATGATTTTTTTTAAAGATTCTGATAAACAACAGACCACGATCATTTTAAAACCTATATTTTCGAAAATCGGGCCTAAGTCAAGCCTTAATATACTTGAGATTTTATTCATGTATTTTATGTGTTCTGGTTTGTTCCGGCCTAGAGCAGGTGACATACAATAGGCGGATCTTTGTTTACAATTGTTTTGCTCATAAGTATAGCGTTTAATTAAAGTCGAAAATTAGAAACTGTGTCCAAAACATAAAACAGCTCATTTATTTAAGTTATCTACGAGCTTTTTAGCTCTTTGTATGCAATGGTAATATTAAATGGTACGTAATAGGGCTTCGCGTCGTCCAATTTGGTCTGTAATCATGCGAGGGAGAAACAAAATTGGATGACCGCGTAGCGGGAGTCCAATTTGTCTAGTCCGAGAATGATTACAGACAGAATTGGACGACACGAAGTCCAATTACCAATTAATGAAAACTATTACTATACCACTTCCGAAAAAAATATTTTCATGCTAAACGATGCTAACAGTTGCAAGTAAAACGACCAAATTTTGTTCAAAAAGCGAGAAGAGATAGTGAAAAATCTCTTGAGTGTGTTCTCGATGGCGTAGCGATTGTGTGACAGCACGCGCTAAAAATTTGTAATCTGATTGGCTCTTGCAACATACTGTCCGATAGATTACAACTGTCCAATTAATGCTAAAATAGAACAGCCTTTCGACCAATCAGATTGGAGCAAATTGTAATAATTATTATTCAACGAGATATTGGTTTTCAAACTTCCGGGCCGGTGGCAAAGAACCCATACATTGTCTGTAAAATTTAGAGTTTTCATCGTCTATTTTATGTGTCAAGCTTAAATTTGCAAGGAAAGCTAATTTTGCCATGTATTTTCAATATTCAGAGTTGATTTGGTGCTAGTTTGGTTAAAAAGTGAAATGCTTACCTAATTCCGTAGTTTTGCTTTGCGCACGCTCTACTGCGCATGCGCAAGCTCGCGCACACGCAGAAATTTTGAGTTTTTAAGATGACGGCCATTTCGATTAAAAAAATGCCATTTTTGAAATGTTAAATGCTCAAAATTATGAAAAATAGCTCTGAAAACATCAAAAGAACTGACTAGACACCGAGCTTTTTGGGAAACTCTGATTGGCTTTTTCCCTTACCTTTTCATGTAAACTCGCTCTAGACCTCCCTCTGTCAAAGCCTATTTGAGGACAAAATTTGTACTTAAGCGAGCTGTAGCGCAAAAACGAACACGGTGACCTATCGTATATTTTATCAAATCAACAAGAATATTATAAACTATCAGAAATTTCAATTTTAACAAAAATCTATGTTCAACTTTTTCCGAGCTGGTATCAGGATATGTACTGGTGTCAAAATGTTTCTAATTTTTTGTTCGATGTGTAAAAGATAGAATGACTTCAACATTTCAATGCTGATAATGACTTGATGTAAATGACGAGTACCTTTTGTTCGATTTTCTGTTTTCGAAAATTACTGGCGCACGGCCTCAAAAATGCTTAAAATTACCGCCATCTAGTGTAAAAACGAACACGGTGACCCCCCTCTCTCCCCCTTTTATTTGATTTTTGGAATCGGTAAAGCTTAGTTAGAAACTATACGAAATTGCATTAAAAATCTACGTCCGGTGCTATTTCAACTGAATTACCTTAAGTAATAAGTCCTCGAGTATGAGGACAATAAACGATCTAACCATGCAATCAGGTACTTTTCCCAAAATAGATCGAGCTGAAAATAGCATCTAACGGTGCTTATGATGGCTAGAGAACCAGCCTCCTCCTTAGGCAACTTATTATATTTGGGCTTCCTATGTGAAAATTAGGGAAGAAAAAGATTTGCCCTCCCCCATTTTGTGCCAGTCCTCTCCGAGCTCACACAGGAAACCCGAAAGCAATAAAACCCAAAAGAGTTGCCTACGGAGGAGGCTAGCTAGAGAACCTCATCCGGGGATTTCTATCGGTGTACAAACTAGGGAAGTCCCAGCGATATTGATTGTCTTTTCACTTGAAGCATTCTTTGATACTATTTTTTGCCGAGCACACTATTTGTAACAGGTAGAGGATTCCTGTGTTACGTACGATTGAGTAGGCCTAAGCTGAATCTGCTGCGGTGAACTTGGGGTTTTGGTACGTATGTATGTAGAGCAAACGATAATTTCATGACGTCATCGAAATGAGGCACTCGGAATGCATGGTCAGCGGTAACAACTGTATTCTAACTCACTTTGAAATAACGGACGCACTTTGAATTAATTGACACGCTTTGAAATAATTTTACGAATCTTAATGCACTTTGAAATAACTGAAGCACCTAAAGATGGACCTCCATTCCTTCTAAGACAAGACTCGTAGTCCGCCATCATTGGATAGTGGAAATAACTTCAGCACTCGACTTTTGCTGCCGAATTTTTTCAGCACAAATTTTGTCAAACAAATAAAAATGAAACCCAGCAAATCTCTTATAAATATATACAGTTCTATTTGAGGAGCTAACAATAAACTAATTTCCAAGGATTACAAAGATTTTACAAGATACATCTCGATACAAAATCGCTTCCCTGAGTTTGAAAAACTTAGCCTAATTAATTTTCTGGTTCTTTCTTTGTCCTGCAAGATGAGCCAATTTTCTCAAGTCTATCATGTCGTGCTGCGCATGACTAGGTCGTGAATAGCTCGTTTAATATGGCGGGAAACACGTTAATTATGGTAAATCCGAATGTCATCTTGTGAGAGGAGGAGGTGGACAAGTGTAGGAGAGTTAGTGACATGTAGAAGTATAATTCTAATGCATCTTGTCAGCTTGGAAAAACAAACTAAGTTAACATACAGTTCTTAATAAAATAATTCATATTTAATTACCTTTTTATTCTTGGTTGTGTTTTCAATAATGTGCTTGTTACTCAGGATTAAGATTTTCGAATCCAACTTTGGTTACTACTCCTTCGGTTGAGCTCAGTCAACTGTTTTCCAATAGATGAATCGACGTCTTTTGTTTTGTACTTTGCGAAGTGATGTTACTACGATTTCATTTCATTTGAATTAAATACTGGAAAAATCCAATCAATCTTTGAATAAAACAAGACTTAAAGATTCTAGTCCCAAGATGACTAACTATATATATATATAGTTTGTAGATGGCATCATAATAGATCACGTTGAAGACTAAAAAAGCGTGTTTCAGCATACATTACTGAGCTCTTGAAAATGTCAGTTTGAAATAATGTGTACCAGTCTGCCCTTTGTCGCAGATTTTTTAAGGTTTTAAAAAACATTATGATTTAATATCATCACTGAGTAGGCCAAGAACGTGATCAGTAGTGATAGCGTCAACATTTATAACGCATTTTTGAACATTCAAGACGATTTTAATTAGTTTTTTTTAAAATTAGTTTTATTTTGTTTTTGTTTTGTTTTGAGTTTGTTTTGTTTTTGTTTTTTGTTGTTGTTTTTTTACCGCCGAACACCGAATAACAAAATGATTTTTTACACTGCTTAAATTGTAGACTAATAAATACTCTTGGATCTTATTTCGTCGTGTTTTTTTTTTTTTTTTTTTTTTTGTCTATTCGAGGCTCTATACCAATTTTGAAAAACATAATGAATGATTCCTCAAAAAGCCTAAAAACAGCAAAACTGACCTACTGATTTCAGATATAGTGACACTGATATTGTATATATTTTTAGGCGTGACATATTTGTAGTTATAGTTGTAATAGTATTTTTTTAAAGTAAAAATTTGCGTAAGGGCTAAGTAATAACCCCATATATTATTCTGCGGTGATTTCATCTTCCCATCATAAGAACGTCATGGTTTTTAGAATTCTTATGCATCATAGTAAGCACTCAAACAATTTAGCCAAAAGAGGCTTCCAATTTGTCACGTTCCCCACATAGATCAGTATTTTGTCATATTAAAACTCAGGAAAGCTTTCATGATGAAAAAGGAATCATCTTAATGGCTCAAAGAAAAACTTATGCTCAACCGAAGGAGAGAATAGCTAGGGGATGTTTGTCAGTTTTTCCAAGCTGATATTTTTCAGTTTCAGTTCTAAGCTGATAAGATGTATGCCAGCTTTAAGATGCATTGGAATTGAACCACCCCCTCCTCTCGAAAGATGACATCAGAATTTAACTTAATTAACCCTTAATTAACAAGTTTTTTGCCACTTTAAGTCCACTGACCATTACATCAATCACACGATTGTCCGGCTCAGTCGGTTTGTGGCGTTTATTTCTTGATAAACTTGTAACTTGTTTTCCTTGTTTTCAAATACTGGTTTGAGTTTTCATTAATTACCATCAAAAGTTCCTTATTGGTAAAGGTCCAGCAGAATTTGATAGCCAGCCAAGTTTCGCATGGTGTTGAATTTCATGTATATAAATGACGCCGAAATTTTCGCCTTAATTTGTACCATAGAGAATTACCGCTTAAAAACATGTAAAACGATAAGTAACTTCTTTACTGATCATGGTTTTTAGTGTGAAATCAGTCTTCACTGCAAAAAGTCCAAAAACGCGCGAGTAAATTTACTCAAAAACTTGAGTAAATCGGTGCATCCACAGTAACTCATTTATCCGAGTAAATTTACTCAGTTATTTGAGTAACTGGGTACCCTTTACTCAAATAACTGGGTAACTGCGTACCTTTACTGAAATAATTGAGTAACTGGCTACTTCACTCAAATAACTGAGTAAATTTACTCAGATAAGCCAGTGAGTTACTGTGGATGCACCGATTTACTTCTCGCTTTTGTAGTGCGCTTTTGTAGTGTTTGTGAGAGAATGACCTGAAAAATGTTTATGCCCTCTCATAGAATTACCACGCAAGATACAGGCTACAATAATAGATCAGTGACGTCATCACGTCACGTCAAACAACTCACCAAAAGTAATTTTTGTTATCAAATATTTCACGAACAAATGATGACGGTGGTCTTGGTTCGGCCATCAAATCAGATAGATGACGTCATCAACATGGCGGATATCAAACTGATAATGTCAAATTGACATCGCGTTAACGGTGACATCATGGTTTAATTAATCACTTGCCTCTATCAGTCATAAGCTAAAATGGTCTAGCAACGTGACTTTCAAACATGTTTGGTTTTCTTTCTTGCATGTATGACTTGGTATACCTGGATTGCACAACGATTACTACAGTTGACCCTCAAAATCATCGAACATAGAAGCTCAGAACGAAATGGTCATATGTTTTGTCTTATGAATGCGCTGCATAATACGTCTGGAATACCAAAATATGTCATCTAATCAACAAATCAATATCTAATCTCGATGTTCCCATGCAACGGTCCCGGCTTTTACGTTCAATGATTTTGAAAAGTCCAATGTTTGTGCATTTGGCTATATATCCTTCCGTTCTTTGAGGAAGTTTGACTGAATCGTCGTTGGTATGATTCGGTTGCAGTGTATCAAAGTAAAAACATGTCGCATATTGTTTGGCTTAAGCCTTCTTTAAATTTACAAGTCAAACATATCAGCTTGCTACTTTGTCACTAGTCCGTCTTTTATTCTGTACTGTTTCAACCTTGATACATGCTAATTACATTACCTATATAAAAACATTTACAATATGCTGCCAACCGATACACGGCATGCATGACTAAAGTCAAATTTCGTACTACAAGCACAAATTTTAAAATGAAACACTCGACACCCTTTCTTGGCTCGCGTTTTTCATTCATACAAAAACCGCTGCGGCGCGTAGTGGGTGTGGTGAAGACCACGAGGACAGCTGTTACTAGTTACCCGCCTCTTTAAATACATTCACTTACTTACTTACTTATGTGGTACATGGTGTTAATATTTCTATTATTATTTCCAGTTTTTCCTACTCCGATTTTATTGGTACAAAAATTAGATAATCTTGAATCGATCTGTCGGGCTAAAAGCCACTAACCATTGAAACCGCAAGAAAATGGCCAGCACCGAACCCCATAAAGACCATTAAACTGGTCATATTATTCTTAAATTGCATCGACTATTAAGCAAAATATCACGAGTATTAATTGGAAAAATTAGTTGTACGTCGTTATTCAAATTCTCATTCCTGCTTCCGTCAGTGATTCTTGATAAATACGACAATTTCCTTTTGGTGTATTGATACTGATAAAAGACTTGACTGAATAAATAAATAGAAATGAGTTCAACGTTCACTAGTTCTATATTTGGTTGGACATATGTTCATGAAGATGGTTTCCTTAAACAAAACACTGTGGAACCTCTTCACAGCCGCCAGACACTAAAGCATTAATATACGTGTCTGTAATATAGTTTTATCTCAAG
Source organism: Telmatactis stephensoni (assembly GCA_029948255.1). Taxonomy (NCBI): domain Eukaryota; kingdom Metazoa; phylum Cnidaria; class Anthozoa; order Actiniaria; family Isophelliidae; genus Telmatactis; species Telmatactis stephensoni. Next base: position 1,291,748 of record JALIZF010001912.1, read on the forward strand.
GAAATGTATAGAGATTTCAGCTGTCGGTTCTTAAAGATTTGCCCGTTATAGAGAGGTGTCCGTATTACCGAGGTGTTCTTGAGGAGATTAGATATTTTGTGCGACGCTATTCAGCGAGTGTGGATGAGTCTCGGAGATATTAGCAGTATTTGGTACTCTGAAATCCGAGGATAAACAAAAGATTTACTTTTACTTTCAGTATTACGGGTTTCAGTAAAAGCAAATGGAATCAAGATGTTATCGTTTGGCGCGCGCCGGATTTTGTGAGTGGCATGTGGCGTCTAGAATGACCTCTACTCAGTTTGCTTCCAAACCCTAACACTTCAATCATGGCACGAACGTGTGTTTAGTTTTCAAACATGGAACAACAAAGCCTGTAAGACTTTGCTATCATCACTAAGATCCATTGTGTGGGACTGCTCGCCCGGGGCCTCTTATCATTGTAACGCTAGGTTTCTTGTGCCATACAGTTTGATTTCAGTCCAGGGGGGTCAGTAATGGTTTCCTGTATAAGTAGGTGTGGCTCAAAAAGTAATGATTCGAATAAGCACCTGTGGCGTTTATTTAATTCTCAAGGGTAGAGAAGGGGCGCTTATTTGATTGTAGGAAATACCACAATTCCAAGAAATGGATCAAAGATTAATTTAAACAGAGTCACATGTACCAGCACGTTTAAGAAGTATCGTTGGTTTTTAAACAATACTGTATTATATTCACGTAGCTCTTATTAATTCAGAATCATTAACTATAGACTGTACATACTGTAGTACACCCAGTTTCACGAGACAGAGGGGAGGGGAGTCAGAAGGACGTATATTCGGGAGGGGCGCATATTTTAAAAAAGACGGTAGAGAGGGGCGCTTTTTCCCACACCCTGCCGAAATACAAAGCAAGTTGTATACCCCTTGGATTTGGTTTGCGCTTGATCAATTCTTTTGTCTTACTTCCAGCTACAATCGTATTTTCTTTCGTCTTCTCTACTTTACTGATCTTTACTTTTTTTTCAATCCAAAAAAGAGGTGAAACCCAGACAGCAGGAAACGTCTGCGCACAGTTATGTAGATTTGAGAGCAATAAATATATATATAAATATATTGTCTATATTGACATTTTATAATAAGCCTTTCTTCAGACTCTATTGTTTCTGTGGCTATACCGCAATGAGGCTGTCAAAATTTGGCCAACCCGATTAGATTTGATGTATGGATAGTGGTTGATAAACTTCATATTGATGGGATTTAGTTCCACTGCTTTTCATGATCAGTCGGAAAGAGTGTTGGGGCTGCTTGATGTCTATTGTTGCTGCGAACGTTGCTGGCAGGCCTAAAAACACCTACACGACAAAAGAAATGCTGTGCTGAAGAAAATGCTTCCAGGTAAGACATCTGAACGAATATTTTATGGTTAAACTTTTAGATATATCCAATTTGTTGAAGCTATTTTGGTTCGTTATTGATCGAGGTCACTTTATCACTTTTAGTTGTCACAATACGAGCATTTAGTTTGAAGTAGGATTTTTTGCACGATTCCATGAACTGACAAAGAACTAGAATCTATTCTTGACGATAAAAAAGGCTCCAAAACTGGCTTCGAACAATTCCTCGTGTAAATCGATATTAGGGTTTCTTACTTGATTTAAATAACCAAAAAAATTCTTCTGGTTACAAAGGTCATGGCTCGACCATAAAGCATGCCTACACACCATTTTCAGATGGTCTGTCCTTTTGCGCGCAAGCAAGAACTACAGAAAATGTACATGTGGTTATTTTAGTAAATAGAAAAAGGCGCGGCACTAACAGATGAGCTACTGCACGAAGGGTAGGTAGCGTTATCTCTTAAATCATTCCAATCCTTAGTTAGTGGATAAAATGTATGGCATGAATAACAGCATTACCTTATCGCATGGATAAGGATTTGTCCAACGCGTAGCGCTACCCAAATTTCACAAAAAAACGGAGCCTGGCGTGAAGTCGCGGCAGTAAAATCTAAATGTATATTTACAAGAATAATATTTACTTAAGAAAAAAAGTATTCAACTTCTCTGACATTTACTATAAGTGTTCTTCGCTGATATCTCTTGTTTTCCAGCAATGAAATAAAAGCGTTCTACGTTGTGTTTGAAAGTTTTCTTTAACTGGGCATCTTTTTGCGGTGGCTTACAAATGATGCGGGTCAAATCACAAATCACATGATTACACTTATACACAATGTTGGTGTAGAAATATAATTATATGAATAAAGTTAGCTCCAAATGATGGCATATGTAGCAGAAAATGAAGGTTACCATCGATAGTGTCTGAGAAGTCAGCCAGTCTGATGAGGGCATGCATAACTTTAGTTAACCTCACTGCACGCCTAAACCTCGGTTCTATAACCAACATCATTTGAAGATGTTTTATGTGCCGACAGACCTTTAATCTAGGCAAACACTTGCCCCCACAAAGTTAATTAAAACTAAACTGTTTGCCTATGGAAAGGGATTATTATATGAATTTACATTGCTGCTCTCTGTTTTGAAGCAAATCAGGATACACATTTATTAAATCAGGACGAATAAACTTCCAAAAAATATCGTCGCTAAATGGAATGAAGTTCCTTTTCGCTAACAACTTCCGCTATTTTCAAGGAATCTTGTTTTTCATTCATGTAAACGCTATCAAGTTCCCTCTCAGTTTAGAACAATCTGACAAAATCTAGCTCAGTTCCTTGATATCTGTTCTCATCACTCACTCAGACAAATTAAATTTCATATTCATTAGTTTAAGAAGAACTCGGGAATAAAAGAGGATACCTCCAGCTAGCTTTGACCAGCTGGGAAGTTCCCTTCAAAGCGGTCACTCTCGAATCCAATCTTTTCGTTTTGAAAGCAAGAGTTCAGTTAAGCTTTAAAAGCTCAGTTGGATGAGGGAATGAGATTGTCGCCTAGCAGACGTGACCTAGAGATGTTAAAGAGTACTTTGTGGTGCAAATAAAGTATAAACTAGAGGACTTTCAACTCGATCCTTATCCTTTCGTCTCTATTTCTTCAGTATATTTGTAGACCTTCTGGCTGAAACTATAGATATGCGCAATTGAAAGCATTTATCGGAATTCTTTGATTCCATGATGATTAAGAAAAATCTTATCATATTAAATTTTTGGGTGCAGTTTTTGATATCTTGACTTTAAGTGAATGCATATGATTTTTGTATTTTATAAAGTACCGCATACCATATCTACACAGTAATCCAATTAGGAATTATCTAGATTAGAATCCTTTAGATCATACTGAAGTTATTTCAAAATTTCAAAGCATTATATAGCCTAATTTTCGGTACATTATGTCGTTACTCGGTCTATTTAATGCATGCTTAAAATCGTCAAGTAAGCCAGGAATTTGAATTCACCTTGTTGGAGAGGGAAGTCAAGCACTTGCTTTATATTGTACCCGGAATTCACCTTAACAAACTAGATCAAACACGAACTTACATTCCACAACTTTGTTTTTCTATGCAGACGAGATCGATGTCTCTGGCAAAAACGGAATAACCTTTGTAGTATCACCAGAAATAAACGATAATGACGACGATGACAACAATAACAACGTACAACAACGACAACGACGACGACGACAACAACAACAACAATAACATCAACAAAAACACAACAACAGCAAAAGAGCTGCTAGGAATAACTAGCCTTCATATTAACAAATCTTCAATTTCTCTCAGAACTTAGTTTATAATAATCAATGTCTTTATCTTCTTGCTCTTGAGGAAGTAGCAGTAATGTTGTGTGAGAATTATGCATGTTTTGTTTGAATAAGAAATTATGTTTAATAAAAACTGTTTTAGTGGCAAGTAAAAAAATTGAGATTCGGTGCTGTGACAGTAATTGAGATAAAATTCAAAGGCTTTTAACTTTGATTTCCTGCATCAAAGTTTGTCGTATCTTCATAAATGATCATTTAGATAATTCGCCGTGGTGATCAATATTAATGATGATAATACTACCATATTAAAAACAACAAAAACAGTAGTCGGTTTTCAGAAAGCATCAAAATGCTGATTCGATAAGCTCATTCATTCATTCATCCGTTCGCTCGTTCGCAGTTTGTTCGTTCGTTTCTTTGTCGTAATTTATTGTTTCCTTTTTCTTTTTTCGTTCGTTTGTTTAATTGTTTGTTTGTTTGTTTAAACATGCGAATGACATTAAAATGTGTAAGCGTGCGTCGAAAACTCGTGGTTGGATGCAGACATCAGAAAATTAAGAGTAAAACTTTTCGTGAGCCCGCTTTTACTAAAAATCAAAAAGTCAGCGGTTTTACATTAAACCATATTAAAAATCTAAAAAAACCTACGTAGCACGCAGTTGATGTAATATATTCATAAAAATACAATGAACAACACATAATACAATGGACTAGAACGACAATAGAACACAATAGATTTTATGAATACATTACATCAATCTGTGTGCTATGTAGGTTTTCCCATTAAAAATCAAGCTAACATCATTTCTCCAGGAAGTTACATGTTTTTTTTTTCAATTTCCCAAAAAAATAATAGATTATTACTGCAAGGCAATCGAATTAGTGTGGCCTTATGGCTATTGCTGTAAAAAAAATTAGTTTAAAAAGATCACATTTTATAGTCTAGCCAGAAATAAATGTAACCGCGTACGTTGTCTGATCACGGAAAGATAATGCTATCAGAGAAGTTATCAGATACGGAATAGAATATACAGGCCAACAGAAAGCCGGCAAAGCCTTGTCAAGTTAGAAAGGGATTTCATTTTTTACAGTACTGAATAATCGAATATCCGGATGCTAAACTCTTTTACTGACATCTCGATGGGACGAAGAAAGCTATCCTTAAACAAGATGTATGCATACTAGTTATACAATGGTTGGCGGCATCCCACTTGCAAAACCATTGTATAACTATTTTATCCCACACCATAGAAAATACAGCCAATTACCGCAATGTCTCATGGGAAGGGACAGTTGAATACTGCCGAATATATAACGGCTTTCCTGCTTACTGATTGGCTGTATTTCCTATGATGTGTGATAAAAGCCGTGTATTATAGAAGTTTTGTTATCATAGAAGTGTCCGGAATTTTCACCAAGTAGAGCAAACAGTACAGTGGCCAGGTACGTTAATCATTTTTGAATCATCATTTGTACACCAAGCTAGCAAATCATTTGGTATTACATTTTTGCCAAATTAAACTGAATCAAAACGACAGGACAAAGGAGGCAGCATGGTCGGGTGGTCAGAGTGTCGGGCTCGCAATCCGGTGGTCCCGAGTTCGAGTCCCTACTGTGGCCACTAGCTGAAGCTGAATTTGTTCCGGGTAGTCCATAGTTCAGATTCAGCTTCTGAACCCGTGCTCAGCTTGTAAATAGCCAACTGGTTTGCCTCCTAACCAGCTGGGATTCTTAGTCATTTATTTTTATTTCAATTGTATATTATATAGTTGTGAATATATTTGAGTGGAGTGCCTGTAAAACGTAAACTAGCTGTAGACTATATAGCTAAGTGCACTTCCACTATGAATAAAGCATAAATAATGCATAAAAAAACACATTTTCAAACTCGGATATCTGAAATGTCGGCGAGAAAATAGTACAAAGTTATAATATCATGATATCATGTGTACTCTACCAATACTCCTTGTTGTTACTAGATCTAGCTAACCTAGTCTTAAACGGATGTCTGAATGTCAAGAAAATTGCATAGAGTGATATAATCACAGTGTACGCAAAGAAATAATCTTAAGACGGACGTCTAAGATGTCAAGAAAATTACCCAAAATTGTATCATTATTTACTCAAAAAATGGTCATTATATCATTATTTACCACAAAAATGTTCAAACGGATGTTTGAGATGCCAAATAAATTGCGCACAATGTCATCATGTGTAAAATAATCTACCTTGTTACTCGGGCTACCTGTGGAAAACTCTCATAAAATATCTAAGCAAAACAATGCAGGCACTTGTTGAAGTAACAACTTTTGCTTTTGGTCTCCTTAGTCGATGCGCAAATGTCTCTATTTTATGTGTTTACTTGTTTTATTGTTACTAATTTTCGTGGGAGGTTAATTTTCGCGAAAAAAAAAATCGCGAGATTAAGGACCCGCGAACAAAAATTCATTAAAAAAATGATTAAATATCTCAGTTTACATATGACCACAATGTGTCGGCTTCAAATAATTTACGACTAAAAGTTATAATGTATGAACGCTGACTTGTGTACCGTAGTGCATAACTGGTATGCTGACTCGTGTACCGTTGTTGTTATTGTTGTTGTTGTTAATTTTTGTCGCAAACGGACATTGCCATTTTACTGATTGCTTTGTTGTGGTTCTGTTAGATATCGTTGTAAAATGTGGATATGTACAATTAAAACCTGTATTAGTTTGTTAATGCACATCAAGAACATCAATATGTAAAAGAAATTTTCGAGACATTTAGTGCCCTTAAATATTTTTCTAGCAAATCGCGAAAATTTAGTCCGCGAAATATGTCCCTTGATACTTTTTCGCGATATTAAGTGACTGGATAAAAAAAAGAACAATAGCTGGCGTTGCCGGCTAAGTCAGAATATGCGGGTTTTTTATTTGTTTGTTTGTTTGTTCATTTGTTTGTTTGTTTGTTTGTTTGTTCGTTCGTTCGTTCGTTGTTGCTTTTTTCGTCCGTCATTAATTGCAGACGATCTCTACAACGCATGCTCAGCCGAGGACGGCAGCTGAACATCTCGAAAGTCCGCCGAGTGCACGCTCAAACGAGCTAGCGTCTTGTTCCATATAATAATCATGAAGTCCTTCCAATCACTCATTCCTACCATCTAATAATCTGAAATAGCACAATCATTATGTGACTGAAAAGAGAGTGGGAGAAAGAGGAATACTGGTCAAAAATGGAAGGTTTTTCTCTGACTAAAATATTTTTTAAAAGGACGTTTCGGTATCGATACTGAAACCATCGTTCATCAGCAAGATAGTTATGTAAATGATATCCAGATCTGATGCTACTTATTATAATTCAAAGCTCTGTAAAGAAAGGAAACAAACAAAAACGACAGACTCTTGATCATAATGAATTTCTAGCCGGACGTCAGAAGTCTCTTCTATATCCGGGTTTTTTTTACTCCACAAGCGCCAAAGGCTGAATAAGCGTTTGGGTTACCTGTGGCCCTAGTTTTTTTGCGACATTTATTGCCTATAGTATTAACCTCACTTTCCCAATGTACTTATATGGTCTTATATTTGGACAAGGTAGGCAAACCAACATGGCCAACTCAACCATACCATTCACTTTAAACGTCAATAAGCTCACTGTGTTGCACTGACAACTAGTCAGAACGTCCGGTTTAACGATTTAATCCTCAAAAATAGAAGATAATTTGTACTTTTCAGTCATAATACATAAAATGTGAAGCCAATTTAAAGACCAAATTGAGTCCTCAGATCAATACGGTGTAGGGATAAGTAAGTGCTTTTGTCGCGCGAAACGTTGGAATGTAAGGAATGTCACCATGTAGGCTTGACAGATAGAGGGGGAAAGCTAAATTTGAGGAGAAGTTTGAAAGTAATACGTAATATTCGAATGTTAAAAGACATGTGTCCAGGAATTGAAGGTATCTTGTGTGTGTTTATCTATTTAAGATTTTTGTGGCTGGATTCTGAGGTTCTAGCGTGAAAGTTCGAAAAGTAATATTGGCGTTTGATGTGAATGATGTGCTTCCGGAGTTGGCCGCGTTCGGATTGCCGACCTTGTCCAACTATAACTATAGAGGAAATCAGGTTCATACTTAAGGCATAAAATAATTAACGCTAAAACCAAGTCAACACTTAAAGTTAATTGAACACTTTATTAGACCTATTCGAGTCCTAAATCAACCATACATGTCATAAGGAACGATTTTATTGAAGTCCATACAATTCTTTATATTTTGCACCATAACCACAGGTAACCCAAACACTTGTTCAGCCGTTGGCGCCTGTTACTATTTTTTATGATAATAATGATGATAATGATAATAAAATTGCACTGCAGTGCAAATTTATAGTACCAACCAAAAATCAAAGAAATATCCATACGTTAAAAAATATTTTCTAGCTGACTCGCTATCGCTAGTAGTTTTGGCGGGATTTTGTACCTTCAAACGGCGCGCGTTGCCAAATTTCCCGCCATTCAAACAAAAGCGATTGTTCAAAGTAAAGTGAAGCTCTGACAAATTTAGTGCAGAAAATTGGAGTTATCTGTGTTTATACCTCAATGGATTATAAAGAAAGCCTTTTTTCCCATTTGGAAGTCTAACGTTGTCAAGTGAAGAAGCCTAGACTTTTATCTTTACAAAGAAAAAGAGCCCAAAGCTGCTTTTTGGTAAGAATACAGATTTGAGCCGCCATTTGCTAAACTCGTCAGCAAACTGTCAAGATTTGCCAAAAATTCACAGTATAAAATGAGCAGACTCAGTTTTTCTCTTGAAAAATCGAAGCTGGCGTTTGAAAACCTGGAAATATATACAGTTTTATCCTCATTCGGACAGAAGAGAAAACTGAAATAAATACAGATTTTGCTACTAAAGATTTGACTTCAGAAATCGTACTGCATGGAAGGCTGACTGGCTGGACTCGTCAAACTGTAAGTTTTTAAAATTTTAAGTAATTCATTTTTGATTTGATTAACATTTCTCGGAAAAAAAACATTTTTGGTCCTTGAAAACCTTAGTTGATCGATGTCTGATTTTCGCTGATTGACCAAGTGTTCCGAACTTTTGTCGAGTTGTTGCAGAAATTTTTTCATGTATATTATTAATAAGTAATCATAGCGGAGCTCCCGCGCGGGCCTTCGCGGCGAGCGGAGCACCATACCTAAGAAAAAATCGTAACCCATCGAGCTGATTTTTTCATGGACACACAGGGAGCCCAACGGCTGTACGTCCGTCCGTCCGTAACTTGCAAAACTTAAAAATATTATTCTGGAAACCTCCTAAACATTTAGCGATATTCATGATCATTAATCTGTGCCAATCTTGACGGGTTAAAATGAAAAAAAAAACTACGTTTGAATTTTTTTCGGTTCCGGTGTCGTTTCAAAAACTGCTCTCAATACGTATTAAAACGAAAGTTCAGGACGACTTTTTAGTTGCATTCGTAGCTTCAAAAACTTCTCATAATGAATGAGTCATTGAGGATCGTGTATTCTTCGTTCCGTGAAGATGCCTTCATTAAAGCTGCTTAAAAATCTAGCCAAAGTTGGAAATCAAGAACCGTCTGCTGCATGCATCGAGTGTGAAACAAGGACTATGCTTCTAAAGACAATAAGGAAAGCACTTCAAAGTACAGACACTGGCCAGAAAATGATGTCAAAAACATCTCTTGTACCTATATTTGATCATTTATCATTTATTTGGGATTAATGACTTAAAAAAATAAACGTTTATGCACGTTGAACTGTGGCCAAGTTTAACAAACACTCAAGTAAAGTTTGGGTCTGGAATTTAATGAAAAAATTGACAGGAAAAAAGAAGGAATTTTGCATGCAAACTAGAGTTGTTTTACCATTAAGCATGAAGTTGCTTAGTGAGACAAAAACAAAACAAAACAAAACAAACAAGCAAACAAACAAAAATACCCGATGATTAAAAAACAAGATCAAAACAAGATGCCACAATATTGTCAAGACAGAAATGTTTCGCCCTACGGGCTCGTGCAATTTTGATAATCTTTGAAAAACACACTCGTGCAAATTAATTCCAAATTGAACTCGAAACCGTATGATTACCTATCCTCCTCCTCCTCTTCCTCTTCCTCTTCCTCCTCCTCCTCTTCCTCCTCCTCCTCTAGACAAGGCGCAAAACTAAAAAAGTCGATCGCAAAAAGTGCAGAAGGCATTTTGGGGTAGAGGCTGGTAACATAACTATTCTAAACTAATTTTTCATGCTGAATCCGAATATGACTGTTACCAAGACGTATTCTGCAATCTTATACGTGTAAATGACTATTTTGTGAATTGCTACAGTCATTTCATACTAACGGCTTTTTCATGTAATTCCAAACGTTCCCAAACTTAAATACAATTACCATGGCTGGAAAGAGCATATCAAAATCAGTAGAACTATGAAGTTTGAAGGATATAAGTTGAAAAATCAAGGAGATACGAATTTTCAAAAATCGAAATTTGTTTGTATCTCTTGCATAACTGTAAGTGTTTTCATAAAGGATCTAAATTCTGAAACATTTTTTGAAAGTAGATGGCCACAGGTAGCTTAAACTCAATGTTTTTGACGGCGTCTAATTTGCATAAGCATTTCTTCGTATCTGCAAATTCTTCATCTCTCTTGCTCCTCCTCTTCCTCCTCCTCCCCCTCCTCCTCCTTCTCCACCTCCTTCTTCTTCTTCGTCATCGTCGTCTTCTCCTTCACATTCCTCTTTATTTGAACTAAAAATGCAAATATATAATTAAGATATCGTGCCTTGTTTTAAAATGGCCTTAAGAGTCAGCTGCAGTGATTCATTAACTTTAGTCTTGCACATTTCTCTTGCTCACTCATTTATCAATTGTCTTTTATTTCCTTTTTATTTATATAACATTACATTCTCCCTCGAGAAAATGTTTCAACAATAGCATTAAGGAATGTGTCAAAATTTGCAAGTTTTATTTCGTCACGTGATAGTTTCAGTTGAGTTTATTCAATCGTGATGGTCGCCGGTTTAGAAAACATTGTCCTGAACTGTACTGAGGCAAGAAAATGTCTTCGCCACAACGTGAAACACTTGAGATACTCCACTGCTGCATCACGGCAGATTTGCTTTATAGAAAGAGACCTTTGGGCAGAGAAAGAGACTTTTTAGAGACAGTTTTCAAGAGGGCTGAAAATCGGAACTTATGCCGTACTCGGCGCTTCAAGCGGGCTCACCAAAAACGAATTTTGAAGTTCGTTTAATGCCATTATGGAAGTGTGAACTATAGATCTAGAGAATCTCAGCTGATGGGAAATTAGACACCGTACAGGATGGAATAACAAGTTTTAATGTACGTCGTCACAAGTCTCTCTTTCAAAATGTCCACGATGACACAGGTATCCCAGTAGCTAAATAGTTATTATTCATTAGGGAAACTACGAGGAGAAAAAACTTACTAAGTAATGGGGGGGAGGGGGGGGGGGGGAATTTGAGTGCTGACATATCTTTGTAGGGCGGAAAAGTGGAAAAAATACTGTTTTATTCTTTTTGCATAAACTTCCAAAGATACATAAAAAACTGAGTGTCACTGAGAGGGCTATCTTTGCTCTACCGTTGCTTAACATTTGTAACAAAACTTTCACAGTAAAGCTTTTTTTCCATTTTGTTCTTTGGCCCCAAAAGGGCATGCACACAAAATATTGAGCTTAATAACCTGAGTCCTTATTTGATGAGGCAATGAGAATAGCAGTCACCATGATGCATCAGATTTTCTTTACAACACTAAAGCCCGCCGCACACATTGAGAAACTGCGTGAGGAAACTGCCACGCAAGGCACTGAGCTCAGACGATTTCTCGCCGTAGACGCAGCATCTTTGGCTACGTGAGGCCAAAATAGAGCGGGTAAAAGAGCACGTGGTGAGAAAAAGTGCCTCTCGTGGCAGTTTCCTCACACAGTTTCTCAATGTGTGTGGCGGGCTCAGCAAATGGTCAATGAAACGCACTGCGCGCACATCAGGGTGACGGAAGAACGACGAACGCGTCGCAAAGTGAATATTTTACCTTTTTCAATATTGCGTCAAAATACATTGTTGCATTTTGTCTTAAATCGCAGCCAAATTTGCATTAAAATTCCCATTGAAATCGTAAACTTGCTACTATATTTTTTTATATTTTATTATGTATTGACCGATCGCGATGCATGAATTTCAATCTTGGAGTGCAATGAGTACAGCAAGCGATCATATTTAAGATTACCAATTAGAATCGAAAGCTTCAATTCTAATAAACAAAATAAATAAATAAATAAATAAATACATAAATAAATAAATAATAATTATAATCGATTACAATCCGTTTTCGAAATATTTGCTTTCAACATTACAGCCACGATGGCAATGAATTTCCTAAAGATCAAGCACAGCTGATCACCTACACTGATAACAATCATCTTCTGTAATTAACTAGAGCAACGTAAGTTCCGTGCTCACATGGACGTGATCAGCATAAAACGTTTTTCCCATCGGTAAAGTCCCATCTGTTGCATCAGTAAGTTCATGAGTTTAGAAAGCCACTACATTTAAGCCTGATAAGATGTATTAACGGCATTAAGAAGTCCGGATTTGTCTATCTAATTGTTAATCTTGGAGAAATGGATTGTAAGAATTCAATTTAGGCTTAAAGGAAAAAAAAATCAATTTTAATCCCGCCATTTTGGATTAAACAGCTAAAACTTTGCATTCTGATTTTCGCACCAATGTCGTGTTTACAATTTAAAGTTTTACTGAAAATAGAATTAGATTGATCGAAAACACTTGCAAAAACAAACAGGAATATTATTTACCATTTTATGTATTTAATTTATTATTTATATGGCGAATATTTTAAAGAAGAATTAACTTGGATTTCTAATATATAGCTGTGAAATAGCATTTTTTGGGCAATTCTAGCTAGAAGTTAAAGTTTGTGAAATATTCTAATCTGGCTCGGCCTACTGGAGTACTGCATTTTCGTTTTAAAAACTCATACTTTTCATATGTTCGCGGTTTTGGTATCGGTCGCTAATTTTTATTTTTATTTTTTTATTTTTTTCGTGCAAGGCTGGAAAATTAAATGGAGGAAAAAAGATGCATTTTGAAATTTATCTTGATTGTGTAAACGCTGAATTCATTAGTCATCGTCTTATTCTTCTTCTATTCCACCTCTGACTTAGCATATTCTTCTTTCTCGATAAATTATTTGTCGGTAAAGACTTTAAGTAACGTTTATTTGCCTTCTTACAACTCATTAACTGATGGGTAAACTCATTAACTTATTGATTTGGTTTAGGCTAACCGCTTTATCTGGGATAAGAAGACAAAAATAAAAATATGACTTTATTATATGCGCTATCAGTCACAGATGACAAAATCAAATCCGTGATACAAAACAAGGCTTCTGTCTTTGATATTTTGTTTGTTTTCTGTTTATTTGTTTTTTTATTTTGCTCATTCAGTTCATTTCTCTTTTCTGGATTCAAAGAGAAACAAATATACACGCACACACAAGCCAGAAACAACAATAACAACAACAACTTGAACAACAACGTAAAAAAATCCACACACACACGCACAAAGGATAAAATTACTAGCCAAAAAGACGCCAAACCAAAAAGCAAACATTTGTCGGTTGAATGCGAGTGTGTGGGTTTTTATCGCAAAAATCTGAAATTATCATATAAATCATTTTCTTTTTATCAAATCTTTCTCCCTAATTGCGTTAACACGTTGTTTTCTCATTAAGGCAAAGTAATAAACTCTTATCATTTCGACTTTGAAACAGAAGAAGCGTTGATACAAAGTCAGCCGCGATGATAATTTGTAACTGAAACAGCACATCGCACTTAGACATTATCAAAGAAAAAATAAACATAAAAATACTAACTTTTCAACAATATCACTGAAGAATTCGCTTTTTTATGGGATGATTATGAAAAATACATAAACTTTATGGTATCAGTACTAATCCATATGGAATACTCTCTTAATTATAGGGCTCAAGTCCAAAACACTGTCTTAGGCACTTTATAAAAAAGATAAATATGTTGATGAATAATTTCATAATTTATAAGCATCGTCCATATTCACTTAGTGTTAACTAGTATTTATGATACAATTTGATGGAGTGATATTGGCTTTCTTGCTTGAATTTTGTCAAAAAAATTGTGTTATTTCGATTTTCCAGGCATATGTCAACAAAAAGTATTTTTTTATAAAGGTGTAGAGCGACAGCTCTCAAAGCTGTCCAATTACTACCGGGGGAGGAGCTGGGGTGTGCATTCATACGTAGGCTACGTGCCGCGGAATAGGTATGGTTTTGAGGTCATTAAACTAGGGTCAAATAGGGTTTGCTTATCTCTTCTCTTGGGTTTTCCTAGCGGTGCGATCCTTAGATAGAGTTTCTTTAACATGCAGTAACATTTCAGCACGTGAACGCCCAGATAGTGTCATTGTTCGGTTTCGGGTCTCAAAAGAGCAACAATTTTCAGCCATCACATAGGGTCAGGATTTAAGACACTTCGCGTTACATATTTGACTTGAGTACAAACCCTCTTGGTTTTATGCAGTATTGGTAAAATTAAGGAGTTTTAGCCAAAAAGATAGAACCGCAAACCAAAATAAATACCAACTTGACAATTCGCTATCTAACAATGCTGCATATGTACACGAATGTTAATATCAATGGCGACTTGGAAGCGAAAAAATAGACCGCGTTCGAAATCTCAAGAAATCTCAAATGCTCCTGAGTCGCTCCCGAGAGAGACGTCGTCTCTTTGGCAAAGCAAGCGAAAAAGGCGAGCAAGCGAAAAAAACGGCTGTTTTCTCAGGGTAGGATTCCAGGTGTGAGCGACACGGCTGAAAAATGTAATGCGCATGCTCGAAAATTCGGCGAGAATTCGTAGACGCGTTCGTGTTTACAAATAAAAGTACCGTCGATTCAACTGTCGTGTATTATGCGAATTTCTCGTGTATTATTTGACCAGGGAAAGAGAACAACTAAAGCGATTTTTAGGGAAAAAATTAGCACTGACCTTTCACGGACAGCCTTAACTTTCAAGATTTACTAATGGTTTTATTTAAAACTTCCGAGTATAGGAGATAAATTTTTTACTTCGGTGTGAACCCAAAGAAATGACATCATTTTTCAACAAGAGAGGCCGAAGGCGTTATTTTTTATTTTTTATTTTTTTGTTTTGTCTTTGTTTTTTGTTTGTTTTTGTTTTAATTACTTCTGAAAGGCTAGGTTTTAAACAGAGAATTTGAAATCTCGAACGTTATCCATCGTTACGACCGTAGACCTCGCTTTTCCCCCACAATCATTAGAAGGTGTACCGAATTGCACTTTTTGCCACATTATACAATGGCATTTTCGAAACTAAAGACCTTGGTTTAAGAAGATATACTTCCTTCCCGTCTTTCTTTATCTTACTTCCCTAATAGGTAAGTCGCCTGAAGCGAGCCAGCAGGATCAAAACACATTAACACACACAAGCTCTTTTTGATAAGTTTAATTGTTTAAAAGCCTTGTTTGTAGATATTTTATAAGATATCGCGTTTTTTTCTTTCGATTTAGCACTTTTATGGAAAAGTTTGAAAAAAAGAGAAACATGTTGTAATAACATGGTTTAAAACTGACTCCAATCAGTCGTACACATTTTATCTCCGCTTTGATCAGAGTTCATAGTAGTTTTTCTCAATTAATTCATGGTTTTATTTATTCGGCGAATTTGTTGATTAATGTCGTTCGTCAGTAGAAAGTTTGGGCTCTTGCGCCCATCCATCCATCCATCCATTCATTCGTTCGTTTATTCATTCATTTCATTTGATTGTTCATTTGCTCATCTCTTCAGCTCGTCCATTTATTCATTTGAATACATTTGTTTGTCGTTCTTTCATCTATTTATATAACCATTCATCCGTGCGATTATTACTTCGATAAATGTGGTAAACAGGGCAATCAGCTGTGTTTTTCCGGCGTGATTTAAGCCTTATTCTATTCATTCATTCATTCATTTAGTCGTGCGATTCAACTGTAAATTCAATATTCATTCATGCATGCATTCTGTTTTCTTTCATTCATTTTTGTATCAGTCAGTGTTAAAATCACTGCATGTCTTCTTACAGTCATTCACCTACTCATCTATCCATCCACACATCCATCTATCAATTCATCCATCTATCCATCCATCCATTCATTCATTCATTCATTCACTCACTCACTCACTCCCTCACTCACTTATATCTATTCATTCATCCATTCATTCATCCTTAATTGTTGTACCAATGTCCAATTATCATCAAAATGACTGCAGTCTTCTTGCAAGAGCCTATAGTGTTTGCTCTCAAGTACAAAGTACATGCCAACACTGATATGTGCTTGTCTAGTGGATGTTTCATCCAATTACCCAAGTGTTTGTGAAATTCATCCTTACTTAGTTTTGAACCCATTAGCAATGGCACCAAGGCGTGGGAGACGTCAATATCTGCGGTGATCTTGTTGGTCCAAAACAAATTAAAATTAATCTTTAAACTGTGAACAACTAAAAGCAATCAATCTTGTCTAAATTTGTCTGACATCTTTATAAATAATGTAAATTTGACAAATACATTTTGAAGATTTTATGGTTTTGATACGTGTTTCCCTTCTTGTATTTTGACCAAAGTCGGAATTTTATCTGCAAAGGGAATTAAATATAATACTGATAGAACAGGAGGTTGTCTGGGAGGAGATACGTAAACTTTAAATACATACGCCCTGCCTACGAGAATAGTACTCAAGAATTTTCTACTATATCGTTTGTTCGGCCATGACATTGGTTTTTTGGCTGAAGGGCAGTCTTAGAGGCCTAAGGGATAGTAGATTAAGCACCATTTATTATTGAAGCCTCTATCTTAAAACTAATTGAACCATTTCCCTCTAATTTCCCCCAGTGGTTGCACAACAGAAAAAAAATTCCTGAGTATTTCAATAATACCAAGATACTGGTTAAAGTGTTTAAGTTTAAGCTGATAAAAGTATGTTTGAAATTCCCATGTCATTACTTTTTACATGCACTCGAATGCTGCGGATGCGATTCTGAAAAGGTCCACAATACACACTTTTTCTAAATAAATATTTAGTAAAGTGCACGAGAAAAACGTTTATTCTAAAAATGGTGCGATCAAATATTTTTAGTGAAATTCATTTATTTTTATTAGCTTTACATGACATAAAGTATAGATTGGAACATATGCTTAGCCAGACATCAGCAAAAGCATTCCGAATCTTTATTGCCCTAATTCTAGTGTTTCTTTTTTGTGATTGATTTTCCCTCCCTTCCCTCCCTCCCCTCCCCTCCCCCACCACTATTTGATCTGTTCTTTTGTTTCTATATTTTTCCTAAAGCGCATGTAATTTAGTTTTCTCTTCAATTCTCTTTGGCTCATTTCTCTGATTTAACTATTTCCCCGCCTTTCCTTCCGTTTTTCGATCTCTTTCTTTCTTTCTTTTTTTGTTTTTTGTTTTTTTGGTTTTTTTTTGTTTTTTCCTTTAAGAGACCTTTCTCGTTTTTCCTCTCAATGTCTCCAGGTTTTTAGAATTTTTCTTCTGACTTCTCTCCCTATCTCTTTCTTGATCTCATTTATCATTCTGTTTTCCTTTCCTATCCTTTCTTTTCCTTTCCTTTACTTGTTCTTCTTATTTGACTTGCTCTTCAAGTCGGCTTCACTTTCATGTCCTTTTTTTATTCTTCTTTCATGTTCATTTTTATTTTTCTGTTTTTCTTTCTTTCACCGATGTGATGGTCTCTCTCTAAGTTCATATTTTGATGGCTCCCAAGAGCCTTCATTTTACAGAGTCCTCGCTCCAGAATCCTGTCAAATAGGAAGTTTTTAGGAGCAGGTTGTCTGTGTGTTTTGCCGATTTGACAGCCGCTCACTATTCCAATATCCCCTAATATACACAAGAGAAAGGATTAACACTCGCTCAAGGCCAAACACATTTCTAAATGCTATTCACATTGAGATTTGTTTTGATTTACGATGGGAAATTTTGTTGTCGGTTTTCTGGAACAAAAAAAGATCCCGTTCCTTGACGTCAAGTTTTAATTTGAATTTGAACGTCTTTAGCATACGGCTGAGAAACAGAGAGATATGTCAACAGAAAGGAAAAAGAGCTAAATATAATTAATCTTTTGTGAATACTAAAACGATTATTGCCCTTGGTCTTCGATTTCATCTCGCTCGGAACCAAATGTTCGCATTTCCGACGTCGCATTTCTTTTTGTTGATCGCAAGCTATGCCCTGCGTTGCCTCCGTAAAATCGGCAGCAAAACAAAAACGATAAGTACTTCAGGTATCCTCGTCTAAATCGTTTCGTTAGAGTACCATAGATAACAGGGTTGAGGCACGTATGAATAACTGCAAGTAAATCAGAGAACATAAAAATCGCCTCGGCAACTTGGAGTTCTTTTTTGCCGCCAAAATCCATCAGCATCCATGCAATGTGACCAGGCAACATGCATATTGCAAACGCTAAAACAATTGTCGCTAGTACTTTAATAACGCGTATATTTTCTTCTCTTCTCGCTTGTCCGATCATGCCTCGTGTATCGTCACTTGTTGGGTGAGACTTTGAACGTGTCAAGTCAATTGCTATGAGCACGTACGCGACGGCGATGATTAACAGAGGAAGAAAGTATTGCAGGACCATCAAGATGGAAGTATAGACGCGTTGATGTGTATCGGAGGGCCATTCCTCCGAGCAAGTAGGATCTCCAGTTTTGAAGGTTGCTAGGAGAAGCATAGGAAACGCTGAGGCTAATGACAGTACCCATATGGCAGTGATCATGGGAATGAGTTGTCGTTTAAGGATGGGAGGTTCAAAGGGATGAAGGATCACTCGACATCGGTACACTGCCATTGCGGTGATAGTGAATATACTCGAGCAAAATGAAACTGTTATCATGGGCCATATTACCTTACAGAAAAACTTCGAGCCTCTGAATTCACTAAGTTCTCTGTACGTAAATGGTGGGATACAAAAAAGTATCATGCCAAGATCAGCTACTGCTAAATTGACAATAAACACATCGTTGAAGCGTCGTATACGTTTTCGTTTAACGATCAAAAGAACGAAAATGTTTCCAGTTGAACCAAAAAGAAAGACGGCGATGTAAATAGCAGAATTGACGTAGTTTTTCAATGTTATATGATCGGCGCTGTCCGCATTGAAAGTCGAATTGTTCATCCTTCAGTCTCCTTTGAAGTCCTCGACTCGGTAGTCTTACTGCAAAGAAGACGCGCTACAAATGAATGTTGAACATTCACTTGTCCAACCTATCAACTGCGATCGTACTCAACCACTTCAGACTTTGAGAGCATCATGCTTCTACGAGAGGTGAAACAGCTTGACAACTACGTGTCGTGGCCATCACTGGAGCTGCATCACTGACCAACAGACTCGTTTAGAAATTTGACGTCGCTTTCATCGGTGACATGATGTCATCTTAGCCAAAAACGAGCTGCAATGTTGACAAGGAAGACCAACATACGACGAAATGATTTGTTTCTTAATACTCCAATAATTTCCTGAGCTTTCGCTTATCACTTGAGGCCGCAAAAGGCTTGGCATTGTAATGATAATGCGTCTCAGCCTATTAATATTGGTCCTATGTAATTGCAATGAACTGGATTTAATTGAATCGAAACATGATGCAACATTTATAACCATGTTCAGAGCCAAAAGTGACATGCCAAACCGTTAATACACATCATGTCTCTAACATGTACGTTTCTAAGCAACGCTGGTTTAGCTTAGGATTCACGATGGACTGTTTGCTCATCTTAAAACAATCCAGTGCTTGCGACGATTCAATTTGATGTTGTACTTCTGTTTGTTTTTGGGACAAAGTAAAATTGACGCACCAGCTGATGTTGAACAAGAAACCTAATTATGACAAGCTTGACGCGCGCGTGCTATCAGATAAAGAAAATACTGTTGATCATTACATATGTTGATATTTTAAGCCATTACGACCATCTCCGGTGCTTTAATGTTCGCGGCTTCAGCTTAAGGGAATCATTAAGATTAACACCCCAAAAACCTTGGTCATCTTTACTTTAGCTTTTCTATAATCGTCAAGTTTGAGTGCAGGATAATTCTAACACTAATTCTAACAGACCCAAGCCTACCATCTTGTCGGCAACAGATAATCTGCCATGGCTCTGGAAAGGCTGATTATCGCTCGGTCCATCTTTAATATTAGTTTGTTGATAAAATATGAACATTTCTGGCACCGGGAGCTTTGTAACTAGTTAACTTAATCTTCATAATATTCTTCGTCGATAATATGTGAACATTCCTGGCACCGAAAGATTTGTAACCAGTTAACTTAATCTCCTTAATCTTCTCACAAGGACAGAAAATATTAAATACTGCGGCTAAAAAAAGGTTCTTATCGCTGAGTTGAATGGATAATTTACAGTGTACCACTAATAGCTAGTATCTGGTTGGAACTGAGAGATTTTCAAAACAGATGTGTTGATTTGAGCCAAAATGTTATCATTGGATAGAGGATGCACTATTAATTTATAGAACACTCCTTTATCGTGCAAAAATAACAATCCTACAAACTTATATATTTGAATACTGATTCTGAAAAAATGAGGTTCCAAGGATTCAACCTACATTTTTTCATTATTACTAATATTTTTCTATAATAGATTGATAGGAATAATATATTTATTATGAATACCTCAGTGGAAAATTGTGACAATTGAAACCTCAAATATAACGCTGTAAAATCTAGAATTATTTAAGTGAAATTAGTTGAATTATTTGTGTATAATTTTGTATGTGTAATAGTATAAATGAATTTCTTTCATAAAGATCAAGGAATCGTTAAGATTTTCAGGCGTTAATTTTCAATCAACCTGTAATTACATAAGCACCATCTTATCAAGGACTTTGATCCTTTAATCCTCGGGTTGTTTATTCGAAGCGCGCCGCAAAATACTAAAGAAAATATTTTCAATTATATTACTATTAAATTCAGTTTGATTATTCTGATATTTTTTCTGTCCATGTTCTTTGAAATCCGAGCTTAACATTAACTGTCTGATTTCTTGAATAGCTTAATCTTGATAATGAACTGTAAATATGAATTAATTATATATTGGATTTCTTTAAAGACAAAGCTTCGTGTTTCATTTCTACAGCTCGGGATATACAGACTCCTCGGGCTAGAAGTTTATTATGTTCAAGAAGTTTTTGTTTGTTTGTTTGCTTGCTTTTTTAATTTTAATTTTTTGTTTTAATATCTTGTTTACATTTTGTTTCTGTTTAAAAACTAATTATTGCTGTGAAAAAAAACCGTATACAAGAACATGCTGATTATTTTTCTAATTTATATGAGGGGGGCATTGGGGGGTTTGGTACACCGCAACACCGCAAAAAAATAAATGTCAACACTGCAACACCGCAAAAAAATTCGACGGAACACCGCATTTTTTCAAAAGGAACGTAACGTGATAAAACATTTTTGTTGGACCTTAAAATCGCAAAAAAAATTTTCTTATATTTGTCGTATTTGTGCGATATCTGTTGGTGTCCTAAGTAAGTGACTTCCGTGCTTTTTATTTTACATGACGTCTTGTTTGTGCGATATCCGTGTTGTTGTCCGTGAAGTATACGTGTCTAAGAGCAGATTCGCAGCATCACCCACATAATCACGTGACAGCTTGATGTTTCGTAAAACCCGAGTTTTGTGTGTGTCTTATCCGTGTGATAGCCGTGTCCTATCCGTGTCTTGTTCGTGATGATGCGAGTCTTTTCCGTAAAGTATGTCTCGTTAATTAATAATAATGAATAATTAATCAATAATTATTAATAGTTATTGTAACATTTGTAATATGATCAAATGCTGATATTCGTGATATAATATTCGTGTCTTAACCGTGAGAAATCCGTGTCTTAACCGTGAGACATCTGTGTCTTAGCCGCGAGGTACCCGTGTCTTAGCTGTGAGATATCCGTGTCTTAACTGTGAGATACCCGTGTCTTAGCCGCGAGATATCCGTGTCTTAACTGTGAGATATCCGTGTCTTAACTGTGAGATATCCGTGTCTTAACTGTGAGATATCCGTGTCTTAGCTGTGAGAAATCCGTGTCTTAACTGTGAGATATCCGTGTCTTAGCTGTGAGATATCCGTGTCTTAACTGTGAGATATCCGTGTCTTAGCTGTGAGATATCCGTGTCTTAACTGTGAGATATCCGTGTCTTAACTGTGAGATATCCGTGTCTTGGCTGTGAGATATCCGTGTCTTAACTGTGAGATATCCGTGTCTTGGCTGTGAGATATCCGTGTCTTAACTGTGAGATATCCGTGTCTTGGCTGTGAGATATATGTGTCTTGTCTGTGAGATATCCGTGCCTTGTACGTGTTCTTCGATATCCGTGTTTTTCATTTTTCGTTACAAAAACAGCAAGAACTTCGTGTTATTGATGGCCCTACATGATAAAAGGAAGCCGATTGAGAGTTTTCAAGAGGGAACTAAAATGATCTAGTTTCAAGAGAGAGTTTGAAAGGCAATAAATAATATCGGAGAGACAGATGATTAAACTTGTCAATGACGAGAACTTGAGATGAAAACAGCTTTCTAAACGTTGTCAGTCATTTGTAGTTGTGTTCTTGTAAACTGACAATCAGCGGTGGGAAAGAAACTCAACTCATTTTGAGCTTTTATTGACATTAACGATCTCCATTAAAACACTCGAGCTTATCGACAGCAAGTAATTTAAGCATCTTTTTTTGCCTTTATTTCTTTGTTAAATGACTTATCTCCGGCTCTCTCCACTTCCTCCTCCCCTCCCCTCCCCTCCCCTCCCCTCCCCTCTCCGTTCCCCTCGGCCCCACACATAGACGCTTTATTCAAACTAAAATATTCAGCAAATAGTAACAAAGAAAAACGGAGCTGCATTAATGTTCGAACCTGTTTGTTTAAACAATTTGTTTATTTTGTTTTTTTTTTTTTGTTTGGTTTGTTCATTTTGCATTATTTATGTTTCGATCTATTTGCATATTTAATTGTATTCATTTTTTTAAACATTTTCTCACCACTGCTAGGCTTTTGTGGCATCATTTATTTTGTTTTGCTGCGCCCTTATCCAAAAATTTAAACAATTAAAAAATTAATCGTTCATCAACTAAATAAAGTAAACAAATGAATCATAATTTAAATCGAATTGTCGGGCATCTTGTTTGCTTTTGTTCCAAAACATATAAGTAAAAAGTTGACACGTATAGTATACTATTACAGCAAGAGATTCTTTGGCGTGTAGCGTTTAAAAGGATTTGGTTAGACATTTTTCCTATTTAGCTACCAGTCTTGCTTCACTTTTCTCAACACAGGAATACCAATGCGATAGCCTGCGAACATACAGCAACCCGCAGTACGCGTACCGCAAAACGTTGTCCAAACCGAAAGTATAATAATAACAATAATAATAATAATTTTAATTACTTATATAGCGCTATTTCCAGAGGTTGCCCAATAGCGCTTTACACTAAATAATTTACATACAGTAAGTAAGTATTCTTAAGTGTCTAACATTCATCTTTAGTGAATTGCAGCACTTTTCGTGCTTCAACTGCCTTTAGTTTTCACTCTCACAGTTTTTCTTACACTCCGAGAAAAACAGCGTGAAAGCCAAGGAACATTTCCATAGATTCATTCGGTAAACCACAGGTAGCCCAAAATGTACAACTTTTGTATTTGAAAGATATACCAAATTTATCCCTGATATAGGGTTTTCGAATAATCACATTTTGTAAAATTAGTAAATACAGCAACAATTTTAATTCGCGATGCTGTTAGGTTTGATTTTCTGTGGAATTTTGTTTGGAAAATTTATGCATGCCTAGTCGTTTTGCACGCGTGTGTAGCAACCCAAATCGCGCGCTGAAAGATTACCTAATGTTACGGCGAGCAATGTAAAACGGATGTATTGGCTACTTTTATGGAAGGTTTCTGCATTTTCCTGTTTAAGATTTGCCAGTTAAATTGTCATATAAATTGTATCGCATTGTATCGCATTTTAAATCATAAAACGGCCGCTGAGTGAATTCTAGGTAATTTTTTGTAACCACTCCTGCATGACAAAACCGACTCTACTGAACTTGTTAGCATCGAGCTGCAAATACCGTGGGAAACTCTGATTGAGTTGAAATCTCACACTGGATAATAATATGATTTGACTTACAGGAAAATATTCAATAAACTACACAGTTTATATTCCAAAATATGAATTTCAGTGCAAAACTTGTAAGTTGTGAAGTCGCTGACCTTGTAAAACATGTCAGATACTGAAAATGACTAACTGGCTGTTTCTAACAAGAAAGTTGAATTACTAGTTTATTTTTCTTAAATATTGTTTATATTTGTAAGCGAAGGAACTACGTTTAGTAGAGGGACTTCGTAAGAAATTTGTAATATAGATTTTTAAGGGAGGGAGATTCGAAAATGATCTAATCGCTTTTATATTATAGTTTGTCTTTCTTGAGAGGACTTAAACATTTTGCAACGTGATTGCTATGACGTCATAGCTACAGAAATAAAGCTATAATTGTCTTCAGGAATGTATATTCAACAAGTCAACAAGAATTATGAAAATAATTTTTTGCCAGGATAAAGGCGTTTTAAAATGGCCAGCAAGAAAATATTTTTAACAAAATGCCAGCAAGAATTTCATTTTAGATTTATCTCACAGCCAAACCATGCAAGAATATATCTTGTCAGAAAGATCAAAATACACTCAAGAGCGGATATTTTGGAGAGCGAATCCAAAGAGCTCTCCTGTATATTGGAAAATTTGAAATACATTAAATAAATATTGACATCAAGTTGCATAATGCCGAGCATGCGTGTTAAGAATGGTCTCCAAATAAATTAAATATGATTTTTGAATATCATCCCTATTTCTTGAGTTTTCGTAAATCCCATGCTTGGCTTTGAAGAAAAGGCTGTAAATGAAATCAATATTGAAGAGACACTTAGTTTTGACGAAAATTGCCGGCGATAATAGCTTTTTAAAGAAACCGGAAGTACAGTGTCTCGCACACGCGCATTAAGAACGAAAATGAGTCCTTTTTGTCAGGTGTGCGTCGCTCTACCGGAACTCAAATGATTCCCGCCGAAAACGCGCATGAGTGCGCCTTTTCAATTTTGCCCGCGAAGATAAGACCCTAGTTTAGTTGCATAGCAACCCGGCGTTGCACAGCAACGATATGTCCGTACACTGTTAAGCTGTAAACCAACTCTGTTGGACAAATGTTTGATTATGAAATATTAGAATAATCTGCAGAAAGTTAAATATTGCCTAAATTTCTTTGACAAAACGTCAGCTAATATTAAAATATTTGCTCAGGTCAGAACCCCTACCCGACCCCCAGTCAGGACAGCAGTAGCGCTCTGATTTTTAACTAAATCGGCTAACGCGTTGCTATGTACGTTTCTACCCAATTGAAAACGTCTAGGACTAAGATCCTTTGTCTTTTGCATTTCGATATGATGTGGAATTTTTTTGGACAAAAGTTCTTATTCTCCAAAAAACATTGTTACATAAATATATGTTATTGGCAGAGCGCGGGGTCCGGATAAGAGGATATTTGATCTCGATCGTTAATTTTTGCATGTAGGTAGGACAGAGCCGGTAGGCGAGGTCCGTACAAACGCAAAAAAGAACGAGACCAAATATATATATCCTTCTTTCGGACCGAACAAGCTCGGTTAATAAGTTATTTATTGCATGGCTGACCAGCCTATTTTAAAAAATGTTTGTAAAATTGAAAATCTGAAAAAAAATCGCATGTTTTGACTGGCCAGATTCAGTTGACTTCCAGTCCTTTTACTAATGAGGAACATAAATTGTCAAATAAAGATATATCATCACTTTGTAAGAAATGAGGGGCCATTCCAAAGAAAAATGGTTAAAAAACTAAAGTAAAACGACTTTAGTAAACCTTTTTTCCTTGCAAACAAATCAAAAAATCAAAAATGACAGAATTCAAGCTGTCGTAATTGGGACGTAAGCAGTTTTTTAGAGCTGTAAACAGCATCTTTTGCACTTTTTGGTGACGGTTGCTTGCTCGTTCGTCGCCTGAGAAAGGTTATCAGTGGTCTTCACTGGGACTGCAAAAGAAAGAAATAAGGTAAAGCTCACTCCTAGACTCTCTCAAAATGTCTACAATCGCCTTGGTACCAATCTCTCTTGAACGATAACTGGAATATAAGTCTTTTTGAAGAGAATAAACGAAAGGATAGACGGTCATTTTCTCGACGTATTTCAGTTGTATGATAGCTCGGTGAGTTTAGTTGTTATGTATGTCTTATATTAACACTTGTTTTATAATTGTTAATAACAACTATTTGGACATGCATCAAGACTGTCATTTCAGGAACACTCTCCGCACTGGCGGCTCCCGAATCATAGTTAACGAATTACCTAATTTTCTTAGTTTTTTCCCTATATCTGTTATTCGTTCATTGTATTCTATATGTATATGCTATGGTGTGTGTGTGTGCGTGTGTATATGTGTGTTTGTTTTTTCTTTATAGATATGTTGTGTGTAATTATTCTAGCATAGTTATATGTAATTTAAATACTTTTGAAAATTGTAAAAGCCCCCATCTGTTTTATGTAAATCAGTACTTGTCCTCTGGTCCTAACTGATTTTTAGCTTTTTAGTTATTTGTTAGGGCCAGTGCCTTTAACTATTCATTATATTTTTTTCTTTTTTGTTACAATCTTATTTTAAACATTATGGGCACAAATAAAGATGTTGTTGTTGTTGTTGTTGTTGTTGTTGTTGTTGTTGTTGTTGTTGTTGTTGTTGTTGTTGTTGTTGTTGTTGTTGTTGTTGTTGTTGTTGTTGTTGTTGTTGTTGTTGTTGTTGTTGTTGTTGTTGTTGTTGTTGTTGTTGTTGTTGTTGTTGTTGTTGTTGTTGTTGTTGTTGGCTGTTCAATCAAACATGAGCTGGTTTTTAGGAAAATAATAAGTTAAGCTTATAATTTTTGGCCTGCACACACAACCAGTTTATTAAGTGTTTGTACTCGATCAGCGTTCTCATTTATGTCTTCAAAGGTATCCAAAGCTTATTCTACAATGAGGGTCATTTGAGTTTTGGTTTATTTTTCACTCATCTCAACTGTTAGCTTCATAAACGAAACATATATCAAGGAATTCCTTATAAAAATGTTCTATTTTCGCTCGAGCTCAAGCGAGCTCCTTCTTACATATAAGGAAATTTGTACTTACCATATTTGGAAGTTGGAATAAATTTTCATCGCGAAAAAAGCGATTTTCTTCAAAAATTCCATCCAAATTTACAGCCATTCTAGTGAAAGCATGCTAACCAAGTCAGCCATCTTAATTTTGGCCGAGAAAGGACTGGAAAAGTGTAGAAACAGGGACACGCGGTTTGTTTACCACAGGAAGCCCGAAAATCGTAACACATTTCTTGATAAGAAAAGTGAAAAAGTGCCAATCCCGGTCCGTCCTGCATGATTCCGACCGCTTGGAGAACCAATCAGTTTTTGTGGCTACAGCCTCGAAGAGGCGAAGCCAGTGAAGGGTGTCCACAAAAAGCGTAACACCACAGGAAACCCAATAATACACTTCGGAAACAAACGACAATTTTCCGAACCAATCAGCTTTGAAAGAAAAGAATTTCGATATCACTCGGAACAGCTTCGTAGTTCGTCGTGCTTTACCAATAATTTACCGATTCCGCCTCATGGTTTATGAGCTTCGAGCTTCAACTTCAGCTGAATCGAGAGGAGTTGTCGAGGTAAGTCAAAAATTATTTATTTACAACGCGAATTATTTATCACAGCTTTCATTTGGCATTTGTATACAATCAAATGAAAGGTTCTGTAAGTGTTATTCAAGTTCTATTAGTCTCGTCACGCGCCTGGCGTGACGAGACTAAAAACGGCTGCGAAGGAGACTAGATGTAAGAAATCACAGTAAATAGCCAGTATTTCAACACTGTATCTCATTAACTTATTGACGCTTTTATTTCTATCCCATAAGCAGATAAGGCTGTAGCCACATGCGCTTAATAATAAAGAAAATAATAAGCGCCTATTTTTTCCTTTTCTCTTCAGACAGGCCTGCCATATGATACATTTCCAATATGTGAGCTACCTTTATTTCCCAATACCTTCAAAAAGACATATTTTTGAAGTTTTTCGTCACCGAGGTTACCAAACCAGTACTACCGGGTAGAGGGACAGGCACATTTTGGCGCACATGTCAGGGGAGATAGAGCTAGAGGTTGATTTTATGTCGGCATAAATGAGAGAGCTTTGCTGTGTACGTACAGTCCTTTTCCTCCATTTTTGGCGTTTCTTCTGATTATTTAGAGTTGATGAATATACTAAAGAAAGACTACGTTAGGTCCTTTGGCCTTATAACAGTATTATAATTTATTTTTGGAGCATGACCACAGGTAGCCCAAATTTCCATTTATAATTTGTGGAGTAATGAATTGTCCATTAGTCCTACAGAAGTGTTGGTTAAAGAGGCTTGTCGATCTTACAAAGGAGGTTTTTAAAGAGGGTTGTTCAAGTTCCTCTTACAGAGGTGTTGGTTAAAGAGGCTTGCCATACTAAACAATATCTATTTCAATGAGTGATCCATGTTTTGAGAGAGAGATTCATTCATAGGGCATTTCTGAATGTTATTGCTATGTGTTGTCTTGCAGAACAGAAGTAATTTGAAAATTCGCATATGTACACATGACAGTTTAATTGATTTCTGAAGCACGCTTGACATTCCTATTTTGCTAAGTCTTTAGCTTGACTGTGCAGATTCTATTCAAAGCTAATAATAGTTTTATAAATGAAAACCAATAATTGAATTAGGTAGTGCAATTATAGACAATTAAGAAAATTGGATGTCAGCACACTTGTCCAGACTCTTTGGGCTACCAAAAATTAATCCTTAATTACGAATATCCTAATTCTTTATTAAGTTTAAACAATATGAAGCATTTTGAGCATAATGGTCTAAAAGCCCTGCAATGATATCTCTGTTTGTATGGTTACCATCCATATTCTGACACATTGGTCATTTGAAAAAAAGACGAATGTCGAATATTTGTGGACTACCAAATGATATTTATTTTAAAGCAACCAATAAGAAAGAGTTTACTTAATTACTGCTAGTTTTATGTTTTCAGCTGGTTTTCTTCAATTTCCTCTGCCACAATCTTGTTTGCAGATTAATGAAAAGAGATCTAAAACTCTGTTGACTAATGTCAGAACTTTGAAAATAACACTAGCAATTTTGTTTTTGTGTCACGACCGTGGATTTCATCAATTCTTCCTTTTAGGAAATTCCCCATTTGGCTTCATTTTACTAAAATGGCAATACGACTAATTATAATACTGATAGGGCCCCAATAAAGCATCTACAACCCACAAATTTACTTGAATCTACCAACTCCAAGCGCTCAAAATATTTGCCAATGTTTTTTTTTTTTGCGTTCCTTGCCACTCATTGTAAATTATTAAATGCTGGTATTCGATTCTGTTTCTCTAGAGGAAAATTTGTATTCTGTCAACCGATCAGAACAGCTGTGAGTACAAATAATATTATAGAATTCAACTCATATCTGAAATTTTACTTTTTCAGTTTTTTATTGATTGACATCTGAAACGTCAGTAGACCTATAAGGGTTTATACAAACTATATTTTTGACAAAACTCGACCCGACACCGAAAAGTGGCAGTGAGTCCAAAACACTTGTCTTTCTACAACCGGTGAGTTTGTGCAAGTTAATTCTTTGTTTTCCATTGATGTTTTTTCCTTGTTACGTGTCAGTTGCCTGTGCAAAAATTTATTTTTTCAAGTGATTTAAGTGAAGTAAATAATACCTGTATGCCAAGTATTTTCACTGGTTTTCTCGGTTGCTCTTGCACCAAAAACATGTTCTAAAACACACATTACTACTGATGCGCTAAGATAATGTTGGATTACTACTACTATCTACATCTGTTCAACAGATGGCAACACCACTGCTAAACGCTTGTTCTCTAAAATAAAAGCAAAACAAAAACAAGAAGAAG
Source organism: Telmatactis stephensoni (assembly GCA_029948255.1). Taxonomy (NCBI): domain Eukaryota; kingdom Metazoa; phylum Cnidaria; class Anthozoa; order Actiniaria; family Isophelliidae; genus Telmatactis; species Telmatactis stephensoni. The sequence continues at coordinate 1,321,576 of JALIZF010001912.1, forward strand.
AACTCGTAGCTTAAAGAAAACTTTTATGTTATTGTCCCGACGAGAAACTGTCGCAATTTGCATACTGTATTTCTACAACAAAACTTCCTAAAGAAGTTGTGGCACTTAAAATTTCAACTTCCATCTAACTGTAAGTTGGATAGGTTTGAGAGTCGGTGAACATTGCTCAAAATGACTTTTTGTTTAAATGTAAATAATTTGTCGTTTCCCGTCAAACGTTGAATAAGACAAATATGCGAAAAGATATAGAAGTAAACAATATGATTTCTGGAGTTTTTAGGAAAATAGATTCAAAAACCATCCAAACATTCGACCAAAAGTTGTTTATCGAAACAGTATTTTTGAAACGACGAAAACAACTAGAGGAATACCCACATTTAATTGAGTTTCTTTTTTTAGTTTGAATTTGTATAGCATAATCCGATATTATGAATATAAAGTGTTAGAATTTAAAATATATATGAGAGTTGATTGAAGATGCCGACAGAGCGACAGACGCTCTTCACTGAATTCATAAAAATTATTGCTGTTGGCGACAGAAACCTGTTTTGTCGCATTTTTATTTAATTAACAATTGGCATATTCCTATTTTAGCTTATCTTTTGCAAAAAAATATCCTTTCAGATGTTCGTTCGTTCACTCGGCGGACCTTTGATCATCCTTAGCTGAGCATGCGCATACGAGACCTGACGGCATTTTGTAACCTACGAAAAATATTGCCGGTACATTATGACTCGGCCGGCTTCATCCACAGAGAATAGAAGATATATGAAAGGTACAAGGAAGCCAAGAGTACTTTCTCTTGTGGAAGCTTATCGAGCGAGCATTCAACGTGATACATGGAAAAACATGTCTAGGAAAGCAAAAAAATAGTTTTCCAACAAAACTTCAAATCTCTATCTTAGTTCAGTCAGCAAAAAAATAAAAAATACATTTTTCCAAGCTTTTCCACTGAAGGTTCTTTTTCTTTTCCTCTTCCTTCTTGACTTTCTTTAGTCTCTTCGTGTGCTTTTGTCTGCTTGAAATTTAGTGAGGAGCTATTTTTGCTTCTTCAAAAAGGAAAATTAATTCCCCCACCCCACCCCCACCAACACCACCACTACCACCATCTGTCTAATCTTTTTTGCGTCGGCTAGGCCTCTTGTTCACTCTAAACTGCTTTCTCTTCTTCTTCTTCTTCTTCTTCTTCTTCTTCTTCTTCTTCTTCTTCTTCTTCTTCTTCTTCTTCTTCTTCTTCTTCTTCTTCCTCTTCTTCTTCTTCTTTATTTGAAATAAAAATGCAAATATATAAGATATCGTGCCTTGTTTTAAAATGGCCCTAGGAGTCAGTGGTTCATTAACAACGTCGTTTCAGCCAAAAAATAATTTTAATAATAATTTAAAAATTCTGATTAAAATAGACTTACTAGTAGTTTTTACTAAAAAGACAAGTGTGATTAGGCAATTGTATTCTTTCAAGGAGTAACTTTTCTTAGCCAAAATGTGTTATTTCCTGGGTTTTTTAGCATGAGGTACAAGAAAATACAAATCAATTAAGGAGGAATATAACAATCAACAGACTCCACTACGTCACTACGTCCTTTTATAAGATGTATTCAGTTTGTGACAAAAAGTTGACGATCATTTTCTTGACAAATAATGACATTGGATTTCATGTGCTTTTACGTCTGAGTAAACGTAAAATTTCAATATTTATTTTCTGTTTTTAAAAAGTCCATTATTTTGTAAAAACAGGTTTTTTGCTTTCCTTTTTACTTTCATTTTTTCCTATTCTTTTCTTTCTTTCTTTCTTTCTTTCTTTCTTTCTTTCTCGCTTTCTTTTTTTTTTTTTTTTTCTTTCTTTCTTTCTTTCTTTCTTTCTTTCTTTCTCTCCTTCTTTCTTTCTTTCTTTCTTTCTTTCTTTCGATCTTTGTGTGTTTTTTGTTTTGTATTGTATAGTTTTGTTTTGTCTTTTTCTTTTTGTTTTTATAATTTCAATGTATCTTTCGAGCAGAGGGATCTTATTAAACCTCCTTAACGTCCGTAGGGTAATCTTATTAAATTTTTCGGTTTAAAACGGCCGGATCCACTGCTTCCAATAATTCAATAATAATCAAACGTCGTTTAAATGATCGACATTTTCGATCACTGAAGAGGAGACATTTTCCATATTCAAGCATTGAGCAACAAAAACCTCTCAGTCGAAGAATAAGTGTTGTACAAAGCTAAAATAATTTCTTTTACAAAGTTTAGTTTGTTTGTAGTTGGATTATGCTGAGAAAAGTCAAATTTGAGTGTTAATCCAAAGTGAAAACGAGGTTTAGGCCTTCATTGATAAATTTGCCATACATATTCTTTGTGATGGGCTTGCTAAATTTGAATAACAAAAACATGATAACAACTTTACTTTGTACAAAAGACAGTTTTAAACAGCCATTTTATTGTTAGATCAGTAAAAATAAAATTTGAGTGTTAATCCAAAGCGAAAATTCGAATCAAAACTTGCAAAACTTAAACTTCATTTCTTTATATTTTTATGCACTACATATAACTATATTGCTAACTCCTGGTACTAAATAAAACGTCTGTCTGTCTGTCTGTCTTTCTGTCTGCAAGAAAGTCTAGTTTTTGGCACTTTCAGCCCCTCTCCCCCCCCCCCCCCCCCCCCCCCCCCGAAAAAAAAAAAAAAAACTCCTCTTAATTGCTAAAAGAATTTTTCGGATACGTTGTTGAATTTACAAACGAACCACCTTTACAGCGGATGAAGTTTTTTTATTGACATTGGAATCCAATATTGCAGATCCTGTTCTAGATCTTCAGTGCTATCGCTAGGTTTGAATTTACTTTAGGATGTCCTCAAGATAACCGTTTTATTAGACGTCCTCAATGTCTGGGAGTTCTTATCTCGCTTATTGCGGGGCAGGAAGTAGATTCACAGGAAGTAAATTCTCGGATTGAGGAAGTAGATTCTAAAATAGAGCAAGACGTGAGCAAACATTCTTTAATCCGTCTATCGGAAGTTAAGAATTATTATTTTGCATTAGATTGTATAGAAATCCATATTGGCAATGCTACAAAATTGGCGTACACGTCTCAGAGAATTAATGCACTGCACTTTGGAAATGCAACCTCGGCACAACTTTAGGTATCTTTTTTCTTTTTTTTTTCAGTTTTCTTGATATACCTTTTCTCCTCTTTTTCTTTGGAACTGTTTATATGGAGGCGAGCCAGCCCGGTAAGCGGGCTGAATTCTTTTGTTTTCTTTTTCCTGGGGGCCAGAGAACAAAAGAAGTCAGCGCGCGTACCGGGCTGGCTCGAGCTCGCCTCAATATAAACAGCTTCTTTGACAGAACGTGTAAAATTCTCATAACTTTAATACAATGAATATGTCGGAAAAGTCTTTCAAAACGCTGGAAATCGCGTAAATGTGAAATAACTTTTTATTACCTTTCAATATTGACTTTTCAGTCAAGTCAGTCCTTCGTGTAAAGTTCCTTTTTCATGCTGTGACATTTTATTACCTTTCAATTATTAACTTTTCATCATATCAGTCCCTCAGGTGGAAGCTCGTTTTGACAAGCTTTCACGAGTCGCTTATGTTCGTTCGTTTTTCTTCTTTTGCATAAAAAAAACAACAACAAAAAACAACAAAAAAAGCGTAACACGAAAAGAAAGAAAATCTTCACAAACTTAAAATAATCCGTACTTCTTTCATTTTTTAGCTTTTCGACTTGCATCTGTGACTAACTCACTTCTTAGTTTTACCGGCAGAAATCTTCCTGAATCTGGCTCACATTTTCTTTTAGCCTTTTGGCAAAGAAAATAAGCATTTGCCACTGATGGAAACTGAAATAAACAAACTAATTAAGCTGAAATACCACTATTTCAGATCAAAAGGCTGAATATACCCTTTGGGGCAGTACTTCAGTACCGGGAGGCGTGGTGGACTCCTATAATTTTGCTAACTATATAAATGTGCGTCAGGATCCGGCGGTTTTTAAACTCGAAAAACTGGTAAACCGGTTTTTAAGTAAATCTATGAATTTTCTGGTGGCAAGTAAACCAAAAAGCCTTTAAAATACACTTTTTCTAATCTGGGATCGAATTTTGGGGTATTTCCAGTCTCCATTCTGAGACACATGTACCAAACCATTTTCTGAACAAGTGCCTTCCAAGGAACCTATATAGTTTATATAGGTGAGTATCCCCTTGAATAAAAAGCAATAGCATCTGGAGTTGAAGCAGAATAATTGGATTGCCATTATTCGTTATTCCCCCAAATATTTTTTCTCGATAATTTATTATTCATTTCCAAATATTTCTTAATCCCATTTTCGTTATCCAACTTTCCTTTCTTCAATTTGCCATTATTCATTATTTCTTGGGTTTCGAATGCAATAATTCATTATTCCAAAGCATTATATTTTCAAACCGTTGTTCATTTATATTCATTATTCTGCTTCAACCCACCGGGGGATTAATAAAGGAGTGTGAATAGCCTCCACAGATTAAAAGGAATAGTTTTGCCATCCGCTTCCAAGCGGCCCTTCTAGAAATCCATGCATATAGTCCTTTTTTCTTAAGGAAATTACTACCTATTCAGTTTTTTATTTAATTATGTACTTATTGTTATTCTCAAGACCATGCCTTGAGACATATTGTTTAAATTTTTGTTTAACATTATTTTTTCATTTGGTTGCGTCTGTGTTCAGTATCATTTCGTTCCAGAAGGCTTTACAAACAACCCCGCATCATATACAAAACAGATGTTTTTAATTCAGTTAAGGGTAGTTTTATGTCTAAGTTCAGACCCTTATGTATGTATTATGTATGTATGATCATTATCATTGCCATCAAATATTATGAGACAGGTTTGACTTTTGGTGGCTTTTTTCTCGGTATGAATTTTCTTTGTCTCAGTCGGTGTGCAATTTCTCATTAAAAGTTATCTGTCGGCTTAAGATAAGTGGTAATTGAATTAGAAAGTTTTCAAATTTCTCTTTGGTAAGCTTAAGATCAAATGTATGGTCAGAGAAACCAAAAAGATGAAAATATGGTTTAGCGGAGAAGCTGAAAACAGCACCGGAAGACACGAGTGCGATAGCAGCACGATTGTTTTTCTTTTTCTTAATTTTCCTCAATTTTCTTTTCATCACACGTAACAAAATTGTATTTGCACAAATGGCTTCCCTTTTCTTTATGTTTTCATATTTAATTTCTTGCCTTTAATTTTACCTCAAATTTCAGCCCAGTAGTAAAAAGTAATCCAGAATGAAAGAAGGAAGGAAGGAAGGAAGGAAAAAAGAAAGAAAAAAAAATCGAAAGAAAGCCGAAAAGAAAGAAATAATTAAAGAAAGAAAGAAAGAAAGAAACCTGTAATATACTGAATAAATATAATAACTTTCTTTCTAAATATTCTTGAATATTCGTTTTTATATTTTTGTGTTTTGTTTCAAAGGTACCGTTTGATTTTAAGTGCGGTTTTCTTTTCGAAGATCTCTTCCTCAAAACATTATTTCAAGGAAACTTCCTCGTTCTTTAATCACGTGATAGTTCACGTAGCATCAAGATCAAGAGTCGCCGAGCATGACAACGAGTTAAAATAAGCTCATATTGATTCCAAAATAGCATCAAAAAGTGCTCTCTTGATGGGGTATGTGGAATAATCGTTCTCTAAACGAAAACTTCTTTTCACAGGAAATTTGTTTTAGATTGGTTTTTCGTATGACTTTAAAGCACGTAATGAAGTTTCATGCATGCCGATCTTTGCCTACAATGCTTGGAATGGTATTCCTTCTCAAAATGTTTTTTGTCTTTTAATGTTGTCGTTCAACTTGCTCTTCATTTGCTTTGCCGTTTATTAGTACACTCTGAACAAAAGCGTCCTGGATTGAGAAAATCTTGTTACTTATTTGATATTATTTATGAAATTTCCCACACGGAAAAATATTTGTGTCAAGATTATTCAAAAAGTGTTTCTGTTAAGTTATTTCAAAGTTTCACTGATCAAGATACTTTTTAGTTTAGTTTAGTTTATTTATTTTTATAAAAGTTCGAAAAATGCGCCGCCATTTTTCCGTATTCTCATTCGAGAGGAAGGCTATTTTCAATGTAATTTTGAAAACCTTTCGTGTAGATTTTCTCACTTTTTCTCGACACTGAGAAATTCTGTTGAAATCGTGTAGAGGAAACAAGAACGAGCAGGAACATCGTTATCAAAAACTTCCTGTGAGAACTCCTACTTATTTTTTTAATTATTACCTTCCGTCAAATATTTTAGTGCAAACTATGACAAAGTATATTTGCCATTTACCTATATAGTATGACATATAAACATAAACGCCCACCTCTTTTGGACTTCATGTCTCTCACTAGGACTGTAATCATAGTTTACGAGTTTCCAAGTTCATAAGTGATTAAAATCTGTCCAATTTACTATATACCATAATTGGGGAATATATTTCGAAACTGACATGGCCTAAAAGCCTTTTTAGAAAGACCTCAACATTGCCAGTAAAATTGTCACTGTTAGATCATTATCTGTCTTCAACCATTGTCACAGCTTCCCTGCATGCAGCAGGTAATGTACTAAGTAATTTCAGACATGCAATATACTCTGCTCGCAGGGAATGTCACAGTCAGATTTCAGTTAATAAATGAAAGTTATGAAAATGATAGCGGCTAATATTGAGTGATTGTTCTCTTATCAGAAAAGCCTCAATTGTGGACACAACTGATCAGACAAACAGTCATCAGGGAGTGTGCTTTGCCTTAGTTAATTGAAGTTTTTTCATTTTGGTTGGAATTTCTTGGACGTATTAAAATGAGGTAACAATGAGAAAAATTCGAGAATTTTTCTCAATGGCAGTAGAGACTTTCCCTTTCTTTCTTTTTCTTTTTCCTTTTCTGACTTTCTTTTTCCTTTCTTTCTTTCTTTTTTCATTTGAGTGAGTTCCGAATATATTTTTTCCTTCAAATTTCGAATGAAAACTGTATTTTGAAGCTATGAAGCAGTTTAGCGCGACATATCTTGAGTAAAAACATATTTCTATCCAAAAAATTACAGAAGCCTGACAAATATTGTGACAAAAATACTCGGGATTTTTTATAATTGAAGATCAGTGGGTCAAGCATGTTTTTAAAAAAATTTTGGTTATGTAACAAGCGGAGCGATTTTCCGTGGTAAATAGATAACCCGGTTTTCAATTAAACAAGCTTCATATTCCTTTCGTAAAAAATGAAGAAAAAGAAGAATTGAAATAGATTCATTACGAGCCAGCAGTGTGCCAGACGGCTAAACGCCAAACATCAACCAATCAAAAGGCGACAGGAACTATGGAAATTATTTTTGTTTATGGTCACAATTCTAGGGAAGTTCTTAAACAAATATTAGAATTTCAAAAATACCTCTTATCATTATCACAAGTTGATCGTCTGATTTCGAAGATAATTCCCCCCGCAAGTTTTTTACCAATGTTAAAGCAAACAGTAGCGATGTCACCTGCTGAAAAGAGGAAGCTGTTTTTGAATACGTCTCAATATATATAGGACTTCAGCTGTATTAGATACAGTTTAGCGAGCTCATCTTCGATGGAAGATTGTAAAAACCTTGCTGTGTACTGTGTAAGGTAAGCCACGAGAATATACTGTAAATAAGAATAAGAATAACAATACTAATTCATTGATAGCTGTCCTAAACTGTAAGATCACTAAGTTTTGGAAAGTTGTTACCATTCCCATTTAGGTCAAGATAAAAAATGCGACGTTAAGGCGCGGAAATGGGGCAACAAAATCGTGCAACATTTCACGCAACATTGTTGCGTTGCAAGTTGCAGAGCAAATGGTGTTTGTATTACACCTCGTGCGCAACAAATTTTTCTTTGTTGCACAAAGTAGAAGTGGTGGTAATACGAGCAACATTTGCTCTGCAACTGGCAACGCAACAATGTTGCGTGAAATGTTGCACGATTTTGTTGCCCGTATTTCCGCGCCTTTACTACATTTTGCGACAGTACACATAACTACTAACATTACTATACCAGAGTCGATCTTCATAAACATCTCGATAAGCCTGGAGTTTAGCCAGACCATAATTTGAATGTATAGGGAGCGTATTGACACTGATCGACACTCCGTTCAATCAGTTGTAGACATTCTAGTTGGATTTTTTTGGTAACCTGCTTACCATACGTCACAAATACCAGTTGGAAATTTCAAAAGAAGGCCCATCATGCTGCAACATTGCGAATAACATAAATTACACGAGAAGAATTAATAAAAAAATATTTGATGCATGAAAGAGGCAGTTGAATTTACCACTCGTGTTAAAGGTCCTATGACATATATAATTATGGCATCTTTTTTTTAATTTTAAAACTCATCTCTTTTCAGAGAATATAGTAAAGTGCTTTTTATCTCATTTTTTATACCTCCATATTTTATGAGGTTTAAAGGATTTCAAAATGCAAATGTGATGGCAACACCACCAGCTTCTCATGGCTTTTACAAAAAGAGGTATTCAATTTGATAACTAGATTTTCCACTAAACAACAGGCTTTACCAACGGAAATAATTTCGAAATGAAAAAATGAGAGTATTTTAAGTCATCTTGTTTTTGTATAATAAATGATGACTCCTGATTAAGATAGAGTTAAGAGAGAACGATTTTCAGCAAGTGTTCAATTGGCTTCAAACAGTTGTACGTTGTCTTAGGGTCTCCACAGACGAGACGATTAGTTGTCGATCGACAACTGTTTTTTATCGACAACTAAATGTGGTCGATTACTTTTTGTGATCCAATGAAGCATTCCACACACTAGATAATTTGTTGTCGATAACTATGCAAAATCAGCGAGAGCTTGGGGAACTAGCTTTCTCTACGCATGCTCAGAGACAACGCAACTATCAATGATAGTTGTCGACAACTAAATGATTCATCCCCACAGACAAGAAAAAATGGCTGGAGTGAAGTAGTCGATAACATTCTGTTGTTGACAACTGAGCAGTTTCCCTTTTTCAGAAGGGAAACTGCTAGCGTCGACAACTTAAAATTTTCGCGTTTCGTTGTCGACAACTTGTCCCACAGACGATGTTTTTTGGTTGTCGACCACATTTAGTTGTCGATAAAAAATAGTTGTCGACAACTAATATCGTCTCGTCTGTGGAGACCCTAAATTTCTTTAACTTTAACGACTATTCTCAACGTTAGCCTTTTTTGCCTTTCCGGGTCAGCAGGCTAGTAATAAATTTCCCTCAAGGTTATGCTAACAAGTTGTGCATTTCACGCTGATTGGTTAATTGCCTCGCCAGCTGGCTCTGAGCAAAACCTAATATTTCGGATTCAGCTAGTAAGAAGTTTAAGCTTTAGTTATGTCCAAGAAATTTAATGTCAAAATTTGCCCAAAACGATCATTTGTCAACGATTTGTCAAACGTTTAGCTCCCAGATCATCAGCCAGAACGTTTCGTTGCACGTACGATCAAGATTTAATACTTGGTTAGCGATGGAAACTTGTGAAAGAAAACCGTTCACACGGACATATCCACGTGCACTTGTCAAAGAAAATTTGTAATAGAAAATTTGCTATAGAAGGACCCTTTTATTTTGCACAAAACAGCATAGCGGGAAACTGCCAAAGCTGCTACTTTCATTCTTTTTTTCATTAATTTAACTGGCAATGACACATCAAAAACTATAAAAACCACATTTTTCATGTCACTGTTACTGTTACTGTTTTATTTTCACACACAAAAAAATACAATCTAGTATACAAGAAAATACAGAATGAAAATATATATACAAAATAATGAAGGTTATAAGAACAGGATGCTGAAAAAAATCAAGTGGTGGTGCCGGTGGACTGGAGTAACTAATGTTTTCGAGCCAGTCCACCAATAGATAAATAAAGTGGTGAATGGAAGTGTCTTAGGTTGACGTTTTTGGGGTAATTAACATATATTTACACTTTTTAATATTCATTGATAACTTATTAGCACATATCCAATTATAAAGGGTTTGAAGTTCAGAATTAAGCTGATGTGAGAGAACTTCAATGTTTTAATTTGTTTTCCAAAAAAATATTTGTGTCATCAGCAAAGAGACGGAAATTTAAGATAGAACTGCAGTTAGCTATATCGTTGACATATATCAAAAAAGGAAGTGGGCCAAGGTTTGATCCCTGAGGAACACCGCAAGAAATTGATAGTAAGTTAGAAGAATAGCCATGTAAATCAACAAATTCATAACGATTAGATAAATAACTGCGAAACCAGTCAAGGGCTATTCCACGTATACCATACTAGTGATGGAGTTTCGTCAAAAGAATTTCTTGATTGACCGTATCAAACGTACGCTTTAGAAAAGTCAATAAAAACACCACAAGAAAAAAACCTTTGTCGATAGAATTAAGAAGGTTATCAATTATTTCGACCAAAGCAAGAGTAGTTGAATGGGTTTTCCTGAAACCGAATTGGTATTTAAAAAATATATCATTTGAGTCAAGGAATGATAACAATCTTTTATTCATAAGTTTCTTCAGAATTTTCGAGAACGGAGATATGAGTGAAATAGGTCTATAGTTTGGCATGTCGTTTACGCAATCACTTTTATATAAAGGAATAACTCTAGAGATTTTAAGTTTATTAGGAAATGTCCCAGTAACAAATGAACGGTTACAAATATGTGACAGAAAGGGGCTACAACGGACTTTGAGAGCTTAACAAAAGAATTCCGTAGGGACCAGAAGCTTTAGAAGAATCGAGTTGGGAAATTAAAGTTTCGATTTCATGCGTATGTGTGGGAGATAAAAATAAACATTTGGCAGAGGAAATAGGAAGGAGATAATTTGAAAGTGGAATACAAGAAGGTGGAATATCAGCGGCAAGTTTGGGCCCAATGTCTCTCATGGCCACCATTGCTCAAAATCGTGCGGTAAAACCTTCAAGTTACAATAAAGCTTAGATATTTACGAAAACGATGGGCTTCCTGCTGATAAAAATATCACCTCTCCCAAAGAACAGGACATTTTTATTTATATCTCTGAGTTGCATTCACCACTTTGTTGGCATTTGGCATTTTGTTCTTTGACTGAAAGGGCTTGTAAACAAAATATTGAGCTTGATAACCTATACCTATCTTTAGTGTTACGTTTTGTCATGTGATCCATATTCGGGTCTCATAAAAACCTTTGGAAATAGTCATGTGACGTGGCACATACGAATTTTTGAAAGTGGTCTAGAAAAACTCGTATCCGGAACCGGAAAAATAGAAATAAAATAATAAAAACAAGAAATAAAAATAGCAATAAAGATAGCAATAAAATGGTCTAATATGATAAAGTGTTTATTACTGAGTTAGGTCGGGACGGACGAGGAAAGAACTGATGTAGCTCTCATTCATTCTGTACGAACCTCGCGCTGCGCTCTTTTTGAACTGTCATCGCCTCGAGCGAAATATTTTCCCGTCCGGCCCTCCCACTCAGTCAATAAGTAAATGCCACATAGCAAGGAAGAAGGACCTCGACAGCCATCACGTAACTGTCCGACTACACAGAACAAATTTTCTATACCAATTTTTTTGTCTTTTGAATATATTGTTATGCCACTCCCTTAAGAATTTTCAATTATTAACTCAGCAATTTCCCAGTTGGAAGAACAAATGTTTTTGTAGCAAGAAAGTAAGCCTAATTTAAACATTTGATAAATCTAAGTTTGTAGTTTGAAATAGTTCAATTGTTAATAACTGTAGAACTGTTTTCGATGTCAAACCATAGTTATTATAATGAAAGTTAATTTAGTTCTTGTTTATGACACATCTGTAATTGAAGCTCAAGCTTAATTAAATATTAATTAGAGAATTCCCCTTCTTCAGCAACTGTCAATCTTTATAGCTAAAACCATATTCATAAAAAGGAAAGTATTTCACTTTTAAACAAAGACGCTAGTTTAGGTAAATAAGCTGTAATAGTTAATACTTTTTTAGAGCCCAGAAGTTGTTAAGAGCAAGAGAACAAGCAACTAAAGAAAGAGAGCAAGAAAGTAGCTGAATCATCTTTTTGGAACTCGATAAAACTTGTAAGTCCTAGACGGTACCATAACAATATCGTAGTTGAGAAAATTTTACCCAATTTGCTGAAAACGTGGCATGTTAGCTTTATATGCCAAAGAAAATTCTTTGCATGTAGCTTTAACTTGTGTCTGTCTGTCGTGGACAACTTGTCAAAGAACATTTCTCTAGACTTTAATTAGGTTCCAGGTCTCCAGCCAGAACGTTTTACACGGTCAAGATGGCTATCAGCTGTCTAACACATAGCTCTGAAAACTCATTAAATAAAATTTGATCGACCTCCTACATGGACAAATTCATTTGTCAAAGATGTTTTATCATAGGACATTTTCCTGTGCAGATGGGATAATTGAACTAGCACTGTAAGTGGACCATTAAAGGCACTCCAGCTCGTACTTAGTTTTATAACAGTCTAAAATCTGATAGGTGCTTTTCAAACTTGATTGGTTGATTAATAAACAATGTTGTTATGGTGCTTCACACGAAGATAATATAAAGGCCGCAAACGACATATTACTTAAGAGGTGCCAGGTTTAACGGTTTTTTTTTAATCAGTCTATCGAGGATGCATACGTGTTTAAACACGTATGACTTTACGTTTTGAAACCTTATCAAAAGATTTCTGTCCATACGGATACGATGGCCGTTTACTGGTAGTTTTAGCACCGTCCACAATTATACGGTCATGTTTGTAAACTTAGAATTTTTATGCGTTTATTTATAGGTCAAGCATTGACTGATTTTGTGATGTTAGCAATTACGTACGGGCGTCCACACGAAAACGCGTGTTAAAACACCATCCGCATTTATACGGTTATATTTGTAAACGTAGAATTTTTAATATACGTTTATAGGTCCGTTCAAACGTCAAGCATTGACTGATTTTGTGACGTTAGCAATTACGTACGGGTATCTACGTACGGGTCAGTGAAAACGCGCATTAATTAACTGAGCGGAGTTTTCGAAAATATCCAATTTGAAGAGCGTTTCAAAAACATGCGTGAGCGTTTTTTTAGGCGTTAGGTTTTGTGTGGATGGAAGGCCTAAATACATTAAAAATTTGCGTTTAAAATCGTAACTGAGCACAGACGTAAACGTAAACGTATACCTGTGGAATTAAGGGATCTCAAGCTCGGATGTTTAAATTACGCAAACAAGTGACCAATGATTGATTTTACCCTTGAAAATTTTAGTTCCATGGTGGTCAAGGAAGTCGATTTTTCCACTGGCTTTGATTATTGGCAGCTTATAATGAATACTAAAAAGAATATTAAAATATAAAATCAAATAGATGTTTGTAGGTTGAGTTTAACATCATTTGGATAGATTTGTATTGAGGTTGATGATACTAAAATATAGTTTAGGAAAAATATATACTTAGCAATGGAGGTTTATTTCAGAATTCTTTACATTTTATTCTTAGAAACCGATTATTCTCCTTTGCTCAGGGATGTTTTAAACTGGATTGTATAAGATTTAAGAATATAACAAACAAACAAACTAAGGCCCAGTTCAGACGTCGTACGAGCCCTCAATTAAAATAGTTGAAATAAAATGGCTTCAATATGGTTTCAAGTTTACAAGTTCAGACATGCACAGTATAGCTAGAGGTCGCTAAGATTAATATGTTTTGACCTTGTACTTAAATAACCAAGTCGAAAGGGAAAATCTGCCAGCAAAAATATGTCAAAAATAACTTACTTTATCCTTATCAACCAACAACTGCAATTATCGTGACAGGCACTTAAAGTATAGAGTGCTTTTACAATTTTGCTATTAAGTTATTAAACAATGCAGCGAGCAAATTGACTGGGTGAATCTCGTTTTGAGCATTGTTTTCATATATATCACGTTGCATGGCAACACCGGATAAAGAAGAAATCAAAGTTCAACTTGAAATTTAGCCTACTTTGATGTCGATGATATGGAAGGAAAGATTGAAAAGTTCTAACTGAGATAACCTGGAATTTGGGTAAGAGTTTTGTCGTACGTTAGGACTATGAACATAAGCATTATGCAGTGGTTTTGTGATGCATTTTCAATCTATCTCAGATGTGACTGAAAAGATAAGCACTGCTAAGTGCTTGTCGTTATGCTTACTAAAAACAAAGCTTTTTACTGAGGCCAATACTTTCTAATTAGATAATCATTTAATAACAATAATAATGAGATATTTATATTTATCAGATTGATCAACGCACTCGATCTTTTGAGCACAATTGAGCAAATGCTTGGTTAATCATATAATTTCTGATGTTTAAGGATTTCAATAATTGTCTTCCTGAGTTTAAAAGCTCTAAGCAGATTTTTACTTCGCCATGGTCATAGATTCTAGAAGCAGAGAAAGACAAATGTCGTCTCTTGTTCCCGCATTAACTGTTGCGTCAGAGCTTGATCCTTGGTGTCATTACAAATATTTCCGCATCTCATTAATTCAGAAATTGAACAAACATGTAGGTCGGTTAGAAAGTTTTTATTTTCGATTCGTGTTATCTGATCTCGAAGAAAATTTCAATGTCTATCCATATAAGAGATTGATCTAAGTTGTAACTTTTTTTTCAAGAATATCTGAATCTCTACAGCTTTTGATGACCTCAAAATGCACTACACTTATTGAACGATCTTGCTCTAGACATATTGTGGCGTATTTAATATTAGATTTAACCCCAGCTCTAGTTACAGGACAGGTGGGGTCTTATTTTAGCATCAACAAACTCACCAGCAATTAATGAAAAGAACACTGAGTTGTACTGAATACAGAGATATATATAAAACTAGCTATTTTATGATTCAATTGAAAAAGTTTTTATTCTCAATCTATGAAAGCGATCATTGAAACTACTTAATTATATATAAGTATCAAAATCATTTGAAAACTTTAAATATGTTGTGTAAACTCATCTGTGCAGGTTACGTAAATAGCAAGAAAATTATTTTACCCTCTGGTTTGAAAACAAACGGAGCTTTCGACTCAAAGTCGCTGATGACGCGCCCTTAAGGACGCAAGCTCGGTTTTGCTTTCAAAGAAACAACTCGTACAAAGTAAAAAGGTAAATAATTTTCTTGCAACTTTGTATATGTGCAGTGTTCTTTCAATATGAGTGTTTTAACTGCATTTTTTTTTCTTTTTTCTTTTTTCTTTTTGTTCCGTTTATAAGTAAATTGAACATTTGTCCGCTTACGGTTTTGGGTGGATGTAACAAAAGACTTTTAAGCTGATAACTGAGACCTACCTGAACTTCCCAAAAAAAGCTTTTAAAGTGCGTTTTATTCCTCAGGTAATTACAATATGTCGAATTATTATAAAACTCCACTTTGAACGCCAGAAAAATGTAAATACCATTTATTACACCTATACATTATACTATGGTGGACTTTATACTTCCTGACATCATATGACAAACTCGAGAATTCGTAGACAGTCATAACACAATTTCACAGGTACGCTAATTTTTAATTCCGGTCATCAGTGGCTGGATGACAAAACGGCGTTTCCCGCTAGTAGAAACGGCTTAGAATCTAATCTACAATTTTAGATGGTGTCGCGAATTTCCGGCGGACTATGTGCATTTTTGTCAAGCATCTGAACATAGTTTTGGGAATATATGATTTTTCATATAATTTCTAATTTGCTTAGAATAAATGCAATTTTGCTGCTGAAGGCTGGCTTAGTCAAAACCTCCCGCAGATTCATTTCCCCTTTTCAATATTTCTAAATCAACAAATGAGATGAATTGAGGGCTGTAATAGAAAATTAAATATATATATAAAATAATGTGGTGGTAGTTGGCTCTGAACTGATTGCTGATGAAAGGCCTTATCATTCAGTGCGTCCGAATATAGAAAAAGAGGATTCAAAATTTATAATTCAGAACTCAAAGCTAAAGGGTCAAATAAAGGTTAAAATTTTCCAAACCTGAGTAGCATTATATATACATGCAATATTATATTTATATAGAAATAGAAATATTAGATATAGATGGTCAATGGGAGGTGCGGAAAACAACCCTTATAGGGGTTGAAAATTCATTCTGGGGCCCATTTCTCAAAAGACCCGATAACTTTACGGACCTGTTAACCTAAATAAATTGAACAAGTTAACGGGTCCGTAAAATTATCGGGTCTTTTAAGAAATAGCCCCCCGTGCCTTAAATATTTTGTGCGAGACTATTTAGGAAAATAACAGTCTACAACTGAACATATAGATTGAAAATTAAATTATATTGAATAATTAAAGCAGGGAAAGAGAAAACTCATTGTTAATTTTCAAGTAAAAACTTTTCTTCATCCTGGAAATTAAATAGAATATCAATGATAGAATAAATGCGTGCTGATTTTAACTTGAACTTCTTTTGAATAGTATGGAACTTACTACAAATTTGCAATGATTTCTTGTGATGTCTCCGGCCAGCCTTGCCTTATTTCAGTCATTCTGGCCCTGTTTTATTTATCATTATTTTCCTCGTCGAATCCGGATCCAGTCATTTCAGTCATTGTTTGCTTGGTCCTGTCTTATTCATCATGACTTGTTTGCCTCATCAAATCATCAAAACTTGTACATTCACCTCAGGGAAGGCAGCCATTTTGGGGTTTGAAATCAGTTTCAAAATCTGACTTTTTTATAGGGTGTAATTTTTAGGGAGGACGTAAATTTCATCAAGATCTTTTTAGGGGTAGTTGTCTTGCTGTCAGTATTGATAATCTTATTATCTTCATTATGAGGAAAACTACGAGGATCGATGTTTGGAGGTACGTTGCTTTATGGGAAGACGGGCTGTTTTGGGGTTGATCTTAGCAATATTGGCCTTTTTGGGGTGCATCATTTTGCTTCATTCGCATCCGTCCCGCCAAACTGATACCTAAGAAACACTTACGAGGCGAAGTTGAGCTGAGACATTTATACAATTTTATGTCCACGGTGACCTTGGAAAACGACGATGATGGAATCATGCTATAAAAAAATCATATTACATCCAGTTTTTCATTATTTGTTCGAACATATGAACGCGGCAGTGCAATAACGAAAAGTGTAGTGCAAATCGGTACTTTTTGGCCCAAAACTGATTAGCATTGAATTTTTTTTGTCAATAATAGACTAATATACATGATTGGCTGAGCAGTGTTGTTTTCAGGAAATTTAGTGCAGATAAAAGGAAATTTAGTGCCGAAAAAAATACAAAATTTAGTGCAAGTTTGAATTTTCAAAACCGGCATGAAAATTTAAATTTTCTCTCTTCTTTTGTTAATCACAATACCAACCATCAAAACTTTGCATATATTGGTCACAAAGGAACGAGTGCGATTGAAAAAAATTGGAAAATGTTGAGGATGTTTGTTGAAATGCGCGCGCTACTGTTCGGCGTGATGCGTCAGTAGAAATGCTTGCTCGTATTGTGACTGCGCGTGACCACGTGACAGAATTTCTATTTTATGGCCCATGACACCCTCAAACTTACGCGGAGTTTTTACAAGCTTTGAGAGCTATTTTTTACTGTCAATTCTCATGATTTTTTTTTCAGTTCTCAGTCTTGTAGCAAGCCTTGAGAAAATACTCAACTTCCCAGGTGGTTTGGCACAGAAGGAGCTGCACAGAAGACAGAGTTTATCAAAGACACAACACACTGTAAGTTTTGTTTACTGCCTACTCGCGCGTTTTAGAGTTTTAGAGTAGAAAGTGTTGACCGCCTATCAATGCGGACAGCGTGTTGGCATGACAACGACTAAGGCCGTGATTTATTGTTTTCACTTATACACATATCCTCATTTTTGTCAAAGTTCTTTCCAACAAGTTTTCTTAGACTACCAAACGATATATAAACATACTACTAGCCGTTTCTAACAGAAAGTGAAGTGCTGCGAGCTGTTTAAATAATCATATACTGTATTATTCAAAATGTTTTCAAACAATCAGTCTTCGAATACAACTTATCGTCCTGCAGCCTGAATTTAGCTTCGATCGACGAAAAGCTCGTAAAAGAACATTACCTTCCCCTAGAAATATTACTTAGCATTTTGTGACCTTGATGCATACCTCTAGTAACATAAACAACTTGATAATAGTTGTGAATATCAATGAATTTACCTCGGAAAAAATCCCCGGCTGAATCCTAATTCATATCATGTCGCCATGCTGTTTCGCACATATAACAAACGTAAAACACAACTAAATCCACCTATTTCGCAACTGCTCGTAACCAGTTGTAACAAGCTGTCGCGTGGTGAGTGCAGTTGTTATCTTGGCATAATTTTAAGTGATATAGAGGTGACTATTAATTTTGATATTTCCAAACATACTTCAATGACGTCACGAATCATTGTTCACTCTACATGTCTACATACATGCATACGTGCCAAAAAGTCGAGTTTAGAGCTGGTCTATAAACACGCCGCGCATGACACACAGGAATCCCACTGCAAGATTAGTATCGCTGCTCGCTTCGCTCACAGCAATGAATACTGCCTAAACAGCAAGTTTTAACTAAGTTTTAACTAAGTTTTAAATGATTAAAATCATTTTAAAACATTTATTTGAAAGTCATGGAGAAGTAAAAGTTAATCAGAGAAAAACATAGGAAGTCACAGAGAAGAATTAAAATTTACATTTGACAGTGAATGAATATTCTATTTTTTTAATTTTTTTTTTTAATCGTTTATTTAGCTATCCGTGGCTGGCAACACTGTTAAAATTAATTCTCTTTAAAAATGCAGGGGTTTTAGACCTGTGGCTTGATACTAAAAAATTGCTGCACAGGTATGCCATCGGCTGGAAATTTGCATAGGCTTGCCATTCGTTAGCTGTCGATATTCTCTCGTCTCTCTCATTTTGTCCTCTGCTCCTCAGTCCTAACCCGGCTGAAATAGATTCAGAAAAGAGAGATAAAAATATGTAAGTGAATTGTGGCCTTCCTGCAGCGAAGCAAACCTCCCTCTTAATAGGTACAAAGAATAGACCCGTGCACAAAGACTTTCCTTAGTCGGAGTGGCTGTCAGAAGGAGTTCCTTACTCGACCACTTTCCTTACTTAGGGCTGTACTTTCCAATCAACACTGAGTCGTACCCCAAACTTGCCTCGCTAGTTTGTACAAAGACTAAAGAGTGTGCGAGTGTAACAAATATCGACAGTCCTTAAATAACAACTAAACTAAATCTAATTTCCTGTTTACATCACGTTTGGAGTCAAAGACAAACCCTACGTTGGTCTGTTTGGGTTATAGTGAAAGAGGGTGCGTCACACAAGTCGAAACAATACACAAATCCTACAATCAAAACGGTCAAGGTTACAACACTTAAAATGCTTAACTAGTAAATTACTCAAAAAAATACATTGAGGTTAATAAATACATAATTACTGGAAATCTCGATCTGTAGCGTAACAATGTTATCGTCTGGAAACTTGCATCAGATTGTCTAGTTATAGCTGTCGAGACTGGAAGCAGTGAGGTGAAACGCATACCAAATTCGGCCATTTCGGCAAGATAAATATTTATTGTTAGCAGCAACGCACTTCTAAAATATAATTTGTTCTAATGATGGTGAAGAAGGAGGATATGTTTTACTGTAGGGAAAAGAATAAAGGTAGATCTGCATGAGTATATATTTAATTTCAAATAGAAATGAAGCGAAGTGCGATTTTGTGTACTGTAACCCGTCACATTTCTTAGCTGACGATAGTGCGTATTGTAATATTGCACCTAAATAACGGTCTTTTACCACAAGATACGATTATTAGCCCGTATATATGACACATAGCTACACAGTAGTCGAAGTAAATCAGCAAAGTAGATTCGAATACTTTTGATTTCGATGATTTTCTTTCTCACGACTTTGTGTAACCATCTAGCGTTTATTTCTAATACCACTACCATTTATTCAAAATAATTTATGAAAACTGATTTATAAATCGTAAAATTTCCATAGAATATAGCCATACTAAATTGCAGACATTTTGGTGCAGATTTGATGCTAATCGACTTCAATGTACAAAACATACAATAAATTTTTGTAAACATTTCGTATTTAGTGTACTGATTTATTCTAGTTACAAAGCCTTGTTTTCTATATTGCTTTAAGACGCATTTGTCGTTGAATTGTTTGATATAATGCTACCAAAAGAGTTAGTCTAGGTCTAAAGGTAAATTGATAACTTGTAGTTGGAAGTTTGCTGAATTAGTTTCGACAAGCGAAATCTCATGTGCATATGTGCTTATTACAGAAAGATTGTTCGATCTGTGAACGTAATGGAATTCATTTTCGTTAAATATCTTATAAGTATTTCATATTTAAATAGCAAATATTACCGTCTGAAAAGAAAAGTATGCTAGTAGTTACAGGCTCCACGCGGTTATTATTAACTATAGCTATGTATACTGCAAATTACTTATCACAAAAACAGACAAAGTTGCATTTACGTTATTTCGCATCGATATCTATTATTTTATGAAATAAATAGTACACATTTCAGATTATCAAAAAATCTTCCTTGTGACGCTATTGGGTTTCACCTCACTGCTTCCAGTCTCGATGTTCTCTCATTTGTCCTCTAAGGAGCTATAAAAATGTGTAAGTGATGCCGTAGTAAGATTTTCCGTGTAGAGGCTCATAGAAGCTAAATCCCTTTCGGTAATGAGACACTAGAAACCCATGCAAAATTAAACATACTTAGATTTTTCTCGTGGAATTCTACTTCCGTATTCCGGTGTTTTGAGTTATCAAGCTGATCATAGTGTTAATTCCTGAACGTCACCAGTGAACTCCGACAGCGACTCATTTTTTACTGACGTATATTGGCAATGGATTATTTGTCTTTCATGTACATTGGAGCGTTGACAGCGGAGGTAAATTCTGATTTGTTTAGAATTTTGTGCTCACAAAATCAAACACTGGGATAAAGAATCGGGCCTGTTATTTCGGTTTGTAAGTTCTTTTCGAAAAACTTTTTCCGGTTTTGGTAAAGTTCCTGTAGTGCCGTAAACTCCTTAGTCGCGCCCAACAGCCAAGTTCTTAATTTAAACTTCTTGTTGACGTAGATTGCCGCTAGCTTCAAAATTATAAGTTTAGTAAAGACCTCTTATCTTATGCCCCCAGTGAGACAGTAAAAGTTTAATAGACGCCCTAGGCGTTCACTAGGTATAACGTCATTTTGTTATGACGCATTTTCAACAGTTTGTCTTCCCGGCTTTCTGTTAATTAAGCCCACCGGAAGTCAGAACTATAAATATCTTCATGTGACGTCACTATATTATTTGTTGTTTAATTTTATAAAGGCAAGTAGTGTCTTATAAATCGCTTTCTTAAACGATACTGTTAGTTGAAAGATTTATTTTTGAAGAATTACGAATTACTGCTTGAATCAGGGTAATTGCGAATTGGTAGGTGTAATTTTTATTTTTTGTCAGTTTGTTTTTGCTTTTGTTTCTAAGTTGTGTTACCTTTTTTTGTTTTTTTGTTTGTTTGTTGTTGGGTTTTTTGTTTTTTTGTTTTTTTGTTTTTTGTTTTGGTTTTAATTCATTGCACATTTTCATTATTATAATAATCACGTATGAATGCATGGGGAACGTACCTATATATACGGTGTACGGACATAACAGCTTCGGTACTGAAAACTAGTATAGCCAATCAGAAGCCTATGATGGGCTCACGAGTCAATTAGTACCTGTATATAGGCCGGTTACGAGCCAATCAGAAACCGTACAGACCCTTTGCGTGTTTTTAACGTTCTATAAAGTAGTGCATTTGCAGTTGGTAGAAGTTTGCCTATATTCATATCATCGCCAGAAATTATAACCGTGGCGCCTGCCGTGAGCGGTCAGCAGTTATACCCTAAAGCTCAGAAATTCCAAAATAACAGATAGAACAACCAGAGGTTCGAAGCTAGCTTTTTCTTATTCTTCTTTGCATAATCTAAGCAATATTTATTATGATAAAAAATATAGGAAAGGCATCCCTCTGATGAAAATGTTATGGTTGACTTGACTTGTTATGGTTGACTTGACTTGAAGATTTTCATAAATATTCAATACGTCTGACATATTCAATTAAGTTGCCGGGAGCTCATATTTCGCGCCAAGGATGCGTCCGCTGTTCTAACTACTTAGAAGCTCAAGGAGTTTGACTTCAATTTGGTGTATCGATCGCAAGTTTTCGCCCAATATTACTCAAACTATTGCCCCAGAAGTTATTGGAATAACACGTCGAAGAAGTGCTTTTTGAATTGAAAAAATGCTATTTCATTTTACTCCTCAATGAAGTAGAGAGACTTCGAATGTACAGTTGGTCAACCAAAATTCATCACTAGGGGTTCAACTTTTTTACTAGTACCTTTATTATGGTATTATAAGCCCTTAATGTTAGTTGCTACCTGGAAAATTCCAGTTTCGTGGTACTGGTTCTTATGGAGTATTGGACGAGACTTTGCATCGAAAGATGCTATGCGTCTATGCGAATTTTACATTTTGGTTAGGGATTTTTCTATTTTACCTTAGATTACATGTTAAATTTCAACATATGAGGTTCAACTGTTTGGCATACTGTATTCGAAATGTATAAATCGAGCTTGAGTAAAAGTTTCGCATACATTTTCTTGTACGATTTGAGTGATAGCGAGCAAGTTGAAAGGGACTGGTGCGAGCAACACGGAGCTGATTTCTGGCGATGCTCAGCTATAGATGCTTTATTTTTCTTCTTAAATGAGTTAATTCAGCGGTATAGAGGCCACTTAATATTTTTGGCGCCGTCTGACCGAAATGAGAAATATCACATCAATTCTTGAAACTATTCTGATTGAAAAACACCCTTGGATAGGAACGTGCTATATTTTAACTTAGTATCGTAGTCGATTTTGATTGTTGTTGTTGTTGTTGTTGTCGTCGTCGTCGTCATCATCATCGTCGTCGTTGTTGTTAGATTCTAATTTTAAGTTTTCATGCCCGCTGATATGGTGCCACATATTCATTAAAGTGGTTGCAGAGCTTCTGTTTTTACTGCCACACTAAGATTTTATTGAACGGCCTTTACAATAACAGCTTTTTCTCGATCGCCCGATCGAACCAAGGCTCCTTAGAATTTAGACTAAAGTTTGATATCATGTACGTTTTATTGGGTACGCCTTGCCATAGCAACGATAAACGAGAAGCATTGAAATCCCTTTAACTTAAATACTGAGCGCTTTCTATGAGATCCAGAAAATCTAATAGTATTTTGCACTTATATGGGTCTGGCATCTCGTATAGAATCAAGAAATTTTGTATGTTTCATTTTGACTTAAGGCGCTGTTACACGCTGAAACTTTTCGCTGAAACTTGCCTCAATCGCCGTTGCGAGACAAGTTTCGCAACGCACTGCACCATGAACATGGTCATTCAGGGTCGGTTTCACGAGACAGTTTCACGAAAAGTAGAACTGCTTTCTACTTTCTGCAACAGAAACCTGTGCCGCAAACAAGTTTCAGGACGAAGTTTCAGCGTGTAACACTCCTTATGAAACTCGTCTCGCATCGGCGATCGAGACAAGTTTCAGATAAAAGTTTCAGCGTGTAACAGCGCCTTTAGTCGCAAGAAACATTTTCATTTTTGTTCTCTAATTTGCATATCACAAGGAGTCCCTCAGTACTAGTACTGTTTAAGAAGGTCAAATTACATGACTTTTAAAACTCGTCAAAATTTTCCTTCAGCTTATATTTTGATACCTCGAATGTTTCGAAGATTGTCTCGTTCATGATATCAAGAACGAATTTATCTTGTGACGGAGATCATCGATTCAATTAGATTCAGCGCCTAATAATCACATTTAAGTGCTCATTCGAATTTGTTTAAAACCGCTCGAGCGATTTCTTAAAAGTACACAAAAATATCACTTGATTTCTACAAAGAACATTATCTCAAAGCATAATTTTCATTGATTCAATGTAACCTTCAATTAAACGCGTACAAGATACTAAACTTCATACCAACGGTGATTCTTGGTGAGAGCCGTTTTCAGTTCGATAGAGCAAGAGAAGGTTATTGTAAAGGCCGTTCAAAACTTTTAGCGTGGCAGTAAAAAAACTGTAGAGAAACACCTTAAACTACTCTATCTTTGAATAGAAATGACAAGTGTTTTTCAGGAGCTTTATGAATTTTCATTTCAGGAATTTCTCTATTCTAGGCACAGAGTACAAAAAAACGTTTTGTGACAGAAATAATTTTCGCGTGTTTGCCCAAAACTATGCTACAATCAAACACCGGGTTCAAAAATGATCTAACAAAATTCCAAAGCTGCAGTCGACAAACCAAGGCGGGACCGAATCTTAGTAGTACGAGTGCATAGATGTAAAAACTTTACAAGGGAATTTTTATATATTTTACTTTTTTATATATTTTTTATATATGATAGAACAAGACTGAAGGAATCCTTGTTATAAAGAAAAGCCAAGAAAAGCCAGATCCTTAGTCATGAATAACACAACACATCCACCACCAGATCTTACTGAATTTTATATCAACGAGAAGATTAGGCTGACTCTTATGGTCGTGTCAGTGGTAGCAGGTTTGGTAGGAAATGCACTGGTCGTCTTCATCATTCTTACAAAGAAACCATTCAGAACGAACGATGACATTTTTCTCTTAAATCTAGCATTTGCTGATTTTATAAACATCGCTTTGGACACTGGTAGATTTGTAGTCCACCTCAGCTATCTTCGGGATGATCGCGGCTATCCGCCCGATAAAACTCTTATGTGGTGTAAGTTGTTCTGGCCATTGTTGTCAGTGCCGTTTTGTGCAGGGGTTTACACCATCACTGCCATGTCCATACACAGATGTTGGGTTATCCTCAATCCTTTCAAGCAAAAGATAAGACGACTTTGGATCACTCTGATTGTCCTAAGTACGTGGGTTATCCCTGTTATCATCTATCTTCCTGTTAGCATCACATCAGTCAACTATGGTGTGGGATGCAAAAAAATAGGATGGTCCAAGCTAGATAAAAAAGCCCACTCTATTTTCACGCTGATAATTCAGTACCCACTACCTCTGCTCGTGATCATGATTGCCTACCTCAAAATTGGCATTTATCTGAGAAGAACCAGAGTTCCAAAACATGAGAGTGTAGTGATCAGGGGTAGAACGCTTACTCATCCAGGAGATGAATCTCGAAAAGACAGCATCGCCATGACCAAGACAGTTGGTACTATTGTTCTCCTGTTTTTTGTCCTGTTAATCCCATTACAAATATCCAAAGTGGCTTTCCATTTTGGAATCATGAAAACCTGGGTCTGGGCTTTGTGGGACTACGGAGACGTACTAGCATCCCTTCACAGCGCCATAAACCCGTATCTCTACACCATCCGTACGCCGTACTATCGCAAACGCATTTTATCGTGGTTTAGAAGAAAAACGAGGAAGGCATCAACAAGCTTATATGTCTCCAGCGCAAATACTCAAGGAACTCGAGATCGAACCCGTAGTTATTCGCCAAGCTGCCAGAGCACTGATGTCGAACTGAATGGAATAAATGCCACTAAAAGTGAAAAAGACAAGAAACCAAAAGAACAAAAACAAGAACAAGAACAAGAACAAGAACAAGAAAAGGACTCGAATGCCAATGGTTATGACATCAAGCTGTAAACAGGACTAGAAAACAAGGCCTACTCCGGGCCCTAAAATCGCCTAAGATCGCTTAAGATCGCCCAAGAGCGTTGAGCAATGTAGGAAGGTTGCTTGCAATACTGAACGCATTCACAAGAACAATCGCCAGTCCATGCAAAGTAACTTTGCGCTAGCTGTAGCCGGTAGAACTATGCACCCATACGACTGCTAATCTGCTAGTTGTTGTTTACATTTAGCCATGGGTCATGAAATAAGTAAACATTAGACTATATATATGACGCTGTGTAGAGGTGGTCGTGCAAAACAGTGAAAGTGAGCAATAGTTGAAGCAGTGGTAGCAACAGCAGAACAACAAGTAATAGTAATTGTAGGAGTACCAGTTGTGTAGTGGTAGTGTTTGTGATGGTAGTGGTAGTTATATTGGTAGAGGTGTTGTTGATAGTATCGATAGTATTAGTGATGGTAGTAATTATATTGGTAGAGGTGTTGTTGTTAGTATCGGTAGTCTTAGTAGTGGTGGTAGTGGCAGCAATATTGGTTGAGGTGGTGTTATTGGTATTCATAGTATTAGTAGTGGTGGTAGTAATTATATTGGTAGAGGTGTTGTTGTTAGTATCGGTAGTCTTAGTAGTGGTGGTAGTGGCAGCAATATTGGTTGAGGTGGTGTTATTGGTATTCATAGTATTAGTAGTGGTGGTAGTAATTATATTGGTAGAGGTGTTGTTGTTAGTATCGGTAGTCTTAGTAGTGGTGGTAGTGGCAGCAATATTGGTTGAGGTGGTGTTATTGGTATTCATAGTATTAGTAGTGGTGGTAGTAATTATATTGGTAGAGGTGTTGTTGTTAGTATCGGTAGTCTTAGTAGTGGTGGTAGTGGCAGCAATATTGGTTGAGGTGGTGTTATTGGTATTCATAGTATTAGTAGTGGTGGTAGTAATTATATTGGTAGAGGTGTTGTTGTTAGTATCGGTAGTCTTAGTAGTGGTGGTAGTGGCAGCAATATTGGTTGAGGTGGTGTTATTGGTATTCATAGTATTAGTAGTGGTGGTAGTAATTATATTGGTAGAGGTGTTGTTGTTAGTATCGGTAGTCTTAGTAGTGGCGGTAGTGGCAGCAATATTGGTTGAGGTGGTGTTTTTGGTATTGGTAGTATTAGTAGTGGTGGAAGTGGTAGCTATATTAGTAGAAATGTTGTTGTTAGTATCGGTAGTCTTAGTAGTGGCGGTAGTGGCAGCAATATTGGTTGAGGTGGTGTTTTTGGTATTGGTAGTATTAGTAGTGGTGGAAGTGGTAGCTATATTAGTAGAAATGTTGTTGTTAGTATTGTTAACCTTAGTAGTGGTGGTAGTGACAGCAATATTGGTTGAGGTGGTATTGATAGTATTAGTAGATGTGGTAGTTGTAGCTATATTTGTAGAAGTGTTGTTTTCTGTATTGGTAGTATTAGTAGTAGTGAAAGTGGTAGCTATATTGGTAGAGGTGTTGTTGTTAGTATCGGTAATCTTAGTAGTGGCGGTAGTGGCAACAATATTGGTTGAGGTGGTGTTTTTGGTATTGGTAGTATTAGTAGTGGTGGAAGTGGTAGCTATATTAGTAGAAATGTTGTTGTTAGTATCGGTAGTCTTAGTAGTAGTGGTGGTAGTGGCAGCAATATTGGTTGAGGTGGTGGTATTGGTATTGGTATTATTAGTAGTGGTGTTAGTGGTAGCTATATTTGTAGCAGTGTTGTTTTCTGTATTGTTAGTCTTAGTAGTGGTGTTAGTGGTAGCTATATTTGTAGCAGTGTTGTTTTCTGTATTGTTAGTCTTAGTAGTGGTGTTAGTGGTAGCTATATTTGTAGCAGTGTTGTTTTCTGTATTGTTAGTCTTAGTAGTGGTGGTAGTGACAGCAATATTAATTGACGTGGTAGTATAATGGTATTGTTAACCTTAGTAGTGGTGGTAGTGGTAGCTATATTGGTAGAGGTGGTGTTGGTATTGGTCGTTTATTCGTAGTGGTGGTAGTGGTAGCTATATAGGTAGAGGTGGTGTTGGTAGTGGTCGTTTATTCGTAGTGGTGGTAGTGGTAGCTATATAGGTATAGTAGAGGTGGTGTTGGTAGTGGTCGTTTATTCGTAGTGGTGGTAGTGGTAGGGTTTGGGGTGTACCATGCAGTGGTGTACTAGTATAGTGGCAGTGAGTGGTGGTGTAGGATTAGTAGTAGTGATAGTAGTAGCAATTGTAGTGGTGGGTTTGGTAGTTGTAGTAAAAGTACTCAATAGTATTGTAATGGCAGTATTATAGTTATAGTTGATATGGTCGTGATAATGCTGGTATTAGCGGTGTTTGTAGGTGCTGTGTTAGTGGTAGGTCTGGTAGAGATAGAGATGCAGAAGCTTAATATACCCACAAAACTTATATCAACCTCCTAGTTAGGACTACTCTCTAAACTCTTTGGTTCTTCACCAACTCGCTAAACATGCTAAATAGTCGTCTTTTTTTACGAGTTAAATTGCAACTACACCAACTAAGACCACCCAAACAAATTTCTTTGCAATTTATCCAATTCTAATATTTCGTCTAAAATGCATGTTTGCGAAATATAGTAAGATTGAACAAGAAGCTTAGATTGTAGGTCCTCGTTCAGTGTCCAAAACGAGCGTTAGAAATTTAAATGAAATTTTGTGTTGGTGGCCTTGGTTGATGTATAGTACATTGTACATAAAATCACTCTAAATAATTGCTAGCGATAGTGAAATTGGTATTGGAGTCATGTACAGAAAATCGCAGTTACCTTACAGCTAAATTTTCAGTAATTTGTTGTAGGACATAAATGTCAGGATAGTGATTTAATAACAGGAAAAACAAGGGACCTGTTGAAGAGCTCCAGTACTTCGATTCAAGCTACATTAATCTATACGAAACCGTATTTTGACTGTACTTCTAATACCTTATTTAAGCTGACTACAATAAAAGTTCTAGGATAGAATTTGTAAAAATTTCATGCGCTCAACTAGAGTCAAAAGGGATAAATTTTGTGAGTTGTTGGCGAGTTTTATCAAAGAGATCTAAGCATATAATTACAAAGATCACGTTACGCATACTAATACTTGTTGCGTTACATATTTAAAATGCGGCGTGACCATTTCCCGCAGCCTTGATTATCAACTAACTATAGCCTGCGTTACAGTCAAACGAAACCCTGGTTTAGTCCGTCTGAGAATTAACAAGTATAACCTGGACCCCCAGCATAGTTGCACGAGTATATACAATAGATTCTGATTGGCTCACGCTGTCTGAGATTCTAAGAACGCTCGTGATTGGTCTGATTACCCGTGATTACCCGTGCTAAAAAAGACCAACGCAAAGCCTTCATTGGCATCATTTAAAGCATGCACATAGACTCGTAAAGTTAGAAAATCATATATGCATGCATGTGACATAAAACTTTTGAATCTGCTTTCCTATGGACAATACTACACATTTTGTGAAATATAACAACACTGAATAACAAAGGGCAATTGAATCGCAATGAAATGTTAGTGATACGTGAATGATTAGGAGCTCGTGTCTTGCTCTTCTACTGGTAGGAATAAGCAAAGTTTCACAATGGGCTTTATGTAGGTACCATTGTGATTCTTGACGGTTATAATCCAAACGAGGTTATCTACTTGCATGGACTTGGGAGATTCTAGGTCATGGGCAACTGGCCTGGGACTTGTGGGGTTGTCTTTCATGATGACCGTATCTCCAAGCTGAGATTACGCTGTCGATGCCTCCACTTGTTGAAACGCTGGAGCCCACGCAATTACTCTGTCGATCACATCTTCCAGAAGAATTGTACAAGGACCTGGCTCAATTTCCATCGTTTGGCATGAGCTAATGGAAGCTGTACTGCGGCCTGACTTGGTATGATTTCGATTGGTCTACCAATGAGCAAGTGGCCTCGAGTGATTGGTGTGATTCCATCGTCGTTATTGGCGTCGAGGGTCGTTGCGATTGGACGCCAGTTGAAACATCAATTTGACATAGTATGGTCGTCAGTTCTTCAAAGGCTAGCTTACTGTTGCCAACAATGCGTTTGAGATTGTATTTACAGGCTTTAACTGCGTTTTCCCATACAGAGCCATAGTGTGGACCAGTAGGTGGACTGAAGAAACATTGGATGTCTTGCGTTGAGCAGTGGTCAGTTATGGTTTCTTGAGGTGACTGCTGCTTGAGACTGTTGAAAAGTTCTTTCAGCTCCTTGTTTCCACGCGTGAACTGCGATCCATTGTCCTCCATATTTGTGATGGCTTTCCTCTTCTATCGACCAATTAGGGCTGCAATGAACGCTTCTGTTGTCAGACATAACTGATTTTTAGTGTTTAGACTCTGTTATTATTCCATAACTTTTTTCTCTCTTCTTTGAGGTTAATCTCATTGGGACCTAGAGTCTATTCATTTTTCCCTCATTAAGCTTTTTTTATATATATTTATGTTTATCTGTACAGCTTAATGGATGTCTCTAAATTAACAATTAAGATTAAACATATTAGTTCGAGGTGGCATGCCTTGGTTTCCAAACAAACAAACACTGCGACGTAGGTGTTGATGTAGATAGGCTTTCTCTTGGCACTGCCAATCGTAAAGGCCCATGCAGCATAGGCGAAGGCGAAGGCGAAAGGCCCATGCAGCATAGGCGAAGGCGAAGGTTGGCGAAGAAGGCGTAGGTTGTCGTTGGCGAAGGTTGGACACACTCAAGATTGCGTAAGGGACTTGATTCATTAGCTGAGTTGAGATCCTTGGTGAGGCGCGTCGGCATATTATACATCGATGTGTTAGCTGCCTCACAACTCTGCGGGCACCAAGTATGTGAAAACGTTCTTGAAGTGATGCCAATAACATCTTAGGTCCTGCATGACACAGGCCTTTGTGTTCCTGTTGAATGATGAATGAGGCTAGATGATCTTTACCTTTGATTATCAGTGGATGTCTTGCTTTTTAGTGAAGACTTGATTGTGAGATTCTTCCGCCAACCATGAGGAGGCCATCCGAATCCAAGAACCGGTTGAATGGTTGAATCGAGTCACCTTTGCTGAGCTGTTTACTGCTTGTGTTTCAGCTATGTGTAGCTCATCTACTGTCAGCGGGGTATCCTTACAGAGGTTTTGTCGATTAACAATACAAAACACCCATGCGATGACTTTAACTAGGCAACTAGGCGTGTACAGTTAGAATGTCTTTGAATGTCAATGATGACTGGGCTGGTCTCGACAGTGGCGCAGTTATCTATACGCAAATACACACGTGCGTAACTCTGCCGTTAGAAATATAGAATATAAACTAAAAAGCAGAACAGAGCTGCAGAGCACAAAGAACAGAATACATGGATCTAAATCAGAGCAGAACTCCAGAACAGAAAGTTGGAACATATCATAGCTGTCGTCAATGTGGAAGGTGTTCATTGAGAATTCATTGACAAAGGTGTTCATTAAAATCTTTCTGGCTATACTCCACTGCAGTATGCGAGGTGACCTATCTCTCTGACTTACGCTGAATTGTATAAATGTCGACGCCAGAGTTAACTCTCTAAAAGACGCCCCCTAGAGGGCTATCTGCACTAAAGTAAAGCAACATACACATACATACATACATACATGATTGAGACTCCCTTAACAGGGCTTTTCAGCTCAATTTACAAATCCTAACTAAATCATATAAATCAAACATAAATGATTTAAGAATCCCAACTGGCAAGGAGGCAAACCAGTTGGCTATATTACAAGCCACAATAATAATAATAATATAATTGCTATATTAAGCAACCATATTTAACGTCGATAACTCGTAACAGTAATTCAACTGACAAACCTGAGGTCGACGATGCGCTCATTTTACTCCCCTCTCTCCATCAGTGCTCCGTTTTAAGGGTATTCAAAGCTCATTAAAGCTACACAGATTGGAAAGAAGTCGAAACAAGGATGTGAGGTCTGGCTGGGGATCGAACTCGGGACCTCTCGCACCGAAGGCCGCGCACTAACTAACTGTGCCATCCTTGCTCCTTGAGGTTAGAAAAGAGCACAATAGAATAATATCAGACATGCAATTTAAATATTCAGGATGCTGCTTGATCAAAAATGGTTTGCGAATTATATACGTCCAGTTCTATTTCTATTCATAAAATATAATAAACGCCTCTTATTTTTAAAACGCCCCCAGTGATAGTAAAATAAAAGTTTAACAGACGCCCTTAATAAGATTAATTACGGCATTGTATAGTCATTTCGCTTTAACGCAATCTTCAATACCGGAACTCAGAACTATGAATATCTAATGACGACACTATGTAGTTTATTATTGATTTTAAAAAGGTCAAGTAGTGTGATCTTTCATTTCTTCCTCCGCCCAATAACAGCAGACCTCCAGCAACTCACGCTAAGTAGTGTCTTATATTGAAAGATTTCTTTCTGAAGAGGTATGACTTATAATTGCGAATAGGTAGGTGCATTTGCTTTTGTTTCTAAGTTGTTTTCAAAGAGTAGTACTCTCTGTTTGTTTGCTTTTGGTTCTTTGAATTCATTGCACATTTTCATTATTATAATAATCACGTATGAATGCATGGGGAATGTACCTATATATACGGTGTACGGACATAACAGATTCACGAGCCAATTAGTACCGTATATAGGCCGGTTACGAGCCAATCAGAAACCGTACAGACCCTTCCATTTGCGTCTCTTTAACGCTCTATAAAGCAGTGCATTTAATTGCAGTTGGCAGAAGCTTCCCTATATTTTTCCTCGTATAACTCATTTGAAATGAGTTCATGCATTCGACGGTATAGCCGGACACTGTTAAAGGGGGACGACGATCAAAATCAGTTAAAATTGGAAATGGATTATTCCTAGTTGAAGTAACTCAGTGATGATAATAAATGCATATGAATAATTAGTTTCCCAAAAGTTCTGCATTTTAAGCTCATTATCACCGAGAAATTTTAATTTAAAAGCCAAGAAAACAATAGATTTGAGTAAATGGCGTCATTTACTCACAATTTAGATGCTACTATACTTGATAATTTTGATCTGTCTCTTTTGAACATAAATAAAAGATGTTGCTGTGTGATTATAGGAGCCATATAGATAAGTTCAAGCGAGTTTCAAGTCATTTTCAAATTTCATCGTCGTCCCACTTTAAAATATTTTTGTTGCTGTCTGACCGAAACTTGAGAAATATCACATCAATTCTTCGAAGTTTTCTGTGAGAAAAACACTCTTGAATAGTAAAAGGCTATATTTTAACTAAGTAGTTGATTTTGATTGTTGTTGTTGTTGTTGTTGTAGTTATTGTCGTCATCGTCGTCGTTGTTGTTAGATTATAATTGTAGCTTTAATTCTCCATGCCCACTGATATATGGTACCATATAGCAATTTTGTCGGCCAGATGGTTTTAAGGTGTTATCCTATTGTTTTTACTGCCCGGCCCACTAAGAGTTTTTGAACGCACGGCTTTTACAGTAACTTTATCTTGCTCCCACCAAAAATCAGCCTTAGACTAAAGTTTTATATCATGTGCGTCAGTTTACTGGGGTACGGTATGCCATAGCAACGATAAACAAGAAGCATTGAAATCCCTTTATAATGCTGAGCTCTTTTTATGACATCCAAATAATCCAATTGCATTTTGCACTTATATGGTGTCTGATAAAATACAGTTTCACTTGATGAATCTACAAACAACATCCCCAAGGAACATTTTCATTGATTCATTGTAACGCAGTAAAATTTAACGCGTACCCTAATCAGGGCCGTAACCGGGGAGTGCACTGGGTACCCGTATCGTTTATCTATAATCGCGTTTGGGAAAGGTAAGGCTCCCCCTGGTTACGGCCCGGCCTACTAATAAAACGTACATGATACTAAACTTCAGACCAACGGTGATTCTTGTGAGAGCCGTTTTCAGTTCGATCAAGCAAGAAAAAGATATTGTTAAAAAGCCGTTCAAAAATCTTAGTGTGGCAGTAAAAAAATTGTAGAGAAACACCTTAAACTACTCTATCTTTGAATAAAAATGTCGAGTGTTTTTCACAAGCTTTATGAATTTTAATTTGAGGAATTTCTCTATTCTGGGCACAGAGTGCAAAAGACGTTTGGTGACAGAAAATTGTTTTTCGTGTTTGCCCAAAGCTATGTTACTAAACAAACACCGGTGTCATAGTAATATGAGTACCCCTGGGATTTCGGTACCCCCGTACCCAAATTCCTAGGAATATGGGTATCCCCTATGAAATTGATAGCTGTAATTTGGGCATCCCCGGGTACCCTCCCAGGATACCAAAATTACTAGTCATATTAGTATCCTCTGATGAATTTTCCGTAAGAGATGATGTAGTACAATTAAGTATTTCCAAATTCGGTTCTCCCAGATTAATTAAATGGCCAGATTTAGGCATATCACAACTTGAATTATATTTATTGACATTTTTAACAATAAAACGATTCTCGCTCAGATATTAATCACCACAAAGAACATTTGTAATATTATATGAGATGAAATGGTAATTTTTTATGAAGCTCACTGGAAGCTAATCCAAATATTAATAAAGGGATATAACTTGTAATACATGGACATTTTTATATTAAATATTTTAGAAATCAACACTTTGAAGGTCAAATAAGCATACACGAAAACCAATCTTAGAAGTAGCCCTTTATCACTCATTGTTATTGATAATATTATCCATGGGACAGATCCTGTTTTCAAGTCGTGATTTTTAAGGCCGTGACACCGTATCTCCTGCGCCAACTAGTTTGTCGCGCGCGATCGACACATCATTAATTTTGGGAATGAAATCAGATCGCAAACATTTATACATAAACTCCACCTATCGCCAAGTAAAAGAAAGGATCAGAACAGAACTGTAGTCATATGAGTATCTCCTATTTTGTAGTCTTATTCAATACTCATCTTAATTACATAGTCTCGCATTTTCCCACAATTCAAAGAGTGAAGCAACGAATACTAATATGGGTACTCCCTATTTTGAATCTTGCACTTTACAAAACCAAAGAGGGGGTGCCCCGAATTTTCTTTCTTATTCAGATTTTTATTCCCTTTTGAGAATAGCAGAACAATTGGCACTAATTATTTTACAAAAGAAAGTGGGCAAAGCATTCTGATAGTTGTAGTATATGACGCCATTATGCAAATGACCTATTAAATTCATGAATCTCGCATTTAACCAATTCAAAGAGCTAGGGGGTGCCCCGAATACTAGTCATATGGGTATCCCCTATATCGTAGCCTCATTCAATAATCACGTCAATTAAATTAATGAATCTCGCATTTAACCAATTCAAAGAGCTAGGGGGAGCCCCGAATACTAGTCATATGGGTATCCCCTATATCGTAGCCTCATTCAATAATCACGTCAATTAAATTCATGAATCTCGCATTTAATCAATTCAAAGAGCTAGGGGGAGCCCCGAATACTAGTCATATGGGTATCCCCTATATCGTAGCCTCATTCAATAATCACGTCAATTAAATTCATGAATCTCGCATTTAATCAATTCAAAGAGCTAGGGGGAGCCCCGAATACTAGTCATATGGGTATCCCCTATATCATAGTCTTATTCAATAATCACGTCAATTAAATTCTGACATGTACAGAGTTAATTAACATCGATATCTACGGTGGCCGAGATGGTTCACCAAAAGTCAAATGGCAAAATGGCAAAACGTCAAATGACAAAAAGCCAAAACGCCAAAAGCGAAACGGCGAAAAGTCAAAGTCAGATTCAAATGTTCCAGGCGTTCCTCGTAGGGCACTAAGGGAGACTGGAAACTAAAAACAAAATATTTCTGAGCCTTTAAAAAGGGGAAGGAGATAAACAAACCGATAATAACAAAAGTCTTCACCTTTGAGAATAGTTTACCAAGCCGAAAATTTTTAGAAGTTGCAATTGAGAGGCTGGCTTTCAGTCATGAAGATATCGATTTGGTTTATCATTTGGGTTTCAAAATTTTTTGAGAGTTTTTTTAATAAACAAAACGAAATAATGGACGTGGAGTGGTTGGGCAATAACCAAAAACATTCAATCAAACCTTAAATCAAGGAAGAAAAAAAAATGCGGCGTGCGTGTTAAAAAATAGATTCATAGATTCATACACCCCCCCCCCTAACGAAATTTATGCACCAAAAAAAATAAAACATAAAAGATACATCTGTATTTAATAAAACAACTTTCAAAGAAGCTGAAAACATGCTGTGTTGATTTATTATTGACAGACTTCTTAGCTTGAAAGTTATTGACGAGGAACGCCTGGGAGCTTCGAATCTGACAATGACTTTTTGCCGTTTGACTTTTTTCCATTTGACTTTTGGACGTTTGACGTTTTGACGAAAGACCAAAAAGTCAAATGACAAAAAGTCAAATGGAAAAAAGTCAAAAGCTGAAACGTCCAAAAGTCAAATGGCGAAACGTCAAACGTCCAAAAGTCAAATGAAAAAAAGTCAAACGGCAAAAAGTCATTGTCAGATTCGAAGCTCCCAGGCGTTCCTCGTCAATAACTTTCAAGCTAGCTAAGAAGTCTGTCAATAATAAATCAACACAGCATGTTTTCAGCTTCTTTGAAAGTTGTTTTATTAAATACAGATGTATTTTTTATGTTTTATTTTTTTGGTGTATAAATTTCGTCAGTCGGGGGGGGTGTATGAATCTAGCTATGAATCTATTTTTCAACACGCACGCCGCATTTTTTTTTTCTTCCTTGATTTAAGGCTTGATTGAATGTTTTTGGTTATTGCCCAACCACTCCACGTCCATTATCTCGTTTTGTTTATTAAAAAAACTCTCAAAAAATTTTGAAACCCAAATGATAAACCAAATCGATATCTTCATGACTGAAAACCAGCCTCTCAATTGCAACTTCTAAAAATTTTCGGCTTGGTAAACTATTCTCAAAGGTGAAGACTTTTGTTATTATCGGTGTCATTATCGGTTTGTTTATCTCCTTCCCCTTTTTAAAGGCTCAGAAATATTTTGTTTTTAGTTTCCAGTCTCCCTTAGTGCCCTACGAGGAACGCCTGGAACATTTGAATCTGACTTTGACTTTTCGCCGTTTCGCTTTTGGCGTTTTGGCTTTTTGTCATTTGACGTTTTGCCATTTTGCCATTTGACTTTTGGTGAACCATCTCGGCCACCGTAGATATCAGTAAAACGTCTTATCCCCATTTAATTTCACAAGAGCATACTCAAATTACATGGGTCAATCCAACAGTATTTAAAACCGTTCGATGATACAACCATAAATAGCACATTAATTGAGTACCTCTTTGAAAAAACAAACAAACAAAAACAGCAAACGACTCAGACAAGAGGTATGTTTTATTTACTGTACTACTATATTTTGTAACTGAACAATCAACAGAATATCCAGTTGACAGCAAGCACATGAGCAAGGCTTGATTCATTGACTCATGTAGTACTATAAAAAAATCCGAAATTAATTTAAATTGGCTTCGGTTGCTCGGCTTCAGATAAATAACTATAAAAACGCCATGAAAACAAAAGCAAACCAAAGTTACGAGCTTATCTCTAGTTTAACAAATTAGCCTCCATAACGGGGACATTTGGATCGAGACATTCAAGACATTCAATATGGTTCAGTAATTTGGGTATCCCCCACCCGGGATACCCATATTCCTAGGAATTTGGATACGGGGATACCGAAATCCCAGGGGTACTCATATTACTGTGACACCGGGTCAATGATCTAACAAAATTCCAAACTGCAGTCAAACCAAGGCGGGACCGAATCTTAGTGGTATGATTGCCATAGATGTAAAAACTTTACAAGGGAATTTTTATATATTTTACTTTTTTATATATTTTTTATATATGATAGAACAAGACTGAAGGAATCCTTGTTATAAAGCCAAGAAAAGCCAGATCCTTAGTCATGAATAACACAACACATCCACCACAAGATCTCACTGAATTTTATATCAACGAGAAGATTAGGCTGACTCTTATGGTCGTGTCAGTGGTAGCAGGTTTGGTAGGAAACGCACTGGTCGCCTTCATTATTTTTACCAAAAAACCATACAGAACGAACGATGACATTTTTCTCTTAAATCTAGCATTTGCTGATTTTATAAACATCGCTTTGGACACCGGTAGATTTGTAGTCAAACTCAGCTATCTTCGGGATGATCGCGGCTATCCGCCCGATAAAACTCTTATGTGGTGTAAGATATTCTGGCCATTGTTGTCGGTGCCGTTTTGTGCAGGTGTTTACACCATCACTGCCATGTCCATACACAGATGTTGGGTTATCCTCAATCCTTTCAAGCAAAAGATAAGACGACTATGGATCACTCTGATTGTCCTAAGTACGTGGGTTATCCCTGTTATCATCTATCTTCCTGTTAGCATCACATCAGTCAACGATGGTTACGGATGTGAAAAAGGATGGTCCAAGCTAGGTAAAAAAGCCTTCTCTATTTTTACGCTCATAATTGAGTACCCACTACCTCTGCTCGTGATCATGATTGCCTACCTCAAAATTGGTATTTATCTGAAAAGAACCAGAGTTCCAGAACATGACACTGTAGTGATCAGGGGTAGAGCGCTTACTCGTCCAGGAGATGAATCTCGAAAAGACAGCATCACCATGGCCAAGACGGTTGGTGCTATTGTTCTCCTGTTTCTTATGCTGTTAATCCCATTACAAATATCCAAAGTGTCTTTCCATTTCGGAATCACGAAAACCTGGGTCTGGGCTTTGTGGGACTACGGAGATGTACTAGCATCCCTTCACAGTGCCATAAACCCGTATCTCTACACCATCCGTACGCCGTACTATCGCAAACGCATTTTATCGTGGTTTAGAAGAAAAAGGAGTATCAGATCATCAAGCCCATATATTTCTCCAGCGCAAGTAGAACTCAAGGAACACAAGGCCGAACCCGTAGTTACTTGCCACACCAACGAGGTCCAACTGGATAGAATAAATACCACTGAAAGTGCAAAAGACGGGAAACCAAAAGAACAAGAACAAAAACAAGAAAAGGACTCGAATGTTCATGGTTATGACATCAAGCTCTAAACATGACTAAACTGAACGTGAGCACTGTAGGAAGGTTGCGTGCAATAGTGAACGCATCCATGGCCACAAGATCAATCCCCAATCAATGCAAAATAACTTTGCGCCAGCCTTAACTTGTGGAACTATGCACTTATACAACTCACTGCACATCCACTAGTTGTTGCTCCATTTAGCCACGACCATGAAATAAGTAAACTGTGGTGGACTATATGACGCTGTATAGATGTGGTCGTGTAATTAAGCAATAGTTGAAGCAGTGGTAATAACAGCAGAACAAGAAGTATGAATAGTAATGGTAGGAGTACCAGTTGTGTAGTGGTAGTGGTCATTGTAGTGATATTGGTAGGGGTGGTAGTAGTTTATTTGTAGTATAGTATCAGCGGTAACGATAGTGGTAGAAGTGTCTGGTGTTGTTGTAGTCTTAGTAGTGGTGGTAATGGTAACTATTATATGACCCGTATTTCTCTGCTCGCGCGCTCCTAATAAAACCTTCGGAAAAGATGACGTGATCGCGGCCGTACGACTTTGCTCGAGCGGGCCGTAAAAATCCGTACGGCTCTGCTCGTTTCCGCGCGCTATATTTCTATTTGTATTGGAGAGTATTTTTAGCACTTTTTATAACAACAACAACAACAACAACAACAACAAACAACAACAACAACAAATCAGGTCATATGATAAAATGCTTATTGACTGAGTTAGGTTGGGCCAGACGGGAAAATATTTGGCTCTTGGCCGTTTGTACGGACCTCTCTACGCTCGGTCCATACAGCATAACCTCGAGCCAAATATGTTCCCGTCCGGCCCTCCCACTCAGTCAATAAGTACATAATATTGGTAAAAGTGGTGTTGGTATTGGTTAGTAGCGTTGGTAGTGGTAGCTACATTGGTAGAGGTGGTGTTGTTGCATATCAAACATATCTCTATAAAAATGTGTCGTTCGCATGGCCATGAAGTCTATTCCACATTTGGGCAGGCATTACCTTATTTGGAAGTCACGTAGATTTGTTTCTGTTGATTTTCTTGTAATTTGGAGCATCAAACATTCAAAATTCCATCAAAACTTGCAGATATTGTAGCGAGAAACACATCACATTGTCCATGATTGATATGGTATTGGTAGTCTTAGTAGTGGTGGTAATGGTAGCTATATTGGTAGAGGTGTTGTTGGTAGTATTGATAGTCATCGTAGTTATGGTAGTTCTATTGGTAGAGGTGTTGTTGGTATTGGTTGTCTATTTGCAGTGGGGGGTAGTGGTAGGGGCTGGGTGTACTAGTGGTACTAGGAAATTGTAGTAGTGGTAGTGAATGGTGGTAGCATTTGTAGCTGTGAGTGTGGTAGTGTTAGTAGTGATAGTACTGAATAGTATTGTAATGGCAGTATTATAGCTATAGTTGTTATGGTCGTTATAATATTAGTGTTTGCAGTAGACTAGTGATATGTAGGTGTGTGTTAGTGGTAGAGATAGAGATGCAATGGTTTAGTTTACCCGTAAAACTAAGGTCAACCTACTAGTTAGTAGTAGACTCTAAATCCATTGTTTCTCTTGTTCTTTACCAACTAGTATTCACTAAATAATCCGCCGTCTTTTTTTACGAGTTAAAGTGCAACTACACCAATTAAGACCACTCAAACAAATTTCCATGTAAGTTATCCAATCACGACTGAGTATATAAACTAATGAATCTCTAGAGAATTTCTAATATTTGGTTAAAATGCATGTTTGCAAAATACAGTAAGATTGGACAAGAAGCTTAGGCTGTAAGAACTTGCTACAAGTCTATTGTTCAGCGTCCAAAACGAGCCTCGGAAATTTGACTGAAATTTTGTTTTGGTGGCCTTGGTTGATGTATAGTCACATTGTACATAAAATCACTCTAAAATAATTGCTAGCGATAGTGAAATTGGTATTGCAGTCATGTACAGAACTCGCAGTTACCTTACAGCTA
The DNA here is from genome assembly GCA_029948255.1 of Telmatactis stephensoni. NCBI lineage: Eukaryota > Metazoa > Cnidaria > Anthozoa > Actiniaria > Isophelliidae > Telmatactis > Telmatactis stephensoni. The sequence continues at coordinate 1,362,224 of JALIZF010001912.1, forward strand.
ATTTTCGGTGATTTGTTGTAGGACATAAATGTCAGGATAGCGATTTAATAACAAGAAAAAAACAAAAAACAAAAAGGACCCGTTGAAGAGCTCCAGTACTTTATTCAAGCTACATTAATCTATACTAATCCTTATTTTGACTTTACGTCTAACATCTTATTTAAGCTAATTACAATGAAAATTCGAATATAAAATTTGTAGAGATTCGATGCGCTCAACTAGACTCAAAAGGGATAAATGTTGTGATTTGTTTGCGAGTTTTGATCGTAAAGATTACTAAACCAACTAAAGCTTTTACAGTTGCACGATTATATATACAATAGATTCTGATTGGCTAGTCACGCCGTCTGTAATTCGTATTAGTCATTGGCTAATTGTAGAAGGCCAACGCAAAGCCTTCATTGGCATCAATCAAAGCACATAGACTAGTAGAAAATCATGTGAAATAAAACTTTGGGATTTGCTTTTTTATGGACAATACGGCACATTCTGTGAATTAGAGTTAGAATTTTTAGAATTTCAGAGTTTTGTTTCTAATATATATGTAACTTGCAACTTCTACTGGTACACCCTTTTGGCTGCATGGTAGGAATAAGCTAAGTTTCAAAATGGACCTTATGTAGGTACCATTGTGATTCTTGACGGTTATCTGTTTGGATGGACTTTATACATATAGGCGATTTTATACATATAGGTCACTGGTACGGTTGTCTATCATGATGACGATATTTCCAAGCTTGAGTTGCCTCCATTTGTTAAAGTGTTGGAATCCACATAAGTACTCTGTCGATCATATCTTACAGAAGAGTTGTACAAGGACCTGGTTCAATTTCCTTCGTTTTGGATGAGCTAATGGAAGCTGCATTGCGGCCTGACTTAGTATGACCTATGGCCTCGATTGGTCTACCAATGAGCAAGTGGCCTCGAGTGATTGATGTGATTCCATCGTCGTCATTGGCGTCGAGGGTCAATGCGATTGGACGCGAGTTGAGACTTCCCTCAACCGTTGATGTAGCTTGGTCGTCAATTCTTCAAAGGCTAGCTTAAAAAGGTGTTGCCAACAATGCGTTTAAGATAATACTTACAGGCCTACTCTGTACTTACAGAGCCATAGTGTGGACCAGTAGGTGGACTAAAGAGCCATTGGATGTCTTGCGTTGAGCAGTGGTCAGTTATGGTTTCTTGAGGTGATTGCTGCTTGAGACTGTTGAAAAGTTCTTTCAGCTCCTTGTTTCCACGCGTAAACAGCGATCCATTGTCCTCCATATTTGTGATGGTGTTCCTCTTTTAGCAACAACTCGAGGGGCTGCAATGAACGCTTCTGTTGTCAGATCTGAAACTAGTTTTAGGTGACATGCCTTAATTTCCAAACCGACAAACACTGCGACATAGGTGTATCTGATGTATGTAGGCTTTTTCTGGGCACTGCCAATCGTCAAAGGCCTAGCATAGTCGACCGACACCCTGTGGTTGTAGAAAGTTGGAGACACTCTTGCGGAAGGGACTTGATCCATTAGCTGAGTTGAGAACTTTGCGTCGGCATATTGTACATTGATGTGTTAGCTGTCTCACAACTCTGCGGGCCCCGATAATGTGAAACCGTAACGTTCTTGAAGTGATCTCAATATCATCTTAGGCCCTACAGGACACAAGTGTTTGTGTTCCTGTTGAAAGACGTGTGAGGCTAGATGATCTTTACCTTTGAATATCAAAGGTTTCATTTCCTAACATCTTTATATTTTTCTCATACCACTCCTATTTAACTCACCTGAATTGTCAACATTCCCCTTGAAAATTGATTATCATTTTGTATTATACCGCTTGACCGCCAGTGCTAGGATTAGCCATATTATATTAGCACTTAATAAACTGAAACGAAAACAGTGAATGTCTTGCTTCGTAGTCAAGACTTGATTGTGAGATTCTTCCGTCAACCATGAGGAAGCCATCGGAATCCAAGAACGGGTTGAATGGTTGAATCGAGTCACCTTTGCTTAGCTGTTTACTAGATCGTTAGTCAGACATATCAGCTACATTTGCAAGCTGCTTTATTTCTTTATCTGATGTGATATGCTTCGAAGGTCTTGAAGCAGTGGCTACCTTTGCTTATCCAATATTGAACCATAGAGCTGTCCGTGAGTGGTCGAACGTTGCAGCTGCAGACATCTTGAGAACGTCCTGGACGTACTTGAAGAGTCTTGCTAGAAGTTGCCCTCCATCTAGCTCAAGACGGGAAAAAATATTTCCTTCAATGGTGCAACTTTTGTTTTGGAGATGGCAATAGACAAATAAACTCCGCTGGCCGTGTCGACGCTGCGTAAGTAGGTATGCCGCAATATGGTCTCTCTCCTGCGTAGAGAACCTATAAGCTGTCTTACTATTGACAATATTGGAGTGGAGAGGTGCGTATCGGTGAGTTAGGGATTCGTAGTGAGGAAATTTGAGATAACCCCTTTCTCCATGCAAATTTGCTAATCTTGTTCTATCTCAAGGGGGAGGGCTATTGCATTGTATCTGCTGTTCCCACAAGCGTTGGAAGTAGATGTCGACAACTTGTGACACAGGAGATGAGACCTAATGGGTCAAATATCTTGGACAAATCTGATAGCATTATTCGTTTGGTGAGATCGATGTCCGGGACAGAATCTTCACGGGATGAGTTTTCAACAAGAGCGTGAAGCGTTTGGACGAACCAACATTCGTAGACGAATTTTTTTTTCTTGACTTAAGTAAAGCTTTTGATTCAGTACGTAGATCACAACATACTGTTGTCAAAACTTGAACACTATGGCATACGAGATATTGTTTATTAATGGTTTCGCTCTTATCTGTGTGACAGTAAGCAGTTTGTTTCAATCAATAATATCAACTCAGACTATTGCAGTGTTAGTTGTGGGGTTTCTCAAGGATCGGTTCTTGGCCCGCTTTTGTTCTTGTTGTATATTAATGACTTCAACAACTCTACTAATGCTTTTGAATTTCATCTTTTTGCAGATGACACAAACATCTTTTGCAAAAACAAAAGTTTGCTATCTCTAGAAGCAACAGTTAACTATAATCTTAAAGCTGTTACTGATTGGCTAAATAGTCATCATCTTGCACGCTAAATGTCGACAAAAATAGTTTTGTCATTTTCCATCCTCAGCAAAAGAAAATATATTATAATGAAAGAATTAAAAATGTTTGAAGCAGCACATTCAATACATGTTGCCTCCAAATTACGAAGAGGCTGTGGCCTTTTTAAAAAGCTTCGACCCTTTGTCAATTCAAATTTACAATTTTATTATTCATTAATATTTCCATTCTTGACATATAAGCTGATAATTTGGGGAAATACGTACCCTACTTCTATTCGACCAATCGTAATTCTCCAGAAAATAATCATTAGAACCATGAATTTCTCTTCTTATGATGCTCATTCTATTTCAATTTTTAAAAACTTTAGTATTATCAAATTTACAGACCTTATACATTATTACCAAAATTCTCTCTTTATGTTTTAATATTCTATTCAAAGAAATTACCTTGTGCATTTGAAAATTTCTTCACCTCAGTCAGTAATGTTCATAATTACAATACAAGGTTGGCTTCTAAAAATTTTTTTTACATTCCTCCCGCTAGGACAAACTATGCTAAATTCAGTATAAGAGTTATGGGGCAAAAATCTGGAATTCAATACCTGATATGTACAAGGATTGCTCGAAATACAAATTGAAACGACTTCTGAGAAAAATGATCTTATAAAGAATTATTGATTTGCTGAATTAATTTAATATTGAAACTTTGAGTTGTTTTATCTTCAATTAAAATAGAGTAAATTGTATTTATTGTAGAGTATAATTGTATAAGTATAATTGTATTTATATTTATTTATAGATTTGTGTGTACTTCAATTACACAACCTTTTTCCCTTTTTCATGTCAAAGTTTTAATATTCTATTAATATAAGTGTATATTTTTCATAACGTATTTATTGAATGTACATCATTTTGTGTGTATTTGTATATTGTGTGACATACCTATGAGAATTTTTGTATTTGATTATATGAACGTTATTCAGAACTTTTTTCACTATAATAATCAGTTTTCTATACTATGAGTTTATTCTCTGACCTTCAAATTAATAAATTCTCTTAATGATCAATCTTTTTATGTTAACTACTAGATTAGCTCTGCTATTTAGTTGACATTCACCATTGTAAGTCCGTTTTAATTTGTATATATTTGTAGATATTGTACAAAAAATGGTGCGAATAAACGAAACATTTCAATTAGCACCCAACCGAAGATTGTTTGGACAGAACGTGTTTTTTGGTCTCAATATGATTCTAGTTTTTAGAATCTCGGGAAACACATCCATACCTGTCAATTGGTTTTGACATATTGAATTCCGGATCAGCTAACTGCAGAGATTCTAGGTTTGGCAATAGTAGTTTTGGACTGAAGTCGCAACCTCGTTCCCAGGCCCTTTTCCTTTGTGAGGAGAGGAAGCACACTTGCTGAGACTTGATTAAGGAAACCGACTAAGGAAAGTCTTTCTGGTTAGCCTGGCACTATCTCAACTTGTAGAACCAACTCTTGCTTAGCTTGTAAAAAGCCGTTGTTCAAAGTGCAATAAACGGGTTGGCAGAACAGGCGATCCCTAGAAAGTCCCTCGTAACATTGTATTCAGAGGTAGTTTTGATGTCGATTTCAAGATGTGCAGTGCCTAAACTTAAACAACAGCGTGGTACACGTGTTAACACGCTGTTACGACGCTGTTGCTTACGTTTGGGCACTGCGCATCTTGAAATCGACATCAAAAGTACCTCTGAACACAATTTTCAAACTTTATTGGGCTACAAAAAAAGCATGATTTTTCATAGTTTCAATTATAATAACTTTCAAAAATTAAAATTAATGTTTAAAATAATTTTTCTTGGCCTGTCAATCAAGCTGCGCGCCTAACCTTGCATGAAGAAACAGTCTTCCGTTTAAAGAGATGGCTTATTGCCTTGGTCTTGGTAGTCGTAATTGCTGTGCGATTCTTTCTGTTAGTATATGTAATAGGACTCGATGCTGTCCAATTTGAAAAAAAAGTGGAAGAAAATTGCGAGGACTACCAAAATTGCACTCTGCTCGCAGGGTAGTTATCTAGGTCTACTCCGGCCCTAAAATCGCCTAATATCGCTTAATATCGCCTAATATCGCCCAAGATCGCTCAATATCGCCCAAGATAGAGCGTCAACTCGAAATGGCTAAAATTTCCCAATATCGCCTAAGATCGCCCAAGATCGCCCAAGTAGGCCTTTATCTCAGTTAAAACCGTTTGAAAAAAGAACAACAACTAAATAACTTGCCTGGTTGATTTTGACTGAATATTTGCATGCAAACTACCTCAAGCTCAATAAACTTTACTCATAGCCAAAAATGAGAACTACTTTATTACGTACTAATTCATTATCTTATTTCAGTCTTGATGAGATTGAACAGCCGATAAGATTTTCTCAAAAGGCTTGATCCTAATCGTTGTATATCGGTAAAACAGGAACCAACATAAAACATCCGCCGCCATATCAAACAATTGTATGTCGTTCGTTGGGGTTCCTGTGTATTTTCATTGGGTTGCCTGTGCACCCACTTGCGAGGTAGCTAAGCCAAAATGGCCGACAGGATATTGTTGAAGTGTTTATTCTCTACAATTTCTGCAAGTTTCAAGCCAAAATCTTAACATTAAGAGGCAAAAAACATCAAAAAAACATTTACACGGACTTCCATATAAGGTAAGATGCCCAAATATGGAATGAGAAACGAACGACACATTTCTATTGTCAATTCTTTGATATCCATTGCCATCAAAACACTTGAAATTTGACAGATATCGTACAGAATGGTTTCTGACGAGAAAAGCTAGAGATTTCAACCTCTAGTCATCGTCTACCGGACAGCCAGGTTGATTTCAAATATAGAGAGAGTCTCTCAAATTCTTTATTATAATCATCTAACTGATTGGAATAGCGTTGAAAATCTTCTTGGTCATGCAGTCTATCTTGTCTATCTTAACGATTGAATCACAGGCTTACCAATCTCAATATGAGTGGAAGCAGTTATATGGGCTTCCTGTGTTATCTGAATGACCGTTAATAAACGACGCTCGAATTTCGCACAGCTTTGTCCCCTTTTGTGATATTTTTCCAATAATAATAAAGATTATGAGTTATATAAGGGTTTGCGTTGTGTAACAGCGGTATTAGGCCTTCCTTTTTCGGGAGATTATTTGAAGTCACAGGCTTTCCTTGAAATTTATCAATTTTGCTTAGGAGAGACTGTATTATCAGTCCAGCACTCCTCGGACATATGGAAGTACGGTACAGTTACGGGACAAAAAATTGTACCGTACAGACCCCCCTTGGGGGAGCCTCCCTCTATAATACTCTATAATTTTTAATAGGTATGCGCGGCACTAAAGGATATAGGTTTGGAAAGGATTTTGGTCTTAAAAAGGGTACAATTTTAAAGGGGTACTTGGATGAGAATAAATTAAAATTGGAAGTGAATTGAAACTTAGTCAAACGTATCAAGAGATTTTAGAGATTTTTACAATAATGTATGATCACATATATACTATTACATATATACACAAGAGATTTTAAAGATTTTTACAATAATTAGAAATAAGAGTCTTCAGCTTATTTGTGAATGCTATGTATGAAAAACGTTTGACAATTTCTTGTAATTATCCAGTGAATTAAAAATGGTTGGGCCTTGATATTTCAAAGAAAATTGGCAAAGATTGGGCCGTACAGAGGGTACCTGTATTAAAGATTTGGTTATTCAAAGTAAACATACCTTGGAATTTTTCAGGAAGATATTTGTTTTTATAGGAAAACATAAATTGACCTATTTTGCAGTTTTCGAATATCATGCATGAGATTTCATTAGATACAAATTATTAAATACTGGATCAGTATGGGCACAAAAATTACTCTTACTAATGATCCTGACAATTCGTTTTTGTAAAATCACCAGTCGTTTTTTGAAAACCTCGCGGTTTTAAGATTGTGTGTTTTTATTATTTTTCAGACAATTATATCAGTATGATAGAGCAAGACTAAAAGAATCCTTGTTATAAAGAAAAGCCGCCAGGATCTTTTTAGCCATGAATAACACAACACATCCACCACCAGATCTCACTGAATTTTATATCAACGAGAAGATTAGGCTGACTCTTATGGTCGCGTCAGTGGTAGCAGGTTTGGTAGGAAACGCACTGGTCGTCTTTATTATTCGGACGAAGAAAATACGCAGAACGAACGATGACATTTTTCTCTTAAATCTGGCTTGCGCCGATTTTATGAACATCGCTTTGGACACTGGTAGATTTGTAGTCCACCTCAGCTATCTTCGGGATGATCGCGGCTATCCGCCGGATAAAACTCTTATGTGGTGTAAGATATTCTGGCCATTGTTAACAGTTCCGTTTTGTGCAGGGGTTTACACCATCACTGCCATGTCCATACACAGATGTTGGGTTATCCTCAATCCTTTCAAGCAAAAGATAAGACGAGTATGGATCACTCTGATTGTCCTAAGTACGTGGGTTATCCCTGTTATCATCTATCTTCCTGTTAGCATCACATCAGTCAACGATGGTTGGTTATGTCTAAAAAAAGGATGGTCCAAGCTAGATGAAAAAGCCTTCTCTATTTTCACGCTCATAATTCAGTACCCACTACCTCTGCTCGTGATCATGATTGCCTACATCAACATCGGCATTTATCTGAAAAGAACCAGAGTTCCAAAACATGAGAGTGTTGTTTACAAGGGTACGACGCGTACTCGTCCAGGAGATGAATCTCGGAAAGACAGCATCGCCATGGCCAAGACGGTTGGTGCTATTGTTCTCCTGTTTTTTGTCCTGTTGCTCCCATTACAAATGTGTAAAGTGTTTTACCAATTTGGAATCACGGAAATCTGGGTATATGCCTTGTGGGACTACGGAGACGTACTGTTATCCCTTCACAGTGCCATAAACCCGTATCTCTACACCATCCTTACGCCATACTATCGCCAACGTATTTTTTCGTGGTATAGAAGAGGTAGGAGGGGGTCAGGCGTAAGTACAACTCAAGGAACTCGGAGCCGGAACCGTACCTGTAGTTATTCGCCAAGCTGCCAGACCAACGAGATCGAACTGAATGGAATAGATGCCACTAAAAGTGACAAGGCCAAGAAGCCAAAAGAACAAGAAAAAGAAAAGGACTCGAATGCCCATGGTTATGACATCAAGCTATGAACAAGACTAGAAAACATGAACAATGCAATACTAAATGAAATACGCAAGAACAATCGCCAGTCCATGCAAAATGACTTTGCACTAGCTGTGGCTGGTGGAACTATGCACCAATACAATTGCTCATCCGCTAGTTGTTGTCGGTTTACATTTAATTAGTCATGACCATGAAATAAGTAAACTGTAGACTACTGCCCGTTTTCTACAATAGGAAATATCTAGGAAATAGCATTTTCCTATGATAGGAAATATCTTGGAAATATCTAGGAAAATTCCTATAATAGGAAAATGCAATTTCCTAGATATTTCCTTGATAATTCCTATCACAGGTAATGAGCAAAAATTTCCAGTGGAAGTGGAAGCAGTGGTAACAACAGCAAGGCCTGGTTGTACGAAGCTTGGATAAAGTTATCCACCGGATAAGAGTTATCCGCTGTATAGATTTTGTACAGATTTTATGCGCTGGATAAGGATTTATCCGCTGGATAGCGCTATTCACCCTTCGTACAACCGGCCCCTGATGAAGAAGTATAAATAGTATTAGTATAAACCTACTGACGCGGTCTATCACACATGCGGCATTTTGATTGGCTACTCTACTAGAGGTCTAATTTGTGTAATACCATGATCACCTCGGGATCTATTGTTTTTGGAGGGACGTTTAATCGCTAACATCCCTCCCTCATGAATAGAAAGAGGGAAAATTAGTTCTAATATTCCCTCATTAATTATGAATGAGGGATGATTAGAACTAATCGTCCCTCATCCATAATTAATGAGGGACGATTAGAACTAATCGTCCCTCATGTTATTCATGAGGTACAGTCCCTCATATATCAATCATCGGGACGATCGGGACAACTTTGCACGCTGTCCCGAAACTCTATAACTTTCTAACGCACCGATACCTCTTACCACTGCACACTCTTACGCGTGTGGGATCTATGCATTCTATTTTGCGCATGGGCATAACGAAGCAAAGAAAGCATTATGAAAAACAATTTAGCTTTCGAATTGATTAACAACCTATAAATACTTGTTCATTGTAAGTATATAACAAAGAAATCTATTTTCGAAAGTCCCCAGAGAACAGGGTTACGCACAATTGGTAAAAGAATTGTATAATATTTTCAAGTTTTGGATGAACAAACAGCGAAGTATATTTTCGTTTATTTCCTCGGTGATCATGGTATTACAAAGTAATACCATGACTTCTTCGGGATATTAGTGATTAAATGTCCCCTCAGCCTCGGGAGGTTTAGTAAAAGTCCCTCGGCCTACGGCCTCGGGACTTCCACTAAACCTCCCTCGGCTTCGGGGACATTTAATCACTAATATCCCTCAGGGTCATGGTATTACTTATAAATATGGCGGATCAAAACCCTGAACTGCGTTTTGCAGTGATGTCTCAGGATTTTATCGATAATTTACATCCCTTTATTTGACCGATTAGTAGGTTTATACTAAAACAATTAGACCTCGAAGACAAATGGACCTTCGGTCTCATGGGCTTCTGACTCGTAATCCATTCATCTTCGTGGTCTAATACTCCAGTTTCGAGTTCATTTTGCTCAGCTTTTATAGTCTCAACACCGCGTAATATATTCTTTTGTGTTCAAGTCATTAACCCTTGGGAATAAATGGAATGTCGAAATGAACATAGCAAATGCTATAGAATTCCTCTGGGGTTTGCATGATTTCTTTGAATATGTCACATCTAATCGAGGCTAACGCTGAGCAACACAGAACTCGAAACTGGAGTATTGTTAAATGCATGGTGGTGGTGGTGGTTGTAGTGATAGTATACTGATAGTGATGATGCTTTATAATAGAGTGATTTTATTTAATCCGTGAAAAAAATTGGCAACCAAATAGTTAGTAGTAGTCTCTAAATCCAATGTTTTCTTTTGTTCTTTGCCAACTAGTATACTCACTAATTAATTAATCATGCATCTTTTTTTTTGCGGATTTACTTAAATAAAATCGCTATATAGCATTCATCTACATTTCGAAACACCCGACTTGCTAAAGGCGAGTACACGATGTAAATTTTCTTGCAATTTGCAATGCAATGCTGACAAAAGCAGAACATTGCAAGTTGCTGGCAAGATGTCAGACGCTCACAATTCTCTTCGCAACTCGCAACCGCAACTCTTTCTTGACCTTCGAAAAAACAGATATATCCGTGGTCACTACGTTCTGATTGGTCATTTGCGACAGGGATTGCATTGCAGGTTGCTGGATAGATGTTTCACGCTGCAACGTGCTTCGCAACGTTGCAAAAAGTAGAAACTCGTTTAACTTTTTCTGCAACTTGCAACGTTGCATTGCAAGTTGCAGAGATGGGTGTTACATGCGTAATCTCTTCTGCATCTTGCAACGCAACGGCGTTGCATTGCAAGTTGCAAGAAAAATTGCGCATCAATTCAGCCGCCATATTTCTCCGCGCTCGAGTGGCTGCGACGATAGCATCCATCTCGTAGTGGTGGCAGTGGCGGTGGAAGACAAGTGGTAGTGGTGGTGGTAGTGGTAGAATAGTGATTTCATTTTAACCCGTGAAAAAAGACTGATGACTATCTAGTGAGTTGATAAAGAACAAAAAACAATGGTTTTGAAGTCTACCACTGAGTGTTAGTCTGCCAATTTTTTCATGGTTAAAATAAAACCACACTGTAGTGGTTATAGAAGTAGTGATGGTAGTGATGGTGAGAGTAGTGGTGGTGGTAATGTTACTGATGGTGGTAACTATGGTAATTCTTTTTTCTTTTCTTTATGATGGGTCACAGTGCAACAGATGAAATTTTTTGGGGGATGGCCTTGGTGGTTGATATATAGTCACATTGTAAATAATATGTTGGGATCGATAAGGGTTTTAATAACAAGAAAAATAAAACAAGGGACCTGCTAAAGAGCTTTAGCACTTCAAGCTACCCTACGAAATCTTTTTTGATTGTACCTCTAAGTATGTATTAAGCTAATTACAATAAAAATTCGGGGATATCATTTGGGTTCATAGTCTTTCCATCCCATAGTCCATTTTGCTCGGCCTACAACGGTGTGCAAAATAGTTGAGACACTGTCCTCTCAAATGGGCACAACGTTATTTAATTCCTACTCGTGGACGAGTTATTCAATTTTTCTCGGTGACGCAACGGACATAAAATATTAACCATCTATGGTTACGAGTGTTACGTACTCCTCCCCACTGAAATTTAAACTATTTTCTTAAATAAAGTACTGATCTGGGTTCTAGATATAATACTGACTTCGAATCTAAAGTCTGGTAATAATTAAGTGTATTCTACTTGAGTTATTTCAATTTTTCTCTGCCGGCTAGAGCGCTATTAGTAATTTACGGTGGCCCACAGGGGCAACACACAATGCAAAATGCCTTTGAAAACACAACGAAGTTTTATAGAACACAACAATATTTCACAGAACACAATAAAGTCTCGTGGAACACAACAATCTTTCACTAAACACAACAAAGTTTCGTGGAACACAACAATCTCTCACAGAACACAACAAAGTTTCACAGTACACAAGTCTTTCACAAACAACTAAAATATTTCACGTACGGGGCAACACTCTTTCACAAGCACAGCTGCCACAGGCTTCCCAGTCTGATTATCTGTGGATTATGTCTAGTAACGGTCATTTCCAGGTTGAAAGCCAAATATACCCTGTTATATAGAAATGCTCTCAAAATGACTGATTTTTTCAAACATCATGGCAAATATTGAGTTCAAAAATAAAGATTAATGCTTATTTAAGTCTCGGAACTAAGGGATAGCTTGTTACCTCTTTCCCTCATCCCTCTCTTCCCTCACCCCTATTTGCGTTCTGGTGTACGTCGATCAGGTGGCACATACAGCACAATCGGAGAACAGTGAAAACGATCGACTGGTTATCACTATCGAAGCAAGACAACGCCAAGCTCGTGCTTTCACTTGTAAAAGTAGCGACGCAGGCATACACGCTAGCGCAAAAAAAAGGAAGGAAGGTTTTATTTTTCTTACGCGGGCTTGCGTCGTCTTGCGTCGTCTTTTCTTGTCTTTCGTCGTCTTGCGTTGTCTTGCTTCGTCTTTCGTCGTCTTTCGTTGTCTTTCGTTGCCTTGCGTTGTCTTGCGTCGTCTTTCGTTGTCTTGCGTCGTCTTGCATGCGTTGTGTTGAGTCATCGTGCGTGGTCTTGCGTGGTTTTCCGTTGTCTTGCGTCGTCTTGCGTCGTTAGCGTGAACCAGGCATTATGTCGTGTTTTATCCCACACCATAGGAAATGTAGCCAATCAGAAAGCAGGAAAGCCGTTGTATATTCGGCGGTATTCAACTGTCTCATCCCATGAGACATATTGCCATTATTTGCTGTATTTTCTATGTTGTGGGCTTAGTGTAGGATAAAATAATTGTATGTATTTGCTACCTGACGCATCAAATCAAAGCGATTTGAATTCATGCTACGGGGACAAATTCTAATGTAAGTCAGGAATTTTGTAAGAAATGATTTCCAATTTTATTATTCAAATGGGTATTTAAAAGTAAATAAAAATATTATCACTTGCGAGAAAAAACGTCCTGATATTCGAAAAGATAAAAGGAAAAAAGGAAAAAAAAGAAAGAAATTTGGAATGTCTAAGAAATGCACCCCACAGGAACAATGCAGTGAGATATATGAATAATTATAATTAAAAATAAAAAATGAATATGAAATTTATCAGAAAAAATATTAAAAACACCAAACATTTAAAAACAAGTTCAAAAAGATGTAATTTTAACTTAAAGCTTGGGAAAGAAACGGAAAAACGAAGAAAAAAAGAAGTCAGAAAAGAACCCGGCGTCGACGAGGATCGAACCTGTAACCCCTTAAAGAGCACCCCCCGGAAATAAAATAACAGACTGAATGAATAACTGTAAAAAGAAAAAAAGAAAATGAAATTTTGGGACGATTCTCCCGAGACATTCTGAGAAGCTGAGACATCGAATCGACTTACGTTACGGATGAAGATTTCGGCCCCATCCACGCTATCCCGGTGCTAAATATTACAGTTATCTTAGCCCGAAGGCCAGGGAGGGAGACGATATCCAGACCCTAATCCATACCTTTAGATATCACCTTAGACCGCTGCGCTACTTAGACACTTAATATATTTAAGGACTAATTGGGGTAGTCTATTCGGCGAAGTTTCATTGTAATGCTAATACTCCCCAGGGAAAGAAATGAACCAATCAGAGTCCAGCTATCAAAAAATAGCTGTTTTGTAAATAAATAGAAAGAGAAAATAAAAGAATAAGTTTTCAGGAACATCGAGCTTGTCTGCATTGTTTTACTCCATTGATTTGTCCCAATTCCCCAGTGAGATAGAAGAACCAATCAAAATCTAGTCGATTGAAGAGGGATCAATAAATGTCCATGATTATTTTAAGTACAGCAAGCTTCAAGCCGTTACGTACGCTATTACTTATGGATTTTTATTTCCCTTCCAAAGTGAAATGATCGGCCTCATTGAAGATGTTCAGTTGGAATCCACGTTTCTTATTTCAGGAATATCCCTAGAGCTTAATCAGATTAAAACATCAGCAAAGGTAAGTTCTTTTATAAGTTAAGGTGATTTAAAATTTGGATTGATACTTTTAGCTCATCGTTTTAAAACAAAGTTCGTAGTTTATTAGATAAAGTTCGTAGTTGTTTACATGTACGCGTTTGTTCTTCAATATTAACACCAAATTTGTTAGTTACATTGTCGATTTGAGTTTAATTGTGTAAGTAGACGAGAAATTAAATTATTAACTGATCTCGTCAAAATGTATCCCCGAAAACTCCACAGAGAATCTCGTAATGCAGAATGCCAAACTCGCGCAAGTTTTTATATTGTCGTATTCAAAATATTGGGAAATGTCATTTCTGCCTAGAAACTTAATAACACAAAAAAGTAAACTTTTTAAATCTTTCATAGTGCTTTCATTACATGATGAAATCTTTCAAGTCAGTTCACTGCTCTGCCTGACGAATTATCCTATACATAGTCTCATGCGACCTGCGCTGGGGCTATTGTTAATGGGGCTTGTTGCTTAATTTGTAGAAACCCAGAACACAAAATGTTATTTTCCCTGTAGCTTGTAACATTGTACACAACATGCATCGTGCGTGTGTCCGACCCTGCAACAGGTGCGCGCAACAGTTAGAGAAGTAGAAACGAGTTCTTTTTCTGAAGCCATACCAACGTTTTGCACAACTGCAGAAGTACAACATATATTTATGTTTATCTGTACAGCTTAATGGAAGTCTCTAAATTAGAAATTAAAATTAAACATATAAAACTAGTTCGACATGCCTTGGTTTCCAAACAAACAAACACTGCGACGTAGGTGTTGATGTGCATGGGTAGGCATTCTCTTGGCACTGCCAATCGTCAAAGGCCCGTGCAGCATATATAGTCGACCGACACCGAAGGCGAAGGTTGGCGAAGAAGGCGTAGGTTGTCGTTGGCGAAGGATGGACACACTCTTGCGTAAGGGACTTGATTAATTAGCTGAGTTGAGATCCTTGGTGAGGCGCGTCGGCATATTATACATCGATGTGTTAGCTGCCTCACAACTCTGCGGGCCCCGATAATGTGAAAACGCTCTTGAAGCGATCCCAATAAAGCTCAATAACATCTTAGGTCCTGCATGACACAGGCCTTTGTGTTCCTGTTGAATGATGAATGAGGCTAGATGATCTTTACCTTTGATTATCAGTGGATGTCTTGTTTTTAAGTGAAGACTTGATTGTGAGATTCTTCCGCCAACCATGAGGAGGCCATCCGAATCCAAGAACCGGTTGAATGGTTGAAGCGAGTCACCTTTGCTGAGCTGTTTACTGCTTGTGTTTCAGCTATGTGTAGCTCATCTACTGCCAGCGGGGTATCCTTACAGAGGTTTTGTCGATTAACAATACAAAACACCCATGCGATGACTTTAACTAGGCGACTAGGCGTGTACAGTTAGAATGTCTTTGAATGTCAATGATGACTGGGCTGGTCTCGACAGTGGCGTAGTTACCTATACGCAAATACGCACGTGCGTAACTCTGCCGTTAGAAAATAGAATATAAACTAAAAAGCAGAACAGAGCTGCAGAGCACAAAGAACAGAATACATGGATCTAAAACAGAGCAGAACTCCAGAACAGAAAGTTGGAACATATCATAGCTGTCGTCAATGTTGAAGGTGTTCATTGAGAATTCATTGACAAAGGTGTTCATTGAAAACTTTCTGGCTATACTCCACTGCAGTATGCGAGGTGACTTCTCTCTATGACTTACGCTGAATTGTATTAATGTTGACGCCAGAGTTAACTCTCTAAAAGACGCCCCTAGAAGGCTATCCGCACTAAAGTAAAGCAACCATATTTAACGTCGATAACTCGTAACAGCAATTCAACTGACAAACCTGAGGTCGACGATGCGCTCATTTTACTCCCCTCTCTCCATCAGTGCTCCGTTTTAAGGGTATTTAATAATTAAAGCTACACAGATTGGAAAGAAGTCGAAACAAGAATGTGAGGTCTGGCTGGGGATCGAACTCGGGACCTCTCGCACCGAAGGCCGCGCACTAACCAACTGTGCCATCCTTGCTCCTTGAGGTTAGAAAAGAGCACAATAGAATAATATCAGACATGCAATTTAAATATTCAGGATGTTGCTTGATCAAAAATGGTTTGCGAATTATATACGTCCAGTTCTATTTCTATTTATAAAATATAATAAACGCCTCTTATTTTTAAAACGCCCCCAGTGATAGTAAAATAAAAGTTTAACAGACGCCCTGGGCGTTAATAAGATTAATTACGGCATTATATAGTCATTTCGCTTTAACGCAATCTTCAATACCGGAACTCAGAACTATGAATATATCTAATGACGACACTGTGTAGTTTATTATTGATTTTAAAAAGTCAAGTAGTGTGATCTTTCATTTCTTCCTCCGCCCAATAACCGCAGACCTCCAGCAACCCACGCTAAGTAGTGTCTCATAAACCACTTTGTTGAAACGATACTGTTAGTTAAAAGATTTCTTGCGAATTGGTAGGTGCATTTTTTTGTCCGTTTGTTTTTGCTTTTGTTTCTAAGTTGTTTTCAAAGAGTAGTACTCTTTGTCTGTTTGTTTTTGCTTCTTTGAATTCAGATCAGAATGTTCAAATGTGTCGCTAACTTGATTTACTCAATGGAAATTCTTGCTCATTTCGTCTGATAGGATGTTAGCATTAGAACTGTAGGAGTTACGTACCCTCCCCCTCCCCCTCCCCCTCCCCCCACCCATGACGTCATTTTGTTATGACGCATTTTGTTATGACGCATTTTCAACAGTTTGTCTTCCCGGCTTTCTGTTAAACCCATCGGAAGTCAGAACTAAATATCTTCATGTGACGTCACTATATTATTTGTTGTTTAATTTTATAAAGGCAAGTAGTGTCTTATAAATCGCAGTTCTTAAACGATACTGTTAGTTGAAAGATTTATTTTTGAAGAATTACGAATTACTGCTCGAATTGGTAATTGCGAATTGGTAGGTGCAATTTTTTTTTTTTTTTTTTTTGTCCGTTTGTTTCTGCTTTTGTTTATAAGTTGTTTTACCTTTTTTTGTTTGCTTTTTTGAATTCATTGCACATTTTCATTATTATAATAATCACGTATGAATGCATGGGGAATGTTCAAATGTGTCGCTAACTTGATTTACTCAATGGAAATTCTTGCTCATTTCGTCTGATAGGATGTTAGCATTAGAACTGTAGGAGTTACGTACCCTCCCCCTCCCCCTCCCCCCACCCATGACGTCATTTTGTTATGACGCATTTTATTATGACGCATTTTCAACAGTTTGTCTTCCCTGCTTTCTGTTAAACCCATCGGAAGTCAGAACTAAATATCTTCATGTGACGTCACTATATTATTTGTTGTTTAATTTTATAAAGGCAAGTAGTGTCTTATAAATCGCAGTTCTTAAACGATACTGTTAGTTGAAAGATTTATTTTTGAAGAATTACGAATTACTGCTCGAATTGGTAATTGCGAATTGGTAGGTGCAATTTTTTTTTTTTTTTTTTTTTTGTCCGTTTGTTTCTGCTTTTGTTTATAAGTTGTTTTACCTTTTTTTGTTTGCTTTTTTGAATTCATTGCACATTTTCATTATTATAATAATCACGTATGAATGCATGGGGAATGTTCAAATGTGTCGCTAACTTGATTTACTCAATGGAAATTCTTGCTCATTTCGTCTGATAGGATGTTAGCATTAGAACTGTAGGAGTTACGTACCCTCCCCCTCCCCCTCCCCCCACCCATGACGTCATTTTGTTATGACGCATTTTATTATGACGCATTTTCAACAGTTTGTCTTCCCGGCTTTCTGTTAAACCCATCGGAAGTCAGAACTAAATATCTTCATGTGACGTCACTATATTATTTGTTGTTTAATTTTATAAAGGCAAGTAGTGTCTTATAAATCGCAGTTCTTAAACGATACTGTTAGTTGAAAGATTTATTTTTGAAGAATTACGAATTACTGCTCGAATTGGTAATTGCGAATTGGTAGGTGCAATTTTTTTTTTTTTTTTTGTCCGTTTGTTTCTGCTTTTGTTTATAAGTTGTTTTACCTTTTTTTGTTTGCTTTTTTGAATTCATTGCACATTTTCATTATTATAATAATCACGTATGAATGCATGGGGAATGTACCTATATATGCGGTGTACGGACATAACAGATTCACGAGCCAATTAGTACCGTACATAGGCCGGTTACGAGCCAATCAGAAACCGTACAGACCCTTCCATTTGCGTCTCTTTAACGCTCTATAAAGTAGTGCATTTAATTGCAGTTGGCAGAAGTTTCCCTGTATTTTTTCCACGAGTAACTCATTTGAAATGAGTTCATGCATTCGACGGTATAGAGGACACTGTACGTTAAAGGGGGACGACGATCAAAATCGGTTAAAATTGGAAATGGATTATTCCTAGTTGAAGTAACTCAGTGATAATAATAAATGCATATGAAGAATTAGTTTCCCAAAAGTTCTGCATTTTAAGCTCATTATCACCGAGAAATTTTAATTTAAAAGCCAAGAAAACAATAGATTTGAGTAAATGGCGTCATTTACTCACAATTTAGATGCTAATATACTTGATAATTTTGATCTGTCTCTTTTGAACATAAATAAAATATGTTGCTGTGTGATTATAGGAGCCATATAGATAAGTTCAAGCGAGTTTCAAGTCATTTTCAAATTTCATCGTCGTCCCACTTTAAAATATTTTTGTTGCTGTCTGACCGAAACTTGAGAAATATCACATGCATCAATTCTTCGAAGTTTTCTGTGAGAAAAACACTCTTGAATAGTAAAAGGCTATATTTTAACTAAGTAGTTGATTTTGATTGTTGTTGTTGTTGTTGTAGTTATTGTCGTCATCGTCGTCGTTGTTGTTAGATTATAATTGTAGCTTTAATTCTCCATGCCCACTGATATATGGTACCATATAGCAATTTTGTCGGCCAGATGGTTTTAAGGTGTTATCCTATTGTTTTTACTGCCCGGCACACTAAGATTTTTTGAACGCACGGCTTTTACAGTAACTTTATCTTGCTCCCACCAAAAATCAGCCTTAGACTAAAGTTTTATATCAAGTGCGTCAGTTTACTGGGGTACGGGATGCCATAGCAACAATAAACAAGAAGCATTGAAATCCCTTTATAATATTAATAAATGCTGAGCTCTTTTTATGAGATCCGGAAAATCCAATTGCATTTTGCACTTGGTGTCTGATAAAATACAGTTTCACTTGATGAATCTACAAACAACATCCCCAAGGAACATTTTCATTGATTCATTGTAACGCAGTAAAATTTAACGCGTATCCTAATCAGGGCCGTAACCGGGGGGTGCACTGGGTACCCGTATCGCTTATCTATAATCGCGTTTGAGAAAGGTAAGGCTCCGCCTGGTTACGGCCCTACTAATAAAACGTACATGATACTAAACTTCAGACCAACGGTGATTCTTGTGATAGCCTTTTTCAGTTCGATCGAGCAAGAAAAAGTTATTGTAAAAGCCGTTCAAAAATCTTAATGTGTCAGTAAAAAAGTGCGCTAACACCTTAAACTACTCTGACTATCTTTGCATAAAAATGTCGAGTGTTTTTCACGAGCTTTATGAATTTTCATTTGAGGAATTTCTCTATTCTAGGCACAGAGTACAAAAAACGTTTTGTGACAGAAATCATTTTTGCGTGTTTGCGCAAAACTAAGCTACAATCAAACACCGGGTTCAAAAATGATCTAACAAAATTCCAAAGCTGCAGTCAAACCAAGGCGGGACCGAATCTTAGTAGTATGAGTGCATAGATGTAAAAACTTTTCAAGGGAATTTTTATATATTTTACTTTTTTTATATATTTTTATATATGATAGAACAAGACTGAAGGAATCCTTGTAATAAAGAAAAGCCAAGAAAAGCCAGATCCTTAGTCATGAATAACACAGCACATCCACCAACACAAGATCTCACTGAATTTTATATCAACGAGAAGATTAGGCTGACTCTTATGGTCGTGTCAGTGGTAGCAGGTTTGGTAGGAAATGCACTGGTCGTCTTCATTATTTTTACCAAAAAAACATACAGAACGAACGATGACATTTTTCTCTTAAATCTAGCATGTGCTGATTTTATAAACATCGCTTTGGACACCGGTAGGTTTGTAGTCAAACTCAGCTATCTTCGGGATGATGACGGCCATCCGCCGGATAAAACTCTTATGTGGTGTAAGATATTCTGGCCATTGTTGTCAGTGCCGTTTTCAGCAGGGGTTTACACCATCACTGCCATGTCCATACACAGATGTTGGGTTATCCTCAATCCTTTCAAGCAAAAGATAAGACGACTTTGGATCACTCTGATTGTCCTAAGTACGTGGGTTATCCCTGTTATCATCTATCTTCCTGTTAGCATCACATCAGTCAACAAAGGTTGGGGATGTAACAAAGTAGGATGGTCCAAGCTAGCTACAAAAGCCTTCTCTATTTTCACGCTGATAATTCAGTACCCACTACCTCTGCTCGTGATCATGATTGCCTACCTCAAAATTGGTATTTATCTGAGAAGAACCAGAGTTCCAGAACATGAGAGTGTTGTTTACAAGGGTACGACGCGTACTCGTCCAGGAGATGAATCTCGAAAAGACAGCATCACCATGGCCAAGACGGTTGGTGCTATTGTTCTCCTGTTTCTTGTGCTGTTAATCCCATTACAAATATCCAAAGTGGCTTTCTATTTTGGAATCATGAAAACCTGGGTCTATGCCTTGTGGGACTACGGAGACGTACTAGCATCCCTTCACAGTGCCATAAACCCGTATCTCTACACCATCCGTACGCCGTACTATCGCAAACGCATTTTATCGTGGTTTAGAAGAAAAAGGAGTATCAGATCATCAAGGCCATATATTTCTCCAGCGCAAGTAGAACTCAAGGAACACAAGGCTGAACCCGTAGTTATTTGCCACACCAACGAGGTCCAACTGGATGGAATAAATGCTACTGAAAGTGCAAAAGATGGGAAACCAAAAGAACAAGAACAAAAACAAGAAAAGGACTCGAATGTCCATGGTTATGACATCAAGCTTTAAACATGACTAAAAACGTGAGCACTGTAGGAAGGTTGCGTGCAATAATGAACGCATCCATGGCCACAAGATCAATCCCCAATCAATGCAAAATAACTTTGCGCTAGCCTTAACTTGTGAAACTTGCACTTATACAACTGCACATCCACTAGTTGTTGCTCCATTTAGCCACGACCATGCATTAAGTAAACTGTGGTGGACTATATGACGCTGTATAGATGTGGTCGTGTAATTAAGCAATAGTTGAAGCAGTGGTAATAACAGCAGAACAAGAAGTATGAATAGTAATGGTAGGAGTACCAGTTGTGTAGTGGTAGTGGTCATTGTAGTGATATTGGTAGGGGTGGTAGTAGTTTATTTGTAGTATAGTATCAGCGGTAACGATAGTGGTAGAGGTGTCTGGTGTTGTTGTAGTTTTAGTAGTGGTGGTAATGGTAACTATCATATGACCCGTATTTCTCTGCTCACGCGCTCTTAATAAAACCTTCAGAAAAGATGACGTGGTCGCGGCCGTACGACTTTGCTCGAGCGGGCCGTAAAAATCCGTACGGCTCTGCTCGTTTCCACGCGCTATATTTCTATTTGTATTGGAGAGTATTTTTAGCACTTTTTATAACAACAACAACAACAACAAAACAACAACAACAACAACAACAAATCAGGTCATATGATAAAATGTTTATTGACTGAGTTAGGTTGGGCCAGACGAGAAAATATTTCGCTCTTGGTCGTTTGTACGGACCTCTCTACGCTCGGTCCATACAGCAAAACCTCGAGCCAAATATGTTCCCGTCCGGCCCTCCCACTCAGTCAATAAGTACATAATATTGGTAAAAGTGGTGTTGGTATTGATTAGTAGCGTTGGTAGTGGTAGCTACATTGGTAGAGGTGGTGTTGTTGCATATCAAACATACCTCTATAAAAATGTGTCGTTCGCATGGCCATGAAGTCTATTCCATATTTGGGCAGGCATTACCTTATTTGGAAGTCACGTCGATTTGTTTCTGTTGATTTTCTTGTAATTTGGAGCATCAAACAGTCAAAATTCCATCAAAACTTGCAGATATTGTAGCGAGACACACCACATTGTCCATGCTTGATATGGTATTGGTAGTCTTAGTAGTGGTGGTAATGGTAGCTATATTGCAGAGGTGTTGTTGGTAGTATTGATAGTCATCGTAGTTATGGTAGTTATATTGGTAGAGGTGTTGTTGGTATTGGTTGTCTATTTGCAGTGGTGGTAGTGGTAGCTATATTGGTAGAGGTGTTGTTGGTAGTATTGATAGTCATCGTAGTTACGGTAGTTCTATTGGTAGAGGTGTTGTTGGTATTGGTTGTCTATTTGCAGTGGTGGTAGTGGTAGGGGTTGGGTGTACTAGTGGTACTAGGAAATTGTAGTAGTGGTAGTGAATGGTGATGGGAGTAGTACTAGTGGCAGTGATGGTGGTAGCATTTGTAGCTGTGGTGTGGTAGTGTTAGTAGTGATAGTACTGAATAGTATTGTAATAGCAGTATTATAGCTATAGTTGTTATGGTCGTTATATTATTAGTGTTTGCGGTAGTGATATATAGGTGTGTGTTAGTGGTAGAGATAGAGATGCAATGGTTTAGTTTACCCGTAAAACTAAGGTCAACCTACTAGTTTGTAGTAGACTCTAAATCCATTATTTCTCTTGTTCTTTACCAACTAGTACTCACCAAATAGTCGTCTTTTTTTACGAGTTAAAGTGCAACTACACCAATTAAGACCACTCAAACAAATTTCCATGTAAGTTATCTAATCACGGCTGAGTATATAAACTAATGAATCTCTAGAGAATTTCTAATATTTGGTTAAAAATGCATGTTTGCCAAATACAGTAAGATTGAACAAGAAGCTTAGGCTGTAAGAACTTGCTACAAGTCCTCGGAAATTTGACTGAAATTTTGTTTTGGTGGCCTTGGTTGATGTATAGTCACATTGTACATAAAATCACTCTAAAATAATTGCTAGCGATAGTGAAATTGGTATTGGAG
This sequence comes from Telmatactis stephensoni, assembly GCA_029948255.1. Taxonomy (NCBI): domain Eukaryota; kingdom Metazoa; phylum Cnidaria; class Anthozoa; order Actiniaria; family Isophelliidae; genus Telmatactis; species Telmatactis stephensoni. The sequence goes on from JALIZF010001912.1 coordinate 1,385,159, forward strand.
TCATGTACAGAAAATCGCAGTTACCTTACAGCTAATTTTCGGTGATTTGTTGTAGGACACAAATGTCAGGATAGCGATCTAATAACGAAAAAAAACATAAAGACCCGTTGAAGAGCTCCAGTACTTTATTCAAGCTACATTAATCTATACTAATCCTTATTTTGACTTTACGTCTAACATCTTATTTAAGCTAATTAGAATGAAAATTCGAATATAAAATTTGTACATATTCGATGCGCTCAACTAGACTCAAAAGGGATAAATGTTGTGATTTGTTTGCGAGTTTTTATCGTAAAGATTACTAAACCAACTAAAGCTTTTACAGTTGCACGATTATATATACAATAGATTCAATTCTGATTGGCTCACGCCGTCTGTAATTCGTATTAGTCATTGGCTAATTGTAGAAGGCCAACGCAAAGCCTTCATTGGCATCAATCAAAGCACATAGACTAGTAGAAAATCATGTGAAATAAAACTTTGGGATTTGCTTTTTTATGGACAATACGGCACATTCTGTGAATTAGAGTTAGAATTTTTAGAATTTCAGAGTTTTGTTTCTAATATATATGTAACTTGCAACTTCTACTAGTACACCCTGGTAGGAATAAGCTAAGTTTCACAATGGACCTTATGTAGGTACCATTGTGATTCTTGACGGTTATCTGGTTGGATGGACTTGGACGATTCTAGACATAGGCCACTGGTACGGTTGTCTTTCATGATGACGATATTTCCAAGCTTGAAGTTGCCTCCATTTGTTAAAGTCTTGGAATCCACATAAGTACTCTGTCGATCATATCTTACAGAAGAGTTGTACGAGCACAATTTCCATCGTTTTGGATGAGCTAATGGAAGCTGCATTGCGGCCTGACTTAGCATGACCTATGGCCTCGATTGGTCTACCAATGAGCAAGTGGCTTCGAGTGATTGGTGTGATTCCATCGTCGTTATTGGCGTCGAGGGTCAATGTAATAGGACGCGTGTTGAGACTTCCCTCAACTTGATGTAGCTTGGTCGTCAATTCTTCAAAGGCTAGCTTAAAGCTGTTGCCAACAATGCGTTTAAGATGGTACTTACAGGCTTACACTGTACTTACAGAGCCATAGTGTGGACCTGTAGGTGGACTAAAGAACCATTGGATGTCTTGCGTTGAGCAGTGGTCAGTTATGGTTCCTTGAGGTGATTGCTGCTTGAGACTGTTGAAAAGTTCTTTCAGCTCCTTGTTTCCACGCGTAAACAGCGATCCATTGTCCTCCATATTTGTGATGGTGTTCCTCTTTTAGCGACAAATCGACGAAGGGCTGCAATGAACGCTTCTGTTGTCAGATCTGAAACTAGTTTTAGGTGACATGCCTTAATTTCCAAACCGACAAACACTGCGACATAGGTGTATCTGATGTATGTAGGCTTTTTCTGGGCACTGCCAATCGGCAAAGGCCTAGCATAGTCGACCGACACCCTGTGGTTGTAGAAGGATGGAGACACTCTTGCGGAAGGGACTTGACCCATTAGCTGAGTTGAGAACTTTGCGTCGGCATATTGCACATATTGATGTGTTAGCTGTCTCACAACTCTGCGGGCCCCGATAATGTGAAACCGTAACGTTCTTGAAGTGATCTCAACATCTTAGGCCCTACAGGACACAAGTGTTTGTGTTCCTGTTGAAAGACGTGTGAGGCTAGATGATCTTTACCTTTGAATATCAAAGGTTTCATTTCTTAACATCTTTATATTTTTCTCATACCACTCCTATTTAACTCACCTGAATTGTCAACATTCCCCTTGAAAATTGATTATCATTTTGTATTATACCGCTTGACCGCCAGTGCTAGGATTAGCCATATTATATTAGCACTTAATAAACTGAAACGAAAACAGTGAATGTCTTGCTTCGTAGTCAAGACTTGATTGTGAGATTCTTCCGTCAACCATGAGGAAGCCATCGGAATCCAAGAACGGGTTGAATGGTTGAATCGAGTCACCTTTGCTTAGCTGTTTACTAGATCGTTAGTCAGACATATCAGCTACATTTGCAAGCTGCTTTATTTCTTTATCTGATGTGATATGCTTCGAAGGTCTTGAAGCAGTGGCTACCTTTGCTTATCCAATATTGAACCATAGAGCTGTCCGTGAGTGGTCGAACGTTGCAGCTGCAGACATCTTGAGAACGTCCTGGACGTACTTGAAGAGTCTTGCTAGAAGTTGCCCTCCATCTAGCTCAAGACGGGAAAAAATATTTCCTTCAATGGTGCAACTTTTGTTTTGGAGATGGCAATAGACAAATAAACTCCGCTGGCCGTGTCGACGCTGCGTAAGTAGGTATGCCGCAATATGGTCTCTCTCCTGCGTAGAGAACCTATAAGCTGTCTATTGACAATATTGGAGTGGACAGGTGCGTATCGGTGAGTTAGGGATTCGTAGTGAGGAAATTTGAGATAACCCCTTTCTCCATGCAAATTTGCTAATCTTGTTCTATCTCAAGGGGGAGGGCTATTGCATTGTATCTGCTGTTCCCACAAGCGTTGGAAGTAGATGTCGACAACTTGTGACACAGGAGATGAGACCTAATGGGTCAAATATCTTGGACGAATCTGATAGCATTATTCGTTTGGTGAGATCGATGTCCGGGACAGAATCTTCACGGGATGAGTTTTCAACAAGAGCGTGAAGCGTTTGGACGAACCAACATTCGTAGACGAATTTTTTTTCTCTTGACTTAAGTAAAGCTTTTGATTCAGTACGTAGATCACAACATACTGTTGTCAAAACTTGAACACTATGGCATACGAGATATTGTTTATTAATGGTTTCGCTCTTATCTGTGTGACAGTAAGCAGTTTGTTTCAATCAATAATATCAACTCAGACTATACACGACTTTCATAATGGCCGCTGCTAATTAGCATAAATAGTGAAAAATTACTATTTCTGGAACTGTATCAATTTGAAATTATTAAGATTGTTGATTTTGATAATTTGTGCAATTTTCAAAACAAAACATTAAATCCTTGACAAGATATGGGGATTTAAAATTCTGAAAATGCACCAAAACGAGGCTACCAAGGCTTTTGGTCAAATTTACATACAAAACTCTCTATTTTTGACAGCGCATAACTTTTTTGATATTGAACCAAAAGTGATAATATTTTCTGAAAATATTTGTCTTGAAGTAATTTCTCACATAGCATTGATAATTTCTTGCACAAGGCCCTCATTTTCTCTAATGGAAAAAACTGAATTATGAAAGTGGTCTATTGCAGTGTTAGTTGTGGGGTTTCTCAAGGATCGGTTCTTGGCCCGCTTTTGTTCTTGTTGTATATTAATGACTTCAACAACTCTACTAATGCTTTTGAATTTCATCTCTTTGCAGATGACACAAACATCTTTTGCAAAAACAAAAGTTTGCTATCTCTAGAAGCAACAGTTAACTATAATCTTAAAGCTGTTACTGATTGGCTAAATAGTCATCATCTTGCACGCTAAATGTCGACAAAAATAGTTTTGTCATTTTCCATCCTCAGCAAAAGAAAATATATTATAATGAAAGAATTAAAAATGTTTGAAGCAGCACATTCAATACATGTTGCCTCCAAATTACGAAGAGGCTGTGGCCTTCTTAAAAAGCTTCGACCCTTTGTCAATTCAAATTTACAATTTTATTATTCATTAATATTTCCATTCTTGACATATGAGCTGATAATTTGGGGAAATACGTACCCTACTTCTATTCCACCAATCGTAATTCTCCAGAAAATAATTATTAGAACCATGAATTTCTCTTCTTATGATGCTCATTCTATTCCAATTTTTAAAAACTTTAGTATTATCAAATTTACAGACCTTATACATTATTACCAAAATTCTCTCTTTATGTTTTAATATTCTATTCAAAGAAATTACCTTGTGCATTTGAAAATTTCTGCACCTCAGTCAGTAATGTTCATAATTACAATACAAGGTTGGCTTCTAAAAATTTTTTTTACATTCCTCCCGCTAGGACAAACTATGCTAAATTCAGTATAAGAGTTATGAGGCAAAAATCTGGAATTCAATACCTTATAAGTTCAAGGATTGCTCGAAATACAAATTTAAACGACTTCTGAGAAAAATGATCTTATAAAGAATTATTGGTTTGCTGAATTAATTTAATATTGAAACTTTGGGTTGTTTTATCTTCAATTAAAATAGAGTAAATTGTATTTATTGTAGAGTATAATTGTATAAGTATAATTGTATTTATATTTATTTATAGATTTGTGTGTACTTCAATTACACAACCTTTTTCCCTTTTTCATGTCAAAGTTTTAATATTCTATTAATATAAGTGTATATTTTTCATAACGTATTTATTGAATGTACATCATTTTGTGTGTATTTGTATATTGTGTGACATCATACCTATGAGAATTTTTGTATTTGATTATATGAACGTTATTCAGAACTTTTTTCACTACAATAATCAGTTTTCTATACTTTGAGTTTATTCTCTGACCTTCAAATTAATTAATTCTCTTAATGATCAATCTTTTTATGTTAACTACTAGATTAGCTCTGCTATTTAGTTGACATTCACCATTGTAAGTCCGTTTTAATTTGTATATATTTGTAGATATTGTACAAAAAATGGTGCGAATAAACGAAACATTTCAATTAGCACCCAACCGAAGATTGTTTGGACAGAACGTGTTTTTTGGTCTCAATATGATTGTAGTTTTTAGAATCTCGGGAAACACATCCATACCTGTCAATTGGTTTTGACATATTGAATTCCGGATCAGCTAACTGCAGAGATTCTGGGTTTGGCAATAGTGGTTTTGGACTGAAGTCGCAACCTCGTTCCCAGGCCCTTTTCCTTTGTGAGGAGAGGAAGCACACTTGCTGAGACTTGATTAAGGAAACCGACTAAGGAAAGTCTTTCTGATTAGCCTGGCCCTATCTCAACTTGTAGAACCAACTCTTGCTTAGCTTGTAAAAAGCTGTTGTTCAAAGTATAATAGACGGGTTGTCAGAACACAGGTGATCCCTAGAAAGTCCCTCGTAACATTGAATTCAGAGGTAGTTTTGATTTCGATTTCAACTTAAACAACAGCGTCGTACACGTGTTAACACGCAGTTACGACGCTTGCTTGCTTACCTGGGCACTGCGCATCTTGAAACCGACATCAAAAGTACCTCTGAACACAATTTTCAAACTTTATTGGGCTACAAAAAAAGCATGATTTTTCATAGTTTCAATTATAATAACTTTCAAAAATTAAAATTAATGTTTAAAATAATTTTTCTTGGCCTGTCAATCAAGCTGCGCGCCTAACCTTGCATGAAGAAACAGTCTTCCGTTTAAAGAGATGGCTTATTGCCTTGGTCTTGGTAGTCGTAATTGCTGCGATTCTTTCTGTTAGTATATGTAATAGGACTCCATGCTGTCCAATTTGAAAAAAAAGTGGAAGAAAATTGCGAGGACTACCAAAATTGCACTCTGCTCGCAGGGTAGTTATCTAGGTCTACTCCGGCCCTAAAATCGCCTAATATCGCTTAATATCGCCTAATATCGCCCAAGATCGCTCAATATCGCCCAAGATAGAGCGTCAACTCGAAATGGCTAAAATTTCCCAATATCGCCTAAGATCGCCCAAGATCGCCCAAGTAGGCCTTTATCTCAGTTAAAACCGTTTGAAAAAAGAACAACAACTAAATAACTTGCCTGGTTGATTTTGACTGAATATTTGCATGCAAACTACCTCAAGCTCAATAAACTTTACTCATAGCCAAAAATGAGAACTACTTTATTACGTACTAATTCATTATCTTATTTCAGTCTTGATGAGATTGAACAGCCGATAAGATTTTCTCAAAAGGCTTGATCCTAATCGTTGTATATCGGTAAAACAGGAACCAACATAAAACATCCGCCCCGTATCAAACAATTGTATGTCGTTCGTTGGGGTTCCTGTGTATTTTCATTGGGTTGCCTGTGCACCCACTTGCGAGGTAGCTAAGCCAAAATGGTCGACAGGATATTGTTGAAGTGTTTATTCTCTACAATTTCTGCAAGTTTCAAGCCAAAATCTTAACATTAAGAGGCAAAAAACATCAAAAAAACATTTACACGGACTTCCATATAAGGTAAGATGCCCAAATATGGAATGAGAAACGAACGACACATTTCTATTGTCAATTCTTTGATATCCATTGCCATCAAAACACTTGACGAATTTGACAGATATCGTACAGAATGGTTTCTGACGAGAAAAGCTAGAGATTTCAACCTCTAGTCATCGTCTACCGAACAGCCAGGTTGATTTCAAATATAGAGAGAGTCTCTCAAATTCTTTATTATAATCATCTAACTGCTTGGAATAGCGTTGAAAATCTTCTTGGTCATGCAGTCTACTATCTTGTCTATCTTAACGATTGAATCACAGGCTTACCAATCTCAATATGAGTGGAAGCAGTTATATGGGCTTCCTGTGTTATCTGAATGACCGTTAATCAACGACGCTCGAATTTCGCACAGCTTTGTCCCCTTTTTGTGATATTTTTCCAATAATAATAAAGATTATGAGTTATATAAGGGTTTGCGTTGTGTAACAGCGGTATTCGGCCTTCCTTTTTCGGGAGATTATTTGAAGTCACAGGCTTTCCTTGAAATTTATCAATTTTGCTTAGGAGAGACTGTATTATCAGTCCAGCACTCCTCGGACATATGGAAGTACGGTACAGTTACGGGACAAAAAATTGTACCGTACAGACCCCCCTTGGGGGAGCCTCCCTCTATAATACTCTATAATTTTTAATAGGTATGCGCGGCACTAAAGGATATAGGTTTGGAAAGGATTTTGGTCTTAAAAAGGGTACAATTTTAAAGGGGTACTTGGATGAGAATAAATTAAAATTGGAAGTGAATTGAAACTTAGTCAAACGTATCAAGAGATTTTAGAGATTTTTACAATAATGTATGATCACATATATACTATTACATATATACACAAGAGATTTTAAAGATTTTTACAATAATTAGAAATAAGAGTCTTCAGCTTATTTGTGAATGCTATGTATGAAAAACGTTTGACAATTTCTTGTAATTATCCAGTGAATTAAAAATGGTTGGGCCTTGATATTTCAAAGAAAATTGGCAAAGATTGGGCCGTACAGAGGGTACCTGTATTAAAGATTTGGTTATTCAAAGTAAACATACCTTGGAATTTTTCAGGAAGATATTTGTTTTTATAGGAAAACATAAATTGACCTATTTTGCAGTTTTCGAATATCATGCATGAGATTTCATTAGATACAAATTATTAAATACTGGATCAGTATGGGCACAAAAACCACTCTTACTAATGATCCTGACAATTCGTTTTTGTAAAATCACCAGTCGTTTTTTGAAAACCTCGCGGTTTTAAGATTGTGTGTTTTTATTATTTTTCAGACAATTATATCAGTATGATAGAGCAAGACTAAAAGAATCCTTGTTATAAAGAAAAGCCGCCAGGATCTTTTTAGCCATGAATAACACAACACATCCACCACCAGATCTCACTGAATTTTATATCAACGAGAAGATTAGGCTGACTCTTATGGTCGCGTCAGTGGTAGCAGGTTTGGTAGGAAACGCACTGGTCGTCTTTATTATTCGGACGAAGAAAATACGCAGAACGAACGATGACATTTTTCTCTTAAATCTGGCTTGCGCCGATTTTATGAACATCGCTTTGGACACTGGTAGATTTGTAGTCCACCTCAGCTATCTTCGGGATGATCGCGGCTATCCGCCGGATAAAACTCTTATGTGGTGTAAGATATTCTGGCCATTGTTAACAGTTCCGTTTTGTGCAGGGGTTTACACCATCACTGCCATGTCCATACACAGATGTTGGGTTATCCTCAATCCTTTCAAGCAAAAGATAAGACGACTATGGATCACTCTGATTGTCCTAAGTACGTGGGTTATCCCTGTTATCATCTATCTTCCTGTTAGCATCACATCAGTCAACGATGGTTGGTTATGTCTAAAAAAAGGATGGTCCAAGCTAGATGAAAAAGCCTTCTCTATTTTCACGCTCATAATTCAGTACCCACTACCTCTGCTCGTGATCATGATTGCCTACATCAACATCGGCATTTATCTGAAAAGAACCAGAGTTCCAAAACATGAGAGTGTTGTTTACAAGGGTACGACGCGTACTCGTCCAGGAGATGAATCTCGGAAAGACAGCATCGCCATGGCCAAGACGGTTGGTGCTATTGTTCTCCTGTTTTTTGTCCTGTTGCTCCCATTACAAATGTGTAAAGTGTTTTACCAATTTGGAATCACGGAAATCTGGGTATATGCCTTGTGGGACTACGGAGACGTACTGTTATCCCTTCACAGTGCCATAAACCCGTATCTCTACACCATCCTTACGCCATACTATCGCCAACGTATTTTTTCGTGGTATAGAAGAGGTAGGAGGGGGTCAGGCGTAAGTACAACTCAAGGAACTCGGAGCCGGAACCGTACCTGTAGTTATTCGCCAAGCTGCCAGACCAACGAGATCGAACTGAATGGAATAGATGCCACTAAAAGTGACAAGGCCAAGAAGCCAAAAGAACAAGAAAAAGAAAAGGACTCGAATGCCCATGGTTATGACATCAAGCTATGAACAAGACTAGAAAACATGAACAATGCAATACTAAATGAAATACGCAAGAACAATCGCCAGTCCATGCAAAATGACTTTGCACTAGCTGTGGCTGGTGGAACTATGCACCAATACAATTGCTCATCCGCTAGTTGTTGTCGGTTTACATTTAATTAGTCATGACCATGAAATAAGTAAACTGTAGACTACTGCCCGTTTTCTACAATAGGAAATATCTAGGAAATAGCATTTTCCTATGATAGGAAATATCTTGGAAATATCTAGGAAAATTCCTATAATAGGAAAATGCAATTTCCTAGATATTTCCTTGATAATTCCTATCACAGGTAATGAGCAAAAATTTCCAGTGGAAGTGGAAGCAGTGGTAACAACAGCAAGGCCTGGTTGTACGAAGCTTGGATAAAGTTATCCACCGGATAAGAGTTATCCGCTGTATAGATTTTGTACAGATTTTATGCGCTGGATAAGGATTTATCCGCTGGATAGCGCTATTCACCCTTCGTACAACCGGCCCCTGATGAAGAAGTATAAATAGTATTAGTATAAACCTACTGACGCGGTCTATCACACATGCGGCATTTTGATTGGCTACTCTACTAGAGGTCTAATTTGTGTAATACCATGATCACCTCGGGATCTATTGTTTTTGGAGGGACGTTTAATCGCTAACATCCCTCCCTCATGAATAGAAAGAGGGAAAATTAGTTCTAATATTCCCTCATTAATTATGAATGAGGGATGATTAGAACTAATCGTCCCTCATCCATAATTAATGAGGGACGATTAGAACTAATCGTCCCTCATGTTATTCATGAGGTACAGTCCCTCATATATCAATCATCGGGACGATCGGGACAACTTTGCACGCTGTCCCGAAACTCTATAACTTTCTAACGCACCGATACCTCTTACCACTGCACACTCTTACGCGTGTGGGATCTATGCATTCTATTTTGCGCATGGGCATAACGAAGCAAAGAAAGCATTATGAAAAACAATTTAGCTTTCGAATTGATTAACAACCTATAAATACTTGTTCATTGTAAGTATATAACAAAGAAATCTATTTTCGAAAGTCCCCAGAGAACAGGGTTACGCACAATTGGTAAAAGAATTGTATAATATTTTCAAGTTTTGGATGAACAAACAGCGAAGTATATTTTCGTTTATTTCCTCGGTGATCATGGTATTACAAAGTAATACCATGACTTCTTCGGGATATTAGTGATTAAATGTCCCCTCAGCCTCGGGAGGTTTAGTAAAAGTCCCTCGGCCTACGGCCTCGGGACTTCCACTAAACCTCCCTCGGCTTCGGGGACATTTAATCACTAATATCCCTCAGGGTCATGGTATTACTTATAAATATGGCGGATCAAAACCCTGAACTGCGTTTTGCAGTGATGTCTCAGGATTTTATCGATAATTTACATCCCTTTATTTGACCGATTAGTAGGTTTATACTAAAACAATTAGACCTCGAAGACAAATGGACCTTCGGTCTCATGGGCTTCTGACTCGTAATCCATTCATCTTCGTGGTCTAATACTCCAGTTTCGAGTTCATTTTGCTCAGCTTTTATAGTCTCAACACCGCGTAATATATTCTTTTGTGTTCAAGTCATTAACCCTTGGGAATAAATGGAATGTCGAAATGAACATAGCAAATGCTATAGAATTCCTCTGGGGTTTGCATGATTTCTTTGAATATGTCACATCTAATCGAGGCTAACGCTGAGCAACACAGAACTCGAAACTGGAGTATTGTTAAATGCATGGTGGTGGTGGTGGTTGTAGTGATAGTATACTGATAGTGATGATGCTTTATAATAGAGTGATTTTATTTAATCCGTGAAAAAAATTGGCAACCAAATAGTTAGTAGTAGTCTCTAAATCCAATGTTTTCTTTTGTTCTTTGCCAACTAGTATACTCACTAATTAATTAATCATGCATCTTTTTTTTTGCGGATTTACTTAAATAAAATCGCTATATAGCATTCATCTACATTTCGAAACACCCGACTTGCTAAAGGCGAGTACACGATGTAAATTTTCTTGCAATTTGCAATGCAATGCTGACAAAAGCAGAACATTGCAAGTTGCTGGCAAGATGTCAGACGCTCACAATTCTCTTCGCAACTCGCAACCCAACTCTTTCTTGACCTTCGAAAAAACAGATATATCCGTGGTCACTACGTTCTGATTGGTCATTTGCGACAGGGATTGCATTGCAGGTTGCTGGATAGATGTTTCACGCTGCAACGTGCTTCGCAACGTTGCAAAAGTAGAAACTCATTTAACTTTTTCTGCAACTTGCAACGTTGCATTGCAAGTTGCAGAGAGGGGTGTTACATGCGTAATCTCTTCTGCATCTTGCAACGCAACGGCGTTGCATTGCAAGTTGCAAGAAAAATTGCGCATCAATTCAGCCGCCATATTTCTCCGCGCTCGAGTGGCTGCGACGATAGCATCCATCTAGTAGTGGTGGCAGTGGCGGTGGAAGACAAGTGGTAGTTGTGGTGGTAGTGGTAGAATAGTGATTTCATTTTAACCCGTGAAAAAAAGACTGATGACTATCTAATGAGTTGACAAAGAACAAAAAACAATGGTTTTGAAGTCTACCACTGAGTGTTAGTCTGCCAATTTTTTCACGGTTAAAATAAAACCACACTGTAGTGGTTATAGAAGTAGTGATGGTAGTGAATGTGGGAGTAGTGGTGGTGGTGGTAATGTTACTGATGGTGGTAACTATGGTAATTCTTTTTTCTTTTCTTCATCATGGGTCACAGTGCAACAAATGAAATTTTTTGGGGGTGGCCTTGGTGGTTGATGTATAGTCACATTGTAAATAATATGTCGGGATCGATAAGGGTTTTAATAACAAGAAAAATAAAACAAGGGACCTGTTGAAGAGCTTCAGCACTTCAAGCTACCTTAATCTACACGAAATCTTTTTTGATTGTACCTCTAAATATGTATTAAGCTAATTACAATAAAAATTCGGGGATATTATTTGGGCTGATCGTCTTTCCATCCCATAGTCCATTTTGCTCGGCCTACAACGGTGTGCAAAATAGTTGAGACACTGTCCTCTCAAATGGACACAACGTTATTTAATTCCCACCATGCAGGTCCTGACATGGGTATTTCGAAATCCCCCCTCCCTCCCCTCTCCCCAAACACAATGTTGATTGGGACGGGTCTTGGACCTAGCCAGAATCCCCAAAGCCTACTCAACATTCATGAGCATACCATTGCATTGGATTGGAATGGTTATTGTGGCTTAGACTCTTTCTGAATCCAAGGCCGAATCCCGAGCTGGGGGCGGAAAAACGCTCCTCCCCCAACAAATTTTCATTGACCCATGCAATGGAGTAATGATCTGGATTGCAAACGTCAGAGTGACTTGCATTTGGATTCTAGAGTTTGATAAGGATTGAGTGTATCGTGGACGAGTTATTCAATTTTTCTCGGTAACGCAACGGACATAAAATATTAACCATCTATGGTTACGAGTGTTACGTACTCCTCCCCCCTGAAATTTAAACTATTTTCTTAAATAAAGTACTGATCTGGGTTCTAGATATAATACTGACTTCGAATCTAAAGTCTGGTAATAATTAAGTGTATTCTACTTGAGTTATTTCAATTTTTCTCTGCCGGCTAGAGCGCTATTAGTAATCTACGGTGGCCCACAGGGGCAAAACAAAATGCAAAATGCCTTTGAAAACACAACAAAGTTTTATGGAACACAACAATCTTTCACAGAACACAATAAAGTCTCGTGGAACACAACAATCTTTCACTAAACACAACAAAGTTTCGTGGAACACAACAATCTCTCACAGAACACAACAAAGTTTCACAGTACACAAGTCTTTCACAAGCAACTAAAATCTTTCACGGGGCAACACTCTTTCACAAGCACAGCTGCCACAGGCTTCCCAGTCTGATTATTTGTGGATTATGTCTAGTAACGGTCATTTCCAGGTTGAAAGCCAAATATACCCTGTTAGAAATGCTCTCAAAATGACTGATCTTTTCAAACATCATGGCAAATATTGAGTTCAAAAATAAAGATTAATGCTTATTTAAGTCTCGAAACTCAGGGATAGCTTGTTACCTCTTTCCCTCATTCCTTTCCTTCCCTCACCCCTATTTGCGTTCTGGTGTACGCCGATCAGGTGGCACATACAGCACAATCGGAGAACAGTGAAAACGATCGACTGGTTTTCACTATCGAAGCAAGACAACGCCAAGCTCGTGTTTTCACTTGTAAAAGTAGCGACGCAAGCATAAACGCTAGCGCAAAAGAACGGAAGGTTTTATTTTTCTTGCGCGGGCTTGCGTCGTCTTTCGTTGTCTTTCGTCGTCTTGCGTTGTCTTGCTTCGTCTTGTGTCGTCTTTCGTTGTCTTTCGTTGCCTTGCGTTGTCTTGCGTCGTCTTTCGTTGTCTTGCGTTGTCTTGCATGCGTTGTGTTGAGTCATCGTGCGTGGTCTTGCGTGGTTTTCCGTTGTCTTGCGTCGTCTTGCGTCGTTAGCGTGAACCAGGCATTATGTCGTGTTTTATCCCACATCATAGGAAATGTAGCCAATCAGAAAGCAGGAAAGCCGTTGTATATTCGGCGGTATTCAACTGTCTCTTCCCATGCATTTATTTGCTGTATTTTCTATGTTGTGGGCTTAGTGTAGGATAAAATAATTGTATGTATTTGCTACCTGACGCATCAAATCAAAGCGATTTGAATTCATGTTACGGGGACAAATTCTAATGTAAGTAAAGTAAAATATTATCACTTGCGAAAAAAAAAAGTCCTGATATTCGAAAAAAGGAAATGAAAAAAGGGAAAAAAAGAAAGAAATTTGTAATGTCTAAGAAATGCATCCCACAGAAACAATGCAGTGAGATATATGAATAATTATAATTAAAAATAAAAAATGAATATGAAATTTATCAGAAAAAATATTAAAAACACCAAACATTTAAAAACAAGTTCAAAAAGATGTAATTTTAACTTAAAGCTTGGGAGAGAAATGGAAAAATGAAGAAAAAAAGAAGTCAGAAAAGAATCCGGCGTCGACGAGGATCGAACCTGTAACCCCTTAAAGAGCACCCCCGGAAATAAAATAACAGACTGAATGAATAACTGTAAAAGGAAAAAAAGAAAATGAAATTTTGGGACGATTCTCCCGAGACATTCTGAGAAGCTGAGACATCGAATCGACTTACGTTACGGATGAAGATTTCGGCCCCATCCACGCTATCCCGGTGCTACATATTACAGTTATCTTAGCCCGAAGGCCAGGGAGGGAGACGATATCCGGACCCTAATCCATACCTTTAGATATCACCTTAGACCGCTGCGCTACCTAGACACTTAATACATTTAATGACTAATCGGGGTAGTCTATTCGGCGAAGTTTCATTGTAATGCTAATACTCCCCAGGGAAAGAAATGAACCAATCAGAGTCCAGCTATCAAAAAATGGCTGTTTTGTAAATAAATAGAAAGAGAGAATAAAAGAATAAGTTTTCAGGAACATCGAGCTTGTCTGCATTGTTTTACTTCATCGATTTGTCCCAATTCCCCAGTGAGATAGAAGAACCAATCAAAATATAGTCGATTGAAGAGGGATCAATAAATTTCCATGATTATTTTAAGTACAGCAAGCTTCAAGCCGTTACGTACGCTATTACTTATGGATTTTTATTTCCCTTCCAAAGTGAAATGATCGGCCTCATTGAAGATGTTCAGTTGGAATCCACGTTTCTTATTTCAGGAATATCCCTAGAGCGTATAATCAGATTAAAACATCAGCAAAGGTAAGTTCTTTTATAAGTTAAGGTGATTTAAAATTTGGATTGATACTTTTAGCTCATCGTTTTAAAACAAAGCTCGTAGTTGTTTACATGTACGCGTTTGTTCTTCAATATTAACACCAAATTTGTTAGTTACATGGTCGATTTGAGTTTAATTGTGTAAGTAGACGAGAAATTAAATTATTAACTGATCTCGTCAAAATGTATCCCCGAAAACTCCACAGAGAATCTCGTAATGCAGAATGCCAAACTCGCGCAAGTTTTTATATTGTCGTATTCAAAATATTGGGAAATGTCATTTCTGCCTAGAAACTTAATAACACAAAAAGGTAAACTTTTTAAATCTTTCATAGTGCTTTCATTACATGATGAAATCTTTCAAGTGATTCACTGCTCTGCCTGACGAATTATCCTATACATAGTCTCATGCGACCTGCGCTGGGGCTATTGTTAATGGGGCTTGTTGCTTAATTTGTAGAAACCCAGAACACAAAATGTTATTTTCCCTGTAGCTTGTAACATTGTACACAACATGCATTGTGCGTGTGTCCGACCCTGCAACAGGTGCGCGCAACAGTTAGAGAAGTAGAAACGAGTTCTTTTTCTGAAGCCATACCAACGTTTTGCACAACTGCAGAAGTACAACCGAGCTTTTTCTGGGGCATTGCGCGCGCCTGTTGCAGGGGTTAACACACGTTCTGTTGCGCGCAACATTGCGGCAATAACCTTGGACTATTTAAATTGTTATGAGTTGGATTTTGGTATTTCAAACCTTAGTGGCTACCATTTCCAGAGCTAATGCACAAATTCCAGATGGCGCGGAGCTTCAGTAACGAAATTTCGGATAAATTTCGACGAATTTTTCGTTCTTTTACTCAAGTAAGCATACGTCTGTTGTGGGCAGGACCAGAGTTCAAACGTCGCCCGGACAAAAATTCTTACACATGTTCTAAAATGAAACACTTATAATTATAAATAAAAACAGTTTTCTGATAAACGTCTAATGTCCGTATGCTTTTTCCTTGTGCTTGTCTACTGACACCTATCGTTTCCTTGACAGCCTAGATATGAGCATAGTCTGGATTTTAACCTTCTTCTCTGGATGGACTGGATGGAGAAGGTCGAAATATGGCACTATGTATTCTAAATGATGCATTTTTAGCAAGCGGCGTTATTAAACGTTTGATTAACTTACCAGTTATATATAATATAGAACCGCATAATGAGACTAATACAATTAGCAGTGTTGTTCGTCCACTTTGAAGCTCCATGTCCACGGACCTGATGAAATGACATTAATATAAAAATCTGAAAGAAATTTCTCATCCTCATTAACTAATTAGTTGCTTGTGAAAGACTTGTGTACTGTAAAACATTGTTGGGTCTTGTTGTGTTCTGTGAAAAATTGTTGTGTTCCACGAAACTTTGTTGTGTTTAGTGAAAGCTTGTTGTGTTCTACGAAACTTTGTTGTGTTTTCAAAGCAATTTTGCATTGTGTTTTGCCCCTGTGGGCCACCGTAGTAATCAAATGTAACGCACTCCTCTCCTTTTGAAATGTTTGTTATCTCCGTGATTGAAGTACTGGTCTGGATTCTACATTGAATATTGGATTTGAATCAAAAGTTTGGTACGAATTGAGTGTATTCCAGTGGAGTTATTCAATTTTTCTTTGACACCTAGAGCGCGAGTTAGTTATTTAATGGAACGCACTCCCCCCCCCCCCCCCCTCCTGAAATTTTTGTTACATTCTTGGATGACGAAGTACTGGTCTGGGCTTTTCGAAGAATACTCACATTGAATCTTGGTACGAGTTAAGTGTATTCTAGTTGAGTCATTCAATTTTTCTGAGTCGGACGAGAACGCGCGCGAGTTATAGTTATTTAATGGAACGCGCTCCTCTCCCTTATAATTTATAATATATCCTATGTGACAGGGCAACTAGGACCTCAAATTATATCATTTTTAGTTTTATTCCAATTCGTGTTAAGGAATTTAGGTTTTCATAATTAATTGTTAGGGAATGTAATAATCCTTAGGTGTGTTTAGGTATTTACATCCTGTTTTCGTGTTCTCATGCATGAGTAATTTAAGTTCAAGTTCAAGTTTATTTTTGCCGTATCAATTAATATTAACAAATAAAAATAGATAAATAAAGATAAATCATTCTCCTTTATATGTGATTTTCCTTGTTATTATTGAGTGCTATAATCTGATTAAGCCAGGCACTCCTTGCATGACGTATGACTGAGTAGGAGTTTTAAATACTTTTTCCAGTCACACCTTAGTTCCTTTAAGTATAAATACAGGACTACTAGTCCTAGCATTTTAGTTGAATAAGTTGGGACAAACAAGTGCTACAAGGAAGAAGACAAAAGAACGTTTCTACTATAATTAAGGTAAAGCTATTGCTAAATGTTAGGTCAACACCTATTACTAGCACATACTGTTTTGTTGACAGATTTAAGCACTTTTACATAGTCTCTGTATGTTTTTGCAAGTTATTCACGATCAGTTGTAGTAGAATAATAGCTTTAGTTTCAATCTAATTGAACAAGCGTTACAACTGAGCTAGAATATTAATTACTCAGGCTTCCTGTGGAATGCCCGAGTTTAAAATTGGGCTTCATTGTCGTTCAGTCACAAATCCCAGTCTAGTAGGTAAAGCGCATGCGTGCAGATAGTAAAGCTCATGCGTGGAAGTAAGCAAAGCAAACATGTTTGGAAATCATGGCGGATGAACTGTCGAAGATGTCGATCGCTATCAAATTGACGCGTAAATATGTCTTCTAATACGCTCAAACTACATCCAAATAGACACGCTGTTTGCTGTAGGCCCACACTAAACCATGTCGAGCGTTTTCGGAACGGGTCAGCGAACATTTCTGAGTGAACCATCGAGAACCATGCTATATCAAATGAGTTATCTAATGTGAATCGTATTCATAAGCATCGTCGAGTCGAGTGAACCAAGTAGAATATACCATTACGAACTAAGGAATGTCTGAAGAACAAGAGCAGAAAGGTTAGAGAGTTTGTTTACGAACGTATTCGTTCAACTATACCTAAGTCACCCAAATTGTATTGCTATTTGAAAGCTAAAAAACAAGAAAATAAAGGAAAGTTTGATATTGATTTCTGGATGCTCCATAACAATTTAATGCTGAACGACGACAAGACTGAGATGTTAGTCTTTCATCGAAAGTAAAGTCCTGCTCCTCCACTGGAAAGCATGCAAGTAGCAAGGGAACGCATTCTACCATCTACCCTAGCAAGGAACATTGGGGTCATTTTTGACTCTCAGTTAGTTTAGATAATCAAATAATTACTAGCGTCTGTAAATCTGCGTTTCATTCAATAAGAGCTATTTATCGTATTAGGAGATACCTTAGCTTAGATACGGCTAAAACCCTCGATCGTTCACGCATTTGTTACGCCAAAATTAGATTTTTGCAATGCTCTTTTCTATGGCATTCCCAGGTGTAAAATTCATCGTCAATATGTTCTTATTTAGTGCTACTAGATTAGTAACTCTTTCTAAGAGATCTGGTCACGTAACTCCTCTTTTAATGGAGCTTTGCTGTCTTCCAGTGGAACCGCGTATCCAATTTAAGATGTTCAGCGGCGGATCTAGAATTTTTGAAAGGGGGGGCACCATTTTACAAAACACGTTGGTGGGGGTTTAGCTTCCTTACCCCCCCCCCCCCCCCTCTAAAATAAATGATAACATCGCAGGGCCGTAGCAAGCAATGAAATTTTGAATGGCTAAAAACCTATATTATGACCGTCCTTTTTCGCGAGCGTAGCGAGCCCGAAATTTGAGCTAAGGCGCGTCAATTTATTAATTAATAATTACGATAAAACCAACAACAACAAACATTTAGAAAGTAAAGCTTTGGGAAAGTATATTGTCCTTTACGTTTAGACAGAAGAAATAAGGAAGGCCCAACTGAAAAGGGGGAGCACCGGCCCCCCTGCGCATGCCCCCTCCCCTCTTGGATCCGCCACTGGATGTTGTTATATGCCTATAACATAGCTTAACACTAAATGTTTTAGTAAGTATATCTTAGTGCCACATTAACCTATGATACTAGAAATTCACCTAAGTTTAGCTTACTTAAGAAGGTTTAACTCTAGACATCCTAAGGTTACAAATAAGGTCATATTTCACAACTCATTCACGGGAATATATCAGGACAATGGCATATTATGCAATTATATATTTCTGTATTAGAAAAACTTTAAGCGAAAAATAAGTCTGTATAAATAATACAATAAAATTATAAATAATTTACAAAATTTTCCTAATGCTAATAATTCGTTATTTTATTAGAATTACGGCATCCCGCCACTAAGTTTACACGCGTAAAAAAATTCCAAACAAAATATAATAGCCTCGGAATACCCCCAAAATCCGCCACTAAGTTTACAAAAAAAAAGGCAAAGGCTAATGTTTACTTCGAAATCGCGGGGAGCGGTTGCCCAGTCTCCTGAGCCAAAGGCTCATGTATCAAGCGTTCGAAGGTGCGCCCTCTACCCCCTCTATCCATCAGTGCTCCGTTTTAAGGGTACTTAAAGAGCTACACGGAAAGGAAAGAAGTCGAAACAAGGATGTGAGGTCACTGGGGATTGAACTCGGGACCTCTCGCACTGAAGGCCGTGCACAAACCAACTGTGCCATCCTTGCTCCTACACGCGCAAAATTTTCCTAATCAAATACAAGAGTCAGCGGAGCCCAAAAATCCGCCACTAAGTTTACACGCGCATAGCCTGAGTATCAGGCCCTCTGGGGTGGGGAGGGGGAGGGAAAGGGGAAGGGGACTGGGGAGAGGGGAAAGGGAAAAGGAGGGCCTGACACAAACACATATCAGGAGCTGTGTTCATCGGCCGTATTTTGGCCGAAATCCTGATTGGTCAAGAGAACAATAGGTCGCAAACCGGATGTTAACAGACTTGTTCTGTAAGATCAATCCACCATCTTGAAGTCTTTCTCTCATGATTCGACTTTTAGATTTTAGCTGTAATCATCAATGAGTATTTCTGTAAAAGAAGAAGCTTTTCGAACAGCCCTAGACTTTTTTTCCGGGCATAAATCCCAAGAAAGAACAGATAGAATGTGTCAAAAGTTTGGTCGTTGACCGACAAGACGTACTTGGCGTCCTCCCGACTGGCTACGGGAAAAGCTTCATCTATCAAATTGTGCCCAAGATTTATTCTAACTTGTGGAAAGCGAAGCACAATGAAGATAAAGTGTTCAAAGTTATTGTGGTCAACCCGCTTGAACTGATCTTTGAGGACAGGACGGTACTATCTTTCGCAGTCGGAGTATTTCCGGTTGGTGTCCTAACAGAAGTAACTCTCTTCGTTTTTCTCTCTGGAGTCTTTGCTGTGGTTCTCGAGTTGAGTGCATCTTTTATTTCTTTATAAACTTTGCAGCAGTTGAAGATCTTTCGAGCACACGGCCTACAAAGTTTACCAGTTTGGTCTTGTGTTTTGATCACACTTATTCCGACGGCGAGCAATACATCTGATAATATTATATGTTCACCAAATGAAGAGCAAAATTCTTTGTTTCTTGAGGCAGAACAGAGGTACAGTGGATGCTTTTACTCCATAATTTACTTTTATGTTTACTTTGCAAAGATGGCAAATCAAAAAAAGTCCATCCGAAGTTTACGGCATGTTCGCTACTGGCCTGAGACTACGCGGCTACTTACAATTGTATTAGGTTGCAAGAGCCAGTTTAACCCCTAGGGTTGTTCTCTTGCAACCTCCACAATTTTTTTTTCTTTTTTTTGTAAAATATTATATTATTGTATTAAATGTAGAGTGTGGAAATAAAGAACCTTTGAACCTACATGTCAAAACAACGCGAACCGGAAACGATTTTAATTGGCTGATATTTATTGTCACGCGTCACGAATTCCAAGGGGGCGGAACGGCTCACGATATACGATTGTGTCAGGCCCTCTTTTCCTTTCCTTTCCCTCCCCCTCCCCTCCCCTCCCCTCCCCCTCCCCACCCCAGAGGGCCTGATACTCAGGCTAACACGCGCAAAATGTTCCTAACGAAAACAAAACTAATTAATCTAATTAATGTTTGCTTTTGTCAGTCGTTCTGAACTTTGCCGAGTTTCTGTTTCCTATCCGTATTTATATAATATTTTTAGGAAAATTTTGTGCGACTAACTTTGGTGGCGGATTTGAATTTCTAAAAGAAAAATTTTCTAAAATAATAGACAAAAGATAATGTCATAATATGAAAGTGTCAAATGACCGTTATTTCATTAAGTTTCTCATTTTACATAGAGTTATGATGTAATTTCCTGTATTATACAAACTCTAGTTAGTTTCATTTTAGCATGTTTATTGTACATAGTTCAAGGATTCTCAATTTATAATATGATTGTATTATAAACTTAGCTTATTTTTTTATACTTTTCATTTCATTATAGAAATCCATATGTTAGTCGTTCCCGTTTGTTAGACTGTAACCCGGGACTGTAAATAAATAAGCTGTTGGAAGTCAATAATAAAATTGTTTTTAAACTTTCCTTAAATCACTTGGTTCTCGCGTGACTGTCCGTGTCACTCTGTTACACCGATAAGAAAGTACTGGTCTGGGTTCTAGATAAAATACTGATTTTGAATCGGACGTTTGGTAATAATTGAGTGGATTCTAGGTGAATGATTCAAGTTTTCTTGGTCGGCTAGAACGCGAGTTAGTTATTAAATATGTAACGTACTCCTCCCCCCTGAAATTTATATCACATTCTTGAATAAAGTATTGATCTGGGTTTTTTACGGCGGCCGAGAGCGGCAATAAAAAAGGTCAAAGTGAAAAAAATGTCAAAATTAAACGACAAAAAGTCAAAGTGAAAAATGTCAAAACGACAAAGTGAAAAATGTCAAAACGACAAAGTGAAAAATGTCAAAACGACAAAAAGTCAAAGTGAAAATGTCAAAACGACAAAAAGTCAAAGTGAAAAATGTCAAAACGACAACGTGAAAAATGTCAAAACGACAAAAAGTCAAAGTGAAAAATGTCAAAACGACAAAAAGTCAAAGTGAAAAATGTCAAAATTCAGTTGCTTTTGACGTCTCTCCGTTTGGCCGCAGACATTTTGTCTTCAGACGATTTGTCACGAAGCACTCACGACGAAAAGCCAAATGACCAAAAGTCAATGTCCGATTCAAAACTTCCAGGGGTTCCTTGTAATAAACCAAAAGGACTGGGTCGGGTGAAGAGTAAAGCAAAGCTGCTTGGTTGAAAGTTATTTCCGTGTCCTTTCTTTAATTATGGGAAAAAACCTCAAATATAAAGTAGGGTTGAAGGTAAGATTCGTTATTTTAGTGTATTTTGGGGTCGCGCGGGTTTACGTAGCTAATTAATCTGTATCAAGAGAGCATAAACAAGAGAGAGAAACTTGTTAATGGGGCGCGCGCCGTGATGATTCCCATCTGTGCTATTTTTAGCAACCGGATGCAGTTTAATTTTCGTCTTACCCTACTCCCGTGCGTCGAAAAATTGAACGAGTGGAATTTTGCGATTTGAGCTTCATAAAATCACACAATTGATACCAAATTTATTCTAGATTCCACGAAAAAGCCATCTGATGTCCAATTAATAACATACATTACAAAATTATAAAAACAAACGAGTTTTTCTCAACTAAATGAGCGAAATGTTTTGAGTAAACCGATAAGCGCGCTCGATGACGTCTGATGCATCAGTAGCGCGCGCATTTCCGCTAAAATTTCTTTCAAAAACACAACAAAATCCTCGACGTTTTTGCCTTTTTTTTCATCCAAATCATTCCTTTGTAATCAGAAAGTATACACTTTTGATGGTACATAATATGAACAAGAGCAGAACTAAGATAACTTTGATTTTAATGCTGTTTTTGAAAACTCAAGTCTGTACTAAACGGTTCTCCGGGTCCGGAAGTGTCAAATTATGACGCACGGGAGTAGGGTTAGACGAAAATTCAACTGCATCCGGTTACTAAAAATAGCACAGATGGGAATTATCACTGCGCGCGCAGGCGCGCTCCCCATTAACAAGTTTCCCTCTCTTATTTATGCTAGCTCTCTTGTCTGTATCGACCACAGAGGATCTTGTGCGAGCGAACGTACGTCCAGCTATAATTGTGAAGAGGCTGAAGAAAACATTTGACATATCGCTTGGGGGTGAGTATATCAACACTTTAGATTTCTGTTTCCATTTTATATAACAATATTGTCTTATCTTGGAGAGGTTATTTTGATATACACAAGACCCCAAGATATCTTGAGTTTTTACATTATTTGTCTTGGTCGTCTCAAAGTGAATACGTATTTTGCATTATTTCCACGGCACCAATAGACTGTTGAGGAATGGGAAGGGAAAAGATAGAAGATTTAAGGAGAGCATGCAATCAAGAACGCTATTGTTTGAAAACAGAGTTGTTGACCACTAGCTAAAAATGATTGGTCTATTAATTTCATTCGAATAATATTTGAAAATGATTTCAGTAAGTCTTGATTTTGGAAATGATTTCGGTCGGCCTAACAAAAGGTGAAAAGGGTATTTTTTTTCAACCTTAAATGAATGGGAAGTGGTTGCCCAATTCTTGCCTTAGAATTTTCCATATCTGGAATCAAACGTGTGAGCTCTTATTGCTGTGGCTGCATATATTTACTAGTAAATAACCATCTCTTGCCATCCAGTTGCTCTTCAGCCAATGGGATACTTATAACTATTTTTCCCTGCGTTTTATGTAATGTATAAAGAACGAGAGAGCGTGTTATATCGGTGGATAAAGATGCGAAAGTGCCCTATTCTGTTTTCGCTAAATCTATGCTTTCTTGTATTCTTTAGTAGTTGAATTTGCGTTCGTTATCCCATAGAATTACAACATACGATGAATGGTACATAGCACTGACAGGCAAAGTAAATTATGAAAGAAAAATGGTAAGACGTTCGCGTTGTCGGTAGAGCGTGAAACTTTCGAGTTTGTCGTTGTAAATTGGCTGGGAACGGTTGAAATCTACTATTTTACTAAACATTCCACGTGCCAGCTTTATTCTTCTTGATTAATCTCGTTGTTCTATACCGTCGTCGTCAACGTTGTCGTTCGTACAATTTTAAACTCCCTAATGAGTCTGCAACGTCGTACAATACAGGCATTCTTCAACATGTGAATCGCTTTTATATACCCTAGCAGCTATAAAATTACTTAATAAATATCAGACATAATAGTTGTATAGAGAACCGTAAGACAAACGCTGTCAAAAGCAACTCATATCTAAATAAACTCTTTTGTATATTTTGCAAATATCACTGGACGAAAAAATGGATTTGCTCAAGTTTGCGTAATGAGCAAATACAGAGCAAATCTGGTGCTCCAAATTTGCTATTGGTTTACACGAGTAGCAAAATTGATGTAAACTCCACGTTTACAAATCTAGCAAATGTAACGCAATTACTGAGTTTGGCTCATATTTGCTATAGATTTGCATAGGCAGGTAAATTTTACTTTTGGATTAAATTTGCTACACTTTTGCTATACTGCAAATCTGGTGCTCTGAATTTGCTATTGGTTTACTTAAGTAGCAAAATTAATGTAAACTCCACATTTCCGACTATAGCAAATGTAACGCAATTATTGAATTTGGCTTATATTTGCTGTAGATTTGCGTAGCCAGGTAAAATTGTACTTTTGCATTAAATTTGCTATTGGTTTTACATAAGTAGCAAAATTAGAGTAAACTCTACATTTTCAAATCTAGCAAAGTTAACGCAATTACTAAGTTTGGTTTACATTTGCTGTAGATTTGCATACCCAGATAAATTTGTACTTTGGATTAAATTTGCTACACTTTTGCTACACTGCAAATCTGATGCTCCGAATGTGCTATTGGTTTACATAAGTAGCAAACTTTGCTTTCAGGGTAAGGACTCAACAGAAAGAATCTTTGTATGCAGAAAAATAATGTTGATTTTATTTCGTTTGCAAAAAATAGATAAATCGAAAAAGGCCAAGAGAGAAAAGTATAATAACAAATCTGACGGAAACTGGTGGCTAGTCTTTGGATTATCGATTGACCAATGAAAGCACCGTATGCTATCATGTGACTTATTTGAATTGCTTGGCGCGTGGCGGCCATTTTCTGTTGAAACTGTTGAAGTGAGGAGTGTTGGACAAGTCGTTAAGCGAAAATTTCTTCTTTTGTGCTAGAAAATGATTTTTATTCTTGTTAAACGAAGAGCGACAAGTTAAGAGACGTTTTTCTTCGAAAATGTCATTGTTTTGATGCATAAAACCTTCGTATTTTGTCGCAATGGAGAGAAGAAGCGATCGACAAATGGCGGATATTTAAGCTTATGGTCTGTGCTGTCTGTGCTACGATTACTTCAAAATGGTAAATAAACTAACTGTAATTAATTGTATTTTTGATTCTTTAGATACTTTGCATAAGAAAAATTGTTTATTTATTGATTCACATTTGACTTGTGAAGGAAAGCTCGGACTCGTTGAGCTTTTATATTCGTACTTTAGCTAATTTTCGAAATTGACCTTCGAGCTTTCGGAGAAGGAGTTCAGAATCCCAGAGCCGAAATCCCTTTGCTCACAGGGTAAAAAACGCTCTTTTCTTAACTGGGACATTTCCCTACTAATACCCTAGTAATGTATAGTTTTGTGGTTTCCAAAGGAGCAAGTTTATAGTGTTTTTCTTAAGGAAAAGTTCGACAACAGTCGTAAATAAACATTATCCGAGAGGATACTATTATATCTTGAAAGCCTATCACGACTACGTTGCTTTCAAATAATCCTATTGACTGTGGAACTCTTTTATTTTGTTATTCTAGATTTCGATTCACAACATATGATGACCAGTTTTCTTCAAATTCCTTATAATTGGTAAGTGAATATTAAAGCTATATATTATTGTCATAATTTTCCCCTGTATTTATTAACACGCCAAAATGAACTCAAGTACATTCAAGGTCTTTGTGCTATTGTTTCGGGCATCAAAAAGTGTTGTAAACAGTAGTGACAATTGATTACTTTGTACACTTCATGACACTTTAATACACAGTGTAGAAGAGTGTAAAATATTAAACCAAATCAAGGCTGTTCTCAGGCACCCAGGCACTGCTATAAGAGCACAGGCCTGCAGACTACCGTATATTGTGCTACATGTTGCAGACTAGTAATGATTCTTTTACTTTCTCATTACAGAGTGTTACTGATGTTGGACAATTATTGCAAACAGTGGCACAATATCAGCTGGTACTCAAAATCATTTTCCTCCTGTCATAAATATTATTCAGTTAATTGTCATTAGATTATTATTTTGAGCTGACTCTTACACCATTCTTTTTAGAAAGCAAAATTATAATTTTCAAGGGTAAAAATATTTTCTCTTTGTGAAAAACTGAAAGAGGTCAATGCAAGAACATCCTAAGTGATGTGTAATTAATTTGATCTTAGTCAGTATTCTCCAAAGCTGAGCTCAAATCAATAAGAACATAATTAGTATGTCTTTTTGGATGAGGCTGAACTTGCAGTTTGGATTTTGATCACAGTCCCAAGTTAGTTTTTTTTATTTTCGTATAAGATTTGAAGTGAGCTTAGTTAAGCAATAAACAAGTTAATGGTCAGTATGTTGCTCAATGTCCGCCTCGATCTTGCATAAGCTATTCAAAATTTTAAGCAAAAACCTGTGGAAGTTGTGGAAAGTTAAAGTATTTATATTGTCCAATCACACCTTCCTGGGTCATTGATGTGTACTTCGTGATTATCACAGGCTGTTACCAAAACTAAAAAGAATATACTATGTACAGTCAAGTCTGACATTGAGTGAGATGTAACCGTGGTATTATTTGTGTTTGGGTCATAAAGTATTCAGACCTTGTTATTGGATTCATGTACAAATGTACTGACTTTTGAAGAAACTTGTATTGCCTTGTAGCTAATTAATTTTTCTCTCCTTGAAAACAGTTCAAATATAAATTAAATAACAAGATTTTGCATCTCTTCAGAGAACTAAACAAACTATCATGTCAGATACTGGTTCCAAAATTAGCTAGTGTATTAGTTTGTTAAAAGTGAAATAGTGAGATGACAAAATAACACAAGGAGTGTATATCATCAAACTTATAATCCAGCAATGCTGATTTTAAATTGAATTGGATTTCATTTGAGAAGTCACATTATAGAATTATTAAAACATATAAGAGGGTTTTAGATATTAAAATAGATAGTAATTTCAAAGTTGAATTTTAGCATACTTGATTTAGATTGAAATGAATTCAAATTTGAAAAATCTTATTAAAGGATCAAAGGTTGAAATGAAAGAGGGATTTAGATGTATATCCATAGGTGATTGATTAGATTGATTTTGAGAGTCATAATTTTCAATTAAATGCATTTTAAAGATGTGTGTATATATACTGAATATTTCCTAATAAAAGTTTGATTCTATGAGTATTATATCGTCCTGATGCAATAACGCACGTTTAGCTTCCATGCGATAGCGCGATATATCAAACAGCGTACACGCAAATCTAGAAATTATACTATTCAAAGAGCAATTTAGTTTGATCGTGTTTACAATAGCTTGCACAACGATGAATATACTATAATTGGAGCGCAATTAAATCTCGAGTTTACGCTGCGTTTGCTCTCACAGCAAAATCAAAGGCAAATTCAATATTTACTTGACATTTACTACCGTTGCAAACATTGCCAAATTTGCAAATTTGCTGTTACATTTGCTCTCACAGCAAACTCGAAATCAAACTTCATATTTACTACACATTTGCTACCATGGCAAACATTGCCAAACTTGCAAATTTGCTGTTACATTTGCTCTCACAGCAAACTCGAAATCAAACTTCACATTTACTACACATTTGCTACCGTGGCAAACATTGCCAAACTTGCAAATTTGCTATAGATTTGCTACAGTGTTTACTATTTAGGTGAAAGCGGTATTCACCAACTGCCCTGGTGCAGTAAATATAAAGCCAAACACAAAGTTTGCATTTGAGCAAATGTGTAAAAATACGAGCAAATACGGTATTTACTACAGTTTTGCATCAGCTTTACTCATGCTGTAAATCCATTTTTTCGTCCAGTGTATAGAAGTTTAAAAATCGACGCGTGTCATTCCTATTGTTCTCGCTATCGCCTACATAAGTGCTGGAAAACTTCGTTCCGATTCCGCTAAATCGGAAAACTCTAATTAAATGCCTTCGAGTGAACACACGTGTGCGTCCAGTTTGATTTCGATTTAGTAGGACTTTTTCCGTGCTATAGATCGTATCTAGTGTTCGATTTCGATTGAATTTTGGGCTTTTGGCTCTATTCGAATCCCGCGCTGAATCCCGGGCCGAATCCCGGGCTGACTTCACGCTGGTAGTTGGCATGACTTTGTGTTTGCTATAGCCTGCGTTGCTGGTGGTCTGCAACACAGGCTACGATTAGCACCTACTTGAGATCACACACGAGACGCTAATACATCCATTGATGATAAATCTCGTAGTATACTCATTGCGATGCAAAATTTCAACTAGAAAAACTGGTAGGTGTATCTTACAAACAAAGAATAGTCAGAACCAAAAACAGTTGTCAGTGACAAAAACAGTAAATAAGGTCGGAAGCTATAAATATCTTATGACGTAATGGGGGGACAGTCACGCATATTACACCGGCCGCGGGTTGCACTAGCAGATTGTTTATGTCTAGGCAAAAGTTGGAAGACATTTCTGCAGAGTTCCAATTACTGCTCGATTGCGAATTGGTAGGTGCAATTTTTATGTTTTGTTCGTTCGTCTTTGTTTTTGTTTTTGTCCTGAATTTTAGAAATGAAAACATCCTAACAGCGATGAAAGCGAACTATGCTGCAGGACAAAAGCCAGTCGCCATGAGTTGCTCGTAGTTCTTATGCACATTGCTGCTGCTAGTGCATGACTGAATAGTCTAACATCATCCTTTGACAGTATCCATAAAAGAACACAATCAACCACTGTTATAACTAGCGCGCAGTTTCTCAGTGAAATACTGTGAGGCAGTAAACAACCCATGGAAAATACAGACTAACGGACGGCACAATTAGAAACCAAGGAATGTCGAGGTTCAGTTGTAACATGATATCACTTTCTGCTCTCAGCACCGCGATACAGTTATAAGCCACGGTTTTCCCCTCAACTAGTTATGTTTGATTGACTGTTGAAGTGTTCCATCGGGAAACAGAAAGAAGCCTTCCTTTGGCAGGCTTGAATTACTTGAATTACTTACCTGAATTACTTGAATTACTTACCTGAATTAATTCGCTCGTGACCCTGATGATGAATACTTTAAATAAACAATTCGTCAAGTCGAAATTACCAAGCATTACACAGGAAGCCCAAGCTCAACTTCACTGAGTACATTCTGGTAACGGCTTAGCTTGCGTTACAGTCGATCAAAACCCCTCATGCTTATAAGGCAGGCTAGTTTCAATGCCCGGAGGGGACTCCATTGTAAAAGGGTCAGGTATGCTCGTCGTATCTCTTAGGGTAAATATCAGCGATTTGGTATCTTTTAGGGTGTTAAAATTGACGTTTAGATTTTTAGCATCTCCTGGTATCTTTTATGGTATCAAAGAGCCCACTGCTTAATATTATCTTGTTCTCACATGGAAGGAAATTGCCCAACAAAAGCTAGTGTGTCGATCATAATGTTCATTAACTTGTTATCGGTGGTACTCTTAAAGGTTAAAGATCGTCCAGCCACGCCCTTTTTAAAAGACTTCCGGTGTCTTTTAGGGTATTTTTGAAAATTTCCGACGAGCATACCCGATCCTTGTACAATGGAGTCCCCCCCCAGGTTTTAATGGCAGCTTCGCAAGCGTTATAATACTGTGGTCCCTGATCTTAAGGTAATTCCGCAGTGCGCATCTCTACTGCGCATAGCATAGTTCAGCCTATTTGGATTTGTTCGATTGTAAAAGACATATATTTGACTCAAAATGATGCAAGCTTTAGTCTTATGAAGTTTTTAACAGTAGACACGCTCTAAGAGGCGCTATAGTTGTTACTCGCCTTAGTCCTCTTCGGTCACAGGCTGTGTACGACGTCTTGTTTCACAGTTTAGCGCGTCTTTAGTCTTCTCTTATCAAACTCATTAATAATTCATTAGAAAACACAATGGAAATCACTACCGTAACGTAGATCTTTATATCGGATAAAGATTTTTGTTTATTTGCATAAACTTTAACTTGGATTTGCTAAGCCAAAAGCAGTCAAACTTGGAAAATTCTGGTCCAATATGATAATTGACAACTAGACGTTTGATAAGTAATATAAAGAACTCGAGAGCGTGTTATATCGGGTCTAAAGATCCTCGCCTTCGGCTCGGATCTTTATCCACCGATATAACACGCTCTCTCGTTCTTTATACATTACTTATTAGTGGCTAGAGTAAAGCAGCTAAAATCCAACGAAAATCGATGAAACTCATTCAGAGGGTTATCAAGAGCAACAAGAAGACACAGTAAGTATTTCAGTTAATGTTATTGAGAATTAAGGCAAAAAATCGAACGTTCAAAAGTCGTCATATAATCTCTAGTAAATCAATACGGATAATGAGCTTGGGCTACCTGTGTTCCTACCTGATCAGAGAACACGCCAGCTACGTAAATTTGGACATAATTACATTCTACCGAATGTGCGAACTGAAGGTTTAAAACTTTCGTATAGCATGTATACAATTTGTCTGCGCATGTCTGTGTTTTGGGCTTGAAATTCATTTGCATATCGAATGCAAGAAATTTTATGTTGACGCGGAACATTTGGCTGGCTATCTCGTTCTTCAAAATTATGTTCAACTACCGAAATACTGAGACAACTAAAACATGAGCAGTCTACCTACCGCTAGTGCGCTGTGGATAATTATCCAAACTGAAGGCACTCCAGATGGGAAAATATCACGCGTCAAAGTCAGTAGAAAGTTGTGAGAAGGACCAGAACACCGCACTTTCGAGTTATAATGTTGGCGTTGAATTCATGTATAAGGTAAATTTAGTAATGGATGTCATTACCAACATGGTACTGTGTGAATTGGATCCAATAAGAGTACTCTGCACTTCACTGATTGTTGAATAATTGGCCATATTTACTGGAATCTCGTACTTTTTCGCGCAAAATTCTTGCAATTTTTTTACATCTGTGACAGCGCCCCCCAGCAAAATTATTTAAGAATACGCTTTTTCCATGCTTCGTTCTTGTAAAACAGAGCTTCCTTGGTGGAAACTCCTGGTCCCTCCATGTGATCTTAAGCAATGTTTACAGCCGGGTTCAAACTCAAGTACGTTAAGGCCTGGGATTTGCCCAAAATGATCAAAAATTGACTTAGATTGTTATCATACAAACCATAAATTGATTCCTAACAAAAAGATTTATTTCGATGAACTCAACATTTTGGTGCCATTTTTATCACATAAGATCAGTCACGTGACCTGTGACGTCATAAATCACATTTTTAGCTCTCCGGTGGTGTAGACAAAACAAACCATAGTGGTATATATAGTTTTAGAGTTCTTTCTAGGTGTAGATAATGAAACTGTCTTAGCTGCTCGACTATCGATCTTCATTAAAGAGATAATATGTAAAATAGGTCACGTGACCTTGATTATTTTCAAATTAACCTGAATATCTCGTAAATTAAAAATGGTAAACAAGCAGCCAAGACAGATCCATATACAACACATTACCACAACTCTAAAAATGTAAGAACATTTAAAGTTCGTGTTGTCTTCGCCACCGGAGATTGAAAAACGTGTTTTCTGATGTAACAGGTCACGTGACCAATCTCTCATTATGAAACCTATGCCAAAATGTTAAGTTTAACAAAAATTGTTATTCGGCAAAAAAATCATTTGAGGCTGAAGCCTAGACCGCACTTCAGGCAATTTTTCATTTTTGAGCAAATGCCTTAAAATCCCAGGCCTTAATGTACTTGAGAACCT
Organism: Telmatactis stephensoni; assembly: GCA_029948255.1. Classification (NCBI taxonomy): domain Eukaryota; kingdom Metazoa; phylum Cnidaria; class Anthozoa; order Actiniaria; family Isophelliidae; genus Telmatactis; species Telmatactis stephensoni. The sequence continues at coordinate 1,416,613 of JALIZF010001912.1, forward strand.
TGTTAAAATTGACCTAAATTCGGTAGCCTATATTTTATAATCTGCAACATTTATCTAGAAGTTAATGACCTATTTTTGTACATTGTGAGGCATACAGTTTGTGCCGTATGAAGCAGCGTTTTATACTTTATAAAAGAGCAATAAATTCATCGCTGAAATTTGCATACAAACAACGTGCTTGGAAACACGTTCACAAAAATGCTTTAGATCACATGTAGGGACCACGAGTTTGGACTAAAAAAGCTCAGTTTTGCAAGAAAGAAACGTGGAAAAGGCGAATTACTAAATAAATTTGCTGGGGGGCGCAGTCTAAGATGTAAAATTTTGAAAGTGAATTGCAAGAATTTTGAGCGAAAAAGTACGACATTCCAGTAAACATGGCTAATTATTCAACGATCGATGGAGTCTAAAATACCCTTATCGGGTCTAATGTACACAGTAAATTGTTGTTAATGGCTTCCAAGTCTTAACGTACCTTACATATAAATTTAGTGCTCACAATATTACTCGAAAGTGCGGAGTTTTGGTTCTTCTCACAACTTTCTACTGACTTTGACGCGCGATATTTTCCCATCTGGAGTGCCTTCAGTTTGGATAATTATCCACAGCGCACTAGCGGTAGGTAGACTGCTCATGTTTTAGTTGTCTCAGTATTTCGGTAGTTGAACATAATTTTGAAGAACGAGATAGCCAGCCAAATATTCCGTGTCAACATAAAATTTCTTGCATTCGATATGCAAATGAATTTCAAGCCCAAAACACAAACATGCGCAGACAAATTGTATACATGCTCTTTCGTACATTAATAGTGCTTATTACTCGGGCCAGGCTACAGCAGCGTGCTGAGATTCATGAGATTAATGAGATTAATCTCGCTTGTTTGGTCTGTACGAGAAAATATCATACCTTGATTGTTTTGTACGGACCCTCGTTGCGCTCAGTCCGTACTGTCTGATATTTTCCCGCGTACAGAACTCGCTCTTAGTTAATGACCTCTTAATATAAAACATCACATTTTATGGTCTGAAATAAGCGCTAGTCACTCACACCCAAATTTTCAAAAAATCAATCATCCATCGTCTGTAGTATGTGAATTTTTGACAACCTAGAGGTTTTAAGTTTGTGCGTTTCTATTATTTTATAGACAACTATACATAGCCAGATCCTTAGTCATGAATAACACAACACATCCACCACCAGATCTCACTGAATTTTATATCAACGAGAAGATTAGGCTGACTCTTATGGTCGTGTCAGTGGTAGCAGGTTTGGTAGGAAATGCACTGGTCGTCTTCATCATTCTTACAAAGAAAAAACGCAGAACGAATGATGACATTTTTCTCTTAAACCTGGCTTGCGCTGATTTTTTGAACATCGCTTTGGACACTGGTAGATTTGTAGTCCACCTCAGCTATCTTCGGGATGATCGCGGCTATCCGCCCGATAAAACTCTCATGTGGTGTAAGATATTCTGGCCATTGTTGTCAGTGCCGTTTTGTGCAGGGGTTTTCACCATCACTGCCATGTCCATACACAGATGTTGGGTTATCCTCAATCCTTTCAAGCAAAAGATAAGACGACTTTGGATCACTCTGATTGTCCTAAGTACGTGGGTTATCCCTGTTATCATCTATCTTCCTGTTAGCATCACATCAGTCAACCATGGTTGGGGATGTAACAAAGTAGGATGGTCCAAGCTAGATAAAAAAGCCTTCTCTATTTTCACGCTGATAATTCAGTACCCACTACCTCTGCTCGTGATTATGATTGCCTACTTCAGAATTTGCATCTCCCTGAGAAGAATCAGAGTTCCAAAACAGACCACAGGAGATGAATCTCGAAAAGACAGCATCGCCATGACCAAGACGGTTGGTGCTATTGTTCTCCTGTTTCTTGTCCTGTTAATCCCATTGCAAATATCCAAAGTGTCTTTCCATTTTGGAATCACGAAAACCTGGGTCTGGGCTTTGTGGGACTACGGAGATGTACTGGCATCTCTTCACAGTGCCATAAACCCGTATCTCTACACAATCCTTACTCCGTACTATCGGAAGCGTATTTTATCGTGGTTTAGAAGAAGAGAGATTGGATCATCAAGCTCATCTGATGGTTCCAACGGAATCACAACTCAAGAAAATCGTGGCCCAACCCGTAATTATCCGGCAGGCAGCAACGCCAACGAGATCCAATTGGATGTAATAAATGCCACGAAAAGTGCAAAAGACGACAAACCAAAAGAACAAGAACAAGAACAAGAAAAGGACTCGAATGCCCATGGTTATGACATCAAGCTGTAAACAGGACTAGAAAACGTAAGCACTGTAGGAAGGTTTCATGCAATACTAAACGCATTCACAAGAACAATCGCCAGTCAATACAAAATAACTTTGTGCTAACTAGCTTAATTGTAGAAATATGTACACCCATACAACTAGTCTCCTTCGCAGCCGTTTTTAGTCTCGTCACGCCACGCGAATTGGTCTCGTCACGCCACGCGAATCCTGAGACTAAAAACGGCTGCGAGGGAGACTACCATACAACTGATCATCCTCTAGTTGCTGTTTATTTAGCGGCAACGACCATGACATAAGTAAAGTAAGTAAAATAAGTACATAAGTAAACGTAAGTGCATAAGTAAACTGTGGACTACACTGTAGTCGTCTAAAACAGTAAAATTAGTAAGCAGTAGCAGTAGTTGAAGAAGTGGTAGTCAGGGGCGGATTTAGGTTGGGGTCAAAGGGACCGCAGCTCCCCTTATTATTGAAAAGCCTTTATTTCAAGTTCTGACTCATCAACATTTAAAATCATCACGTTTTTCGTTATAGTCGAAACGATCATGGCCCCCTCTCTCTGAATTTGCTGGATCCATCCCTGCAAGGTAGTAGTACAAGAAGTGTAAATATAGTAATGGCATGAGTACCAGTGGTGAATGGTTGTAGTTTTAGTCGTAGTAGTGGTAGTGGTTGTTGTAGTGATAGTGGTATATAGTTGATAGTGGTAATGCTATATAATAGTATTTTTTGAACCCGTGAAAAATTGACAAGTGTTATTTAGGGATCGTCCTGTTCTGAACTGAACTGAACTGAACTGTTTTATTGCTCGATTATTTGTTTACAGTAGAAATAATATGTAATATATGTACAATAGGAAGAAAATATATATACATACAAACATACAAAATACAAATATACATATATAGGTATAATAATACTGAATTTAATTGGATGTGATATTGGAGCCTGGGGGCTAAATTAACTGGTAGGTTTTCTAGTTAGACCCCAGTCTTTTGTTGCTATGTAACTAACAGGTTAATTAAACAATTAATTAACGAGTTCTGCCAACTCGTTTAAGTAGACTTTGCACAAGAGCTATATTTACAAGCTAAGCGAGAGTTCGTACTACAAGTGTTACGCTACAAATTGCCAGTAATTATGTATTTATTAACCTCAATGTATTTTTGAGTAATTAACTAGTTAATCGTTTTAAGTGTTGTAACCTTGACCGTTTTGATTGTAGGATTTGTGTAATGTTTCGACTTGTGTGACGCACCCTCTTTCACTATAACCCAAACAGACCAACGTAGGGTTTGTCTTTGATTCCAAACGTGATGTAAACAGGAAATTAGATTTAGTTTAGTTGTTGTTATTGTTAAAAGGACTGTCGATATTTGTTACACTCGCACACTCTTTAGTCTTTGTACAAACTAGCGAGGCAAGTTTGGGGTACGACTTAGTGTTGATTGGAAAATACAGCCCTAAGTAAGGAAAGTGGTCGAGTAAGAAACTCCTTCTGACAGCCACTCCGACTATAAAGGAAAGTCTTTCTGGTTGGCCTGGCTCTATCCCGCCTTGTAGTACCAACCCTTGCTTAGCTTGTAATTAGCTCTTGTTCAAAGTCTAATAAACGAGTTGACAAAACAGACGATGTCTTACAAAGTTCCTCTCGTAACACAAGCTGAGGTAGAGCCAGGCCAACCAGAAAGAGTTTCCTTGGTCGGTGTGGTTGTTACTCGACCACTTTCCTTACTTTAGGGATGTACTTTCCCCGGGGGGGGACTCCTACATATAAGAGGACGGGGATGCTCGTCGGAAATTTTGAAAATGACCCCTAAAAGGTACCTGAGTGGGAGTGGCAATAATACTTTTCTACCCCTAAAAGGTACCAATTCAAAAACAATAATATAGAATTAAAGCAATGAAACACTTTGCTATCGATGTGCTTTGAAGATTCAATTCAGATCATTGAAATCGTCCCTTTCATGCTTATTTTAAGTAGTTTATTTACCCCAAAACAGTCCCTAAAAGGTACCAGCTATGTCTCTGGTAGTCCACTTAAGTCTGAGACACCCTAAAAGGTACCAGATTGCAGATTTTGACCTCTAAAAGGTACGACGAGCATCCCCGTCCATTTACGATCGGAGTCCCCCCCCCCCCCCCGGGGTACTTTCCAATAAGCCTCTTCACGCTTTCGTCCGCCATTTTGAATTGGGGCAAACACGGATAAATTTATAGAAATCTGGATCACTTTGACTTGCCATAACTTGGCTCAATTTTGTCGGTTTTTTCAAAATTTACACTTCAATGATTTGCAGACATCACATGCATGCTACATGTCGGACTGAAAATAAGACCAATACAAGTATTTTAACTACGTTTTTCAAGTCAACCTTTTTTTCACGAATAAACTTGATATTTACGTGCCGAACGTATTATTTTGAAAACAAAAATCCTCTTTTTCTCATTGGTAGTCTTCCAATATTTATCATGTGAACAGGCAAATAACTTTTCAAAATATCCAATAGCCAATATCGTTTCAAAAAATTATTATTTTTTAACTGAATACAGTAAAAATGAGCCGAAATGTGGTAAGCCAAAGTGATCCAGATTTCTATAGATCTGCCGCGTTTGCCCCAATTCAAATTGGCGGACGGAAGCGTGAAGTGGCTTAGTAACAGCTGAGTCGTACCGCGAACTTGCACCGCTAGGTTTGTACAAAGATTAAGTTAATGTGCAAGTGTGACAAATATCGACAGCCCATGTATAACAACTAAGCTAAATTTAATTTCCTGTTTACATACGTTTGGAGTTAAAGCGAAACCTTACGTTGGTCTGTTTGGGTTATAGTGAAAGAGGGTGTGTCACACAGGAAACTATACGTTCCTACAATCGGTCAAGGTCACTTAAAATGCAGCTCTAGTAAAATTATACATTACATTATATATGTATAATATTATATATGTATAATGATACATTATACAATAAGGTTAATAAATATACTGAAAATATACATGATAACTGGAAATCTGTAGAGTGATTGCACTACACCGTGAAATTGTACTAGCAAAATAATGCAAAATAGCACTATTAAACAATGGAAAACAAAGAATTTTGTACTATTTGGTACTATTTAGATTTTGTACTTTTTCACGGATTAAGTGCAATCACTCTAGAGTAACACAAGGTAAATAATATGTACTTATTGACTGAGTGGGAGGACCGGGCAGGAAAATATTTGGCTCAAGGTCATGAACAAGAGAAAAATATTTTCCCGTCTGCCCGACCAAACTCAGTCAATAAGCATTTTATTATAATCGAGGCTTAGCCTGAGCAAACAGGAACTCGAAAATGGAGTATTTAGTGTTTTACGTACTGCGGTTTTCGGTATTCTGCGGACTCTGATCTTCAAACTTAACAGTCTGATGGAATTATATTTCGTTATGCGCTTCCGCCCACCTCAACAAAACATCAAAAAATCAATGCTAAAAGTTCCTAAAATCCTACCAAATGTCCAAGTAATACGATATATATATTAGCCATATAATCATTTTGGTATTAATAATTCTTTGTATTAGTGATTTTTACTTTTGATTAACAGATCATCTTGATTTTATTTTTTTGGCCATTTTTGAACAATTTCCATGGGATATAGCCTTTTTGTGGATTTTGGACCATTTTTGAGCATTGTGGTGGGCTATAGGCTTTGCTTTTTGACGATTTTGGGCCATTTTTGATTGTTTTGCATGGGATAGATAGATAGATAGATATGTGTTTATTCAATTGCTTTTGCAGTATGAACTGGATTACAGCAAAGGGGTCAATACATTAATACCATACAATAATCACGAATGACAATACTTCTCATACAACTAATATGCATATTGGTCCTACATAATAAATAATATAATGATATTTTATGGGCTATATATAGCCTTCGTATTTTGAGGATTTTGGGCCATTCAGTTTTGAGCATTTTCCATGAGCTATAGCTAGGCTGTGTATTTTTTGGATCTTGGGCCATTTTTGAGCATTTTTCTATGGGCTATAGCCTTTGCATTTTGTGCAATTTGGGCCATTTTTGAGCATTTTCTATGGTCTATAACCTTTGCTTTTTGACGATTTTTGGCCATTTTTGATCATTTTGCATGGGCTATGGCATGCATTTTGCATGAGTTACGTAGCCTTTGCCGCATTTTGTGGATTTTGGGCCATTTTTAACTCGTGGATTGTTTTTTTTTTTTTGAAATAAATTCCCGCGCGTTTAACATGACCGCGCCGCTCAAGAAATTTTCAAAATGCACGGTTCTTGATAAAACGAATATTACAATAAGGCATGCATTGGTTTCTGCAAAGTTATGGAATTTTAAAAACAAACGAAAGTTTGTATTTTTTTTGGGGGGGGGGGGGGGGGGGGGGGGGGGAGGGGGGTAATCATTAAAAACCGCTGGCTAATAACACTGCTTGTCCACCTTACGGATCATATGGAGTCGAAGATGGAGTCTTTGTGCATTTTGCTGTCTATAAAACACGATAAAAACAGCTTTACACAACCTAGAATATACCAGAGTAAAGGTAAATTAGTGTGTATCTATTAAAAAAACTATTTTTATCTATAATTTCTCTTAATGTACATTTCATGTTGATTCTTTGCGGGAATTTGAAAGGCACCATTTTGGTGTTTCCTCGTTTTACCAGGGAATGTTAAGTTACTAACGCTTATTACTGTACTTCAAATAACACTGTATTTGAAGATGTTTAAAAATAACATGAAATATACATGTACATAACAGTTGTAAAATTTATGGAAATCTCGATATGCATATGATAAACAGAAAACACCATGGAAAGCGCTTTGTACGGTTTATATTCACTCGTTGTTTTGTATCATAAAAACTCACTCGCTCATTCCTAGTCTCCCTCGCAGCCGTGTTTAGCCTCGTTACGCAACGCTCTCCTCGTTTTTCCAAGGGAGCGTTGCGTGACGAGGCTAAACACGGCTGCAAGGGAGACTATAGCCTGTGAACAGGCTCTGGGGGAAGGGGAGGGGAAGGGAAAGGAGAAGGGAGGGGAAGGGAGGGGGCGGGAAGAGGGGGAAAGGGGAGAGCCTGTAAGCATCCTTTGGAGAAAACCGTTCCTGATACCAGAATCTGGTATCAGGCTCTGATTGGTCAATTTTCCCTTCCCCTTCCCTTCCCCAAGAGCCTGTTCACAGGCTAGGGAGACTAGCTTGTTCCTCGCTCGTTCGTTTTATGATACTTCACAACTCGTGAATAAAAACCGTACGCGCCCACTTTCCATGAAGTATTCTCTATTTCCAAAACTGAGATCTTACAAGGAAGAATCTAAAGAATGGTTAACAGTAAATATCCCTGGCTTCCAACCGTAGTACCCAGACTTTTGAAACACCATTGGGCTACCTGTGTAATGCTAATATTTCTGATAGGTGAAAAGGCGTTATCAATCGACCAAAATGAGGCAACGAAAGTGGTTTCTTGATCGAATTTGTAGGATTTTTAACAGTATTGAATGCGGAGTAAGAAATCCTTTTAGTTACCGTATCTTTATTGATTTACAGCGCCTTTTTCGCCTATCTGAGATCTTGACTATTACACAGGAAGCCCGCAAAAAAAAACTAGCTTTAGTTTTTGGCCTTTTTCGTTGATTTCTAAACTACTTTGAAAATCCAAACCACTGTTTTCGACACTTTGGAAGATACGTTAAATCTCTGGCTGGAAAAAAACTTCGATTATTTGCTTATTTTAGGAGAGCAAGACGAATGAATATGAAAACCCTCCAGAAATCGTTTTTGGCGAAGTGCAAAAACTTTCGAATTTTTTATATTAGTTTGTTCTTCATAAATCGTATATCGCTAGAAAGCTTGTATCAAAGGTTTTAAGGTTCTGAGGTTTGTTTTTCGTTAAATTCAAAATCGCGGGTTTTATAAGCAAAAATATCTTGTTGGCGAGGAACGCCTGACTGAAGCGCAAAAAAATCACGTTTTTGATCATTTTCTACAGCTTTTATTTTGCCTATCGCCGCGAAACTTCAACTATGCTTCTCTCTATGTAAGATTTGTATGACGGTGTCAAAATAGTTTCACTATGTTAAATTAATGATAAGAAATTCACGGAGTTTGCTTTGTCTTTCAAAATATGACCACAGGAATCCCGTAAGCTTGAAATTTTGAGTAAAGGTTTTACTGAATTTTCTCTTGAACTTTTATTTAAGGCTATAGTTCATCAAAAATCGTCAAAAATCGTCAAAAATCGACAAAATGCAAAGGCTATAGCCCATCAAAAATCGTCAAAAACTGCCAAAATGCGCCAAGATGCAAAGACTATAGGCCATGCAAAATGATGAAAAACGGCCAAAAATCGACAAAATGCAAAGGCTATAGCCCATCAAAAATCGTCAAAAATGGCCAAAAATCGACAAAATGCAAAGTCTATAGGCCATGCAAAATGATGAAAAATGGCAAAAAATCAACAAAATGCAAAGGCTATAGCCCATCAAAAATGATGAAAACTGTCCAAAAATCGACAAAATGCAAAGGATATAGGCCATGCAAAAATGAAAAATCAACAAAATCGACAAAATGCAAAGGCTATAGCCCATCAAAAATCGTCAAAATGGCCAAAAATCAACAAAATGCAAAGGCTATAGCCCATCAAAAATCATCAAAAATGACCAAAAATGGACGAAATGCAAAGGCTATAGGCCATGCAAAAATGAAAAATCAACAAAATCGCAAAATGCAAAGGCTATAGCCATCAAAATCGTCAAAAATGGCCAAAAATCACAAAATGCAAAGGCTATAGCCATGCAAAATGATGAAAAATGGCCAAAAATCGACAAAATGCAAAGGCTATAGCACATCAAAAATCGTCAAAAATGGCCAAAATAAACAAATGCAAAGGCTATAGCCCATCAAAATCATCAAAAATGGCTAAAAATGAACGAAATGCAAAGGCTATAACCCATCAAAAATCGTCAAAAATGGCCAAAATCAACAAAATGCAAAGGCTATAGCCATCAAAAATCGTCAAAAATGACCAAAAATCACATTATGTAAAGGCTATAGGCCATGAAAAATGAAAAATGGCCAAAATCAACTAAAATGTATAGGCTATAGCCATCAAAAATCGTCAAAAATGGCCAAAAATCACAAAATGCAAAGGCTATAGCCCATCAAAAATCGTCAAAAACTGCCAAAATTCGACAAGATGCAAAGGCTATAGCCATCAAAAATGAAAAATGGTCAAAAATCGACAAAATGCAAAGGCTATAGCCCATCAAAAATCGTCAAAAATGGCCAAAAATCACAAAATGCAAAGGCTATAGCCCATCAAAAATCGTCAAAAATGGCCAAAAATCGCCAAATGCAAAGGTTATAGCCCATCAAAAATCATCAAAAATGGCCAAAAATCACATTATGTTAAGGCTATAGGCCATGCAAAATGATGAAAAATGTCCAAAAATCGACAAAATGCAAAGGCTATAGCACATCAAAAATCGTCAAAAACGGCCAAAAATCGACAAAATGCAAAGGCTATAGGCCATGCAAAATGATGAAAAATCAACTATAATCGACAAAATGCAAAGGCTATAGCCAATCAAAAATCGTCAAAAATGGCCAAACATCGACAAAATGCAAAGGCTATAGCCCATGCAAAATGATGAAAAATGGCCAAAAATCGACAAAATGCAAAGGCTATAGCCCATCAAAAATCGTCAAAAATGGCCAAAAATCGACAAAATGCAAAGTCGATAGGCCATGCAAAATGATGAAAAATGTCCAAAAATCGACAAAATGCAAAGGCTATAGCACATCAAAAATCGTCAAAAATGGCCAAAAATAGACAAAATGCAAAGGCTATAGCCCATCAAAAATCATCAAAAATGGTTAGAAATGAACGAAATGCAAAGGTTATAACCCATATAATATCGTCAAAAATGGCCAAAATTCGCCAAAATGCAAAGGCTATAGCCAATCAAAAATCGTCAAAAATGACCAAAAATCAACATTATGTTAAAGCTATAGGCCATGAAAATGATGAAAAATGGCCAAAAATCAACAAAATGCAAAGGCTATAGCCTATCAAAAATCGTCAAAAAATGGCCAGAAATCAACAAAATGCAAAGGCTATAGCCATGCAAAAATGATGAAAAATGTCCGAAAATCGACAAAATGCAAAGGCTATAGCCCATCAAAAATCATCAAAAATGCCAAAATTCGAAAATGCAAAGGCTATAGCCATGCAAAATGTCAAAAATGGCCAAAAATCGACAAAATGCAAAGTCTATAGCCCATCAAAATCGTCAAAAAACTGCCAAAATCGACAAAATGCAAAGGCTATAGCCCATCAAAAATCATCAAAAAAGACCAAAAATCGAAATGCAAAGGCTATAGGCCCATGCAAAAATGAAAAATGCCAAAAATCGACAAAATGCAAAGGCTATAGGCCATGCAAAATGTGAAAAATGGCCAAAAATCACAAAATGCAAAGGCTATAGCCCATCAAAAATGATGAAAAATGGCCAAAAATCGACAAATGCAAAGCTATAGCCATCAAAATGATGAAAAATGGCCAAAAATAACAAATGCAAAGCTATAGCCCATCAAAAATCGTCAAAAATGGCCAAAAATCGACAAAATGCAAAGGCTATAGCCCATCAAAAATGATCTCGTCAAAAATGGCCAAAATAGACAAAATGCAAAGGCTAGCCCATCAAAAATCGTCAAAAATGGCCAAAAATGACAAAATGCAAAGGCTATAACCATCAAAAATCGTCAAAAATGGCCAAAATCGCAAAATGCAAAGGCTATAGGCCATGCAAAATGGTGAAAAATGGCCAAAAATCGACAAAATGCAAAGGCTATAGCCCATCAAAAATCGTCAAAAATGGCCAAAAATCGACAAAATGCAAAGGCTATAGGCCATGCAAAATGATGAAAAATGGCCAAAAATCGACAAAATGCAAAGGCTATAGCCCATCAAAAATCGTCAAAAATGACCAAAAATCGACAAAATGCAAAGGCTATAGGCCATGCAAAATGATGAAAAATGGCCAAAAATCGACAAAATGCAAAGGCTATAGCCCATCAAAAATCGTCAAAAATGGCCAAAAATCGACAAAATGCAAAGGCTATAGGCCATGCAAAATGATGAAAAATGGCCAAAAATCAACAAAATGCAAAGGCTTTAGCCCACCAAAATGGTCAAAAAGGGCCAAAAATGGACGAAATGCTAAGGCCATAGCCCATCAAAAATCGTCAAAAATGGCCAGAAATCGACAAAATGCAAAGGCTATAGGCCATGCAAAATGATGAAAAATGGCCAAAAATGGACGAAATGCAAAGTCTATAGCCCATCAACAATCGTCAAAAATGGCCATAAATCGACAAAATGCAAAGGCTTTAGGCCATGCAAAATGGTGAAAAATGGCCGAAAATCGACAAAATGCAAAGGCTATAGCCCATCAAAAATCATCAAAAATGGCCAAAAATGGACGAAATACAAAGGCTATAGCCCATCAAAAATCGACAAAAATGGCCAAAAATCGACAAAATGCAAAGACTATAGCCCATCAAAAATCGTCAAAAATGGCCAGAAATCGACAAAATGCAAAGGCTATAGGCCATGCAAAATGGTGAAAAATGGCCGAAAATCGACAAAATGCAAAGGCTATAGCCAATCAAAAATCATCAAAAATGGCCAAAAATCAACAAAATGCAAACTAAAAGAATCTTTACTTTTTATTTCGTGTTTTTACGGAGTTTATTGCGACAATTTTGGGCCATTTTTCATCATTTTGCATAACCTTTGCTTTTTGTGGATTTTTGGCCATTTTTGAGCATTTTAGATGGTATAGCCTTTGCATTTTATATGGTTTTTAGGCCATTTCTGTGCATTTTCCGTGGGCTAGAGCCTTTGCATTTTGTCCATTTGGAGCCGTTTTTACCATTTACATGGGCTATACATTTGCTTTTTCTCCAATTTCGGGCATTCATTAGATATACTACTACGAACGAAACAATTTTTTCTGTGGGTTTTTATTCATCAAAATAATACAATCGATCGTTCACACTCTTATCAAGCCTAGGGTGGTTTCACCACTGAAAATAGAACGAGCTTTGTAAGTAAGGACTAGTTTCTTTATAATAAATTTAGTAGTTATTATTCTTTATAAACATGGAATTGCATGCGTATTTCTAGCTTTTCCAACGAGTTAAGCGGCATGAGTAACTTACATCAATCCAGCCAACTTCTAGACTAATCCAATATGAAACCAACGGACAGATTCGGGGGGGGGGGGGGGGGGGGGGGGGGGGGGGGGGGGGGGGGGGGGGGGGGGGGGGGGGGGGGGGGGGGGGGGGGGGGGGGGGGGGGGGGGGGGGGTTGTTCGGTGGCGACCCACCTCCTATTTGCAGCAACTTAAAATCTTAAAACAACGTAATATTCCAATGTTTTTAGAAGACGTGTCCCTTTACACTACACTCCCTGTTCAGAATTCCTGGATCCGCCCTTGAAAAACGCGTCTCTTTTTCAACGGTGCGGCTTTCCGTTCACACTAAACGGCGTTTTCAGTTCTCTTGTTTAAAAGACGTTTTAGTGTGGACAGAAAAAAGATGCGTTTTTTACAATTAATTCGAGTTAGTGTGGACGTAAGGTAAGTAAAAACTAATAGGCTAATAGACCCTTATTACGCTAACTTGACAAAATATTCTATTTATCGAAAAAACGAATTCGCTATCAAATTCATCACATCGATATTAGTAAATTGCAGAGTTTCGTAAAGATTGCCCTTAAACTGACGAGTTATGAATTTTAGAAGCTAGATTTTTTGTGGATTTTTTATAAAGAAATGTACGAGTCTCGCAGGACGTGATGCCCATCCACCGTACATTTCTTTGTAAAAATCCTAAGTTTTAAAAATTCACATCTTTGTCAATTTAAGAACAATCTCCCCGAAACTTCGCAATTTTACTAATACCGATGTGACGAATTTGAGAGTGAATTCCTTTTTCCGATAAATCAAATAATTCATAATTTCACGCTTGCGTGATACAGGTCTATGGAGTAATCATTTCTGCGCACTAATTAGATAGAAACGGAACTATGGTAAGTCCGATGCTAATATCGCTATTTTAAGTAGCGCTTCGACACCCAGGTTGGATGCCTTGTAGTTTAACACTATCACGTACTACATCGACATATTTCAGATTCACATTCAGGCTCTCGACGCAGCCCTCAAGTCGTCTTTTGGATAACCGATGTGTGAGGTATATCCTGTACCATCTAAAAAACAAACAGGAGTGCATATCAATACGAGGGTAATAGTGTTTTGTACGCATTGTTAGTCGATTCGTACTACAAATTCATTCCAGGCGATAGTGGACAGAGTAGAGGAGAAGAGAGGAGAGGCGGGGAGGGGAAGGGGGAAGTAGAGAAGAAGACAGGAGAGGAGAGGAGTGTGGAGAGGGAGAGGGAAGAGGAAGAGGGAGAAGGAAGAGTGAGATGTAGAGAGAAAGAGGTAAAGGAGAGATGGAGGAGAGAGGGAGGGGAGAGGGAGGGAGAGGGAGGGGAGAGGAAGAAGGAAGAAAGAGGAAGAAGGAAGAGTGAGATGTAGAGAGAAGAAAGAGAGGGGGAAAGTAGAGAGGGCGAGGGAGGAGGGAAGGGAGAGAGAGAGAGAGGGAAGGGAGAGACGTAGAGAGGGAGAGGGGATAGGGGGAGCGATAAGGAGAGGAGATGAGAGTGAAAGAGAAAGAAAAAGCCTAAAACATTTTTACCAACCTGGCACGCCTCCAAGATAAAAGTTGCCTGTTAGTGAAAAGTTCTCCACGGTGAAAGATTTGGTATATGTATCTTTTGGATATTTCAACTTGTACACATCCTCATCTACAGACAGCGTGACAGTGGACTTTGTCGCTGAACACGAATTTTATGAAACTTATTATCGCACAACTCAAAGGAAGCATTGTATTGCCCTTCAGTGATAACTTTAGGATCAGTCCATCGCACTATCGTTTGGTTCGTCTCTGAGGTGAATATAAGTACAATCTACAAACATCGACAAAAATACTCGAGTAAGCAAAATAGTACATATTTCAGTAACCCCTTTACTGGAGGCAAGCTGTCAGGGTCCTGACCAATGTTGTTGCATTCTTTTGCATGAACTGCGATAGATTGCGTTCGTGCAGGCTCTCCCTTCCTTTCCTCTCAACTCCCCCCTCCCCCTCCCCCTGGAGAGCCTGTAGGCAGGCTAGATCGCTCCCCATAGTCGTTGTTTTCTATTCTTTGTAGGACGCTTCGACTACCACAGGAAGCCCAAGGGGCGAATTGACTGACTTATGAAATCAGTCTAGAACTGCGATTGCAATCAAGTACTGGCTATATACAAAGTATTTATCAAAAATCTACTCATCAAACAGTTAACACTAAAAGTTTTGTTCCCCCTGAAAAAGACGCTCAGTAGATCGATTAACATAAAAGTGCCGCCCTCCTTCCATGAGCTTCATGCTATAAGCCTGGTTTCTATTTGATCGCTACGATCACCAGGATCGCAGCGATCAAATGGAAACACGGAAACACAACTCCAGCGATAGCAGCGATCATGGGATCATATGGAAACTACTCTCCAGCGA